>CM072996.1:173459667-174839667 GCA_037038555.1 Rhynchonycteris naso | reverse complement strand
CATTCAACATTCTACTCAATATTTCTTATTGCATATAACTAATACAACTCAAAACTAACACAGGTAAAAATCCTTTTCTGATGTCCTGCTTTTGATGTCTTATTTCTCTCGAAAACTATGTTTCTCAGTTAATGGAACATTTATTTTTTTAATTAATTGTAATTTACTGCGCTTAGATAGATTCAAGTGTCCCATCGAATATATCTACCTCCCCTCCCACCACCATGTTCCCCTTGATATCTTCCCTTTGACATCTTTCCCAACACCCTCTCACATTCCCTTCAGGATTTGCTGTCCTGCTCTCTATAGCGTTGTGTTATGTATATATAATTTCACTAATCTCTTACCCTTCTCTGATCCCATCCTACCCTCCCCTTTCACTCTGTCCTCTTTCCCTCTGGACCCTTTGATTCCTTCTCTGCCTCTATTCCATTCCTCAGTCCACATTGTTCATTAAATTCCTCATATGAGTGAGGTCATATGATATTTTTCTTTCTCTGCCTGGCTTATTACACTTAGCATATACTCCCCAGGTCCATCCATGTTGTTGCAAAAGGGAAGATTTCCTTCTTTTTCATGGCTTCATAATATTCCATTGCGTATATGTACCACCTTTTTAATCCATTTATCCACTGATGGACACTTGGGCTGTTACCTGATCTTGGCTATTGTAAACAATGCTGCAATAAACATAGGGGTGCATTTTTTTATTTTGAATCAGTGATTTGGTATTCTTAGGCTATATTCCTAAAAGTGGAATAGCTGGTCCAAAGGCAGATTCATTTTTAAATTTTTGAGGAATCTCCATACTGTTTTCCACAGTGGCTGCACCAGTCTGCATTCCCACCAGCAGTGCAGGAGGGTTCCCTTTTGTCCACACCCTCACCAGCCCTTATTATGTGTAGTTTTGTTAATGAGTGCATTCTGACAAGTGTGAGGTGGTATCTCATTGTGGTTTTAATTTGCATTTCTCTAATGATTAGTGATGTTGAACATTTTTTCATATGCCTATTGGCCATCTGTATGTCTTCTTTAGAGAGATGTGAATTCAGTTTTTGCCATTTTTTTGATTAGGTTGTTTACTTTCCTGGTGTTAAGTTTTACAAGTTCTTTATAAATTTTGGTTATTAACCCCTTATCAGATGTATTGTCGAATATGTTCTCCCATTGTGTGGTTTGTCTTTTTATTTTGTTCATATTGTGTTTAGCTGTGCAAAAGCTTTTTAGTTTGATATAGTCCTATTTGTTCATCCTGTCTTTTATTTCACTTTCCCATGGAGATAAATCAGAAAATATGTTGTTATGAGAGAAGTTGGAGAGTTTACTGCCTATTTTTTCTTCTAAGATGATTATGGCTTCACGACTTACATTTAAATCTTTTACCCATTTTAAGTTTATTTTTGTGAATGGTGTAACTTGGTGGTCTAGTTTCAATTTTTTGCAGGTAGCTATCCAAGTTTCCCAACAACAGTTTTTAAAGAGACTGTCTTTATTCCATTGTATACTCTTACCTCCTTTGTCATATATCAGTTTTCCATAACATGTGGATTTATTTCTGGGTTCTCTGTTCTGTTTTGTTGATCTGTATGCTTGTTCTTATGCCAATACCAAGCTGTTTTGAGTAAAATGGCTTTGTTGTATAACTTGATATCAGGAAGTGGGATACCACCCACTTTATTCTTTTTTAAGATTGCTGAGGCTATTTGTGTTCCTTTCTGGTTCCACATAAATTTTTGAAATATTTGTTCTATATCTTTGAAGTATGCCATTGGTATTTTAATAAGAATTGCATTGAATTTATAGATTGCTTTGGGTAATATAGACATTTTAATGATGTTTATTCTTCCTATCCATGAACACGGTATATGTTTCCACTTGTTTGTATCTTCCTTGATTTCTTTTATCAATGTTTTATAATTTTCCAATCACAAGTCTTTAACCTCCTTGATTAAATTTACTACTAGGTAACTTTATTTTTTTTGTTGCAATAGTGAAGGGGATTGTTTGCTTAATTTCTCTTTCAGACAGTTCATTATTGGTTTATAAAAATGCCAGTGATTTCTGAATATTAATTTTATATCTTGCCATGTTGCTGAATTCATTTATCAGGTCCAGTTTTTGACTGAGACTTTAGGGTTTCCTATGTACAGAATTATATCATCAGCAAATAATGATAGTTTTACTTTTTTTTTTCCAATTTAGATGTCTTTTATTTCTTCTTTTTGTCTGATTGCTGTGGGTAGGGCTTCTAGAACTTTGTTAAATAAGAGTAGTGAAAGGGGGCACCCCTGCCTTGTTTCTGATCTTAAGAAATTTGTTTTTCATTTGTCCATTGAGTATGATGTTGGCTGTAGGTTTTTCATAGATGGCCTTTATCATTTTGAGGTATGTTCCCTGTATTTCCACCTTGCTGAGAGTTTTGATCATAAATGGGTGGTGGTTTTTTTCAAATGTTTTTTCTGTGTCTATTGATATTATTATGTGACTTTTCTCCTTCCTTTTGTTTATGTGATGAATCAGATTGATTGTTTTGTGAACATTATATCAGTCTTGCCTCCCCAGAGAAAATTTCAGTTGATGATGATCTATAATATTTTTATGTATTGTTGTATTCGATCTGCTAATATTTTGTTGAAAATTTTAGCATCTAAGTTCATTAGGGATATTGGCTTATAGTTTTCTTTCTTTGTAGTATCCTTACCTGGTTTTGGAATGAGGATTATTCTTGCCTTATAAAAGAATCTTGGAAGTTTATCCTCCTCTTGAATTTTTTCAAATAGCTTGAGAAGGATAGGAGATAGTTCTCTTTTGAATATTTGGTAATATTCACCTATAAAGCCATCTGACTCAGGACTTTTGTTTGTTGGGAGTTGTTTTGATAACTGTTTCAATCTCATTTGATGTAATCAGTCTATTTAGGTTTTCTGATTCTTCCAGATTGATTATTGAAAGATTATATGTTTCTAGAAATTTGTCCATTTCACCGAGATTGTCTAATTTTTTTTGACATGCATGTCTTCATAGTATTTTTTTTACAATCTTTTGTATTTCTGCTGTGTCAGGTGTTACTTCTCCATTCTCATTTCTAATTTTTTTATTTGAGTCCTCTCTCTTTTGTTCTTGGTGAATCTGGTTAAAGGTTCATCAATTTTATTTACCTTTTCAGAAAACCAGCTCTTGGTTTCATTGATCTCTGTATTTTTTTTTTTAGCCTCTATGTCATTTATTTTCACTCTAATCTTTATTATTTTCTTCCTCCTACTTCCTCCGGCCTATACTTGCTGTTATTTTATAGGTGTAGGATTAAGTTGTTTATTTGGGCTTATTCATGCTCTTAAGGTATGCCTGTAATGCTACAAAATTCCCTCTCAGGAGTGCTTTTGCTGTCTCCCATAAATTTTGAGTTGTATGTTCATTTTCATTCTTTTCAAGAAAATTTTTTATTTCTTCTTTGATCTCATTGTTAACCCATTAGTTATAATAACATGCTGTTTAGTCTCCAAGTGTTTGAACGTTTTTCAGTTTTTCTACTGTAGTTAACTTCTAGTTTAATGACATTGTGATTAGAGAAGATGCTTGATATGATTTCAATCTTCTTAAATTTATTGAGACTTGCTTTGTGTCCTAGCATGTGGTCTATTCTAGAGAATGCACCATGAACACTTGAAAAGAATGTATATTCTGCTGCTTTAGGGTGAAAGATTCTGAACATATTTATTAAATCCAGTTGATCTAGTGTGTCTTTTAAGTCTGCTGTTTCTTTGTTAACTTTCTTTCTTGAGGATTTATCTATTGATATTAGTGGGGTATTAAAACCTCATACTGTTATATTATTTATGTTGATCTCACTCTTTATGTCCATCAAAATCTGCTTTATAAATATAGGTGCTCCTATATTAAGTGCATAGATGTTTATAATGGTTATCTTTTCCTGTTGGATTGCTCCCTTTATCATTATTTAGTTACCTTTTTATCCCTTACTGTACTTCGTTTTAAGGTCTATAGTTTTAGATATAAGTATTGCTATACCATCTTTTTTTTTAAAATTTCCATTTGCATGAAATATTTTTTTCATCCCTTCACTTTCAGTCTGTGTGTTTCCTTTGTTTTGAGGTGGGTTTCTTGTAGACAGCATATATACAGGTTCTGTTTTCTTATCCAAACAGCTACCCTATGTCTTTTGATTGGAGCATTTAATCCATTTACATTTAAGGTTATTATAGATATGTAGCTGTTTATTGCCATTTTATTCTTTAAATCTACATTCTTTTTTTCTAGGTTTTTCCCCCCTTTGATCTGTTTACAACAGGCCCCTTAACAATTTTTTCAGCATTGATTTGGTTGTAATGAATTCTTTGAGGGTATTTTTTTCTTTTTTTTTTTTTTTGTCTGTGAAGCTTTTTATTTCTCTTTCAATTTTAAAAGTTAGCCTTGCTGGTTGTAGGTTCTTGTTTTGCATTACTTTGAGTATTTCTTGCCATTTCTTTCTGGCCTCTAATGTTTCTGTTGAGAAGTCAGATGTCATCCTTATGAGGGCTCCTCTGTAGGTAATTGACTGCTTTTCTCTTGCAGCTTTTAGTATTCTTTTTTTATATCTAATTTTGGTATTTTAATTCTGATGTGTCTTGGTTTAGGCTTCTTTGGGTTCCTCTTTAATGGGACTCTCTGTGCTTCTTGAACTTGTGTTAATTTTTTCTTCATCAATTTAAGGGAGATTTCAGATATGATTTGTTCTATCAGGTTCTCTATGCCTTGTTCTTTCTCTTCTCCTTCAGGAACCCCAATGATGCAGATGTTGTTTCTCTTCATGTTGTCACAGAACTCTCTTAGAGTTTCCTCAGACTTTTTGAGCCTCTTTTCTTTTTGCTGCTCCACTTCCGTGCTTTTTCTATATCTGTCCTCTAAACTGCTGATTTATTTTCTGCTTCATTCAGCCTACTTTTAATTTCTTCTAGTGTCGTCTTCATTTCTGATATTGTATTTGTCATTTCTGACTGGTTATTTTTTATGATTTCAATGTCCTTTTTTTAATAGGGACAGAGAGAGAGAGAGTCAGAAAGAGGGATAGATAGGAACAGACAGACAGAAACAGAAAGAGATGAGAAGCATCAATCATTAGTTTTTCATTGCCATTACGACACCTTAGTTGTTCATTGATTGCTTTCTCCCATGTGCCTTGACCGCGAGCCTTCAGCAAACCGAGCAACTCCTTGCTGGAGCCTGAGACCTTGGGTCCAAGCTGGTGAGCTTTTTGCTCAAGCCAGATGGGTCTGCACTCAAGCTGGCAAGCTTGGGGTCTTGAACCTGGGTCTTCAACATCTCAGTCCAATGCTCTATCCACTGCGCCACCTCCTGGTCAGGCAATTTCAATGTCCTTTTTGATGTTTGCTATCTCTTTATTTAGGTGCTCATTATGTCAATCCATTGTTGCTCAAAGATCTTTGAGCATCCTAACAACCATTATTTTAAACTCTGCTTCTGGTGATTTGGTTATTTCAATCACATTCAATGATTTTTCTGGGGATTTCTCTTGTTGATTCATTTGGATTGCATTTCTCTGTCTTTCCAATTTGTTTGTGTAGATTCCTCCTTTGGGTGTGTTGTTTGTGTAGCTAGCTGAGTCTAGGGTTGGTATTGTCTGCCTCCAATTTCAGTTGTGTTGTTTCTAGATCTTCTTGGGTTGGCATCAGCTGTTGTTTGTAATCCACTGTGGGCTACTTGTTTGCTGTCACTGTTCTCTTTTCTATTTGTGTCAGTGTTTTCTATGTCTTAGCTGGGTCAGGTGTGACAAGCCCTATCTTAAGATACCACTCTAACATGGGTTGTTAGGTCCTGAACTGATTTTCTCCTTATCTGTCCACTGGATGTGCCCGCTGTGGACCTCCCTGGCTTGAGCCTGGTGCAGATCAGTGGGGTCACTGCCTATGACTGGCCCTTATCAACCTGTTTGGAGTTACAGGCAATTCAGATCTGTGGCTGACTCTGCTGGGTTCAGCTGCTGTTATAAATATCAGCTGCACTCCTAGGCTAGCTTTTATCTACTCTTGTTCTGTGGAATGTTTGTTTAAAAGTTCATGTTCTCCTGAGGTCTGCTTTCTGCCACCTTTTTGCTGGCTATATGTTGGGCTCAGTAATGTAATTCAGAAAATAGGTATGATAGTGGATGTGGCTTGGCCCTTAGCCTCAGGTATCATTCTATCTAGACTTTTTTATTTTTATTTTATTTTATTTTATTTTTTAGCTCTCAGAATGGAGTGGCCACAGGAGTCCAGTGGCTGTGGCCTATGTGTACCCGATGTGTGGTCTGTCTGCCTTCCCACCACCACTGCTGCAGCCGCCTGGAGTGTTTGGGCTTGGGCACTGCCAGAGCTGACCCGCCCGCACTGCTGCTGTGACTTCTGCTGCTGTGACTTCTGCTGCTGTGGGTTGGCTTGTGTGCATGAGCGCAATCCCGCCACTGCCATGGTTGCCATGGCCTCCACCCCCATGGGCCAGCTTGTGCGCACAGACTCCACCGTCGCAGTGTCCCCCATGGCTTCTACCATTGTGGTTGGGCTTGCATGTGCCCACTCGGGCTGCCTCTGCCTCTTACCCCTCACCCTGGCTACAGCTTCCACCACCATGGCAGGTCTTAGGCATGCATGCTTAGACCACCCGGGCCCCTGCTGCTGTGTCACACCAGCCCCCCTGCCCTCCAGTGAGTACTCAGCAGCGTAGGTAGGCAGCTAGCTCACACCTCACATTCACTACCTGTGTCCCTGACATGCTCCCTGCTTATAAGGGCCTCTTTGCTCTTACTGGAGCAGGAGAGCCTCTGGTGGGTGGGGTAATTTCTTCCCTTTGCTGGTTTTGCTGCTCCCAGGAAAAATAGTCACTTTAGATTTGGGGATTGACTCACCCCAGAGGTTAGGGTGGCTGTTGCACAAAGTGTATTTCCCTGTGCCTCTGAGATTACACTCTCTTCTGGCAACTCCAGTCCTCTCAGCACTCCCTGCTTCTGGAGCCCCGGGTAAGTGGCTGTGAACGAGGTTTTCTGCACAGTCCCTTTAAGACAGAGCCTGGGTCTTAGAGTTCTGTCTCTTTCTTGCAAACAGCATCCCTGCTTTTTTTCTCAACTAAATACTGTCCATACACCTCTTCTAGGTTCTGGGAATCTAGGCTGGGGTTCTGGTTCTGGGTCTGAGGACCCCCAGCTGTCTGGACAACCCACCCCACCACAACAGTCCCTCTGGGCTCCCGCTTGCTCCCGGGAGTGGGGCAGCCCTTCCTGCAAGTCTCAGTGTGGTTTATTCGGTGATCCTTGATTATAGAATCCTCTTAGTTTAGTCCAAAGTTGGTGTTTCAAGATGATTGTTCTTAAAATTAAGTTGTAATCCATTTTGGTTCTGGGAGATGGCAGTTGGAATGTCTACCTACTCCATTGTCATCTTGCGGCTCTCAATGGCAAATTTACTCTTCCTGTTAATCAGGCCCCCACCCTTGGAGTCATTTTTGATTACACTACCATCAGTATAAGAATGAATATCTGTAAAGTCAACATTTGGTATATATACAGATCCTGACTACTTCCATCCTTTTACTTCTAAGATTTTTGTCTAAATTCACTGTTTTTCTTTCCATGAGATTATCGCTGGTAATCCTACTTTCATCCTTGTTCTTAAGTAAATTTATGCTTTAATATAGAAGGATTTAAAAATAAAGAGTGATTGTGCTATCCCTGCCCCCATACTTTTTAAAACTTTCTTATTTAATTCAAAATATAGGGAAAGGAAATCTTACAAATTCCTTGTAAGAACTACTGATGCCTTACTTCTCTTGACAATTCTAAATTCTATTCTATTTTAGCTCTTGTTCACTTAGTTCTGGTCACAAGATGGGAAAAGAGTATCTCCTGATAATACGTAAATTCAAAGCCACCCATACTACTATAATATTTCCTATGAAATAAAATAACTTCTTTTGACCCACATACTGTAAAACTATTGGCAGAATTCACAGTGTTGGTATTTCTTCAGAAAGCACAAACTGAAATTTGTTTTGGAGTGGTTTCTGGTTGGTCATGCCCTGAGATGCCTGGAAAAAGGAAAGCTAGTTTTGTCTGGAGAAAGTCATGTTTAAAACAGTCTCAAAGAACTTTCTCAGATAAAGTTTCATTAAACTTTATGTCAAAATCTTTACCAGAGAAGGCACCATGAAAAAGAGCCCACAGAAACAACAGACAACAAAAACTTGCTTGCAGTGAATTCAGATATAGAAATCATCAGGTACAGAATATACAATATGCATCTAAAAAGAGAAAAAAGCCACTGAAATAGGTGACTATAAAAAAAATCACCAGATAGTTTTGACTAAATACAGCAGAGAGATTTGAGAAAGAAACTGGAAAGTACCAGTATCTCTCAAAGAATGAAATATCAGATTATACAAAGACATAAAGAGGATTCATAAATTAAAATATATATAAAGAAATTATGCAAAATGCAACATGGGATAGAATTAAGTGTAAAAGATTACATATGTAGAGGACAGAGGAAACAGTTCTAGCTTTCATCTGGAGATCTAGAAACATAATAGAATGTGGAAAGAAAATATTTAAAAATAACATTTTCATAACTGAAAATGGGTAAGTTATTAAATAAAGGACACAATATATTTCTAAAAGGAGAAATAAAAATATCTTTTCAAGTAAATCTCAGAATTAAAATGCATATTAGTAAAGAAAAGCATTATATGATCTCACATATATGTGGAATCTAATGAACAAAGTAAACTGAGGAACAGAATAGAGGCAAAGGCTGGGTCACAGGGACAGCTTTTAGAGGGAAGGGGGATTAGGGGATGGAATCAGAGAAGGTGAAGGGATTAGTGAAACTGTATATACATAACACATAGATACAGATAACAGAACAGTGAATCCTAGAGGAAAGGGGGAGGTAGTTAGGGGGAGGGAGGCAAAGGGGGTATAAAAAGGGATACAGGGGTGGTGGTGAGGGAGTTATATTTAGTGGGACACTTGAATCCATGTAAACAGTAAATTAAAAATTAATAAAAATTAAAAATAAAAAATGAATACAATGCATATTAGTAATGTAAAAAATTGATTTTTGAAGTAGGTGGAAAAAATGAGAGATAACATGTTAGGTTGAACTGTATTAAATTTCCCTTTATTGATAAAAAATCATCAAATAGCAGAAATTTCATATATAGTTCAACCAAAACAACATTACAACTTTCGGGAATTTCAGAGACAAAACTAACAATCTTTGTCATACAGCTCTAAAAAAAAATCTGATAATGTGTAACTTCAAAAGCACCTTACCTGCACATGGGACTGTGGTCAGAATGCACAAAAGAGTTATGACTGGCAGAATCTTAAGGTCAAAAGTCATAATATTTTATTTGCTATGCAAAATAATATTTTTAAATTACAAAAAGAAAATAACTGTCAACCTATAATTGTACATGTGATGAAACTAAGGGCTAACTAAAGACATTTTTTTAAAAACACTGCCAATTTTAGCAGCCTTCCTTAAAGGGACTTCAAAAGCATCAACATGTACATGTCTGCTACCGTAGCAGAAATTGGAGTATATTTCTCTTCACAAATGTCAAATTTACAAGTAATGCTAAATAATATTAGAACAATAAAAATTTTATTCTTGATCTCATTTACATATTTGGATCATGTATTTGAAATACAGAGAACACTTTTTTTTTTTAAAGCACATAGGTGCAGTAAAAAAGAATGTATAATCTTTTGTTCCTGGTTGAAAGGCTCTGTAAATGTCAATTATGTTCATTTGGTCTAATGTATCATTTAAGGCTGATATTTCTTTATTGATTTTCTGTTTGGATGCTTTATCTATAGCTGTCTGTGGAGTATTAAGATCCCCAACTATGACTGTGCTTCTGTCAGTTTGCACAATAGTTTAATTTTACTAAAAATCCCTTGTGCTTCTATTCATTCCTCCTTTCCTCCTTGAATACCGAATCACCACTGATCACTTTACTGTCTCTATAGTTCCCTTTTGAGAATGTCATCTAGTTGGAATCATTATTAGATTAGCATTATTAGTAGTTGCTTACATTTAGCTCTGTTAGTAGTTGCTTTATATATTTTGGTGCTGCCTGGTTTGGTGCATATATATTGAGAAGTGTTATGTGTTCTTGATGTAGTGTCCCTTTTATTATTATAAAATGTCCACCTTTGTCTTTTATTACCTTTTTTTATCTTGAAATCTATTTTGTCAGATATAAGTATGGCTATACCTGCTTTTCTGTGGATGTCATTTGCTTGCAGAATATTTTTCTACCCTTTCACTTTGAGTCTATATTTGTCTTTGCAGCTTAGATGTGTCTCCTGAAGGCAACATATGGCTGGGTTTTGGTTTTTGATCCAATATGCTCCTCTGTACTTTGCCCTAATGAACTCATTTTAACTTAATTACTTCTGTAAATACCTTGTCTCCAAATATGGTTACATTTAGGGGTCCTAGGGATTAGGACTTCAATTTATGAATCTGAAAGGGAATATAGTGGTACCTTGAGATACGAACAGACCAACATACAATTTTTTATTTTTTATTTTTTTTAAGATAAAAGCTGCAACTTGGTCTGTATTTTTGTTCGAGATCTGAACAAAATTCCGAGATACAAGTTGTGATTTGGGAAGCTGCAACTACTTGGTGCGCTGGCGCACGGGTCCAGTATCGGCAGTTTGATATATGAGTTGATTGACTTACGAGCTCGGTTACAGAACGAATTAAATTAGTATATTAAGGTACCACTGTATATGCACACCATAATAGTTGGAGTTTGTTAGGAAAAAAAAACTTTTGTACTGTGAAAGCCACTCTAAGAACGCTAATCTTTGATTCCAACTCGATGACATTTTCAAAAAGGAACTATGAAGACAGTAGGAGGAAAGGAGGACTGAATAGGAGAAGCACAGGGGATTTTTAGTAAAATTAAACTATTGTGCAAATACGGTAATGGGTGATTCTTATCACTATACATTTGTTAAAACCCATGCAATGTTTATACAATGTAAAATACAGAGTGAACCCTAATGTACACTATGAGCTTTAGTTAATAAATAAATATTGACTCATCAATTTTAACAAATGTACCACACTAATATAACATATAAATAATAGGAGGAAATGGAGGGAGGGTTAAGGTGGTATAGGGAAACTAAGCTTTCTGCTCATTTTTGAAAACTTAAAATGGCTCAAAAAATTTAAATAAGAAAGTAGGAATAAACAAAAAAACTAAATAATAAATAATTATATAATATAATGAAATACTATGTAGTTATTATTACAAACAATGAAGATCTTAATGTTTTGATGTAGAAAAAGTGTAAGAAAAAATAAGGTGCAGAACAGTGTTAATATGAACATATTTGTGTAAATATAACATGTATGGAATGTATATCTATATATTATATATGTATAATATATATGGTGGTCTACATAACATTTTTCTGAAAGTATGTGAAAGGATTATAATCTTAAGCCTTAAAAAATATAATTATGGGTTTGAATTAAATAAATAGATGGTAAGGGAAAGACATAGCAATCATATTTTATCCTTTTATTGTTTAAGTAATTTTTCTATGCAAAATTAAAAGTTTAAAGTTAAAAATACTTTATATATTGTCAGAGGAGAGGAGGTTTGTGAGTTGGATGAAAGACTGTGAAGGAATATATATATATATATATATATATATATATATATATATATATATATATATATGACACATACCCACATTATATAGGGAGATGGGCAAAGGGGGAAACAGAGACAGAAGAAGACTTTGCTTGGGGTGGTAGGTGCACAAAACAGTGTGCAGATGATGTTTGATTGAGTTGTACACTTGAAACTTGTATGGTTTTGCGAACCAATGTTACACCAGTAAACCTAATAAAAATGCTCTCTCTATATAAATTATATACATTTTTCAAATTCAGTATGGAATAAAAGTGATATAGACAAGATTTTAATAAAACTTAGTGCATGTTGACACACTTTCCTGTGCTAGAAACTTCAACAAACTATTTTATAGTTGGTTATCTATGAATTGCTTATTTGATAGCTTCAAGCTCTGAAATATGAAATCTGTGAGCATGGGACAGATCTGTGTCAGGATGGGAACATGGGTCAAGGAACAAGGTGTTAGCTGAATTGGATGTGAAAATGAAGGTTTGATTTACTCTAGATTGGAGCTCTTGATGCAGAAAGTGCTAAAATGCACTCTTCCTTTACATAGAAATGATCAAGATGGGAAAAAGAAGGAGGGTGGGAAACAAGAAAAACACTAGAATTTGCTTACTATTTCATCAAGAAATGAAGAAAATAGAACCTACAGATTGCAAAAAGTATCTTTAAAAGCAGTGGCTGCCAAAACAGTCATTTCCTAGTTTATACCCCTATTGGATTTTAAGTGTCAAGTAGTTCAATTAAGAAATACTAACAGTATTATAAATTCTAAATTTCTGTTGCAGAAATGCAATTCAGCAAATTGTTGAACACTATTTATTACATGGCATGATGCTCTCTAACAGCCAGAAATAACAAGAACAGATATTTTTCTCCTTTGCTTTGTTTTTGTATGAATAACTTTTATGAAGTTAGACATATGTTAAATTTCATAACTTAAAACTACTATGATGCATCACTGCAACCTCTGTTAATGGTTATAAACTGAGAAGAGAGTCTATTTTTATTCAGAGGACAGGGAAGATATTAACAGCAAAAATGAAGTTTGGAATGTTGCCTATTTGCATGGATATGTTAATAGATCTTTTTGAATCTATTTTTTTCCCTATGGGACAGGTCTGTTATTTACTTATGGATCCAAACAGAAACTATTTACTCTGCTTACTTTATAGCCACATTTTCAAGGTTGGAGATAGAGTAAATTGGAAGAACTTCTCCCATTTCCAAGCAACTGGTGATCCACCATCATGGACAATTTTTCCAGCAAGGTTGCATATGACTAGCTAACTGGAAGTGTTTCTATTTTGTGATACTTCCCTGGGGATGAATGGAAGAATGATACCAGCATGAGGAGCCCCAGCTTAATATCAAAGTCAACTTGAAGATAATATATGAAAGTAATAACACTTTATTGCATAGCTCTAATAAACTTTGAAATAAAGAACAAAGAAACAATATTGCCCAACAAAAGAACAACTCAGAAACCTAGTTGTGAAGAGTTGTCCCAAGCCACTGGTCTCTTGCCTTGCTTCTGAGTTTGTGTGTATGAGTAAAAATATCAAAATATAATTGAACAAGGACTTCTCTATATACAAATATAATTGAGCAAGTACTTCTCTATATACACATAGCTTTTAAATTTTTTCAGTTAAGTAGCAACCAGTATATAACATCCTGTGGACAGTTGTGCAAGTTCTCTACTTTACTAACCTTTAGTATCTGAACAACCAGAACTCGATACCTGTAAAGGGGACCTTTAAACAAACTATATAAACCATTTCCCAAAGTATAGTCTTATATAAAGGGTACCCTAAAGTCTTAGCATCTCAAGTTATAAATTAATAAAGTGAGTTAAGAGAGAGTGCTTTGTGACTTGCATAAAATCAGTGATGTTTGCTGTCAATCTGCACTAGACTTAAAAGAACGAGTGACCGGTCTCAGCTTCAGTGGGAAACTAAATAGGTAGATTGAAAATTCCTTATTTCTTTCTCATCATAAATTAATTCTCCCAGTCTAGGCAGAAGTCTCTAAGAGCAGAATGACATTTTTCTCTAACTTAGTAGTCCAGCCAGTCAAAACCACCGTCTGCTGCTATGTGGTGCATTGTGGAGCTGACACACATTTAGCCTTTGAGGAAAGGGCATGTAATTGCATCAGTGTGTTATGAAATCCATTTAAATCTGTCAAATGGACTGCAATTCTTTGTTAGCAATTATAAATTCAAAGTTGTAGGTGATAGGAACAGAGACAGAAATGGGGTATTAGGAAAAATGAGGCTCAGTTGCTGGCAAATGTGTATTCAGTTGCCAAAAAATTAAACAGTTTGAGTTTCATTGTGGTATTAGTGTTACTGCTTAGAAGCTAGCAGTTAATTTTTATGTCCCCTACCATAGCCACCTTTGTTCTCATGTAGCAAACAGATTTAGTTTCCAAAGCACAGAATATTGCCATATGAAAATGGGTATTTCTTCAAAGGAAGGTATATTAGAAATAAAGTATTTTTTATGTCCCACTTATGCATGAAATCATATAGTTCTTAGTTTTTTCTGATTTACTTATTTCACTTCGTATAATGTTATCAAGGTCCATCCATGTTGTTGTAAATGATCCAATGTCATCGTTTCTTATGGCTAAGTAGTATTCCATAGTATATATGTACCACATCTTCTTTATCCGGTCATCTATTGAAGGGCTTTTTGGTTGTTTCCATGTCTTGGCCACTGTGAGCAATGCAGAGAAATGAACAAGAGTGTGGTGGTTACTGGGGGTGGGGGGGGGAGGAAGGAGAAGAGGGGTGGGGGCACAAAGAAAACCAGATAGAATGTGATGGAAAACAATTTGACTTTGGGTGATGGTCATGCAACATAATCAAATGTCAAAATAACTTGGAGATGTTTTCTCTGAACATATGTACCGTGACTTATCAATGTCACCCCATTCAAATTAATAATAAATAAAAAAAGAAATAGAGTATTTTAAAACAAAATTACAACATTTTAAACTGCACTAAAAGGAATACAATCAGGAGAGAAAAAATAATTTTTAACCCTAAGTATAACTGTCCAATATAGTACAACATGGTGTGTAAATGTGTTGATCTTGTTTGAAATGAGAATTCTAATGAACACCCTGGAACAGCATATATACTGTATATGCAGAGCTTCCAAATTGTTGAAAAGTAAAGACTATGGGGCTAACACAAGAAAATACTCAGTTTTACACTGTAATTCATAAGCAGTATCCTTGTTATATAAAGTCAAATGCAGGAATGCAGTCAAGCCACGTGTCTCAAAAACATGAATTATTTTGTCCCTCCTGACATGAGCAGATCCCATGATTGCTAATCAAGTAGGTAGTAACAAGTGTGTTTAATAGGCAAGATAACAATGCATTTTGTGTAAATCTCCAAAACACATTGAAAAGTCCAAATACTTTATATGTGTGTATAACTTAACCTAAACTGCAAAACTTAGGAAGTAACAAAGGAAACTTCTTCAACTTCATTTTGGCCCTTTTCTTCATTAACTTTAACTTTTAATCTGCTGTTTGGCTTTTCTAAGCATCTCAATGCAATGTCCAACCATTGCTCCAAAACCTCCCTCAGAAATAAATCATTATCTAAAATCATCGCTGTTGCTCCTATGCCACGGTGCATCCCAGCTCTTTATTGTTTTTTTAAATTTATTTCGTAACACCTTCTCCTTTCCAATTCTCTCCTAACACTTTCCCCATATTTCTTCCTCAAAAATCTGCAGATGATGGCAGTAATTGCTAAATGAGTAATATATGCAGTAAGATGTGATTAGCTGAAATGCCAGTCTTATTTTTATTGCAAATCAGTAACTTAAATTATATTGAAACAGACCATTTTCTTATTTCTGTATCTGGAGAAAGCGTGTATTTATTTGGAACTCTAATGAGAAAATGAGAGTTAGATATCTTATTATCTAATTTTGAGAATACATTAAAACTAAATTAGGTCTTTTCTCAGTATAGTGATATGATATTTCAAATTATGCACCTGCAGAACTGGCGTTGATCATTGGGCTTACATATAAACTTTCTGCTGTAGGATTTTTAGTAATCATAATGGCAATTCAGGATGATGAATTGAAACTTGTGGTGAACTGAAAAGCAGGATGAGCTCATTAATCAATTCAATACAGTATCTGTCACAGGTAACTTTAGAATTATCTATTTCCTTCTCATATCTGGAAAAGTCTAGTTGCCAAATGACTATTGATAAAATGTCATAGTGAAAAATATGTGAATTTGAAGTGTACCTGCTTTGACATAAAGTACTTGAATTATAAAAGAAGAGCAATGTTTGACATTACATTAACTCAGATACCTACAACTTAGTGTTTTATATGAAATGAGAAGAAAGACTTGAAATAAATTAGATGCTAATTATATCACTTTAACTGAATAAAAAAATATAGCATAGACATGGAATCAATATGATGATGATTCCCAAATCTGGATATTAAGTCTAGATCTTATTCCTAAATCTGAATCTTAAGTCTTTAAGTTCTCATTAGAACTCCAGCCTCAGACTATAACTATTTATATCATCTCTGTATAATGGTATACTAAGTATCTCAAGTTTGTGTTACCAAAGGGAACCTTTATCTTTAGTCCTTATCATTTCAGTAAGGGTTCCACAGTCTACCCTATAGTTTAAACCAAAAATCAGGATTCCAACCTTGATCACACTCTTTTACTCATGTCTCAGATCTAACTTATGAATAAGTCATGTAGACTCATCTTCTGTATATGCCCATACACTTCTTACCATTCCCACTCTTGTTACCCCCATCCAAGTTACTGCAATTTCTTGTCAAAATCCCAGTAACAGGCAGTTCACACTAATCCTTCCACTTTATTTCTTGTCCTCTTCCTCTGTTGTCCACAGCATAATCTGAATAATGATCTAAAAGTTAAAATCGAATCATGCTAATTTCTACTTAAAAGTTCTAATCATTTTCTTCACATAGAATAGTTGCCAAACTCTTTATATACTTAAAATCCATATACATATATACTGGTTCCTACTAAACATTCAGACCTCAGCTCGAGTCACTCTTTTACTTCTGTTTTCCAAAAGTACTGTAATTCTTTGTTTCTTTATTTCTTTATTATGGCAAACCTGTTCTCCTCTTCAGGTCTTTGCACAAATTATTCTCTTTGCTTAAAATCTACTTCTGCTTATCTTTCTCAAGGCTAGCTCCTTGCCATTCCCATCTCTGCTAAATGTCAGTTTAAGTATTAGATTCCTTCCCTGGAATCTCAAACTGTGTTAGCCACTCAGTTGATCTCTGTCTCATTGCTCTATTTTAATTTGCTACATAGCATTTACTAGTATCTCATATTTCTTTAGAATTTGTCTTTTATTTCTATTGACTATCTCTCCCTACTAGAATGTGAGCTCCATCAAAACATGAAACTTACCTTCTAGTCTTAAGGTGTATAATAGTAATTAGTGTATTTAGGTATTCTATATGTATTTTCCAAATAAACAGATTCATTATTTATACAGCAGTGGGAAAATGTAGATTTACAATTATTTGCATAGAAAAAAGCATGCAGACTATCATTATAATAATACAAGAATAAACTCTGTGTTTTGCCTGCTCATATCTGTAAACCTGCTTTTGACAAACTCTGTGTATTTTCAACTGAATAATTACCACAAATTGGTGTAAGTGAGGTACAAAACTGTTTGGAAAAATAGTACAATTTTGAATCTACATATCAATATGGTGTTTTAGAAATTAAATTAATTTTGTGTCTCACATTTGTTCTGGGTTAGAACATTTCCAAGATTATATGATCCTTTTGGGTTGTGAAATTTTAACATAACAATAATTAATACATTCATATACAATAAAATAAAGCTTATGATGTTTCATGCAATGATTTAAATGCTTTATACATGTTAACGCTTGTAATCTTTATAGCACCCTAGTAATATAAATTTTATTTTATAGATGAGGAAACCAAGGCACAGAAAAATTAAACAACTCACTTGAGATTATATGACTAGTAAGTAGCAGAGTTGGGAATCAAATCAACAGCATAGATTATCTATGTTCATAACCACTAAATTATATTTCCTCTTATCCTTACTTTAAAAGCAATATAACTCATTTGGGTAATATTTCACAATCATACATTGATTGGTTACTGTGTTAATTGCAAAGTGTTAAATATTTTAGATGGTAGGACAAATATTGCAGTTAAATTCCTCAGAAAATTTTTATTCTCATGGGGTTAGCAGAAGAGTTCGCAATTAGTAAAGTGTCAGTTATAATGAGTGTAGAAAATGTTTGTTAAATAAAAGTGACAGACGCTAAGTGAATTCATAAAAACACCTAGTGAGGATATCTATCTGACATATATTGATGAAGAGAATTTGTCAACCAAGGGAACCTGTAGGAGCTTATATTTAAACTAAATCTAAAAGTATCAGTAAGAGTTACCTAGGAGAAGAGAAAGAATGTTTGTGGCAGAGGAATACAGCAAATTCTAAAGTCAAAAGTCAAGTTCTAACTTGGTACATGTTTTATATTATAGGTTTATATTATATGTAAGGCTATGCCTAGATATTAGACATTCTCAGTGTGACTGGCATTTTTTCTGGTTTTCAATAACATGTTTTCTTATGTGTATCAGTCTTTTATAATTGAATTTTATTGAGGAGACATTGGTTAACAAAACCACACAGGTTTCAAGTATACATACTGTACCATGCGCACACCACCTAGAGTCAAATCTCTTTTGGTGGTCCGGATTTAATCCTCCTTTGCCCATTCTTACCTTCTCTTACCATTTTTCTCTCTGGCTATTAATATTCTGCTGTCCATGTCTATACATTATATATATATGGTTTTTTTTCTTAATCCCTTCACCATTTTTTACCCAGCTCTCCAACCTCCCCCACCTCTGACAGCTGTTCTATGTATCCATGCTTCTGTTTTAATGTTGTTTGTTTAATTATTCTGTTGATTAGATTCCATTTATAAGTGAGACCATATGATACTTGTCTTTCTCTGACTGGCTTATTTCATTTAGCATAATTATTTCCAGGTCCATCCACTCTGTAACAAAAGGCGATTTTCTTTATTCCTGTGCAGTTGTAAATTAGCCTTTTAATTCTGACATTCAATGACCTTCCTGACCTACTGATTACAGTCAATATAGGTCATTGTAAAGGAGCTAATCTTTTCTCATTCTATACAAAAGGAGAAATGAAAGAACTGAAAATGACCAAAAAAAGGAAGTTAAAAACTTGTGCAAATAAATTTAAAACATATAAACAATAAATTAATTTTAAAATTCTATAAATAGACATCCTGTTTTTATAAGAGTTGTTTATGAGAAACATTTTTATGTTTAAGAGTGACCAATAATATAAAAGTTAATATCTTTAAGGTAATTAAAATTAGGATTGGTTTTAGTGACTCCCTTCCACCAACCAAACTTATTTCTTAACAAATATAACACCCAACATTGAGAGGATAAATATCAAAATAATCACCATAGATTTGAATTTCTATTTTTTTATTTTAGTAATACCTGTGCATTGTTATTTTATTAAACTGTTTCTAGAAAAAGTAATTCTCCTGTTTTAACTAAGTGTGTTTCCTGTTCTCTTGATGAACACTTCGGAATCAAAAGATGTAGATAGAATCAAATGTTTACTTTTAAGCAATAGCCTATCATCACAGAAGTACTTTCGGTAGAGATATTAATTAAATAAGAGAAAAATAAACATAATAATAGAATAAGTCTTACTATCAGATTTCAGGAAATCATTAGAACACTAAAGATGCCAGTGTACCAAAATCCTTTAAAGAGGGTACTTTCTTTTTTATCAGCTTATATTATTATTATTATTATTATTAATTTTAATGGGGTGACACCAATAAATCAGGATACATATGTACAATGAAAACATCTCCAGGTTATCTTATCATTCAATTGTGTTGCATACCAGTCACCCAAAGTCAAATTGTCCTCTGTCACCTTCTATCTGGTTTTCCCTGTGTCCCTCCCCTCCTCCCTACCCCACCCTTCCCTCCCTCCCCCTACCCCGTATACACCACTCTCTTGTCCATGTCTCATAGTCTCACTTTTATGTCCCAACTATGTATGAAATCAAGCTGATCTCAGTTTTTCTTTTTTTCTGATTTACTTATTTCACTCCGTATAATGTTATCAAGGACCATCCATTTTGTAATAAATGATCCGATGTCATCATATCTTATGGCTGAGTAGTATTCCATAGTATATATGTACCAAAGCTTTTTAATTCACTCGTCTTCTGACGGACAATTGGGCAGTTTTCAGATCTTCGCTATTGTGAACAATGCTGCCACGAACATGGGGGCGCATTTCTTCTTTTCGAACAGTGTTATGGTATTCTTAGGGTATATTCCTATAAGTGGGATAGCTGGGTCAAAAGGCAGTTGGATTTTTAATTTTTTGAGGAATCTCCAAACTGTTTACCACAGTGTCTGCACCAGTCTGCATTCCCACCAGCAGTGCAGAAGGGTTCCCTTTTCTCCACATCCTCGCCAGCACTTATTCTGTGTTGTTTTGCTGATGAGTGCCATTTAGACTGGTGTGAGGTGATTATCTCATTGTGGTTTTAATTTGCATTTCTCTAATGATTAGTGATGTTGAGCATTTTTTCATATGCCTATTGGCCATCTGTATGTCCTCTTTGGAGAAATTTCTATCCATTTCTTTTGCCCATTTTTTGATTGGGTTGTTTGTCTTCCTGGTGTTGAGTTTTATAAGTTCTTTATAAATTTTAGTTATTAACCCCTTATCAGATGTGCTGTCGAATATGTTCTCCCATTGTGTGGTTTGTCTTTTTTTCTGTTCCTATTGTCTTTAGCTGTGCAAAAACTTTTTAGTTTGATATAGTCCCATTTGTTTATCTTGCCTTTTATTTCAGTTGCCCGTGGAGATAAATCGGCAAATATACTGCTGCTACAGATGTCGGAGAGCTTGCTGCCTATGTTTTCTTCTAAGATGCTTATGGTTTTAGGGCTTACATTTAAGTCTTTTATCCATTTTGAGTTTGTTTTTGTGAATGGTGTAAGTTGATGGTCTAGTTTCATTGTTTTGCAGGTAGATGTCCAATTTTGCCAACACCATTTGTTAAAGAGGTTGTCTTTACTCCATTGTATGTTCTTTTCTCCTTTGTCAAATATCAGTTGTCCATAAAGCTGTGGGTTTATTTCTGGGTCCTCTGATCTGTTCCATTGATCTATGTGCCTGTTCTTATGCCAGTACCAGGCTGTCTTGAGTATAATGGCCTTATAGTAAACCTGCTTTATTTTTTCTTCTTAAGATTGCTGAGGCTATACGTGTTCTTTTTGGTTCCCTATAAATTTTTGGAATATGTGTTCTATATCTTTGAAGTATGTCATTGGTATTTTAATTGGTATTGTATTGAATGTATAAATTGCTTTGGATAATATAGACATTTTAATGATGTTTATTCTTCCTAGCCATGAGCACGGTATATGCTACCACTTGTTTGTATCTTCCTTGATTTCTTTTATCAATGTTCTATAATTTTCCGAGTACAAGTCCTTAACCTCCTTGGTTAAATTTACTCCTAGGTACTTTATTTTTTTGGCTGCAATAGTGAAATGGATTGTTTTCTTAATTTCTTTTGCTGATATTTCATTGTTGGTGTATAGAAATGCCTCTGATTTCTGAGTATTAATTTTATATCCTGCCACCTTGCTGAATTTATTTATAAGGTCCAGTAGTTTTTTGACTGAGACTTTAGGGTTCTCAATATACAATATCATATCATCTGCAAATAGTGACAGTTTTACTTCTTCTTTTCCAATTTGGATGCCTTTTATTTCTTCTTCTTGTTTGATTGCTGTAGCTAGAACCTCCAGAACTATGTTGAATAAGAGTGGTGAAAGGGGGCATCCCCGCCTGGTTCCTGATCTTAAGGGGATTGCTTTTAATCTTTGTCCATTTAGTTTGATGTTTGCTGTCGGTTTATCGTAGATGGCCTTTATCATGTTAAGGAATGATCCCTGTATTCCCACCTTACTGAGAGTTTTGAGCATGAATGGGTGCTGGATTTTATCAAATGCCTTTTCTGCATCTATTGAAACTATCATGTGATTTTTGTCCTTCGTTTTGTTTATGTGATGAATCACATTGATTGATTTGCGAATATTGAACCAGCCTTGCCTCTCCAGAATAAATCCCACTTGATCGTGGTGTATGATTTTTTTAAATATTGCTGGATCCGGTTGGCTAATATTTTGTTGAGAATTTTAGCGTCTAAATTCATCAGGGATATAGGCCTATAATTTTCATTGTTTGTGTTGTCTTTGCCCGGTTTTGGGATCAGAATTATGCTCGCCTCATAAAAGAAGTTTGGAAGTCTTCCTTCCTCTTGAATTTTTTGAAATAGCTTGAGAAAAATAGGAGTTAGTTCTTTTTGAATTTTTGATAGAATTCACTTGTGAAGCCATCAGGCCCAGGACTTTTCTTTTTTGGGAGTTTTTTGATAACTGTTTCGATCTCATTTGTTTTAATTGGTCTGTTTAGGTGTTCTGATTCTTCCAGATTGATTTTTGGAAGGTTATATGATTCAAGAAATTTGTCCATTTCACCAAGATTGTCTAATTTTTTTGCATATAGTTCTTCATAGTATTTTCTTATAATGCTTTGTATTTCTGTTGTGTCAGTTGTTATTTCTCCACTGTCCTTTCTAATTTTATTTATTTGAGTCCTCTCTCTTTTTTTCTGGGTGAGTCTAGTTAAAGGTTCATCAACCTTGTTTACCTTTTCAAAGAACCATCTTCTGGTTTCATTGATCCTCTGTATTATTTCCTTCTCCTCTATGTCATTTATTTCTGCTATGATCTTTATTATTTCCTTCCTTCTACTTGTCTTGGGTTTTATTTGTTGTTGTTTTTCTAGTTCTTTAAGATGCAGGGTTAGGTTGCTTATTTGAGCTTTTTCTAGCTTCTTGTGATATGCCTGTAGTGCAATAAACTTCCCTCTCAGAACTGCTTTTGCTGTGTCCCATAAAGTTTGAGTTCATCTATGCTCATTATCATTTGTTTCTAGAAACCTTTTTATTTCTTCTTTGATCTCATTGTTAATTCGTTCATTATTTAATAACATGCTATTTAGTTTCCAAGTGTTTGAGAATTTTTCGTTTTTCTTTTGTGGTTAATTTCTAGTTTCATGGCATTGTGATAAGAGAAAATGCTTGGTATGATTTCAATCTTCTTAAATTTATTGAGACCATTTTTGTGTCCTAACATGTGGTCTATCCTAGAAAACATACCATGAGCGCTTGAGAAGAATGTATATTCTACTGCTTTAGGGTGAAAAGTTCTGAAGATATCTATTAAATCAAGTTGATCTAGTGTCTCCTTTAAGTCTGCTGTTTCTTTATTAATTTTCTTTCTTGAGGATCTATCCAGTGTTGTTAGAGGGGTATTGAAATCCCCTACTATGATAGTATTGCTGTTAATCTCGTCCTTTATATCCATCAGAGTCTCCTTTATGTGTGTCGGGGCTCCTATATTTGGTGCATAGATATTTATAATAGTTATATCTTCCTGTTGAATTGTTCCCTTTATCATTATGTAGTGACCTTCTTTATATCTTACTACAGCCCTTGTTTTAAAGTCTATTTTGTCTGATATAAGTATTGCTACCCCTGCTTTTTTTTCATTTCCATTTGCATGAAATATTTTTTTCCATCCTTTTACCTTCAGTCTATGAGCATCTTTTGTTTTAAGGTGTGTCTCTTGTAGACAGCATATGTATGGGTCCTGTTTCTTTATCCATGCAGCTACCCTATGTCTTTTGATTGGATCATTTAATCCATTTACATTTAAGGTTATTATTGATATGTAGTTGTTTATTGCCATTTTATTCTTTAAAGCTGTATTCTTCTTTTGCTCTATTCATTCCTCCCTTTAAACTGTTTATAAGAGGCCTTTAGTATCTTTTGCAGAATTGGTTTGGTGTTTATGAATTCCTTGAGGCTTTCTTTTTCTGGGAAGCTCTTTATTTCTCCTTCAATTTTAAACGTTAGCCTTGCTGGATAAAGTAGTTTTGGTTGTAGATTCTTGTTCTGCATTACTTTGATTATATCTTGCCATTCCCTTCTGGCCTCAAGTGTTTCTGTTGAGAAGTCCAATGTCATCCTTATGGGGGCTCCTTTGTAGGTGACAGCCGTTTTTTCTCTAGGAGCTTTTAAAATTTTTTCTTTATCCATTAGCTTTGGTATTTTAACTATGATGTGTCTTGGTGTAGATCTTTTTGGGTTTCTCTTTAATGGATTTCTGTGTGCTTCTTGAATGTGTGGAGTGTTTCCCAGCCTTAATTTAGGAAAGTTTTCTGCTATGATTTGATTGAACAAAGTTTCCATTTCCTGTCCTCTCTCCTCTTCTTCAGGCACCCCTATAATGCGAATGTTGTTTCTCTTCATGTTGTCACAAAGCTCTCTTAGAGTTTCCTCACATTTTTTAAGTCTCTTTTCCTTTTTCTTCTCTGCTTCTGTGCCTTTGTTTATTGTGTCCTCTAACTCGCTTATTCGATCCTCAGCGTGATTTATCCTGCTTTTAATTCCTTCCATTGTGGTCTTCATTTCTGATACTGTATTTGTCATTTCTGTCTGATTCTTTTTTATTATTTCAATTTTGTTTTTTATACTTGTTTTCTCTTTATTTAGGTGTTCATAATGACTATCCATTGTTGCTCTAATTTCTTTGAACATCCTAACTATCATTATTCTAAATTCTGCTTCTTGTAATTTGGTTATATCTGGTTCATTCAGGTCCTTCTCTCGGGATTTCTCTTGATTCATTTGGTTTGCATTCTTCTGCCTGCCCATTTTTTTCTGTGTAAGCAAGTTGTGGCCACTGGAGTCCAGTAGGTGTTGCCTTTGTGTTCTCTAGGTATGGTCTGTCTGCAGGAACCCCACCCCCTCTACTGGAGCCTAGGGTGGTTGGGTATGAGCATTGCCAGCGCCGGCCCACTGTGACTTTTGCTGTGATTTCTGCCTCTCCTCCGTAGGAGGGGCTGTCACTGAAGCCACAAGCCTTAGCACCAAGGGTAGAGGTGAGCACCTTTGCTCAGCTGTGGACCCAGCCTATTTCCGGACTTCCGCCCAGAACCCTCAGCCAGAGCCTGCTCGCCACAGTTTCACGGGTTGGGCGTGGCTTTTGACGTGCTCTCAGCTGTGAGCGTTTGCCTGTCTGGAGATTTAGCCCCACCCTCGAGGCCATGGCCCTTCTGCGCAGGGTCGCAAACCCAGGTTTATTGGGCCGGGCGGGTTTGCTGGCTTCCGCTCAGCTGCGTACTTCCGCTCGTCCCAGATTCTACCTCGCCCCACGTTCGGAGCCCGCTAGTGAACGTAGAAATGCAATCCGCGGATTTTACGGCCAGGCGGGGATAGTAGCGTGAGCTCAGCTGCGAGCTTCCACTTGTCTCGGGGTCTAGCTTGTTTCCGCGCTAGGAGCCTGCACGCGCACGTAAACTGGCCAACCGTGGTTTCTCCGGCCTGGGGGGGGAGGGCTTGTAGCGTGAGCTCACCTGCGAGCCCCTGCCCGTTTCTGGTCCTAGCCCGGTCCCCACGGTCAGGGCAGCTTGCGCAGGGTCACAGAGCAGATTGGTGCCCATTCCTGGCCTCCCACTTTGTTCCCGTAAGTGGGATTAAAGGAGGTCCTGCAGCTTTCGGACCCATTTCGCGCGTCCCCTCCAACCCTCTGGGCTAGACCGAGCTCCCACCGGCTTGGCCTCTGCCCACGCCGACAGAACCGCGTTTCAGCGTCCTGTCGCCCCAAACCCTTAAGCAGCCCTCAGCAGAGTAGGAAGGGACTTAATACTCCACACTGTAGGCCTGGGAGCTCCCTCACTTGTTTCACAGCTCAAAACTGTCCAAACGCCTCTTCTAGGCTCTGGGACTGCAGGCTGGGGCTTGGTTCCTGGGACCCAGGTCTCTTCCTCTCCGCCAAACTTTACTCCCACCCTGCGGGTCACTCTGGGCTGCCCTTTGCTTCAGGGAGCTGGGCAGCCCTCTTTGCGTTTTCGCTATTCCTACCAATCTCAATGTGGCTTCTTCTGTGTTCCTTGGTTGAAGAGTCCACTTAGTTTAGTTCATAGCTGGTTTATCCAGAGATGGTTCTTTAAATTGAGTTATAATCCACTTTGGTTCTGGGAGTTGGAAGTTGGTAAGTCCGCCTACTCCGTCGCCATCTTTCTTCCCCGTGTGGTTTGTGTTTTTATTCTGTTCTTATTGTCTTTAGCTGTGAAAAAACTTTTTAGTTTAATATAGTCCCACTTGTTTATCTTGCCTTTTATTTCATGTTCCCGTGGAGATAAATCGGCAAATATATTGCTGTGAGAGATGTCGGACAGCTTGCTGCCTATGTTTTCTTCTAGGATGCTTATGGTTTCACGGCTTACGTTTAAGTCTTTTATCCATTTTGAGTTTGTTTTTGTGAATGGTGTAAGTTAATGGTCTAGTTTCATTTTTTTGCAGGTAGATGTCCATTATTGCCAACACCATTTGTTAAAGAGGCTGTCTTTACTCCATTGTATGTTCTTTCCTCTTTTGTCAAATATCAGTTGTCCATAAAGCTGTGGGTTTATTTCTGGGTCCTCTGTTCTGTTCCATTGATCTATGTGCCTGTTCTTATGCCAGTACCAGGCTGTCTTGAGTATAATGGCCTAATAGTAAACCTTCATATCTGGAAGAGTGAAATCTCCTGCTTTATTTTTTTTTTAAGATTGCTGAGGCTATTCGTGTTCTTTTTTGGTTCCCTATAAATTTTTGGAATATGTGTTCTATATCTTTGAAGTATGGCATTGGTATGTTAATTGCTATTGCATTGAATTTATAAATTGCTTGGGTAATATAGACATTTTAATGATGTTTATTCTTCCTTGCCATGAGCACGGTATATGCTTCCACTTGTTTGTATCTTCCTTGATTTCTTTTATCAATGTTCTATAATTTTCCGAGTACAAGTCCTTAACCTCCTTGGTTAAATTTAATCCTAGGTACTTTATTTTTTTGGCTGCAATGGTGAAGGGGATTGTTTTCTTAATTTCTTTTGTTGATATTTCATTGTTGGTGTATAGAAATGCCTCTGATTTCTGAGTATTAATTTTATAGCCTGCCACCTTGCTGAATTTATTTATAAGGTCCTGTAGTTTTTGACTGAGACTTTAGGGTTTTCAATATGCAATATCATATCATCTGCAAATAGTGACAGTTTTACTTCTTCTTTTCCAATTTGGATGCCTTTTATTTCTTCTTCTTGTCTGATTGCTGTAGCTAGAACCTCCAGAACTATGTTGAATAAGAGTGGTGAAAGGGGGCATCCCCGCCTGGTTCCTGATCTTAAGGGGATTGCTTTTAATCTTTGTCCATTTAGTATGATGTTTGCTGTCGGTTTATCGTAGATGGCCTTTATCATGTTAAGGAATGATCCCTGTATTCCCACCTTACTGAGAGTTTTGAGCATGAATGGGTGCTGGATTTTATCAAATGCCTTTTCTGCATCTATTGAAATTATCATGTGATTTTTGTCCTTCGTTTTGTTTATGTGATGAATCACATTGATTGATTTGCGAATATTGAACCAGCCTTGCCTCTCCAGAATAAATCTCACTTGATCGTGGTGTATGATTTTTTTCATATATTGCTGGATCCGATTGGCTAATATTTTGTTGAGAATTTTAGCGTCTAAATTCATCAGGGATATAGGCCTATAATTTTCTTTCTTTGTGTTGTCTTTGCCTGGTTTTGGGATCAGAATTATGCTCGCCTCATAAAAGGAGTTTGGAAGTCTTCCTTCCTCTTGAATTTTTTGAAATAGCTTGAGAAAAATAGGAGTTAGTTCTTTTTGAATTTTTGATAGAATTCACTTGTGAAGCCATCAGGCCCAGGACTTTTCTTTTTTGGGAGTTTTTTGATAACTGTTTCGATCTCATTTGTTGTAATTGGTCTGTTTAGGTGTTCTGATTATTCCAGATTGATTTTTGGAAAGTCATATGATTCAAGAAATTGGTCCATTTCACCAAGATTGTCTAATTTTTTGGCATATAGTTCTTCATAGTATTTTCTTACAATGCTTTGTATTTCTGTTGTGTCAGTTGTTATTTCTCCACTGTCCTTTCTAATTTTATTTATTTGAGTCCTCTCTCTTTTTTTCTTGGTGAGTCTAGTTAAAGGTTCATCAATCTTCTTTACCTTTTTGACGAACCAGCTTCTTGTTTCATTGATCCTCTGTATTGTTTCTTTTGCCTCTATGTAATTTATTTCTGCTCTGACCTTTATTATTTCCTTCCTTCTACTTGTCTTGGGTTTTATTTGTTGTTGTTTTTTTAGTTCTTTTAGATGCAGGGTCAGGTTGCTTATTTGAGCTTTTTCTAGCTTCTTATGATATGCCTGTAGTGCAATAAACTTCCCTCTCAGAACTGCTTTTGTTGTGTCCCATAAATTTTGAATTGATCTATGCTCATTATCATTTGTTTCTAGAAAATTTTTAATTCTTCTTTGATCTCATTGTTAATCCATTCATTATTTAATAACATGCTATTTAGTTTCCAAGTGTTTGAGTATTTTTCAGTTTTTCTTTTGTGGTTAATTTCTAGTTTCATGGCATTGTGATCAGAGAAAATGCTTGGTATGATTTCAATCTTCTTAAATTTATTGAGACCATTTTTGTGTCTAACTTGGTCTATCCTAGAAAACGTACCATTAGCGCTTGAGAAGAATGTATATTCTACTGCTTTAGGGTGAAAAGTTCTGAAGATATCTATTAAATCATGTTGATCTAGT
The DNA here is from genome assembly GCA_037038555.1 of Rhynchonycteris naso. Classification (NCBI taxonomy): domain Eukaryota; kingdom Metazoa; phylum Chordata; class Mammalia; order Chiroptera; family Emballonuridae; genus Rhynchonycteris; species Rhynchonycteris naso. Next base: position 174,811,085 of record CM072996.1, on the reverse strand, counting down.
GTATCCTTTAAGTCTGCTGTTTCTTTATTAATTTTCTTTCTTGAGGATCTATCCAGTGTTGTTAGAGGGGTATTGAAATCCCCTACTATGATAGTATTGCTGTTAATCTCGCCCTTTATATCCATCAAAGTCTGCTTTATGTATGTTGGGGCTCCTATATTTGGTGCATAGATATTTACAATAGTTATATCTTCCTTTTGAAATGTTCCCTTTATCATTATGTAGTTTCCTCCTTTATCTCTTACTACAACCTTTGTTTTAAAGTCCATTTTGTCTGATATAAGTATTGCTACCCCTGCTTTTTTTTCATTCCCATTTGCATGAAATATTTTTTTCCATCCTTTTACCTTCAGTCTATGAGCATCTTTTGTTTTAAGCTGTGTCTCTTGTAGACAGCATATGTATGGGTCCTGTTTCTTTATCCATGCAGCTACCCTATGTCTTTTAATTGGATCATTTAATCCATTTACATTTAAGGTTATTATTGATATGTAGTTTTTATTGCCATTTTATTCTTTAAAGCTGTATTCTTCTTTTGCTCTATTCATTCCTCCCTTTAAACTGTTCACAAGAGGCCCCTTAGTATTTCTTGCAGAATTGGTTTAGTTTTAATGAATTCCTTGAGGCTTTCTTTTTCTGGGAAGCTCTTTATTTCTCCTTCAATTTTAAACGTTAGCCATGCTGGATAAAGTAGTCTTGGTTGTAGATTCTTGTTCTGCATTCCTTTGATTATATCTTGCCATTCCCTTCTGACCTCAAGTGTTTCTGTTGAGAAGTTCGATGTCATCCTTATGGGGGCTCCTTTGTAGGTGATAGCCGTTTTTTCTCTAGGAGCTTTTAAAATTTTTTCTTTATCCATTAGCTTTGGTATTTTAACTATGATGTGTCTTTGTGTAGATCTTTTTGGGTTTCTCTTTAATGGAGTTCTGTGTGCTTCTTGAATGTGTGGAGTGTTTCCCAGCCTTAATTTAGGAAAGTTTTCTGCTATGATTTGATTGAACAAAGTTTCCATTTCCTGTCCTCTCCCCTCTTCTTCAGGCACCCCTATGATGCGAATGTTGTTTCTCTTCATGTTGTCACAAAACTCCCTTAGAGTTTCCTCACATTTTTTAAGTCTCTTTTCCTTTTTCTTCTCTGCTTCTGTGCCTTTGTTTATTGTGTCCTCTAACTCGCTTATTCGATCCTCTCAGCTATGATTTGATTGAAGAAAGTTTTCCTTTTCTGTCCTCTCTCCTCTTCTTCAGGCACCCCTATTATGCGACTGTTGTTTCTCTTCTGGTTGTCACAGAGCTCCCTTAGATTTTCCTCACAATTTTTGGGTCTCTTTTTCTTATTCTTCTTTGCTTCTGTGTCTTTGTTTATTGTGTCCTGTGTCTCGCTTATTTGATTCTCAGTGTGATTCATTCTGCTTTTAATTCCTTCCATTGTGTTCTTCAATTCTGATACTGTATTTGTCATTTCTGTCTGATTCTTTTTTATTTCAATTTTGTTTTTTATACTTGGTATCTCTTTATTTAGGTGTTCATAATGACTATCTATTGTTGCTCTAATTTCTTTAAACATCCTAATTATCGTTATTCTAAATTCTGGTTCTGGTAATTTGGTTATATGTGGTTCATTCAGGTTCTTCTCCTGGGATTTCTCTTTATTCATTTGTTTTGCATTCCTCTGCCTGCCCATTTTTTCTGTGCATAAGCAAGTTGTGGCTACTGGAGTCCAGTATGTGTTGTTTTTGTGTTCTCTAGTTGTGGTCTGTCTGCAGGCCTGCCACCCCCTCTACCGCAGCCTAGGGTGGTTGAGTATGGGCATTTCCAGCGCTGACCCCCTGTGGCTTTTGCTGTGATTTCTGCCTCTCCTCTGTGGGAGGGGCTGTCAGTTAAGCCACAAGCCTCAGCACCAAGGATAGAGGTGAGTACCTTTGCTCAGCAGCAGACCCAGCCTGTTTCTGGACTTCTGCCCAGAACTCGCAGTCAGAGCCAGCTCACCATAGTTTCACAGGTTGGGCGGGGCTTTTGACGTGCTCTCAGCAGTGAGTCTTTGCCCGTCTGGAGCTTTAGCCCCGTACTCGAGGCCTGGGCCCTTCTGCGCAGGGTCGCTGTAAAGCCAGTAGTTGCGGCCAGGATCACAGCCGCCTGAGCCATGCAGGTTCACATTAGATTCGAACGGTCGGTAATGAAACTCAGGAGCCAAGAACTGGTGAGCCATCAGCTTTAATTTTAGCTTGCACCTAGCGGGCAAGCAAAAACACACACTGGGCTCCAAAACCCGTACATTCAGTGCTCACATAGGTACTGACTTATCTGAGTTTCCTAGCATCAAAGCTTTCCAGCTCACCTGACTTATTCACCTCTCTCTCCCATCTCCTCCTGCACAAACTCTTCCTCTGTTCTCTGCCATCTTGGCTGCTTCTCCTGGCCTTAACGTGGCCTTATTTTGCTCTTCTCTCTAATACCAACCTCAGGAACTCAGGAATCCAGAGAGAGATCAAGCTACTGGTCTCTCCCACTTTGTAGCATAAACTCAAAACCTTTAATTTAATTATACAAACAAGGAAATCACTGTATAATGGGATTCTTCAGGAGAGTGCACCACCTTACATCATCCAATCAGTCAATTTTGTGGGGAAGACTTAACTCTTAAAACTAAGCCTTAGGCTACAACGACCCGGCTCGCCCACAGCCTGTTCCAGAACACACATTAATATCAATGAACTTCCATGTGGGCAGCCCCATCTTTAACAAAGTGAGCATAATATATTTTATCTGCCCAACAGTTGCAAACCAAGGTTAATTGGGCCGGGCGTGTTTGCTGGCTTCCGCTCAGCTGCTAGCTTCCACTCATCCCGGACTCTACCCCAACCCCATGTTCGGAGCCCGCTTGTGCACGTAGGATGGCAAACCGCAGTTTCTCCGGCCGGGCGGGATGGTAGCGTGAGCTCAGTCACGAGCCTCTTCCTGTCCCTGGTCCTAGCCCCATCCCCGTCATCAGGGCTGGCTTGCACAGGGTCACAGAGCAGATCTCTGCCCGTTCCTGGCCTCCCGCTTTGTCTCCGCAGGTGGGATTACAGACGGGCCCGCAGCTTCTGGACTGCTTTCGCGCATCCCCTCCGCCCCTGCTGGGCTAGACTGAGCTCACACCGGCTTGGCCTCCGTCCATGCCGACAGAACCACTTTTCAGTGTCCTGCCGCCACCATACCCTTCAGCAACCCTCAGAGAGATGGAAGTGCCCTAAGTCTTCTCACTGTAGGTCTGGGAGCTTCCTCACTTGTTTCACAGCTCAAAACTGTCCAAACGCTTCTTCTAGGCTCTGGGACTGTAGGCTGGGGCTTAGTTCCTGGGACCCAGGTCCCTCCCTCTCCACCAAAGTCTCCTCCCGCCACGCGGTTCTCTCCGGGCTGCCGTTTGCTCCGGGGAGCTGGGCAGCCCTCTTCGTGTTTTCGCTATTCCTACCAGTCTCAATGTGGCTTCTTCTGTGTTCCTTGGTTGAAGAGTTTACTTAATTTAGTTCAAAGTTGGTTTATCCAGATGATGGTTCTTAAAATTGAGTTATAATCCACTTTGGTTCTGGGAGTTGGAAGTTGGTACGTCCGCCTACTCTGTCGCCATCTTGCTCCTTCATAAGCTTTCTTTATAGCTCTTCTGACCCTCCATCTATAACCCTTCACGCCGCCTCGGTGACCGCTTCCCTCAGAGCCTGGGTGGTGGTACAGGTGCCTCTTCCCACTGCGGGTCCGGACTCTATCAGCTTATTTTTATACATTAATATGTGACTGAAGAAGAAAACAGAGCAGTTCATCTCTTTACTTATTGGTTCATTTCTTTTCAAGATATGAGAATTTATTTCATGATTAATTACACAGCTTTTTAATAACTATGATTTTTGCTAAAGAACATTCCATCAGAAACTTGAGAGAAAATGTAAAGACATTCATCAAAGGTCTTATTTAGAGTCTAGAGAAACAATAAAGTGGATATTGACTTCTTTTGAGGAATGGATCATGATTTATTGATCCAAAGGAAGAGTCAATATTTACCTTCAGTGAAAATAATTATTGATGGTCAATGAAATATAAAATTTAATATACCAATCCTAATCAGAAATATCTTGAAACCTATTAAAGTTACACTATTTAAATAGCATTTATATTTTTCAGTTTATATAAATATATGTGCATTATAAGAAACTGTAATATATAGAAGATTATAAGTAGAGAAATTACCAAAAAATTCCCACTGAAAGAAAAACAACTGTCAATATTTTAGTGTATTTTATGCCAGTCATTGTCATATAAAAATATGAATATTATTTTTGGATGTACTTACAAATGTACATTTTGATTTTAAGTATAATAAAAATAGAAGATGTATCTGTTATTTTTCCCAAATATATTTTCCTGCTTTTCAACCTGCTGACCTGTGACTTACTAAATATTATGTGCAATGAGTGTACATCTTCAACCCACTGGTATTGTGTTTGTCTATAAAAATTGCTTTGGACACTGGTAGGGTATATGCATACCATCCCATCCATGTCTTAAGAGCCATTCAATATTCTCACCAACTCTCTGTTTTTCTCTCTCTGTCAAAAACCCGTTATATGTCATATATGGGCTTCTCTCTCATATGGATTCAGGGTAAGAAGACACAGAACAAGAGAGCATCAGCTCCTCATGGATACTGACATGTAATGTGTGTATGAAAGAGATGTTCTGTGTTGTAAACTGCTGAGATTTTGACTTATTGTTACTATGCAAAGGTGACTAACTCTACTACCTTAAAATTAAAAATTTTTGTTAATTAAAATACACCACTAAGAAAGTGGAAATAAGATTTACATTCTCACATAAAAGAATATAACTAAAAAAAAATGTTAAAAATGCTTTTAGATATTATAAAAATATATTTTTACATTAGTTAATATATAAATATATTAAATAAAATATATTTATGTATCAAACTATTATATAAAATATATAGTAGTCATTATATATAAATAATTGGATTAACATGAATATCAATAAGAAAATATACTTTGAGAAAATGTATATAATAAATGGACATTTTACAGATGAGAAAGGTTGAATATGAAATAAACATTTAAAGATGCTACCATTCTTTAGTAATTCGGAAAATTTAAGTTAGGGATACAATGAAATATAGTTTTATTCATTACATGGGAAAAATTAAAACTAAAAATTACCACATGTTGAAAAATATTTGAGTCAATTAGACAATAAATATGTTTACTCTTTGGTTGAGTGTACTGGAGCAATCACTGTGTAAACAAACTGGTTCTATCTCTTAAAGCTGGAATTATGCATATTGGATTACTTAAAAAGGTCCCTCTATTTACTGGAGAACTTCTCTACTTCCATACTAGGAGCCTAGGAGATAACAGCACTGTATTTAGGAGAAGACATTTGGGAAACACCTAAGTGTGCTTTGATGGAAAATGGATAGATAGATGTTGAGCAGTTCTACAAAACTGTTAGGCAGCTACATACAAACACACAGATGAATCTGAGATATAAGGATTAATGAAGAAGAAGAAGAAGAAGAAGAAGAAGAAGAAGAGTAGGAAGGAAGGGGAGGAGGAGGAGGAGGAGGGGGAGGAGGGGGAGGAGGAAAGGAAAAGAAAGAGAAAAGAAACAAATCATGGACAATTACTTACAGTAGATGAATAGCATGGAATTTACACAGACATGCAAAAACAATATTTTGCTTAGGAATACCTATGTTTTATATTTGGTAAACAAAATATTCAGGTAAGAATTATCTATAGGGAAGAAAGCATAGAAGTGTCAAGCACACAGATAGTAGGTTAACAGCTATTTATTCCATTATTATACTTTATAATTTAATGAGTGTTATATCATTGCCTCTTTATAACTGAATCTCAATAAATATTTATAAAATGACTATTTTATCTTTATGAAAGTATTAAATATTAATAATATTAATAATACCCTGATGAATATTTACTTATATTCTTGTCATAGTTTCAGTTATTTTATTAGGATAAAATAAATGCTCAAGAACTAAGTGGATTTAAATGTCTTATCATTTTTAATGTACATTGTCAAAATATGTACTTAAAATTGTGCCATATTTTCTACCTGAAATATGATTCATAAGTCAACAACATATTTTTATTTAACAATATTTTATGCTAATTTAATTTATAAATATAATGTTCAAATGTAAAATATTTACTTCTTTGCTTATTAGTAAAATTGATCATTTTCCATTTATGATATATATTAGTCTGTTTAGTTTTAATTTATATGAAGATTTTGCAATGGAAATAACAACTTTTAAACTCCTAATGATTGCAAGCAATCTCCATGTTGTTGACTATTATTTTTTAAGTACAGTGTTTTACTTACTCATATTCTTACACTTAGCTTTTTTTCCACTTTGGCATTATTTTTCTTTTCAGTTTTAATATTATAAAATTATTTTCCTACATTTAAGGCAAAGATGAACTGATTTTAACATCATGCATAACTCTTTTTTTCTCATTATAATGATATATAAGATTTTCTTTGTCAAGCATTATATTTTATTTTTGTGATATTCTTTCTACCTAATAGTGTGAAGCTATCTTAATTATTAGTGATAACATAGTATTATAGAAATATGATGTTAACTCCCATTATTCATATTTTAGTAATTTATAGACAATTTGATATATTTTTGTCTGTTTTTGAAGAATAATGCATTTATTTTGTTTACTTACATTTCATATAAAATTTAAAGAATTATTACCTTTAAAATACTTAATACTCTCTTCAAGGTATTTTGTGTTTCATCATGTATTTTATGGTTTTATATCTTTTAGAAAAAATCTAGTTTTCTGCTTATGAATTACCAATATTTTTTGGAAAAATTTTTTGCCTTCTACAGTCTGTTGCTATTATATATCAGATTTGTTTTTAATTAATTTGTTATGAAAAAACTTACTAAATAATAAGAATTTCCCCTTATATCACAGAGTTTCTTTTCATAAACCTCTGAATAAGTTGTTGTTGTTTTTCACTGCTAATCTTTGAACAAAGAACTCTATGCAGGCCCAGTGTTGAGTTTCAAAGATTGAACTCACCTACTTCATGTATATTAAAGATGTTGACAATTTCTAACTGCATATCTTTATGGATGAGATACTCAAATAAAAATTTAAAATATTTGGTAAAATTTTAAAAATACTTACATTCAAGCTATACATAGTGGGAAGTCAAGTGAGGAAAGGAGCAAGAGTGAGGAGTGAGGAAATGAAGGGATGAGCATCCAGGTCCTCCCTTTCTGTGAGAGCAGCACAGCTTTATCTGTGCTATACATTCTGCCTCCCAATGAGCGTGATAAAGATAAACAAACACAAAATGAGAAATAAGTATACTTACTAGTAGATTTGGATAAAGTCACCTGTTTCATACCTGTGTTACGAAAAAAGAAAAAATAAACCTACAGCAATAATGTAGACTGTCACTAATCTTTAAACATCAACCAATTATAGACAGAATTTGAATATATAATTAAATTTCTAATAAACTTTTACAGCAGACAACACAAAATCAAGACGCCAATTGGAGAAAAAGGTATGAATGGCATGGTGTTAGTGGCATTTTCTTCAGCCACATCTAATTAAGTGTGTCCTCAAACCCAATGTGAAAGGTTGGAACTATACTAGAAATCATTTCTAATATGTTTGCATATAATTATGCTGTGAACTCTTTATTCAAAATGTGTGTGTATTCCATAGTATGGATCAATAATTCTCAATTAATTCTTTCATTATAAGTATTTAGCTGAGGAAAATCTTTGTGCAACTTATGCATAGGCACCTAAATGTGATAATCACTAATCAATAATTGATTTGTAGAACTCATTTTCCAGGGTTGACTGGACAGCTAAGTCACACTTTGTATGGATTACTAAAGATACTAGGCAGTTTCTGTTGGTTATGTTATACGTTGTTGAGATATATATATATATATATATATATATATATATATATATATGCAGAATTGTTTTATAATGTGTAAAATCTCTGATACACTTCAGAAACAATTATATAAATAAGAGGTTAAGAGCATCAAAACATATACATTTATACTTTAATGGATCCTTATATTAGGTAATTGAGAAAAATAATCTTATTATCACTGATGTGCATTAGAGACAGAGAGGTTTCCAGGTACGCCAACAATTTTCAGTCCCATTTACCATTTTAAAGACAGAGGTATTACTATACATAATTTGTTAATAAAGCTTCTGGAAGATGCTTGTTCTTGTAAAGAACACTGCACTCTAAAAAGAAGTGGCATTAATGTTACTCAGAAAACCTGAAACGTCAATATACTCTTGGGAACAGTTAGGATTCTGTCACTTAAGTGCTAGACTGTATCTACTTAAACTGATTTTCTATATCATGGAAAGTAAAAAGGTAATTATCAAAATGGATGTAAATGAAACATGCATTTTAGAAACCAATTACTCTAAAGGATATATAAGGGCTGGGAAATCTTTCACCCAATTTACCCAGGCACTCAAATCTTATTTCAAAAAGTAAGCAGAGATCATTCTATAAATATTTATTTATTAGATTTATACAGTGTGCCCAGCTCAAGCTGCAAAAAGCTGTTTGAGACAAAAATCATTTAATAACTAATGGAAAACCATTCTTTTTTATTTAATATATATTTTATTATTATTAATTCTAATGGGGTGACATCAATAAATCAGGGTACATATGTACAATGAAAACATCTCCCGGTTATCTTATCATTCAATTGTGTTGCATACCCATCACCAAAAGTCAAATTGTACTCTGTCACCTTCAATCTGGTTTTCCCTGCGTCCCTCCCCTCCTCCCTATCCCACTCTTCCCTCCCTCCCCCCATCCCATAACCACCACTCTCTTGTCCATGTCTCATACCCTCACTTTCATGTCCCACCTATGTATGTAATCGTGCTGTTTTCAGTTTTTCTTTTTTTCTGATTTACTTATTTCACTCCGTATAATGTTATCAAGGTACATCCATTTTGTAATAAATGCTCCGATGTCATCGTTTCTTATGGCTGAGTAGTATTCCATAGTATATATGTACCAAAGCTTTTTAATCCACTCGTCTTCTGACGGACACTTGGGCTGGTTCCAGATCTTCGCTATTGTGAAAATGCAGCCACGAACATGGGGGCGCATTTCTTCTTTTCGAACAGTGCTATGGTGTTCTTAGGGTATATTCCTAAAAGTGGGATAGCTGGGTCAAAAGGCAGTTCGATTTTTAATTTTCTGAGGAATCTCCAAACTGTTTTCCACAGTGGCTGCACCAGTCTGCATTCCCACCAGCAGTGCAGAAGGGTTCCCTTTTCTCCACATCCTCGCCAGCACTTATTCTGTGTTGTTTTGCTGATAAGTGCCATTCTGACTGGTGTGAGGTGATATCTCATTGTGGTTTTAATTTGCATTTCTCTAATGATTAGTGATGTTGAGCATTTTTTCATATGCCTATTGGCCATCTGTATGTCCTCTTTGGAGAAATTTCTATTCATTTCTTTTGCCCATTTTTTGATTGGGTTGTTTGTCTTCCTGGTGTTGCGTTTTATAAGTTCTTTATAAATTTTAGTTATTAACCCCTTATCAGATGTGCTGCCGAATATGTTCTCCCATTGTGTGGTTTGTCTTTTTATTCTTTTCCTATTGTCTTTAGCTGTGCAAAAACTTTTTAGTTTGATATAGTCCCATTTGTTTATCTTGCCTTTTATTTCAGTTGCCCATGAAGATAAATCGGCAAATATACCGCTGCTACAGATGTCGGAGAGCTTGCTGCCTATGTTTTCTTCTAAGATGCTTATGGTTTCACGGCTTACATTTAAGTCATTTATCCATTTTGAGTTTGTTTTTGTGAATGGTGTAAGTTGATGGTCTAGTTTCATTTTTTTGCAGGTAGATGTCCAATTTTCCCAACACCATTTGTTAAAGAGGCTGTCTTTACTCCATTGTATGTTCTTTCCTCCTTTGTCAAATATCAGTTGTCCATAAAGCTGTGGGTTTATTTCTGGGTTCTCTGTTCTGTTCCATTGATCTATGTGCCTGTTCTTATGCCAGTACCAGGCTGTCTGGAGTATAATGGCCTTGTAGTAAACCTTGATATCAGGAAGAGTGATACCTCCTGCTTTATTTTTTCTTTTTAAGATTGCTGAGGCTATTCGTGTTCTTTTTTGGTTCCATATAAATTTTTGGAATATGTGTTCTATATCTTTGAAGTATGTCATTGGTATTTTAATTGGTATTGCATTGAATTTATAAATTGCTTTGGGTAATATAGACATTTTAATGATGTTTATTCTTCCTAGCCATGAGCACGGTATGTGCTTCCACTTGTTTGTATGGTCCTTGATTTCTTTTATCAATGTTCTATAATTTTCCGAGTACAAGTCCTTAACCTCCTTGGTTAAATTTACTCCTAGGTACTTTATTTTTTTGGCTGCAATAGTGAAGGGGATTGTATCCTTAATTTCTTTTGCTGACAGTTCATTGTTGGTGTATAGAAATGCCTCTGATTTCTGAGTATTAATTTTATATCCTGCCACCTTGCTGAAATCATTTATAAGGTCCAGTAGATTTTTGACTGAGACTTTAGGGTTTTCAATATACAATATCATATCATCTGCAAATAATGACAGTTTTACTTCTTCTTTTCCAATTTGTATGCCTTTTATTTCTTCTTCTTGTCTGATTGCTGTAGCTAGGACTTCCAGAACTATGTTGAATAAGAGTGGTGAAAGTGGGCAACCCTGCCTGGTTCCTGATCCTAAGGGGATTGCTTTTAATCTTTGTCCATTTAGTATGATGTTTGCTGTTGGTTTATCGTAGATGGCCTTTATCATGTTAAAGAATGATCCCTGTATTCCCACTTTACTGAGAGTTTTGAGCATGAATGGGTGCTGGATTTTATCAAATGCCTTTTCTACATCTATTGAAATTATCATGTGATTTTTGTCCTTCCTTTTGTTTATGTGGTGAATCACATTGATTGATTTGCGAATATTGAACCAGCCTTGCCTCTCCAGAATAAATCCCACTTGATCGTGGTGTATGATTTTTTTAGATATTGCTGGATCCAGTTGGCTAATATTTTGTTGAGAATTTTAGCGTCTAAATTCATCAGGGATATAGGCCTATAATTTTCTTTCTTTGTGTTGTCTTTGCCCGGTTTTGGGATCAGAATTATGCTCGCCTCATAAACGGAGTTTGGAAGTCTTCCTTCCTCTTGAATTTTTTGAAATAGCTTGAGGAGGATAGGAGTTACTTCTTCTTTGAATTTTTGATAGAATTCACTTGTGAAGCCATCAGGCCCAGGACTTTTCTTTTTTGGGAGTTTTTTGATAACTGTTTCGATTACATTTCCTGTAATTGGTCTGTTTCGGTGTTCTGATTCTTCCAGATTGATTTTTGGAAGGTTATATGATTCAAGAAATTTGTCCATTTCACCAAGATTGTCTAATTTTTTGGCATATAGTTCTTCATAGTATTTTCTTACAATGCTTTGTATTTCTGTTGTGTCAGTTGTTATTTCTCCACTGTCCTTTCTAATTTTATTTATTTGAGTCCTCTCTCTTTTTTTCTTGGTGAGTCTAGTTAAAGGTTCATCAATCTTGTTTACCTTTTCGACGAACCAGCTTCTTGTATCATTGATCCTCTGTATTGTTTCCTTAGCCTCTATGTCATTTATTTCTGCTCTGACCTTTATTATTTCCTTCCTTCTACTTGTCTTGGGTTTTATTTGTTGTTGTTTTTCTAGTTCTTTTAGATGCAGGGTCAGGTTGCTTATTTGAGCTTTTTCTAGCTTCTTATGATATGCCTGTAGTGCAATAAACTTCCCTCTCAGAACTGCTTTTGCTGTGTCCCATAAATTTTGAGTTGATGTATGCTCATTATCATTTGTTTCTAGAAACTTTTTTATTTCTTCTTTGATCTCATTGTTAATCCATTCATTATTTAATAACATGCTATTTAGTTTCCAAGTGTTTGAGTATTTTTCATTTTTTTTTTGTGGTTAATTTCTAGTTTCATAGCATTGTGATCAGAGAAAATGCTTGATATGATTTCAATCTTCTTACATTTATTGAGACCATTTTTGTGTCCTAACATGTGGTCTATCCTAGAAAACGTACCATAAGTGCTTGAGAAGAATGTATATTCTACTGCTTTAGGGTGAAAAGTTCTGAAGATATCTATTAAATCAAGTTGATCTAGTGTATCCTTTAAGTCTGCTGTTTCTTTATTAATTTTCTTTCTTGAGGATCTATCCAGTGTTGTTAGAGGGGTATTGAAATCCCCTACTATGATAGTATTGCTGTTAATCTCGCCCTTTATATCCATCAAAGTCTGCTTTATGTATGTCGGGGCTCCTATATTTGGTGCGTAGATATTTACAATAGTTATATCTTCCTGTTGAATTGTTCCCTTTATCATTATGTAGTGTCCTCCTTTATCTCTTACTACAGCCTTTGTTTTAAAGTCCATTTTGTCTGATATAAGTATTGCTACCTCTGCTTTTTTTTCATTTGCATTTGCATGAAATATTTTTTTCCATCCTTTTACCTTCAGTCTATGAGCATCTTTTGTTTTAAGGTGTGTCTCTTGTAGACAGCATATGTATGGGTCCTGTTTCTTTATCCATGCAGCTACCCTATGTCTTTTGATTGGATCATTTAATCCATTTACATTTAAGGTTATTATTGATATGTAGTTGTTTATTGCCATTTTATTCTTTAAAGCTGTATTCTTCTTTTGCTCTATTCATTCCTCCCTTTAAACTGTTCACAAGAGGCTCCTTAGTATCTCTTGCAGAATTGGTTTGGTTTTTATGAATTCCTTCAGGCTTTCTTTTTCTGGGAAGCTCTTTATTTCTCCTTCAATTTTAAACGTTAGCCTTGCTGGATAAAGTAGTCTTGGTTGTAGGTATTGTTCTGCATTACTTTGATTATTTCTTGCCATTCCCTTCAGGCCTCAAGTGTTTCTGTTGAGAAGTCCGATATCATCCTTATGGGGGCTCCTTTGTAGGTGATAGTCTTTTTTTCTCTAGCAGCTTTTAAAATTTTTTCTTTATCCATTAGCTTTGGTATTTTAACTATGATGTGTCTTGGTGTAGATTTTTTTGGGTTTCTCCTTAATGGAGTTCTGTGTGCTTCTTGAATGTGTGGAGTGTTTCCCAGCCTTAATTTAGGAAAGTTTTCTGCTATGATTTGATTGAACAAAGTTTCCATTTCCTGTCCTCTCCCCTCTTCTTCAGGCACCCCTATGATGCGAATGTTGTTTCTCTTCATGTTGTCACAAAGCTCCCTTAGAGTTTCCTCACATTTTTTAAGTCTCTTTTCCTTTTTCTTCTCTGCTTCTGTGCCTTTGTTTATTGTGTCCTCTAACTCGCTTATTCGATCCTCAGTGTCATCCATCCTGCTTTTAATTTCTTCCATTGTGGTCTTCAGTTCTGATACTGTATTTGTCATTTATGTCTGATTCTTTTTTATTATTTCAATTTCATTTTTTATACTTGTTATCTCTTTATTTAGGTGTTCATAATGACTATCCATTGTTGCTCTAATTTCTTTGAACATCCTAACTATCATTATTCTAAATTCTGCTTCTGGTAATTTGGTTATATCTGGTTCATTCAGGTCCTTCTCTGGGGATTTCTCTTGATTCATTTGGTTTGCATTCCTCTGCCTGCCCATTTTTTCTGTGTATAAGCGAGTTGTGGCCACTGGAGTCCAGTAGGTGTTGCCTTTGTGTTCTCTAGGTGTGGACTCTCTGCAGGCCCCCCACCTCCTCTGCCGATGCCTAGGGTGGTTGGGTATGAGCGTTGCCAGCGCCGGCCCACTGTGGCTTTTGCTATGATTTCTGCCTCTCCTCCATGGGAGGGGCTTTGACTGAAGCCACAAGATTAGCACCTAGGGTAGAGGTGAGCACCTTTGCTCAGCTGCGGACCCAGCCTATTTCCGGACTTCCGCCCAGAACCAGCAGTCGGAGCCTGCTCGCTACAGTTCCGCGGGTTAGGCGGGGCTTTTGACGTGCTCTCAGCTGTAAGCTTTTGCCCGTCCGGAGCTTTAGCCCCGCCCTCGAGGCCAAGGCCCTACTGCGCAGGGTCGGAAACCAAGGTTTATTGGGGCGGGCGTGTTTGCTGGCTTCCGCCGAGCTGCGTACTTCCGCTCTTCCTGGACTCTACCCCGCCCCTGCGTTCGGAGCCCGCTCGTGCACGTATGAATGGTATCCGGGGTTTCTCCGGCCGGGCGTGGATAGTAGCGTGGGCTCAGCTGCGAGCCTCCACTTGTCTCTGGGTCCACCCCGTTCCCGCGCTCGGAGCCCGCTCGCGCACGTATATTGGCCAACCGCGGTTTCTCCGGCCCGGGGGGGTTGGGGTGGGGGAGTGGGGTACTGGTAACGTCAGCTCAGCCACAGCCCCTGCCCGTCCCTGGTCCTAGCCCGGTCCCCGCGGTCAGGGCCGGCTTGCGCAGGGCCTGCCCATTCCTGGCCTCCCGCTTTGTCCCCGTAAGTGGGATTAAAGGCGGGCCCGCAGCTTCTGGACCACTTTCGCGGTCCCCTCTGACCCTCTGGGCTAGACCGATCTCCCACCGGCTTGGCCTCTGCCCACGCCGACAGAACCGCCTTTCAGCGTCCTGCCGCCCCAAAACCTTAAGCAGCCCTCAGCAGAGTAGGAAGGGACCTAACACTCCACACTGTAGGCCTGGGAGCTCCCTCACTTGTTTCACAGCTCAAAACTGTCCAAACGCCTTTCTAGGCTCTGAGACTGCAGGTTGGGGCTTGGTTCCTGGGACCCAGGTCCCTCCCTCTCCGCCAAACTCTCCTCCCGCCACACGGGTCTCTCCGGGCTGCCGTTTGCTCCGGGGAGCTGGGCAGCCCTCTTCGCGTTTTCGCTATTCCTACCAGTCTCAATGTGGCCTCTTCTGTGTTCCTTGGTTGAAGAGTCCACTTAGTTTTGTTGAAAGTTGGTTTATCCAGGTGATGGTTCTTAAAATTGAGTTGTAATCCACTTTGATTCTGGGAGTTGGAAGTTGGTACGTCCGCCTACTCCGTCGCCATCTTGCTCCCTGGAAAACCATTCTTAAGAGATATTTCTGTTATGGAAATAGACTTTTTTTTTAATTTTTAATTTTATTTTATTCATTTTAGAGAAGAGACAGAGAGAGAGAGAGAGAGAGAGAGAGAGAGAGAGAGAGAGAAAGGGGGGAGGAGCTGGAAGCATCAACTCCCATATGTGCCTTGACCAGACCGGTGCAGGGTTTTGAACTGGCGACCTCAGTGTTCCCAGGTCAACGCTTTATCCACTGCGCCACCACAGGTCAGGCGGAAATAGACTTTTAACAAAATCTCTCATGCTCTATTTTCACAGTGCAGAACTGGGAACAATAAACAACAACACCAGACTCTCTGGAGAAAGCCAGCAATATGCATGTTTCTCTTCTTATTAAAATAAGTAAATTGTATATTTAATTATCTAGGAGCCACAGGAGCATGATGGCTTTATGTTTGACATTTGGATTCCTCACTTATAGCTTATGTTTGATGCCTTATAATAAAACATTTGCTTCTTGTAGGAGTAATAGAAAACAAAAGAAGGTGTTATCTTTTCTTTTCCTCTGCCTTCTCGTTTCCATTTTTTGATTTTATGACCCTTACAATGATCATCACTATCATGTAAACTAGAAAGCAAAATGCGCATAAATGGATAGTGTAAAGCCAGTGGTCAAGGCTACCATCACAGCCGCCTGGCCCATGCAGGTTCGCATTAGATTCGGACTTCGGTAATGAAACAACGGAGCCAAGAACCAGTGGGCCATCATCTTTAATCCTAGCTTGCACCCGGCGGGCAAGCAAAAACACACACTGGGCTCCAAAACCCACTCATTCAGTGCTCACAATGCTACTGACTTATCCGAGTTTCCCAGAATCAAAGGCTTCTAGCTCATCAGTCTTATTCACCTCTGTTCCCCATCTTCTTCTCCAGCACAAACTCTGCACTAACTGGCTTCTCCCTCAGCACTCCACCATCTTGGCTGCTTCTCCTGGCTTCTTCCATGTGGCCTTACTCTGCTCTCCTCTCTAATGCTAATCTCAGGAACCAAGAGAGCAAGCTCCCAGTCTGCCTCACTTTATAGTGTAGAAATCCAAACCCTTAATTCAATCCACAGACAAGAAAGTCTCCGATACAAAGTCACTCATCTGAGGCATAATGGGATTCCTTATGAGAGTGCACCACCCTACATCACAAAGGATGGGAAAGGCTTAGTCCCAAAACTAAGCCTTGGGCTATAACTACCCGGCCTGCCTATAGCCTGTCCCCTATACTCAATGCAAACTAATAAGCAAGCAAACATATATATCATATTTATAAACTTATTTGATCAACAGATAGCTTAATATTAAAATGATGATAAAAGGAAAAATGAAAATGATAAAGTAATGTTACCATGCATTCTGTTTTTAATAATTTAAAATTATAAGGTAGAAGTTCTATCCATTTCTGTTTATGACATCCTTTATGAAGTAAGAAAATTGAGAGACTATGTAATTGGACCACAGTTAGTGATCAAAATAGCAGTATTTAAACATATGTATGGACTTTGTTATTTAAGAGACATAGATGAAAATTTCAGCTGCACTAATTATTTTCTTGGTGATAGTTGGTGTTTTGGTTGATCTCTATTCTCCAAAAAGTTTTACATACCAATGTTCAAGTATTATACTGAGTGAAATAGTAAATCAGAAAAAACTAAGAACTGTATGATTTCATATATAGGTGGGACATAAAAATGAGACTCAGGGACATGGATAAGAATGTGATAGTTACTGGGGGTGGTCGTGGGTGGGAGAGAGCAGAGGGAGGGGATGCGGGAAGGGGAGGGGCAAAAAGAAAACCAATCACCCTAAGTCAAATTGACGGAAGACAATTTGACTTAGGGTGATGGGTATGTAAGATAATCAAATGTCAAAATGACCTGGAAATGTTTTCTATGAATCTATGTACTCTAATTTATCAATGTTACCTCATTAAAATTAATTGTCTAAATAAAAAAATAAATAAAAAAAACAAAGGTAAAATAACAGTGGGTGAATCTAGATGAAGGATAATATGTGAAAGTTCATTGCATTATTGTTGCAAGAAATCTGTAAATGTGAATAGTTTTTAAATTAAAATTTGAAAACAACAAATAATAAATTGGACATAAAATAAAAGAATAAAAATTGAAGAGAAAAATAAACTTCATTGAGAAATGAGATAAAGTAGGCTGATAGGATGTATATATGAAAAAAAATGCCAATAGAAGTCACTGAGTAAATCCTAGAATGACAAAATATTATCTTTGTATTAGAAAGTTTAACAAATACCACAAATGACAACCATATATTTCTTTTTCTGAAATTAATAAGCTTAGACCTTTCTATTACATAGTGAGATTAACATTCTGAACCAACAATCAGCAGTCAAACATATTTATTGATTTTAATTCTCTTTATTTTCTACTGAAGATAATATTGATGTTTCTCAGTTCTCCACCTGTGATTTTGTTTTACATTTTGTTTCCAATTCTCCCAAGGTCGGGCAGGAGAGACAAAAACTTTTATTTCATGGCTAAACTGTGTGAATACAACCTTACCACTGCTTTCAAAGAGATAAAGCGATTAGACCCAATGATTTATAACCTAAATAATTGTCATTCTATGATATCCAAATGTAATTTTCTTATTTGGGCACTGACAGTTGGACATTGAAGAAAGTAGTAAATATACATAAGTTGTTTCCTTTTTTATATAGTATCTGGCATAAATTATCTTTCAGAAGGAAATGCAGAAGACCATGTGGTCATAAGCTCTAACATCATGGTTGCAGTTTATCAAATACAAAATTGTCACAACTGAAGGAATAATGATTATATACCAAATGACCATAAATCTTAGTTTATAAAGAAGATATTGTAAAGGGTTTTGCTTTCTTCCATTTAATAGTATGTTATCGAAAACACTTTGTCACTTTTCTCATTATTCCACTTGTAAATTAATTTAAAATTATTTAGACTAAAATATATTGTGCAACATATAAGTTCATAGTAGGCTAAAAATTATGATTCATTCTAGCTCCAGTTACTTTGTTTCCTAAGCCTTGCCCTCCTGGTCAATTTTTTTGAGCTACTCCCAGGTTGGCTCCCTTTCTCTGATACTCATGATTGATGGGAAATATGGACCTTTGTCTTCCTTCGGTGGAAATGCAGCACTTCTCAATATAACTCTCTTTATATTGCACTCAAGTCAGCTGCAGCCACTGTCTCGGCCTCAGATTTCCAAGCGTGAGTTACAGGGCCCTGTGTGTCTCAGCATTCAGGAAATGCCAGTCAAGGTCTCTGAATGGTTCCATTGAGCCCTTCTCATTTATCCTAGCAAGAAAACATCCCTCACATGGGGAGGTTGTACATCACTGGCAACTCATTCCAGAGGAATCCTCCTTTTTTACAGCCTAGTACAGATAGATCTATGGACAGAAAAACCAGTTATCCATTGTATACACGTCTTCCATAGATGATCCAGCAACCCAGGCTATCAGTCTACTTGGCACTTGTTATGTTATTCTTATCCTTTGTATGTATAGCCAGAACCATCAGAGTCCAATTTGACCTTCTGTTATTTTTACTGCAGCTAACCAAAGTAAGTTTCTATTGTACATGCTTGAAAAAAAATTATTATAAGCCACTACAGAGAATATAATTATGTTATGTAGCCAAGAGGTGTATTTGAAATACTCTATATGACACATTCTCTTAGTGACGAGAAGTTCTCAGGGAGAAACACCCTTGATTGCACTGGTTGTAAATATGATAAGAAAAAAACCAACAAAACAAAACTTAAAGGAGTCCTGGGACTAAAGGCTAAAAAAACTGAGGTCTTTAAAAACAGTCCAGATATGACCAGGCGGTAGCGCAGTGGATAGAGCGTCGGACTGGGATGCAGAAGACCCAGGTTCGAGACCCCGAGCTCGCCAGCTTGAGCGCGGACCCATCTGGCTTGAGCAAAAGCTCGCCAGCTTGGACCCAAGGTCACTGGCTCCAGCAAGGGGTTGTTCAGTCTGCTGAAGGCCCGCGGTCAAGGCACATGTGAGAAAGCAATCAATGAACAATTAAGGTGTTGCAAAGGCAACGAAAAAACTAATGATTGATGCTTCTCACCTCTCTCCGTTCCTGTCTGTCTGTCCCTATCTATCCCTCTCTCTGACTCTCTCTGTTCCTGTAAAAAATAAAAAACAAAACAAAAAAACAGGCCAGACAGAATGTGTTCAGTTTGTTTGGTTGCGTTATTTTACACAATAAATGCAGACGATTGTTGTTTGGGCAATGTACTTCAAGGAACTGGAGGTTTCCTGAATATGCAGACTAAATGTCAGGTGCTTGTTGATTTTAAGTAATCAGTTAGCCTCATAAAGTCTGATGCTTCAGCTGCAAAATGAGCAAGTGGAACAACTGTAACCACAATCACATTCAGTTGAAACATTCTAAACATTTGAGTGCTTTGTGACTTGTTTTATGATGTGCTCATGTTTTAGTTTTGAGTCTAACTAGCTAACTGTATATAATTTAATTAATTCAATATATATTTTTAGACTTTCATTTTGTACCAAGGCCTCTTCTAAGAATACACACACACACACACACACACACACACACACACACATACACACACTGTAGAATATATTCATTAGACAATAAAGAATAAATACAATAAAATTAAATTTCTAGTAAACTAAAATGTAGTGAGGGTTGTGAAAAATAAAGTAGGTTAGAATAAGAGGACTCAGGAGTGGAAGTACTTTGGGAAGTTACAGTTTAAATAGGATTACCAGAGTAGCTTTTCCAAGAAAGTGACATTTGAGCAGACTTGGAAGTAAGATAATTAACTGCTGAAATGTGCTGAGAAGCAAAGGTCTTTTCGGACTGAAGCTATCATTCAAAGTTCAAAGCTCTGTGGCAAGTTACCCTACCCTGACCTTGTAGGATAAGTAGTAAAAAAATGCACTACTGAGGTCCCAGAGAGTGACAAGGGCAGAAATCAGAGACCAAGTCACAGAGACAAGAGTGGTGACACAAGCAGTAGAGAAGAGAATATTGAAGTGAAGCAAAATGTAAACATTCACAGCCCTGTGTGTTGTTAGAGGAGATATACAATTCTGAAAATGCCTGAGAGTATTACTTTTGGCCCTGTTCAGGGTCCATTTTTTCCCCCAAAGAACAAGTACATTCAGAAAATAACATGATATGCAGAGATATGTGTCTCATGATTGTTCCTACTCAGTCCATTTTGTCTCATGGATGTTGACATATAGGAGATAGGTGAAGGATAAGACACTGACAAAAAGAATGAATACAAATTAAAACTATCCCTTTAGCATCAAGAACATCTGGAAAATTAATTGCTTTCTTCTTTTTCTGTAGTAATTATCTTGGTTTTCTTATATTATTTTAGATAAATTAATTTTTAAAAATTATAACAATCGATATTATCAATTATTGATAATTACAAAATATAATTTTAGTTCAGTAACAGTCATTAATATGAAAGATTCAAGACTGTTATTAGGGCCCCTCATTTGCTAATCAATCAAGTTGACAGAGAATGCTTATATCTTATTGGATTACTAGCTATGATGTGTTATTTCGTTTAATTTTTAAAAATTTTATTTATTCACTGACCAGGCGGTGGCGCAGTGGATAGAGCATCGGACTGGGATGCAGAAGACCCAGGTTCAAGACCCCGAGCTCGCCAGCTTGAGCACAGGCCCATCTGGCTTGATTGAGCAAAAGCTCATCAGCTTGGACCCAAAGTTGCTGGCTCCAGCAAGGGGTTTTTCAATCTGCTGAAGGCCCGCGGTCAAGGCATATGTGAGAAAGCAATCAATAAACAACTAAGGTGTTGCGACGGCAACGGAAAAACTAATGATTGATGCTTCTCACCTCTCTTCGTTTCTGTCTGTCTGTCCCTGTCTATCCCTCTCTCTGGCTCTTTCTCTGTCTCTGCAAAAAAAAAAAAAAAATTATTTATCAATTTTTAGAGAGAGAGGAAGGGAGAGAGATAGAGACAGAAACATTGATCTGTTCCTGTATGTTCTCTGACTGGGGATTGAACAACAACCTTTGCATTTCAGGACAATGCTCTCATCAACAAGTTTGATGTTTGATATAACTTCTAAAAACTTGTGATAGAATATTTTCCAGAAGTCAGGCAGGAGGCATTTCACTTTCAAGTTGAATATTTCTGTTTAGAATAATGGTGCTGTTGGAAAACACAGAAGAGACCATTAGTATTTCTAATTGCAGGGTACGCAGAAGTGGAGCTGGGGAGTGTGTCTTGTTCTATTTAGGAGGAAATGAAGAGCACTTAAAGTATCTTATTATTTCTCACAATTTTTGTGGGTCATTTCAGCAAGATTATCTTTCTTCTTTCTTCTAAGAGAGAATTGTTATGCTTTTTAGATAGACAAGATAGAGCTCTTTGTTTAAAACAGTGTTATGTCATAATTTGGTGGAAAGTAATAAACATATACAACAAATAAAATAATGAAGTTAATCATTATATGCAATGTACTGGAGTCTCTGTTTTACACATACAGAATTGGAAATAGTCAGAATTAATCTTTTTACTGATTGGAATGAAATAGTGTGGAATAGGGATATATACATATCTAAACCAAAGGAGTTTTCTTTCCCCTTATGAGAGGTTACCTTTAAAATTATTTAAAATATTTTAAGTATCTTCTCACAATGCACAATAACTGAAGGTGTTTATTAGTTTTGAAGTAATTTCATGGTAATGTAGATTTTCAGGTCAATTTTAAAAGAAATTATACATTAAAAAATATTATATTTCATTTAACTGTTTCCACTCTATATTAAATGGTAAAATATCTATAGCAAAATGTTGTATAAAATATGTTACACCTAAATTTGATATAATTTTTTGACTTATAAACAATAAATACAACTTAATGAGTAAGTGACTTAATGTTTTTATTATCTATTTAAATTAAATTGTCTCTGATATGGACACATTTTTATGTTAGAGAAAGAATATTTCCCATTTTAAATTATCATTAGTATCTACAGCATAGCTATTTTTCCTGTACCCCTCTTATGGAATCTTAAAACTCTGACTAATCCAACTACATATATATGTCTGAGTAAGAACGTTTTGTTAACATCATGGTGCTAATACAAGTACAGACAACAGCCAATTAATAAACAAGGACCAGAGGCAAAGACTCTTCAATTCTAGACAGTGCTTTACTGTGTAAGAACAAAGCATTTATCAAACTTTCTTACAGACATTCTGTTAATCTAAATGTGTCTGGATTAAAGTACCAGCAATTTCATCACTTGGGAAGTTGGCAGCATTACTATTTAATCGTTTTAAATGCATAATTATTATTCTTGATTCCATGCTTTCTTACAGGTCTTCTGAAGGACAGTAAAGTGTTAAAATTGTATTTTTGGTACCTATTTCTTCTCCCAGTGTTTTATACTGATGAAATATACTAGGAATGCAGTATGAGTATATAAAAGGGGAGGAGATTAATTATGTCCATAAATATTTAATTAAAATGAATGCTTCTGTTTTAGTAATATATGTCATTAACTTCATTTCCAGCTATCCTTCCACCTCCTTTGTAGATTTATATGATTTCTGGTCCTAGCTTGAAGCCATGCTGAGTGCCTCAATGCATACATATCAGTGCAAGCTGGGCCTTCCCCGTCCCCAGTTAGAATCCATGTCAACTTAGAAATTATTGGAAAAGGTTAACCTTTTAGAACTGCTCTGTATTTTATGATGAATGCATTGTTAAATCATTAAATAATATTAAATATTGCATTAGTTATACAGATAATATGGTAGTCTTGAAATACTGGTTTAATATAATATGAAAACAAAAACTGTGCCCACTTTTATGCTAGCTTAAATATTCATTTTATTTTTTTTTACCTGGGAGCCAGTCATCTCTGCATGTATTTGCCGCATTAGTAAAAATAAACTCCAAGATTCCTATACTGAGTTGAATTGATCAATTGGTTTATTCTTATTATAAAGAAACATGCATAACATCCCTATTAATAGTAACACATTAAAAAATACTCTCAAGATATTTTAAAAGGAGCTACTTATTAGTTTGCTTGACATATCTAACTTTAGTATATCTTGTTTTTATATAAACTAATAATTTTTTTTTCTTTTCAAAAAACTTTTAATTTTATTTTTTAAGACTTTATTTATTGGAGAGAGAGAAGGAGGGAGGAGCAGGAAGCATCAACTTCCAAATGTGCCTTGACCAGGCAAGGCTGGGATTTTGAACCAGTGACCTCAGCATTCCAAGTCAACACTTTATCCATGCACCACCACAGGTCAGGACTATGTAAACTAAAACTTCATAATGTATACTTTAGAATGTCATCTCACATTATTTTCCCTAACTCATTATAAAAGAGGATTTATTTTTATTGTGGTTTGCATCCCTTTAGGAAAATGTCATATGCTTATTTGAACAGAGAAGAATTATAAAACTAACCAAATAATTTAGATTAGTATAAAAAAAGCTTTTTAAAATAAAAAATAAAGTTACATTAACTTTGGTGTAGAAGCCTTTGTTCACCTTATTTCTTCCAAAGTAAGAATGTCCCCCATAAGTAATTCCCTTCCCCAAACTTAATGCTTCCAATCTAGTTTCTTTTCATGATGATTCATCTAACATCAAAAGAAAGGAATAAAATTTAAATTGCAGCTCTTATAAATCTGCATTATAGAGGTTTATATCACCAAGGGTTGAAATGGAAAAAGCCAAATAGTGCTTTTATTATTTTTCTATAAATCTATATTTCTGAGAATTTTCTTTGGAGATCTAGCTTAGTTTTTTTTTTTCCTTTATCCAATAACATATGGATTTGTTTAGAAGCAATTTGTGTCAGGCATTATTCTAAGTTCTATAGAGTAAAACTAATAAACCTCCTAACTCAAGTTTACTTTTCAGTGGGGGTGGATGTCATGATATACAGAGACCCATGGTCTCTAGCTGTCCTGCCTTCACCTCCATTCTGAATGCACACATTCCCTAGGCTCTCACTTGTAGAGTTAGTTTCTCGCTTCACATTCCTTGCTGATCAATCTCAGCCTTTATAACAGTAATTATCGACTCTGCCTTCATGCTCTCAGTTAAATCTGCACCACTCTGATAAGCCTCAAGATGGTTTACTGACAAGTCAACTTGACTGTCTCACAGGTATTAGAAGCACAAAGTACAAAGTAAGAATTCAATATCATTGACCCATACCTTTTCCTCTAATGTCAGCCTGCCCTTGTCAGTGTCTTTCATATCCCTCCATTTATTAAACCGGCTAGTTTCCCAGTCTCTCACCTATTCATTATCATTACTCAGCTCAAATTTTGGCCACATAATCTACCAATAAAATTAGTATATAATAATAATAATAAATATAATATAACCTGATATAATGATATACTATAATATTAAATGATATGATAAGATGTGATGTGACATGACAGGTTATTATATGATGTGAAGTAACAACAATATATTATATAATATGATTAATATAATACAATATAATTTAAATAATTGGCTTCTTAACTCTAATCTCACTACAGCCTCTCCCACTAAAACTCACATTTATCCTGATTACTAAAATAATTATAATTTAAAAAGGCTTACACCATCATAATCCTTTCCTACTTATATTTTCCAACGTTTCAAGCGAAAAGCAGTATTGTTTTATCATGGCAATCTTGACATAAAAGACACTTCATATCTGTCATCTGTTTATATTGTTTCCTGCCACCTCCCTATAGTCTCCAGAAGAACACCACTTTTATTTAGCATGACGTTATAATCCTTCCATCTGCCCCAGCTCTCATGTTTCTTTTGTCTAGAAATTTGGTTTTGGGATGCTCTGAATATATTTTGTGCATATATGTCTAAATAGTCAAGTAAGTATATGCAATGTAGTTTATAAAATTATTTATTTTTCCTTTTCATATTTTCTGCAGCATTTTTCTGTATTTATACATATTTTTTAATTTTTTCAACAGTGTTCTCAAAGCAGGTCTTAGAATGGCAAATTTTTGTAGCTATCATATATCTAACACTTTAATTCAGCTGAATTTATAATTTAGGTTCAAGGTTACTTTTTATTAATCACTTTAAAATTATTACCCCAAATAATTTTTTTTTTTAAACAGCATATGTTGCTGTTGAGATTCTGATGCCAGTCTGAGTCTTACTGCTTTGTAGGTAATCTGTTTTCCTGGAAGCTTTTATTTCATGTTAAGTTTATAAGTGAACCTTAGCTTTTCCTTACATATTGATAAAATGCTTTGTACTCTATGAATCATTTCAACCTGAGGTTTCTAATCTTTTTTTAATCATTTGACATTTATTGTCATTTTATCAAATATATCCTCCTATGTGTATATATATGTAAGCATATAGGCATGTCTATTTTTATTTATTTTGTTTTTCTTCTTCCAGAACTCCATTATGTGCTTATGGACCTCTTCTATCTACTTCTATTTTACATAACTCTTAAGCTTTATGTTTATGTCAACTACCCTTTTATTCTTTTTATTTCCTTTTATCGAGAGTTTTTCATAATGAGTGATTATCCTGCCCACTAATTTTTCTTCCATTGTATCATATTTCTTTGTTCTTTTTTCAATCATTATAATATGCATAACTCATATTTTACTTTGATGTTTGTATGAATTATCATCCCTGTTTTGGCTTATGAATATCCTCTCTTATCATTTTGAGAATATTTATCATAGAAAATATACTTATCAATGTATTCCACTAATCTTGCTTTGTGCTCTATGTGTTATTCAGATAGTTTTCTTTCTTTTAATATATTTAAACTCTTTTGCCTGTGAGCTTGTGTCTTGGAATAAAGAGTTTTCTGCCTGGTGAGGGTCACTAGGGAGAGATTGCTAGGACTCTCATGTCAAAAAGCAGACTTTTCTGCTTGCAAGAAGCTTATAGTTTAATTTTTTTTTAAATTGAGGTGTCCATAAAGTCATGGTGCACTTTTGACCGGTCACAGGAAGCAACAAAAGATGATAGAAATGTGAAATCTGCACCAAATAAAAGGAAAACCCTCCCAGTTTCTGTAGGATGATGTGGCAGCATGTGTGCATGTGCAGATGATGATGTAACACCGTGTATACAGCGGAGCAGCCCACGGCCATGCCAGTCGAGATGTGGATGGTACAGAGGAAAGTTCAGTGTGTTCTGTGGCTCGCTAAATTTGAATCTGTGACCAAAGTGCAACGTGAATATCGCTGCATTTATAACGAAGCCCCACCACATAGAAATAACATTACTCGGTGAGTTAAGCAGTTGAAGGAAACCGGCAGTTTGGTGGAGAAAGCTGGTTCTGGTAGGCCATCAGTCAGTGACAAATCTGTAGAAGCTATACGGGATAGCTACCTAAGGAGCCCTAAAAAGTCTGTGCATGTGTGTGCTCGACAATTACACCTAAGCAAGACTATAGTTCATAAGGGTTAAAGATACGTCTCTGTTTTACGGGGTACAAATTGTGGCTTTTGCACGCTATCAAACTGGCGGATAGACCCACACGATGCACGTTTTCTACAGATATGCTGAATGAGATAGACAATGATACAAAATTTTTGCAGAAGATTGTGTTTAGCGATGAGGCGATCTTCCATATCTGTGGACATGTTCATCGCCATAACGTTTGAATATGGGCTGCTGAACATCCTCATGCCTATGTTGAGTACGAACGTAATACCCCTAAAGCAGTGGTTCTTAACCTGGGTTCTATTGAACCCTAGGGGTTCGATGAGTCGGTCTCAGGGTTTCGGAGAAGCCTCTGCCGCGGAAGCCAGAATAAAGTAAGTAATACCGTAATTTGTTATGAGTTCATGCTCTTTGTTGATTTTGTTCTTTGAGCAAGGTGATGTTCATGCATGGCTCATTTTGTGCACCAGTAAAAAAACATATGCCTATGTCTTGAATTTGGAAAAAAAAATCATATTTTATTTATCACTAAAGAAGGGTTTGGTGAATGCGCATATGAAACTGGTGGGTTTGGTACCTCAAAAAAGGTTAAGAACCACTGCCCTAAAGTGAATGTGTGGTGTGGCCTGATGCATGGTAAGGTGATAGGCCCATTTTTTTTTCGCGGAGCAGTCTGTGACAGCAAACACTTATCTTGACATGTTGGAATTGTATGCAGTGCCACAATTTCCAGAAGGTGTCATCTTTCAACAGGACAACGCTCCTCCACACTATGCCACCATTGTTTGTGAGTTTCTGGATAGAACATTCCCCCGGTGGTGGATAGGCAGGGGTTCTGTCAAGCCATGGCCACCATGATCCCTCGATCTGACGCCCTTAGACTTATACTTTTGGGGTTATGTGAAGCAACATGTGTACATTGAATGTATCAATGACATTAATCAGTTAAAACAGAGAATCACAGATGTTATTTACTCTGTTACACCAGACATCCTTACCCACATGTGGCAAGAACTTCACTATTGTTTGGATGTGTGTAGGGCAACAAATGGAGCCCACATAGAACTGCACTGAATAGGTATGAAACTGGGAGAGTTTTCCTTTTATTTGGTGCAGATTTCACATTTCTATCATCTTTTGTTGCTTTCCTGTGACCGGTCAAAAGTGCACCATGACTTTATGGACACACTGTATATATACAAAAAGCAATACATATTTAATGCATATAATTTGATGAGTCTGAAAATAAATGTACAACTGTTAAACCTCACCAAAATCAATGCCATAAATGTATAAATAAAATGAATATTACCTTCAGAAAATAATTCAGAGTTTTAGGAACTGGAAGTTATGTGAGAAGGGAGTACTCAAACCTGACAATAATCTATGAAAATACCTTCCTAATGGAATTATGTAGTGGATGACATGTATTACTTAATTTTAATAAGTTATTTATATTGATTTTAGAGATACCATTCCAGGTAAAAAATAACTAAAATCAATGACAGCTAGTGTTATGTTAGTATTTAGAATATTTTGCTTAAATATTTCCAAAAAAAATTCTGGGATTTTCAATCTTTTGTCAGTGGCAAGAGTTTTTTTTCTTTTTTATTAAATGTGGGGGAGGTGGGGAGATAGACTTCTGCACGTACCCCACTGGGATCCTCGTCTGGAACCAGTGCTTGAAAACTGATTTATTTTTATCTACTGACGCGTATGCACTTAGACCAGTGGTTCTTAACCATTTTTGAGGTACCGAACCCACAAGTTTCATATGCGCATTCACCGAACCCTTCTTTAGTGATAAATAAAATATGATTTTTTTTCCCAAATTTAGTTTTGCCGGTGTGAGACTAGAGTTGCTCAACTTGGCATTGCATATCATGCAGATAGTACGCTGACTCCCATCCTCTTCCGTGATATATGTGAATCCATGTTGTACATATTTGTCCGACCAATTTCTTTTTTTGCTCGACATATTTAGTATGGATTAAAATATTAAGAAAGAAACTATACGACATACAACTACGACAGCTGTTGTACTATATTCCCCACAGCAATGGTTGGCCAAGCAATGTAATGTGATCCTCTGCAGCAAGTGATGGCCAAGCAGGGTGTGTCATCACGACTTGACACAAGTGTGTCTTTCCCTCTGCGGCAGAGGCTTCTCCGAATCCCTGAGACTAATTCATCGAACCCCTAGGGTTCGATAGAACCCAGGTTAAGAACCACTGACTTAGACCAACCTTGCTATCCTCAGGGCCTGAGGCCACACTTAAACCAATCTCACCACTGGATGCAGAAAGGGAACAAAGAGAGAAGGGGGAGAGGGAGAAAAAGAAAAGCAGATGGTTGCTTCTCCTGTGTGCCTTCACCAGGATTTAAACTTGGGATGTTCATATGCCAGGCGATGTTCTATCCACTGAGCTACCACCAAGGGCCTTATTTTATTATCTTTTAATAATTACAATATATTCATTCTCCATAAAATTCATGTTTAGTTTTGTTTTTTGTTGTTTGTTTCTTTTTAAAGGGACAGAGAGTCAAAGAGAGGGATAGATAGGGACAGACAGACAGGAATAAAGAGAGATGAGAAGCCGTTGTGACACCATAGTTGTTCATTGAATGCTTTCTCATATGTGCCTTGACTGCGGGCCTTCAGCGGACTGAGCCACCCCTTGCTGGAGCCAGCGACCTTGGGTCCAAGCTGGCAAGTGTTTTTCTCAAGCCAGATGGGCCCACGCTCAAGCTGGCGAGCTCGGGGTCTCGAACCTGTCCGACGCATCCCAGTCCGACGCTCTATCCACTGTGCCACCACCTGGTCAGGCCATAAAATTCTTAATAAGGGGAATTTACTTATTCTTCACCCTCTATAAAGTTGGGATTTGGTATGAACCTGTTAGCTTGTCACAAGATATTATTTTAATTTATTATGGACATTGCTTGTAAAATGATTTAATATTTCTAGCTGAAAGTCAAATAATGTTTAAAATGCAAGACTGAGTCAGTAAAATCTGAGTTTTCTCTAGGAAACATGTTCCTCTGCTGTTCAAGTTATAGTTAAAATTTTACTAAGGGATGTTGTAAATATTTCTGTGGGATAAAGCTATGAGAGTAAAAACACCATTATTGTAGAAGGCTGCTTGGATTGTCCACCCTTGAGACAATTTTGATTGTGTGTAAGTATGCTGCTTTTGCAGCATACAGAAAAAAGAAATCTATCCTTTTGAAGGGAAAGGCT
The DNA here is from genome assembly GCA_037038555.1 of Rhynchonycteris naso. Classification (NCBI taxonomy): domain Eukaryota; kingdom Metazoa; phylum Chordata; class Mammalia; order Chiroptera; family Emballonuridae; genus Rhynchonycteris; species Rhynchonycteris naso. Next base: position 174,781,241 of record CM072996.1, on the reverse strand, counting down.
AGCATAGTGAAATATACAGGTGTTCGCCACATACATGCACACATGTGCACACATGTGTGCACACACCAGATGTAGTGGGTATTGTTGGGTGCAGCCCAGATTCTCCAGCTGCTAAAATATAGGCATACAAAGTCTAATAGTTGAGTCCCTTGTAGAATTGAAAGCAGCCTCACCCAATGCAGGTTCGCATTAGATTCGAACAGTCGGTAATGAAACAACAGAGCCAAAAACTGGTGAGCCATCAGCTTTAATTCTAGCTTGCACCCGGCGGGCAAGCAAAAACACACACTGGGCTCCAAATCCCACACATTCAGTGCTCACAAAGCTACTGACTTATTCGAGTTTCCTAGTATCAAAACTTTCTAACTTATCAGACTTATTCACCTCTGTTTTCCATCTCCTCTCTACACAAACTCTGCACAACCTGGCTTCTTCCTCAGCATTCCACCATCTTGGCTGCCTCCTCTCCTCCACGTAGCCTTAATCCGCTCTCCTTTCTAATACTAACCTCAGGAACCGAGAGCTCAAGCTACTGGTCTGTCCCACTTTATAATGTAGAAATCCAAACCCTTAATCTAACCTACAAACAAGAAAGTCTCTGGTACAAAGTCACCCATCTGAGGCATAATGGGATTCCTCAGGAGAGTGCACCACCCTACATCATCCAATCAGTCAAGGGTGTGGAGAAGAGCTTACTCTTAAAACTAAGCCTTAGGCTGTAACGACCTGGCCTGCTTACATTACAGCCTTTCCCCCACACCCATCCCAAACATAAGGGCAAGTAATATCACCTGGGTGACAGGCTTCCATGTGGGCAGCGCCATCTTTAACAAAGTTAGCATATTATATTTTATCTGCCCAACATTCCCCATCTCCTTCTCTCTACACAAACTCTGTACAAACTGGCTTCTCCTTCAGCACTCTGCCATCTTGGCTGCTTCTCCTTGCAATGCTAATTTTTGAAACTGAGAGAGAAAGCCCCTGGTCTGTCTCATTTTATAGTGTAGGAATCAAAACCTTATACAAATAAGAAACTCTCTGATACAAAGTCACTTATCTGAGGCATAAATGGGATTCCTCATAAGAGTGCATCACCCCACATCATGCAACAGTCAAGGGTGAGGGGAAAAGCTTAGTGTTGAGAAGATTTTAGGATTAAAAGGGTGGGAAAGGCTTAATCTTAAAACTAAGCCTTAGGCTATAAGGACACTGCCTGCTTACAGCCTGCCCCTCACACCCAATGCAAACTATAAGCGAGCAAACATATACATCATATTTACCCACACTGAACATGTAGTCTCTTTTTAAAAACACTTTAGAAGCTTGAACTATTTTCAGGAGAAGAAGTAAAATATTCTGAACATAGATTTTTATACTGGGGGAACTGTTATAAAAGGACTGCAGAGCTCACCACCAACGAATAAATTTAGTTCAGTTAAGGTTTTATAAATAGCAGCTAACCATACTCTTTGGCTTCAGTGAGTCACACATTAACCTTTCAGCTTCAGTGAGCCACACATTAACACCTGCTCTTCTATAGGAACTCATTGTCCACTGGCTTCCCAGGTCCTCAGCGCACCCAGTTCCCTCTGTTCCTGGGGCTTTTGGGCATAGCTCTCACTCTGCTGGGGCAACCACGTCTCTCATATTTCATTTCTCAAGTTAATTTTTCTTAGCTTCCTGACATCCCTTGCTAGAGAAAATCACCTTATTAAATCTACTTTGTAATTGTAAGGCCAGTAGTCACTGCCATCATAGCCATTCATATGCATGTTCTCATTTGATTTGGGCAGATGGTAAAGAAACAGTGGAGCCAAAAATGGTGGGCCATTCCTTTATTCAAGACTTGTACCAGACAGTGAACAAACACACAGGGCAAATACTTTCCTCTTCATTCAGTCAGAGCTCACAAAGCCACTGACACATTCTCCGGTTCCACAGCCAGGAGAATCTTCTACGGTTCCTCCTAGAATCAAAGGCCTCCCCAGTCCCAAAGCCCCTCACCTCTGGTTCCCCATCTACCAACATGACTTCTCACTCAGCAAAAATGGCTTCTCCTTCAGCACACAGTGGCAATATGTTGGGCAGATAAAATATATTATGCTCACTTTGTTAAAGATGGCGCTGCCCACATGGAAGTTCGTTGATATTAATGTGTGCTCTGGAACAGGCTGTGGGCAGGCCGGGTCTTTATAGCCTAAGGCTTAGTTTAAGAGTAAGCTCTTCCCTACAATCTTGACTGATTGGATGATGTAGGGTGGTGCACTCTCCCGAATAATCCCATTATGCAGAGACTTCCTTTTTTGTATAATTGGATTAAAGGTTTTGAGTCTATGCTATAAAGTGGGAGAGACCAGTAGCTTGATCTCTCTCTTGGTTCCTGAGGTATTAGAGAGGAAAACAGATTAAGGCCATATGGAGGAGAGAAGCAGCCAAGATGGCAGAGTGCTGATGAAGAAGGCAGTTTGTTAAGAGTTTGTGCTGGAGGAGATGGGAAACAAAGGTGAATAAGTCTGGTGAGCTAGAAACCTTTGATTCTAGGAAACTCGGATAAGTCAGTAGCTTTGTGAGCACTGAATGTGTGGGTTTTGGAGCCCAGTGTGTGTTTTTGCTTGCCCGCCGGGTGCAAGCTAGAATGAAAGCTGATGGCTCACCAGTTCTTGGCTCCTGTGTTTCATTACCGACTGTTCGAATCTAATGCGAATCTGCATGGGTCAGGCAGCTGTGATCCTGACCCTGGCTACTGGCTTTACACAATACAATGGTTCTTCCCAAGCAAGAAGATCACATACCTGGTGCTTCCCAGTGCCACTTTTTAACAATATAAGTGAGCAAACTCAGAAAATACAAAGTTTACAAACTCATTTGCCCAACAGTAATGTTTACCAGATCTGCAGTTTTGTGACCATTCGTGTGACTACTGACGACTAAATGTCCTTACTGGGCTGTGTGCTTCATGAGGGTAGAGGCCATTTAAGATTTAGTTAGCTATCATACTTAGCATCTTGTGAGTGCTGGCTCATTATACAGTCTCCAAGCATATTTATTTCTTAAAAGATGGAGGGTTTTTGTAGACTATATATATTTTTGTTAAAAGCTATTCTCTATTTGCTTGCTGTTGCCTGTTTAAGTCAAAGGGAATAACACTTTTCAAAAAATAATTCTCCTGTGGCTTTGCCTCAGTTGCATTTTTAAAATTAATTTTAATGGGGTGACACCAATAAAACAGGGTACATATGTACTACGAAAACATCTCCAGGTTATCTTATCATTCAATTATGTTGCATACCCATCACCCAAAGTCAAATTGTCCTCTGTCACCTTCTATCTGGTTTTCTTTGTGCCCCCCCTCCCCCCTCTCCCTCCCTTTCCACCCTCCCCCCACCCCGTAACCACCACACTCTTGTACATGTCTCATAGTCTCACTTTTATGTCCCACCAATGTATGAAATCATACTGTTCTCAGTTTTTTTCTGATTTACTTATTTCACTCCATATAATGTTATCAAGGTCCATCCATTTTGTTGTAAATGATCCGATGTCATCATTTCTTATGGCTGAGTAGTATTCCATAGTATATATGTGAAAGATTACCGGGTGCCGCCGATGAACGAACGAAGAGCCGAAACAGCCAGATGAGCAAAAGTCAGGCTTTATTGGGAGGACTCCGAGCGGGTTCACAGACTCGGAATGAGAGCCTGAGAAGTCGCGCCTAACTGGTGGGGTTTGAGATTTTTATACCCCTTTAGGATAGCTGGGGGATTTCCACTGCGGTTTAGGCCTGCAGTTGTCTTGCGCAACCAGGGACGGTAACGGTTGAGGAATTTTTATTGTGTTTTCAGACAGGGTGTGTGTGCTAAAGGTTAGTAATTGCAGAAATGCCAACGATATGAGGGACTTTCCGGCCCCTGCCTGGAGGGTGCTACCGGACATTCCTGGCTCTTTGGTATAGGGAGTGGGGCAACGTGGTCTTATCTGGCTACTTTCTGCTCTATGGGGGCGGAGCTGGGGAGGGGTAGGAAAGAGCCAGAGCAGTCCGTATTAACTATGGTGGGCAGGGGTTGGTACTGTCGCAGTATCATCTGGTTGACCGCTATCCTGGTGATTTCCTGAAATCGGGTCTGCAGGAAGGGAAAAAGACAAGGGGTAATTAGTAAGATTAGTCCAATTATGAAAATGGGTCCTATGAGTGGAGCTAGTAAAGAATACATGGAGGAGTTCCACCAAGATGAGGCTTCTGCTGAGAATTTTTGCTTCTGGAGATCAGAACTGAGTTTGTGTAGGGCTTCTACCCTGGTCTCTACAAGGCCAGATTCGTTGATGTAGTAGCAACATTCTTCCTGCAGGAAGACACAGGTGCCCCTGTGCTTGGCCGTAAGTAGGTCCAGGGCTCACCGGTTCTGTAACAAGACTTGGGCAAGAGAAGTTATTTGTCTCTGTAGGGAGGCCAGGGATGCAGCCGAATTGTCAACAGCTATTTGGAACTGGGCCGTCAGTCAAGCGGAAGTCTCTAAGGAGTATGCTAGGGCTCCTCCGCCAAGTCCGGCTTTGACTACTGAGGTGGTGAGAGATAGTCCGACTACAAGGGGGAGGAATGCTGCCCGTTTTTGCCTTAAATGAGATCCAATGTATTGTTGTTGGAACTCGGCAGGGGTGTAGATGGTTAGTTGAGGAGTTAAAGTCACTGGAAGGCAGAGGAGGGTAGGAATTAGTAAGCCTTGTGTTTTAAGTTTGGTGGTGATGGGCAAGAGTCCTATCCTATGGGTGTGTGAGATAGGAAACTGTGGGCAGTTGGGAAAAGAAGATGGGTTTTTGAGTTTGATCAAGACAGGAGTGTAGTGTGAGGCTACAGTGGGGGTACCCATATCCCAGACCTTAGGGTCCACCCCAGGTAGAAGCTGGACCCTGGGGTCCAAGTCAGGTTCAGGATCAGGACCTGGCACTAATGCTAGTAAGAAGGCCTGTTTGGGGGAGAATGAAATACTTGTCCGGAGTTTGGACAGAATGTCTCTCCCCAGGAGGGGAACCAGGCAGGAGGGTATGACTAGGAAGAAGTGAGAGAATGGGTGACCCTCAAATAGGAAGTTAAGGAGGGTCGTCTGCTGTGGGGTTGAGGGCGATCCGTCGATTCCCATGATTGAGACCTGGGAAGGAACTCTAAGGCCCGAATGAGAGGGAAGGACAGAGTAGGTAGCCCCCGTGTCTATTAAAAAGGAAACAGACTTACCCGCTACCTGGAGCGTAGCCCTGGGCTCAGTGAGGGTAACTGGAGTCGAAGAGCCAGGGCCCCCTCAGTCGTCTATCAAGCCCAGCAGTTCTGAGACCGGAAATGCCTGGTTCTCAGCTCCCCGGCATTGAGGTGCTGGAGGCTGAGCCAGGGTTGGGCAGTCCAACTTCCAGTGGCCCATTAGTTTGCATTGTGGGCAAGGCTTGGTGGGGGGCCTTGGTTGTGGACAGGCCTTGGCCCAGTGACCCTCTTTGCCGCATTTAAAACAAGCACTCGGCGGTGTGCGCTGTCCCTTGGAGGTTGGCCTTTTTGCCAGTTCCCCTACCGGCCAGAGGGCCGCTACCAGAGCTTGGGTCTGGAGGCTAATCTTCTGCTGTAACCGTGCCTCCCGGGCTGCTTCAGCCATTTCCTCTCGGGCATTAAAAACTTTAAAAGCCATTTTCACCAGGTCTTGGATGGGGGTCTTGGGGCCCTCTTCAGCCTTTTTTAGTTTTTTTCTAATATCTGGAACTGACTGAGAGATAAAGTGAGAGGCTAAGACTGTGGCCCTATTGTGGGACCCCGGGTCTAGGCGGGTATAATGAACAAGGGCCTCTTGAAGGCGGTTTAGGAAAAGGGCTGGGTTTTCTTCACGGAGTTGGGTAATTTCCCTCAGTTTATCATAATTTAAAACCTAGTTAGAAACTGCATCCATACCTCTGATTAAGTATCGGAGCATAAGGTTTCGACGAGGGATGTTGGACCCTTGGCCAGGTTGATAACTCCAATTGGGGTCTTCCCCGGGGACCGCCTCTGTGCCAAGGGGGATTTGGTCATCCACTAGGTGGTCCCTGTCTGCCTGCTGTCTGGCGGCAGTGAGGATGCGTTCATGTTCCTCAGGGGTAAGAGTGGAGGTACAAATTACTTTAATGTCATGCCAGGTCAGGTCATATGTCTGAGTCAAGTACCGGAATTCCTTAATGTAGGTTGAGGGGTCAGCCGAGAAAGATCCTAGCCGTTTCTCAATTTGTAAAAGGTCTTGGAGGAAAAAGGGGACATGTACCCGAACTATGCCCTCTGCCCCAGCTACTTCGCGGAGAGGGGCGAGGACAATGGATAACGATTGGGGGCTGTGCGACCTGGTATGAGCTGCGACGGGAGAGGGGAGAGGGTCGGCAGGAGGTGGGGCAGAAGGAACCAGAGGGGCAGAAGGAGCCTGAGGGGCAGAAGGAGCTGGAGCCTGGCCCGGGTCTGGGGGGTTCTCCCGGGGGAGAGCCGGTGGAGGAGATAGGTGGTTGGGAAGGTCATCAGGGTGAGAGTAAGGAGGGGAGTCTTGGGATGGAGCCTTGGGAGGAGGGGAGGTCTGGGTTAGAAGAATTTGGAGAGTGGAGCAGTGGGAACAGAGATGGCGGGGGGGGGGGACGGACATCCCGGAAAGCCTGAACATATGGGACCTCAGAGTCTTTTCCTGTGCGCCGGCAAAAATTGTCTAGGTCCCGGAGGACGTTAAAGTCAAAAATACTTATAGGCGGCCAGTGAGACCGGTTATCTAGGGTGTATTGAGGCCAGGCGACCTGTGACAGGAAGATGAGTTTCTCCCTGCGAAGTGTCTGAGTGTATCCCAATTTGGAAAAATTTTTAAGGAGACATCGTAGAGCAGTTTTTGGGTCTATTTTGGATTTGGATTTCCCCATAATTTAGTAGTCCTTTGGACCCCTACATGTCGGAAGAGAAAGGATATGAGGGAGGCGTCCCTTCCAAATATCTGTCTCCAGACAGGAATAGAGGAGCGAGTGAAAGGCGTCCCTTTCAATCGGACCCCCTATTAAGACTCCAGGAGTCAGCGTGGGAGGGCCTCTCAGCTTGGCCGAGTCTAGGATGAGAGACCCCGGTGGAGACACAGGGGTCCAGTGAAACTCACGGTTGAAAGTCACTCTCGAAGGGAACTCTGAATTCAAAGCAACGGGAGGCACGAGGTAGGAGGAGAGAGAGAGGGGGCTCTCACTCCAGCCTGTGGGGGCCGGGGCGGGTAGCAAAGCCCCTCTCCCGGGTTTCGGCACCAAATAAAAGATTGCCGGGTGCCGCCGATGAACAAACGAAGAGCCGAAACAGCCAGATGAGCAAAGGTCAGGCTTTTTTTTTTTTTTTTTATTAACTTTAATGGGGTGACACCAATAAATCAGGGTACATATGTACAATGAAAACATCTCCAGATTATCCCATCATTCAATTGTGCTGCATACCCATTACCCAAAGTCAAATTGTCCTCTGTCACCTTCTATCTGTTTTTCCCTGTGTCCCTCCCCTTCTCCCTATCCCACCCTCCCCTCCCTCCCCCCATCCCGTAACCACCACACTCTTGTACGTGTCTTGTAGTCTCATTTTAATGTCCCACCTATGTCTGAAATCATGCTGTTCTCAGTTTTTCTTTTTTTCTGATTTACTTATTTCACTCCGTATAATGTTATCAAGGAACATCCATTTTGTTATAAATGATCCGATGTCATCATTTCTTATGGCTGAATATTGTTCCATAGTATATATATACCAAAGCTTTTTAATCCACTCGTCTTCTGACGGACACTTGGGCTGTTTCCAGCTCTTCGCTATTGTGAACAATGCTGCCACAAACATGGGGGCGCATTTCTTCTTTTCGAACAGTGTTATGGTGTTCTTAGGGTATATTCCTAAAAGTGGGATAGCTGGGTCAAAAGGCAGTTCGACTTTTAATTTTTTGAGGAATCTCCAAACTGTTTACCACAGTGACTGCACCAGTCTGCATTCCCACCAGCAGTGCAGAAGGGTTCCCTTTTCTCCACATCCTCGCCAGCACTTGTTCTGTGTTGTTTTGCTGATGTGTGCCATTCTGACTGGTGTGAGGTGATTATCTCATTGTGGTTTTAATTTGCATTTCTCTAATAATTAGTGATGTTGAGCATTTTTTCATATGTCTTTTGGCCATCTGTATGTCTTCTTTGGTAAAATTTCTATTCATTTCTTTTGCCCATTTTTTGATTGGATTGTTTGTCTTCCTGGTGTTGAGTTTTATAAGTTCTTTATAAATTTTGGTTATTAACCCCTTATCAGACGTGCTGTCGAATATGTTCTCCCATTGTGTAGTTTGTCTTTTTATTCTGTTCTTGTTGTCTTTAGCTGTGCAAAAGCTTTTTAGTTTGATATAGTCCCATTTGTTTATCTTGCCTTTTATTTCATTTGCTCATGGAGATAAATCGGCAAATAAATTGCTGCTACAGATGTCGGAGAGCTTGCTGCCTATGTTTTCTTCTACGATGCTTATAGTTTCACGGCTTATGTTTAAGTCTTTTATCCATTTTGAATTTGTTTTTGTGCATGGAGTAAGTTGATGGTCTAGTTTCATTTTTTTGCAGGTAGATGTCCAATTTTCCCAGCACCATTTGTTAAAGAGGCTGTCTTTACTCCATTGTATGTTCTTTCCTCCTTTGTCAAATATCAGTTGTCCATAAAGCTGTGGGTTTATTTCTGGGTTTTCTGTTCTGTTCCATTGATCACTGTGCCTGTTCTTATGCCAGTACCAGGCAGTCTTGAGTATAATGGCCTTGTAGTAAACCTTGATATCCGGAAGAGTGATGCCTCCTGCTTTATTTTTTCTTTTTAAGATTGCTGAGGCTATTCGTGTTCTTTTTTGGTTCCATATAAATTTTTGGAATATGTTTTCTATATCTTTGAAGTATGTCATTGGTATTTTAATTGGTATTGCATTGAATTTATAAATTGCTTTGGGTAATATAGACATTTTAATGATGTTTATTCTTCCTAGCCATGAGCACGGTATATGCTTCCACTTGTTTGTATCTTCCTTGATTTCTTTTATCAATGTTTTATAATTTTCCGAGTACAAGTCCTTAACCTCCTTGGTTAAATTTACTCCTAGGTATTTTATTTTTTTGGCTGCAATAGTGAAGGGGATTGATTCCTTAATTTCTTTTGCTGACAGTTCATTGTTTGTATATAGAAATGCCTCTGATTTCTGGGTATTAATTTTATATCCTGCCACCTTGCTGAATTCATTTATAAGGTCCAGTAGTTTTTTAACTGAGACTTTAGGGTTTTCTATGTACAATATCATATCATCTGCAAATAGTGACAGTTTTACTTCTTCTTTTCCAATTTGGATGCCTTTTATTTCTTCTTTTTGTCTGATTGCTGTAGCTAGGACTTCCAGAACTATGTTGAATAAAAGTGGTGAAAGTGGGCAACCCTGCCTGGTTCCTGATCTTAAGGGGATTGCTTTTAATTTTTGTCCATTAAGTATGATGTTTGCTGTGGGTTTGTCGTAGATGGCCTTGATCATGTTAAGGAATGTTCCTTGTATTCCCACTTTATTGAGAGTTTTAAGCATGAATGGGTGCTGGATTTTATCAAATGCCTTTTCTGCATCTATTGAAATTATCATGTGATTTTTGTCCTTCCTTTTGTTTATGTGTTGAATCACATTGATCGATTTGCGAATATTGTACCAGCCTTGCCTCTCCAGAATAAATCCCACTTGGTCATGGTGTATGATTTTTTTCATATATTGCTGAATCCGGTTGGCTAATATTTTGTTGAGAATTTTAGCGTCTAAATTCATCAGGGATATAGGCCTATAATTTTCTTTCTTTGTGTTGTCTTTGCCCAGTTTGGGGATCAGAATTATGCTCGCCTCATAAAAGGAGTTTGGAAGTCTGCCTTCCTTTTGAATTTTTTGAAATAGCTTGAGGAGGATAGGAGTTAATTCTTCTTTGAATTTTTGATAGAATTCACTTGTGAAGCCATCAGGCCCAGGACTTTTCTTTTTTGGGAGTTTTTTGATAACTGTTTCAATCTCCTCTGTTGTAATTGGTCTGTTCAGGTGTTCTGATTCTTCCAGATTGATTTTTGGAAGTTTATATGATTCAAGAAATTTGTCCATTTCATCTAGATTGTCTAATTTTTTGGCATAGAGTTCTTCATAGTATTTTCTTACAATGCTTTGTATCTCTGTTGTATTAGTTGTAATTTCTCCAGTGTCCTTTCTAATTTTATCTATTTGAGACCTCTCTCTTTTTTTCTTGATGAGTCTAGTTAAGGGTTCATCAATCTTGTTTACCTTTTCGAAGAACCAGCTTCTGGTTTCATTGATCCTCTGTATTGTTTCCTTAGCCTCTATGACATTTATTTCTGCTCTGATCTTTATTATTTCCTTCCTTCTACTTGTCCTGCATTTTATTTGTTGTTGTTTTTCAAGTTCTTTTAGCTGCAGGGTTAAGTTGCTTATATGTTCTTTTTCTAGCTTCTTATGATATGCCTGTAGTGCAATAAACTTCCCTCTCAGGACTGCTTTTGCTGTGTCCCATAGATTTTGAGTTGACGTATGCTCGTTATCATTTGTTTCTAGAAACTTTTTTATTTCTTCTTTGATCTCAATGTTAATCCATTCATTGTTTAATAACATGCTATTTAGTTTCCAAGTGTTTGAGTATTTTTCAGTTTTTCTTTTGTGGTTCATTTCTAGTTTCATGGCATTGTGATCAGAGAAAATGCTTGATATAATTTCAATCTTCTTAAATGTGTTGAGGCCTTTTTTGTGTCCTAACATGTGGTCTATCCTAGAAAACGTACCATGAGCGCTTGAGAAGAATGTATATTCTACTGCTTTAGGGTGAAAAGTTCTGAATATATCTATTAAATCAAGTTGATCTAGTGTATCCTTTAATTCTGCTGTTTCTTTATTGATTTTCTTTCTTGTGGATCTATCCAGTGTTGTTAGAGGGGTATTGAAATCCCCTACTATGATAGTATTACTGTTAATCTCGCCCTTAATGTCCATCAAAGTCTGCTTTATGAATGTCGGGGCTCCTATATTTGGTGCGTAGATATTTATAATAGTTATATCTTCCTGTTGAATTGTTCCCTTTATCATTATGTAGTGTCCTTCTTTATCTCTTACTACAGTCTTTGTTTTAAAGTCTATTTTGTCAGATATAAGTACTGCTACCCCGGCTTTTTTTTCATTTCCATTTGCATGAAATATTTTTTTCCATCCTTTTATCTTCAGTGTATGAGCATCTTTTGTTTTAAGGTGTGTCTCTTGTAGACAGCATATGTATGGGTCCTGTTTCTTTATCCACGCTGCTACCCTATGTCTTTTGATTGGATCATTTAGTCCATTTACATTTAAGGTTATTATTGATATGTAGTTGTTTATTGACATTTTATTCTTTAAAGCTGTATTTTTCTTTTTTTTTTTTGCTATATTCTTTTCTCCCTTTGAACTGTTCACACTAGGCCCCTTAAAATCTCTTGCAGGATTGGTTTGGTTTTAATGAATTCCTTGAGGTTTTCTTTGTCTGGAAAGCTCTTTATTTCTCCCTCAATTTTAAACGTTAGCCTTGCTGGATAAAGTAGTCTTGGTTGTAGGTTCTTGTTCTGCATTACTTTGATTATATCTTGCCATTCCCTTCTGGCCTGAAGTGTTTCTGTTGAGAAGTTCGATGTCATCCTAATGGGGGCTCCTTTGTAGGTGAGAGTCTTTTTTTCTCTAGCAGCTTTTAAGATTTTTTCTTTATCTATTAGCTTTGGTATTTTAACTATGATGTGTCTTGGTGTAGATCTTTTTGGGTTTCTCTTTAATGGGGTTCTGTGCGCTTCTTGGACATGTAGAATGTTTCCCAGCCTTAATTTAGGGAAGTTTTCGGCTATGATTTGATTGAACAAAGTTTCCATTTCCTGTCCACTTTCCTCTTCTTCAGGTACCCCTATGATGCGAATGTTGTTTCTCTTCAGGTTGTCACAGAGCTCCCTTAGAGTTTCCTCACATTTTTTGAATCTCTTTTCCTTTTTTTTCTCTGCTTCTGTAACTATGTTTATTGTGTCCTCTAACTCACTGATTCGATCCTCAGCGTCATCTATCCTGCTTTTAATTCCTTCCATTGTGGTCTTCAGTTCTGATACTGTATTTGTCATTTCTGTCTGGTTCTTTTTTATTATTTCAATTTCATTTTTTATACTTGTTATCTCTTTATTTAGGTGCTCATAGTGACTATCCATTGTTGCTCTAATTTCTTTGAACATCCTAACTATCATTATTCTAAAGTCTGCTTCTGGTAGTTTGGTTATATCTGGTTCATTCAGGACCTTCTCTGGGGATTTCTCTTGGTTGATTTGGTTTGCATTCCTCTGCCTGCCCATTTTATCTGAGTGTAAGTAAGTTGTGGCCACTGGAGTCCAGTATGTGTTGCCTTTGTGTTCTCCAGGTGTGGTCTGTCTGCAGGCTTGCCACCCCCTCTGTCGCTGCCTAGGGCGGTTTGGTGTGGGCGTTGCCAGCGCCGGCTCACTGCGGCTATTGCTGTGGTTTCTGCCTCTCCTTTGCGGGAGGGGCTGTCACTCAAGGCACTAGCGTTAGCGCGTAGGGCAGAGGTGAGCACCTTCGCTCAGCTGCGGCCCCAGACTTTTTCTGGAAGGCTTACGCCCAGCCCCCTCAGTCCGAGCCTGCTCGCCACCGTTTTGTGGGTTGGGCGGGGCTTTTGACGTGCTCTCAGTTGTGAGCCTTTGCCCGTCCAGAATTTAGCCCCGCCCTCGAGGCCAGGGCCCTCCTGCTCAGGGACTGAAACTGAAAACCGGGGATTATTGGGCCGGGCGTGTTTGCTGGCGTGCGCACAGCGGCTAGCTTCCGGTCGGTCGTTCCGGCTCCTACCCCGCCCCCACGCTCGGAGAAAGCTCGCGCACGTAGGGCGGTACTCCGCGGTTTCTCCGGCCGGGCAGGGAGAGCAGCCTGAGCTCTGCAGGGAACTTCCCCTGGTCTCAGTGTCTCCCTCGCCCCCAACTTAGGAGCTCGCTCGCGCCCACAGATGGCACGCCGGGGTTTCTCCTTCTGGGCGGGGTTGGCAGCGTGAGCCTCGGGCCCCTCGCCCGTCCCTGGTCTTAGCCCGGTGCCCGCAGTCAGGGCCGGCTAGCGCAGAGTCGCAGGGCTGATCTCTGCCCGTATTTTTCCCCACAAGTGGGGTCACAGGCGGCCCGCAGCTGCCGGACAGCTTTAGCGCGTCACCTCTGTCACTGCTAGGCTAGCCCGAGCTCTCACTGTCCCGCCCACACCGACAGGACCTCGTTTCGGTGTCCTGTCCCGACCATAGGCTTCAGCAACCTCAGGGGGCTAGAAGTGCCCTAAGTCTCCACACTGTAGGCTTGGGAGCTCCCTCCCTCTAGGCAGGTCTGCTCTAATTGCCGCGGGAGAGCTTGTTTGGCTAGTGTCCTGTCTCCCTTTGCTGGTATTGCTAGCTCCCGGGGAAATATTCGTTTTCGATTAGGGAAGTGACTTAGCCCATGGGTCGGGGTGGCTGTCCCTCAGAGTGTCCTCGTGCCTTCAGTCCACTCTTTGTTCCCGCTGCTCTGTTCCTCTCCTCTGTCCCAGTTCCCCGGAGCCCCGGGTGCGTGGTTGTGAGAGAGGCTTTCTGAGCTGTCCCTTTAAAAAGATTTTTGGGTCTGAGAAGACTCTCTCTTTTTCCCAAATAGTATCCTCATTTACTTCACAGCTCGATACTGTCCAATCGGCTCTTCTAGGGTCTGGGACTGCAGTCTGGGGCTTGGTTCCTGGGACCCAGGTCCCTCCCTCTCCGCCAAACTCTCCTCCCGCCACGCGGATCTCTCCGGGCTGCCGTTTGCTCCGGGGAGCTGGGCAGCCCTCTTCGCGTTTACGCTATTCCTACCCGTCTCAATGTGGCTTCTGCAGTGTTCCTTGGTTGAAGAGTCCACTTAGTTTTGCTCCAAGTTGGTTTATCCAGATGATGGTTCTTAAAATTGAGTTATAATCCACTTTGGTTCTGGGAGTTGGAAGTTGGTACGTCTGCCTACTCCATCGCCATCTTCTCCCCCCCCCCGCAAAGGTCAGGCTTTATTGGGAGGACTCCGGGAGGGTTCACAGACTCGGAATAAGAGCCCGAGAAGCTGCACATAACTGGTGGGGTTTGAGATTTTTATGCCCCTTCAGGATAGCTGGGTGATTCCATTGCGGTTTAGGCCTGCAGGTGTCTTGCGCAACCAAGGATGATAAAGGTTGAGGAATTTCTATTGTGTTTTCGGACAGGGTGTGTGTGCAAAAGGTTAGTAATTGCAGAAATGCCAAAGATATGAGGGACTTTCCGGTCCCTGCCCATAGGGTGCTACCGGACAATATGTACCAAAGCTTTTTAATGCACTCGTCCTCTGATGGACACTTGGTCTTTTTCCAGATTTTCGCTATTGTGAACAATGCTGCCATGAACATGGGGGCGCATTTCTCCTTTTTGAACAGTGCTATGGTGTTCTTAGGGTATATTCCTATAAGTGGGATAGCTGGGTCAAAAGGCAGTTCGATTTTTAATTTTTTGAGGAATCTCCATACTGTATTCCACAGTGGTTGCACCAATTTGCATTCCCACCAGCAGTGCAGGAGGGTTCCCTTTTCTCCACATCCTCGCCAGCACTTATTCTGTGTTGTTTTGCTGATGAGCGTCATTCTGACTGGTGTGAGGTGATATCTCATTGTAAAGCCAGTAGTCGCGGCCACTATCAGAGCCGCCTGACCCATGCAGGTTCGCATTAGATTCGAACAGTTAGTAATGAAACAATGGAGCCAAGAACTGGTGAACCATCAGCTTTAATTCTAGCTTGCACCCGGCGGGCAAGCAAAAATACACACTGGGCTCCAAAACCCACACATTCAGTGCTTACAAAGCTACTGACTTATCCGAGTTTCCTAGAATCAAAGGTTTCTAGCTCACCAGACTTATTCACTTCTGTTTCCCATCTCCTTCTCTTTACACAAACTCTACACAAACTGGCTGCTTCCTCAGCATTCCACCATCTTGGCTGCTTCTCCTGGCCTCCATATGGCCTTACTCTCCTCTCCTCTCTTTACTAATCTCAGGAACCCAGGAACCAAGAGAGTGATCAAACTACTGGTCTCTCCCACTTTATACTGTAGAATCAAAACCTTTAATCTAATTATACAAAAAAGGAAGTCTCTGTATAATGGGATTCCTCGGGAGAGTGCACCACACTACATTATCCAATCAGTCAAGGGTGTGGAGAAGAACTTACTCTTAAATCAAGCTTTAGGCCATAAAGACCTGGCCTGCTTGCATTACAGCCTTTCTCCCTCACCCATCCCAAGCATAAGGGCAAATAATATCACCTGGGTGACGGGTTTCCATGTGGGCAGCGCCATCTTTAACAAAGTGAGCATATTATATTTTATCAGCCCAACACTCATTATGGTTTTAATTTGCATTTCTCTAATGATTAGTGATGTTGAGCATTTTTTCATATGCCTATTGGCCATCTGTTATCCTCTCTGGAGAAATATCTATTCATTTTGTTTGCCCATTTTTTGATTAGCTTGTTTGTCTTCCCGGTGTTGAATTTTATAAGTTCTTTATAAATTTTGGTTATTAACCCCTTATCAGACGTGTTGTCGAAAATGTTCTCCCATTGTGTGGTTTGTCATTTTATTCTGTTCTTATTGACTTTAGCTGTGCAAAAACCTTTTAGTTTGATATAGTTCCTTTTGTTTATCTTGCCTTTTATTTCATTTGCCCGTGGAGATAAATCGGAAAATATATTGCTGCTACAGATGTCGGAGAGTTTGCTGCCTATGTTTTCTTCTAAGATGCTTATGGTTTCATGACTTACATTTAAGTCTTTTATCCATTTTGAGTTTGTTTTTGTGAATGGTGTAAGTTAATGGTCTATTTTCATTTTTTTGCAGGTAGATGTCCAATTTTCCCATAACCATTTGTTAAAGAGGCTATCTTTACTCCATTGTATTTTCTTTCCTCCTTTGTCAAATATCAGTTGTCCATAAAGATGTGGGTTTATTTCTGGGTTCTCTGTTCTGTTCCATTGATCTATTTGCCTGTTCTTATGCCAGTACAAGGCTGTCTTGAATATAATGGCCTTGTAGTAAACCTTGATATCTGGAAGAGTAATACCACCTGCTTTTTTTTTTTTTTTAAGTTTGTTGAGGCTATTTATGTTCTTTTTTGGTTCCATATACATTTTTGAAATACGTGTACTATATCTTTGAAGTATGTCATTGGTATTTTAATTGGTATTGCATTGAATTTATAAATTGCTTCGGGTAATATAGACATTTTAATGATGTTTATTCTTCCTAGCCATGAGCATGGTATATGCTTCCACTTGTTTGTATCTTCCTTGATTTTTTTATCAATGTTTTATAATTTCCCGAGTACAAGTACTTTACCTCCTTGGTAAAATTTACTCCTAGGTACTTTATTTTTTTGGCTGCAATAGTGAAGGGGATTGTTTCCTTAATTTTTTTTGCTGACAGTTCATTGTTGGTATATAGAAATGCCTCTGATTTCTGAGTATTAATTTTATATCCGGCCACCTTGCTGAATTTAATTTCATGGTCTAGTAGTTTTTTGACTGAGACTTTAGGGTTTTCTATATACAATATCATATCATCTGCAAATAATAACAGTTTTACTACTTCTTTTCCAATTTGGATGCCTTTGATTTCTTTTTCTTGTTTGATTGTTGTGGTGAGAACTTCCAGAACTATGTTGAATAAAAGTGTTGAAAGGGGGCACCCCTGCCTGGTTCCTGATCTTACGGGGATTGCTTTTTTTAAAAAAATTTTTGTTACACTTTTTTTTTTAAATTTCTTTTTATTTTATTCATTTTAGAGAGGAGACACAGAGTGAGAGAGTGAGACAGAGAAAGAGAGAAAGGGGGAGGTACTGGAAGCATCAACTCCCATATGTGCCTTGACCAGACCAGTGCAGGGTTTTAAACTTGTGACCTCAGCATTCCCAGGTCAACACTTTATGCACTGTGCCACCACAGGTCAGGCAAGGTGATTGCTTTTAATTTTTGTTTATTTAGTATGATGTTTGCTGTGGGTTTGTCATAGATGGCCTTTACCATGTTAAGGAATGTCCCCTGTATTCCCACTTTACTGAGAATTTTGATCATAAATGGGTGCTGGATTTTATCAAATGCTTTTTCTGCATCTATTGAAATTATCATGTGATTTTTTTCCTTCCTTTTGTTTATGTGATGAATCACATTGATTGATTTGCTAATATTCAACCAGCCTTGCCTCTGCAGAATAAATCCCACTTGATCATGGTGTATGACTGTTTCATATATTCTTGGATCCGGTTGGCTAATATTTTACTGAGAATTTTAGCATCTAAATTCTTCAGAAACATTGGCCTATAATTTTCTTTCTTTGTGTTTTCTTTTCCTTGTTTTGGGATCAGAATTATGCTTGCCTCCTAAAAGGAGTTTGGAAGTCTTCCTTCCTCTTGAATTTTTTGAATTAGCTTCTGGAGGGTAAGAGTTAGTCTTTTTAATTTTTGGTAGAATTCACTTGTGAAGCCATCAGGCCCAGGACTTTTCTTTTTTGGGAGATTTTTGATAACTGTTTCGATCTCATTTTTTGTAATTGGTCTGTTTAGGTGTTCTGATTCTTCCAGATTGATTTTTGGAAGATGATATGATTCAAGAAATTTGTCCATTTCACTGAGGTTGTCTAATTTTTTGGCATAGAGTTCTTTATAGTATTTTCTTACAATGCTTATTATTTCTGTTGTGTCAGTTGTTATTTCTCCACTGTCATTTCTAATTTTTTTTATTTGGGTCCTCTCTGTTTTGTTCTTGGTGAGTCTAGTTAAAGGTTCATCAATCTTGTTTACCTTTTCAAAGAACCAATTCCTGGTTTTATTAATTCTCTGTATTGTTTCCTAAGCCTCTATGTCATTTATTTCTGCTCTGGTCTTTATTATTTTCTTCCTTTTACTAGTTCTGGGCTGTATTTGCTGTTGTTTTTCTAGTTCTTATAGACGCAGGGTCAAGTTGCTTATTTGAGCTTTTTCTAGCTTCTTTTAGTATGCCTGTAGTGCATTGAACTTCCCACTCAGTACTGCTTTTGCTGTGTTGTAAAGCCAGTAGTCGAGGCCACCATCACTGCAGCCTGACCCATGCAGATTCTCATTGGATTCGAACAGTCGGTAATGAAACACAGGAGCCAAGAACTGGTAAGCCATCAGCTTTCGTTCTAGCTTGCACCCAGGGGGCAAGCAAAAACACACACTGGGCTCCAAAACTCACACATTAAGTGCTCACAAAGCTACTGACTTATCTGAGTTTCCTAGAATCAAAGGTTTCTAGCTCACCAGACTTATTCACCTTTGTTCCCCATCTACTCCTGCACAAACTCTTAACAAACTGGCTTCTTTCTCAGCACTCTGCCGTCTTGACTACTTCTCCTGCACATGGCCTTAATCTGCTCTCCTCCCTAATACTAATCTCAGGAACCCAGGAACCAAGAGAGAGCTAGCTACTGGTCTGCCCCCTTTATAGCATAGATTCAAAACCTCTAATCCAATTATACAGACAAGGAAGTCTCTGTATAATGGGATTTCTCAGGAGAGTGCACCACCCTACATCATCCAATCAGTCAAGGGTGTGGAGAAGAGCTTACTCTTAAAACTAAACTTTAGGCTATAATGACCCGGCCTGCCCACAGCCTGTTCCAGAACACACATTAATATCAATGAACTTCCATGTGGGCAGCGCCATCTTTAACAAAGTGAACATAATATATTTTATTGGCCCAACATGTGTCCCATAAATTTTGAATTGATGTATGCTCATTATCATTGGTTTCTAGAAACTTTGTTATTTCTTCTTTGATCTCATTGTAAATCCATTCATTATTTAATAACATGTTATTTAGTTTCCAAGTGTTTGAGTATTTTTCAGTTTTTCTTTAGTGGTTAATTTCTAGTTTCATGGCATTGTGATCAGAGAAAATGCTTGATATGATTTCAATCTTCTTAAATTTATTGAGACCATTTTTGTGTCCTAACATGTGGTCTATCCTAGAAATTGTACCAAAAATGCTTGAGAGGAATGTATATTCTACTGCTTTAGGGT
Source organism: Rhynchonycteris naso (assembly GCA_037038555.1). NCBI lineage: Eukaryota > Metazoa > Chordata > Mammalia > Chiroptera > Emballonuridae > Rhynchonycteris > Rhynchonycteris naso. Next base: position 174,762,091 of record CM072996.1, on the reverse strand, counting down.
GAAAAGTTCTGAAGATATCTATTAAATCGAGTTGATCTAGTGTATCCTTTAAGTCTGCTGTTTCTTTAATTTTCGGGACATTGAAATCCCCTACTATGATAGTATTGCTGTTAATCTCGCTCTTTATATCCATCAAAGTCTGTTTTATATATGTCGGGACTCCTATATTTGGTAAGTAGTTATTTATAATAGTTATATCTTCCTGTTGAATTGTTCCCTTTATCATTATGTAGTGTCCTTCTTTATCTCTTACTAAAGCCTTTGTTTTAAAGTCCATTTTGTCAGATATAAGTATTGCTACCTGTAAAGCCAGTAATCGATGCCAGGATCATAGCCGCCTGACCCATGCAGGTTCACATTAGATTCGAACAGACAATAATGAAACAATGGAGCCGAGAACTGGTGAGCCATCAGCTTTAATTCTAGCTTGCACCCGGTGGGCAAGCAAAAACACACACTGGGTTCCAAAACCCACACATTCAGTGCTCACAAAGCTACTAACTTCTCCAAGTTTCCTACAATCAAAGGTTTCTAGCTCACCAGACTTATTCACCTCTGTTTTCCTTCTCCTTCTCCAGTACAAACTCTGCACAAACTGGCTTCTCCCTTAGCATTCTGCCAGCTTGGCTGCTTCTCCTGGCCTCCACGTGGCCTTAGTCTGCTCTCCTCTCTAATACTAACTTCAGGAACCAAGAGAGCAAGCTCCTGGTCTGCCCCATTTTATAGCATAGATTCAAGACCTTTAATCTCCTCTACAAACAAGAAAGTCTCTGATACAAAGTCACTCATCTGAGGTACAATGGCATTCCTCAGGAGAGTGCACCACCCTATATCATCCAATCAGTCCAGGGTGTGGGGAAAAGCTTATTCTTAAAACAAAGCCTTAGGCTATAACGACCAAGCCTGCCCATAACCTGTTCCCCACTGCATATTAATATCAACAAACTTTCATGTGGGCTGGGCCATCTTTAAAAAAGTGAGCATAATATATTTTATCTGCCCAACAATCCACCTCTAGGAACACTTTACAACCCACAATCTACGCCACTGGCATTCCTGTACAAGGAAATTAGGCACATTACACAAATTACAACAGCATGACAAATCATACAATTTCAACAATTACAAAGGTAAACACGTTTCACCAGTCCCTGACCACTTTGCCAAAAGTGCAAAATGTCCTCAGCCTTCTCTCTTGCCATTTGAAAGACTTTCAAGGGCAGGGGAACAGCCTACATCAAAGCCACCCCTCACCGCCTCACGATATTTTACTTTGTCCAAAATCCGTATGTCCATTCAACAAATGAGCTTGTGCCCATCCGGTCATAGTCCAGGAAATCAGTCCACACACATGGGGCTTTAGCCTCCCCCCTCATTCCTGCCATCATGGCAGTTGTCACACTGTCCTAAAGAGAAGCATATGGCAATGACAGTCAGCATTTCCATCTCTGCTCTGGGGAGCATGATGGCATCCACCCCTATGTCCCAGAATTGCAGACCTATCAGGAGCATAGCTACTCCTTGCTGCTGGGATCTTACCTTCTGGAGGCTGCAGATTTCAACTCCAGCCAAATTCTCCTCATCCTCCCAAGAGGAACTGAAAACATCAGCTTCTGCTGCTGGGATTGAGCCCTGGGCCACCGCTGCCTTCTGCTCCATGGACCTTACAGCCCCCGCCTCAGCCTCAGTCTCAGCCTCAGCCTCAGCCTCAGCCTTGGCTTCAGCCCCGGCCTCCCGCTGCTGCTGGCTCTCCACTACATCCAGGGCAATCTGCAACTCACAAACCTGTGATTCTTCCTCCAGCGGCTCCTCCATTTTTAAGCAAATCTCGCAAACCTGGTTGGCCTTCTTCAGTGCTTGCTTCAGCTCCAGGGTCGACATCTCTTTCTCCCACGTTTCCTCCAGCTCCTTCCGCTGCTCAGCCTGCAGGTCCTGTGCAGCCTCTTCCATAGAGCTCTCGGTTTCCTCACACATGGCTGTAAAAGTCAGCCAGCCAACAGTCCCCCCCAAAAGAGCCACAGGGAACCATAACAGCAGCCAGTCCTGTACTCCACTGCTCAAAGTTGGTGGTGGCTCCATCCTGATCTGTATCAAATCCTGCCACAGACTTCGCCAAATGAAAAGCCAGTAGTCGCAGCAACTATCACAGCAGCCTGACCTGTGGAGGTTCACATTAGATTCGAACAGACAGTAATAAAACAGTGGAGTCAAGAACTGGTGTGACATCAGCTTTAATTCTAGCTTGCACCCGGTGGGCAGCAAAAACACACACTGGGTTCCAATACCCACACATTCAGTGCTCACAAATCTAATGACTTATCCGAGTTTCCTAGAATCAAAAGGTTTCTAGCTCACCAGACTTATTCACCTCTGTTTCCCATCTCCAGTACAAACTCTGCACAAACTGGCTTCTCCCTCAGCACTCTGCCATCTTGGCTGCTTCTCCTGGCCTCCACCTGGCCTTAATCTGCTCTCCTCTCTAATACAAACTTCAGGAACTAAGAGAGCAAGCTGCTGGTTTGCCCCATTTTATAGCATAAATTCAAGACCTTTAATTCCCTCTACAAACAAGAAAGTCTCTGATACAAAGTCACTCATCTGAGGCACAATGAGATTCCTCAGGAGAGCGCACCACCCTACATCACCCAATCAGTCAAGGGGGTGGGTAAAAGCTTACTCTTAAAACAAAGCCTTAGGCTATAACAACCAGGCCTGCCTACAGCCTGTTCCCCATTACACATTAATATCAACAAACTTCCATGTGAGCAGGGCCATCTTTAACAAAGTGAGCATAATATATTTTATCTGCCCAACACTACCCCGGCTTTTCTTTCATTTCCATTTGCATGAAATATTTTTTTTCATCCTTTTACCTTCAGTGTATGTGCATCTTTTGTTTTAAGGTGTGTCTCTTGTAGACAGCATATATATGGGTCCTGTTTCTTTATCCACACAGCTACCTTATGTCTTTTGATTAGATCAATTAAGCCATTTACATTTAAGGTTATTATTGATATGTAGTTGTTTATTGCCATTTTATTCTTTAAAGCTGTATTCTTCTTTTGCTATATTCTTTCCTCCCTTTGAACTGTTCACAACAGGCCCCTTAGTATCTCTTGCAGAATTGGTTTGTTTTTAATGAATTCCTTGAGGCTTTCTTTGTGTGGGAAACTCTTTATTTCTCCTTCAATTTTAAACATTAGCCTTGCTGGATAGAGTAGTCTTTGTTGTAGGTTCTTGTTCTGCATTACTTTGAATATATATTGACATTCCCTTCGGGGCTCAAGTGTTTCTCTTTAGAACTCGGATATCATCCTTATGGGGGCTCTTTTGTAGGTGATAGCCTTTTTTTCTCTAGCAGCTTTTTAAATTTTTCTCTTTATCCCTTAGCTTTGGTATTTTTTATTTTATTTTATTTTATTCATTTTAGAGAAGAGACACAGAGAGAGAGTGAGAGAGAGAGAGAAAGAGAGAAAGGGGGGGGGGAGGAGCTGTAAGCATCAACTCCCATATGTGCCTTGACCAAACCAGTGCAGGATTTTGAACTGGTGACCTCAGTGTTCCCAGGTCAACGCTTTATCCACTGCGCCACCACAGGTCAGGCCAAGCTTTGGTATTTTAACTATGATGTGTCTTGGTGTAGATTTCTTTGGGTTTCTCTTTCATAAAGTTCTGTGTGATTCTTGAACGTATGGAATGTTTCCCAGCCTTAATTTAGGAAAGTTTTCTGCTATGATTTGATTGAACAAAGTTTCTATTTCTTTTTCTCTCTCCTCTTCTTCAGGCACCCCTATGATGCGAATGTTGTTTCTCCTCAGGTTGTCACGGAGCTCCCTTAGAGTTTCCTCACATTTTTTGAGTCTCTATTCCTTTTACTTCTCTGCTTCTGTGCCTTTGTTTATTGTGTCCTCTAACTCGCTGATTCGATCCTCAGCATCACTCATCCTGCTTTTAATTCCTTCCATTTTGGTCTTCAGTTCTGATACTGTATTTGTCATTGCTGTCTGATTCTTTTTTATTATTTTAATTTCCTTTTTAATACTTGTTATCTCTTTATTTAGGTGTTCATAGTGACTATCCATTGTTGCTCTAATTTCTTTGAAAATCCTAACTATCATTATTTTAAATTCTGCTTCTGGTAATTTGGTTATATCTGGTTCATTCAGGTCCTTCTCTGGGGATTTCTGTTGATTCATTTGGTTTGCATTCCTCTGCCTGAGCCTTTTGTCTGTGTATAAGCAAGTTGTGGCCACTGAAGTCCAGTAGATGTTGCCTTTGTGTTCTCTAGGTGTGGTCTCTGTTCAGGCCCACCACCCCCTCTGCCGCTGCCTAGGGCAGTTGGGTATGGGCGTTGCCAGCGCCGGCTTCTCTTCCGAAATCACAGCAACAGCCACAGTTTCTGCCTCTCCTCCGTGGGAGGGGCTGTCACTCAAGTCACAAGCCTCAGCACCAAGGGTAGAGGTGAGCACCTTTGCTCATCTGCAGACCCAGCCTGTTTCCGGGCTTCTGCCCAGCACCCGTGGTCATAGCCTGCTCACCACAGTTTTGTGGGTTGGACGGGGCTGCTGACTTGCTCTCAGCTGTGAGCCTTTGCCTGTCCAGAGCTTTAGCCCCGCCCTCGAGGCCAGGGCCCTCTTGTGCAGGGTCTCAAACCAAGGTTTATTGGGCCGGGCGTGGCTGCTGGCGTGCGCTCAGCTGTGAACTTCCACTCATCCCGGGTTCTATCCCGCCCCCGTGTTCAGAGCCAACTTGCGCTCGCAGGATGGCAGACTGCAGTTTCTCTGGCCGGTTGGCCCGCTGGCATGAGCTCAGCCGTGAGCCTCCTCCTGTCCCTGGTCCTAGCCCCATTCCTGCAGTCAGGGCCGGCTTGCGCAGAGTCGCAGTGCTGATCTCTGCCCGTTCATGGCCTCCCGCTATTCCCCCACAGGTGGGGTTACAGGTGGACCCGCAGCCACCAGACCACTTTTGCCCGTCCCCTCCGCCCCTACTGGGCTAGACTGAGCTCACACCGGCTGGATCTCCGCTCTCGCCAACAGAACTGTGTTTCAGCGTCCTGCCACCACCATCCCTCCAGCAATGCTCAGCAGAGTAGGAAGAGGCCCCACAGTTCAGATCCTAACACTCCATGCTGTATACCTGGGAGCTCCCTCCATCTAAGCAGCTCTTCTCTAATTGCCGTGGGAGAGCTTGTTTGGCTGGTGTCCTGTCTCCCTTTGCTGGTATTGCTAGTTTCAGGGGAAATATTCGTTTTTGATTAGGAAAGTGACTTAGCCCAGGGGTTAGGGTGGCTGTCCCTCAGAGTGTTTGTCCCTGTGCCTTCAGTCCACACTCTCTTCCCGCTGCTCTGGTTCTCTGCTCTGTCCCTGTTCCCCGGAGCTCCGTGTGCATGGTTGTGAGAGAGGTTTTCTGAGCTGTCCCTTTAAAAAGAATCTTGGGTCTGAGAAAATTGTCTCTTTCTCACAAACAGTATCCTCATTTGTTTCACAGCTCAATACTGTTCAAACTCCTCTTCTAGGCTCTGCGACTGCAGGCTGGGGCTTTGTTCCTGGGACCCAGGTCCCTCCCACTCTGCCAAACTGCTCCCGCCATACGGGTCTCTCCCGGCTGCCATTTGCTCTGAAGAGCTTGGCAGCCCTCTTCACGTTTTCGCTATTCCTACCAGTCTCAATATGGCTTATTCTGTGTTTCTTGGTTGAAGAGTCCACTTAGTTTAGTTCAAAGTTGGTTTATCCAGATGATGGTTCTTAAAATTGAGTTATAATCCACTTTGGTTCTGGGAGTTGGAAGTTGGTACATCCGCCTACTCCATTGCCATCTTGCTCCTCTCCTCAGTTGTATTTTTATGTATCACTAAGATGAAACATCTTCCTTTCTCTTTTGACAATAAATGCTTTCACCATATATTAGTCAGTAGGATTTTGAACCCCAAATATATCATGGAATATTTCTGTGTAGTTCCATGGATGACATTGCTCTCAATTTAGGTAGGATTACTGATAAGATTACTTTGATAGAGAAGTTAATTTTTTCATTGCAATTTATTTACTCTGAAAATATCAAAAAACTCACTTTTCAGAGTTTTCTTAGTCTATTGCCATTTAAAATGACAATTTATGTGAAGGAATGATGGCACAAGGAAATGTCATTTATTGCTACAGTTTTATGTATTGGACGGAGTACAGACAGCAGATAAAGTTGAATATTTGTGCCTAGGATAGAGGATATTTTAATTGCAAATGTACCAGTTGAGGAATTTTTGTCATTAGAATTCTTTTGTTAGAGGAGACTAAATAGATGACCTCCCTCTTCTACCTGCATATTTATAAATTTTATCATAAAATCAGGCTAGAAAACATAACTGTGCTATTTTTTATTTCTATGCTTTCCATTACTGAAAGTGTTTTGGCTAACTCATTAGCTACAATATATCTGCTTTGGGGAGGTCTCTGTAGAATTTGTTATTGATTATACTTTTGCTAAATCAGGATGCCCAGTTTGCACTACTGAAAAGCAATTTTCAGAGAGAAAATAAACAGCTAGTACATGAGATTAAAAACTCAAAACAGTATTTGTCAAGGTTGCTGCTGTGTAGGTTTAGAAATGTTAATGTGAGGTTTTTAAAAGCACAATCTAGCTAATGTTCATTATGTTTGCATTTATCCATTTAAAAAAACTACCCCAAAATATACTGCTTACTTTTACTAACCTTGTTAGTAATGGGGAGGAGTGTATTCTCCAAGAGACTTGTAAATTTATCTCCTTTCATACATGTTCTTCTTACAACATGATGTTGATACTCTCTCAATAAGCAGTGGGGCTGATGTTGTCTCCCTTTGGATCTGAGTGGGTCTGTGATGACAGTGTCCAGGAAAACATCAGTAGTGATGATATAACTTCTGCCTGCTTATTTTGAGGTGCTTGCTCTTGGAATCCAGTCACCATGCTGCGAGGAAGTCCAGACCACATTAAGAAGGCACACATAATTTTCTTGGTATTCAAACTCAGTAAGATCCCAGTCAACAGACAGTAGCAGCCACCAGGCATGTATGCAAAGACCATTCCAGAAGATTCATATTCTCAGTTTTTGAGTTTGCTCACCTGAGACCTCAGACATTGCAGACCAGAGACACTATCATTTCTGTGTCCTGTCGAAATTCCTGAACCATGAAGTCTGAAGCATAATAAAGCTATTTTTTATGCCATTAAGATTCTGGTTGGGCCTGACCTGTGGTGGCGCAGTGGATAAAGCGTCGACCTGGGAACACTGAGGTCGCCAGTTCAAAACCCTGCACTGGTCTGGTCAAGGCACATATGGGAGTTGATGCTTCCAGCTCCTCCCCCCTTTCTCTCTCTCTCTCTTTCTCTCACTCTAACTCTCTCTCTGTGTCTCCTCTCTAAAATGAATAAAATAAAAAAAAAAAGAATAAAAAAAAAAGATTCTGGTTGGTTTGTTACTTAACAACAGCAAACTGGAAAAGGAAAATAGAGCTAATATCTCTGGCCTTCTCAAAGTATATAATTAATTAATGTTTGAATTAGTAATTAGAATTATTTATTAAACTCTAGGAGATTTTAAAAATCACTTTAGATCAAAGGCATCTATTTTTTTAAAAAGTCAAAGTGGAAATTTAAATTTGAATATTAGTAATGGGTTTTTCACTTCTGCTGCTATTGATTACTGGGGTAATTTTTTACTTCTTAATCTTCTGTGCCTCACTATCTTCCTTGTTCAATTATTTTATTAATTTTAATGGGGTGACATTGATAAATCAAGGCACATATGTTCAGAGAAAATATTTCCAGGTTATTTTGTTATTTTGACATTTGATTATATTGCGTACCCATCACCAAAAGTCAAATTGTCCTCAGACACCTTCTATCTAGTTTTATTTGTGCCTCTCCCATCTCCCTACCCACTCCCTCACCTCCCCCTCCCCCTGGGTACACTCTTGTCTATGTCTCTGAGTCTCATTTTTATGTCTGATCTATGTATGGACTCATATAGTCCTTATTTTTTTTCTGATTTACTTACTTCACTCAGTATAATGTTATCAAGGTACAATCTGAGTCTCATTTTTATGTCCCATCTATGTATGGACTCATATAGTCCTTAGTTTTTTCTGATTTACTTACTTCACTCAGTATAATGTTATCAAGGTACATCCATGTTGATAAAAATGATCCGATGTCATCATTTCTTATGGCTGAGTAGTATTCCATAGTATATATGTACCAAAGCTTTTTAATCTACTCGTCCTCTGACGAACACTTGGGCTGTTTCCAGATCTTTGCTATTGAGAACAATGCTGCCATGAACATGGGGGCACATTTCTTCTTTATGAACAGTGCTATGCTGTTCTTAGGGTATATTCCAAAAAGGGGGAAGGTTGGGTCAAAAGGCAGTTAGATTTTTAATATTTTGAGGAATCTCCATACTATTTTCCACAGTGGCTGCACCAGTCTGCATTTCCACATGCAGTGCAGGAGGGTTCCCTTTTCTCCAAATCCTCCACAGCACTTATTCTGTGTTGTTTTGCTGATGAGCACCATTCTGACTGGTGTAAGGTGATATCTCATTGTGTTTTTAATTTGCATTTCTCTAATGATTAGTGATGTTGAGCATTTTTTCATATGCCTATTGGCCATCTGTACGTCCTCTTTGGAGAAATTTCTATTCATTTCTTTAGCCCATTTTTTGATTGGATTGTTTGTTTTCCTGGTGTTGAGTTTTATAAGTTCTTTATAAATTTTGGTTATTAACTCCTTATGGGACGTATTGCGAATATGTTCTTCCACTGTTTGGTTTGTCTTTTTATTCTGTTCTTATTGTCTTTAGCTATGCAAAAACATTTTAGTTTCATATAGTCCCATTTGTTTATCTTGCCTTTTATTTCATTTGCTTGTGGACATAAATCGACAAATATGTTGCTGTGAGAGATGTCGGACAGCTTACTGCCTATGTTTTCTAAGATGCTTATGGTTTTACGGCTTACATTTAAATCTTTTATCCATTTTGAGTTTGTTTTTGTGAATGGTGTAAGTTGATGGTCTAGTTTCATTTTTTTGCAGGTAGATGTCCAATTATCCCAGCACCATTTGTTAAAGAGGCTGTCTTTACTCCATTGTATGTTCTTTCCTCGTTTATCAAATATCAGTTGTCCATAAAGGTGTGGGTTTATTTCTGGGTTCTCTGTTCTGTTCCATTGATCTATGTGCCTGTTCTTATGCCAGTACAAGGCTCTCTTGAGTATAATGGCCTTGTAGTAAATCTTGATATCCGGAAGAGTGATAACACCAGCTTTATTTTTTTTTAAGATTGCTGAGGTTATTTGTGTTCTTTTTTAGTTCCATATAAATTTTTGAAATATGTGTTCTATATCTTTGAAGTATGGCATTGGTATTTTAATTGGTATTGCATTGAATTTATAAATTGCTTTGGGTACTATAGACATTTTAATGATGTTTTTTCTTCCTAGCCATGAGCACGGTATATGCTTCCACTTGTTTGTATCTTCCTTGATTTCTTTTATCAATGTGTTATAATTTTCCGAGTAAAAGTCCTTAACCTCCTTGGTTAAATTTACTCCTAGGTACTTTATTTTTTTGGCTGCAATAGTGAAGGGGATTGCTTCCTTAATTTCTTTTGCTGACAGTTCATTGTTGGTATATAGAAATGCCTCTGATTTCTGAGTATTAATTTGATATCCGGCCACCTTGCTGAATTCAATTACATGGACCAGTAGTTTTTTGACTGAGACTTTAGGGTTTTCTATATACAATATCATATCATCTGCAAATAATGACAGTTTTACTTCTTCTTTTCCAATTAGGATGCCTTTTATTTCTTCTTCTTGTATGATTGCAGTGTCTAAGACTTCCAGAACGCTGTTGAATAAAAGTGTTGAAAGGGGGCACCCCTGCCTGGTTTTTGATCTTAAGCGGATTGATTTTAATTTTTGTCTATTTAGTATGATATTTGCTGTGGGTTTATCGCAGATGGCCTTTATCATGTTAAGAATGTCCCCTGTATTCTCACTCTACTGAGAGTTTTGAGCATGAATGGGTGCTGAATTTTATCAAATGCCTTTTCTGCATCTATTGAAATTATCATGTGATTTTTTCCCTTCCTTTTGTTTATGTGATGAATCGCATTGATTGATTTGCAAATATTGAAGCAGCCTTGCTTCTCCAGAATAAATCCCACTTAATTATGGTGTACGATTTTTTTCATATATTGCTGGTTCTGGTTGGTTAATATTTTGTTGAGTATTTTAGCATCTAAATTCATCAGGGATATAGCTCTATAATTTTCTTTTTTTGTGTTGTCTTTGTCCGGTTTTGCGATCAGAATTATGCTCGCCTCATAAAAAGAGTTTGGAAGTCTTCCTTCCTCTTGAATTTCTTGAAATAGCTTGAGGAGAATAGGAGTTAGTTCTTCTTTGAATTTTTGGTAGAATTCATTGGTGAAGCCATCTGGCCTAGGACTTTTCTTTGTTGGGAGTTTTTTGATAACTCTTTCGATCTCATTTTTTGTAATTGGTCTGTTCAGGTGTTCTGAATCTTCCAGATTGATTTTTGGAAGACGATATGATTCAAGAAATTTATCCATTTCACCTAGGTTGTCTAATTTTTTGTCATAGAGGTCTTCATAGTATTTTGTTAGTATGCTTTGTATTTCTGTTGTGTCAGTTGTTATTTCTGCACTCTCATTTCTAATTTTATTTATTTGGTTCCTCTCTCTTTTTTTCTTGATGAGTCTAGTTAAAGGTTCATTAATCTTGTTTACATTTTCAAAGAACCAGGTTCTGGTTTCATTGATCCTCTGTATTGTTTCCTTCGCCTCTATGTCATTTATTTCTGCTCTGATCTTTATTATTTCCTTCCTATTACTTGTCTTGGGTTTTATTTGCTGTTGTTTTTCTAGTTCTTTTAGATGCAGGGTCAGGTTGCTTATTTGAGCTTTTTCTAGCTTCTTATGATATGCCTGTAGTGCAATAAACATCCCTCTCAGAACTGCTTTTGCTGTGTCCCATAAATTTTGAGTTGATGTATGCTCATTATCATTGGTTTCTAGAAACTTTGTTATTTCTTCTTTGATCTCATTGTAAATCCATTCATTATTTAATAACATGCTATTTAGTTTCCAAGTGTTTGAGTATTTTTCAGTTTTTCTTTTGTGGTTAATTTCTAGTTTCATGGCATTGTGATCAGAGAAAATGATTGATATGATTTCAATCTTCTTAAATTTATTGAGACCATTTTTGTGTCCTTACATGTGGTCTATTCTAGAAAATGTACCTTGAGCGCTTGAGAAGAATGTATATTCTACTGCTTTCGGGTGAAAGGTTCTGAAGATATCTTTTAAATCGAGTTGATCTAGTGTATTTTTTAAGTCTACTGTTTCTTTATTAATTTTCTTTCTTGAGGATCTATACAGTGTTGTTATTGGGTATTGAAATCCCCTACTATTATAGTATTTCTATTAATCTCACCCTTTATATTCATCAAAGTCTGCTTTATGTATGTCGGGGCTCCTATATTTGGTGCATAGATATTTATAATAGTTATATCTTCCCGTTGAATTATTCCCTTTATTATTATGTAGTGTCCTTCTTTATCTCTTACTAAAGCCTTTGTTTTAAAGTCGATTTTTTTCAGATTGCTACCCCGGGGTTTCTCTCATTTCCATTTGCATGAAATATATATTTTTTTCATCCTTTTACCTTCAGTGTATGTGCATGTTTTGTTTTAAAGTGTGTCTCTTGTAGACAGCATATGTATGGGTCCTGTTTTTTTATCCACGCAACTAACCTATATGTTTTGATTGCATCATTTAAGCCATTTACATTTAAGGTTATTATTGATATGTCGTTGTTTATTGCCATTTTATTCTTTAAAGCTCTATTCTTCTTTTGCTATGTTCTTTTCTATCTTTGAAGTGTTCACAACAGTCCCCTTAGTATTTCTTGCATAATTGGTTTGTTTTTAATGAATTCCTTGAGGCTTTCTTTGTCTGCAAGGTCTTTATTTCTCCTTCAATTTTAATTGTTATCCTTGCTGGATAGAGTAGTCTTGGTTGTAGGTTCTTATTCTACATTACTTTGAATATATCTTGACATTCCCTCCTGGCCTCAAGTGTTTTTCTTCAGAAGTTAGATGTCATCCTTATGGGGGCTCCTTTGTAGGTGATAGCCTTTTATTCTCTAGCAGGTTTTATAATTTTCTCTTTATCCCTTAGCTTTGGTATTTTAACTATGATGTGTCTTGGTGTAAATTTTTTTGGGTTTTTCTTTAATGGAGTTCTGTGTGCTTCTTGAACGTGTGGAATGTTTCTCAGCCTTAATTTAGGGAAGTTTTCAGCTATGATTTGATTGAACAAAGTTTCTATTTTTTGTTCTCTCTCCTCTTTTTCTGGAACCCCTATGATGCGAATGTTGTTTCTCTTCATGTTGTCACAGAGCTCCCTTAGAGTTTCCTCAGATTTTTTGAGTCTTTTTTTTTTTTCTTCTCTGTCTCTGTGCCTTTGTTTATTGTGTCCTCTAACTCGCTGATTTGATCCTCAGTGTCATTCATCCTGCTTTTAATTCTTTCCATTGTGGTCTTCAGTTCTGATACTGTATTTGTCATTGCTGTATGATTCTTTTTTATTATTTCAATTTTGGTTTTTATACTTGTTATCTCTTTATTTAGGTGTTCATAGTAACTATCCATTGTTGCTCTAATTTCTTTGAAAATCCTAACTATCATTATTCTAAATTCTGCTTCTGGTAATTTGGTTATATCTGGTTCATTCCGGTCATTCTCTGGGGATTTATCTTGATTCACTTGGTTTGCATTTCTCTTCCCTTTTCTTTTGTTTGTTTATAAGGAAGTTGTGGCCACTGGAGTCCAGTATGTGTTGCCTTTGTGTTCTCTAGGTATGTTCTGTCTGCAGGCCCACCACCCCATGTGCCGCTGCCTAGGGCAGTTGCTTATGGGCATTGTCAGCGCTTGCCCACTGCGGCTGTTGCTGTGATTTTCGCCTCTCCTCCGTGGGAGGGGCTCTCACTCAAGTCACAAGCCTCAGCACCAAGGGTAGAGGTGAGCACCTTTGCTCAGCTGCGGATCCAGCCTCTTTCCAGGCTTCTGCCCAGCATCCGCGGTCTGAGCCTTCTCACCACAGATTCGCGAGTTGGACATGACTTTTCACGTGCTCTCAGTTGTGTGCCTTTGTTCGTCCAAAGCTTTAGCCCCGCCCTCGAGGTCAGGGCCCTCCTGTGCAGGGTCTCAAACCAAGGTTTATTGGGCTGGGCGTGGATGCTGTTGTGCACTCATCTGCGAAGTTCTTCTCATCCTGGATTCTACCCTGCCCTCACATTCAAAGCCAACTTGCGCACGCAGAATGACAAACCATGGTTTCTCTGGCCGTTCGGCATGTTGGCATGTGCTCAGCAACGAGCCTTCACCTGTTCCTGGCCCTAGTTTCATCCCCACGGTAAGGGCCGGCTTGCACAGGGTCGCAGAGCAGATCTCTGCCCGTTCTTGGCCTCCCTCTTTTCCCCAACAGGTGGGGTTATAGGTGGGCCCTCAGCTGCCAGACCACTTTTGTGTGTCCCTTCCACCCATGGTGGGCTAGACTGAGCTCACACTGGCTGGGCCTCGGCACCTGCCTACAGAACTGCGTTTTGGCGTCCCGCCACCACCATGCCTCCAGCAACCCTCAGCAGAATAGGAAGCGGCCCCACAGTTCAGATCCTATCACTTCATACTGTAGACCTGGGAGCTCCCTCCCTCTAAGCAGCTCTGCTCTAATTGCCGCAGGAGACCTTGTTTGGCTGGTGTCCTGTCTCCCTTTGTTGGTATTGCTAGTTCCAGGGAAAATGTTTGTTTTTGATTAGGAAAGTGACTTAGCCCAGGGGTTAGGGTGGCTGTCCCACAGAGTGTTTGTCCCTGTGCCTTCAGTTCACACTCTCTTTTTGCTGCTCTGCTCCTCTGCCCCATTCCCCAGAGCTCCGGGTGCCTAATTGTGAGAGAGGTTTTCTGCATTGTCCCTTTAAAAAGAATCTTGGGTCTGAGAAAATTATCTCTCACAAACAGTATCCTCACTTGTTTCACAGCTCAATACTGTTCAAACTCCTCTTCTAGGCTCTGCGACTGCAGGCTGGGGCTTTGTTCCTGGGACCCAGGTCCCTCCCACTCTGCCAAACTGCTCCCGCCATACGGGTCTCTCCCGGCTGCCATTTGCTCTGAAGAGCTTGGCAGCTCTCTTCACGTTTTCGCTATTCCTACCAGTCTCAATATGGCTTATTCTGTGTTTCTTGGTTGAAGAGTCCACTTAGTTTAGTTCAAAGTTGGTTTATCCAGATGATGGTTCTTAAAATTGAGTTATAATCCACTTTGGTTCTGGGAGTTGGAAGTTAGTATGTCCACCTACTCCATCGCCATCTTGCTCCTCCCCTACAGCCTTTGTTTTAAAGTCTATTTTGTCAGATATAATTATTGCTACCTGGCTTTTTTTCATTTCCATTTGTATGAAATATTTTTCTCCATCCTTTTACCTTCAGTATATGTGCATCTTTTGTATTAAGGTGTGTCTCTTGTAGACTGCATATGTATGGGTCCTGTTTCTTTATCCACGCAGCTACCCTATAGCTTCTATTTTTTATATTTTATTTTATTTTTTTACAGGGACAGAGAGAGTCAGAGAGAGGGATAGATAGGGACAGACAAACAGGAACGAAGAGAGGTGAAAAACATCATTCATTAGTTTTTTTTTATTGCCTTTGTGACACCTTAATTATGCATTGATTGCTTTCTCACATGTGCCTTGATCGTGGACCTTTAGCAGCCCAAGCAACCCCTTGCTGGAGCCAGAGACCTTGGTTGCGAGCTGACGAGCTTCTTGCTTAAGCCAGATGGGCCCGCGTTCAAGCTGGTGACCTCGGGGTCTCGAACCTGTGTCTTCTGCATCCCAGTCCAACACTCTATCCACTTTGCCACTGCCTGGTCAGGCCTATGTCTTTTGATTGGATCATTTAATCCATTTACATTTAAAGTTATTATTGATATTTAGTTTTTTATTACTATTTTATTCTTTATAGCTGTGTTCTTCTTTTGCTATATTCTTTCCCCCCTTTGAACTGTTCACAACAGGCCCCTTAGTATCTCTTGCAGAATTGGTTTGCTTTTAATGAATTTCTTGATTTTTTTTGTCTGGGAAGCCCTTTATTTCTTCTTCAATTTTAAACGTTAGCTTTGCTGGATAAAGTAGGCTTGGTTTTAGGTTCTTGTTCTGCATTACTTTGAATATATCTTGCCTTTCCTTTATGGCCTCAAGTGTTTCTGTTGAGTAGTCAGATGTCATCCTTATGGGGGCTCCTTTGTAGGTGATAGCCTTTTTTTGTCTAGTAGCTTTTAAAGCCAATCTTTTTTTAAAATTTCTTTTTATTTATTCATTTTAGAGGGGAGACACAGAGTGAGAGAGAGAGAAAGTGGACAAGAACTAGAAGCATCAACTCCCATATGTGCCTTGACCAGACCAGTGCAGGGTTTTGAACTGGCGACCTCAGTGTTCCCAGGTCGACGCTTTATCCACTGCGCCACCACAGGTCAGGCTCTAGCAACTTTTAAAATTTTCTCTTTATCCCTTAGCTTTGGTATTTTAACTACGATGTGTCTTGGTGTAGATTTCTTTGGGTTTCTCTTTAATGGAGTTCTCAGTGCTTCTTGAATGTGTGAGACATTTTTCAGTCTTAATTTAGAAAAGTTTTCTGCTATGATTTGATTGAACAAAGTTTCTATCTCTTCTTCTTTAGGAACCCCTATGAGGCTGTTTTTTCTCTTTATGTTGTCATAAAGGTCCCTAAGAGTTTCCTCGGATTTTTTTGAGTCTCTTTCTTTTTTTTGGCTCTGCTTCTGTGCCTTCATTTATTTTGTCCTCTAACTCATTGATTTGATCCTCAGCTTCATCCATCCAGTTTTTAATTCCTTCCATTGTGGTCTTCAGTTCTGATACTGTATTTGTCATTTCTGTCTGATTCTTTTTTATTATTTTAATGTCCTTTTTTATACTTGCTATCTCTTTATTTAGGTGTTTGTAATGACTATCCATTGTTGCTCTAAGCTCTTTCAACATCCTAACTATCATTATTTTAAGCTTTCCATCAGGTAGTTTGGTTATATCTGGTTCATTCAGGTTCTTCTCTGGGGATTTCTCTTTATTCATTTGCTTTGCATTTCTCTGCTTGCCCATTTGGTCTGTGTGTAAGAAAGGTTTGGCTACTGGGGTCCAATGAGTGTTGCCTCTATATTCCCTGGGTGTGATCTGTCGGCAGGCTGTTACCGCCTCTGCTGCTGCTAGGGAGGTTGGGTATGGGAGTTGCAGTTGCTGGCTGCTGGGGCTGTTGCTGTGATTTCCGCCTCTCTTCCATGGGAGGGGCTGTGTTTTGGTGCCCAGCTCTATAAGTCTCAGCAAGTCTTTTTTTTTTCTTTTTTTTAATTTTATTTTTTTTTAATGAAAACATCTCCAGTTTATCTTAAAATTCAATTGTGTTGCATACCCGTCACCAAAAGTCAAATTGTCCTCTGTCACCTTCTATCTGGTTTTCCCTGAGTCCCTCCCCTCCACCCTATCCCACCCTTCCCTCCCTCCCCCACCCCATAACCATCACTCTCTTGTCCATGTTTCATAGTCTCACATTTATGTCCCACTTATGTATGAAATCATGCTGTTCTCAGTTTTACTTTTTTTCTGATTTACTTATTTCACTTCGTATAATGTTATCAAGGATCATCCATTTTGTTATAAATGATCCGATGTCATCATTTCTTATGGCTAAGTAGTATTCCATAGTATATATGTACCAAAGCTTTTTAATCCACTTGTCTTCTGACGGACACTTGGGCTGGTTCCAGATCTTCGCTATTGTGAACAATGCTGCCACGAACATGGGGGCGCATTTCTTCTTTTCGAACAGTGCTAAGGTGTTCTTAGGGTATATTCCTATAAGTGGGATAGCTGGGTCAAAAGGCAGTTCGATTTTTAATTTTTTGAGGAATCTCCAAACTGTTTTCCATAGTGGCTGCACCAGTCTGAATTGCCACCAGCAGTGCAGAAGGGTTCCCTTTCCTCCACAACCCTGAAAGCACTTATTCTGTGTTGTTTTGCTGATGAGTGCCATTCTTACTGGTGTGAGGTGATTATCTCATTGTGGTTTTAATTTGCATTTCTCTAATAATTAGTGATGGTGAGCATTTTTTCATATGCCTATTGGCCATCTGTATGTCCTCTTTGGAGAAATTTCTATTCATTTCTTTTGCCCATTTATTGATTGGGTTGTTTGTCTTTCTGTTGTTGAGTTTTATAAGTTCTTTATAAATTTTAGTTATTAACCCCTTATCAGATGTGCTGTCGAATATGTTCTCCCATTGTGTGGTTTGTCTTTTTATTCTGTTCTTATAGTCTTTAGCTGTGCAAAACCTTTTTAGTTTGATATAGTCCCATTTGTTTATCTTGCCTTTTATTTCCTTTGCCCGTGGAGATAAATTGGCAAATATATTGCTGGTACAGATGTCGGAGAGCTTGCTGCCTATGTTTTCTTCTAAGATGCTTATGGTTTCACGACTTACATTTAAGTCTTTTATCTATTTTGAGTTTGTTTTTGTGAATGGTGTAAGTTGATGGTCTAGTTTCATTTTTTTTGCAGATATATGTTCAATTTTCCCAAAAACTGTCTTTACTCCATTGTATGTTCTTTCCTTCTTTGTCAAATATCAGTTGTCCATAAAGCTGTGGATTTATTTCTGGGTTCTCTGTTCTGTTCCATTGATCTATGTGTCTGTTCTTATGCCAGTACAAGGCTCTCTTGAGTATAATGGCCTTGTAGTAAACCTTGATATCTGGAAGAGTGATACCTCCTGTTTCATTTTTTCTTTTTAAAATTGCTGAGGCTATTCATGTTCTTTTTTGATTCCATATAAATTTTTGGAATATGCGTTCTATATATTTGAAGTATGTCATTAGTATTTTAATTGGTATTGCATTGAATTTGTAAATTGCTTTGGATAATATAGACATTTTAATGATGTTTATTCTTCCTAGCCATGAGCACGGTATATGCTTCCACTTGTTTGTAATTTCCTTGCTTTCTTTTACCAATGTTTTATAATTTTCCGAACACAAGTCCTTAACCTCCTTGGTTAAATTTACTCCTAGGTACTTTATTTTTTTGGCTGCAATAGTGTAGGTGATTGTTTCCTTGATTTCTTTTGCTGACAGTTCAATGTTGGTATATAGAAATGCCTCTGATTTCTGAGTATTAATTTGATATCCTGCCACCTTGCTGAATTCATTTATAAGGTCCAGTAGTTTTTTGACTGGGACTTTAGTGTTTTCAATATACAATATCATATCATCTGCAAATATTGACAGTTTTTCTTCTTCTTTTCCAATTTGGATGCCTTTTATTTCTTCTTCTTGTCTGATTGCTGTAGCTAGGACTTCCAGATCTATGTTGAATAAGAGTGGTGAAAGGGGGCATCCCTGCCTGGTTCCTGATCTTAAGGTGATTGCTTTTAATTTTTGTCCATTTAGTATGATGTTTGCTGTGGGTTTGTCGTAGATGGCCTTTATCATGTTAAGAAATGATCCCTGTATTCCCACTTTACTGAGAGTTTTGAGCATGAATGGGTGCTGGATTTTATCAAATGCCTTTTCTGCATCTATTGAAATTATCATGTGATTTTTGTCCTTCCTTTTGTTTGTTTGATGAATCACATTGATTGATTTGTGAATATTGAACCAGCCTTGCCTCTCCAGAATAAATCCCACTTGATCATGGGGAATGATTTTTTTCATATATTGCTGGATCCGGTTGGCTAATATTTTGTTGAGAATTTTAGCGTCTAAATTCATCAGGGATATAGGCCTATAATTTTCTTTGTTTGTGTTGTCTTTGCCCGGTTTTGGAATCAGAATTATGCTCGCCTCATAAAAGGAGTTTGGAAGTCTTCCTGCCTCTTGAATTTTTAGAAATAACTTGAGGAGGATAGAAGTTAGTTCTTCTTTGAATTTTTGATAGAATTCACTTGTGAAGCCATCAGGCCCAGGACTTTTCTTTTTTGGGAGTTTTTTGATAACTGTTTCGATCTCATTTGTTGTAATTGGTCTGTTTAGGTGTTCTGATTCTTCCAGATTGATTTTTGGAAGGTTATATGATTCAAGAAATTTGTCCATTTCACCTAGATTGTCTAATTTTTTGGCATAAAGTTCTTCATAGTATTTTCTTACAATGCTTTGTATTTCTGCTGTGTCAGTTGTTATTTCTCCACTGTCCTTTCTAATTTTATTTATTTGAGTCCTCTCTCTTTTTTTCTTGGTGAGTCTAGTTAAAGGTACATCAATCTTATTTACCTTTTCAAAGAACCAGCTTCTGGTTTCATTGATATTCTGTATTATTTCCTTCGCCTCTATGTCATTTATTTCTGTTCTGATCTTTATTATTTCCTACCTTCTACTTGTCTTGGTTTTTATTTCTTGTTGTTTTTCTAGTTCTTTTAGATGCAGGGTCAGGTTGCTTATTTGAGCTTTTTCTAGCTTCTCATGATATGCCTGTAGTGAAATAAACTTCCCTCTAAGAACTGCTTTTGCTGTGTCCCATAAATTTTGAGTTGATGTATGTTCATTATCATTGGTTTCTAGAAACCTTTTTATTTCTTCTTTGATCTCATTGTTAATCCATTCATTATTTAATATCATGCTATTGAGTTTCCAAGTGTTTGAATATTTTTCAGTTTTTCTTTTGTGGTTAATTTTTAGTTTCATGGTATTCTGATCAGAGAAAATGCTTGATATGATTTCAATCTTATTAAATTTATTGAGACCATTTTGGTGTCCTAACATGTGGTCTATTCTAGAAAATGTACCATGAGCGCTTGAGAAGAATGTATATTCTGCTGCTTTAGGCTGAAAAGTTCTGAAGATATCTATTAAATCAAGTTGATCTACTGTCTCCTTTAAGTCTGCTGGTTCTTTATTAATTTTCTTTCTTGAGGATCTATCCAGTGTTGTTAGAGGGGTATTGAAATCCCCTACTATGATAGTATTGCTGTTAATCTCTCCCTTTATATCCATCAAAGTCTGCTTTATGTGTGTCGGGGCTCCTATATTTGGTGCATAGATATTTATAATAGTTATATCTTCCTGTTGAATTGTTCCCTTTATCATTGTGTAGTGTCCTTCTTTATCTCTTCCTACAGCCTTTGTTTTAAAGTCCATTTTGTCATATATAAGTACTGCTACCCCGGCTTTTTTTTTATTTCCATTTGCCTGAAATATTTTTTTCCATCCTTTTACGTTCAGTTTATGTACGTCCTTTGTTTTAAGGTGTGTCTCTTGTAGACAGCATATGTATGGGTCCTGTTTCTTTATCCATGCAGCTACCCTATGTCTTTTGATTGGATCATTTAATCCATTTACATTTAAGGTTATTATTGATATGTCGTTGTTTATTGCCATTTTATTCTTTAAAGTTGTATTCTTCTTTTGCTATATTCTTTTCTCTCTTTAAAATGTTCACAACAGTCCCTTTAGTATCTCTTGCAGAATTGGTTTGGTTTTTATGAATTCCTTCATGCTTCCTTTTTCTGGGAAGTTCTTTATTTCTCCTTCAATTTTAAACGTTAGCCTTGCTGGATAAAGTAGTCTTGGCTGTAGGTTCTTGTTCTGCATTACTTTGATTATTTCTTGCCATTCCCTTCTGGCCTCAAGTGTTTCTTTTAAGAAGTTAGATGTCATCTTTATGGGGGCTCCTTTGTAGGTGATAGCCGTTTTTTTTCTAGCAGCTTTTAAAATTTTTTCTTTATCCATTAGCTTTAGTATTTTAACTATGATGTGTCTTGGTGTAGATCTTTTTGGGTTTCTCTTTAATGGATTTCTGTGTGCTTCTTGAACGTGTGGAGTGTTTCCCAGCCTTAATTTAGGGAACTTATCTGCTATGATTTGATTCAACAAAGTTTCCATTACCTGTCCTCTCTCCTCTTCTTCAGGTACCCCTATGATGCAAATGTTGTTTCTCTTCAGTTTGTCACAGAGCTCCCTTAGAGTTTCCTCACATTTTTTAAGTCTCTTTTCCTTTTTCTTCTCTGCTTCTGTGCCTTTGTTTATTGTGTCCTCTAACTCGCTTATTTGATCCTCAGCGTGATTTATCCTGCTTTTAATTCCTTCCATTGTGGTCTTCAGTTCTGATACTGTATTTGTCATTTCTGTCTGATTCTTTTTTATTATTTCAATTTTGGTTTTTATACTTGTTATCTCTTTATTTAGTGTTCATAATGACTATTCATTGTTGCTCTAATTTCTTTGAACATCCTATCATTATTCTAAATTCTGCATCTGGTAATTTGTTTATATCTGGTTCATTCAGGTTCTTTTCTGGGGATTTCTCTTGATTCATTTGGTTTGCATTCCTCTGCCTGCCCATTTTGTCTGTGTATAAGTAATTTTTGGCCACTGGAGTCCAGTAGGTGTTGCCTTTGTGTTCTTTATGTGTGTTCTGTCTTCAGGCTCCCCACCCCCTCTGCCTCTGCCTAGGGTGGTTGGGTATGGGCGTTGCCAGAGCCAGCCCTCTGTGGCTTTTTCTGTGATTTCTGCCTTTCCTCCGCGGGAGGGGCTGTCACTCAAGCCACAAGCCTCAGGACCAAGGATAGAGGTGAGCACCTTTACTCAACTGCGGACCAGCCTATTTTCGGATTCTGCCCAGAACCAGCAGTCGGAGCCTGCTCGCTACAGTTTCCCGGATTAGGCGGGCCTTTTGACGTGCTCTTAGCTGTAAGCTTTTGCCCGTCCGGAGCTTTAGCCTCGCCCTCGAGGCCAGGGCCCTTCTGCGCAAGGTTGGAAACCAAGGTTTATTGGGTTGGGCGTGTTTGCTGGCTTCCCCTCAGCTGTGGACTTCCGCTCGTCCCGGACTCTACCCCGCCCCCGCGTTCGGAGCCGGCTTGTGCACGTATGAATGTAATCCGCGGTTTCTCCGGCCGGGCGGGGATATTAGCGTGGGCTCAGCTGCGAGCTTCCACTTGTCTCGGGGTCTAACACGTCCCCGTGCCCGCTCGCGCATGCGGAATCGCAAACCTCGGTTGCTCCGGCTGGGCAGGGCTGGTAGCGTGAGCTCAGCGACAAGCCCCCGCCCGTCCCTAATTCTAGCCCGGTCCCCGCAGTCAGGGCCGGCTTGCGTAGAGTCGCAGAGGAGATTTCTGCCCGTTCCTGGCCTCCCGCTTTGTCCCCGTAAGTCTAATTAAAGGCCGGTCCACAGCTTCCGGACTGCTTTCGCACGTCCCCTCCGACCCTGCTGGGCTAGACTGAGCTCACTCTGGCTTGGCCTCTGCCCATGCCGACAGAACCGCGTTTCAGCGTCCTGCCGCCCACCATGCCCTTCAGCAACCCTCAGCAGAGTAGGATGGGACCTAATACTCCACACTGTAGGCCTGGGAGCTCCCTCACTTGTTTCACAGCTCAAAACTGTCCAAACGCCTCTTCTGGGCTCTGGGACTGCAGGCTGGGGCTTGGTTCCTGGGACCCAGGTCCCTCCCTCTCTGCCAAACTCTCCTTTTGCCATGCGGGTATCTCCGGGCTGCCATTTGCTCTGGGGAGCTGGGCAGCCCTCTTCGCGTTTTCACTATTCCTACCAGTCTCAATGTGGCTTCTTCTGTGTTCCTTGGTTGAAGAGTCCACTTAGTTTTGTTCAAAGTTGGTTTATCCAGGTGATGGTTCTTAAAATTGAGTTGTAATCCACTTTGGTTCTGGGAGTTGGAAGTTGTTACGTCCGCCTACTCCGTTGCCATCTTGCTCCCTCAAGCCTCAGTAAGTCTTATCCTTCGCTCCTTTCCCACGGGTGGGATTGCACACCACACTCGGGCCACAAGCCTGGGCACCAAGGGGAATGGTGAGCACTTTTGCTCAGCTGAGGGTGCCTGTCAGCCAATTCCTCTGGCTGGAGGGTCTTCTGGTGCATACTCAGCTGCGAGCCAGGCTTCTGCCCTGCCCCTGCTATCCTTGGCTCTTTGGCTGGGGTGGGGGCTTGTGTGCGCTCAACTGCGAGCCCGGGCTTTCTCCCCGCCCCCTCCAACCTCGGGTTCTGAGTTGGGAGAGGCTGCTGCTATGTGCTCAATCAGGAGCCGGGCTTCCGTCCCACCCCCGCTAAATTCATTTCCTTGGCGGGGCTGCTGGTGTGTGCTCAAGTGTGAACCCGGGCTTCTGCCCCACCTCTGCGGGCAATGCTGGTTCGTGCAGGGCTTCAAGCCTTGGAGGCTGGATGAGGCTGCGTACCTGCTAGCCCCTGCCTAGCAACAGATCTCTGCCCATTCCAGGCTCCCGCTTTTCCCCCACAGGTGCGATTGCAGGTGGCTCTACAGCTGCCGGACCACTTTCGTGCATGCCCCTCGGCCCCTGGGCTAGAACGAGCTCACGCCAGCTGGCTCGGCCTCTGTACCTGCGGGCGGAACTGCACTTCTGAGTCCTGCCGTAGCCTGCTCTCCACAAGCCCTCAGCAGTGTTGGTGGGGGCGCTGCAAGTCAGACCCTAATACTCCACACTGTAGTCCTCAAAGCTCCTTCCTTCTAAGTGACTGTGCTTTAATTGCCACAGGGGAGCCTGTTTGGCTGGTGTCCTACTTTCCCATGCTGGTTCCAGGGGAAATATTATTTCATATTTGTGGAGTGGCTCAGACCAGGGTTTAGGGTGGCTGTCCCTCAAAGCTTTTCTCCCTGTGCTTTCCAGACTGCATTCTCTTCCCGCTGCCCCAGTCCTCTTTTCTCTCCCTGTCTCCCAGAGTCCCGGGTGAGTGGTTGTGAGGTTTTCTGTGCTGTCCCCTTAAGAAGAATTCTGGGTCTGAGACAACTGTCTCTTTCTCACAAACAGTATCCTAACCTGTTTCGCAGCTAAATACTATCCATACGCCACTTCTAGGCTCTGGGGCTGTAGGCTGGGGTTTTGTTCCTGGGACCCATGTCCCTACCCTTACGCTAGCCTCTCTTCCCACCATACAAATCTCTCCGGGCTGCCTTTTGCTCTGGGGAGCTGGGCAGCCCTTTCTGCATTTTCGCTTTTCCTACCAGTCTCAATGTTGCTTCTTCAGTTTTCCCCGGTTGAAGAGTCCTCTCAGTCCAGTTCAATGTTGGTTTATCCAGATGATGGTTCTTAAAATCAAGTTATAATGCACTTTGGTTCTGGGATTTGAAAGTTGATATGTCCATCTAGTCATTCGCCATATTGCCCTGCTATAGGGTGTCAGCTCGGCCGCTGCAACAGAAAAGCAGGAGATGGGTACGGGAAGACAAAATATAGCAGCGAACCTCAGCTTCTCTCAGCAGTTTTCAGCAGCTGTCTCTGGGAAGACGCGGCAACGAGCAGGCAGTGGCAGCTGCGGTGGCGGACATGGCAGTACCACGTTCCCCTCCCACTCGCTTCCTACTTCTCCCTCCGCCCTTCCCTTGTTCAAATTCTTAACTGCTAACATCATGATGGTTTTACTATTATTATTTACAAACTTATACAAGAAACACATGATGCGTTAGTATATTTGAGTGCTGAAGATTTAATCATGTGGTCTGATATGCCTACCTAATTTTAGTATGAAGAAGTATATTCAAGGTCACTAGCACCTAAAATTAATTATCATTGGAAACTTCATCTCAATGAGGGACATTTTCCCCCCAACAATGGGAAATAGTCAATAAGCAATATTATGGGGGGAGTTAAGACAGAAAAGTATCAGAGAAAAATCTATGAGTGATTTTCAATTGAAAAAAAATCATGACAGTAGAATGTGCACATATGCATGTGTGTTTTGAGGCATGATGTTCTTGGGCAGAGTATCTAAATTTGAGATTGTCCTTGACTTAAAATACTGGGATAATTCAATGTTATTGGACTTGAGTTTTCATGCAATTGATAAGGTCTTGCTTGAATATATTAAGTACATTAATTGATTAGACACACATGAATATTCTATCTTGATATAAAAAATATTAATATTTCTCTAGGACTATACAATATTTTATTATTGACAATTTAATGTGATATATTTATATGCTTTAACCTCTTATGTATTTAAGTCTTGACAAGATTCAAAAAAGAAAATCACAAACATATTTAAATGGCTGTAATAATATTTTTTAGCTCATCACTACAAAATGGCAAATGTTATATACCCTAAAACAAAAGCCAGTAAAGGAAAGGAAAGTGGAAAGTGAGAAATTTGTGTTGTTACACACACACACACACACACACACACACACACACACACAATTCTATTAGTTCATGTGGTCTGGTAGGTCCCAAAATAAGTGGGCATATTAGTTAAAAACCAACAACAATGTAAAGCAAGCAGTAATAATTTGAAGTGAAACCAAAAGTAGTCTGTTTTCAGCACCTCAGTTAAAAAAATAAAAGGGCACTGCCTGACCTGTGGTGGTGCAGTAGATAAAGTGTTGACCTGGAACACTGATGTTGCCAATTCGAAACCCTGGGCCTGCATGCTCAAGGCACATATGGGAGTTGATGCTTCCTGCTCCTCTCTTCCTCCCTCTCTCTCTTTTCCTCTTTCTCTCTCTCTTTCTCTTTTTCTCTCCTCTCTGAAAATTGAATAAATAGTCTTTAAAAAAATTAAAATAAAAAAACATAAAAGGCCACTAAATACTTAATTTGACCCAGTGCATGAAATAGCTTTGAGATGCAAAGATATTCTTATCCTCAAAAATTTAAGTTCTGGAGAGGGGGTACATTTGATATAAACACACAATAAAATTACATTATATAAGTACACAGGTTTTAATTACAACAGTGAGCACAAGAGTACATAGAACAAAAGTTCTCTGTTATGAATCTTCTAAACAATTTTTTGAGAAAAGGATTTCTTATAAAAATTTTGAAGGCTGAGTGAGAAGTGGCTGAAAGAAAGAAACATTCCAGAAAGAACAGGCAGTCTCATGAAATATAGCCCAGAGAAAGATTAATTTATGGAGAAACTATAAATAATTTAATATGGCTCTAGCATAAAATATAAACCAAGTTGCATTGGGTGATGAAATGTGAGCCATATCAGAGCATTTCTTGTACACCATAAGGAACAATGTCTTTTCAATCTTTGTGGGGGATTAATAGATATGGAAGAATTTCTAAGAAAGGAAATGGTAGGATCAGATGGTTGTTCTAGATACAAGCTTTGTGTAAAACTGGTTATAAGTGGGGAGGAAGTCTTTTAGTCATAAATGGTAAAGACTGAGGTTCTCACTAGAGCAAGGTGGCCAGAGGAAAGCACAGATTCAGGAAATAACAATTTGGCACAATTAGTGTTTGATTAGACATAGAGGATGGGAAATGAAAAAGAAGTAAAGAATAGCTTTCTGTTGTAAATTTTAAAGTACAAAGGTAAAGTGAAGTATGCCTTGCTGAGTGATGATGGTAAAGCCATTTCAGATAAGGTCTCATGTATCTTTTGAAGCTTAAATATTTGTTAATTAATTTTGTCACTGACTGCAGTAGAGAACATAGGCAGAGGACCAATTGGGTGAACAGTTTGGCTGTTAATAATGGTAAATTAACATTTGTAAGCTCCTCATTTTGAGCTTTTGACTGAAGTCCTTCCTCAACAATAGTGTGGAGAATCAGATATGCACCAAAATTCAAGGGAGAAATTAGATATTAATTTTTTTGGAGTTATAAACATAAAAATTTTAGTAAAAGCCATCAGACTACTCATACAGAGTAAATATAAAGAGAATATAATTGATAACAAAAACTGAACTCAAACAACTAAAGTTATTAGGGTACTATTAAATATCTCTTGTGGCTTAGTTTTAAGACTAAGCTTTTCCCCACACCCTTGACTGATTGGATGATGTAGGGTGGTGCACTCTCATGAGGAATCCTCCCATTATGTTTCAGATAAGTGACTTTGTATCAGAGACTTCCTTGTTTGTATATTGGATTAAAGGTTTTGATTTCTACACTATAAAATGAGGCAGACTGGAAGCTTGCTCTCTCTCGGTTTCTGAGATTAACATTAGAGAGGAGAATAGAGAAAGGCCATGTGGAGAATAGGAGAAGCAGCCAAGATGGCAGAGTGCTGAAGAAGAAGCCAGTTTGTGCAGAGTTTCTGCAGAGGAGATGGAGAACAGAGAATAAGGCTGGTGAGGTAGAAACTTTGATTCTAAGAAACTCAGATAAGTCAGTGGCCTTGGGAGCCCTGAATAGAAAGGGAAGTGTTTTCCCACTGTGTGTATTTCTTGCCTGCTGGGTGCAAGCTAAGATTAAAGCTAACGGCCCACCAGTTTTTGGCTCTGTTTTTTCATTACTGTCTGTCCGAATCTAATACAAACCTACATGGGCCAGGAGGCTGTGTTGGTGGCTGTGGCTACTGGCTTTACAGTATGGAATATTCATTATCTAAAATTATTTATAGTTGATAAATTCTCATAGAATGCTTTTGTTGATTTCTATTTCTAATTTTTTTATTTACTGAATTTAGTAAGAGAGGAAGGGAGAGAGAAAGACAGGAATATCAAGCTATTCCTGCATGTGCCTGTTAGGTAAATGAGTTGTAAAATCTGTATTTTCTGGTTTTGCTCACTCTTATTGTTAAAAATGGCTGCTGCTTACATGATATAGCTGATTGCTTTCATGCTTGGGAAGGGTCTTCTTTATGCTAATGTGTGCTTGGAGAGGACTTTTGTGCCAAAAAGTTTTAAAAGGAGAAGCTAGAAGGCCCATTTTGAGAGACACCACGTTGCTGTAAAAAAGAGAGGTCACGTGATTGCAGAGGAGGCAGGGAGAAAGATGGTGGGGTGCTGAAGGAGAAGCCAGTTTGTGCAGAGAAGTGAAGGGAGATGGGGAACCAGAGGGGATAAGACTGGTGGAGGCCTTTGATTCTAGGAAAACTCAGATGTGCCAGTAGCTTTGTGAGTGCTGAATGAGTGGGTTTTGGAGCCTAGTGTGTTTGTGTTTATTTGCTTGCCAAGTGTGAGCTAGGAATAAGGTAATGGCCCACAGTTCTTGGCTCTGCAGTTTCATTACCGTCTGCCTGAATTAAATGCAAACCTGCAAAAGCCAGGCAGCTGTGATGGTGGCCATGGCTACTGGCTTTACAGTGCCCTTACCAGGGATCAAACCAGCAACTTCAGCACTTCAGGACAAGGCTCCAATCAACTGAGCTATCTGGACAGGATACTTTTGATGATTTTTGGCCCCTCAGGTGGTTAAGCTAGGTGACCCAAAGCCTGGACTCTATGTTACATTGTATCTCAAAACCCACAAGTTAAATGATATTGTGTTGCTCAGAGCCTCCACCCTAAGTCATATTATTATTATCTAGCTGTCAAAAGTCCCCAGGCAAAGCCCCTATCAGTAAAGACTTTCCAAAGGTTTAGTGATTACCTCTCAGAAGCCAAAGGCAAAGACCAGATATCTCTCTTGAGCTGATATAAAATGCTTCCAGCACAGCATTGGTTAAGGTAGGAATAAAGAGGAAGACCCAAGAAAGAAACAGAAATATAAAACAATAAAATTGGAGAGCATATTTGCAGGCAAGAAGTGAAGGGGAAGTTAGAACAAAATGATTAATATGTAAGTTGAGTCAAATAAGGCCTTGCAATGGCCTTTCCTCTTGACAGATAATACATTCTGTTGTTCAAAGAACAAAAAACCTTAAGCAAGATCAGAATAAAATGGTTTTAGTTTTTTTTTTTTGTCTAGTTTTAGTGGGAAACCCTTAGTAACTTGAGTAGGAACTGTTTGCAAAGGAAGTATTCTTGGTTACTTGCAAGGAAATCCAATTTAAATTTGACATATGAAATAAATATACTGTAACCATGATTTTAGTACATGACCAATGTACTTTATAAGAAGCACAAATAACCAACTGAATATAGTAACATTAAACTTATTATGCATAGATGTATAAAGAGATAAAGTATATAATTTGAGCAACTAAGACAGGTGCTAATGCCCACATACATGTGTATCCTCTAAGGTAGGAAATTCTATCATATATTTATTATTCTAGTATGATTTTCTTTTCAAAGTAAATTCTTATTAAGAGATTAAATGAACCTTTATGATTGTCCGGTAGCACCCTCTGGGCAGGGGCTGGAAAATCCCTCATGCCTTTGGCACTTCTGCAATTACTAACCTTTAGCACACACACCCTGTCCGAAAACACAATAGAAATTCCTCAACCGTTAGCGTCCCTAGTTACGCAATCCAAATTCCCCAACCAGCCTGAAGGGGTATAAAAATTTCGAGCCCCACCAGTTGGGCGCAGCTTCTCTGGCTCACTACTCTCCGAGTCACTGAACCCGCCCGAAGGTTCCAATAAAGTTGGACTTTTTAACTATTTGGTACTTTGTCTCATTTCATGCGGGTTGGACCTTATATTTGGTGCCGAAACCCGGGAGAGGGCTTGTGACCCGCCTTTAGGTCCAAGTGACTGGGCTAGCGTCCCCCTCTCTCTTTCTCTCTCCTCCCTCCAGCCTGCATACTCCGGGACCTTTTTTGGACCAGGGAATCCCCTTTCTCGTTCAGCCAGGCCGTAAGTACGTTCCTTTCTTCTGGGACCTTTTTGCGGGTTGCCAACTGGGGTTCCTGTCCTAGACTCAGCCGAGCCGGGAACCCCTCTGCCGGTTCCAGGAGCCTTTAAAGGAGTGCGAGTGAGTGGGACACCTCTCTCTCTCTCTCTCCAATACCAGAGACCGAGTCTCCTTCCGGAATTGGGACACCTGATTGGGACGCTTCTAGGTTGTCCCTTTTCCCAACCCATGAAACCTCCCCGTACTTCTCCCTGAACAATGGGCAACTCTGGGTCCAAAGCTGATCCCAAAACACCCCTAGGGTGTTTATTGGCTAACTTCTCCAAATTGGGGTACACTCAAACCCTCCGTTGGAAGAAACTCATTTTCCTGTCGCAGGTCGCATGGCCTCAATACAACCTGGACAATAGGTCTCACTGGCCTCCAATGGTCACTTTTGATTTTAACGTCCTCCAAGACCTGGACAATTTCTGCCGACGGGCAGGAAAAGATTCTGAGGTCCCCTATGTCCAAGCTTTCTGGGACCTTCGTTCCCGCCCCGACCTCTGTTCCCATTGTTCTACCCACC
The DNA here is from genome assembly GCA_037038555.1 of Rhynchonycteris naso. Lineage (NCBI taxonomy): Eukaryota > Metazoa > Chordata > Mammalia > Chiroptera > Emballonuridae > Rhynchonycteris > Rhynchonycteris naso. The sequence continues at coordinate 174,731,967 of CM072996.1, read as the reverse complement.
AAATTCTCCTAGCTCGAACCTCCTCTCCTCCCAAGGCTTCCTCCCAGGAACCCCCTCCTTACTCTCAACCCGATGACCTTCCCAACCACCTATCTCCCCCTCTGGCTTTCCCCCGTGAAAACCTCCCAGACCCGGGCCAGGCTTCGGCTCCTTCCGCCCCTCTGGTTCCTTCTGCCCCACCTCCTGCAGACCCCCTAACCTCTCCTGTTGCAGCCCATACCAGGTCACACGGCCCCCAATCATCATTCATTGTTCTTGCCCCTCTCCGTGAGGTGGCTGGGGCAGAAGGACTAGTTCAAGTACATGTTCCCTTTTCTCTCCAAGACCTCTCACAGATCGAGAAACGGCTAGGATCCTTCTCGGCCGACCCCTCCACCTACATTAAGGAATTCCGTTACCTGACTCAGACATATGACCTGACCTGGCATGACATTAAGGTCATTTGTACCTCCACCCTCACCCCCGAGGAGCATGAATGCATCCTCACTGCCGCTCGGCAGCAGGCAGACAGAGACCACTTAGTAAACAACCAAACTCCTCTTGGCACAGAGGCAGTCCCTGGGGAAGACCCTAACTGAAATTATCAACCTGGCCAAGGGTCTAACATCCCCCGCAGGAACCTTATGCTCCAATACTTAATCAGGGACATGGATGCAGTTTCCAACAAGGTTGTTAACTATGACAAACTAAGGGAAATTACTCAACTCCCTGAAGAAAACCCTGCCCTTTTCCTTAACCGCCTCCAGGAAGCTTTAGTACGATATACCCGCCTAGACCCAGGGTCACGCAACGGGGCCACAGTTCTAGCCTCCCATTTCATCTCTCAGTCAGCCCCAGATATCAGAAAAAAACTGAAAAAGGCTGAAGAGGGCCCCGAGACTCCCATCCAAGACCTGGTAAAAATGGCCTTTAAGGTCTTCAACGCCCGGGAGGAAACGGCTGAAGCCGCCCGCCTTGAACGGCTACAGCAAAAGGTAAACCTCTAAACCCAAGCCCTGGTAGCGGCCCTTCGGCCGGTAGGGGAACCGGCAAAAAAGCCAACCTCCAAAGGTGGACAGCACACACCACCGGGTGCCTGCTTTAAATGCGGCAAAGAGGGCCACTGGGCCAAGGCCTGCCCGCAACCGAGGCCCCCTACCAAGCCTTGCCCACTATGCAAACTCATGGGTCACTGGAAGTCGGACTGCCCGACCCTGGCTCAGCCTACGGCACCTCAATGCCGGGGAACTGAGAACCAGGCATTTCCAGTCTCAGAACTGCTGGGCTTAATGGACGACTGAGGGGGCCCTGGCTCTTTGACTCCAGTTACCCTCACTGAGCCCAGGGCTATGCTCCAGGTAGCGGGTAAGTCTGTTTCCTTTTTAATAGACACGGGGGCTACCTACTCTGTCCTTCCCTCTCATTCGGGTCTAGAGTTCCTTCCCAGGTCTCGGTCATGGGAATCGACGGATCACCCTCGACCCCATGGCGGACGACCCTCCTTAATTGCCTATTTGAGGGTCACCCATTCTCTCACTCCTTCCTAGTCATTCTCTCCTGCCCAGTTCGCCTCCTGGGGAGAGACATTCTGTCCAAACTTCGGGCAAGCATTTCATTCTCCCCCAGGCAAGCCTTCCTATTAGCACTGGTGCCAGATCCCGACGTCGGGCCTGACTCGAACCCCAGAGTCCAGCTTCTACCTGGAGTTGACCCTAAGGTCTGGGATACGGATACCCCCACTGTAGCCTCCCTACAGAGACAAATAACTTCTCTCGCCCAAGTCTTGTTACAGAACCGGTGAGCCCTGGACCTGCTTACAGCCAAGCATGGGGGCACCTGTGTCTTCCTGCGAGAAGAATGTTGCTACTACATCAACGAATCCGGCCTTGTAGAGACCAGGGTAGAAGCCTTCCATTAACTCAGCTCTGATCTCCGGAAACAAAAATTCTCAGCAGAAGCCTCATCTTGGTGGAACTCCTCCATGTATTCTTTACTAACTCCACTCATAGGACCCATTTTTATAATTGGACTAATCTTACTGATTACCCCTTGTCTTTTTCGCTTCCTGCAGACCCGATTTCAGGAAATCACCAGGATAGCGGTCAACCAGATGATGCTGCAACAGTACCAACCCCTGCCCACCATAGCGGATACGAACTGCTCTGGCTCTTTCCTACCCCTCCCCAGCCCTGCCCCCATCCAGCAGGAAGTAGCCATATAAGACTATGTCGCCCCACTCCCTATACCAAAGAGCCAAGAATGTCCGGTAGCACCCTCCGGGCAGGGGCTGGAAAATCCCTCATGCCTTTGGCACTTCTGCAATTACTAACCTTTAGCACACACACCCTGTCCGAAAACACAATAGAAATTCTTCAACCCTTAGTGTCCCTAGTTATGCAAACCAAATTCCCAGCCAGCCTGAAGGGGTATAAAAATCTCGAGCCCCACCAGGTGGGCGCGGCTTCTCTGGCTCACTACTCTCCGAGTCACTGAACCCGCCCGAAGGTTCCAATAAAGTTGGACTTTTTAACTATTTGGTACTTTGTCTCATTTCATGTGGGTCGGACCTTACAATGATGTTGACCTATAGAAATAGAAACTAAAATAAATGAAGGTGCTAATGAAAGGAAAACAGTCTCCTAGAAGTGAGAGAAAAGGATAGCAAAATCAAACTTTTCTCAATGTTCTGATAATGATTAATGAGTCTTCATTTGCATATTTTTGTATATGTGAGATTATTTCAATCACACTAAAATGTATCCTATACATAAGACTCTGAAGGAAAAACAACTTGTTCTTTTCTTTAACCATTTCCCAACCTCATTCATCCAGATTTTTCTGATCGCGGATGAAAAGAGAAATAATAACTTGTTTACCATTCCTCCAGCCCTCTGACCCAGTTAATGATATCCCTATCTTTCCCTTCCCCTTTCACGTTGCCATCTGAACCTACCAGTCAAGAAAGAGTAAGATTGTACGGTCAAGCCTCCAGCCAAGGGTCTGTGTTAGGAATAAAAACAGAATCCGCCCTCTGCCTGCATGCTTGCTGGCTAGCTCTTACTAGTTGCAGCACACCACTAGTTTAATAACTTCTCAGAAGTTCTTAAGGCTGCCTTGCTGAGGGATTTTGCCTCCATGAGTCTTGTTTAATTCCATCTCTACCAATTTGGGGGCTTGTCTGGATCCTTGTTCTCCTTGGGAGGGGCCTGGGCCTCTGTTGAGCGAGATGTGTCTAGCTGCTCCATTGCAGTGGCCTTTGACTAAAGGGATAAGCCCAGCCCAGATAGCAAATTACCTCTGCACTTCTGGCAATACAGGGAAGGGACCCTCAAAGGTGATACCATAACAACCAGGCAACTTTGAGCACGATCAAGGTAAGAAAAGTTGCAGGGGCGGCAGTACTCCTTGATGGTTGAGGAGAGGTGCAGAAGGTGGTGTGCATGTGTCATGTTGAATCGCGGAGCAAGGGTGGAGTCCCCATCCGCGGTTCCGTGGTGACTTCATAAGGTTTAGGGTGGTATCAGGCAACTCAGTTGATCTGAGTCAGGGGTTAAAACTACTCGCCAATTGTTAAGAGGCACCCAACATCCCCACAAGGGGAGTGGCCAGAGGTGGATGGTGTAAAGCCAGTAGTCGAGGCCGCCATCACAGCAGCCCAGCCAGTGCAGGTTCGCATTGGATTCGAACAGTCGATAATGAAACACAGGAGCCAAAAACTGGAGAGTCATCATCAGCTTTAATTCTAGCTTGCACCCAGCGGGCAAGCAAAAACACACACTGGGCTCCAAAACCAACTCATTCAGTGCTCACAAAGCTACTGACTTATCCAAGTTTCCTAAAATCAAAGGTTTCTAGCTCACCAGACTTATTCACTTCTGTTCCCCATCTCCTCCAGCTCAAACTCTGGACAAACTGGTTTCTCCCTCAGCACTCTGCCATCTTGGCTGCTTCTCCTGGCCTCCATGTGGCCTTACTCTGATCTCCTCTCTAATCCAAGGAACCGAGAGAGAGTAAGATACTGGTCCGTCCTACTTTATATTGTAAAAATCCAAACCCTTAATCCAATTTACAAACAAGGAAGTCTCTGATACAAAGTCACCCATCTGAGGCATAATGGGATTCCTCAGGAGAGTGAACCACCCTACATCATCCAATCAGTCAAGGGTGTGGAGAAGAGCTTACTCTTAAAACTAAGCCTTAGGCTACAACGACCCGGTCTGCCCACAGCCTGTCCCAGAACACACATTAATATCAACGAACTGCCATGTGGGCAGCGCCATCTTTAACAAAGTGAGCGTAATATATTTTATCTCCCCAACAGATGGACAAGACAAATGATGAGAGTGCAAGAAACCTCCAGGACTAGCGGTGGGGGGTGGGGTTGAGTCTCTCTCAGTAGTCACGCCAGAGTCAGGAAAGGAAATCTAACCTCTAAGATAACAACTAGTGACAAAGATGGCACTGACCAAAAGGGAAAGAAACCTCCCAATGTTTCACCAGGCTGAATGCCCACTTTTTGGGATGATAATCACTGAATGGGGCGGGAAAATGAAGCAACAAATGATATCAACCTAGGAGAACTAAGATGTGGCTCCTTTGAGGCCTAAATTAAGTCCTTACATGCCAAGTACAAAATGCCAGCTCTAATATTGAATTAAATAAAATATATAGTTTCATTACTATAGTCAAATGTTCTGGACATTTGTTGGGCAGATAAAATATATTATGCTCACTTTGTTAAAGATGGCGCTGCCCACATGGAAGTTCGTTGATATTAATGTGTGTTCTGGGACAGGCTATAGGCAGGCCGGGTCATTATAGCCTAAGGCTTAGTTTTAAGAGTAAACTCTTCCCCACACCCTTGACTGATTGGATAATGTAGGGTGGTGCACTCTCCTGAGGAATCCCATTATGCCTCAGATGGGTGGCTTTGTATCAGAGACTTCCTTGTTTGTAGATTAGATTAAAGGTTTGGATTTTCTATGCTTTAAACGGGGGCAGACCAGGAGCTTGCTCTCTCTTTTGGTTCCTGACGTATTAGAGAGGAGAGCAGATTAAGGCCACGTGAAGGCCAGGAGAAGCAGCCAAGATGGCAGAGTGCTGAGGGAGAAGCCAGTTTGTTAAGAGTTTGTGCTGGAGGAGATGGGGAACAGAAGTGAATAAGTCTGGTGAGCTAGAAACCTTTGATTCTAGAAAACTCGAATAAGTCAGTAGCTTTGTGAGCACTGAATGTGTGGGTTTTGGAGCCCAGTGTGTGTTTTTGCTTGCCTGCCGGGTGCAAGCTAGAATTAAAGTGGATGGCTCACCACTTCTTGGCTCCTGTGTTTCATTACCGACTGTTCGAATCTAATGCGGACCTGCACGGGTCAGGCGGCTGTGATAGTGGCCTTGACTATTGGTTTTACAACATTGTTGCTTTAAAATTAGAATATGTAAGGAGCACTCATTTAAACTTAAATAAGATGAAATTTATTTACCAGACTTATTCACCTCTGTTTTCCATCTCCTCTCTACACAAACTCTGCACAAACTGGCTTCTTCCTCAGCATTCCACCATCTTGGCTGCCTCCTCTACTCCACGTGGCCTTAATCCACACTCCTTTCTAATACTAACCTCAGGAACCGAGAGAGAGATCAAGCTACTGGTCTCTCCCACTTTATAGCATAGACTCTGTTGGGCAGATAAAATATATTATGCTCACTTTGTTAAAGATGGTGCTGCCCACATGGAAGTTTGTTGATATTAATGTGTGTTCTGGAACAGGCTGTGGGCAGGCCAGGTCGTTATAGCCTAAGGCTTAGTTTAAGAGTAAGCTCTTCTCCACACCCTTGATTTATTGGATAATGTAGGGTGGTGCACTCTCCTGAGGAATCCCATTATGCCTCAGATGGGTGGCTTTGTATCAGAGACTTTCTTTACGTATAATTGGATTAAAGGTTTGGATTTTCTAGGCTATAAACTGGGGCAGTCTGGGAGCTTGATCTCTCTCTCTCTCTTGGTTCCTGAGTTCCTGAGGGAGGTAGAAGAGAGGAGAGCAGAGTAAGGCCACATGGAGGCCAGGAGAAGTAGCCAAGATGGCAGAGTGCTGAGGAAGAAGCCAGTTTGTTAAGAGTTTGTGCAGACGGAGATGGGAAACAGAGGTGAATAAGTCTGGTGAGCTAGAAACCTTTGATTCTAGGAAACTCGGATAAGTCAGTAGCTTTGTGAGCACTGAATGTGTGGATTTTGGAGCCCAGTGTGTGTTTTTGCTTGCCCACCGGGTGCAAGCTGGAATTAAAGCTGATGGCTCACCAGTTCTTGGCTCCGTTGTTTTGTTACCGACTGTTCGAATCTAATGCGAACCTGCGTGGGTCAGGCTGCTGTGATGGTGGCCTCAATTACTGGCTTTACATTTGGCGTAGTCTTTGGCAGGATTCGATACAGTTCGGCATGGAGCCACCACCACCTTTGAGTGGTGGAGTAGAGGACTGGTTGCTGTTTTGGTTTCCCATAGCTGTTTTTTGGGGAACTGTAGGCTGGCTGACTTTTACAGCCATGTGTGAGGAAACCGAGAGCTCTATGAAAGAGGCTGCCCGGGACCTGCAAACCGAGCAGTGGAAGGAGCTGGAGGAAACGTGGGAGAAACAGATGCTGACCCTGGAGCTGAAGGAAGTGCTGGAGGTGGAGGCTGACCAGGTTTGCGAGATTCACCTGGAAATGGAGCAGACGCTGGAGAAGGAATCACAGGTTCGTGAGTTGGAGATTGCCCTGGATGTTGTGGAGAGCCAGCAGCGGCATGAGGCCGGGGCCGGAGCTGAGGCCGGAACCGGGGCTGAGGCCGGGGTTGGAGCTAAAAGGCCTGCTGAGCAGAAGACAGCGGTGGCCCGGAGATCAAGCCCAGCAGCAGGAGCTGGTGTTTTCAGTTCCTCTTTGGAGAATGAGGAGAATCAAGCTGGAGTTGAAATCCACAGCCTCCAGAAGGTGAGAGCCCAGCAGCAAGGAGTATCTATGCTGCCGGTAGGTCTGCGATTTTGGGACATAGGGGTGGATGCCATCATGCTCCCCAGAGCAAAGATGGAAATGCTGACTGCCATTGCCACATGCTTCTCTTTAGGACAGTGTGAAACCTGCAATGATGGCAGGAATGAGGGTGGAGGCTAAAGCCCTATGTGTGTGGACTGATTTCCTGGACTACGACCAGAGTGAGCATTGGCTCTTTTGTTGAATGGACTTATGGTTTTTGGACAATGTGAAATACCCTGATGGGGGTGGGGGTGGCTTTGCTGGAGGCCTTCCTGCCCCGGGATGCTTTTCCCATGGCTAGAAAGAAGGCTGAGGACATTTTGCACTTTTGGCAAAGTGCTCAGAGACTGGTGAAATGTGTGTACATTTGTAATTGTTGAAACTGTATGATTTGGGCTATTGCTATAATTTGTGTAATGTACTTAATTTCCTTGTATAAGAATGCTGGTGGTGTAGATTGTGGGTAGTAAAGTGAGCATAAGGGTGGATTGTTGGGCAGATAAAATATATTATGCTCACTTTGTTAAAGATGGTGCTGCCCACATGGAAGTTTGTTGATATTAATGTGTGTTCTGGAACAGGCTGTGGGCAGGCCAGGTCGTTATAGCCTAAGGCTTAGTTTAAGAGTAAGCTCTTCTCCACACCCTTGATTTATTGGATAATGTAGGGTGGTGCACTCTCCTGAGGAATCCCATTATGCCTCAGATGGGTGGCTTTGTATCAGAGACTTTCTTTACGTATAATTGGATTAAAGGTTTGGATTTTCTAGGCTATAAACTGGGGCAGTCTGGGAGCTTGATCTCTCTCTCTCTCTTGGTTCCTGAGTTCCTGAGGGAGGTAGAAAAGAGGAGAGCAGAGTAAGGCCACATGGAGGCCAGGAGAAGTAGCCAAGATGGCAGAGTGCTGAGGAAGAAGCCAGTTTGTTAAGAGTTTGTGCAGACGGAGATGGGAAACAGAGGTGAATAAGTCTGGTGAGCTAGAAACCTTTGATTCTAGGAAACTCGGATAAGTCAGTAGCTTTGTGAGCACTGAATGTGTGGATTTTGGAGCCCAGTGTGTGTTTTTGCTTGCCCACCGGGTGCAAGCTGGAATTAAAGCTGATGGCTCACCAGTTCTTGGCTCCGTTGTTTTGTTACCGACTGTTCGAATCTAATGCGAACCTGCGTGGGTCAGGCTGCTGTGATGGTGGCCTCAATTACTGGCTTTACAGACTCAAAACCTTTAATCCAATTATACAAACAATGAAGTCTCTGTATAATGGGATTCCTCAGGAGAGTGCACCACCCTACATCATCCAATCAGTCAAGGGTGTGGAGAAGAACTTACTCTTAAAACCAAGCCTTAGGCCATAACGACCTGGCCTGCTTACATTATAGCCTTTCCCCCACACCCATCCCAAGCATAAGGACAATAATATCACCTGGGTGACGGGCTTTCATGTGGGCAGCTCCATCTTTAACAAAGTGAGCATATTATATTTTATCGGCCCAACAACTCTGCAAGGTCTTGCCATACTAATTACTGTGTTCTGTGTTCTTTGTCTTCAGAATTAAGGGCCAAGTAGCAATAACTCTCTTATTAGGTTTGATCAGGTTTTATTTATGTGTCATGCTTGTGTCTCTGTACTGTAATTGTCTTGTTTGTATTATAAAACTGTACTCAGATCTGTGAAACAGGTAAACTCAATTTCAGTTTTAGAGCTCTAGTCTGCCTCATCTGTCTGTCTGAAATTCTTACTATTCTATGTGAAAAAAAAATGTTAAGAATTCAAAGTAGGGAAAAAATCTCACTCCCATTTCCAGACATTAAAACTAAAGCTCAAGAAAAAAAATGGGGGGGGGGCACTTTTAAAATTCAAGTGGCAGCTCAGTGGCCCATCCCCTCCTTTCTTTTCAGTAATCCTAGAAGGCTGCCAAAGACAAATAAGAAGTCTTGCTTTCCCTGTAATTATTAATCATACTATAAAATATGTTTTTCCAAATGTTTTTTTAAACCAGGTTTAGAAAAGAATTTTATATTACTACTAGTTTAATTTAATTGCCTTTTAAAGTTCTTAACAAAAAATCTATTTGTTTTTCTTGAGTTTACAAAAGGTTTCTGTTATCTCTGTTATATCTTTTGAAAATATGTACGTTTCTTAACAAAATATGTTCTCTCAACATAAAACAACTCTAAACCTATAAGAATTTTTTTTAATGAGTTTATTTGAGCTGTTTTTGGAAATCCTTGAAGTGAACTTAAAGGTTAAGGTTTGAGGACCTTGATTAAGGCAGAACAAGGGGGATAAATAATTGATGGCTGGTTCTTAATTTTGGCCCTTTTCAATTGGTACTACTCAACTGCTAGTCTGAACAAAGAAAACCTTTGATGGATAAATGAAAGCCTGAATTTGTTCGGCTCTGAAGATAAGGGGCACTTTCTCCCTTCATTCCGAATCTCAGGTATTTGTAGGTGACCAAGAATCTTTGTGCAGGTGTCCAGAGGGCATCACTCCTTATGATGTGTAGGTTGCCCCATAGGGGCTTTAAATTCAACTATAATTAAATAATTGGCTCATCAAGGGACAAGCACAAAAAGGCTGATTACCTAGTGTAAAGCCAGTAGTCGGGGCCACTATCACAGCAGCCTGACCCGTGCAGGTTCGCATTAGATTTGAACAGTCGGTAATGAAACAATGGAGCCAAGAAGTGGTGAGCCATTAGCTTTAATTCTAGCTTGCACCCGGCGGGCAATCAAAAACACCCACTGGGCTCCAAAACCCACACATTCAGTGCTCACAAAGCTACTGACTTATCTGAGTTTCCTAGAATCAAAGGTTTCTAGCTCATCAGACTTATACATCTCTGTTTCCCATCTCCTTCTCTCTACACAAACTCTGCACAAACTGGCTTCTTCTTCAGCACTCCGCCATCTTGGCTGCCTCCTCTCCTCCACATGGCCTTACTCTGCTCTTTTTTCTAATAATTCAGGAACCGAGAGAGTGCAGACTCCGGCCTGCCCCACTTTATATCATAGATTCAAAACTTTTAATCCAATTATACAACCAAGAAAGTCTCTGATACAAAGCCACCCATCTGAGGCATAATGGGATTCCTCATGAGTGCACCACCCTACATCATCCAATCAGTCAAGGGTGTGGGGAAAAGCTTACTCATAAAACTAAACCATAGGCTATAACAACCCAGCCTAGTTACATTTCAGCCTTTCCCCTATACCCATCCCAAGCATAAGAGCAAATAATATTATCTGGGTGACGGTCTTCCATGTGGCAGTGCCATCTTTAACAAAGTGAGCATATTATATTTTATCTGCCCAACAATCCACCCCTATGCTCACTTTAATACCCACAATCTACATCACTGGCATTCCTGCACAAGGAAATTAGGCACATTACACAAATTACAACATGACAAATACAATTTCAACAATTACAAAGGTACATTTCACCAGTCTCTAAGCACTTTGCCAAAAGTGCAAAATATCCTCAGTCTTCTCTCTTGCCATTTGAAAGGCTTCCCAGGGCAGGGGACAGCCTCCATCAAAGCCACCTCCCACCCCCATCAGGGTATTTCACATTGTCCAAAATCCATTAGTCCATCCAACAAAGGAGCCTGTGCTCATCCGGGCATAGTCCAGGAAATCAGTCCAGACACATGGGGCTTTAGCCTCCCCCCTCATTCCTGCCATCATGGCTGGTCTCACACTGTCCTAAAGAGAAGCATGTGGCAATGGCAGTCAGCATTTTCATCTCTGCTCTGGGAAGCATAATGGCATCCACCCCTATGTCCCAAATTCGCAGACCTATCAGCAGCTTAGCAGGCACTCCCTGCCATTTCAGTGGCCACTCAGCGAAGCACGCCTGGCTCTCAGGATTTCTGTTCATCCTCCCACTGGAGCTGCCACTGTTTACCTTCTGGAGTTTGTGGATTGCAACTCCAGCTGTATTCTTCTCATCCTCCAAAGAGGAACTGGAAACATCAGCTCCTGCTGCTGGGCTTGAGCTCTGGGCCACCGCTGCCTTCTGCTCAGCAGGCCTTGCAGCTCCAGCCCAAGTTGCAGCTCCGGCCCCGGCCTCAGCCCCAGCCTCATGCCGCTGCTGGCTCTCCACAACAACCAGGGCAATCTCCAACTCACGAACCTGTGATTCTTTCTCTAGCATCTGCTCCATTTCCAGGCGAATCTCACAAACCTGGTCGGCCTCCTCCTCCAGCGCTTCCTCCAGCTCCAGGGGCGACATCTCTTTCTCCCACATTTCCTCCAGCTCCTTCCACTGCTTGGCCAGCAGGTCCTGGTCAGCCTCCTCCATAGAGCTCTCAGTTTCCTCACTCATGGCTGTAAAAGTCAGCCAGCCAATAGTCCCCCCAAAAACAGCCACAGGGAACTGTTCAGCAGATAAAATATAATATGCTCACTTTGTTAAAGATGGCGCTGCCCACATGGAAGCCAGTCACCCAGGTGATATTATTTGCCCTTATGCTTGTGATGACTGCGGGGGAAAAGTTGTAATGTAAGCAGGCCGGGTCGTTATAGTTTAAGGCTTTGTTTTAAGAGTAAGCTCTTCTCCACACCCTTGATTGATTGGATGATGTAGGGTGGTGATGTAGGGAGGAATCCCATTATGCCTCAGATGGGTGGCTTTGTATCAGAGACTTTCTTGAATGTATAATTGGATTAAAGGTTTGGATTATCTATGCTATAAAGTGGACGGACCGGTAGCTAGATCTCTCTCTCTTGGTTCCTGAGTTCCTGAGGTTGGTGTTAGAGAGGAGAGCAGATTAAGGCCATGTGGAGGAGAAGTAGCCAAGATGTCAGAGTGCTGAGGAAGAAGCCAGTTTGTTAAGAGTTTGTGCAGGAGGAGATGAGAAACAGAGGTGAATAAGTCTGGTGAGCTAGAAACCTTTGATTCTAGGAAACTCGGATAAGCCAGTAGCTTTGTGAGCACTGAATGTGTGGGTTTTGGAGCCCAGTGTGTGTTTTTGCTTGCCCGTCGGGTGCAAGCTAGAATTAAAGCTAATGGCTCACCAGTTCTTGGCTCCATTGTTTCATTACCGACTGTTCGAATCTAATGCGAACCTGCACGGGCCAGGCTGCTGTGATGGTGGCCGCGACTACTGGCTTTACAGGAACCATAACAGCAACCAGTCCTTTACTCCATCTCTCAAAGGTGGTGGTGCCTCCATGCCAATCTGTATCGAATCCTGCCAAAGACTATGCCAAATATAAAGCCAGTAGTCGGGGCCACTATCACAGCAGCCTGACCCATGCAGTTTCGCATTAGATTCGAACAGTCGGTAATGAAACAATGGAGACAAGAACTGGTGAGCCATCAGCTTTAATTCTAGCTTGCACCCGGCGGGCATGCAAAAACACACACTGGGCTCCAAAACCCACACATTCAGTGCTCACAAAGCTACTGACTTATCCGAGTTTCCTAGAATCATAGGTTTCTAGCTCACCAGACTTATTCACCTCTGTTCCCCATCTCCTCCAGCACAAACTCTTAACAAACTGGCTTCTCCCTCAGCATTCTGCCTTCTTGGCTACTTCTCCTGGCCTCCATGTAGCCTTAATCTGCTCTCCTTTCTGATACTTCAGGCTCTCGGTCTGTCCCACTTTATAGTGTAAAATTCAAAACGTCCAATACAATTACACAAACAAAGAAGTCTCCAATACAAAGCCACCCATCGGAGACACAATGGGATTCCTCAGGAGAGTGCACCACCCTACATCATCCAATCAGTCAAGGGTGTGGGGAAAAGCTTACTCTTAAAACTAAGCCTTAGGCTATAATGACCTGGCCTGCTTACATTACAGTCTTTCCCCCACACCCATCCCAAGAATAAGAGCAAATAATATCATCTGGGTGACGGGCTTCCATGTAGCAGTGCCATCTTTAACAAAGTGAGCATATTATATTTTATCTGCCCAACACCTAGTACTCCGAGTCCTCATGGCTGTATTAGGCCATAGGGGAGAGAAACTGAGACACGTAAGAGGGTTTGCAATGACTTGGGAGGTGAAATTGCCTCAGAGCTCAACCCACAAGCAGCACACTTGAACCAACTACACAAGATTCCTAGATATTTGTTCATACTCTGTAGATATAAAAAAAAAAAAACCCACTAAAATTAACATGGGAAATTGTACCTTTAAGGTCAACAAGCCCCAAGAATACCATACCCTTTCCCCATTAATAATCCTGCAGGTTAACTTGCAAGTATCTACTGAGATGAGAAAATTTTTCAGCTTGACGTGGGGTTGGGCAGATAAAATATAATATGCTCACTTTGTTAAAGATTGCGCTGTCCACATGGAAGCCCGTCACCCAGGTGATATTATTTGCCCTTATGCTTGGGATGGGTGTGGGGGAAAGACTGTAATGTAAGCAGGCCAGGTCATTATAGCCTAAGGTTTAGCTTTAAGAGTAAGCTTTTCCCCACACCCTTGACTGATTGGATGATGTAGGGTGGTGCACTCTCCTGAGGAATCCCATTGTGTCTCCGATAGGTGGCTCTGTATTGGAGACTTCTTTGTTTGTGTAATTGTATTGGAGGTTTCGATTTTACACTATAAAGAGGGACAGACTGAGAGCCTGAAGTATCAGAGAGGAGAGCAGATTAAGGCCACATGGAGGCCAGGAGAAGCAGCCAAGAAGGCAGAATGCTGAGGGAGAAGCCAGTTTGTTAAGAGTTTGTGCTGGAGGAGATGGGGAACAGAGGTGAATAAGTCTGGTGAGCTAGAAACCTATGATTCTAGGAAACTCGGATAAGCCAGTAGCTTTGTGAGCACTGAATGTGTGGGTTTTGGAGCCCAGTGTGTGTTTTTGCTTGCCTGTCAGGTGCAAGCTACAATTAAAGCTGATGGCTCACCAGTTCTTGGCTCCATTGTTTCATTACCGACTGTTCAAATCCAATGTCAACCTGCATGGGCCAGGCGGCTGTTATAATGGCCCCAGCTACTGGCTTTACACGTGGCCAATGTGTGGACCTTGTGATTCCTCTGAAGTGACTTTTTTCTGCATCCTCAGTTGCTCAATTAGAAAATGCCGGCTATAAATTTAGTATTGCATGAACATAAAGCATATATTGATTAGAAATAGAAGCTTCAGGAAAAAGCACAGATAAATTTTTTGAGGAAAAAATTATTACTTCAGAGTAATGAAAACCTTTGAAGTTGATAAATGTTAACACTTCATTTTAATCCTACAGCTTCTCCAGTATATTTGCTATCTGGGCTTCATGTTCCAGACTCCTCCTCCCCCTTCCTTCCTTCCTCTTTTATCTCATCCTCCTCAACTACCACTCCCTATTAACTAGACTCTAGTTCAGTGGCTCTTAACCTTTTTCGAGGTACCGAACCCACCAGTTTCATATGTGCATTCACTGAACCCTTCTTTAGTGATAAATAAAATATGATTTTTTCCCCCAAATTCAAGACATAGGTATGTTTTTTTACTGGTGCACAAAATGAGCTGTGCATAAACATCACCTTGCTCAAAGAACAAAACCAACAAAGTGCATGAACTCACAACAAATTACGGTATTACTTTATTCTGGCCTCCATGGCAGAGGCTTCTCCGAACCCCTGAGACCAACTCATCAAACCCCTAGGGTTCGATAGAACCCAAGTTAAGAACCACTGCTCTAGTTAGTAAAAGGAGAATAGGAATTCAGACAAGAAAAATTCAGTAATTCTAGAAGCTCCCTTCGAAGAAAAACTGGTTTCAGGTAAAGAGAAACCAGCAATTGTGTATGTTCCTTAGACTAGAAGAGAATTAACCTACATGAATGATTTCCCTGATTTTATCTGTGATCACAAAGGAATTTAAAATTTAACTGTTAGAACATGTGATCTTGGCCACTCTGACCTATTACAAATAATATATTTACCGGTTTTAGAAGCCAAGTAACAGAATTACTAATTAGAGTGTTGGGCAAATGAGTTTGTATAACTTGTATTTTTTTAGTTTGCTCACTTTTATTGTTTAAAAATGGCGCAGGGCAGCCACATGTGTACTTGCCCTCAGAGCAGGGCAGCTGATTGCAACTTGCAAATTGCATTTCTGCTTGGGAGGGGCCATTGTTTTGCTAATGTTTGCTGGGAGAGGGGTCTTTGTGGACCCAGGCAGTTTTGTAGGGAGAGCAGAGAGAATGCACAGTGCTGAAGAAACCAGTTTTAGACAGAAAGAGAAAGAAGGAGGGGAACCAGAGCTGAGGGGTTTTGTGAGCTCCACTTAGAATGGTGAAGAATTTGATTCCAGAAGAAACTGGAGGATATTCTCCTGGTAATGGAACCAGAGGATGTGTCAGGGCTTTGGGAGCCCTGAATAAAAGGGGAGTGTCTTCCCTGCTTGTTTGCTTGTCAGCCAGTGCAAGACTCTAATAAAGGAATGGTCCACCATTTTTTGACTCTACTTTTTCTTTACAGTCTGCATGAATCCAATGAGAACTGGCATGGCCATGACAGTGGTGTCTACTGGCTATACATAGAGCAGTGTTTCTTAACCTGGGTTCTATTGAACCCTAGGGTTTCGATGAGTCGGTCTCAGGGGTTCGGAGAAGCCTCTGCCGCAGAGGTAAAGACATCCTTGTTGTTGGGCAGATAAAATATATTATGCTCACTTTGTTAAAGATGGCGCTGCCCACATGGAAGTTCGTTGATATTAATGTGTGTTCTGGAACAGGCTGTGGGCAGGCCGGGTCATTATAGCCTAAGGCTTAGTTTAAGAGTAAGCTCTTCTCCACACCCTTGACTGATTGGATGATGTAGGGTGGTGATGTAGGGAGGAATCCCATTATGCCTCAGATGGCTGACTTTGTATCAGAGACTTTCTTGAATGTATAATTGGATTAAAGGTTTGGATTATCTATGCTATAAAGTGGGCGGACCAGTAGCTAGATCTCTCTCTCTCGGTCCCTGGGTTCCTGAGATTAGTATAGAGAGGAGAGCAGAGTGAGGCCACGTGAAGGCCAGGAGAAGCAGCAGAGATGGCAGAGTGCAGAAGGAGATGGGAAACAGAGGTGAATAAGTCTGGTGAGCTAGAAACCTTTGATTCTAGGAAACTCGGATAAGCCAGTAGCTTTGTGAGCACTGAATGTGTGGGTTTTGGAGCCCAGTGTGTGTTTTTGCTTGCCCGCCGGGTGCAAGCTAGAGTTAAAGCTGATGGCTCACCAGTTTTTGGCTCCTGTGTTTCATTACCGACCGTTCGAATCTAATGCGAACCTGCATTGGCCAGGCGGCTGTGATAGTGGCCTTGGCTACTGGCTTTACACTTGTGTAAAGTCGTGATGACCCGCCCCTCTTAGCCATCACTTGCTGCAGAGGATCACGTTACATTGCTTGGCCAACCAGTGCTGTGGGGAATTTAGAGCGTGCAGTAGTCAACGGCTGTCGTAGTTGTACGTCGTGTGGTTTCTTTCTTAATATTTTAATTCTTACTAAATATGTCGAACAAAAAAAGAAAGTGGTCGGATGAATATGTACAACATGGATTCACATTGTTGCATTCGCAGGGTGCAAAAACAAACATCAGAGACTTTCAGGAGTTCGAAGATGTTTCTTTATGGCCAAAATGCAAACCTGCGCAGGGGTGAGCTCCTACAGCACTCAAAAAGGCTGTTAATGGAGTCACACCGGGCGCTTACAGACTATGGCTTATATAGCTGAGCAAGCAAGCGTCGGATACAGAAGCAAACTTGGCAATTAGCTATTGGCAGGCAGAAGATTACACACAGTCACATGGCTTAGTAACAAGGTGGACAGTGGTAAATTTCAAACAAGGCAAGCAGTTTTGAAACATAACAGGAGTGGTCCTAAAAGGGCAAACGGTTCTGCTATCTTAGCCAAGCATAAGGATATGGGTGTGGTTAACTGCTCTTCCCTGTTCCTCCTCAGGGTTATGCTGCCTGATTATGAATTCTTAATGTCCCTGTGCTCCTAACAACATGTATCACGGAACGGAGTGGGAGTCAGCGTCCTATCTGCATGATATGCAATGCCAAGTTGAGCTACTCTAGTCTTGCACTGGCAAAACTAAATTTTGGAAAAAAAATCATATTTATTTATCACTAAAGAAGGGTTCGATGAATGCGCATATGAATGAGCATAGCCACCAAGTGTGGAATAATAAAGGCTTTATTTAGTACAGAGTGCTTCTCAGACAAGATTCACTGGCCCAGAAGATAAAGGCCAGAAAAATCACATGGAGAAACCACGTGGAGCAAATTTTAAAGGGGTACTTTAGGGTGGTTGAGCTAATATGATGTAACAAAATATCACTGGCTGACAGACAGTTGCTCTTCTCCCAAGGACTCCTGGGAAGTTTCTTTTGGTGTGCTTGGTTGTGGGTGGCCCTAGCCAAAATTCCTGGGTCTGAGTTCCTAATGTGACCATCCCCCAATTATCCACCAACCTTACATTCTGACCTTTTGTATTAAATAGAATAGGGGCACCTTTTATTCATCTGGCTACTTCCTGCTGGTTAGGGGAGTCGTGGGGAGGTGAGGTTGTAAGGCGGTGTTGGGCAGATAAAATATATTATGCTCACTTTGTTAAAGATGGCACTGCCCACGAGCAAGTTTTAAGAGTAAGCTTTTCCCCACACCCTTGACTGATTGGATGATGTAGGGTGGTGCACTCTCATGAGGAATCCTCCCAGTATGTCTCAGATAAGTGACTTTGTATCAGAGACTTCCTTGTTTGTAGATTGGATTAAAGGTTTTGAATCTATACTATAAAGTAGGGAAGAGCAACCAGGAGCTTGCTCTCTTGGTTCCTGAGGTTAGCATTAGAAAGGAGAGCAGAATAAGGCCATGAGGAGGAGAGGAGGCAGCCAAGATGGTGGAATGCTGAGGAAGAAGCCAGTTTGTGCAGAGTTTGTGTATAGAGAAGGAGATGGGAAACAGAGGTGAATAAGTCTGGTGAGCTAGAAACCTTTGATTCTAGGAAACTCGGATAAGTCAGTAGCTTGTGAGCACTGAATGAGTGGGTTTTGGAGCCCAGTGTGTGTTTTTGCTTGCCCACCTGGTGCAAGCTAGAATTAAAGCTAATGGTTCACCAATTTTTTGCTCCGTTGTTTCATTACCGACTGTCCGAATCTAATGAGAACCTGCACTGGCCAGGCACCTGTGATGGTGGCCGCGACTACTGGCTTTATATTTGGTGTAGTCTGTTGCAGGATTCAATACAGCGGTGGAGTAGATGACTGGCTGCTATTATGGTTCCCTACAGCTGTCCTTCTGGGGACTGTAGGATGGCTGACTTTTACAGCCATCTGTGAGGAAACCAAGAGCTTTATGGAAGAGGCTGCCCAGGACCTGAAAATTGAGCAGTGGAAGGAGCTGGAGGAAATGTGAGAGAAAGAGATGCTGACCCTGGAACTGGAAGAAGCGCTGGAGGAGGAGGCTGACCAGGTTTGCGAGATTTGCCTGGAAATGGAGTAGATGCTAGAGAAGGAATCACAGATTCATGAGTTGGAGCTTGCCCTGGATGTGTTGGGGAGCCAGCAGCGGCATGAGGCTGGGGCTGAGGCTGAGGCCGGGGCAGCAAGGCCCATGGTAGCAGCAGCCTGGGATTCAAGCCTGGCATCTGGAGCTGGAATTTCCAACTTCTATCCAGAAGACGAGGAGAATTGGGCTGGAGTTGTGATTTGCAGACTCCAGAAGGTAAATGGTGGCAGCTTCAGTGGGAGGATAAACGAATGTCCCAGAAGCCAGGCTTGCATCAGCAACTGGTTGCTAGAATGGCAGGGAGTGCCTGCTAAGCTGCGTTTTGGTTCGTTGACATTTTGGGACATAGGGGTGGATGCCATCATGCTCCCCAGAGCAGAGATGGAAATCCTGACTGCCATTGCCACATGCTTCTCTTTAGGAGAGAGTGAGACCTGCCATGATGGCAGGAATGAGGGGGGAGGCTAATTCCCCATGTGCGTGGACTGATTTTCTGGGCTATGACCGAAGTGAGCACTGGCTCCTTTGTTGAATGGGCTTACGGATTTTGGACAATGTGAAATACCCTAACGGGGGGTGGGGGTGTGTTGGGCAGATAAAATATAATATGCTCACTTTGTTAAAGATGGAGCTGCCCACATGGAAGCCCGTCACCCAGGTGATATTATTTGCCCTTATGCTTAGAATGGGTCTAGGGGAAAGTCTGTAATGTAAGCAGGCCGGGTTGTTATTGCCTAAGGCTTAATTTTAAGAGTAAACTTTCCCCCACACCATTGACTGATTGGATTATAAGGGGTGGTGTGCTCTCTGAGGAATCCCATTATGCCTCAGATGGGTGACTTTGTATCAGAGACTTTCTTGTTTGTAGATTGGATTAAGGGTTTGGATTTCTACACTATAAAGTGGGACTGACCAGTAGCTTGCTCTCTCTCTCAGTTCCTGAGGTTAGCATTAGAAAGAAGAGAAGATTAAGGGCACGTGGAGGAGAGGAGGCAGTCAAGATGGTGGAGTGCTAAGAGAGAAGTCAGTTTGTGCAGAGTTTGCGTAGAGAGAAGGAGATGGGAAAGAGAGGTGACTAAATCTGGTAAGCTAGAAACCTTTGATTCTAGAAAACTCAGATAAGTCAGTAGCTTTGTGAGAACTGAATGAGTGGGTTTTGGAGCCCAGTGTGTGTTTTTGCTTTCCCGCTGGGTGAAAGCTAGAATTAAAGCTGATGGTTCACCAGTTCTTGTCTCTGTTGTTTCATTACTGACTGTCCGAATCTAATGCGAACCTGCACTGGCCAGGCGGTTATGATGGTGGCCTTGGCCACTGTCTTTACAGGGCGACTTTGATGGAGACCCTCCCCACTGCCCCAGGGAGCTTTTCAGATGGCAAAAGAGATGGCCAAGGACATTTTGCACTTTTGGCAAAGTGCTCAGAGACTGGTGAAATGTATCTTTGTAGTTGTTGAAATTGTATGACTTGCCATGTTGTTGTAATTTGTGTAATGTGCCTAATTTCCTTGTACAGGGATGCTGGTGGTGTAGATTGTGGGTAGTAAAGTGAGCATAGGGGTGGATTGTTGGGCAGATAAAATATATTATGCTCAGTTTATTAAAGATGGTGCTGCCCACGTGCAAGTTTTAAGAGTAAGCTTTTCCCCACACTCTCATGAGGAATCCTCCCAGTATGTCTCAGATAAGTGACTTTGTATCAGAGACTTCCTTTTTTGTAGATTGAATTAAAGGTTTTGAATGTACGCTATAAAGTGGGGCAGACCAGAAGCTTGCTTTCTCGGTTCCTGAGGTTAACATTAGAAAGGAGAGCATATTAATGCCATGTGGAAGAGAGGAGGCAGCCAAGATGGTGGAATGCTGAGGAAGAAGCCAGTTTGTGCAGAGTTTGTGTATAGAGAAGGAGATGGGAAACAGAGGTGAATAAGTCTGATGAGCTATAATCCTTTGATTCTAGGAAACTCAGGTAAGTCAGTAGCTTTGTGAGCACTGAATGAGTGGGTTTTGGAACCCAGTGTGTGTTTTTGCTTGCCCTCCTGGTGCATGCTAGAATTAAAGCTGATGACTCACCAGTTTTTGGCTTCATTGTTTCATTACTCTCTGTTCAAATCTATGCGAACCTGCATGAGCCAGACGGCTCTGATGGTGGCCTTGGCCACTGACTTTACAGGCGGTGACTGTGAGGGGAGTCAGGAGAAACATCTGTTTGGTCATGAGTTGGGAAACTTTGCGGATGCTGTTCTGTAAAAATTTAAAAAAGAGAAGCAAATATGAGTTATACTGTGATAATTAAAAGATTTAGGATAGGGCCAGCCCAGGTAAGAATGAGTGGCTGCATCAGGAGTTTATCGGGTTGTGGGAGGAGAGATTCTTGCTTAATTTTTTCTTGCAGATGGTTTAGGAGATTGAAGCTGTTTTCATCAGGCCAGTCCTACTGAACAGTATTGCTTCCTGCTTCAGCTCACTCTTGTGACAGGTTCCTAGTGGGAGAGACAGGAGCAACAGGAGGGTCTACAGGGCCCAACATTTTGGTGAGCTACAGACGAGTAGGGCTCAGTGGTTCTGACTGCCAATGATCTTGCATGGGAGCAAATTTGAGGCGAGAGACATGATACCAAGGTGTTTGCCTTAGGAATAGCTGCAGTAGGAGTAGTCAGTATTACCGTATAGGGTCCCACCCATCTGGGCTCTAGAGAACCAGGCTGGAGCTCCCTCAGAAGAACCCTATCTCCTGGTTGGAGGGGGACCACTGGGCCCCCTATGGGAGGAAGGGTCCAGTCCGCATTTTCCCTGAGAAGATAGCAAAGAAAAGAAAGCAAGGAGAGGTACGTGGCAAGAGGAGGGTGGTTGACAGGTAAGTTGTGATTGATTAGGAATGGTCTACCATAAACCAGCTCAAAGGGGTTGAGTCCACTGGGGTTTTGTGGGGTTGCTCTGATTCTGGTGAGAGCCAGAGGAAGGAGGTTTGGTCAGGAGAGTCTGGTCTCGATGGAAAGTTTGGTTAGTTGACCCTTCAGAATGCCATGGGTCCTTTCTACATTACCGGGTGATTGAGAGTGATAGAGTATGTGAAGTCTCCAGGTAATGTTGAGAGAGATGGCAACCTGCTGGACTATTTGGTCAATGAAGGCCAGGCCATTGTCTGACTAGATGGTAGTTGTCAGTACAAACTGCGGGATGATACATTCAATGAGAATGGAGACAATGGTGTCTGCCATTTCTCGAGAGGTGGGAAAGGCTTCTATCCACCCTGAAAAGGTATCAACAAAAGTTAAAAGATAACAGAGTTTTTTGTGAGGGGGCACATGAGTGAAGTCAATTTGCCAATCCTGGCCTGGCATGTGCCCCCTCAGTTGATGAGTAGGAAAGTGGGGGCAGAGTCCCCTTGTGTAGAGGCTTTGGAACAGACAGTGCATGCTGTGTGTACCTTTTCAATAGTCTGCTGGAGACCTGGGAAGAAAAAGAGTGGTTGCAAGAACTGATAGAGAGCTTTTGGCCCTATGTTTAAGGAACAGTGGATATCAGAAAGGAGTGTTTCAGCCTGTCCTTTTGGTAAGGCAATTCTATCTCCAAGAAATATCCATCCCTGGTTGCACAAGTCTCCACCCTTTTTGAGGTGGGTCTTTCCTTTCTCAGGAGTGTAGAGAGGTTTCAAGGAAGTGGAGAGAAACATGAGAGGAGTAGGGGAAGCTCCCAGGGTGAGGTTTTGAGTCATCACATTGGCCCGAGTATTTCTCAAGGCCACTGGGTCTTGAGAGGTTTGATGGCCCTTACAATGTACCACAGCCACCTCAGTGGGAAGCTGTAATTCCTGCAAAAGTTTAGAAATGAGGGTAGCATTAATTATGGGGGAACCCTTGGTAGTGAGGAAGCCCCTTTCCTTCCAGAGGTCAGAGTGGCTGTGGGTGATAAGAAAAGCATATTTAAAGTCAGTATATATAGTTATGCATTTTCCTTGGGTCAGAGGGAGTGCCCGTGTGAGGGCAATCAGCTCTGCTTTCTGGTAGGTGGTGCCCTCTGGCGGCTGTCGAGCTTCTAGGGTGGAAGAGGTGGTGACCACCATGTATACCACCTATCATCGCCTGTCAGGTCCCTGTACAGAACTTCCATCTACAAAGAGTATTAGATCTGGATCTTTTAAAGGAGAACCTGAAAATCCATCTCGAGGTCTGTTGAGGAAATCTATTAGTTCAATACAAAAATGGGTGGGTTCTGGAAGTATTGTTGGAGCTGGCAGTAGAGTGGCAGTAGAGTTGGAGCTGGGTTGAGTTGGGGAGAGGGCAAAAGAGTGATTGAAGGGTTTTCAATGAACAGGAGGTGAAATTCTTGTAGCTGGGAAGGACTTAACAGAGAAAGAGACTTGTGTAAAAGGAGGTCAGTGATCCTGTGGGAGAAGAAGACAGTGATGGGTCGGAAAAGGGTGAGCTTAGTAGTCTCCTTGGTGAGTTCAGCTGCCATGCCCAGTGCCCAGAGGCACGGCTGTAAGCCTTTGACGGTGGTGTCCAATTGTTTAGAGAGGTATGCCACAGGATGGTATGTAGGCCCCACAGTTTGAGTTAACACACCAACAGCATTACCATGCTTTTCATCAGTGAAAAGATGGACGGGGCATCTGGAGTCAGGTAAAGTGAGACGGGGAGAGGAGATGAGAGCACCTCGAAGGGTAAAGAAAGCCCTTTTGATGGCATTGGAGAATGTGAAATGTCCCGTGGGAGTCTTTCTTGCAGCCTTGTAGAGGGGTTTGGCTAAGAGAGCAAAATTGGGAAGCCAATGTCTAAAGAAGCCTATTGGACCAAGGAAAGAAAGAATCTGATCAGCAGTGGTAGGTGGTTGGAGACTGCGGAGGGTCTGAGTTTGATCTAGAGTGAGACCTCGGGTGGTGGAGGTTAAGGTGATGCCCAGATAGACCACAAACTGAGAGTGAATTTGAGCCTTAGCAGAGAAGACATGATATCCCTTCATGGCAAGGAAGTTAAGGGTGGAGGTGTGTTTTCTTGAGGCAGACAGGGAGGGGCTGCAGAGAAGTAGGTCATCTATATATTGTAAGAGAAGACTTTTCTCGAGATCACATGCAGCTAGATCTTGAGCTAGTTCCTGTTCAAACAGGTGTGGGCTGTCTCTGAACCTCTGGGGTAAGACAGTCCACTTGAGCTGCTGGGCTGCATTAGTGTTCGGGTCAGTCCAAGTAAAGGCAAACAGAAATAGTCAGGGTGTAGAGGAATGGTAAAGAAGGCATCCCTGAGATCCAGGACCATGAAGTGAGTGGTGTCTGAGGGAATGTGTGTCAGTAATGTATAGGGATTAGGGACTAACAGATGGAGGGGAACTACTGCCTCATTGATTAGGCATACATCTTGTATGAGATGATAAGCTCATGAAGATTTTTGAACAGGAAGGATGGGGGTATTGCAGGGAGAGTCCCTGGGGATGAGTAAGCCTCGGTTTAAGAGGTGCGTAAATATTGGTTTAAGGCCCTGGTGGTGATTTGCTGAAATAGGGAATTGGGGTCTAGATGGAAATTGGCAGGGATTCTTTAAGTGGATGTGTACAGGTGGGTGGTGGGTTGGTACCACAGGGGTAGAAATGTTCCAGACTTGAGGGTTGACAATATCTGGTGAAATAGAAGGTGTGATTGGGTTAGGTTGATCTGTAGTAGCAGGCCAGTCTTCAGTCAGGAGTGGTAGAAGTAGGTGGGAAGATGCTGTCAGCTGGATAGTGGCCCCGAGACTGTGTAGAATGTTTTGATCCAGAAGGGGTACAGGGCGTGATGACATAAATAAGAACAAGTGTTAAAAGGGGATTCCATCCACACTGCATGTCAGGCGAGGTGTGCAAAGAGGAGAAGAAAGGGTCTCATCCACTCTTATAACTGAGACCTGGGAGGGAACTAGAGGTCCAGAGTATGATGACAAAACAGAGAAGGAAGCCTCCGTGTCCACAAGAAATGAAATGAACTTACTCGCTACCTGTAGCATCACCCATGGCTCAGAGAGAGTGATGGGGGTCTCCGAGTCTGAGCCACATCAGCCGTTCATGAGACCTAAAAATTCAAATAATGGGTCCGCCTGGTTATCTTGGTCTCCCATCTGAGCAGCCTGTCCTCCACATAGAGACATTGAGGGTGAACCTGCTGCCCAAAGGGGACAACCGCTCTGCCAGTGACTGGACTGCTTGCTATTAGGGTAGGGCTTAGTGGGTGGCCTGGGGCAGGGGCACTGCCAGGACCAATGACCCTCCTTGCCACACTTAAAGCAAGCTCCTGGTAGGGATCCTCTTTGTAGCCTGAACTTAGGTAGAGCACCTTCTGTGCCTTGCCCCTGTTGCTCTGGCCTTAGTGCTGCCACAAGAGCCTGGGTTTGGAGCGCTACCTTCTGCTGCATGCAGGCCTGGCGATCAGTCTTGACCTCTTCCTCTCAACCATTAAAAACCTTAAATGTCATGTTCATCAGGTCTCAGATAGGGGTCTGCGGGCCCTCCTCTGCCTTCTTAAGTTTCGTCCGAATGTCAGGGGCAGATTGGGAAATAAAGTGAGTAGCTAATACAGTGGCCCCAGCACTGGAATTAGGGTCTAAATGAGTATGGAGGACCATAATGCAAGTGAGGCAATTTAAGAAGAGAGCAGGGTTTTCCTCAGGTCCTTGAGTAATTTCCTTTAATTTGTAATAGTTAACTACCTTTTGTGCTGCATCCTGCATGCCAGCTATAACACATTCAATCATTTGATTGCGTCATCTCCTACCTGTTTGTTCTGTCTGGTAATCCCAATTGGGGTCGGTGTCAGGAACAACCTCTGGGCTCACCGGCATTTGAGGCGTGGGCTTTATCTGCGTTAGCCCGAGCCACAGTCCGGATTCGGTTCTGTACATTGGGGGTAAGGGTAGAAAACATAATAATATAGAGACCATGCCAAGTGAGGTCATATGCCTGAGTGAGATATTGAAATTCCTTGGTATAGTTGGTAGAAATAGAAGAGTAGAAGCCCAAATGCTTTCTTTCTTTATTAATTAATTAATTTTATTAATTTTTAATGGGGTGACATTAATAAATCAGGATACATACGTTCAAAGAAAACATCTCCACGATATCTTATCATTCAATTATGTAGCATACCCATCACCCAAAGTTAAATTGTCCTCTGTCACCTTCTATCTGGTTTTCTTTGTGCCCCTCTCCTCCCCCAGCACCCACCCTCTCTTCGCTCCCCCCACCCCATAACCACCATACTCTTGTCCATGTCTCATAGTCTCAACTTTATGTCCCACCTATGTTTGAAATCATGCTGTTCTCAGTTTTTTTTCTGTTTTATTTATTTCACTCCATCCATTTTGTTGTAAATGATCCGATGTCATCATTTCTTATGGCTGAGTGGTATTCCATAGTATATATGTACCAAAGCTTTTTAATCCACTCATCCTCTGATGGACACTTGGGCTGTTCCCAGATGTTCGCTATTGTGAACAATGCTGCCACAAACATGGGGGCGCATTTCTTCTTTTTGAACAGTGCTATGGTGTTCTCAGGGTATATTCCTAAAAGTGGGATAGCTGGGTCAAAAGGCAGTTCGATTTTTAACTTTTTGAGGAATCTCCATACTGTTTTCCACAGTGGCTGCACCAGTCTGCATTCCCACCAGCAGTGCAGGAGGGTTCCCTTTTCTCCACATCCTCGCCAGCACTTGTTCTGTGTTGTTTTGCTGATGAGCGCCATTCTGACTGGTGTGAGGTGATATCTCATTGTGGTTTTAATTTGCATTTCTCTAATGATTAGTGATATTGAGCATTTATTAATATGCCTTTTGGCCATCTGTACGTCCACTCTGGAGAAATTTCTATTCATCTTGTAAGCTCATTTTTTGATTGGATTGTTTGTCTTTCTGGTGTTGAGTTTTATAAGTTCTTTATAAATTTTGGTTATTAACCCCTTATCAGACGTGTTGTGGAATATGTTCTCCCATTGTGTGGTTTGTCTTTTTATTCTGTTCTTATCATCTTTAGCTGTGCAAAAACATTTTAGTTTGATATAGTCCCATTTGTTTATCTTGCCTTTTATTTCATTAGCCCGTGGAGATAAATCGGCAAATATATTGCTGCTACAGATGTCAGAGAGCTTGCTGCCTATGTTTCCTTCTACGATGCTTATGGTTTCACAGCTTACATTTAAGTCTTTTATCTATTTTGAGTTTGTTTTTGTGAATGGTGTAAGTTGCTGGTCTAGTTTCATTGTTTTGCAGGTAGATGTCCAATTTTGCCAACACCATTTGTTAAAGAGGCTGTCTTTACTCCATTGTATGTTCTTTCCTCATTTGTCAAATATCAGTTGTCCATAAAGATGTAGAATTATTTCTGGGTTCTCTGTTCTGTTCCATTGATCTATTTGCTTGTTCTTATGCAGGTACCAGGCTGTCTTGAGTACAATGCCCTTGTAGTATAATCTCATATCAGGAAGAGTGATACCTCCTGCTTTATTTTTTCTTTTTAAGATTGCTGAGGCTATTCGTGTTCTTTTTTGGTTCCATATAAATTTTTGGATTATGTGTTCTATATCTCTAAAGTATGTCATTGGAATTTTAATTTGTATTGCATTGAATTTATAAATTGCTTTGTGTAATATATACATTTTAATGATGTTTATTTTTCCTAACCATGAGCACGGTATATGCTCCCTCTTGTTTGTATCTTCCTTGATTTCTTTTACCAATGTTTTATAATTTTCCAAGTACAAGTCCTTAACCTCCTAGGTTAAATTACTCCTAGGTACTTTATTTTTTTGGCTGCAGTAGTGAAGGATATTGTTTCCTTAATTTCTTTTGCTGAAAGTTCATTGTTGGGATATAAAAATGCCTCTTATTTCAGAGTATTAATTTTATATCCTGCCACCTTGCTGAATTCATTTATGAGGTCCAGTAGTTTTTTGACTGAGACTTTAGGGTTTTCTATATACAATATCATATAACCTGCAAATAATGACAGTTTTACTTCTTTTTTTCCAATTTGGATGCCTTTTATTTCTTCTTCTTGTCTGATTGCTGGAGGTAGGACTTCCAGAACTATGTTGAAAGAGTGGTGAAAGGGGGCACTCCTGCCTGGTTCCTAAACTTAAGGGGATTGATTTAATTTTTGCCCATTTAGTATGATGTTTGCTGTGGGGTGTCATAGATGGCCTTTATCATGTTAAGGAATGTTCCCTGTATTTCCACTTGATTGAGAGTTTTGACCATGAATGGGTGCTGGATTTTATCAAATGCCTTTTCTGCATCTATTAAAATTATCATGTGATTTTTGACCTTCCCTTTGTTTATGTGATGAATCACATTGATTTGCGAATATTCAACCAGCCTTGCCTCTCCAGAATAAATCTCACTTGATCATGGTGTATGATTTTTTTCATATATTGCTGGATCCGGTCAGCTAATATTTTGTTGAGAAGTTTAGCGTCTAAATTCATCAGGGATATTGGCCTATAATTTTTTTTCTTTGTGTTGTCTTTGCCTCGTTTTGGGATCAGAATTATTCTTGCCTCATAAAAGTCTTCCTTCCTTTGAATTTTTTGAAATAGCTTGAGGAGGATAGAAGTTAGTTCTTCTTTGAATTTTTGGTAGAATACACTTGTGAAGCCATCAGGCCTAGTACTTTTCTTTTTTGGGAGTTTTTTGATAACTGTTTCGACCTCATTTGTTGTAATTGGTCTGTTTAGGTGTTCTGATTCTTCCATATTGATTTTTGGAAGATTATATGATTCAAGAAATTTTTCCATTTCACCTAGGTTGTCTAATTTTTTGGCATAGAGTTCTTCATAGTATTTTCTTACTATGCTTTGTATTTCTATTGTGTCAGTTCTTATTTCTCCACTGTCATTTCTAATTTTATTTATTTGAGTCCTCTCTCTTTTTTTCTTTGTGAGTCTAGTTAAAGGTTGAACAATCTCGTTTACCTTTTCGAAGAACCAGCTCCTGGTTTCATTGATCCTCTGTATTGTTTCCTTAGCCTCTATGTCATTTATTTCTGTTCTGATCTTTATTATTCCATTTCTTCTACTGATCCTGGGCCTTATTTGCTGTTGTTTTTCTAGTTCTTTTAGACGCAGGGTCAGGTTGCTTATTTGAGCTTTTTCTAGCTTCTTATGATATGCCTGTAGTGCAATGAACTTCCTTCTCAGTACTGCATTTGCTGTGTTTCATAAATTTTGAGTTGATATATGCTCATTATCAATGGTTTCTAGAAACTTTGTTATTTCTTCTTTGATCCCATTGTTTATTCCTTCATTATTCAATAACATGCTGTTTAGTTTCCAAGTGTTTGAATATTTTTCAGGTTTTCTTTTGTGGTTAATTTCTTTTTTCATCCAATTGTAATCAGATAAAATGCTTGATATGATTTCAATCTTCTTAAATTTTTTGAGACCATTTTTGTGTCTGAACATGTGGTCTATCCTAGAGAATGTACAATGAACAGTTGAATAGAATGTATATTCTACTGCTTTAGGGTGAAAAGTTCTGAAGATACCTATTAAATAGAGTTGATCTAGTGTATCCTTTAATTCTTGCCCTTTATATCCATCAAAGTCTGCTTTATGTATGTCGGGGCTCCTATATTTGGTGCATAGATATTTTTAATAGTTATATCTTCCTGTGGAATTGTTTTCTTTATCATTATGTAGTGTCCTTCTTTATCTCTTAATACAGCCTTTGTTTTAAAGTCCATTTTGTCAGATATAAGTATTGCTACTCCGGCTTTGTTTTCATTTCCATTTGCATGAAATATTTTTTCCATCCTTTTACATTCAGTCTATGTGCATCTTTTGTTTTAAGGTGTGTCTTTTGTAGACAGCATATGTATGGGTCCTGTTTATCCATGCAGCTACCCTCTGTCTTTTGTTTGGATCATATAATCTATTTATATTTAAGGTTATTATTTATATGTAGTTGTTTATTGCCATTTTATTCTTTAAAGCTGTATTCTTCTTTTGCTATATTCTTTCCTCCCTTTGAACTGTTCACAACAGGCCCCTTAGCATCTCTTGAAGAATTGGTTTGGTTTTAATGAATTCCTTCATGCTTCCTTTTTCTTGGAAGCTCTTTATTTCCCCTCAATTTTAAACATTAGCCTTGCTGGATAGAGTAGTCTTGGTTGTAGGTTCTTGTTCTGCATTACTTTGAATATAACTGCCCTTTCCCTTCTGGCCTCAAGTGTTTCTGTGGAGAAGTTGGATGTCATCATTATGGTGGCTCCTTTGTAGGTGATAGCCTTTTTTTCTCTAGCAGCTTTTAAAATTTTCTCTTTATCCCTTATCTTTGGTATTTTAAATATGATGTGTCTTGGTGTAGATTTCTTTGGCTTTCTCTTTAATGCACTTTTGTGTGCTTCTTGAACGTGTGAAATGTTTTCCAGCCTTAATTTAGGGAATTTTTTTCAATGATATGATTGAACAAAGTTTCTATTTCTTGTTCTCTCTCCTCTTCTTCAGTAACTTCTATGATGCGAATGTTATTTCTCTTCATGTCACAGAGTTCCCTTAGATTTTTCTCACATTTTTTGAGTCTCTTTCCTTTTATCTGCTCTGCTTCTGTGCCTTTATTTATTGTGCCCCTTAATTCACTGATTCAACCCTCAGCCTCTTCCATCCTGCTTTAATTTTCTTTCATTGTTATTTCAGTTCTGATACTGTGTTTGTCATTTCTGTCTGATTCTTTTTTATTATTTCAATTTTCTTTTTTATGCTTGTTATATGTTTATTTAGGTGTTGATAATGACTATCTATTTTTGCTCTAATTTCTTTGAACATCCTAACTATCATTATTTTAAATTCTGCATCTGGTAATTTGGTTTTATCTGGTTCATTCAGGTCCTTCTCTGGGGATTTGTCTTGATTCATTTGGGTTGCATTTCTCTGCCTGCCCATTTTGTCTGTGTATAAAAGGGTGTGGCCATTAGAGTGCAATGGGTGTTGCCTTTGTTTTCGCTAGGTGTGTTATGTCTGCAGGCCTGCCACCCCCTGTGCCGCTGCCTAGGGTGCTTGTGTATAGGCGTTTCCAGCGACAGCCCATTGTGAATGTTGCTCTGATTTCAACCTCTACTCTGCGGGAGGGGCTGTGTTCTGGTGCACAGCTCTACAAGCCTCAGGCTTTCTGGGCTTTCATCTTGCCCCCACAGGTTGGGTTGTGCAATGCACTCTAGACACAAGCCTCAACACCAAGGGTAGATGTGAGCACCTTTGCCCATCTGTGGACCCAGCCTCTTTCTGGGCTTTCACCCATCTCCAGTGGTCAGCACCTGCTCAACACAATTTCTTGGGTTGGACGAGGCTGCTGACGTGCACTCAGCTGTGAGTCTCCACCCGTCCGGATCTTTAGCCTCGCCCCTGAGGCCAGGGCCCGCCTGCGCAGGATCACACAACTCGGTATATCATGCTGGGCGGGGCTGCTGGCGTTCGCTCAGCTGTGAGCTTCCGCTCATTTGGGGCTCTAGCCCCTCCCCCACGTTCAGAGCCAACTCACGTACACAGGAAGGCAAACGTGGTTTCTCGGCCTGGCGGGGCTGCTCTCATGCGCTCAGCTGCGTGCTTCCGCTCATCCGGGGCTCTAACCTTGTCTCCGCATTCAGAGCCAATTCACGCTCACAAGATGGAAACCCGGTTTCTCTGGCCAGGTGGGGCTGCTGGCATGGGCTCAGCCATGAGCCTCCACCTGTCTCTGGTCCTAGCTTCACCCCTACGATCAGGGCCGGCTTGCGCAGGGTCCTGTGTCACAGAGCAGATCTCTGCTCGTTTCTGTCCTCCCGCTTTTCCCCCACAGGTTGGGCTACAGGCCGGCCCGCAGCTGCCAGACTGCTTTTGTGCACCTTCTTTACCTCTGCTGGGCTAGATCGAGCTCACACCGGCTGGGCCTCTGCCCCCACTGACAGAAATGTTTCAGCTTCCCGCCACCACTGTCCCTCCAGACAGCCCTCAGCAGTGTGGGTGGGTACACTGCAGCTCAGACCCTAACACTCCATACCGTAGTCCTGGAAGCTCCCTTTGTCTAAGCAGCTCTGCTCTAAGTGCCGCAGGAGAGCTTGTTTGGCTGGTGTCCTGTCTCCCTTTACTGGTATTGCTAGTTCCAGAGGAAATATTCATTTTTGATTAGGGAAGTGACTTAGACCAGGGGTTAGGGTGGCTGTCCCTTAGAGTGTTTGTCCCTTTGCCTTCAGTCCATACTCTCTTCCCGCTGCTCTGGTCCTCTCCTCTGTCCCCGTTCCCCGGAGCCTCCCTCAAAAATGACTGCCCACCACAAACTTCTTTTGGCTGAAAGGAGTTGATTTTGACCATCCTGAGTGTTTGCTTTGGGTCTATTGAGATAGCAGGGTCATTGTGCAGGGTTCATCTGAGCTTGTCAGTTTTATTTCGTGGCCTTGTCTTTTATTTTTTTATCCACAGTTCATAAAAGTATCAGTCTAAAATTGCCAATTCCTATTGATAACTTAGTCCTCACTGAAAGTTTAGGGCTTTAGAAACAGAATTTTGATTAATTGGAAAGAAAGTGTATGGTTTCAATGACAAAAGTTATAAGTGAAAGGTCCAGGACCTGGCAGGAATCCCATCAGCCATGCAGAGAGGCCAAAGTGTAGCAAAGAAGATTTATTGCAAACACCTGGGTGCAGGTGGGCTGAGTTTCATAAGTCGGCCCCGAACAGGTGTGAGAGGGTGTCGGTCAAATAAGTTTGTAAATATGATATATATGTTTGCCCGCTTATAGTTTGCATTGGGTGTAGGGGACAGGCTGTAAGCAGGCAGGGTTTTTATAGCCTAAGGCTTAGTTTTAAGAATAGCCTTTCCCGCCATAAGTGACTTTGTATCAGAGACTTTCTTGTTTGTATATTGGATAAAGGTTTTGATTTCTACACTATAAAATGGGGCGGACCAGGAGCTTGCTCTCTCTCGCTTCCTGAGATTAGCTTAGAGAGGAGAGCAGAGAAATGCCACGTGGAGGAGAGGGGAAACAGCCAATATGGCAGAGTGCTGAAGGAGAAGCCAGTTTGTGCAGAGAGAAGGAGATGGGAAACAGAGGTGAATAAGGCTGGTGAGGTTAGAAACCTTTGATTCTAGGAAGCTCAGAAAAGTCAGTGGCTTTGGGAGCCCTGAATGGAAAGGGAAGTATTTTTCTACTGTGTGTATTTCTTGCCCACCAGTTGCAAGCTAGGATTAAAGTTAATGGCCCACCAGTTCTTGGCTTCGTTGTTTCACTACCATCTGTCTGAATCAAATGCGAACCTGCATGGACCAGGCGGCTGTGATGGTGGCCTGTCTACTGGCTTTACAGAGGGTTAGTTTTATACTCTGCTGCCTCCTTCTGGAAATTTCTGTAAATGCTGGTTATAGGGAGGCCTCCGGCTTGGGCTTGTGATATTCTTCTGTTTTGGTTCCTGCCTCCATTGATAATGGGTCTGTTTCGGTTTCTACCCCCATTGGCAATGGGCTCCTTCTGCTGTTTCGCCTCCTGCTTCTATTGGTAATGGGCTCCTGTTTGGTCAACTTAAAGGTTAAGTGCAGTTCATCACATGCTGACTGAGGAAGGATTGGGAGGAGGAAGTTTTGAGCCCTGAGGATATATTTTTTCAAATAATAATGTATGGGAGTACTTCTAAAAGGAAAAAAAGTAAGTTGTCCTGAAAGATGGTTATTTCTAAATAGAAAAGGTTTGTGAAGGTTGTAGAAGGTTTGTGCAGAAAGAAGGAACTGAGAAAGTGAACAAAGTGAGAAAAGGGGAAGAAGAATAAAATATTCAAGTCAACAAGGGCAAGGAGGAGGAAAGGGAGAAAACAAATGTTTTAAATGTAGAAAGTCTAATCATTTTAAGAGAGAGTGCCCCGAATGGGATAAAGAGAAAAACCTAATTTCTCTCTTGCCATATGATGAATAATAAGGGCATCTGGGGATTTTCTACTACCATGAATTCCATCCAGAGTCCCTTGTAAACTTAGAGGTGGGGCCAATTTATTAGAAAAATATTTAATGGTAAGATTAGGACTAGGACTCCAAGTTGAAAGTGGGGGCCCTCCAGGCCTCCCTCTATCTAGTAACCATCATAGAAGTAAATGATTTAAAACTAATCCTAGCAATAGAAACAGGATACCAAAATGCAAATGCCTGGGTGGAATGGATCAAATATTCTGTCAGCACCCTAAACAAAAGCAACTATTTTGTTTATGTTACAGGAAGCTCTGATAGTACCATTTCCACTTGGGTGGTCTTCGGACTCAGATGGAATAAACTGCATGGTAGCCCAGTTCTAATGTGCCACTGCCTGGCAAAACAATTCATGTTAATTGTTATTACTGCTATTTCTTGAGGTCAAAAGCCCTGTGGGTAAACTCCTGAGGGCTATCAATATGCCTATTCCTAAAACCAATTTCTTTTCATGCCTCTTAAGGTGGAGTGACAATTTGGCCTTTGTAGGAAACCTAACAGTGCAGTGAAAGCTGACAGTTTATAGGTCTGACAAATCAATAGGCCCTTATAGTCCCCAGAGCTGACATTTGGTGGTATTGCAGGACAAGGGTCTGTGAGACTCCATCAGTCAATTGGGGTGGCATTTGCTCCCTAATACAATTGGCCATCATTTTTACCCTGACATTTGCTTCCCCTGTATCCCTTTCTAGCTCATCACAGAACAGGTGAAGCAAAAGGAGTACAATAACTCCCAGTGGGTTCCACGGATGGGGGTTTTTCAATGAGTTCAAGATATGGAATCAAATTGTAGTCAGATTTGAATAAGCCTTATTCTAGTGGGTAATCATAAATAAGAATGTAAATTGGATAAACTATATACATTATAATCAAAAAAGAATTGTCAGTTACACTAAAGATTCAATTATGTAAATTGCAGAGCAACTTGGCCCTACCAGCCAAATTGGCCTGGGAAAAATAGACTAGCTTTAGATATGATGTTAGCAGAGAAGGGTGGAGTATGTGTTATGATTGGAACCCAATGTTGTACATCCCCAATAATGCAGCCCCAGATGATACTAGTACCAAAGCCTTGCACAGACTGACCACCATAGCAAATGAACTAGCAGAAAACTCAGGTATAGATGACCCCTTCACTGATTTAATGGAACAGTTGTTCAGAAAATGAAAAGGATTGATGACTTCTGCACTCACCTAATATTGTTATTGGAGTCTTGATTCTTATAGGATGCTGCATCATCCCATGTGCTTGAGTCCTAATTCAGAGAGTGGCCAAGATGGTCATAACCAAGCACAGCCTTCCTCCTTACTATAATCATATGCTAGTAATAAACATTGATAACCAGAGCCAGCATCTGCTTACCAAATTTGAAGAAAAAAATGAAGATGTATAAAGAATAGGGGGAGATTGAAGAAAAAACAATTTGTTCTTTTCTTCAACCATTCCCCAACCCCTTCACCTGGGTTCCTCTGACCAGGGGATAAAAATAGACACAACTTCTTTATCATTCCCCTACTCCATTCATCTGATGAGTCCCACAGCCCCCTTCATCTGGTCATCCAGTTTCTTCTGACCATTCCCCAAACCCCCTCATTCAGTTAATGATATTCCTATCTCACTCTTCCCCTTTCACACAGCCATTTGAACTAGCCAATTGAGAAAGAGTAAGATTGCATGGTCAACACACCAGCCAATGGGGTAAGACCCAGTTTAGGACCTGCATTAGGGATAAAAACAAAATCCACCCTCTGCCCTTGCACTTGCTGGCCAGCTTTCACTAGTGGCAGTACACTGCTAGTTTAATAACTTCTGCAGAAGTTATTGAAAATGTCTTGCCAAAGTATTTAGTCTCCATGATTCTTGCTTATTTCCATCTCTAACTCTATATTCCTCTATTGATTCTTACAAAAACCAATTAAGTTGTATGTCATATGCTTAATGTTTTAATATATCTCACATTTAGATAATATTAGTGACCAAAAAGAGTTGTTAAATTTGTTGGCATTTAAAAATGCTATTTGTATTATTTATTTACAGTGATATAATTTATGGAGTCATAGAGGATAGGATTAACAAGAGATTAAGCCTGGGTTGGTGAACCACTTAATTTTGGGTCTTTAATATTTCACTCTACAATGAAGAGATTAATATTTGCACTCCATCACTCAGTATAATAATGTTCATGAAAGCATTTTGAGATTACTTTGACAGATACATGGCAGGTATGTGAATACATTAACATAGAATAATAGTTGGCATTTATTTTATATAATAGTTCATTATAGTTTCTCTGTTACTAATTCTTTTTTGCTGACATGACAAGTGGGGTGCAGCTTTATTTCATATAACTATCAAGGAGTATCTAAATATCTACTTAGCTAAAACCACATATGACAGGATTTGTACATTTGAATATATTCAGGGGTTATCTTGGTTATACAACTTTGCAAATCATCTCTACCATGAATTGATATGTAAGTGGTGAAAACTGAATTTAAAAATTCTGTAAAATAAAAACCCTACTATATCTTCTACTTATAGTTTCAGCAATGTTTGACATATACTTAAAACATATTGTTGTTAATTAATTTTGATCTACTAAGATGGTACCATATTTTATAATTAGTATTTGGGTTAACCATTTATTTGTTCTATTTTAAAAATGTATCATGGAATGTGGCACAATGATGGAGAAGCCTCAATCCCAGCTCTGCTATTTAGTAGCCTTATGCCCTGATCCATTTATTCAGGCTCTTTGGGCCACTGTTTCCTCATCTTTAAAAAGGGATGAAGCTTATTTCATGAAGCTGTAAAGATTTCATAAGAAATTGTACATAAAATGTTTAGTGCAACTCTTGACAAAGCTAGCTCTCAACAAATATTAATTCTCTTCTTCTCCTGAAGTTGAATTAGATGCACACATTGTAAGTGAGTTATTAATAGCTGGTGCTACTAACATCTTAAAGTGTTAGTTACAAGATTATTTTATATTCTATAAGTGCCAAAGAATAAAAATGACACTTTAAGGCAAATGTGCTCTAATAACTTGTGATAGCAAAACTTACTAATTGGAAAACAAATTTTAACAGTAATAATTTCCTATGAAACAGAAAACCTTTTTTATAAAAGAATAGTTTTTTTATCAACTTTATAAATTATAGAATATAATATGCTCCCAACTTGAAAATAAAGATGTCCTTTGGTAGATGTTGAAATTTGTAACTAGAAAGAATGCTATTTTGCATGAATCTGACAGCATTGTTTCAGTGGGATCAACCATTTTTGTCTACATAAAAGAGATTTTTGAAAACTGTTAAGAAATCTCTCTGGCATTTGGTTCTTGAGAAATGTTTGGATCTCAGCTGTTTTCCAATGATGTCAGTAATGTTTTAGTGTCTGTACACTGCACGTTTCTCAATGAAAAGTCCTTGTGCTGCTTTTGTTCATGACATTCTCTTTAGTAACTAGATCCCATAGATGTCACTGGCTCCAGAAGCTCTGTTTTCCTGAGAACTAAATGTGTCATTATGTTGCACATACTAGATGACCTCTTTACTCTGGATGGGTCCTTTATAGACTGCTTGTAATAATTGTCGTAAATAGGGATTTTTAAATGATTATTTGAGAAAATGACATACAACTTTAATATTTGTTTAATTTCATATTATTTTATTTTCCATTTCTTAGATAATTTGAAAATAGTGTTAACTGCCTAAAAGTATATTCATAAGTGTCTTCTTATTTGGTAGTAATATCTTTCATATTTTGGATTACTCTATGTTTTTGAACATGGTTATAATATATATGAACATTTTATGTATATTATCTATTGAACTTTCTATCATCTGTCTATCTATGCAATGTATAATAAGCTCATTGTAATGAAATTCCACTCACTAAAGTCAATCAAGGCATAAATGATTAAATATTAAACCTGTTAACAGAAGTTGGGTACATTTTTATTAGGTGAGAAACTAACCCTTCAGTCACAGTGCTACCATATCATGTCACTCCCATCCTTGAATGACAGTAGTTAGTCCTTATAGAAACAGGTACCTATTCTATGTAGTATCAGTTTGGTTTTCTTGCCTATGAGCCTCAGCCAACATGCAGTCTGGGAGATTCGAAATGCCTTATCCACAGACCTAAAATCCCAGTGCTTAGTACATGATCAGGGAACTCACTTCATAGTGAAAGAAGTATGAGAGGTGATCTATGAGCTGTGACTGTGGGGTTCAGTGATCCTATCACAAATCACACCATCCAG
The DNA here is from genome assembly GCA_037038555.1 of Rhynchonycteris naso. Lineage (NCBI taxonomy): Eukaryota > Metazoa > Chordata > Mammalia > Chiroptera > Emballonuridae > Rhynchonycteris > Rhynchonycteris naso. The sequence goes on along the minus strand of CM072996.1, from coordinate 174,694,334 downwards.
AAGCAATCAGTCTCCTAGAGTGTTGGGATGGCCTACCTAGGACAAAATTGATACACCTACATTATGGCAGTGTATTAGTGTGAGTACCTTTCTGCCAGGTGAAAAATTTAATGGAAAACTTTTGCTTTGTTTAATGGAAAACTTTTGCTCATCGGCCAAGATTTTCATAGAATTGTGCTGCAATAAGGCCCTTTCTACCTAAACTTTACTTTCTTCTTTCTCTTTAAAAATGTAGACCAGCACTATGGTCTGAAGATTCTCCTTGTCTACTCCTAATGCCTTTATCTTTCATAAATGTTTTCTCCAAATAAATTTCTTGAACATCAAATCCCAACTTGACATTATTTTTTTTTTGAGAATTCCAACTGACACAGAGATCCCTAAACCTACCTATGTGCTACTTATATTTATTCACTTTTTGCATTTGCTATGGGATATTAAAATGTATTTGTTTACAACTGAGCTCCTATTAGACTAGGAGGTCTATGACTAGTAAATGAGAATGGGTCTCACACACAGTCTAAAAGATATTAGGTAATTAATACACGTTTGTGGAATAGAGTTTATTAAATTTACATGCTCTTAAATGCCATACAGGGTAAGGCAAAAGTAGATTTATAGTTGTGAGTATGGGAAACACAAAGTTTATTTTTATATTATTATTTATTGTATTGTTTTTCATATGAACTATAAACCTATGTTTGCCCTACCCTATATATATTAAACATAGCCTTTAATATATTTCATTATAATTATTGATGAATCTCTCTCCAATAACAAAAACTAAGCTGTGAGCTATTTAGAGTAGGTTATTTCATTTTGTCTTTGTATCCTCCAGCACATAATGCCACATAGTGACAAGTAAATATTTAACTTTGCTAATTTTATTTATTTTAAATGTCACTAACCTATATGAAATAATAGAAGATATATAGCAAAAATTAATAATATGCACCCATTATTTCATAATACTTGGATATGTCAAACAGAAAAGCAAGATTTTAAAACTACTTAAGTTATACCTACTGACATTTTAGGAACAATTAATGAAAAGATAAAAAGCAAACATTGCTAATTGACTGCAAGAAGAATGAAAGTACAATGGTGATTTTTAAAATGTGGCCTATGATCACTGGATGCTCTGGAGAACTGCCTTAAGTAAAGGAAATAAATGCTTTATTGATTCAATTTATTTATAATATGTATAGTGAGGACTGCCTGAATGACAACCACTATATTAGACACCAGAATATTTTCTCATCATAGAATATAACTGTTTCTAATGAACTATATCTAAACATGTACTTCTTTATTAATACTTCTTAATTTATATATCATTTGTTAATACTTTATAACTGTGTATAATATAATTAAAATATTAATTATTGATTAACCAATATAGTATTATTAATATGATTAATACATAATTTAAAATTATTAATACATACTTTTCATCAACACAAATTCAATATCTCTTCTTTGTGGGACATAATTCACTACCTTCTTAATCAGCCTTTTTGCTTCCAGATTTTTGTCATCTAATACATTTTCAACCTTGTCATATGAACAGACTTTCTAAATCTGATTATGTTAGTCTTTCTCTCCAAAGTGTTCAGTATGCTTTTATTTTCCCTTGGGGGTAAAAATATCTAAATTTCTTAATATAGAATTCAAGGGTTTTACAATTTATTTTCAGCCTGTGTTTCATCTTGACTTCAGGTCATATTTCTCAATACCTTATATGCTGAGCTTGCTGTTCTCTAGTTCTCATTAATTCCTTCTCACCTTGTTTTAATCTATTCATCTTTCTGAGCTATCCTTTGTTTTTCTCTGATTGTTGTGTGATATACCACTTATCTTTCAATAACAGCTAGAGCATAGCTCCTCAGTGGAGACTGTCTAGAATGAATACCACCAAGAATAACTAACTGCATTCTATAACACAAGTACTAGTGAACATGCTCAGTATCCTGAGGAGGTGGTTCAATCCAGGACAAATGGTTCTGTTTGATACCCTTTTCCTAGATCAGTGCTGGATGAAGAATAAGCAATCAATAAATATGTTTTAAATTATATTGAATGGGTAAGGTTTTTTGTTTCAGGACATTGTGATTTTTAATTTCTTTTTTTTTTTAATTTTTTTAAAATTTATTCATTTTAGAGAGGAGACACAGAGTGAGTGTGTGTGTGTGTGTGTGTGTGTGAGAGAGAGAGAGAGAGAGAGAGAGAGAGAGAGAGAGAGAGAGAGAGAAAGAGAGAAAGGGGGGAGGAGCTGGAAGCATCAACAACTCCCATATGTGCCTTGACCAGACCAGTGCAGGGTTTTGAACTGGCGACCTCAGTGTTCCCAGGTCGACGCTTTATCCACTGTGCCACCACAGGTCAGGCAGGACATTGTGATTTTTAAAATTATAGTGGTCCCTTGTCTATCATGGAGGTAAGGTTCCAGATGCCTCCGTGATAGGGGAAAATCCGTGAAGTAGCAACCTTATATTTATTTTATTATTTATATATATTTTAAGTCTTTATAATCCCTCCCCACACTCTTATAAACCTTTCCCACCGTTATTAACCTTTCCCACACTCTTATAAACACTTTCTATGCTCTTAACCACTTTCTAAATAATTAAGATAATAAATATATAAAAATACCTATATACCACAAAATATCACGATATGGCGAAAAATCCACAATACAAAATTAGGTATATACAATTTAAAAATCCATAATACAGTGAGACTGCAAAAAGTGAACCGCAATATGGGAGGGATGACTATAATTACAAGATTAATAAATGCACAGCTCTGGTTTTGTGTAAGTCAAGCTGAAGAGAGGCTTAAGGAAATGATTAGACATACTAGAGAGGTCAGTTTATTCTGTGGAGCAGGCTAAAATATAAATGATGTCTCCAGGGCTGTATCTGGTGGAGAACAGTGCAGAGAAGGGTCCCATTTGATTCTGGAAGGTTTTAAACAGTTGTATTTTTCTATTTGTTTAAAGAAATTGACCCAAACATGCTATGAGTTCCTGTAGAGATAGAATAAAACATGGAAACAATAGAAACACAGATATTATGATTTATGTAAGCCTAGAAAAGAGATCAGTTTTGAGAATGTTGGAGTCAATAAATTCTTGGAATGGAATCAGAAACAATTTTAGTCAAGAGTGAGGACTGAAGTAAAAAGAATGTCTTGAAATAAAGAAACAGATGCTCTTGTTTACTAAAAATCAGACAGGGTCCGCTCACAAAAAAATAATAATGTTTTAAGGGCATTTGCCCTGTATTTCCCAGGGCTTTATGTGCCCTTCTTTCTGTTGAGATTTCATAAGAGAGCCACAAAAAATTCTGATGATTCACATAGAATGAAATGAGAGAAAGCATTCTATATATTTGGATGAAGAGCTTCCTTTCTTTCTTTCAGAGAAATCAATCATTTCAAAAAATTTAAATGACTAGCATGATTTTGTGAACAATTTTTATTTAGCCTTCATAAAAATAACACAATTCTTTTTATTTTAAATATATTTAAAAGATTTTTTATTGATTGATTTTTAGAGAGAGGAGAGAGAGAGAGAGAAAAGGGAGGAGGAGCAGGAAGCATCAACTCATAGTTTTTTCTTATGTGTTTCTTGACCAGGCAAACCCAGGGTTTTGAACTGGCAACCTCAGCATTTTAGGCCAACACTCTGTCCACTGTGCTACCACAGGTCAGGCTAAATGATTTTTGTCTTAAAATAAGAAGAAAATATAAATGAGCACAGAGAAAGGTCCTATCATTTTAGAGCAGAGAGTAACTTTAGAAAAGGTAAGTTTAACTTTCTCATTTTACAGATGTGAAACTTTTGCTAGCTAGGAAATGTTTTTCTTCCACACCTAATGACACAGATGGGTCTTGAACCCGTCCATGACTCTTGCTCTCCATCTATTGCATAATTACATCAAATATTAATTATAATATATTTTAAGAGTTGAAAAATTATGTCTGATGGGCCTAATCTGGCTTGCTGACTAACTTGGTAAATTTTTCTTGGATCACAGCTATGCTAATTTGTTTATATGTATACATGGGTGTTTTCAGGTAAGAGTGGCTAAGACCATATTACTCTCAGAACCTAAAATATTTACTATGTGGCTCTTTACAGAAAAAGTTGGCCCACTTCTGATGTATATAGCATCAGCCCTCTTGTGAAAACCTTACAATATTTTCTTTATTTCTCTCCCATTTTATTTTCCATGTAACTACCCACTCTCCATCTGCACCTCAACTCTCCTATAGAATATAGACATGGGAAGAAGGAGAGAGAGATCTTTATACTCTAGTAAATATTGCCTGCTGTATCTGTTGTTATTCACTTTTTGTCTAAAAACTAATTTTTTCTAAAGAAGATTGTTTTTAATGCTTATCTAAGGATCCATTATGAAAACACAATATACTTTCAAATAGAACAATGGGTAAACATTGTTGACATCATTGCTATTGACCCCAGTGTACACAAGCAATGGAACAGTAGCAAGAATAACTGCTTTTTGGGGGTCCACTGCAAAGTCTGGCTTCAAAGTTTTTTGAAGGTTCTGCAAGCTAAGCAGACATCTTAGAGAGTAGAAAATTCTGTGTTGACTTTTTTTCTGATTACTTTTGTGATTACAATTTATAACAACAAACTGAGATGAGAATTTTCTCTGAGTCATCTTCTGAAGATATTGTTACCATTTAAGTTAACAATGGTGAGCACATTTAGCTAAGAAACTAAAATGATGCTGTCATTGGAAGAAGAAAAGAAACAATATATGAATGGGTACTCTGAAAAAGTGGAGTAACACTCATAGTTAACTGGTTATCTTTCATCTGGAAAAGAAATAAAGACTGGAATGATGATTATCAGATAGCAAGAAATGTGGGAATGAAGAAGTTAGCATTTTAGGTTTTAGAGATAAAGATGAGGATGTAGGCAAAGAAAAATAATGAAAAGACTAAAATTACTTGATAGGAGGCACCACAAAACATCACATTCATTAGAACCTCAAACCCCAATGACAATCGACAAGAAGAAAATGGAGAATTCAATAATAGCCTCATAAGAGTGGTAAAAGCACTTGCTGTTTAGTCCTTCTTTGTGGAGTTCAGCTGTTACTGAGGATATCATTTGCAATCTCCAGCTGAACTCCCTTTGAAGCTACTGGAAATAAGAAATAAAACAACAGCAAGGTTTATCTGTAGTTGCAAAAAGTTTTCCCTGAGAATCTCAACAATGATCATGATCTAACAAACATACTAGGTCTTTCCCTTAATATTTCCTGACAAGAGCTACAGCAGAGCTGGACTAGGAAGTAAATTCGCAGGAACATGGTCAAGAAGTGCCATGAAATTTAGCTGACAAAGAACAAGTGATGACATTTTATCATAGTTATTCAAAAAATGATTACAGTCCTGTTGAAACCATGTACAGGAAAATAATATGGAAACCAGTACACTAAAATACCAATTGTGATTATTTTAAAGTGATAGATTTTATTTCTATTTACAAATTTTCTAACAAATGCATCATGTATAAGAGACCCAGGCAATTCTGATGAACAACCAGGTGTGGTAATTGTTAATCATAGAGTTTAGATCAATAAAGACTTCCAGTTTTTATAGCTCTCAAATAATTGACAACTTACCTACCATTCTAAGAAACTGCTTTTTATATTTTATCACATGTTAAAACTAAAATTCTACTTGAATTCACTCAGAAGTAAGCTCTTATTTAGACCCTATGTTCAATATTCATAAAGCCTGAATTGGATCACAGAATATCCTTGTGTTAACCTTCTCTTTTCCTATTCCCACAGTGGGAAACAATACACCTCCATTGCTTCATCATTTCTGAAAGCATTTTTTATTCTTTTATTAAAATTTCAGGTGCCTAATTCTTCCTCATTCATTCTTTAATATAATCAGTAGAAACTTTCAACCCTTGTATGTGCTCCTCATACCAGCTCACAAAGAGATCTTTAGTAAGTAATTTTCCTCACTTTGTCTTTCTGCTTAGTTTCAGTATCAGAAAAATTACTATAATTTTAAAATTAGATGTGTTTAATATTTTCATCCATATTTGAGTAACTTAGTCTACATATAGCATGGAATGAAGAAGTTCAGTGTAAAATAAAATGAGTCAGAAACAACAAGAAACATTACAATACAGAAATTAATCTTTTTTTTTTTTACATGGACAGAGAGAGAGTCAGAGAGAGAGTCAGAGAGAGGGATAGACAGGGACAGACAGACAGAAACAGAGAGAGGTGAGAAGCATCAATCATTAGTTTTTCGTTGCCGTCGCAACACCTTAGTTGTTCATTGATTGCTTTCTCACATGTGCCTTGATTGCGGGCCTTCAGCAGACTGAGCACCCCCTTGCTAGAGCCAGCGACCTTGGGTCCAAGCTGGTGAGCTTTTTGCTCAACCCATATGGGCCCGTGCTCAAGCTGGCAAGCTCGGGGTCTCAAACCTGGGTCTTCCACATCCCAGTTCGACTCTCTATCCACTGCGCCATTGCCTGGTCAGGCCAGAAATTAATCTTTTATGAATGTCTGAAATATGAGTGCACATTTGTTTTAAAAACAACTATGGACCCTGACCAGGTAGCTCAGTTGGTTAAAACATCATTCCGATTTGTAAAGTTGTAGGTTTAATTCCTGGTCATGACATATACAAGAACAACTAGTGAGTGCATAAATAAGCAAAACAACAAGTCAGTGTTTCTCTTCCTCTCTCTCTAAAACCACTCAGTAAAATAAAATAAAATAAACCCTGTTACATTGCCAATGGAAAAGAAATTTTACCTTTTGTTTGATTAATAATATAAAATGCAAAAAAAGAGCTTTAACCGCTTAAAAAGATATTATATAGAAATTAGTAACTAATCCCCTGCTTTTTATTTATTTATACAGAGAAATGCTTTTCTATGAATTAAATTTAAGTTATGAGCTTTCTGGAACTGATATTTTTGAGGCTATCAAAACATGTGATATAGTGAACCTTGAGTTCCATTGGGTGCATCAACCAACCAGAGTATACAGGGACCCTACTGATAATATTTCAGGTAACCTTGGGCCTTCAGCCTTTATTTTTTCTAAAGTTGCTTTATGCAAAGGAAAAATTCAAAAAGGAACATTAAAAAAGGTTCCTTTAGATCCAGTATATATTGACTTACAAAAAGAAAATCTCAGATGAATCCAAATTTGTGTTCTTCTACAGAACCTAAAGTTCAAATGTATAACTAACGCTTATTTGAATCTCTAGTCTACTCTGGTCCATAGACTTGGGGTTCCAATCCTGCAGGAAACTCTGTGCTTCTGGGATTTCTGACATTTCAACTTTTGGGTTATAATCAAATAAACCATGCAGATAGTCATTTTCTTAGTTTTCTTATGCAACAAGGAAAGGCAGAGACTGAAGAAACATATAAAATATTTAACATTGAATTTCTTTGTATTTTTACTGGTTGAATTAAATCTTTAAAAATAAAAATGATAGTAATAAATTGATGGTGTTCTTTAAATTATCTCTATAGAAGTATAAAACTTCAAAAATACTGATTAAAATAAACAAATTAAAATGAGAATAAACTGTTTAATTTTCATACAACAAAAGGGACAGAATAAGCCAGTTTATTAATAATAAAAGAAAAAATACATTGGATTGTACATTCACTCATTAGTGAAAGTTAATATTGTCATATGTTAATGAATGTTAACTAGTTTATATAACTTGAAAAGCAAAATTATTTTATTAATATATGGTATTAAAACACCATACTATCTTCTGCCAATATAAATGCCTTTAAAATTCTAGTTATTATTTCAAAAGGTCATTGTTAAAATTAAATATGAAGAAACCAGTTTAGTCATCACTCTCTATTTTCAGTTATCTGTGAAGAGGTTCTTATAATATGAGAAATAAAGACCCAATATTGCAATGAAGGCAAGCCTTAAGCAGTATTCTTAACTCTGTTTTTCAGTGACTTGGTGACATAAGTCATTTACTCTTCCTTTATGTAGATTGGGAATTTACTCCCCATTCTAACTTTACAGAATGTTAAGAAGACTAATTGAACAATAAATCTAAAGGCTTTAGGTTCAGTAAAAGAAAGAAATAAATAAAATATATTATTTGTCAGTGAAAAAAGACAAAGAGAAGACAATTTTCATACTAATCAAAATTATTTCTACTGAAAAAGTGACTGTTAGAAAGCCAATTGAGACCACTTTTGACAGAGTTTCTATTCTCACATATCCTAGGGCTGCACACAAAGAGAACAAATATGGCTCTTAGACAATTTAAATACATCTCTTCCAATAAAAAAATGGGACCTCTTCAAGGGCATAAGGGAAAAAAAATATAAAGTTATTAATACACAGACTTTAAGATAGTTGGATAGACCTAAATGAAAAATACTCGTTCAATAAATTAAAAAGATAGTAATTCAAACAAAGATTTCTTCTTGCATTCTTTTTCTACTATTTTTTGTTTTGGAACAAAGACCACAGTGTAGATAATTAAAAATAAAGTAATGGAGAATTATTCTGTATGATAGCAGGTACAAAATATAATTACCAGAGTTCATGATAAATGTAAATACTTGTAAGTATTTATAAAAAGGTAGGCATAAAGCAATTGTTGAAAGAGAATTGAGTTGAGAATAAGATTACTTGAGTTGTCTCCTCAAGAATATTCAGTGATGCCTTGGCAATTTGGCTCAGTGGTAGAGTGTCAGCTTGGTGTGTTGATGTCCTGAGGTTGATTCCTGGTCAGAATACACAGGAGAAGCGACTATCTGCTTCTCCACCCCTCTCCATCTTGCTTCTCTCTTTGTCTCCCTCCCTCTTCCCCTCCTGAAGCCATGGTTCAATTGATTAGAGCACACCTGCCAGGGCTCTGAGGATGGCTCTGTGGAGCCTCACCACAGATGCTAAAAATAGATGGGTTGTGAGCATCTTCCTAGGTGGTCAGAGCATCAACCTCAGATGTTGCCAGGTGGATCCTGGTCAGGGTGCATGTGGGAGTCCGTCTCTATCTTCCCTCTTCTCACTTAGAAAAGAAGAAAATAAGAATTTTCAGTGAAACGTCTGCATTATAACTAAGTTGTTTTCTAGCTGAAAGATGAAACAGTTACCATTTCTACCTGAGTTATGTCCTGACCAATAAAATATAGAAGCAGCTCTGACTTTGGTACTGGTGTGGAATCTCCCTAAATTGAGAAGAATGATGGTTAATAAATTCATTACTACATCATCAAACTGGTGCCCCATTAAGAGTTGGCTGAATTTAACCACTCTTCAAGTGTGAAAATAGGCTTGAGGTAAGATTTATGAATTTGTTCTATGAAATCAATGCTCTTATCTTGGTAATCTTGGTAGTCTGTGAAAATGGTTAATGGTTTATAAAACAGAGTTCTTAAGACCCAATTATGTGATGCCTGACCAGATGGTGGTGCAGTGGATAGAGTTTCAGACTGGGATGTGGAGGACCCAGGTTCGAGACCCTGAGCTTGCCATCTTGAGTGCGGGCCCATCTAGCTTGAGCAAAAGCTCGCCAGCTTGGACCCAAGGTTGATGGCTCCAGCAAGGGGTTGCTCCGTCTGCTGAAGGCCCACGGTCAAGGCACATGTGAGAAAGCAATCAATGAACAACTAAGGTGTGGTAACAGCAATGAAAAACTAATGATTGATGCTTCTCACCTCTCTTCGTTCCTGTCTGTCTGTCCCTATCTATCCCTCTCTCTGACTCTCTCTCTCTGTCCCTGTAACAAAAAAAGAGACCCAATTATGTCTAACTTTATCTTCAAATAGATCACCTGGTTTATGCATTCAAAGCTTCAGCAATCATTTGTCAACTTTCTATCATCAATATAGTTGATGGTATTGTACTTAAACTGTATTCCCTTTTCACTGTTTGATTTTGGATTTTAGCAGTTATCTTAATTTTTTAATTTTAAGACCCAATCAAATGGTCTTATTTCTTTTGAGGAAACTCACAGCCTTTCTGTAGAGAAGTAATTAATTTAGTTTTAGAACATACTAGATATATTCTAGAGAGCAGAAACCCCCTGGTTATCAGGACAAGAAGAAATAAAAGCATACATATTGCAAATATTCTGATAAATCATGTTATTTATCAACTAATAATTTCTATTTGAATTATAGTTTGTATTATATATTTTACTATAATTGCATATTTTATAAAATTGATATTAAGTTGTAATTGTCTTATAATACATACAATTTATTCATCAGCTAAGTCTAATTTTAATATTTTCATAAAGTGACCAATGAAACAGAAAAAGGTTAGAATTAGTTTTATATCACATATATTTAATAAGAATTAGCTAATATTTTTCTTATTTTACCCACATTTAATATATCAAACTATTGCAAAATAGATTTGTTATAAATGCTCATTTTAAATCAGAGATATTTTAAAATTTTATTGAACTCATGGCAGAGTAATATATTATTTCTTTGTAAATTTCTGGTCTTTTTTTCTTTTAGCAAGGTTGAAATCTGTATCTTTTCCAAAACTGAATTGTTCCTTTGAAAAATCCACCACAAGATGTCAGCCAAGAGAAGTTTTTAAAATTTAATCTTGGAATGTAATTTATGAGATGCAAGTTTCAAGTTAGGTTCATTTGAAGATTTACCACACATTTGACATGTCAGTGGCAAAACCAATACATAAAAGTTGATGTACCTTCCAATTAAAAATTATAATTATTCATACAGGGAAGGCATCAGACTATGAAAGGAGTGCTCTAGAATTGAGTCAGGTACCTTAAATGAACATACTGGCTTTAATAGTGTAAGGCTTAGCAATCACACTAGCTCTTTTTATTAAGACATTTTTATTTCCTCGTGCCAACATAGCAATGATTTTGTATATAAGAATAAAAATTAGCTATGTATTTCAGCTCCAGTGACTTCCAGAAGTCTATGGGAATAAGCAGTGCTTAAAAGGAGCTTTCAGTTCAAAGCAATTAAATTCAATTGAATTTACCTCATCTAAACTCCTCACTCAGAGATCTACTAGATAAGAGCATTGTGCTAACTAAACACACTGAACACACTGGGGTATTCACAGATAAACAAAACACAAATTCTTGTTCACATTCAAAGGAACCAACAGACACAAACATAGGACATAAGGGAAGAAAATTTCTTAGAGTTTCCCCACTGATAAAACTAAAATCATATACTATATGGTAAATATATAAAAATATTCAAAATTGTTAAACTAGGTAAAAGTCATCATTGTCATTTATATATTTTATAGTTACAACTAAAAGAATATTTAATTAGTATGGTAATAATTTATTAAGAAGTCCCTAAAACTGACACTGTGTATACTATGTTGATCATGGGTCTATCATTCACTGAAAATATAGCAGTATATCTTTCTTTTTTTCCCCAAGAGTTAAGATCCTGCAATACTAAAACTGACATTAAATTAATATTAGTTTTATACAGAAAACAATTACCATAACATTTTCTAGTCCTAGCAAAATGGCTGTACATAGTAGGTGTTCAACAAACATTGGTTCCCTTACTGTTAACTAACACAGTTAAGTATCTGCTATGTTCTAAGTACATGGTCTCATTTAATCTTTATTTTCTTCATTATAATAATGAGAATACTTGGAGTCAAACGGTTTATTTAGTTTTCCCAATGCCATATAATTTTTAAAGGACAGGAAGAAGATTCTAACCTAAGCCTACTTGACTCCAGAGTCTACAATCCTACCTACCATATGAAGATGCTTCTTATATGAGTTGGTCAAACTTACTTCACAGAGATGTTATGATTCACATTTTCTTCCCTCTGAACTAAACTGTTTTTGAGCCAAGCCAAGAAGCCCTTTTAACTTTAATATAATATGTTTCTCAGTTTTTTGATAGTGTTTATTTCATATATTTTCTATCAAAGAATATACCAGAAACTGACATATGTTTATTACATGTACTTTTTGAAATAAAATATTCTTTTTGTAAAGGCTGTATAATGACGTTTTAAAATAGAATTTATTGAGATGAAATTGGTTCAGAAAACCATACAAGTTTCAACTGTACAACTCCATCAAACATCATCAGCACTCTGTATTGAGCACCCATTACCCCAAGTAAAGTCTTTCTCCATCTCCATTTTCCCCTCTTTTGCCCACTATAGCTGCCCCAATACAAGCAAGCAAAACTAAAAACATTTGTTTACCCAACATGTTCCCTTCACTTTTTAGGACTTTGTAGTTCCAACTGTCCTGTAAGGAGCACATGCCCACTCAGTGTTGGTTTGATTATTTATATACCATATTTTCCCATGTATAAAACGCACCCTTTTTCAAAAAATTTCAGGTCTAAAAACTGGGTGTGTCTTATACAGTGCTTGTAGTTTACTCTTTACTTGCATTTTCCATTTTTACTTGCTTATTTTTGCGTACATTATTGAAAACAGTGATTTGTCATCAGACACAGATGAGAACAAGCTAATGGATGGGAGTTTAGACAGTGATGAGGAGTTGTAGGAATTTTATGATGAATAAAACTTGAGTTCAATAACTTTATGTAATACATTTTTTTTCAAATTTTGGGCCCCAAGCCTGACCAGGCAGTGGTGCCATGGATAGAGCATCTGACCGGGACAAAGAGGACCCAGGTTTGAAACCCCAAGGACACTGGCTTGAACGTGGGCTCATCTGACTTGAGTGTGGGCTCATCTGGTTTGAGCACAGATCACCAGCTTGAACCCAAGGTCGCTGGCTTGAGCAAGGGGTCACTCACTCTGCTGTAGCCCCCTGGTCAAAGCACATATGATAAAACAATCAAGGAACAACTAAGGTGCTGCAACAAAGAGTCAGTGCTTCTCATCTCTCTCCCTTCCTGTCTGTCTGTCCCTATCTGTCCTTCTCTTGGTCTTTTTCTCTGTCTCTGTCACACACACATACACAAACAACAAAAGACTTCGGAAAATTAAGGTACACCTTATGCATGGTATTGTCTTATACATGGGTAAATACAGTACATCAGAGTGATTTAGTAATCTGGGTCAATGATTGGGTAACTAATAAACAGCATTATGAGTCATGTTACTAGTTTTAAAGGTAATTTCAGTTACCATTTTCTCAGGAATAATTTTAAAATATATACTTGAATTTCTAAATTGTAAATTAAATGAAAATCAAGAAATGAAAACATCTTTTTTATATCCTATTATCAACGAAGAACTTTTCTGAATAATTACTTGTTCTATATGTATAAAAATAACTAGTAAATAGATGTTCAACAAACTGTGCTATATTTGATAAATTTCTTTTTCTGTGTAATCACATTATCCTTTTGTCATCTCTTTTTCTTTTTCCTTATATACATTTTATCAAAATAAAAATTTCAATTAATATTAATTTGAAATCATTTTTTATACCAATACAGACTTTCTTAGATGTGGTCTAGTGAGTTATCTTTAGGAATTCTCAACCAAGGGCAATTTTGCCACACAGGAGACATTTGGCAATGTCTGCAGACATTTTTATTGTCATTGAAGAGAAGGGAATTGCTCCTGACACCTAGAAAGAAATAAGGACTGGGAATATCGCTAAATATCTATAATATACTGGACAGCCTCTTACAACAAAGAATATCAATAGTGCTGAAGCTGGGAGATCTGCTATTTTTAACCCTTACATTTTATCAAAATTGGAAATAGGTATACAGTATATATGTGTGTGTGTGTGTGTGTGTGTGTGTGTGTATACACATGCATTTGAATTATTTTTTTCTAATGTCTATTGCTTTCATCATATTCTTAGAATAGTCCCTAATATAAAAAATTATAGTAAAATTATTATACATGTGTTTACCCAATTTACATTCTGTTTAATTTAGTTTAAAATGAGCATTTATTGACTTTTTTTGCTAGAACTAAATTATAATTTTTGCACTAAAGAGCTAATAAATGGGAAAATATAATAAATAAAATGATTGCACAATAAAACAATATTGATGAAAGAAGAAAGTGTGCAGGAATATAGGAGGTATACTAAAATTTTATGCTTTCTGGTCAATTTTTCTGTAAAATAAAAATTGTTTTAAAAATAGCCTGTTTAATTTTTTTAAATGTGGTGTTGTATATACAATAATAACAATGAGACAAGCAAGAACCAAACAGGAGGTGGTACCTAACATTGGAGTAGTCACAAGATGAAGAAGAGGTATTTCCAGACAAAGAAAAATTCATTTGAAAATGAACATCCTTTGGGGACATTTCACTGGCATAATTAAGTGAGAGGCTTTCTGACAAGTCACATGCCCTGTCTTCCTTTCCAATTTCTACGGCTAGGTTGATCTTATTTTCCTTACCCAATGCAAATTTGTGGTTCTTGTATTGCCTTACTTCCACATATCACTCTTTCTTTAATAACTCCTATCTCTTATTTTTTTCTTGTTTTTCTTATTCCACTGTAAAAGGATTTTCTTTTCTTTCTTCTCTTTATTCTTTTACCCCTTAACTCAATTTATGTTGATTTGGAATATCATAATTTCAGAGGTGGATGGTGGACAATTTAAAAGGACTTAAAAAAAATCTCACTCTCCTCTCTCATCTTAAAAAATTAGTGATATCTTCTTGGGATCATTCTTTGGATGATCTTTTTACTTTATACTGCTTAAGGCAGCCATCAGAGTGAAAGGGGTTGGGATGCTGGGGGAGAAAGGTGAAAAGATTAAGCAATGAAAAGAAAAGTTATAGACACAGCAGTGTGGGGATTACAGGAGAGAAAGAGGGTGGGGAAGAGGATGGAAGGTAGAAGGAGAAGAGATGGTGATGGAGGGAAACCGGATTTGGAGTAGTGAACACACAATGCAATATACACATGATGTATTATAGACTTCTACATCTGAAACCTATACAATTTTATTAACATATCACCCCAATAAATTCAATAAAAAATAAAAGACAGCTGGGGCAAGAAATTTAAATCTTTTGACATTAGCTTCTGTTACTTTAAATTTTTATTTATTGATTTTAATGAGAGAAGAAGGGAGAAAGAGAGACAGAGATACAGAAACATTTATCTGTTCCTGTATGTGCCCTGACTGGGAATCAAATCAGGAACCTCTAAGCTTTGGGAAGATGTTCTAACCAACCAAGCTATTCAGGAAAGGTAACTTTACCTTCTAACATATGCTCTTGTAGACTTGCATATCTTTGTTTTTCTGTGTTTGTTGTGTCTAGAATTGGATTTTTATATTACTTGGTCATAGACATTTATGATTTTAAGTTTGAACTTGCAGATAAAAAGCAGGCAGAGTTTGTGTTTGTTCCAGTCCATTCAGCCTTTTGTGCAGGGAAAAGTAGTTCTGCTTATATTCTAACCTCACCCTGTTGGATTTTTTTTTTACAGGGACAGAGATAAAGTCAGAGAGAGGGATAGATAGGGACAGACAGACAGAAATGGAGAGAGATGGGAAGCATCAATCATTAGTTTTTTGTTGCGACACCTTAGTTGTTCATTGATTGCTTTCTCATATGTGCCTTGACTGCAGACCTTCAGCAGACCAAGTAACTCCTTGCTCAAGCCAGAGACCTTGGGTCCAAGCTGGTGAGCATTTTTTTCACTCAAGCCAGATGAGCCTGCGCTCAAGCTGATGAGCTTGGGGTCTCGAACCTGAATTCTTCCGCATCCCAGTCCGAGGCTCTATCCACTGCGCCACTGCCTGGTCAGGCTCATCCTGTTGAAATTTAATGCTGGAGTTTGGGGGAGAAGTCCTAGAAAGTGACACAGTCCTCCTTTCCTTGTATTAACTCCTTCAGGAATTGTTAAGGAAATGGACTTAAAAATAAAAATTTCTCCTAATTCAGAAAACCTCTCCATAAATGTAGAAGGGGAAAAAAAAGAAATAGTTGTACTATTGAATAAGCATTAAAGCAGAATGTGATGGCCATTATAGGTAATCCATCAAAGAGATTGGAAAACCAGAACAAAATCTGACTTCTTATGTTGCTAAGCAAATACTGTCCATTACATACATATTGTCAAAATAAGCAATAACTAGTCCTTAAGTAAGGATATTGACATTTGTCATACAAAGTTATTTCTAAGTTTGCTTGTTAATTAGGGTGGCCACCTGTATTTGCTAATTGGCTTTATAAAAACATTATCAGATCTTTATAATCAGAGGTAAGTTTGCAAGATGGAGTTAAACACCAGCAGAAGTTAGTCCTGCATTAGAACAGTACATAAACTTAGTTGATAAACCACAATAGGGTTTGAGAGGATTAATTCTGATTTTGAAGTTTCTACTGTGGATAAAATGCTCTCAAACAGCATCACATACTAAAAAGAAATTATTTGTGGAGAAAAGAATCAATTAATACAGCAAACTTCATTGTCTTATTTTAAGAAATGGCCACAGCTACGTTAGCCTTCAACAGCCACCACTGTGATCAGTCAGGAGCTTCAACATCAAGTCAAGATCCTCCACCAGGAAAAAGATGATGATGCACTGAAGGCTCGGATGGTAACACTTTTTGACATAAAGTATTTTTTAATTCAAATATGTACACTGATTTTTTAGACATAATGAGATTATCGCACACTTAATAGAGTAAGCACAGTGTAGTGTTAAGATAACTTTTATATGCACTGGAAATCCAAAAAATTGTGTGATTCTCTTTAGTGTTATTCATTTTATTGTATTGGTCCAGAACCAAGCTTTCAACCTTCAAGGTCTACCTGTATTTTCTTTCTTTCTTTCTTTCTTTCTTCTTTCTTTCTTTCTTTCTTTCTTTCTTTCTTTCTTTCTTTCTTTCTTTCTTTCTTTCTTTCTTTCTTTCTTTCTTTCTTCTTTCTTTCTTTCTTTCTTTCTTTCTTTCTTCTTTCTTTCTTTCTCTCTCTCTCTCTCTCTCTCTTTCTTTCTTTCTTTCTTTCTTTTTCTCTTTCTTTCTCCTTCCTTCCTTCCTTCCTTCCTTCCTTCCTTCCTTCCTTCCTTCCTTCCTTCCTTCCTTCCTTCCTTTCTTCCTTCCTTCCTTCCTTCCTCCCTCCCTCCCTTGCTCCCTCCCTCCCTCCCTTCCTTCCTTTCTTTTTATTTAGTGAGAAGCAGGGAGGCAGAGAGACAGACTCCCACACATGCCCCAACTGGGATCCACCCAGAAAACCCCCTACCAGGTGATGCTCTGCCCATCTGGGGATGCTTCTCTGTTGCTCAACAATGGAGCTATTTTAGCCCCTGAGATGAGGCCACAGAGCCATTCTCAGTGTCTGGGGCCAACTCACATGAACCATTCAAGCCATGGCTGCAGGAGGAGAAGAGAGAGAGAGAGCGAGAGAGAGAGAGAGAGAAGAGGAAGGGGGAGGGGTGGAGAAACAGATGGTTGTTTCTTCTGTGTGCCCTAACTGGGAACAAAACCTGGGACTTCCACACACCAGGCTGACACTCTACCACTGAGTCAACTGTCCAGGGCCTTTTTCTTCAAAGATCTGATGAAAGTTGCCTCATGAGACTATGAACTATTGTAATTTTCAAGAGAAGAAAAAGCATTATTTTTCTGATAATAAGAGGTACTTAGGTTAAAAATTTTCATTTCAGATTCCAATGTAATTGTCAAGAAACTATATAAATTACATAATTTTGCTGTTCAAAATAAAAACCCCTTGAATATGATAAATGGATATTTTGAATGCCTTATGTTTACATTTTCAATGAGATACTTATATCACAATGTATGGCCTATTTAGGGTACTCCATTCAAATAGAGAAACTAAATATCTCAGAAAAAAAATTCAATGGGTTGTAAAAATTTCAGCCTCAACTAATATGACACATGAAGCCATAATATAAGATTCTATGCGATAAATGTTCAGGTGTCACCATGGTATAATTTCAAGAAGTCAATGACTTAGTACTCGAACCAATCAGTAGAGCCCTTATTCCAAGGCATTCCTTTTTTTCACAAAAATGTAGATCAAAGTATTTACTTCATATCAAAACAATTTAAATATTAGGGTGATTGAAGGGAGACTATATAAATATATTTTTCTCAGAAATTTGTAAAATTATAAGTTTAGACATATGTCTGAGCATATGTTTACTTGTCTAAACCTTAGAATCTCTGTACATTTGATAGCTTCTTTATAGTATGATAAAAATAAATGTGTTTATTTCCACAAGACTTAAACATACAAATTAATGAGCACTTCTTTTAGAAAGTTCATTGTGTAACATATAACCAGAGTATACATTATACAGTATTAGGTTTTTTTGTAACTTTTGGTATTAATTTAAATTTTAAAATTAAGTCAAATCTGACAGTTTAAAAATTTCATTTCCAAAGTTATGTATAAGAAATCCTCATTACACTTCACTTCTCTGTATGTAATAATTTGAATACTTGACCCCAGTTTTTCACTCTTCCCTCTCATATCATGTGAGGGATATGTTTCCTTCCAGAAAATGAAAGAGTGCATCCTCCTACTACTTGACTTCATATTCAGACATGTTCTTCATTAACCAATATAAGGAAACAGGAGTGACAAGTGCCAATTCTCTTATTAAGGGGCCATGTGTATTTCTACTTGCTTTCATGCATCTCTGTTGCCACTACAAGAGGAGAGTTGCCATTTCTTCATACTTGACCCCAGAATAAACACGTAGAGGAGACATGATATCAGCAAATCTCAGCAAGGAGTGGAGCTATGCTCAGAGTGATCTTTAGTTTGAAGCAAAGCCACCACACAGCCTGATGTAACCAAGATCAGTTTGTACCCAAGAGTGAACTAATTAAATGATCATTGTTGCATGCCACTTGTGGTCATTTTTTATGCAATATAACGCCTCCATGCACAGAAGAGTATGTTTCATGATCTGAAATTACATAAACCCATCTATTCTAGACTGGAGCTATATCATTTGGTTTGTATCTCATCAGTTAAATCAGAAAATAGAATTTTTTATAGCCCATAAAACCCACAATGTCTTCTTTCATTAAGCTGCATTATATAAAATGATATCAATATTAATAGAAAGTCTTTTGCCTAATCACTATCAAGGGAGCCTTGCACACAACTTTTAAGTGAAGGATGACTTTGTAGCTGAGGACATGAGTAATTGTAAATGATTTCAGCTATTACTTGAAAGAGAAATTATGGTAACATCACAAGATAAATGTTTGTATTTGAATTCAGCATAATATTTTTTTAAATATAATGTAAAACAGAGTTCAGAATGACTAAAAAATTTAAGTGATTTGTGAGTGTATGTGTGTGCATTTTTGATGGATAAGGAAGAAGATGGAAAATGTAGAAAATAGCCCTTTTAAAATTCTTGAGATCAAACTTAAAATTCTGACTTGTAATACTATTTTCAGTGACAAAATCTGTGTTATTCATGCTTCTCTAGAGAGATGAAATGAATAGAATATATAAATAGATATTTAGAAAAAATAGTCTTGCGACTTTAAAAACTATACTTATAATATGTGCATTCTTCAGTGAATAATTTTAATTGTTTTATTGAAAAAATAAGCCCTATCCAGATGAGTTAAGGCATGCAAATCTAAGATACACAGTTCATCTTTAATTAATATTAATAGAGTAAAACTATTATTAACTATACCAATCATAAAGAATATAAAGTGTATATTATTGTTTATATGTTTCCAAACTGATATTATTTTTTTATCATATGTATTAGGATTAATTTGTTTTATGCTCTAAGATAACATTTTTTATGCATTAGGAAATACATGGTTTCAAAAGTTTTAGCTACAGGAGTGAAGAGGCTGTGTCTTTCAAAGAGCATTCCCATTGCTGATAAAAAAACCTGTCAGATTACATGAACAACAAATTCCAATACTGAAAAACAATATCAGCCTTGTCCATGTAGCTCAGTTTGTTAGAATGTTGTTCTGATACACCAAGGTTGCTGATTCTAATCTCAGTCAAGATACATACAAGAATCAACAAATGAATACATAAAGAAGTGGAACAACAAATCAATTTTCTCTTTCACTCTCTCTCAAATCTATCAATAAGTTTTTAAAAAGAAAAGTTATCACTACACCTAGGTTGCTTCCATATATTGGGTATTGTAAATCTAGGTTTCCACTGATAGATGAATAGATAAAGAAGATGTGGTGTGTATATACAATGCAATATTGTGCAGCAATAAAAAAGAAAGGAATTTTATCATTTGCAACAACATAAATGGATCTAGAGGCTATTATACTAAGTTAAATAAGTCAAGCAGAGAAAGACAAATACCATATAGTTTCACGTGTATGTGGAATCCAAAAAACAAAACAAAAACTGGCTCAGAAACAGAGATCAAAGGGGTGGTTACCAGGGGAAAGGGTGGGATATGGACGAAAAAGGGAAGGGAAATATCAATAATTCAGTGGAAAATTTACACAATGATATTAGTGGGATGATCACATGGTAGGGCAAAAAATGTCAGATCTCTTTATATAGTACACTTGAGACTGAAATTTTATGTCAAAAATACCTAAATAAAACAAATATATAAAATATGTCAATGTAATGGATTCATTTCTATATTTTTATATTATTGCATTTAATATAGTGCTCCTTTTCACTTTCTTTTCTTTTTTTATTGATTTGAGAGAGAGAGAGAGAGAGAGAGAGAGAGAGAAAGGGGTGGGAGCACAGCAGAAAGCATCAACTAATAGTTTCTTCTCATACATGCCATGATCAGGCAAGCCTAGGGTTTTGAACTGGCAACCTCAGCATTCCAGGCCCACACTTATCAACTGCAGCAACACTGGTCAGGCTTCACTTTCTTTTTTAAAAAAAGAATGTAGGGTCAACTTCCCACTCTACCCCATCTCCCACTCACATACAATTTCTGGAAAAAAGAGCAGTAATAAATTCTTTAGCCCCAAGATAGAAGCTGAGTTGAATACCCAGGGGCGTGGTAAATTAGAGAAAATTAGCTAGTTTCAAACTGACTGTTTTCTGATATATGTTTTGAATGGGAGATAACATTGTGAACTTGGATACCTAATAGACAAAAAAGTATATATCTACTGAGTTGAAAATACTTTTATAAATTTATAAATGTGTTTCTTATCTGGATTTGGTCAAAGTTTAACTTTAAGGGTACAAAACTATGTGGGTTGGAAGGGTTGCAAAAAAGTTAGAGTAAAATAGCTATTAGATGCAGTTGTTCTCTGAGCCACTATGAATTAGGGTTTATATAACATATTTTATACATTTTAAATAAGCATGATAAATCTAGTTACATTTGGAACTTTAATCAAAAACTGGAGAAAACATTGAGATCTAAAATTAAGACTACTTTGACACATTCCTCAGAATAAAAAGAATTCTTTATTAATGATGCTAAATTGAATAAAGAAAATATTTTTTATCAGAAAACAGTGTTTAAAATTTAAATTTTGGAAACAATAATATTTGCACTTACACAGAAATGAGTTTAAATAAATTGATTAAAATGAAAAGATTTAATCTTATCTAATTTTATATGAAAATGTGATTTTGTCAAGGGTAAATGGATATATTTTAGAAAGCTATTGGTGGATATTTGGTATGTCGATTGTACCTGAGCTATGTTAGCTATGTTTGCCATGTCCAATCAATAAAGAGGCAAACATAATATCTGTATTGCTGATGTTTTTACATAAGGGATTTTTCATTTGACTTTTAACTGTTATATGTGGCTTGACTCCCTGCTTCTAGATAATACCTTGAAAAATATATAAACTTAAAGAAAGTATTAAACTTTAACTATTTGGGTAATTAAGGCCAAACTACAATTATTTTACTTGTTTCTTTAAAAATTTTAAATAATCTATTTAAAAAATAAGTTTAGAAATAAGACATTAATAAAATGAAAACTTTATTAGAAATTTGTTAGGGGCATTCTAAATCTTTATTACTGGTTTTATCAAGACTAATTTGTCATCTCACAAAAAAAAGAACTCTATTCTGGTCAAGATTGAGGGTATACAATTTTTGTACAAGAGAAGTACTGGAAAAAATTTTTTGAAATGTGAAAAGTACCATGTCTTGAAATAGCCACAGTTCAATTCATATCTGCAAAGAAGATTTTGAATGCAACATGTTTAGAAGATGCTAGGATAAATGGAAATGAGAAAGAAGATAAATAGTGGAATTGCAATAAGAGCAGTGGAGCATTTTGGTCATGTGGAAAGAAAAGTGCTGGTACAGAATTTTCAATATCCAATAACCATTACCTGTGCTTTCATTTTTTAAAATATATATTTTATCATTATTAATTCTAATGGGGTGACACCAATAAATCAGTGTACATATGCACAATGAAAACTGTGCTTTCATTTTTAAAAGTTGATCTCTACTAAATATATGGGGGTTTCAAAATAAAATAATGGATGCTTCGTACATGTATTTTATAGCATTTCCCCAGAAAAGAAAGAGAAATATTCACATTTTCTTTTTAGATTTTTAAAATTTTTATTTATTTTTAGAGAGAGAGGAGAGAGAGAGAAGGAAGAGGAACAGAAAACATCAACTTCTATATGTGCCTTGACCAGGCAAGCCTGGGGTTTCTAACCAGCAGCCTCAGAGTCCAGGTCAATGCTTTATCCACCGTGCCACCACAGGGCAGGCGAATATTCACTTTCTTAGTTAATTTAATTTAATTTTTTCTTTTTGTCTGTGATTTTACATCTGCATAACGTTGTAAATGGATTCACCAATGCTGAATACTATGTAGTTAAATTTAAATACTTGTGCCATGGTTAAAAGGAAAAAAAAGGATTTAAAATCACCTTTCTGTTCAATGCTTATGAAATACTGCATACTTTAGTTTTAAGTTCACTGTGAATCATTTTAGTCTTCTCTGAAGCCTATATTATATTGGTAAGAAACATATGAGTTGTGAATTTTGTAAGTTTCAATATAAATATTATCAGACTTAGGAGAAAAAACTATTTTAATGCATGAAAACAAAATACTTAATCTCTATTTTTTTTCCTCTATTAATTTTAATGGGGTGACATTAATAAATCAGGCTACATATGGTCAAAGAAAACATCTCCAGGTTATCATATCATTCAATTATGTTGCATACCCATCACCCAAAGTTAAATTGTCCTCTGTCACCTTCTATCGGGTTTTCTTTAAGCCCCACCCCTCCCCCCTCCAACACTCTCCTCCCTCCCCCCACACCGTAACCACCACACTCTTGTCCATGTCTCATAGTCTCACTTTTATGTCTCACCTATGTATGAAATTATGCTGTTCTCAGTTTTTTTCTGTTTTACTTATTTCACTTCGTATAATGTTATCAAGGTCCATCCATTTTGTTGTAAATGATCCGATGTCATCATTTCTTATGGCAGAATAGTATTCCATAGTATATATGTACCAAAGCTTTTAATCCACTCATCCTCTGACAGACACTTGGGCTGTTTCCAGATGTTCACTATTGTGAACAATGCTGCCACAAACATGGGGGCGCATTTCTTCTTTTCGAACAGTGCTATGGTGTTCTTAGGGTAAATTCCTAAAAGTGGGATAGCTGGGTCAAAAGGTAGTTCGATTTTTATTTTTTGAGGAATTTCAATACTGTTCTCCACAGTGGCTGCACCAGTCTGCATTCCCACCAGCAGTGCAGGAGGGTTCCCTTTTCTCCACATGCTTGCCAGCACTTGTTCTGTATTGTTTTGCTGATAAGCGCCATTCTGACTGGTGTGAGGTGATATATCATTGTGGTTTTAATTTGCATTTCTCTAATGACTAGTGATATTGAGCATTTATTCATATGCCTATTGGCCATCGGTATGTCCTCTCTGGAGAAATTTCTATTTATTTTGTTTGCCCATTTTTTGATTGAATTGTTTGTCTTCCTGGTGTTGAGTTTTTTAAGTTCTTTATAAATTTTGGTTATTAACCCCTTATCAGACGTGCTGTCGTATATGTTCTCCCATTGTGTGGTTTGTCTTTTTATTCTGTTCTTATTGTCTTTAGCTGTACAAACACTTTTTAGTTGGATATAGTTCCATTTGTTTATCTTGCCTTTTATTTCATTAGCCCATGGAGATAAATGGGCAAATATATTGCTGCTACAGATATCGGAGAGCTTGCTGCCTATATTTTCTTCTAAGATGCTTATGGTTTCACGGCTTACATTTAAGTCTTTTATCCATTTTGAGTTTGTTTTTGTGAATGGTGTAAATTAATGGTCTAGTTTCATTTTGTTGCAGGTAGATTTCCAATTTTCCCAACAACATTTGTTAAAGAGGCTGTCTTTTCTCCATTGTATGTTCTTTTCCTTTGTCAAATATCAGTTGTCCATAAAGGTGCGGGTTTATTTCTGGTTTCTCTGTTCTGTTCCATTGATCTATGTGCCTGTTCTCATGCAAGTACCAGACTGTCTTGAGTACAATGGCCTTGTAGTAAACCTTAATATCTGGAAGCGTGATACCTCCTGCTTTATTTTTTCTTTTTAAGATTGCTGAGGCTATTCGTGTTCCTTTTTGGTTCCATATAAATTTTTGGAATATGTGTTGTATATCTTTAAAGTATGGCATTGGTATTTTAATTGGTATTACATTGAATTTTTAAATTGCTTTGTGTAATATAGACATTTTAATGATGTTTATTTTTCCTAAGCATGAGCACAGTATATGCTTCCACTTGTTTGTATCTTTCTTGAATTCTTTTATCAATGTTTTATAATTTTCCAAGTACAAGTCCTTAACCTCCTTGGTTAAATTTACTTCTAGGTACTTTATTTTTTTGGCTGCAATAGTGAAGGGCATTGTTTCCTTAATTTCTTTTGCTGACAGTTCATTGTTTGTATATAGAAATGCCTCTGATTTCTGAGTATTAATTTTATATCCTGCCACCTTGCTGAATTCATTTATAAGGTCCAGTAGTTTTTTGACTGAGACTTTAGGGTTTTCTATATACAATATCATATCATCTGCAAATAATGATAGTTTTATTTCTTCTTTTCCAATTTGGATGCCTTTTATTCCTTCTTCTTGTCTGATTGCTGTAGCTAGAACTTCCAGAACTATGTTGAATAAGAGTGGTGAACCTGCCTGGTTCCCGGTTTTAAGGGGAGTGCTTTTAATTTTTGCCCATTTGGTATGATGTTTGCTGTGGGTTTGTTGTAGATGGCCTTTATCATGTTAAGGAATGTTCTCTGTATTCCCACTTTACTGAGAGTTTTGAGCATGAATGGGTTCTGGATTTTATCAAATGCCTTTTCTGCATCTATTGAAATTATCATGTGGTTTTTGTCCTTCTTTTTGTTTATGTGATGAATCACATTGATTGATTTGCTAATATTGAACCAGCTTTGCCTCTCCAGAATAAATCCCATTTGATCATGATGTATGATTTTTTTCATATATTGCTGGATCCAGTTGGCTAATATTTTGTTGAGAATTTTAGCATCTAAATTCTTCAGGGATATTGGTGTATAATTTTCTTTCTTTGTGTTGTCTTTGTCCGGTTTTGGGATCAGAATTATGCTCGCCTCATAAAAGGAGTTTGGAAGCCTTTCTTCCTCTTGAATTTTTTGAAATAGATTGAGGAGGATAGGAGTTAGTTATCCTTTGAATTTATGGTAGAATTCACTTGTGAAGCCATCAGGCCCAGGACTTTACTTTTTTGGGATTTTTTGATAACTGTTTCGATCTCGTTTGTTGTAATTGGTCTGTTTAGGGTGGCTGTCCCTCAGAGTGTTTCTCTCTGTGCCTTCAGCCCACACTCTCTTCCCGCTGCTCTGGTCCCCTCCTCTGTCCTCGTTCCCCAAAGCCTTGGGTGAGTGCTTGTAGAGAGGATTTCTGCTCTGTCCCTTTAAGAAGAATCTTGGGTTACAGAAAACTGTCTTTCTCACAAACAGTATCCTCAATTGTTTCACAGCTCAATACTGTCCAAACGCCTCCTCTAGACTCTGGGGCTGCAGGCTTGGGATTTGTTCCTGGGACCCAGGTCCCTCTCTCTCCACCAAACTCTCCTTCTGCCACACGGGTCTCTCTGGACTGTCGTTCTCTCTGGGAGCTGGGCAGCCCTCTCCACATTTTTGCTTTTTCTTCCAGTCTCAGTGTGGCTTCTTCAGTGTTCCTTGGTTGAAGAGTCTGCTTCGTTTAGTTCAAAGTTGGTTTGTTCAGATGATCTTTCTTAAAATTAAGTTATAATCCACTTTGGTTCTGGGAGTTTGAAGTTGGTATGTCTGCCTACTCCATTGCCATTTTGCTGTGTCTTTAATCTTTTTTTTTTATGACAGGCACCTATTTCATATGCAGAAGTAACTAACTAAAAACTGAAGATAAAGAATAAGGAGTTACAGATGGGTACATGGTGGCCGCAGCCTCAGCCACGGCAGCTGGCACCTGACGGCGTGATGGATCCGAGCCTATTTTTCTTGTATTGGGCACAAATTTATAGATCTTCTGCACTGTATACAGGTATAGCTTTTGTGGAACGGAAAAATGGCGATGGAGTAGGAGGATGTACCCACTTCCAACTCCTAAAACCAAAGTGGATTATATCTTAATTTTATGAACCATCATCTGGATAAACCATTTTTGAACTAAACTATGTGGACTCTTCAACCAAGGAACACTGAAGAAGCCTCATTGAGACTGGTAGGAAAAGCGAAAACGTGGAAAGGGCTACCTTGCTCCCTGGAGCTAATGGCAGACTCGCGTGGTGGAAAGATAGTTTAGTGGAGAGGGAGGGACCTGGGTCACAGGAACAAAGCCCAGCCGGCATCCACAGAGACTAAAAAGAGGCGTTTGGACAGTATTGAGCTGTGAAACAAGTGAGAAAACTGAGAAAGAGACATTTTTCTCAGACCCAGGATTTTTCTTAACAAAACAGCGCAGAAAACCTCTTTTACAAACACTCACCCAGTTCTCTGTAGAATGGGGACAGAGGAGAGAATGGGAGAAGTGGGATGGGAGTGTGAACTGGAAGGCACAAGGAGAAACAATTTGAGGGACAGCCACTGTAACCCATGGGCTGAGTCACTTCCTAAATAGAAACATATATTTCCTCTGGGACTAGCAATACCAGCAAAGGGAGAGAGGACACCAGCCAAACAAGATCTCCCGCAGCACTTAGAGCAGAGCTGCTTAGACAAAGTGAGCTCCCAGGACTACAGTATGGAGTGTTAGGGTCTGAGCTGCAGTGACCATACCCACACTGCTGATGGCTTGCTGGAGAGATGGGGGGGTAATGGGACACGGAAACTCATTTCTGTTGGCAGGGGCAGAAGCCAGCCGGTGTGAGCTCAGTCTAGCCTAGCAGGGGCAGAGGGGATACGTGAAAGTGGTCCAGCAGATTTGGGCCCACTTGCAGCCCCACCTGTGGGGGAAAAGTGGGAGGCAAGAGAGGGGCAGAGATCTGCTGCTGAGCAGGGACCCATGAGGTGCATAACATAACCTGGCCTTCATGGTTTGTGACCCTGCGCGAGCCGGCCCTGATTGTGGGGTCGGGGCTAAAGTCTGGACAGGCGGAGGCTCGCAGCTGAGTGCACAGCAGCAGCCCCGCCAGGACTGAGAACCATGCTTAGTGATTTTGTGTGAGCTGGCCCTGACAGTGGGGGCGGAGCTAAAGACTGGGATAGGCAGAGGCTCGCAGCTGAACGCACGTCAGCAGCCATGCCTGGCCTGAGAAACCACTGTTTGCCATCCTGTGCAAGCCGGCTCTGATTTCAGGGGCTGGACGAAAGCCCGGGAACAGGTGGGGTCCACAGTTGAGCAAAGGTGCTCACCCCTACTCTTGGTGCCAAGGCTTGTGGCTTCAGTGCAGAGTGCAACCCCACCCGTGGGGGTGAGACGAAGGTTCAGACAGGTTGAGGCTTGTAGAGCCTGCATGAGAACACAGCCCCTCTCATGGAAGAGAGGCGAAAATCAGAGTAACAGCCATAGTGGGCTGGCGTAGGCAATGGCCATACCCTACCACCCTAGGCAGCGGCAGAAGGGGTGGCGGGTGTGCAGACAGACCACACCTAGGGAACACAGAGAAAATGGCCATTAAACTCCAGTGGCCACACCCTTCTTATACACAGACAATATGGGTAGGCAGAGAAATGCAACCCAAATAAATTAAAAGAAATCCCCAGAGTAGGTCCTGAATGAACCAGATAGAACCAAATTACCAGACGCAAAGTTTAAAATAATGATAGGATGTTCAAAGAGATTAGAGCAGCAATGAATATTCATTACGAACACCTAAATAAAGAGATAACAAGTATAAAAAAGGAAATTGAAATAATAAAAAAGAATCAGACAGAAATTACAAATACAGTATCAGAACTGAAGACCACAATGGAAGAAATTAAAAGCAGGATGAATGAAGCTGAGGATCAAATCAGTGAGTTAGAGGACAAAATAAACAAAGGCGCAGAGCAGTAAAAAAAAAAAGAGACTCAAAAAATGTGAGGAAACTCTAAGGGAGCTCTGTGACAACATGAAGAGAAATAACATCTGCATCATAGGGGTTCCCGAAGATGAAGAGAAAGAACAAGGGACAGAAACTTTATTCAATCAAATCATAGATGAAAACTTCCCTAAATTAGGACTGGAAATGTTTCACACATTAAAGAAGCACTGAGAACACCATTAAGGAGAAACCCAAAGAAATCTACACGAGACACATCATAGTTAAAATACCAAAGCAAAGTGATAAAGAGAAAATTTTTAAAGCTGCTAGAGGAAAAACGGCTATCACCTACAAAGGAGCCCCATAAGGATGTCATCTGACTTTTCAACAGAAACACTTGAGGCGAGAAGGGAATGGCAAGATATATTCAAAGTAATGTAGAACAAGAACCTAAAACAAAGACTACTCTATCCAGCAAGGTTAACATTTAAAATTGAAGGAGAAAGAAGGAGCTTCCCAGACAAAAAAAAGCCTCAAGGAATTCATTAAAACCAAACTAATTCTGCAAGAGTTGCTAAGAGGCCTATTGTGAACAGTTCAAAGGGGGAAAAGAATATAGCAAAAAAAGAATACAGCTTTAAAGAATAAAATGGCAATAAAAACTACATATAAATAATAACCTTAAATGTAAATGATCCAATCAAAAGACATAGGGTAACTGCATGGATAAAAAAAAAGGACCCATATATATACTGTCTACAAGAGACACACCTTAAAACAAAAGATGGACATAAACTGAAGGTAAAAAGATGGAAAAAATATTTCATGCAAATGGAAATGAAAAAAAAGCTGCGGTAGCAATACTCATATCTGACAAAATTGACTTTAAAACAAAGGCTGTAGTAAGAGATAAAGAAGGACACTACATAATGATAAAGGGAACAATTCAACAGGAAGATATAACTATTATAAATATGTACACACCACACATAGGAGCCCCAACATACATAAAGCAAACTTTGATGGATATAAAAGGTGAGATTAACAGCAATACTATAATAGTAGGGAATTTCAATAGTACACTAACATCACTGAATAGATCCTCAAGAAAGAAAATTAATAAAGAAATAGCAGCCTTAAAGAATACACTAGATCAACTCGTAGGAACCAGGCAGGGGTGTTCCCTTTCAGTTCTCTTATTCAACATAGTTCTGGAGGTCCTAGCTACAGCAATCAAACAAGAAGAAGAAATAAAAGGCATCCAAATTGGGAAAGAACAAGTAAAACTGTCATTATTTGTAGATGATATGATATTGTATATTGAAAATTCTAAAATCTCAGTCAATAAACTACTGGTCCTAAGAAATGAATTCATCAATGTGGCAGGATATAAAATTAATACTCAGAAGTCAGAGGCATTTTTATATCCCAAAAATGAACTCTCAGCAAAAGAAATTAAGGAAACAATCCCCTTCACTATTGCAGCCAAAAAAAATAAAGTACCTCAGAGTAAATTTAACCATGGAGGTTAAGGACTTGGACTCAGAAAATTATAAAACATTGATAAAAGAAATCAAGGAAGATACAAACATGGAAGCATATACCGTGCTTATGGTTAGGAAGAATAAACATCATTAAAATGTCTATATTACCTAAAGCATTTTATAAATTCAATGCAATACCAATTACACATTCTGGGTATTTATCACAAGAAAGCAAAAACACTAATTAAAAAGATACATGTATTAATGATTTTTTTTTACCTTCAATTTATAGAATAGGAAACTCCAGTTTTCACCTAAGGACAATTTTTTTGTGTGACAGATACAGAAAGTAACAGAGAGAGGGACAGACAGACAGGAAGGGAGAGAGATGAGATGTATTAGTTCTTCATTGTGTCACCTTAGTTGTTTATTGATTGCTTTCTCATTTGTGCTTTGACCAGAGATCTACAGCAGAGCAAGTGACCCCTTGCTCAACCCAGCGACTTTGAGCTCAAGCTGGTGAGCTGTGCTCAAACCAGATGAGCCCACGCTCAAGCCAATGACCTCGGGGTTTCAAACTTGGGTTCTCTGCATCCCAGTCTGATGCTCTGTTCACTGCGCCACTGAGTTGTCAGGCATACAGACAAATGTTAAATAATGAAATCAAGTTCTAAATTTACTAAGATAATTTTAATTACATGGTTTTGCTCTAGGTTTTATGTATGGTACAATATGATAAATAATAATATTACCAAATTATGAAATTGCCCTCCAAAATGAAACTAGATGGTTTGGCTTTTCTATTTCTTTTGTGTATTTTCTATAGTGACTAAAATATCTGTCTAAACATATCAGGTATTTCTGGCTTCATTTTACATTTGGGACTGCACCAAGTAACTTGTCTAAGATAACATCAGTTAAGTTGTAGGGCAAAATTAAGAATTATATGACTCTAAAACCAGTGGTCTTTCTACTCTACAATTGTCTCCTGGAATTCAGTCAGGGAGGAGAGCTACACTTGAACTATACATATTTATCTTACCAATAAATGTGAGGGTAGAAGGAGGATAGAAGTGATGGAGTTGGGTGTTGTATTTTAGGTTAATTAGGGAAAGCCTTCTTAATAAAATGATAATGTAAAGAGATATAAATAAAGTAAGCGAACGTTCCTTGGATCTAAAGAGAATAAAGAAGCCCTGGCTGGCTAGCTCAGTGGCAGAGTGTCGGCTAGCCGCGTGGAAGTCCTGGGTTCCATTCCCAGCCAGGGCACACAGGAGAAACACTCATTTGCTCCTCCACTATTCCCCATCTCCTTTCTTTCTCTCTCTCTCTCTTCCCCTCCCTCAGCCAAGGCTCCATTGGAGTAAAGTTGGCCTGGGTTCTGAGGATGAAGTTGGTCCGGGTGCTGAGGATGGCTCCATGGCTCTGCCTCAGGTGCTAGAATGGCTCCCATTGCAATGAAGCAATGCTCCAGATGGGCAGAACATCTGCCCTTGGTGGGCATGCCAGGTGGACCCTGGTTGGGTGCATGCAAGAGTCTGTCTCTTTGCCTTCCCACTGCTCACTTCAGAAAAATAAAAAATAATAAAAATAAATAAATAAAGAGAGTAAGGACAGGAACATTCCAGGCAGAGAAATACATACAATTCCTTGAGGTGGAAGCTTGCAAGGTATGCTCAAGTACTTGCAAGGAGGTCAATGTGGCTGGAGCTCAGTTATCAATGCCTGTTCTAAAACCAAGTGACAGTAGTAGTTGAGGAGAAGGTTGGGTTGGGAAAATGCTGCAAGATATCAATATAGCAATGATATTCAAAGGCATAGGGTAGGATTAGGTTATTAATAAGGTAAGATAGTTAACAAGTGAGTATGTCAAAAGATTGAAGTTTGAAGCACATGAAACTTTAAAAAGTAAAAATAGCTAATAGGATCTGGAAAAAGAGCCCCAAAAAGGTGAAAGTGAAGAAAAAAAAATAGTGGAAGTGTGCATTGCCCCAGAGGCTGAGATAAAAATATTTTATTTTACTATTTTTAATTGAATTTATTGGGGTGACATTGATTAATAAAACTATATAGATTTCAGGTGTACAATTTTATTATACATCATTTATATATTGTATTTTTTGTTCATCACCCCAAGTCAAGTCTCCTTCCATGACCATTTATCCCCCCACTCTTTACCTTCTTTTAGCTCTCTGCTCTTGGAATCAGCATATTGCTGTCTGTGGAAATATTTTTAGAACATGTTATTAACTCTGTCAAATGCTGGTGTCATAAGGTGGTGAATGATTATTAAGCATTGGATTTGGTAATGTAGAACTCATTGGTGATAGAATAAAATTTGGATAGAGTAGTGGAGAGAAAAATCTGTTTAGAGTAGATTTAGATAAATAATGAGGCAGTGTTAATACGGAGCATAGGTAAATTATTTTATGTGCTTTGTAAAAGAAAAAGTAAATGGATAAAAGGTTATAGTTGGAGGGGACTGTATCAAAAGAAAATTTATTTGCTGTAAGAGATTTTACAGTATGCCCATATGATAATTTTTAAAAAATATATGAAACAAATTCATATGAAATGGGGGGCAGGAGTTGGGAATAGTTTGAGTGAAATTTTTGGGGAGGTGAGAGAGCTGTTATTCAATGTGTAGTTTTTTAAATTTGTTTTTCCTAAAAGCAGAGCACGAGACAAAAACTTGGCTGTACATAGTTTATTTAGAAGATGTTTTCTGTAAGTAGAGGTAGGTAAAGAAGAAGAATAAAATGGGAAAAAGACAAGCCAATAAAGTTTGTATTGTTGAGGATATGCCTTCTGAGAGGTCTCAGAGAAAAATATCGAATTAATCCAAAATTTTCTATTCATTGACTTTATTCCACTTTAATCCACTGTTTCTCATATTCCACTATTTGAGGGTTATGACCATTGACCATGGGTGTTGATAATAATGATGATGATATTTTTATGCATAGAGTTGGACACAGCCTAGGAACTCATAACTGATGAATTAATGTAACATTGATATAAAATGAATTTCCCTGCCAAAGTCCTAAATAAGTATTATGAAATTAACAATTCCATCCACTCACTGAGAACAATGAACAGGGTACATGAAGAGGCATTTTTGTTTGGATTGGAGGCACCCTCAGGGGTTTTACATATTTGCTCACTAGGAAAAACTTTTACTTTTGTGCACCTCTGTTGAAAATTACTTAGAAATAAGCTAGCTTGTTTCTGCATACACTTTACAAGAAAGATAAAACCCTATATCTAATAGAAACAATTTCAAATTAT
Source organism: Rhynchonycteris naso (assembly GCA_037038555.1). Lineage (NCBI taxonomy): Eukaryota > Metazoa > Chordata > Mammalia > Chiroptera > Emballonuridae > Rhynchonycteris > Rhynchonycteris naso. The sequence goes on along the minus strand of CM072996.1, from coordinate 174,661,176 downwards.
TAGCATAAGAAGTGTATGTATGGTCTTGTGTGGGTAGTCTTTAATAATGCCTATTATCTTTGGTAGATGCACACTGGATTTTGACTCATTTTGAATGATTTAACAGCCTTAGTCATAGCACCTCACAATATGTCTTTGAATTTACTTTTATTCTCCCTTTTTACTCAAGTACAGGAGGTTAAGTGACTTGCCAATGAACATCAAGCATGTTGGTGAAGAACTAAAGAATAGATACTTAAAATCCTGACTCCAAATTATTTATGTCACTGTATTTATTGACTTTAGCTTCTGCTTAGTCATTTGTTTTGGGCACATTTACAATAAATATAATGAAAAGTAACACTTCAATGAGTTAAATAGATTCTGTACTTTACACCCATAGCAGGATGAAATAAAAGAAAGTCTGTGAAGCATATGTAGTGGCTTTTTGACGGAAGTCCTATTTTAACAAATCAGACCATTTCTTTAATTTTCTAGAGTCTTAGTTTTTACATCTGTAAAACTGATGCAATCATTTCTTAGCTTTTAAGTCTCACATTCTATATTTTTAGGGGATAATAATTGAAGATTTGGTCATTTAATTTAATCTGTATGTACTTGACCATGTAGGATTCCTTCTCTTTCTGATATCTTATCAGAAATCTTTAAAGTGCAGATTTCTAAGGATTCTGCTGCCATCATAAGTCTCCACTGGGAAGTTTATAATTGGCCATGTTGCTTTCTACTAGGATGTTGGCCAATTTGGCTTTCTTAAAATAGAATAAAAATGGTAACTTTTCATTCTTCTTAAAAAAATGTATGCCTGTTGATATATGCCTGCAGAAATATCACATACTATCTGAGAATTAAATATCATGAGATATCCTATTTGTTTTGTTCCTTAATAGATAGTGTCTAGCACACAGTAGTAGCACAATAAAGAATTGTTTTAGAAATAAATTCATAAGAAAGAAAAGGAACTAGGAGTCTTAGGAATCTGCTCCATACAGTACAGTATTAATAATGCCATTGGCATAATGCCTACATAAAAATACCAGACAAATTATAAAGTTATTAAATGAAAAGTAAATATTTCTCATCATCTCTTCTCCACTTCAAGTTCTATGTTCAACATTCTTTTTTGTTTTAGTTCTTATGAATATTAAAATTCTAATTAAAATCCATTCAGCTTCATTTTTTTAATTCACCTTCATTATTTTTATTTAATTAATTGTGTTTACATAGATTCTAGGGTAACCCCGACTGCATCCTCCCTTCCCTATATTTCCCTCCATATCTCCTTTTCCCCCCTCCCTACAGCGCCCTCCCTCTTCCCTTTAGGATTATCCCATCCTATCATCCATTTTCCCTTTGTCCTCATTTCCTCTGGTCCCTTTGATCCCTCCTTTCCTCAGTTCTCAGTGTTCCTTGGATTCCTCAAATGAGTGAGGTCATATAATATTTTTCTTTTTCTGCCTGGCTTATTTCACTCAACATAATAGTTTTCAGGTCCATCTATATTGTTGCAAAAGGTAATATTCTCTTCTTTTTCATGGCCCCATTGTATTCCATTGTATATATGTACCACAGTATTTAAATCCACTTTTCCACTGATGGACAGACACTTGGGCTGTTTCCAGCTCTTCTCTATTGTGAACAATGCTGCCATAAACATGGGGGTGCATTTCTTTTTTTCAGTTGGTGATATGGTGTCCGTGGGATATATTCTTATAAGTGGGATAGCTGGGTCAAAGGGCAGTTCCATTTCTAATTTTTTGAGGAATCTCCATACTGTTTTCCAAAGAGGCTGCACAAATCTGTATTCCCACCAGCAGTGCAGGAGGGTTCCCCTTTCTCCACATCCTCGCCAGCACCTATAATGTGTTGTTTTGTCAATGAGTGCCATTCTGACTGGTGTGAGGTGATATCTCATTGTGGTTTTAATTTGCTTTTCTCTAATGATTAGTGATATTGAGAATTTTTTTCATATGCTTATAAAACATTGATAAAAGATATCAAGGAAGACACAAACAAATGGAAGCATATACTGTGTTCATGGTTAGGAAGAATAAAAATCATTAAGATGTCTATATTACCCAAAGCAATTTATAAATTTAATGCAATACCAATTAAAATACCAATTACATACTTCGAAGATATAAAACAAATATTCCAAAAAATTTATATGGAACCAAAAAAGAACATGAATAGCCTCAGCAATCTTGAAAAAGAAGAATAAAGTGGGAGGTATCACACTTCCTGATATCAAGTTATACTACAAGGCCATTTTACTCAAAACAGATTGGTACTGGAATAAGAACAGGCATAGAAATCAATGGAACAGAACAGAAAACCCAGAAATAAACCCACATCTTTATGGACAATTGATATTTGACAAAGGAGGTAAGAGCATACAGTGGAGTAAAGACACTCTCTTTAACAAATGATGTTGGGGAAACTGGACAGCTACCTGCAAAAAAAATGAAACTAGACCACCAACTTACACCATGCACAAAAATAAACTCAAAATGGCTAAAGGACTTAAATGTAAGCCATAAAATCATAAAGCATTCTAGAAGAAAACATAGGCAGTAAACTCTCCGAAATCTATCGAAGCAATATATTTGCTGATTTATCTCCAAAGGCAAATGAAAAAAATGACAGGATAAACAAATGGGACTATATCAAACTAAAAAGCTTTTGCACAGCTAAAGACAATATGAACAGAATAAAAAGACAAACCACACAATGGGAGAACATATTCGACAACACATCAGATAAAGGGTTAATAACCAAAATTTATAAAGAACTTGTAAAACTCAACACCAGGAAGACAAACAATCCAATTCAAAAATGGGCACAAGAAATGAATAGACACTTCTCCAAAGAGGTCACTTTCATTTTTGATGTAATTAGTCTTTATGCTTTGAAAGATTGGGAAGATGGTTCAGCCATACTAGTTTGTACATCTATATACTTTTTCAAGATTTGTTTCTTATATATATATAAGAAATATATATAATATATTTCTTATATATATATAGACATCTTAATGATTTTTATTCTTCCTAACCATGAACACAGTATATAAATTACATGAGAGCAGAGGAGGCAGAGAGACAGACTCCTGCATGCATCCTGACTGGGATTCACCCAGCAAGCTCCCTAAGGGTGTTGCTATGCTCATCTGGGGCATTGCTCCATTGCTTGGCACCCAGCTATTTTTAGTACCTGAGGTGGAGGCCACAGGAGCCATCCTCAGCATTGGGGCCAACTCACTAGAATAGAATGAGTCATGACTGTGTGAGGGGAAAAGAAATAGAGTGTGAAAGAGAGAAAGAGAGAAGGGGGAGGGAGAAGAATGGAGAAGATGGTCACTTCGCCTGTGCGCTCTGATCAGAAATTGAAACCAGGACTTCCGCATGCTGGGCCCTCACTCTACCACTGAGCCAACCAGCCAGGGACTTTTTTTGATGTTTTATCTCTATTTATTTTTACATCTCTATTTCTTGTTATTCTAAATAGAAATAGATTTTCCTTATTTTTGCTTCATAAGATGAGGAAATTAGCATCATGATACTGTCCTTTGCTAGTTTGCTACAACCAGACTTGTTTTTTTGTTATTTTGTTAATTTTATAATATGAGGTGTGTTGGTTCTCTGGGGTGATTTCTTCATTTTCACATTTATGAACATTTATTGTTATCTCTTGCAATGAGATTTTGGTTAGATTTTACAAATTGAGTCACTGAATGAGAGGAGAAAAGAATGTAATGTATTTTTCTGCTTTTGGTGTCGTCAGGATGGGATACCTTTCTCTAACCCTTAACATTTAACAGTCTAAATATAAATATTAAGCTATTTATATTTAACACAATTATTATTGATAAGACTGAGATTTAATCTGCCACTTTTTTTAAAAATTTCTTTTTATTTTATTCATTTTAGAGAGGAGACACACACACACGGAGAGAGAGAGAGAGAGAGAGAGAGAGAGAGAGAGAGAGAGAGAGAGAAAGAGGGGAGGAGCTGGAAGCATCAACTCCCATATGTGCCTTGACCAGACCAGTGCAGGGTTTTGAACTGGCGACCTCAGTGTTCCCAGGTCGACGCTTTTATCCACTGCGCCACCACAGGTCAGGCTAATCTGCCACTTTTTATTTATTTAGTTTTTGTCCCATATGTATGTTTTATTTCTATTTTATTTGGGTCAACTAACAATTTTTTTTTAAAATGTCATTTAGAATGTGTTGTGTAATTTCTAGATATTTGGGAACTTCCAGTTATTTTTTAGCTATTATTTTCTAGTTTCATCATGTAATTAAAGAACATACATTGAACAATTTTATTTTTTTATTGAACATTTGAAAATAGTTGTATTCAACCGTTAGTGGGTGACATGTTCTGTAAATATCTAAAAATAGCAACATGTTCTAAAAATCTCTCCTCGTTCTCTGTCTCTCTCCTTTATTAGGTCTATTTTTTCTTTTTAGTGTCCTTTAAGTATTCTATAGTTTTATTGATTTTCTGTCTGCATGTTCAAGTTAATATCAAGAAAAGAGTATTGAAAATAACCTGGAGATGTTTTCTCTGAACCTATGTACCCTGATTGATCAATGTCACCCCATTAAAATTAATAAAAAATTAAAATAAACAACTCAAACAATGACTTCCCTCTTCTCTTCTTCTAAAATTACACATACTACATCACTTGATATTGTGACAGTAGTCACTGAGGCCCTGATAATTTTCATTCAGTCTTTATTCCACTGTGTTTTTTTTCATTATGGTTCATTTCTATTTTTACAACTTTATGTATACCATAGTGAGTTTCCATTCTGCATACTCTAATCTGCTTTTAAGCCCATTTGGTTAATTTTCATGTTTAGAAAGTTTTCTCTTCACCATGTTCATGTTTCCTTTAAATAATTTTTTATAATAATAAATATATCAATGTCCTTGTATATAAGTTTTATTATCCTTCTTCTTTCTAGGTCTGTCTTTATTTACAATTGTTTCCTCATCATATTTTTCAGATTCTTGCTATAGCTATCATTCTTTTAAATTCTGTGATAGACATTATGATGCTGCCTCTGTACTCTGTTTTCTCCTTTTAATGAGCTTTGGACTTGTAGGCTGATAAATTAGTAGTGATTTTATATGCTATGTTTGAGACTTGCTTTTAATACACTGTATTCATTTTGTGGCTTTAAGGTACAACCTTTCTATTGACTCTACTGAATGTTCCTAATGGTCAATAGAGACTCCTCTCTCTGGTGAATTGGAATTTGCATGCTTCTTTGCGAGGACTCTGGTTCAGTTCACAGACCTTTGGATGCTCAACTTTGTGCAGACTCTCCCCATGCATACGGAATTTAGTAGTTCTGATTATTAATTTTATATGTCAACTTCATTAAGCTATAGTATTCAGTTATTTAATTAAGCACTAATGTAAGTTTTTCTGTGAGGGTATTGTGTATATGTAGCTAATATCCACAATCAGTTTACTTTATGTAAACAAAATTAGAATTGATAATGTGAGTGGGCCTCATCCAATCATCTGGAGGTTTATTTTAAATTTCTTTTAATTTTTTGACAGAGACAGAGAGAAAGTCAGAGAGAGGGACAGATAGGGCCAGACAGACAGGAAGGGAGAGAGATGAGAAGTATCAATTCTTTGTTGCAGCACCTTTGTTGTTCACTGATTGCTTTCTCATATGTGCCTTAATGGGGGTGGGGGGGTGAAGAAAGCTTTCATAGAGTGAGTGACCCTTTCTCAAACCTGCGAACTTGAGCTCAAGCTAGTGACCATGGGGTCACGTCTAAAATCCCACGCTCAACCCAGTGACCACGCACTCAAGCTGGTGAGTCAATGCTCAGGCTGGATGAAACTGTGCTCAAGACGGTGACCTCGGGGTTGTAAACCTGGGTCCTCCGTGTCATAGTCTGATACTCAATCCACTGAGCGACCACCTGGTCAGGCTCATTTGGAGATCTTTTTTTTTTCAATCTAATTTTTTATTAATTTTAATGGGGTGACATTAATAAATCAGGGTACATATGTTCAAAGAAAACATCTCCAGGTTATCATATTATTCAGTTATGTTGCACACCCATCACCCAAAGTCAAATTGTCCTCTATTACCTTCTATCTGATTTTCCTTGTGCCCATCCCCTCCCTTCTCTCCCATCCCATCCTCCCTTCCCCCACCCCGTAACCACCACACTCTTGTCGATGTCTCATAGTCTCGCTTTTATGACCCACCTATGTATGAAATCATGCTGTTCTCAGTTTTTTTCTGTTTTACTTATTTCACTTCATATAATATTATCAAGGTCCATCCATTTTGTTGTAAATAATCCGATGTCATCATTTTTTTTATGGCTGAGTAATATTTTATAGTATATATGTACCAAAGCTTTTTAATCCACTCGTCCTCTGACGGACACTTGGGCTGTTTCCAGACCTTCGCTATTGTGAAAAGTGCTGCCACGAACATGGGGATGCATTTCTTCTTTTCGAACAGTGCTATGGTGTTCTTAGGGTATATTCCTAAAAGTGGGATAGCTGGGTCAAAAGGCAGTTCGATTTTTAATTTTTTGAGGAATCTGTTTTCCACAGTGGCTGCACCAGTCTGCATTCCCACCAACAGTGCAGAAGGGTTCCCTTTTCTCCATATCCTCGCCAGCACTTATTCTGTGTTGTTTTGCTGATGAGCACCATTCTGATTGATGTGAGGTGATATCTCATTGTGTTTTAATTTGCATTTCTCTAATGATTAGTGACATTGAGCATTTTTTCATATGCCTATTGGTCATCTGTATGTCCTCTTTGGAGAAATTTCTATTTATTTCGTTTGCCCATTTTTTGATTGGATTGTTTGTCTTCCTGGTATTGAGTTTTATAAGTTTTTTATAAATTTTGATTATTAACCCCTTATCAAACATGTTATCAAATATGTTCTCCCATTGTGTGGTTTGTCTTTTTATTCTGTATTATTGTCTTTAGCTGTGCAAAAACGTTTTAGTTTGATAAAATCCCATTTGTGTATCCTGCCTTTTATTTCATTTGCCCGTGGAGATAAATCGGCAAATATATTGCTGCAACAGATGTCGGAGAGCTTGCTGCCTATGTTTTCTTCTAAGTTGCTTATGGTTTCACAACTTACATATAAGTCTTTTATCCATTCTGAGTTTGTTTTTGTGAATGGTGTAAGTTGATGGTCTAGTTTCATTTTTTTGCAGGTAGATGTCCAATTTTCCCAACACCATTTGTTAAAGAGGCTGTCTTTACTCCATTGTATGTTCTTTCCTCCTTTGTCAAATATCAGTTGTCCATAAAGATGTAGAATTATTTCTGGGTTCTCTGTTCTGTTCCATTGATCTATTTGCTTGTTCTTATGCAGGTACCAGGCTGTCTTGAGTACAATGCCCTTGTAGTATAATCTCATATCAGGAAGAGTGATACCTCCTGCTTTATTTTTTCTTTTTAAGATTGCTGAGGCTATTCGTGTTCTTTTTGGGTTCCATATCAATTTTTGGAAAATGTGTTCTATATCATTAAAATATGTCATTAGTATTTTAATTGGTATTGCAATGAATTTATAAATTGCTTTGGGAAATATAGACATTTTAATGATGTTTAATCTTCCTAACCATGAGCATGGAATATGCTTCCACTTTTTTGTATCTTCCTTGATTTCTTTTATCAATGTTTTATAATTTTCAAAGTATAAGTTCTTAACCTCCTTGTTTAAATTTACTCCTAGGTAGTTTATTTTTCTGGTTGCAATAATAAAAGGGATTGTTTCTTTAATTTCTTTTGCTGAAAGTTCATTGTTGGTATATAAAAATGCCTCTGATATCTGAGTATTAATTTTATATCATGCCACCTTGCTGAATTCAATTATCAGGTCCAGTAGTTTTTTGACTGACACTTTAGGGTTTTCTATATACCATATTATATCATCTGCAAATAATTACAGTTTTATTTCTTTGTTTTTTGATTTGGATGACCTTTATTTCTTCTTTTTGTCTGATTGCTGTAGCTAGGAGTTCCAGAATTATGTTGAATAAGGGTGGTGAAAGGGAGCACCCCTGCCTGGTTCCTGATCTTAAGGGGATTGCTTTTAATTTTTGCCCATTGAATAGATGTTGGCTGTTGGTTTGTCATAGATGGCCTTTATCATGTTAAGGGATGTTCCCTGTATTCTCACTTTACTGAGAGTTTTGATTATGAATGGGTGCTGGATTTAATCAAATGCTTTTTCTTTATCTATTGAAATTATCATGTGATTTTTCTCCTTCCTTTAGTTTATGTGATGAATCACATTGATTGATTTGTGAATATTGAACCAGCCTTGCCTCTCCAGAATAAATTCCACTTGATCACGGTGTGTATGATTTTTTTTTTTTTATATATATTGCTGGATCCGGTTGGCTAATATTTTGTTGAGAATTGTAGCATCTAAATTAATCACGGATATTGGCATATAATATTCTTTTTTTGTGTTGTCTTTGCCTCGTTTTGAGATCAGAATTATGCTCCCTTCAGGAAAAAAATTTGAAAGTCTTCCTTCCTCTTGAATTTTTTGAAATAGCTTGAGAAGAATAGGAGTTAGTTCTTCTTTGAATTCTTGGTAGAATTCACTTGTGAAGCCATCAGGCCCAGGTCTTTTCTTTTTAGGGAGTTTTTTGATAACTTTTTTGATCTCATTTGTTGTAATTGGTCTGGCTAGGTGTTCTGATTCTTCCAGATTGATTTTTGGAAGATTATATGATTCAAGAAATTGTTCTATTTTACCTAGGTTGTCTAATTTTTTGGCATAGAGTTCTTCATAGTATTTTCTTACAATACTTTGTATATCTGTTGTGTCAGTTGTTATTTCTTCAATCTCATTTCTAATTTTATTTATTTGAGTCCTCTCACTTTATTTCTTGGTGATTCTAGTGAAAGGTTCATTGATGTTGTTTACCTTTTCTAAAACCAGCTCCTTTTTCATTGATTCTCTGTATTGTTTCCTTAGCCTCTATGTCATTTATTTCCACTCTGATTTTTATTATTTCCTTTCTTCTTCGAATCCTGAGTTTATTTGCTATTGTTTTTCTAGTTCCTTTAGATCAGAGTCAAGTTGCTTATTTTTGCTTTTTCTAGGTTTTCATGGTATGCCTGTAGTGCTATGAACTTTCCTCTCAGGACTGTTTTTGCTGTGTCCCATAAATTTTGAGTTGATATATGCTCTTTATCATTCATTCCTTTCTCAAAACTTTTTTCTTTTTTAATCTCACTATTAATCCATTCATTATTTAATAACATGCTATTTAGTTTCCAAGTGCTTGAGTATTTTTCGGGTTTAATTTTGTGGTTAATTTCTAATTTTATGCCGTTGTGATCAGAAAAATTTTTGATATGATTTCAATCTTCTTAAATTTGTTGAGATCACTTTTGTGTTCTTACATGTTGTCTTTCTTAGAGAATTTACCACGAGTGCTTGAAAAGAATGTATATTCTACTACTTTAGGGTGAAAAGTTTTGAAGATATGTATTAAATCGAGTTGACCTCGTGTATCCTTTAAGTCTGCTGTTTCTTTATTAATTTTATTTCTTGAGAATCTACCCAGTGATGTTAGTGGGGTATTGAAATCCCCTACTATTATAGTATTGCTTTTAATATCGCCTTTTATATCCATCAAATTCTGCTTTATGTATGTTAGGGCTCCTATGTTTGGTGTGTAGATATTTATAATATTTATATCTTCCTGTTGAATTACTTTTATCATTATGTAGTGTCCTTTTTTATCTGTTACTACAGCCTTTGTTTAGAGTTCATTTTGTCTGATATAAGTATTGTTACCCCGACTTTTTTTTCATTTTCATTTGCATGAAATACTTTTTTTCATCCTTTTACCTTCAGTCTATGTGCATCTTTTGTTTTAAGTTGTGTCTCTTGTAGACAGCATATGTGTATGTGTCCTGTTTATTTATCCATGCAGCTACCCTATGTCTTTTGATTAGATCATTTAATCCATTTACATTTAAGGTTATTATTAAAATGTTGTTGTTTATTGCTATTTTATTCTTTAAAGCTGTATTCTTCTTTTGCTATATTTCCCCCCCCTTTGAACTGTTCACAACAAGCCCCTTAGCATCTCTTACAAAATTGGTTTGTTTTTAATGAATTCCTTCAGGTTTTTATTTTTTGGGAAGCTCTTTATTTCTTCAATTTTTAACGTTAGCCTTGCTGGATAGATTAGTCTTGGTTGTAGGTTCTTGTTCTGCATTACTTTGAATATATCTTGCCATTCCCTTCAGGCCTCAAGTGTTTCTGTTGAGAAGTCGGATGTCATCCTAATGGGGGCTCCTTTGTAGGTGATAGCCTTTTTTTCTCTAGCAGCTTTTAAAATTTTCTCTTTATCACTTAGCTTTGGTATTTTAACTATGATGTGTCTTGGTGTAGATTTCTTTGGGTTTCTCCTTAATGGAGTTCTCTGTGCTTCTTGAAGTTGTAAAACGTTTTCCAGCCTTAATTTAGGGAAGTTTTCAGCTATCATTTTATTGAACAATGTTTCTATCCCTTGTTCTTTCTTTTCATTTTCTGGAACCTCTATGATGCGAATGTTATTTATCTTCATGTTTTCATAGAGCTCCCTTAGATTTTCCTCTCATTTTTGAGTCTCTTTTCTTTCTTTTGTTCTGCTTCCGTGCCTTTGTTTAATTAGTCCTCGAACTCTCTGATCTGATCCTTAGCTTCATCTATCCTGCTTTTAATTTCTTCTATTGTGGTCTTTAATTCTGATAATTTATTTATTATTTCTGTCTGATTCTTTTTTATTAATTCAATTTTGTTTTTTATACTTGTTATCTCTTTATTTAGGTGTTCATAATGACTATCCATTGTTTCTCTAAGTTCTTTGAACATCCTAACTATCATTATTTTAAACTTTGCATCTGATAATTTGGTTATAAATGTTTTATTCAAGTCCTTCTCTGGGGATTTGTCTTGATTCATTTGGGTTGCATTTCTCTACCAGCCCATTTTGTCTGTGTATAAGAAGGTTGTGGCCACTGGAGTCCAATGGCTGTTGCTTCTGTCTTACTAGGTGTGGTATTTCTGCAGGCCCACCACTCTCTCTGCCACTGCCTAGGGCGGTTGGGTATGGGCGTTGCTGACGCTGTCCCATTGTGGCTGTTGCTGTGATTACTGCCTCTGCTCCGTGGGAGGGGCTATGTTCTGGTGCCTGGTTCTACAAGCCTCTTTCTGTTTGGGCCTTCACCTTGCCCCCACACGTGGGGTTCACACCACTTTCAAGTCACCAGCCTGAGCTGTGGACCCCGCCCATTTTAAGCTTCCACCCAGCCCCCGCAGTAAGAACCTCCTTTCAGTGGTTTCTCGTGTTGGGTGGGGCTGCTGTCGTGTACTCAGCTGGGAGCCTTTGCCTGTGCCGGGCTATAGCCCCGCCCCTGCATTCAGGTTTGGCTCGGGCAGGATCACAAACCTTGGAGGTTAGGTGATGCGATGTGCCTGGGCGCCCTTTCTTAGCAGCAGATCTCTGCCAGTTACTGGCTTTCCCCTTTTCTCTGAAGTTGGGGCTGCATATGGTTCCTAAGCTGCCCAACTGCTTTCATGTGTCCCCTTCACCCCTGCTGGGCTAGACCGAGCTCACACAGGCTACACCTTTACCCCCACCGACAGAACTGCATTTCAGTGTCCCGCTGCCACCATTTCTCCAGCAAGCCCTCAGCAGTGTGTGTTGGGGCACTGCAGCTCAGACCCTAACACTCCATACTCTAGTCCTGGAAGCTCCCTCTGTCTAAGCAGCTCTGCTCTAAGTGTCACGGGAGAGCTTGTTTGGCTGGTGTCCTGCTTCCCTTGCCGGTATTGCTAGTTCCAGGGGAAATATTCATTTTTTATTGGGGAAGTAACTCAGCCCAGGGGTTAGGGTGCCTGTCCCTCAGAGTGTTTCTCCTTGTGCCTTCCAGTCTACACTCTCTTCTGCTGCTCTGATCCTCTTCTCTGTCCCTGTTCCCAGGAACCTCGGGTGAGTGGTTTTGAGAGAGGTTTTCTGCACTGTCTTTTTAAGAAGAATTCTGGGTCTGAGAAAACTGTCTTTCTCACAAACAGTTTTGTCACTTGTTTCCCAGCTCAATACTGTCCAAACGCCTCTTCTAGGCTCTGGGGCTGCAGGCTGGGGCTTTTTTCCTGGGACCCAAGTCATTCCCTCTCCACTAAACTCTCTTCCTGCCTCATGAGTCTCTCCTGGCTGCTGTTTGCTCCGGGGAGCTGGGCAGTCCTTTTCACATTTTTGCTTTTCCTACCAATCTCAATGTTGCTTCTTCAGTGTTCCTTGGTTGAAGAGCCCACTTAGGTTAGTTCAAAGTTGGTTTGTCCAGATGATGGTTCTTAAAATTAAGATATAATCCACTTTGGTTCTGGGAGTTGGAAGTTGGTACATCCGCCTACTCCATTGCCATCTTCTGATTATAAATGCTTAACTGGGTCAGTCATGGTGGCTAGTCACACCCTAAGCCTGTAATAGGTTTAACTTTGCATTAAGCAAGCCCTGACCACTATTCCTGTGTATCAGGGTTAATATTACTTTGAAAAACCAATAATAATCTTCTTTTCCAGAACCGACAAAGGCATAATCATCTTCAAGTGAGCACGTGATCTTATTAATTGTCAGGTAATCTAATTATGAAGATTTAGCCATGTTGCTGCCTTTCTTTTTTTCAACTTCATATGCTCTTTCTCACCTTTCCTCCTTAATTACAAATGAATAAAAGAATTGCAAAACTGTAATTCTCCAGAGTATTTGAGATCTTGTTTCCTAACGTCATCAGTTTGGCTCCAACTCTTAAACTAAGCCACAGTTTGTCCCCTGTGCAAAATTAATTCAAAATGTATCAAAGAACTAAATATTAAATATGCAACAATAAAATACATGAAGAAAACATAGGTACTAAAATCATGGACCTTGGCCATTGAAAACAATTTATGAATTTGACCTCAAAGCAAGGGAAGTAAGGCAACAATAACTAAATGAACTTTATCAAACTAAAAAGCTTCTGTGCAGCAAGAAAAACTTGATAACAAAACAAAAAAGCAACCACACAAATGGGAGATGGTAGTTACAAAGAACAGTCTTGATAAGGGGTTTTTATGCAAAGTATATAAATAGCTTACAAAGCTCAGCAACAAACAAGCAAGTGATCCAATTACAAAATGAGGGGAGGACCTAAACAGATACCAAGAGGACATATAAATAGCTAACAGATATATGAAAAAAATGCTCATCATCACTAACTATTAGAGAAGTGCAAATCAAAACTACAATGTGATACCACCTCACACCTGTTAGATTGGCTATTATCAACAAGACAGGTAATAATAAGTGTTGTAGAGGCTTTAGAAAAAAAGGAACCTTCAATCACTTCTGGTGGGAATGGAAATTCATACAACCATTATGGAAGAAAGTATGGTGGTTCCTCAAAAAATTAAAAATAGAGCTATCATATGACCCAGCAATCCCTCTACCAAATATGAACCTATAAAACTAAAACATTGGCATATGAAGACAGATGCACCATCATGTTCATAGCAGCATTATTCACAGTGGCCAAGACATAAAAAACCCCAAAATATCCTTCGATTGAGGATTGGGTAAAGAAGATGCGATACATATATACAATGGAATACTACCCAGACATAAGAGATAATGACATATTGCTATTTATGACAACATAGATGGACCTTGAGAACATTATATTGGGTGAAATATGTAAATCAGAAAAAGCTAAGGACTATATGATTTTACATATAGGTGGGATATAAAACTGAGACTCATGGACATAGATAAAAATGAAGTGGTTACTGAGGGAGAGGAAAGTGGGACAAGGGATGAGGGGAATAAGGAAGGACAAATATATGGTGACAGAAAATTATTTGACTTTGGGTGATGGGTACACAACATAATCAACAGTTTGAATGCTATAAAAATGTTTACCTGAAACCTTTGTACTCTTTTTTTAATTTAAAATTTTTTTATTACTTTTTTTAAATTAACTTTAATGGGGTGACACCAATAAATCTGGGTACATATGTACAATGAAAACATCTCCAGGTTATCTTATCATTCAATTGTGTTGCGTACCCATCACCCAAAGTCAAATTGTCCTCTGTCACCTTTTATCTGGTTTTCCCTGTGCCCCTCCCCTTCTCCCTATTCTACCCTCTCCTCCCTCCCCCCACCCCGTAACCACCACACTCTTGTCCATGTCTCATAGTCTCACTTTTATGTCCCACCTATGTATGAAATCATGCTGTTCTCAGTTTTTTTTTCTGATTTACTTATTTCACCCCATATAATGTTATTAAGGTACATCCATTTTGTTGTGAACCACAATGAGATATCACCTCACACCAGTCAGAATGGCACTCATCAGCAAAACAACACAGAATAAGTGCTGGCGAGGATTCGGAGAAAAGGGAACCCTTCTGCACTGCTGGTGGGAATGCAGACTGGTGCAGCCACTGTGGAAAACAGTTTGGAGATTCCTCAAAAAATTATAAGTCGAACTGCCTTTTGACCCGGCTATCCCACTTTTAGGAATATACCCTAAGAACACCATAACACTGTTCAAAAAGAAGAAATGCGACCCCATGTTCGTGGCAGCATTTTTCACAATAGCGAAGATCTGGAAACAGCCCAAGTGTCCGTCAGAAGACGAGTGGATTAAAAAGCTATGGTACATATATACTATGGAATACTACTCAGCCATAAGAAATGATGACATCGGATCATTTTTATTACTTTTTAAGATTAATTTTACTTTATATTGTTAATTTGGTTTCAAGTGTTCCACTCAATATAACACCCTCATCCTCTAACACATGCCCCTCATTACACCCTCTTTGTCCCCCTTCCTCTAATTCCCACTACCCCGTCCTGCTGGAATTTGCTGTTCTGTTATCTGTATCTATGTATGATGTATATCTAATTCCACTAATCCCTTCAGCTTCTCTGATCTGATTTTCTCATCCCCCTTCCCTTTGACAGCTGTCTCTCTCCTCCCCATGACCCCATACCTGAGCCTCTACTCCATTCCTCAGTTTGCCTTGTTCATTAGTTTCCATATATAAGTGAGATTATATGATATTTGTCTTTCTCTGCCTGGCTTATTTCACTTAGCATTATAATATCCAGGTCCATCTATGCCATCACAAAAGATATGATTTCCTTTTTTATGGTCATGTACTATTCCATTGCATACGTGTACCACCGCTTTTTAATCAACTTGCCCACTGACAAATACTTGGGCTGTTTCCAGATCTTGGCTATTGTAAACAATGCTGCAATAAACATGAAGGTGCATATTTTCTTTTGAATCAGTGTTTTGAAATTATTAAAATATATTCCTAAAAGTGGAATAGCTGGGTCAAAAGGCAGTTCCTTTTTTTATTTTGTGAGGAAATGTCATACTCTTCTCCACAGTGGCTGCAGAATTCTGCATTCATACCAGCAGTGTAGGAGGGTTTCCTTTTCTCCACACCCTCACAAGCATTTATTGTGTGCTAATTTGTTAATGAGCCATTCTGACAGGTGTAAGGTGGTATATTATTGCGGTTCTAATTTGCATTTCTCTGATGATTAGTGATATTGAACATTTTTTCATATACCAATTGACCATCTGTATATCTGCTTTGGAGAAGCGTCTATTTAGTTCCTTTACCCGTTTTTAGTTGGCTTGTTTACCTTCCTCGTGTTGAGTTTTAGAAGTTCTTTATCAATTTTGGTTATTAATCCCTTCTCAGATGTATTGATGAATATGTTCTCCCATTGTGTGGGTTGTCTTTTTATTTTTTTAATGGTATCCCTTGCGGTGAAAAAGCTTTTTAGTTTGATATCATCCCATTTGCTTATTTTGACTTTTAATTCACTTACCTGTGGAGATATATCAGCAAAAATATTCCTATGAGGGATATCGGATAGTTTACTGCCTATTTTTTCTTCCAAGATGTTTATGGTTTCATGACTTACATTTAAGTCTTTTATCCATTTTGAGTTTATTTCTGTGAATGGTGAAAGCTAGTGGTCTAGTTTGATTTTCTTTTTTTGCATATACCTGTCCAATTTTCCCAACACTGTTTATTAAAGAGACTGTCTTAACTGCATTGCATACTCTTATCTCCTTTTTCAAATATCAATTGACCATAAAGGTGTGGGTTTATTTCTGGATTTTCTGGTCTGTTACATTGATCATTATGCCTGTTCTTATGACAGTACCAAGCTGTTTTGATACAATGACCTTATAGTATAACTTATTATCAAGATTGTGATACCCCCCACTTTATTCTTCATTTTCAAGATTCATAAAGGTATTCGGGTTTGATTTTTTTTTTTGGTTCAGTATAAAGTTTGAGAAAATTTGTTTTATATTTTTGAAGTATGCCATTGGTATTTTAATAAGAATTGTTTTGAATCTATAGATTGCTTTGGGTAGTATAGACATTTTAATATTTATTCTTCCTATCCATAAACACGGTATATACTTCCATGTGTTTGTATCCTTCTTAATTTCTTTTTACAATGTCTTATAATTTTCTAAGTTTTTTACATTCTTGGTTAAATTTATTTCTAGGTACTTTATTATTTCTTTCAATAGTGAAGGGGATTGTTTCATTAATTTCTCTTTCTGACAATTTATGTTGGTGTATACAAACGCCACTGATTTCTTTTTCTTTTTTTTTACAGGGAGAGAGAGAGAAAGAGAGAGAGAGTCAGAGAAAGGAACAGATAGGGACAAACAGACAGGAATGGAGAGAGATGAGAAGCATCAATCATCAGTTTTTTATTGCAACACCTTAGATATTTATTGATTACTTTCTCACATGTGCCTTGATTATGGGCCTTCAGCAGACCAAGCAACCTCTTGCTGGAGCCAGCGACCTTGGGTCCAAGCTGGCGAGCTTTTGCTCAAGCCAGATGGGCCCATGCTCAATCTGGCGACCTCGGGGTCTTGAACCTGGGTCTTCCACATCCCAGTCTGACACTCTATCTACTGCGTCACTGCCTGGTCAGGCTGCCACTGATTTCTGAATATTAATTTTATATTCTGCCACCTTGCCGAATTTATTCTTCAATTTTTTCAGCTTTTTGACTGAGACTTTCAAGTTTTCTATGTACAACATCATGTCATCAGCAAATAGTATAGTCCTACTTCTTCTTTTTCAATGTGGATGCCTTTTATTTCTTCTTCTTGTCTGATTGCTGTGGCTAAGACTTCAAAAACTATGTTGAATATGAGTAGCAAATGGGTTCACCCTTGCCTTGTTCCTGATCTCAAGGGGATTGCTTTAAATTTTTGACCATTGAGTAAAAAGTTGGTTGTTGGTTAGTCATAGATGGCCTTTATTATGTAGAGCTATGTTCCCTGTATTTCCACTTTGCTCAGAGTTCTGATCATAAATGGGCCTGGATTTTATCAAATGCTTTTTCTGCATCAATTTATATAAATCATGTGATTTTTATCCTGTCGTTCATTTATGTGATGAATCACATTTATTGATTTGTAAATAATGTACCAGCCTTGCCTCCCCAGAATAAATCCCACTTAATCATAATGTATGATCTTTTTAATGCATTGCTGAATTTATTTTTTGAATACCGTAATTTGTTGAGAATTTTAGCATCTATGTTCATTAGGAACATTGGCTTATAGTTTTTATTCATTGTAGTGTCTTTACCTGGTTTTTGAATAAGAATAATGTCTGGCATGTAAAATGAGTTTAGAAGTCTTTCATCCTCTAGAACAGGGGTAGTCAACCTTTTTATACCTACCACCCACTTTTGTATCTCTGTTAGTAGTAAAATTTTCTAACTGCCCTCCGGTTTCACAGTAATGGTGATATATAAAGTAGGGAAGTAACTTTATAAAATTTATAGAGCAGAGTTACAGCAAGTTAAAGCATATAATAATTACTTACCAAGTACTTTATGTCGGGTTTTTGCTAAGTTTGGCGTAATAAATCTTTATAAAACAACTTACTATAGTTAAATCTATCTTTTCATTTATACTTTGGTAGCTCTGCTACCGCCCACCATGAAAGTTGAAACACCCACTAGTGGGCGGTAGAGACCAGGTTGACTACAACTGCTCTAGAAGTTTGCAGAATAACTTGAGAAGGATAGGTGTTATTTCTTCTATGAATGTTTGATAAAATTCGCATCCACATTGTTGAAAATGAACCTATGTCATCATTTCTTATGGCTGAGTACTATTCCATAGTACAGTATTTATGTACCCCCTCTAACATTATCTAATGTTCTATTGAAGGGCTACTTGGTTGCTTTTTTCTCTAGGCCACTATGAACAATGCTTCGATGAACATGGGGATGCAGGTGTCTTTACGTACCAGTGATTTTCAGTTTGGGGGTTATATACCCAGTAGAGGGATTTCTGGGTCTTATGGTAGTTCTATTCTTGATTTTTTTAGGAATCATCATAATTTCTTTTATAATGGTTGCACTATACTTTCCAACCAACAGCGAATGAGGTTTCATTTTTCTCCCCAGCCTCTTCAACATTTCTTATTACCTGCCTTGTTGATAATAGCTAATCTAACAGGTGTGAAGTAGTATCTCATTGTGGTTTTGATTTGCATTTCTCAAAAAGCTGGTGAAGATGAGCATCTTTTATATATCTTTTGACCATTTGTATTTTTTCCTGGAAGAAGTGTCTGTTCATATCCTTTTCCCAATTTTTTATTGCATTGTTTGCTTGTTTGTTGTTGAGTTTTGTGAGTTCTTTACATATTTTGGAGATTAGCCCCTTATCTGAGTTGTTGGAAAATCTCATTTCCCATTTAGTTGGCTGTCTCTTTTGTTGTCAGTTTCTTTTGCTGTGTGAAAGCTTCTTAATCTGATGTAGTCCCATTCTTTTATCATTCCCTTGCCTTTGGAGTCAAATTCATAAAACGTTCTCTATGGCCAAGGTCCATGATTTTAGTACCTATGTTTTCTTCTATGTCTTTTATTGTTTCATATTTTATATTTAGTTCTTTGATTCATTTTGAACTAATTTTTGTACAAGGAGACAAACCGTAGTTGAGGTTCATTCTTTTGGATTTGACTCTCCAGTTTTTTCAGCACCATTTATTGAAGAAGCTTTCTTTTTTCCATTGCATGTTTTTTGGCTCCTTTATCAAAGATATATATATGGTTTTATTTCTGGGCTCTCTATTCTTTTCCATTGGTCTGAGTGTCTATTTTTCTGCCAATACTATGTTGTTTTGATTATCATGCCTCTGTAGTATAATATGAAGTCAGGTATTGTAATGCTCCCAGCTTCATTTTTTTTTTTTTTTTAGAATTACTTTGGCTATTTGTGATGCTTTATGGTTCTGTATAAACCTGATGAATTTTTGTTTCATTTCTTTAAAAAATGACATTGGAATTTTAACTGAAATTGCATTAAATTTGTAATTGCTTTGAGTAATATGGTCATTTGAACTATATTTATTCTTCCTATCCAAGAACAAAAAATATTATTTCATTTCATTGTGTCTTTTTTGATTTCCTTTAATAATGCTTTGTAGTTTTCATTATATAGGTCCTTTACATTCTTTGTTATGTTTATTCCTAGGTATTTTATTCTTCCTTGTTGCACCATAAAAGAAATTTTGGTCATTTTCTGAAGTTTCATTGTTGACAGAAAGAATACAACTGACTTCTGTATGTTAATTTTGTATCCTGTGACCTTCCTGTATTGGTTTATTGTTTCTAATAGTCTTTCTGTGGAGTCTTTGATGTTTTCTATATACAGGATCTTATTATCTGCAAAAGGTGAACCTTTACTTCTTCTTTCCCACTATGAATGTCTTTTATTTCTTTCTCTTGTCTGATTGCTTTGGCTAAAATTTCCAGCACTACATTGAATAGGAGTGGAGAGTGGGCAGCCTTATATAGTTCCTGATTTTAGAGGAAAAGTTTTCAGTATTTTGCCATTTAATATGATGTTAGCTGATGGTTGAGATATTTTTCTTCTATACCCATTTTGTTGAGTGTTTTAAACATAACATGATGTATTTTATCGAATGCCTTTTCTGCATCTATTGATAGGATCATATGGTTTTTGTTCTTTGTTTTGTTGATATGGTGTATTATGTTAATTGTTTTACGTATGTTGAACTATTTTTGTGATTCTGAGATAAATCCCACTTGATCATGGTTAATTATTTTTTAATGTGTTGTATTCAGTTTGCTAGTATTTTGCTTACAATTTTTTCATCTGTACTCATTAGAGATATTGGTCTATAGTTTTCTTTTTTTGTGTTGTCCTTGCCAGGTTTTGGTATGAGGGTTATGTTGGCCTCATAAAATGTGTTTGGAAGTATGGCTTCTTCAATTTTTTGGAAGACTTTGAGGGGGATAAGAACCAAATATTCTTTGAATGTTTGATAGAATTCACTAATATAGCCATCTGGCCCTAAACATATTTGGGGGGCAGTTTTTGATAGCTGTTTCTATTTCTTCCCTTCTCATGGGTGTGTTTAGGATTCTGACTTCTTCATGATTCAGTCTAGAAAGAGTATATTGTTTTAGAAGTTTATCCATTTCTTCTAGATTTTTAAGTTTGGTGGCTTATATTTTTTCATAGTATTTTACAATAATCCTGTGTATATCTATGATATCTGTGGTAATTTCTCTTCTTTCACTTTAAATTTTGTTTATATGAGTCCTTTCTCTTCTTTCCTTAGTGAGTCTTGCCAAAATTTTGTCAATTTGGTTGATCTTTTCAAAAAATCAGCTTCTTGTTTTATTGATTCCTTCTATAGTTTTTCTGTTCTCTATTTTATTTATTTTTGTTCTAATTTTTATTCTTTTCTCTCTTCTGCTGGTTTTAGGTTGCTTTTTCTTTCTTTTTCTTAAGATATTATGTTAAGTTGTTTACTTGGGCTCTCTGTTATTTGTTCATATTATCCTGTAATAATATAAACTGTTCTCTTATACTGCTTTTGCTGCATGCCAGAAATTCTGATATGTCGTGTTGTCATTTTCATTTGTCTGTATATATCTTTTGATCTCTGCTTTCATTTCTTCTTTGACCCAGTCATATTTTAGAAGTATGTTGCTTAATTTCTACATTTTTGTGTGTTTGTTTACTTACTTTTTGCAGTTGAATTCTAGTTTCAAAGCTTTATGGTCAGAGAATGTGCTTGGTATAATTTCTATCTTTCTGAATTTGTTGATGTTAGTTTTGTGTCCCAACACATGGTCAATTCTTGAGAATGTACCATGTATAATGGAGAAAAATGTATACTCTGACATTTTGGGATGAAATGTTCTGTAGATGTCTATCATATCTAATTGTTCTAGTGTTTTGTTTAAGGCAAATATTTCTTTATTAGTTTTCTATTTGAATGAACAATCTAGAGACATCGGTGGTGTATTGAAGTCTCCAAATATGATTGTATTTTTGTCGGTTTTGCTTTTCAGTTCTGTTAGTAGATTTCTTATATACTTTGGTCCTCATTGGTTTGGTGCATATATATTAAGAAGTGTTAAGCCTTCTTGATTCAATGTCCTTTTTATCATAATGAAATGACCATCTTTGTCTTTGATTACCTTTGTTGTCTTGTGGTTAGCATTGTTAGATATAAGTATAGCTACACCAGCTTTTCTTTGGATATTATTTGCTTGGAGAATCATTTTCCAGCCTTACACTTTGAGGCTGTTTTTATCCTTGTAGCTTAGATGTGTTTTTTGAAGGCAGCATATAGTTAGATTTTCTTTTTTGATCCACTCTGCTACTCTGTGTCTTTTTTTTTTTTGGTGAATTCAGTCCAATTATGTTTAATGTAATTATTGATACTTGAGGATTTCCTATTATGATTTTATATAATGCTTTCTGATAGCTGTTTTCCTTGTTTGATTCTTCTCTTTTTTTTTTTTTGTCATTTGTTTCTGTTTGGTTATATTCCATACTTCTTTCCTCTCTTCTTTTTTAAGCAATGTTTTTCAGTAGTTGTATTTTCAGGAATAGTTAACATTCGATAATTAAAAATATATATATCATATTCATTGTAGTCCATTATCTCATGAGTGCTTCTGCACTCCATCCTCTTTTGTTACTGCTAATTTTTCTCTTCTCCCCCTTTTCTTTTGTTTTTTTTCATATTATTCTTGTTTTCTTTGTGCTCTTGTTAGAGATTTTACATGTAATTTTGTTTTGATTTGTTCTTTGTATTCGCTTGAATAACCCACTTTAGTATATCCTGAAGGGAGGGTTTTCTAATGATAAATTTGCTCATTTTTTCTATATCTGTAAATATTATTATTTCCCCTTCATATTTGAAGGAAAGCTTTGATGGATATAGTATTCTGTGCTGGAAGTTCCTCATTCAGTACTTTAAATATTGGGGTCCACTTTCTTCTAGCTTACAGAGTTTCTGTTGAGAAATCTGATGATAACTTAATGGGCCTTCCTTTATATGTTGTAGTTTTCTTTTCCTGGCTGCCTTGTGAATTTTTTATTTGTCATTAATTTTGATAATTTCATTACAATGTGCCTTGGAGTAGGTCTGTTTGGGTTAAGGTAACTTGGTGTTCTGTTTGCTTCTTAGATTCAAGGCTTTAATTTTTTTCATAGGCTTGGGAAATTCTCATAGATTATTTTTATGAATATGTTCTCCATTCCCTTTTCTTTTTCTTCTCCTTCTGATATACCTATTATTCTTATATTGTTCTTTTTGGTGGAGTCAGACAATTCTTGTAGGGATTTCTCATTTTTTTTATTAATTTGTGAGTCTCTTCTTCTCTCTGTGGTATCTCTAGTAGCCTGTCTTATATGTCACTAATTCTCCCTTTTATCTTGCCTGTTCTATTAGCTAAGCTTGTCACCTCATTTTTCAGTTCATGTATTTAGTTTTTCATCTCTGTTTGGTTTGTTTTTATAGTTTCAATTTCCTTGATGAAGTATTTTTTTGTTCATTAAATTGTTTTATTGAGCTCACTAAATTGTCTTTTGGAACTTTCTTGTACTTTACTGAGTATTTTTAGGACTTCAATTTTGAATTTCCTGTCTTAACTGCAAGGTTTCCACGTAATTGAATTATTTTTCTAGAGATTTTTTATCAGCTATCTGAGCTACATCTCTGTCTTTTGTACCCATAATATTAGATTCTTTCTTCTTAATGGCATTTAAAAGTGGTATTAAGTTTTATTTTACAGGGACAGAGAGAGAGAGAGAGAGGGATAGATAGGGACAGAAAGACAGGAATGGAGAGAGATGAGAAGCATCAATCATTAGTTTTTTTGGTGCAGATGCGACACCATAGTTGTTCATTTATTGCTTTCTCACATGTGCCTTTATCACAGGCCTTCAGCAGAATGAGCCACCCCTTGCTGGAGCCAGCGACCTTGGGTCCAAGCTGGTGAGATTTTTTTTTGCTGAAACCAGATGGGCCCTCACTCAAGCTGATGACCTAGGGGTCTCAAACCTGGGTCTTCCGCATTCCAGTCTGATGCTCTATCCACTGCACACTGCTTGGTCAGGCGAAAGTGGTATTGTTAATAATATTAATGAGAGATAATTAAGAAAGTGAAATAAAAGTTGAAAAAATACAGTGAAAATGAAAATTTGATAATGATAAGAGAACAGGGAGCAGGAACTGAGGAGCGATGACAAAATAGAGAAAAAATGAAGTAAAAAACAAACAAAATGCCATAAAGAAAGTTATGAGTCCAAAATATAATAATGTGATGATAAATGACAATTCGATTAGAGCAACAAAGAAAAAAATAAGAAAAATAAAAATGAAGAAGAAAATAAAAATATAAAGGAAACAAAATGTGAAGGGAGAAAAAAACAGAGAGAAAGTAAAAAAACAAAATACAAAAACAAAGAGAACAAAAATGGAAAAGGAAAGAAAAACAGAAGTAAAGATTTCTGAAATAAAATCCTCACACACATGCCTGACCTGTGGTGGTGCAGTGGATAAAAGCGTTGACCTGGGAACACTGAGGTCTCCAGTTCAAAACCCTGCACTTGTCTGGTCAAGGCACATATGGGAGTTGATGCTTCCAGCTCCTGCCCTCTTTCTCTCTTTCTCTCTCTCTCTCTCTCTCACTCTCTGTCTCCTCTCTAAAATGAATAAAATAAAAAGAAATTTTTAAAAAGTTAAAAAAAATCCTCACACACACACAAAAAGATAATAAAACATGTAACAAGTATGGATAATGTAGTTCAAAAGGAAAATAATAAAAAAGTAAAACTCAAAAATGACAAAAAGCATTAAAAATGTAATTTCTGGTTTTGAGAGGTAGCTTTTTTTTTTTTGGCAGGTGACTCTGTACTATAAGTTTTGCCTCTTTGGGACTTTTGGGCAGAGGTCTGCTGATATGTCGCTGTGACAATGATGTAGGCTGAGCCTCAATCTTGTTGGTAGGTGGGGCTTGTTAGTGCTTTGTAATTATATGGCTTTAGTAATGGCAGTCTCAGTTTCCAGGTGCCTCTTCACACATCCCTCCCACTGGAGCTAGCAGCCTGGATACTTAGCTGTGGGGTCCACCTTAGCTACTATTCTTGCAGCAAGAAATTCTATGCACAGTCAGGTTCCCCCTCCAGTACCTCCCAAAGCACAATTCTGGGGAAGGAGTGGGAACCAGAGCTGCCAGTGCAAGTAGCAAAGGCAGGGCACAAACCAAGGGTCAAGTTTCTTTCTGTTATACACAGGCAAAATTCTATGGGCTGGTGGTAATATCTAGCATGCCTCAGTGCACTTCAGTTTTAATCTCTATGGGAGTTTCCTGCTTGCACTGCTTGGTAGGCTGTGACAGGCCATGTGTGTGATCAACTCCCACGATTCCAGCAATGCACACAGATGGTTGCAGATTTTGTTAGGCACCTAGAGCAGGTATTCTCGGGTCAAGGGTTTTGGCCTGTTGCGTGCCCAGTGCTGGAGATTGTGGAGCCGGAAATGCCCAAAGATGCTGGTGCCCCTGCAGCTGCCCAACATCGACAATCTTGGGCCAAGCACCATGGTCCCTGTGTGAACCCTGTGCTGGGGATAGTGGAGCCAGAGTGCCCAAAGACACTGGTGCTCATGCAGGTGCTTGATGTTGTTAATCTCAGGCTAAGCACCTTGACCCACACACACGCCCACTCGCTCCTCATGCTGGTGATGCTAAGCAGAGCTGCTAGCACTGCACTGGTGATCATGGAGCTGGGAATGCATAAAGATGTTGGTGCCAGCCCACACAGCAGCATGTACTGGTAATTTTAGGTGGATCCCACCACCCGTGTGCTTGACCAGTGTCCACAATCTCAGGCAGGGCCAGTGTGTTCTTTCTTTTGTTTGGGAGCCCACCCTAACTCATTTTCATCCCCACTAGTACAGTCTCTCCTCTTCGCCCAGCTCCAAACAAAAGTATCCCTACCTGAGATCAGTGCAGAAAGCAAAATGCCCCATCCTCCATCTTATATATTCAGCCACTTTTTCACCTAATCATATCTTTGCCTGGTGTATGTAAATTTGGGGTGCTCCTAAGTTTTTTCTTTGTGTTTAGTTGAATTTGTTGAAATTTCAAGGGGAGAAATTGGGAGTATCTTTCATGCTGTCACTTCTCTGACATCATTCTCTTTTTTTCTTGATAAGTCTATTTAAAGGTTCATCAATCTTGTTTATCTTTTCAAAGAACCAGCTCTTGTCTTCATTGAACTTCTGTATCTTTTTTTTAGATTCTATGTAATTTATTTCTGCTCTTTATTATTTCATTCCTTCTATTTCCTCTGGGCTTTATTTGTTTTTTACATTTTCTAGTTTTTTCACGTGCAAGTTTAGATGGTTTATTTGAGATTTTTCTTGCTTCTTAAGGTATACCTATAATATTATGAACTGCCCTCTTAGGACTGCTTTTACTGTGTCCCATAAATTTTGAATTGTTTTATGTTCATTTTCATTTGTTTAAAGAAAATTTTTTATTTCTTCTTTGATCTCATTGTTAGCCCATTTGTTATTTATACCATGCTATTTAGCAACCAACTGTTTGAATGTTTTTCTGTTTTTCTATTGTACTTGTTTCTAGTTTCATGCCATTATGTTCAGAGAAGATGCTTGATATAATTTCAATCTTTTTAAATTTATTGAGACTTTCTTTGTGTCCTAACATATGGTCTACCTGCTAGATTGTACCATAAGCACTGGAGTGAAAGTTTCTGAAGATATCAATTAAATCCAGTTGACCTAGTGCAGGCATGGCCAACATACAAACTGTGGGCTGGATTCGGCTCACGTAATGTGTTTATGTGGCCCGCGATTAAATTTTTAATATTTTCCACTACTTTAAAATCTCAGCTACTCAGAAGCTGAAGTGTCTTTGATTATTGAAAATAGAGA
Organism: Rhynchonycteris naso; assembly: GCA_037038555.1. Classification (NCBI taxonomy): domain Eukaryota; kingdom Metazoa; phylum Chordata; class Mammalia; order Chiroptera; family Emballonuridae; genus Rhynchonycteris; species Rhynchonycteris naso. Next base: position 174,634,802 of record CM072996.1, on the reverse strand, counting down.
TATTTAGGAAGATAGTGATATGCGGAAAAATATTTTGAGTGTGACTAATTTAGGGTTAACTTCCAATAATTGGTTGAATGGATTTGTGATATTTCTTTATTTTTTAAAACAATTCCATTATAAAGATTTAAAACTTTTGTACTCATCTGTACTCGATATGAACTGTTTGACGTTTAGTGGCGATATGAAACCCACATATTTTAGGTGGAATTTGCCAGTACGCACCCAAGGTCAAACAATTTGTTGAGTATTCTATAAATTATTATTTTAAACTCTGTCTTTGTAGTTTGGTTATTTCAATTTCAGTTAGCTCTTTTTCTGGAGATTTCTCTTGTTGATTCATTTGGGTCATATTTCTTTCTTATTTTATTAATTTTAATTTTAATGGGTGACATTGATAAATCGGGATACATATGTTCAGAGAAAACATCTAAAGGTTATTTTGACATTTAATTATAATGCATACCCATAATCCAAAGTAAAATAGTCTTCCGTCACCTTCTATGTGGTTTTATATGTGCCCCTCCCCTCCCCCTACCCACATCTTCTCCTCCCCCTTTCTTCATCCTGGATAGCCAGAACACTTTGTCCATGTCTTTGAGTCTCATTTTTATGTCCCATCTATGTATAAAATCATACAATATTAGTTTTTCTGACTTACTTATTTCATTTAGTATAATGTTATCAAGGTCAATCCATGTTGTTGGAAATGATCCGATGTCATCATTTCTTATGGCTGAGTAGTATTCCATAGTATATATGTATCAAAGCTTTTTAATCCACTCGTTCACTGAAGGACACTTGGGCTGTTTCCAGACTTTTGCTATTGTGAACAATGCTGCCACAAACATGGAGGCACATTTCTCTTTTTGAACAGTGCTATGGTGTTTTTAGGGTATATTCCTATAAGTGGGATAGCTGGGTCAAAAGGCAGTTTAATTTTTAATTTTTTGAGGAATATCCATACTTTTTTCCACAGTGGCTGCACCAGTCTGCATTCCCACCAGCAATGCATGCAGGTTCCCTTACCTCCACATCCTCGCCAGAACTTAATCTGTGTTGTATTGTTGATGAACGCCATCTTGACAGGTGTGAGGTGATATCTCATTGTAGTTTTAATTTGCATTTCTCTAATGGTTAGTGATGTTGAACATTTTTTCATATGGCTATTGGTATGTCCTCTTTGGAGAAGTGTCTATTCATTTCTTTTGCCCATTTTTTGATAGGATTTTTGTTTTCCTGGTGTTGAGTTTTAGAAGTTCTTTATAAATTTTGGTTATTAACCCCTTATCAGACGTGCTGTCAAATATGTTCTTCCACTGTGTCGTTTGTCATTTTATTCTGTTCTTATTGTCTTTAGCTGTGCAAAAACTTTTTAGTTTGATATAGTCCCATTTGTTTATCTTGCCTTTTATTTCATTTCCCGTGGAGATAAATTGGCAAATAATTGCTGCTACAGATGTCAGAGAGCTTACTGCCTATGTTTCCTTCTAAGATGTTTATGGTTTCACGGCTTACATTTAAGTCTTTTATCCATTTTGAGTTTTCTTTTGTGAATGGTGTAAGCTGATGGTCTAGTTTCATTTTTTTTGAAGGTAGATGTCCAATTTTCCCAACACTATTTGTTAAAGAGGTTGTCTTTATTCCATTATATGGGTTTATTTCTGGGTTCTCTGTTTTGTTTCATTGATATATATGCCTGTTCTTATGTCAGTACCAGGCTGTCTTGAGTACCATGGCCTTGTAGTATAACTGGATATCAAGAAGAGTGATATCTCCTTTTTTATTCTTTTTTTTTCAATATAGCTGAGTCTATTCGTGTTCTTTTTTGGTTCCAATTAAATTTTTGAAATATGTGTTCTATATCTTTGAAGTATGTCATTGGTATTTTAATTGGTATTGCGTTGAATTTATAAATTGCTTTGGATAATATCGACATTTTAATAATGTTTATTTTTTCTAACCATGAGCGCAGTATATGCTTCCACTTGTTTGTATCTTCCTTGATTTCTTTTATCAATGTTTTATAATTTTTCGAGTACAAGTCTTTAATCTTTTTGGTTAAATTTACTCCTAGGTACTTAATTTATTTGGTTGCTATAGTCCAGGAAATTATTTTCTTATTTTTTCTTTCTAATATTTCATTGTTGGTGTATAAAAATGCCTCTGATTTCTGAGTATCAATTTTATATCCTGTCTCCTTGATGAATTCATTTATCAGGTTCAGTACTTTTTTGACTGAGACTTTATGTTTTTCTATATACAATATCATAACATCTGCGAATAATGACACTTTTACTTCTTCATTTCCAATTTGGATGCCTTTTATTTCTTCTTCTTGTCTGATTGCTGTGGCTTTGAACTTCCAGAACTATGTTGAATAAGAGTGGTGAATGGGAACACTCCTGCCTTGTTTCTGATCTTAAGGGGATTGATTTTAAATTTTGCCCATTGAATATGATGTTGTCTGTGGGTTTGTGATAGATAGCCTTTGTCATGTTAAGGTATGTTCCCTGTATTCCCACTTTGTTGAGAGTTTTGATCATGAATGGATGCTGGATTTTATCACATGCTTTTTCTGCATCTATTGAAATTATCATGTGGTTATTGTCCTTTCTTTTGTTTATGTGATAAATCACATTGATTGATTTGCTAATATTTAACCAGCCTTGTGTCCCAGAATAAATCCCACTTGATCATGGTGTATGGTTTTTTTCGTATAGTGCTGGATCTGGTTGGCTAATATTTTCTGATGATTTTAGCATCTAAATTCATCAGGGATATTGGTCTATAATTTTCTTTCTTTGTATTGTCATTGCCTGGTTTTGAAATCAGAATTATGATTGCCTCATGAAAGAAGATAGAAAGTCTTCATTCCTCTTGAATTTTTTGAAATAGCTTGAGAAGAATAGGAGTTAGTTCTTCTTTGAATTATTGGTAGAATTCACTTGTGAAGCCATCAGGCCCAGGACTTTTCTTTGTTGGAAGTTTTTTGATAACTGTTTCAATCTCATTTGTTGTAATCAGTCTGTTTAAAGTTTCTGATTCAGATTTTTTTTTAGAAGATTGTATGTTTCAAGGAATTTATCCATTTTATGTAGGTTGTCTAGTATTTTGGCATACTATTCTTAATAGTATTTTTATACAATATTTTGTTTTTCTGTTGTGTCATTTGTTATTTTTCCACTCTCCTTTCTAATTTTATTTATTTGAGTCCTCTCTCTTTTTTTCTTTTTGAGTCTAGTTAAAGGTTCATTGCTCTTGTTTACTTTTGAAAGTACCAGGTCCTGGTTTCACTGATCCTCTGTATTGTTTCTTTAGTCTCTATGTCATTTATTTCTACTTTGATCTTTATTATTTTCTTCCTATTACTACCCCTGGGCTTTACTTGCTGTTGTTTTTCTAATCCTTTAGATGCCAGGTAAAGTTGCTTATTTGAGCTTTCTCTAGTTTCTAATGGTATGCTTGTAGTGCAGTGAACTTCTCTCTCAGTACTGCTTTTGCCGTGTCCCATAAATTTGAGTTAATGTATGCTCATTATCATTGGTTTCTAGAAAGTCTTTTATTTCTTCTTTGATCTCATTGTTAATCCATTCATTATTTAATAACATGCTATTTAGTTTCCAAGTGTTTGAGTATTTTTCAGTTTTTCTTTTGTGGTTAATTTCTAGTTTCATGGCATTGTGATCAGAGAAAATGCTTGATATGATTTCAATCTTCTTAAATTTGTTGAGACTGCTTTTGTGTCCTAACATGTTGTCTATCCTAGAGAATGTACCTTGAGCACTTGAAAAGAATGTATATTTTGCTGCTTTGGGTGAAAGGTTCTGAAGATATTTATTAAATCAAGTTGATCTAGTGTATCCTTTAAGTGTGCTGTTTCTTTGTTAATTTTCTTTCCTATCCAGTGAAGTTAGTGGGGTATTCAAATTCCCTGCTATTTATAGCATTGCTGTTCCTCTTGTGCTTTATATCCATCAAAGTCTATCTTATGTATTTCAGAGCTCCTATGTTTGGTGCATGGATATTTATAATGGTTATATCTTCCTGTTGAATTGCTCCCTTTATTATAATGTAGTGTCCTTCTTTATCTCTTGCTACAACCTTTGTTTTAAAGTCCATTTTGTCAGATATAAGTATTGTTATCCTGGGTTTTTTTTAATTTTCATTTGCATGAAATATTTTTCTTATCCTTTTACCTTCAGTCTATATGAATCTTTTGTTATGGTGTTTTTCTTGTAGACAGCATATATATGGGTCCTGTTTTCTTATCCATGCAGCTACCCTATGTCTTTTGATTGGATCATTTAATCCATTTACATTTAAGGTTATTATTGATATGTAGTTGTTTATTGCCATTTTACTCTTTAAAGCTGTATTCTATTTTTGCTGTATTCTTTCTTCTTTTTGATCTGTTCCCAACAGGCCCTTTAGCATCTCTTGCAGAATTGGTTTGGTTTTCATGAATTTCTTGAGTTTTTTTTTTTTTTCTCTTTGGGAAGCTTTTTATTTCTTTTTCAATTTTAAACATTAGCCTTGCTGGATAAAGTAGTCTTGGTTGTAGGTGTTGTAGGTTCTTGTTCTGCATTACTTTGAATATGTCTTGCCATTCCCTTCTGGCATCAAGTGTTTCTGTTGAGAAGTCAGATCTCATCCTTATGGGGGCTCCTTTATAGGTGATAGCCTTTTTTTTTTTTCTAGCAGATTTGAATATTTTCTCTTTATCACTTAGCTTTGGTATTTTAATTATGATGTGTCTTGGTGTAGATTTCTCTGGGTTTTTCTTTAATGGAGTTCTCTGTGCTTCTTGGACATGTGAGCCATTTTTCAGCCTTAATTTAGGGAAGTTTTTAGCTATGATTTGGTTGAACAAAGTTTCTATCCCTTGTTCTTTCTCTTCTTCTTCAGGAACCCCTATGATACAGATGTTATTTCTCTTCATGTTGTCACAGAGCTCCCTTAGAGTTTCTTCAGAATTTTTGAGTCTTTTTTCCTTTTTCTGCTCTGCTTCTGTGCCTTCATTTATTTTGTTTTCTAAATCGGTGATTGGATCCTAAGCTTCATCTATCTTGCTTTTAATTCCTTCCATTGTGTTCTTGAATTCTTATATTGTATTCGTCATTTCTTTCTGATTTTTTCTTAAAATTTCAAAATTTTTTTATACTTGTTATTTCTTTATTTAGGTGTTTTTAATGACTATCCATTGTTTCTCTAAGCTCTTTGAACATACTAACTATCATTATTTTAAATTCTGCATCTGGTAATTTGGTTATATCTTGTTCATTCAGGTCTTTCCCTGGGGATTTCTCTTGATTCATTTGAGTTGCATTTCTCTGCCTGCCCATTTTGTTTGTGTATAAGAATGGTGTGGCCACTGGAGTCCAATAGTTGTTGCCCTGGGAGTGGTCTGTCTGCAGGCCCGCCACTCCCTCTACTGCTGCCTAGGGCCCTTTGGTATGCACTTAGCTGTCACCAGTCACCTGAGGCTGTTACTGCGGTTTCTGCCTCTCCTCCATGGGAGGGGCTGTGTTCTCCTGCCCAGGTCTACAAGCCTCAGCCTGTCTTGGCCTTTCCCCCGCCCTCATGGGTAGGGTTGCATGCCACACTAGAGTACAAGCCTTGATGCGAAGGGCAAGGTGAGCACCTTTGCTCACGTATTGTTTCTGCCTGTTCCCAGGCTTCTGCCTAGCCCCTGTGATCAGAGCCAGCTTGCACACTGGCTTCCGCCAAGCCCTTGTGGTCAGGGCCAGCTTGCGCAGCTTCTCAGACCTTGGCTCCTTGGTCCTAGCAGGGCTGCTGGTACATGCTCTGCTGCAAACCTCTGCCTGTCCTGGGTTTTTGCACCACCCTTTCAGTCAGGGCTGGCTTGGGTAGGATTGCAAACCTCGGATTTTAGGGCCCTGCAGGTCTGCTGGCGCATGCTCAGCTGCGATCCTCCACCTGTCCTGGCTTTTGCTCACCCCCACCATCAGGGCTGACTTGTGCAGGGTCGCAAGCCTTGGAGGCCAGGTGATGCTGTGTGCCTGGGTGCCCTTGCTCAGCAGCATATCTCTGCCTGCTCCCAGGCTCCTGCTTTTTCTGCACAGGTGAAGGTGCAGGCAGGCCTGCAGCTGCTGGACCACTTTTGAGGGTCCCCTCCTCCCCTCCTGGGCTAGACCAAGCTCACGGCCACCAGCGCAGCCTCTGCCCCAGCTGACAGAACCGCTTTTCTACGTCCCGCCTTCACCATCCCTCCAGCAAGCCTTCAGCAGTGTGGGTGGGGACACTGTGGCTCAGTCCCTAACACTCCATACTGTAGTCCTGAAATCTCCCTCCTTCAAAGCGGCAGTGCTCTAAGTGCTGCGGGAGAGTTTGTTTGGCTGGTGTCCTGCCTCCCTTTGCTGGTATTGCTAGTTCCAGGGGAAATATTTGTTTCAGATTTGGGAAGTGACTCAGCCCAGGGTTTAGGGTAGCTTTCCCTCAGAGTGTTTCTCTCTGTTCCTTCCAGACCACACTCTCTTCCCTCTGTTCTGGTCCTCTCCTCTCTCCTTCCCCTGGAGCCCAAAGTGAGTGGTTGTGAGAGAGGTTTTTTGTGCCATCTCTTTAAGAGGAATCCTGGTCTGTAAAAACTGTCTCTTTCTCACAAACAGTATCCTAATTTGTTTCACAGCTAAATACTGTCCATACACTTCTTCTAGGCTCTGGGGCTGCAGGCTGGGGCTTTGTTCCTGGGACCCAGGTCCCTCCCTCTCCGCTAACCTCTCTTCCCACCATGCAAGTCTTTCCAGGCTATCATTCGCTCCAGGAAGCTGGACAGCCCTTTCCGTGTTTTCACTTTTCCTACAAGTTTCAGTGTGTCTTCTTCAGTGTTCCTTGGTCGAAGAGTCCATTTAGTTTAGTTTAAAGTTGGTTTATCCAGATTATGGTTTTTAAAATTGAGTTATAATCCACTTTTGTTCCAGGAGTTGGAAGTTGGTATGTCCGCCTACTCCATCACCATCTTGCCGTTCGGGTCATATTTCTTTTTCCTCCCATTTTGTCTATGTATTGGGTAGCTCTGCCTGACCTTGAAATTTGTTGTGATGTCTTTATAAGGAAGATATGCTCAGTGGGACTGAACTCCAGGCCACCTAATTTTCTTGCTCTGGCAATGCTTCTTGAGGCTAGTATTTTTTCTTTCATTATATGTGAGCATTGAATGCAGTCTGTTTTTTTTGTGGGTGGTTTTATCCCTTCAGGCTGGCTGGCTGTAAGGGTCAACCTTGATCATGTGTATTAGACACAGTGCAGTGTCTGTTCTGTTGGGCATATTTATTCTTCACAGTGTCTGGTGCCTGTGGACTCTTGCTTTGTGTGTACTACTTGTGTAGTTAGCTGAGAATAGAGTTTGTGCTGTCTGCCACCCACTACTGCTTGTATTGGTTGTTAAGTCTACTTAGGTTGACGTCAGCCATCGTTTGTAACCTGCTATGAGCTACCTGTCTGAAGCTATTGCTCTGTTTGTGGTTTGTGGCTGTCTACATTTCCTGTGCCTAGGTATTGTGGGACAGGCTGACCTGTGTATAAGAATCAGCTTCCTTCTGCTTAGAGATGAGAGCAGCTTTACAAAATTGCCAAGCTCTGTAAGATTTGCCTTCACTTTTCAGCTGCTTCAATAACTCTTGCAGCTGCTTCTTCTTCCCACAGTCTTCTGTAGAATGACTATAGTGTAGGCTCAGACTGGCCTCACCCAACCAACCCCTCTACAGGTTGCAAGCTTGGTGGCTCAGAGGCTCTGAAGTTGGGAATACAAAGTTAGTGGGACCCTCTACTTCAGGGGCTCAGTACAAAAAATGTAGCCCCTACTCTAGAGCTTAATCTCTCTGCCACTGTTGGATACTCAAATTTTATTTCTACCCAGCAAAGTGAGCAGCAGGTTCAGATGGATTGGGGCTGAGAGTCCCCTCTGAAGAAGTTCTTCCAGCTGGTTGGAACCTGGTCTCAGGGAGGAGGACTGAGAGAGTCCTCTTTTGGGGCTGACTGTGCCCCCCTAGAAACTGTCTAAGCCTCTTGACAAGACCCAACAATAGGCTTTCAGGGACTCATAATTTAATATCTATGCTCCAAGCTTCTCTCTACATTCCCCCACTGAAACCTAGCCCAGTGGGGCAGAATATCCAGCTGCTGGTCAGCTGACTATGATGTTCCACCCTTTCTAATGCATATGAGCTGCTGTGCCAGTGCTGATTAGAGAAAGCAGAACTCACCTCAGCTGAGCCCGGTGTGAGGAAACCTTCCTTAGGATACCCTACTAACTAGGTTTGTTAGGTCCTAAACCTATGCTCTCCATAGCTGGGCACTGGAAGTGCCAGCCCTAGGCATTCCTAGAGGAAACCTGGCATAGACCATTGGGAGACACTGCCTGTGAATGGCCCTCAGAAACCTCCTTGGAGCTACAAGCAAACCAGAGTTTGTGGCTGCCTCCTGGCCCTCGGTGCCCATGAAAATATCAAGCCACACACCTAGGCTGGCTTTTACCCACACTGGGCCTGGGGGAAGCTCCACAAAAGCCCTACCTCCTGTATCCTTTGTCTGCTGGCTACTTATTGAGATGGGCCACTGAAAAACATCTGGTAGAGTCCAGAGTTTGGGGCAAGTCAGGGATTAGGAAGAGTAGTATTTGTTGTCCCCACCCCTCAGCCCGAGGTATTTGTTGTTCCACACTTTTTTCACAGTCCTTGGAAAGGTGTGGCCCCAGAAGTCTGGTGAGTGTGGCCTCTGAGACCCAGAGATGTGGTCTGCCTGCAGGCCAGGCAGTTTCTACTGAGTCTCCCATGAAGCAGAAGCACCGATCATAGACTTGAGAAAGTGAGGGGGAAACTCCAGCCACAAGACCAGAAAACCTAGTCACTGATGTGACCGTCTTTTCAGGCTGACTTCTCAGAATGGTTAGGTTTCCATGGGGTGTGGCAAGAAGAATTCCTGAGGGAGGGGCAGTTGCTTCCCCCCATTCTGATTATGCTCAGAAGACACTGCTCTGCCCAAGAAAGATGAAGACTGTGTTATTGGAGAATAGCTCAGCACAGTGGGTCCGGTGGCCATCCCCCACAGGGTCTCTCTCTGTGCCTCAAACTTCACCCTCTCAGCATACAACTCTAGTCCTCTCAACTCTGCTCAACCAGAGCCCTGGGTAAGTGGCTGTGAACATGTTTTTGTGCATGACCCCTTTAAGATGGAACCTGCATCTCAAAAGCTCCTGTCTCTTTCTCACAGACAGGAAACTCAGCTCTTCACTACCAAATGCTGTGTGGGCACCTCTTCTAGGTTCTGGGGCTCTAGGTTAAGGCACCCAGGCTGGGTTTTAGAACCCTCCCTCTCAGGGCAAACCTCCTGCAGTAAGAGTTTCTCTGGACCCTCAGCTGCCACTCGTTCTTGGGAGCAGGGCAGCCTTTCTTGTGTCTCTGCCCTTCCTACCAGTCTTGGTGTGGCTTCTTCTGTGCTCCTTGGTTATAAACTCTTCTATAGTCCAAAGTTAGCTTTTCAAGATGATTGTTTTTAAATTAAGTTGTAATCCAATTTGATCTTGGGAGGTGGCACATATACCTATGCTATTGCCATCTTAGAATGTCCCTATGTACTCTTATTGATTAGTGTCATGCTTTAAATGCAATTTTCTAAATAAAATTTAAAAATTCTCTGCAGGTTTGGACACCATTATGCTGACAGTGACTACTAAATTATTTCTTCTTTTTCCTTTTACTAATTTTAATGGGGTGACAAAAATAAATCAGGGTATATATGTTCAAAGAAAACATCTCCAGGTTATCTTATCATTCAATTATATTGTATACCCATCACCTAAAGTTAAATTGTCCTCTGTCAACTTCTATCTGGTTTTCTTTGTGCCCCTCCCCTTCCCCCTCTAGGACCTTCTCTTCCCTCCCCCCACCCCGTAAGCACCACACTCTTGTCCATGTCTCATAGTCTCACTTTTATGTTCCACCTATGTATGAAATCCACTGTTCTCAGTTTTTTTTTTTTGTTTTTGTTTTACTTATTTCACTCCGTATAATGTTATCAAGGTCCATCCATTTTGTTGTAAATGATCCGATGTCATTATTTCTTATGGCTGAGTAGTATTCCATAGTATATATGTACCAAGCTTTTTTTTTGTTAATCCTATTTTTATTTTTTTTAATATTTTATTATTATTATTTTTAATGGGGTGACACCAATAAATCAGGTTACATATGTATAACGAAAACATCTCCAGGTTATCTTATCATTCAATTGTGTTGCATACCCATCACCCAAAGTCAAATTGTCCTCTGTCACCTTCTATCTGGTTTTCCCTGTGTCCCTCTCCTCCTCCCTATCCCACCCTTCCCTCCCTCCCCAACCCCGTAACTACCACTCTCTTGTCCATGTCTCATAGTCTCACTTTTATGTCTCACCTATGTATGAAATCATGCTGTTCTCAGTTTTTCTTTTTTTCTGATTTACTTATTTCACTCCGTATAATGTTACCAAGGACCATCCATTTTGTTATAAATGATCCGATGTCATCATTTCTTATGGCTGAGTAGTATTCCATAGTATATATGTACCATAGCTTTTTAATCCACTCGTCTTCTGACGGACACAAGGGCGGATTCCAGATCTTTGCTATTGGAAACAACTTCGCCACAAACATGGGGGCGCATTTCTTCTTTTCAAACAATGCTATGGTGTTCTTAGGGTATATTCCTATAAGTGGGATAGCTGGGTCAAAAGGCAGTTCAATTTTTAATTTTTTGAGGAATCTCCATACTGTTTTCCATAGTGGCTGCACCAGTCTGCATTCCCACCAGCAGTGCAGAAGGGTTCCCTTTACTCCACATCCTCGCCAGCACTTATTCTGTGTTGTTTTGCTGATGAGTGCCATTCTGACTGGTGTGAGGTGTTATATCATTGTGGTTTTAATTTGCATTTCTCTAATGATTAGTGATGTTGAGCATTTTTTCATATGCCTATTGGCCATCTGTATGTCCTCTTTGAAGAAATTTCTATTCATTTATTTTGCCCACTTTTGATTGGATTGTTTGTCTTCCTGGTGTTGACTTTTATAAGTTCTTTATAAATTTTAGTTATTAACTCTTTATCAGATGTTCTGTCAAATATGTTCTCCCATTGTGTGGTTTGTCTTTTTATTCTGTTCTTATTGTCTTTAGCTGTGCAAAAACTTTTTAGTTTGATATAGTCCCATTTGTTTATCTTGCCTTTTATTTCATTTGCCCGTGAAGATAAATCGGCAAATATATTGCTGCTACAGATGTCAGAAAGCTTGCTGCCTATGTTTTCTTCTAAGATGCTTATGGTTCATGGCTTACATTTAAGTCTTTTATGCATTTTGAGTTTGTTTTTTTGAATGGTGTAAGTTGATGGTCTAGTTTCATTTTTTTGCAGGGAGTGTCCAATTTTCTCAACACCATTTGTTAAAGAGGCTGTCTTTATTCCATTGTATGTTCTTTCCTCCTTTATCAAATATCAGTTGTCCATAAAGCTGCGGGTTTATTTCTGGGTCCTCTGTTCCGTTCCATTGATCTATGTGCCTGTTCTTATGCCAGTACCAGGCTGTCTTGAGTATAATGGCCTTATAGTAAACCTTGATATCTGGAAGAGTGATACCTCCTGCTTTATTTTTTCTTTTTAAGATTGCTGAGGCTATTCGTGTTCTTTTTTGGTTCCATATAAATTTTTGGAATATGTGTTCTATATCTTTGAAGTATATCATTGGTATTTTAATTGGTATTGCATTGAATTTATAAATTGCTTTGGGTAATATAGACATTTTAATGATGTTTATTCTTCCTAGACATGAGCACGGAATATGCTTCCGGTTGTTTGTATCTTCCTTGATTTCTTTTATCTATGTTTTATAATTTTCCGAATAGAAGTCCTTAACCTCCTTGGTTAAATTTACTCTTAGGTACTTTATTTTTTTGGCTGCAATAGTGAAGGGAATTGTTTCCTTAATTTCTTTTGCTGACAGTTCATTGTTGGTATATAGAAATGCTCTGATTTCTGAGTATTAGTTTTATATATCCTGCCACCTTGCTGAATTCATTTATAAGGTCCAGTAGTTTTTTGACTGAGACTTTAGGGTTTTTAATATACAATATCATATCATCTGCAAATAGTGACAGTTTTACTTCTTCTTTTCCAATTTGGATGCCTTTTATTTCTTCTTCTTGTCTGATTGCTGTAGCTAAGACTTCCAGAACTATGTTGAATAAGAGTGGTGAAAGTGGGCAACCCTGCCTGGTTCCTGATCTTAAGGGGATTGTTTTTAATCTTTGTCCATTTAGTATGATGTTTGCTGTGGGTTTGTCGTAGATGGCCTTTATCATGTTAAGGAATGATCCCTGTATTCCCATATTACTGAGAGTTTTGAGCATGAATGGGTGCTAGATTTTATCAAATGCCTTTTCTGCATCTATTGAAATTATCATGTGATTTTTGTCCTTCCTTTTGTTTATGTGATGAATCACATTGATTGATTTGCGAATGTTGAACCAGCCTTGCTCTCCAGAATAAATCCCACTTGATCATGGTGTATGATTTTTTTCATATATTTCTGGATCCGGTTGGCTAATATTTTGTTGAGAATTTTAGCGTCTAAATTCATCAGGGATATTGGCCTATAATATTTTTTCTTTCTGTTGTCTTTGCCTGGTTTTGGGATCAGAATTATGCTCACCTCATAAAAGGAGTTTGGAAGTCTTCCTTCCTCTTGAATTTTTTGAAATAGCTTGAGTAGGATAAGAGTTAGTTTTTCTTTGAATTTTTGATAGAATTCACTTGTGAAGCCATCAGGCCCAGGACTTTTTTGTTTTGGGGAGATTTTTGATAACAGTTTCGATCTCATTTGTTGTAATTGGTCTGTTTAGGTGTTCTGATTCTTCCAGATTGATTTTTGGAAGGTTATATGATTCAAGAAATTTGTCCATTTCACCAAGATTGTCTAATTTTTTGGCATATAGTTCTTCATAGTATTTTCTTACAATGCTTTGTGTTTCTGTTGTGTCAGTTGTTATTTCTCCACTGTTCTTTCTAATTTTATTTATTTGAGTCCTCTCTCTTTTTTTTTTTGGTGAGTCTAGTTAAAGGTTCATCAATCTTGTTTACCTTTTCAAAGAACCAGCTTCTGGTTTTTACCCCACCCCTGTGTTCGGAGCCCGCTTGTGCACGTAGGATGGCAAATTGCGTTTTCTCCGGCTGGGTAGGGATAGTAGCATGGGCTCAGCTGTGAACTTCCACTTGTCTCGAGGTCTACCCCATTTCTGCGCTCGGAACTGGCTCGCGCACGTAGATCCTCTGTATTGTTTCCTTAGCCTCTATGTCATTTATTTCTGCTCTGATCTTTATTGTTTTCTTCCTTCTACTTGTCTTGGGTTTTATTTGCTGTTGTTTTTTTAGTTCTTTTAGATGCAAGGTCAAGTTGTTTATTTGAGCTGTTTTTAGCTTCTTATGATATTACTGTAGTGCAATAAACTTTCCTCTCAGAACTGCTTTTGCTGTGTCCCATAAATTTTGAGTTGATGTATACTCATTATCATTTGTTTCTAGAAACTTTTTTATTTCTTCTTTGATCTCATTGTTAATCCATTCATTATTTAATATCATGCTATTGAGTTTCCAAGTGTTTGAGTATATTTCAGGGGTTTTCTTGTGGTTAATTTCTAGTTTAATGGCATTGTGATCAGAGAAAATGCTTGATATGATTTCAATCTTCTTAAATTTATTGAGACCATTTTTTGTGTCCTAACATGTGCTCTATCCTAGAAAACATACCATGAGTGCTTGAGAAGAATGTATATTCTACTTCTTTAGGGTGAAAAGTTCTGAAGATATCTATTAAATCAAGTTGATCTAATGTCTCCTTTAAGTCTGCTGTTTCTTTATTAATTTCCTTTCTTGAGGATCTATCCAGTGTTGTTAGAGGGGTATTGAAATTCCCTACTATTATACTATTGCTGTTAAGCTCGCCCTTTATATCCATCAAAGTCTGCTTTATGTATGTAGGGCTCCTATATTTGGTGCATAGATATTTATAATAGTTATATCTTTCTGTTGAATTGTTTCCTTTATCATTATGTAGTATCCTTCTTTATCTCTTACTACAGCCTTTGTTTTAAAGTCTATTTTGTCAAATATAAGTATTGCTACCTCTGCTTTTTTCATTTCCATTTGCATGAAATATTTTTTTTCACCCTTTTACCTTCAGTTTATGTGCATCTTTTGTTTTAATGTGTGTCTCTTGTAGACAGCATATGTATTGGTCCTGTTTCTTTATCCATGCAGCTACCCTATGTCTTTTGATTGGATCATTTAAACCATTTACATTTAAGGTTATTACTGATATGTAGTTGTTTATTGCCATTTTATTCTTTAAAGTTGTATTCTTCTTTTGCTTTATTCTTTCCTCCCTTTAAACTGTTCACAACAGGCCCCTTAGTATCTCTTGCAGAATTGGTTTGGTTTTTATGAATTTCTCCAGGCTTTCTTTTTCTGTGAAGCTCTTTATTTCTCCTTCAATTTTAAACATTAGCCTTGCTGGATAAAGTAGTCTTGGTTGTAGGTTCTTGTTCTGCATTACTTTGATTATATCTTACCATTCCTTTCTAGCCTCAAGTGTTTCTGTTGAGAATTCCGATGTAATCGTTATGGGGGCTTCTTTTTAGGTGATAGCCTTTTTTTCCCTAGCAGCTTTTAAAATTTTTTCTTTATTTATTAGCTTTGGTATTTTAACTATGATGTGTCTTGGTGTAGATCTTTTTGGGTTTCTCTTTAATAGAGTTCTGTGTGCTTCTTGAACGTGTGGAGTGTTTCCCAGCCTTAAATTAGGGAAGTTTTCTGCTATGATTTGATTGAACAAAGTTTTCATTTCCTGTCCTCTCTCCTCTACTTCAGGCACCCCTATGATGCGAATGTTGTTTCTCTTCATGTTGTCACAGAGCTCCCTTAGAGTTTCCTCACATATTTTGAGTCTCTTTTTCTTTTCTTCTCTGCTTTTGTGCCTTTGTTTATTGTGTCCTTTAACTCGCTTATTCGATTCTCAGCGTGATTCATCCTGCTTTTACTTCCTTCCATTGTGGTCTTCAGTTCTGATACTGTATTTGTCTTTTCTGTCTGAATCGTTTTTATTATTTCAATTTTGTTTTTTATACTTGTTATCTCTTTATTTAGGTGTTCATAATGACTATCCATTGTTGCTCTAATTTCTTTGAACATCCTAACTATCATTATTCTAAATTCTGCTTCTGGTAATTTGGTTATATCTGGTTCATTCAGGTCCTTCTCTGGGGATTTCTCTTGATTCATTTGGTTTGCATTTCTCTGCCTGCCCATTTAGTCTGTGTATTATCAAGTTGTGGCCACTGGAGTCCAGTAGATGTTGCCTTTGTGTTCTCTAGTTGTGGTCTGTTTGCAGGCCCCGGAACCCCCTCTGCCGGTGCCTATGGTGGTTGAGTATGGGCATTGCCAGTGCCGGCCCACTGTTGCTTTTGCTGTGATTTCTGCCTCTTTTCTGCGGGACGGGCTGTCACTCAAGCCACAAGCCTCAGCACCAAGGGTAGAGGTGAGCACCTTTGCTCAGCTCCTGACCCAGCTTGTTTCTGAACTTCTGCCCAGAACCTGCAGTCAGAACCTGCTCGCCACATTTTCGCGGGTTGGGCAGGGCTTTTGACGTGCTTTCAGCTATGAGCCTTTGTCCATCCGGAGCTTTAGCCCTACCCTCCAGGCCCGGGCCCTTCTGCGCAGGTTTGGAAACCAAGGTTTATTGGGCCGGGTGTGTTTGCTGGCATCCGCTCAGCTGCGAACTTCCGCTCGTCCCGAACTCTACCCCGCCCCCGTGTTCGGAGCTCGCTTGTGCACGTAGGATGGCAAATTGCGGTTTCTCCGGCTGGGTAGGGATAGTAGCATGGGCTCAGCTGTGAACTTCCACTTGTCTCGAGGTCTACCCCATTTCTGCGCTCGGAACTGGCTCGCGCACGTAGAATGGCAAACTGCGGTTTCTCCGTCCAGGCGGGACTGGCAGCGTGAGCACAGCCACGAGCCCCCCGCCCGTCCCTGGTCCTAGCACCATCCCTGTTGTCAGGGCCAGCTTGCGCAGGATTGCAGAGCAGATTTCTTCTCGTTCCTGGCCTCCCTCTTTGTCTCCGTAGCTGGGATTACAGGCGGGCTGCAGCATCTGGACCACTTTGACGCGTCCCCTTTGCCTCTGCTGGGCTAGACCAAGCTCACACTGGCTTGGCCTCTGCCCATGCAGACAGAACCGTGTTTCAGCTTTCTGCCGCCACCAAACCCTTCAGCAACCCTCGGCAGAGTAGGAAGGGTCCTAATACCCACACTGTAGGCCTGGGAGCTCCCTCACTTGTTTCACAGTTCAAAACTGTCCAAACGCCTCTTCTAGGCTCTGGGACTGCAGGCTGGGGCTTGGTTCCTGGGACCCAGGTCCCTCCCTCTCTGCCAAACTCTCCTCCTGCCACATGGGTCTGTCCGGGCTGCCGTTTGCTCCGGGGAGCTGGGCAGCCCTCTTTGCGTTTTTGCTATTTCTACCAGTCTCAATGTGGTTTCTTCTGTGTTCCTTGGTTGAAGAGTCCACTTAGTTTAGTTCAAAGTTGGTTTATCCAGATGATGGTTCTTAAAATTGAGTTATAATTCACTTTGGTTCTGGGTGTTGGAAGTTGGTACGTCCGCCTACTCTGTCGCCATCTTGCTTCCTTATACCAAGCTTTTTAATCCACTCGTCCTCTGACAAACACTTGGGCTGCTTCCAGATCTTCACTATTATGAACAATTCTGCCACAAACATGGGGACACATTTCTTCTTTTCGAACAGTGCTATAGTGTTCCTAGGGTATATTTCTAATAGTGGGATAGCTGGGTCAAAAGGTAGTTTGATATTTAATTTTTTGAGGAATCTCCATACTGTTTTTCACAGTGGCTGCACCAGTCTGCATTTCCACCAGCAGTGCAGGAGTGTTCCCTTTTCTCCACATCCTCGCCAGCACTTGTTCTGTGTTGTTTTGCTGATGAGCACCTCACTGCTGTGAGGTGATATCTCATTGTGGTTTTAATTTGCACTTCTCTAATGATTAGTGATGTTGAGTATTTTTTCATATGCCTATTGGCCATCTTTATGTCCTCTTTGGAGAAATTTCTATTCATCTCGTTTGCCCATTTTTGACTGGACTTTTTGTCTTTCTGGTGTTGAGTTTTATAAGTTCTTTATAAATTTTAGTTATTAACTCCTTATCAGATGTTCTGTCAAATATGTTCTCCCATTGTGTGGTTTGTCTTTTTATTCTGTTCCTATTGTCTTTAGCTGTGAAAAAACTTTATAGTTTTATATAGTCCCATTTTTTTATCTTGCCATATATTTTATTTGCCCGTGGAGATAAATCAGCAAATACATTACTCCAACAGATATCTGAGAGCTTGCTGCCTATCTTTTCTTCTAAGATGCTTATGGTTTCAAAGCTTACATTTAAGTCTTTTATCCATTTTGAGTTTGTTTTTTTGAATGGTGTAAGTTGATGGTCTAGTTTCATTCTTTGCAGGTAGATGTCCAATTTCCCAAAACCATTTGTTAAAGAGGGCTGTCTTTACTCTATTGTATGCTCTTTCCTCCTTTGTCAAATATCAGTTGTCCATAAAGGTGTGGTTTTATTTCTGGGTCCTCTGTTCCATTCCATTGATCTATGTGCCTGTTCTTATGCCAGTACCAGACTGTCTTGAGTACAATGGCCTTGTAGTAAATCTTGATATTCTGAAGAGTTATACCTTCTGCTTTATATTTTCTTTTTAAAATTGCTGAGACTATTAGTGTCCTTTTTTGGTTCCATATAAATTTTTGGGATATGTTTTCTATATCTTTAATGTATTTCATTGGTATTTTAATTGGTATTGCATTGAATTTATAAATTGCTTTGGGTAATATAGACATTTTAATGATGTTTATTCTTCCTAACCATGAGCACTGTATATGCTTCCACTTGTTTGTATCTTCCTTCATTTTTTTTTATCAATGTTTTATAATTTTCCTAGTACAAATTTTTAACCTCCTTGGTTAAATTTAATTATAAGTACTTTATTTTTTTGGTTGCAATAATGAAGAGAGGATTATTTAATTAATTTCTTTTGCTGACATTTCTTTGTTGGTATATAAAAATGCCTCTGATTTTTGAGTATTAATTTTATTTCCTGCCACCTGCTGAATTCATTTATAAGGTCCAGTAGTTTTTTGACTGAGACTTTAGGGTTTTCTATATACAATATCATATCATCTGCAAATAGTGACAGTTTTACTTCTTCTTTTCCAATTTGGATGCCTTTTATTTCTTCTTCTTGTCTGATTGCTGTAGGTAGGACTTCCAGAACTATGTTGAATAAGAGTGGTGAAAGGGGGCATTTCTGCCTGGTTTCTGATATTAAGGGGATTGCTTTTAATTTTTGTCTACTTAGTATGATTTTTGCTGTCGGTTTGTCGTAGATGGCCTTTATCATGTTAAGGAATGTTCCCTGTATACCCACTTTACTGACAGTTTTGATCATGAATGGGTGCTAGATTTTATCAAATGCTTTTTCTGCACCTATTGAAATTATTATGTGATTTTTGTCCTTTCTTTTGTTTATATGATGAATCATATTGATTGATTTGCGAATATTGAACGAGCCTTGCTCTCCATAATAAATCCCACTTGATCATGGTGTATGATTTTTTCATATATTTCTGGATCCGGTTGGCTAATATTTTGTTGAGAATTTTAGTGTCTAAATTCATCATGGATATTTCCCTATAATTTTCTTTCTTTGTGTTGTCTTTGCCTGGTTTTGGGATCAGAATTATGCTCGCCTCATAAAAGGAGTTTGGAAGTCTTCCTTCCTCTTGTATTTTCTGAAATTGCTTGAGGAGAATAAGAGTTAGTTCTTCTTTGAATTTATGGTAGAACTCACTTGTGAAGCCATCATGCCCAAAACTTTTCTTTTTTGGGAATTTTTTGATAACTGTTTTGATCTCATTTGCTGTAATTGGTCTGTTTAGGTGTTCTGATTCTTCCAGATGATTTTTGGAAGATTATGTGATTCAAGAAATTTGTCCATTTCACCTAGGTTGCCCAATTTTTTGGCGTAGAGTACTTCATAGTATTTTCTTACAATACTTTGTATTTCTGTTGTGTCAGTTGTTATTTCTCCAGACTTCTAATTTTATTTATTTGAGTCCTCTTTTTTTTTTTTTTTTGTGAGTCTACTTAAAGGTTCATCAATCTTGTTTACTTTTTCAAAGAACTAGCTCCTGGTTTCACTGATCCTATGTATTGTTTCCTTAGCATCTATGTCATTTATTTCTGCTCTGATCTTTATTATTTCCTTCCTTCTACTGGTCTTGGGCTTTATTTCCTGTTGTTTTTCTAGTTCTTTTAGATGAAGGGTCAGGTTTCTTATTTGAGCTTTTTCTAGCTTCTTATGATATGCCTGTAGTGCAATGAAGTTCCCTCTCAGTACTGTTTTTGCTGTGTCCCATAAATTTTGAGTTGATTTATGCTCATTATCAATGGTTTCTAGAAAGTCTTTTATTTCTTCTTTGATCTCTTTGTCAATCCATTCTTTATTCAATAACATGCTATTTAGTTTCTAAGTGTTTGAGTATTTTTCAGTTTTTCTTTTGTGGTTAATTTCTAGTTTCACGGCATTGTCATCAGAGAAAATGCTAGATAGATTTCAATCTTCTTAAATTTGTGGAGACCATTTTTGTTTCCTAACATGTGGTCTACCCTAGAAAATGTACCCTGAGTACTTGAGAAGAATGTATATTCTACTGTTTTAGGGTGAAAAGTTCTGAAGATATCTATTAAATAGGGTTGATCTTGTGTATTCTTTATTCTGCTGTTTCCTTATAAATTTTTTTTCTTGAGGATCAATAATTGATGTTAATGGGGTATTGAAATTTCCTACTTTTATAGTATTGCTGTTAATCTTGCCATTTATATTCATCAAAGTCTGCTTTATGTATGTCAGGGCTCCTATATTTGGTGCATAGATATTTATAATAGTTCTATCTTCCTGTTGAATTGTTCCCTTTATCATTATGTAGTGTTCTTCTTTATCTCTTACTAAAGCCTTTGTTTTAAAGTCTATTCTGTCAGATATAAGTTCTGCTACCCTGGCTTTTTTTTCATATCCATTTGCTTGAAATATTTTTCTCCATTTTTTTAACTTCAGTCTATTTGCATCTTTTGTTTTAAAGTGTCTCTCTTGTATACAGTATATGTATGGGTCCTGTTTCTTTATCTATGCAGCTACCTTATGTCTTTTGATTGGATCATTTATTCCATTTACATTTACGGTTGTTTTTGATATGTAGTTGTTTATTGTCTATCTTCCCTACCTTATTTTACATGTAGTTGTCTTTCCTTGTATGATCTTTATGTTTTCTTTTCTTATTAATAATCATTACTGTCACTACTATTATGATTGTTACTAATAATACATGCCATTTTGAACATTTTTATCAGCGCATTTTTTTTTTTTTTTACAGGGACAGAGAGAGATTCAGAGAGAGGGATAGATAGGGACAGACAGACAGGAACTGAGAAAGATGAGATGCATGAGTCATTAGTTTTTCGTTGCCATTGCGACACCATATTTGTTCACTGATTGCTTTCTCACATGTGCCTTGACCGCGGGCCTTCATCAGACTGAGCCACCCCTTGCTGGATCTAGTGACCTTGGGTCCAAGCTGGCGAGATTTTGCTTAAGCCAGATGGTCCCACGCTCATGCTGGTGAGCTCGCGGTCTCAAACCTGGGTCTTCCACATCCCAGTCCAACGCTCTATGCACTGGGCCACCGCCTGGTCAGGCTCAGTGCATTTTTTTAGAAGCTTTAGGAAGTAGGGTTTAGGATACCATTATGAACTTTCTCTTACATATGGGAAGACTGAAACAAGTGAGATCATGTGATTTGACCAAGTTCTCACAGCTAATAGAAACAGTAGTGGTTTACAAACAGTATTATGGCTAAAAAACCCATGCTCTTTAGCACTGTTTTACTGATGTAATTGTCAGGCCACTAGGACCCTATCTTTACTATCATCTGTTCCAGTCCCACTCTTAGAATCAGTCCTGATGGAGCTATATCAATAACTGAACTCTGTGTAATTGCAGAAGCACTTGACTTGGACTGCAATCAACCTAAGTACAGAGTACAAATTCATCCTACTCTCTGTGCCTTTAGGGGAACCAATGTGCTTCTCTGAGGCTTTCTCTCTGTCTGAGAAGAGAGAATAATAATAATAAATCTATTCAGCCCACTTCTGTATCTTCAAGTAACCATGACATTAGAAATATAAAAGTTTTTGTAAATCACTATACAATTTTAAACAATATTAAGATATGTCATTTGCACTAGAATTTTTCTGTCATATAGAGTAGGAGCTGAACTAAATACCTATTTGAGACATAACTTATAACCTTGTGATTATTCATTACCCCATCAATCTCAATTTCATAATGTGTAAAGTGGAAATAAAAATTACTAACCTTAGAAGTTAAGGTATATTAGGTTTTTGTAAGGTGTCATATATATAGTGTGATGCATATGTTAATTCCCCAATAAATGTGAGTTCTTCACTGCCTTTTCTCACTGCCCAAGGTAGTAGGATTCAATGATCCAAAAGATGAATTTTGGCTTCCTTTTTATATTTATTTAGTTACTCCAAATAATTTCTATTCATTAGGCTTTGGATCTTGGATTCTTTTGGCCAAGTTAAAGTTTTCTCTTTTCCAATTTTGACAAAATCCAACTGGAAATAGTTCTTACTATTTCATTCTTCCTGATTACACAGCTCTGCTGCATCAGTTCTCTTTTGGTCAATGATTCAACCCTGAATCTTTGCCCACTTGTTATGGACTCTGCAATGCTCTTTGTTCCTGTGTTAGTATGTGTGCTGATTTAAAAGAGGTGTTTATTTTTCAGAATATAAACTTTATCTTATTTTTGTCTTATGCATAGTACTGACAAAGTGCAATGACTATATGTCATCTTCTCCCCTGACATAATTTAAATATTTAGTGTCCCCAAGTTTATATTCCAAAACTACCACTGATCTAGCTTTTTTACTAATTGGGATCTTTCAAATGTGGTGAGAAACTGGATGCTCCTTTCTCAGTTTGTTCTTCAATCATTGTGCTGGTGGACCCAAAGAAATGCCCTTGGTTGTGGACGTGCTGCTTCCTGGGAGGGCACTGTGTACTCCTCTGTGCCTGCCCTTTTCTCTCTTGCAGAACTTCGTCATAATCATGTTGCCATTTCTTTTCAGCTCTTCTTGCGGTGAATATATTTTATTTTCTAAGAAAATAATTTGTCACTTATTAGTGATTTTGGTGAAATTGTTAAGAAAATTCTGTCATTGTTTTTGTTAGCCAAGACTTAAGGTTTCTTTTATTTCTTTATACACTGTTGTTGTAAAGGGTTTTCAGGAGGCAGCAATTTGCCCTTTGACCTGCATTCTCTTATGGAACTAAGAAAAGATTGATTTTCATCTTGTTCACCTTTTCTTTTCTTTTGTTGTGAGGATGAAAGGTATGACCTCCAAGCCCCATACATGCCAGACAGAACACTTTGTTTCTTTTTATTGGTAACATTTGTTGTATGGATATATCTTAGTTTGTTTAACTGTTCACCTGTTGAAGGACATCTAAGCTGTTTTCAGTTTTTGGTTATTCCAAATAAACATGTTACAAATGTTCATATATAGATTTTTGTGTGACTGTCAGTTTCATTTCTCTGGGATAAGTGCCCAAAATTGCAATTAGTGCGTTTTGTGGTAAAAACAACAATAAAAAATTTGCAAACACTTTTCAAGAATAGCTGATTATTTTACATTCTCAGCAGCAGTGTTTGAGTGATGGAGTTTCTCCACATCTTCACTAGTATTTGGTGGTTTTTAATACACATATGCACACACATATGTATGTATATGTGTGTGTATGTGTGTGTGTGTGTGTGTGTGTATATATATATATATATATATATATATATATCCATTCTGCTATGTGTTTAGTAATATCCCAATATAGTTTTGCTTTTACATTTTCATAATGGTTAATGATACTAACATCATTTTATGTGCTTATTTGCCGTCTTCTTCAATGAGACATTTCCTCATGTCTTTAGCTTCCTCAGTAATTGTATTGTTTAGTGTTTTTCTACTTACACTGAGATTCCTTTATATAGTCTAGATATGAGCTCTTTGTCAGATGTATTTGTAAGTCTCCCAGTCAAACTTTTCTTTTCATCCTCTTGATAAGTTTTTTGAAGAGAAAAGTTTTTTAATTTTGAGGAACTCCAATTTACTGATTTTCCTACAGTGGAGTGTGCTTTTGGTGTCAGGTCAAAGAAAACTCTGCTTAGCCCTAGATCCCATACATTTTTGATTTCTGGTTTCTCTATTCTGATCTACTGACATGGTTATCCCATATTGCACGGTTTTGATTATTTTAGTTATACAATAAGCCTTAGGATCAGGCAGTTATACCTCATCCTTTATTCTTTGTCAAGATTGTTTATAATCTTTTTAAGCTACAAAAGCAATATTTAAAGGCATACTAGTAAAATATTTCATGTGTTTTCTTCAAAGAAAAATCTCCCTTTTCAATAACACAGGAGGGTTTATATTGGTTTCCCAGATGTTCGTCCTTCCTGATGGGCTTATGACTAAATCCTTCTAGCTACACATGATGGTTCAAAGGTCCATTGCTTTATATCTTTTAACTAAAAAGACTTAAAACAAAATTTGGCCCTGAGTGGAGTTGTTCTTATATTACAGTGGTAGATTTTGACAGGATCATGTTGCTTTGCTTTTATCACAACAACTCAAGATGACTGGAAGTCTAATCTTTTGTGTGGTATGACTAAAGAGAAGCTTGGTACAACTTTGTAAAAGCAGACTTTTGTTTGTTTGTTTGTTTTTGTTTTTGTTTTTTGGAATAGTAAAGGCTTTATTTAGTACCCACTGCCTGGACGATGTTCTCTGGTCCTGGAAAACAGGGGTCAGAGAAGTCGCCGAAAAAGCAGACTTTTGTGCAGAGTTATTCACAGATAATTAGAGAAAAGATTAGTCTTATCTCTAGATGTTTAGTTTCCCTGTTGTCAGAAAGGCTCATGTTAAGTTGACATTGTCCTAACAAATTTGGAGATAAAGTGATTAAGCAGAAATGTCCATAAGCTATCGAACTATTCTACACAGGAAATTCTTGGTGCTAGGATATGGAGCATCTGTTTTCAGCTGATTTCAATCTAGAAGTGTGTTTTACTGTCATAGGGGGACTAAAATGATCTTCTGCTGATCCAAATTCAGAATATTTTGGCAGAATAATTGCTTTATCAAGGGGTATTGCATCCTAGAGTAGGCAGAATTTTGTATAGTGGATGTTGGAGAAAGCAGTACCTTCTATGACAGTAATTTGGAGAGATTTTATGGAAAATTAATTGTTCTAGTAAGTTCAAATATATTACCTCTATTATATTGTTTGGCTTGACAAGCAGCATATGAGAAGACAGGGAAATGTGCATTAGAGCAGAAAATGATGTAAAAACGGATATCAAGAAATTTAAAACTTAATTGTTTCTGCTAAGTTATTTGTAGATAGAAATAGGCTTGAGGAAGAATTAGCTTGACCCACACTACCCAGAGTGGAATAATAGTGGAAAAGTTATCAATAAAATAGAATGTTATAGACCTTTATAATTTTAACACCCAGAATCCTCCCTCTACCATTTTATTTAAGGAGATACCTTTCTCCTCATTTAAATCATGGGGTTCTAGTGGAGATGTTCGATTACAGTGCTTTTCTTTTTTCTTGAGCACAAGGTTGACCATGTGACCCAATGAAGCCAATCATAGACTTTCAGCTGACAGCTATAGCAATTGTTTTTATTATGGGCTCATAACCCAAGCTGGGTTAATCAGACTCATTTTCTAAGACTTTCCATATGAATACTTGGAGTCAGTATGCTAGAGTGTTAGGGGAAGTAAGCTTGATAAAATGGTAAAAAGAAACAAGATTCTTAAGACTCATTTTTTTCCATGAGATCAGTTATACTCTATTTTTTTTCAGTTGGTTAGTTGAGCTAATAAGTGTTTTTAAATTTATTTTTATTTATTTATAAAAAGTAGTTTTAGGTTTACAATAAAATTGAAAGTACAAAGATTTCCCATACACTCCTTGTCTTCACACAAGCTTAGCTTTCCTAATTATCAACATTATTTATTAGAATAGTTGATTTATTACTATGTTGACATAGATAATCACCCAAAGTTAATAGTTTACCTTAGGTTTCAATCTTGATGTTGTGCATTCTCTGGGTAAAGACAAATGTATAATGACATAGATTCATTATTAAATCATACAGAGTAGTTTTCACTGCTGTTTCCATAGTTTTCCCTTTTTCAGAATGTCATATAGTTGTATAGTTGCAATCATACAGGATATAGCCTTTCAGATTGGCTTTTTTTTTTTTTTACTTCTTAATATGCATTCAAAGTTTCCTCCATGTGCTTTTATGGCTTAATAGTTAATTTCTTCTTAAGGCTGGAGAATATTCTGTTGGCTTTATGTACCACAGTTTATATAATTCTTCACCTATTCAAAGACATTTGCTTATAAATTTTTACAATTATAAATAAAGCTGCTACAAATGTCTCTCTACAGAGTTTAGTGAGACATAAATTTTTAACTCTTTTGGAATACCAAGAAATGCATTACTGCATCATATAGTAAGACTATATTTACTTTTGTGAGAAACTGCCAAACTGTCTTCCAAAAAGTTTGTGCCATATTGCATTTCCACTGGCAAAGTATGTGAGTTCCTATCTCTCCATATTTTCATTTGGATTAGGTATTCTCAGTGTTCTGGATTTGAGACATTCTAGTAAGTGTGTAGTGATATATCATTGTTGCTTCAATTTGCAGTTTTTTGATAAAATATAACATAGAACATCTTTTCATATGCTCATGTGCCCTCTGCGTATTTTCTTTATTGAGCTGTCTGTTCAGTTTTCCCACCAGGTTATTAATAGGATTGTTTATTTTTTATTGCTCTGTTGGAAGTCTTCTTTTTATATTTTGGGTAATGGTCCTTTATCAGATGTGTTATTTGCAAATATTTTTCCCCAGTCTGTGGCTTGTCTTTGAATTCTTTTGATGCTATCTTTTGCAGAGCAGAAGTTTTTAAATTTTAATAAAATCCAGTGTGCCAATTAGAACTTTCATGGATGTTGTCTTTGGTGTTGTACCTAAAAGGTATAACCATGTTTAAGGTCATCTAGGTTTTGTTCTGTATTATCTTCTATGAGTTTTATAGTTTTACATTTTACATTTAGGTCTATCATCCACTTTGAGTTACTTTCTGTGAAAAGCATGAGGTCTATGTCTCAATTTCCTTTTACATGTGAATGTCTAGTTGTTCCAACACTATTTTTTGAAGAGGCTATCTTTGCTGTATTGTATTGCCTTATTCCTTTGTCAAAATATTAGTTGATTATATTTGTAAGGGTATTGTTGCTTAGCTCTTTATCTGTTGCATTGACCTATTTGTCTGTTCTTTTATCAATTCCACACTGTCTTGATTACCTTTATAGAAGAAAGGCTTGAAGTTGGTTAGCATCCCATGCTTAATTGAACGTGCTAATGTAAATGGTGTTTTGTTTCTAATTTTAAATTCTATTTATTTATTGTGGTATACAGGAAACTAACTTTGATATGTGAATCTTGTGTTTTTCAAACATGCTATAGTCACAGTTCCATAAGAATTTCTGTTGATTCTTTTGCATTTTCTATATAAACGGTCATATTATCTGCAAGCAAAGCAAGTTTTAGGTATTCCTTCCCAATTTATATACCTTTTCTTGCTTTACTGAATTAGCAAGGACCCTTAGTATGATTTTGAAAAAGAGTGATGAAAGAGGACATTCTTGTTGTATACTTGATGTTAATGGGAAAGCTATAAGTTTCACACCATAAGTATGATATTTTGTAAGTTTTTTAAAATAAGTAGTCTTTATTAAGTTGAGAAATTGTTCCCCCATTTCTGATTTACTGATAGTTTTTATCATGATTGTGTCAAATGTTTTTCTGCACATATTCGTGTAAAAATGTGGCTTTTTATTTTTAATATGTTGTTATATAATAATTTTTGTTAATGAATTTTCTAATTTTGAACTACCCTTGCATTCCTGGGAAAATGCCATTTGATTATGGTGGATTATTTGTTCTATACATTTTTGAATTTGAGTTACAAATATTTTATTGAGGATTTTAGCATCTATATTTATGAGAAATATTGGTGTTTAGTTATTTTTAGAATGTCTTTGGCCTCATACAATGATATGGAAAGTATTCACTCTGCTTCTATCCTCTGAAATAGATTGTAGAAAGTTGGTATAATTTCTTCCTTACATGTTTGGTAAAATTCAGTAAACTCATCTGGGTTTTGTGCTTTTGATTTAGAAAATGATTAATTTTTGACAGAATTTATTTAATAGATATAGATATATTCATATTATCTATTTCTTCTTGTGGGAGTTTAAAAAGGTTGTGTCTTTGAGGAATTGGTCCATTTCATTTAGGTTATCAAAATTTTAGTTGTAGAGTTGCTCATAGTTTTTTTGTTATCAGACTTTTAGTTTTCATGGCATCTTTAGTGATTGTTCCCTTTAAATTTCTGATATTAATAATTTGTGTCCAATCTTTTTTTTTTCTTAATTAGCCTAGTTAGAGGTTGATCAATTTTTTTTTTGAAGTGAGAATCGAGGAGGCAGAGACAGACTTCCGCATGTACCTGATTTGGATCCACCTGGCAAGCCCATGAGGGGGCGATTCTCTGGCCATCTGGGGCATTACTTCATTGCAACCAGAGCCATTCTAGTGCCTGAGGAAGAGGCCATGAAGCCATCCTCAGCACGTAGGCCAACTTTGCTTCATTGAAACCTTGGCTGCAGCATGGGAAGAGAGAGATAAGGGAGAGGGAGAAGGGTGGAGAAGCAGATGTGTGCCTCTCCTGTATGCCCTGGACAGGAATTGAACCCAGAACTGCCACATACTGGGCCAATGCTGTACCATTGAACTAACCATCCAGGGCAAGGTTGATCAATTTTATTGCTCTTTTCAAAGAATCAGTTTTCTTTTGTTGTTGTTGTTGATTTTCTCTATTGATTTCCTGTATTCAATTTTATTGGTTTATACTTTAATTTCTATTTCTCTTATGCTTACTTTTGACTTAATTTGCCACTTCATTTCTTGTTTCCTGGGGTGACTAGAGCAAGACAACTCACAATTTCTGACACATTCTTTAGACTATGATGAGTTAAACATCAAAATGTCAAAGAAATTATTTCAAATGTAAAGGATAAGAGAAATGGTATACATATATATATATATATATATATATATATATATATGTCAAATATATGGCATAATATATATATGTGCAATTGTAACACAATGGTACTTCTGTATTTAAACATAGAAAAGGTATAATAATAATATAAATATGCAGAAGAACAAAAGTATATTTACAATTGTGAGTGCACAAAACCATTCATTCTTGTATTATTATTTATTAATTATTGTATTACATTTTAGTATTATAACTGTAAAACTACTTTTACTTAAACCTGTATGTATATATATTTGGTGAATATTGAGTGAATTGGTTTTCATTTTGAAATGTGAATTATTTTATGTTCTTTAAAATGAGAATGTCATAAATTAATTTTTCTGATATTTTTATAAAACATTTTATAAAAAGAGATTTTGAGTATTTCTGATTATTTTCTTTATTTGAGTCATCTTTGCTTAAAATTTTTCTATCATACAAACTAGGTATAGTCCTCTTCTTTCACTAGTTAGATGTTGAAACTTTGGGATCTATTCACGAAATGCTAGCTTTTATAATTTTATTCCTCATTATTCCTACATTAGATTTCACAGGAATTTAACTCACTATTCAGAAATGTAGTATACAGACATTCAC
Organism: Rhynchonycteris naso; assembly: GCA_037038555.1. NCBI lineage: Eukaryota > Metazoa > Chordata > Mammalia > Chiroptera > Emballonuridae > Rhynchonycteris > Rhynchonycteris naso. Next base: position 174,605,767 of record CM072996.1, on the reverse strand, counting down.
TGGTCTATTGAGTTTAATTATTGTTAATAGTTTTATTTTACTTTCAGCTTAAGCTTTAACACTTTACATGGATTTATTTTTTTCTTTCTCCTTTATATCTTTAAAAATATCAATTATGCTTACTCATTATATTGAATTTCCCAAAAATATTTGGTCATTTCTGCATATATGCTTATATTGTTCACTCCAGTTTCAAAAGTTAGAACTCTTTATTCTCCACAAACTATACTCTCATAGGCTTTCATTTAAAGACAAAAAATGCAATAAAGTGATACAGAGAGAACACAAGTAGTATCAGAGATTAAAGAGACAATTCATGATGAGCCTTTTTCCTTTATATGTGCAGAGACCAATGCTGAGTTTTGGCCTGAACTACCATAATTTGTGTGAAAAATCTTGACATAAGAAGTTCTCAAAGAGTCTGAATATCGCTTTAAATAATCAGCTATACTTGTCAATGGGTTGGGCTTGTTGCAAAATAGCTGTAAAGAATCTGATGCTGTGGGTCACCAGGGAAGTTTCAGACTTAAACATCACATCATAAATCCCACCGTTCTTTTCTTCCCATGAGTTACAGACATTAGGGAGTCCCCAGATACAGAGACTGAGCTTTCCCAGTTCAGATATCAATCAACTCTACTTTCACATCACTAATATTTAACTTTGAAAGGTTTTATCAGCCATGGCCAGTGGCTCAGTGAATATAGTGTTGGCCCAGCATATGGACGTCCAGGGTTTGATTCCCAGTCATAGCACACAGGAGAACTGACCATCTGCTTTCTTCTGCCTCTCCCTCTTCCTCCCTCTTCCTCTCTTGCAGCTAGTGGTTCGAATGGTTCAAGCATGGCCAGGGTGCTGAGGATAGTTTGGGTTACTCCCAGCAGTCAGCTTCAAGTGCTAAAAGCAGCTCAGTACTGCCTGACCAGGCAGTGGCGCAGTGGATAGAGTGACTATCTGGGACACTGAAGACTCAGGTTTGAAATCCTGATGTTGCCAGCTTGAGCAAGGGCTCTTCAGCTTGAGTGTGGGATCATAGACATGACCCTATGGTCTCTGGCTTGAGCCCAAGGTCACTAGTTTGAGCAAGGAGTCACTGGTTCAATTGGAGTCCCCTGGTCAAGACACGTATGAGAAAGCAATCAATGAGCAACTAGAGTGCCACAAAAACAAGTTGATGCTTCTCACTCCCTGTCCCCCCTTGCTTAAAAAATAGCTTGGTACCACTAAACTATCAGCCCCAGATAAAGTTACAGATAGATCCTGGTCAAGGTGCATGTGGGAGTCTGCTTCACTGTCTCCCCTCCTCTCACTTAAAAAAAGAATGAATAGGGAGCAAAGGGACAGCTATCAGAGGGAAGGGGGATGAGGGAACCAGATAGAGAAGGTGAAGGGATTAGTGGAATTAGATATACATAATACATAGATACAGATAGCAAGACAGCAAATCCCAGTGGGAAGGGGTAATGGGAATTAGGGGGAGGGGGACAAAGAGGGTGTAATGAGGAGTATGTGTTGGAGGATGAGAGTGTTATATTGAGTGGGACACTTGAAACCAAATTAACAATATAAAGTAAAATTAATTTTAAAAAGTAATAAAATATTTTAAATAAATAAAAAGAGTACATAGGTTTCAGGTAAACATTTTTATAGCATTCAAACTGTTGATTATGTTGTGTACCCATCACCCAAAGTCAAATAATTTTCCGTCACCATATATTTGTCCTTCCTTACTCCCCTCATCCCTTGTCCCACTTTTCTCTCCCTCAATAACCACTTCATTTTTATCTATGTCCACGAGTCTCAGTTTTATATACCACCTATATGTAAAATCATATAGTTCTTAGCTTTTTCTGATTTACATATTTCACCCAATATAATGTTCTCAAGGTCCATCCATGTTGTCATAAATAGCAATATGTCATTATTTCTTATGTCTGAGTAGTATTCTATTGTATATATGTATCACATCTTCTTTATCCAATCCTCAATCAAGGATACTTTGGTTTTTTCATGTTTTGACCACTGTGAATAACGTTGCAATGAACATGGTGGTGCGTCTGTCTTCATATTCCAATGTTTTATTAGAGTTTTATAGAGAGAGAGTTAGGGGGAGGGAGACAAAGGGACACAGGGGTGGGGGTTGAGGGTGTTATATTGAGTGGGACATTGGAATCTGTGCTAACTCTATAAATTAAAATTAATAAAAATTTTAAAAAATGTACACTTAAAGTTGGTTCATTTGATTTCACATAAAGTATGTGTTAATTAAACTGATATTTTAAAAAAGAAAGCATATAAATAAATAAATAGGCTCCATCTTGTCTTTATTTGTCATATCATTTTATGACTGTTTATTTCCAGAAACATGGAATGGAATACTGGGCAGTGGGTTTCTGTGCTGGTGTTCTGGGTATGGGGCTTCCCATTTCTTCTGTTCTTTGAAAATGCAGGGCTGCTCAGCATCATATTCCATGATCCACATGTAATTCTCACCCAGTCATATGTCACTTAACAATAGTAATGTGCTCTGAGAAATGCATTATTAGGCTATTCCATTGTGCAGGAATCACAGATTGCACTTACACTAACCTAGATGGTATAGTCTACTGCACAGCTGGGCTATATATTATGGTTTATTGCTCCTAAGCTACAAACTTGTACAGCATCTTACTGTACTGAATACTATAGCCAATTGTATTACAATGGTAAGTATTTCAATATGTAAACATAGAAAATGTACAGTAAATAAGAAAAGATTGAAAACGTTTTACCTGTATGTGGCATTTACCATGAATGAAAGCTTTTAGGCCTTGATGTTGCTCTGGGTGAGTCAGTTAGTATTCTGGGTGAGTGAACGTGAAGGCCTAGGGTTTTACTGTATAATACTTTATACTCTGACAGGGTCAGAAATAGAACACTGAAACTGTCAATGTTGTTCCGTGAACAGGAATGTGGGATGCACTAATTGGAAATAATGAGGAGAAACTGGCTGGATAAAGCATGGATAACCATAATAGTGACTGTTAAGAGGCAGTGAGCGGTGTCCTGAGGATCAGTAGGAATAAAAAATCAAGGTAAAGAGATAAACATAGGGTATTATCATAGCAATGTTTTAGCTATTGCATTTTGGAGCATTGGTCAGATGAAGAAACTGTGGTATTCATTAAAAGAAAAAAAGAGAGTGCTTAACTTAGAGAGTGTATAGAACTGAGGACTCAATATTTTGATTTTGGAAATTTGTTTGTGGTTCCATTGACCTTTCCTGGCACAGATGGCTCTCTTTGGCATTGAACTGAATGAAGAAATATAATGTTTCTATGCTTTACAGCATTACAACCTGAGAATATTTTCCAAGTACAAAGACAGGTTGGCCGCACACTACTAGAGAAAGCTTTTACTAAAGTGGTAGTGGCACCTATCACTTGTGAAGGTAGCTCTTGTGTATCCATGTTCTTATATAGAATCTTATGTCCCTGACAGAGAATTTATAAAAATGTACTCTGAAGACATCAAGCTGGAGCTGGAGGGCTGTAGCTCTAACCGAACAGGTCAGCAGCTGACCAGATGTAATCTGTGCATTCAAAATGGAAGTGCTTTGAATGAAAGGGAATATATTGCTTCACCAATATTGCTCTCATTGGAAAAAAAATCTTCCAAAACCATATATCCTCCCATTTCTTATGGGAAGATGAGCTTCATCATAACCTATGGAAACACTGTTGTATATGTGGTCTATCATTGACTGAAACATTGTTATGTAAGGTATGACCATAATTTTGTGAATGGTATAAGGTGTGGTGATTTAAGTTCAATGTTGTGTATATTAGCATATAACTATTCCAGCACCATTTGCTGTAAATAGTGATTTTTCTATTAAATTGCCTTTGCATCTTTGTCAAAAATAAATTGACTATACTTGTTTGCATGTATTTCTGTTCTTTTGATTTATGTATGCACTTTTACCCTAATAATACAGTCTCATTTGTTGTAACCTTAGAGTAACTTTGGAAATGAGGCAATATCAGTGCTCCATCTTTATTCTTCTTCTTTATTTACATTGTATATTTGAAGCCTTTTGTCTTTACTTATCAATTTTAAAATCAGTTTGTTGACATCCAAATAATAACTTGTTGGGAATTTGGTTGGAACTGCATTGAAAGTAAAGAACAAGATGAAAAGAATTAACTTCTTAAGAATATCGAGTCCTTCAACCAGTGAACATGGACTGTCTCTTCATTTATTTGTGTATTCTTTGCTTTCATCAGTGTTTTGTAGTTTCCCACAAATAATTCCTTAACATATTTTGTTAGATTTATACCTGAGTATTTTTTGGGGGGTTGCTATTGTATATGGTATTGCTTTTAAAAAAATTTCAAATTCTGGCCCTGGCTGGTTGGCTTAGTGGTAGAGCGTCAGCCCAGTGTGTGGAAATCCGGGTTTAGTTCCTGGTCAGGGCACACAGGAGAAGTGACTATCTGCTTCTCTCCTCTCCCCCCATTTCTCTCTCTCTCTTTCTCTCTCTCTCTCTTCCCCTCCCTCTCCCACAGTCATGGCTCAAGTGGTGAGAGCAAAGTTGGCCTTAGCTCAGGCACTGTAATAGCTCGGTTGCCGAGGAACAGAGTATTAGCCCAGATGAACAGAGCACTGCCTGGTAGGGGACTTACCATGTGGATCCCAGCTGGGGTACATGTGGGAGTCTGTCTCTGCCTCCCTGCTTTTCACATAATAAAAAAAAATTCAAATTCCAATTGTTAATTGCTAGATCAGAAAACAATTAACTTGTATTCTAACCTGTGTTCTGTGGCCTTGCTATAGTTGTTTTTTAGTTATAGAATTTCGTTGTTTGTATTGGATTTCTCTACATATATAATCATGTCATCTGTGAATAGAACTTTATTTCTTCTCTTCTAATTTATATAGCTGTATTTTTTTCTGTATTATTTTATTATGATGGAATATAATGTTATATTACAGTAAAATTATAAATAGGATTGGGAAGAGAGAACATGCTTGCCCTGTTCCTGATTTAGGGAAAAGATATCTCGTTTTTTACTATTAAGTATAATGTTCACTCTATTTTCACAGGTGTTTTTTTTTTTTAATCAAGATGAGGAAATTTCTTTCTATGCTTAGTGTTCTGAGACTTTTTATTGTGAATGAGGATGCAATTTTGTCAAATACTTTCTCTGCATCAATTGATAGGATCATATTATTTTTCTTTAGCCTGTTGATATAGTAGATTGCTTTTATAGTTTTCTAAGTATTGAACCAGACTTGTGTAGCTAAAATAAATCCCACTTTATCATGAAGGATATTCTTTATTGTAAATTTTTGGATTCAATTTGCTAATATAGTACTTTATAAATCATTTTTGCATGTGTCTTTATGAAATATATTGTTTTGTAATTTTTTTTAAATTCCTTTTTCTGGTTTTGGTGTCAGGGTAGTTCTAGACTCTTAGAATGAGTTAGGAAGTTTTATGTCTACTATTTTTTTGGAGGAGATTTTGGACAACTGTGGTAATTTCTATTTTGACGTACTAGTTATCTGAGCCTTATAGGTTTTATTTGAATTTTGTTAATTACTGATTTAAATTCTTTAATACTTAGAAGCCATATCTGATTATATGGCTTTTTTAATATACATTTTGCAAGTTTGCTTCTTTTAAGGAGTCAATTTTATCGAAATTATCACATGGTGGGCACATAGTTGGCCAGTTTTCTTCCATTATTCTTTAATGTCCATGCGATCAGCAGTGATGAATCCTCCTTCAGTTTTAACATCTGTAATGTGTATTTTCTTTTCTTTTACCACAGTTGGACTAACTAAAGTTTTATTAACTTTGTTGACCTTTTTGTAGAACCAGCATTTTGTTTCATTAATTTTTTTTCTATGTTGTTTTCAATTCATTGATTTGTATTTGTGCTCTAATTTCTCTCTCTCTCTTTCTCTCTCTCTCTCTCTCTCTCTCTCTCTGTGTGTGTGTGTGTGTGTGTGTGTGTGTTTGTGGGAGGAGGGGAAATAGTGAGGCAGACTCCCACATGCGCTCTGACCAGAATCCACCTGGGGCCAATGTTGGAATACCACACTATTTTTAGTGCTCTAACAGAGTTATCCTCAGCTCCTGGGCTTCACTTGAATCAATAGAGCCACTGGTTGTGGGAAGAGAAGAGGGAGCAAGAATGGGAAAAGCTAATGGTTGCTTCTGCTGTGTGTTCTGATGTACATATGCTGGGCTGATGCTCTATCCATTGATCCACCAGGCAGTGACATCTTTTGTTTCTTGTAGCCTGAAATTGTTCTTCTTTATATGATTTTCTTAGGATATTAATTTCAGAACTTCTTTTTTCAGTACATGACTTTAATGTAAACATTTTCTTAAATCACTGTTTGTGCTGCATCCCACAATTTTTAAAAATTTATATTTTATTTAATTGAGTTCACAATATTTCTTATTTACCTTGGGACTTTCTTTGACTTTAATGTTAGTTAATGTCCAAATATTTGGGATTTTTCAGTTATTTTTTCATTATTGTTTTCTAGTTTAATTCCATTTGGTTGGAACTGCATTGAAAGTAAAGAACAAGATGGAAAGAATTAACTTCTTAAGAAGTTAATTCTTGGGATCTAAGAACATACTTTACATAACTTCTGTTCTTTTTAATTTTTTTGAGTTTTTTTTTTTTTTCTTGAGAGCTATAGGGAGGGAAAGAGACAGGAACATCAAGCCGCTCTTGTATGTGCCCTGATGAGATATGTCTTCTGGATAAAAATGCATTCTGTCTTAGTAAACATTTCATGTGATTTTGAAAAGAATTTTAGTTCAGCTCTTTTTCAATGGAGTATTCTAAAAACGTCAATTAATCTAGTTGATGGATAGGGCTGTTAAGATCATTTATATCCTTACTGACTTTCTCCATTTTTGATCTATCAATTATTAAAAGAGCAGAGTTAAATGTCTAACTGGAATAGTAAACTTCTCTATTTCCCTTCTCTGCTTTATCAGTTTTGCCTCTTGTATTTTGATACTCATTTGTTAGATATATACACAATTATTGTTATGTTTTTGTGAAGAATTTTCACTTTACTGGTATGTACTACCCCCCTATATCTCAAATATATATTTTTTATTTAAAAGTCTGGTTTTTTGAAATTAATATAACTTCTCAGCTTTCTTTTGATTAGTGTTAATGTGGTGTATCTTTTTATGTCCCTTTACTTTTAATCTAGCTGTCTTCAAAATGGATTTTGTAGACAACATATTTTGCAATAAACTCTGACAATCTCTGTCTTTTTATTGGTGTATTTAGATCATTTATATTTAAGTCATTACTGATATAGTTAGATTAACATCAACCATATTTGTAACTGAGTATTTCGAGCACTTATTCTTTGTATTTTTATCTTCCTATCTGTTTCTGTCTTCTATGGTCTGAGTGTTTTATAACATTCCATTTTTTACCTTCTCTTAGCATAGCCAATGTTCTTGTTTTAAAAATCTTTAGTGGTTTTCCTAGAGTTTGAAATATACATTTACAATTATTCCAAATACACTTTCATATAACACTACACTCTTTCATGTATAGCATAAGTATCTTATAGCAGAGTATTTCTTCCTCTAATCGCATGAATTTTCTGTCATTCATTCTACTTATATGTATGCTATAAAAACCCAATAAATTCTTACTACTACTTTAAACAGTTATCTTTTATATCAAATAAGAGTAAAAACAACAAAATATTTTATTTAGCCTTTATTTATTTCTTCTCTGATATTACTAGTTTCTTTATGTAGGTCCACATTTTTGACCTATGTAATTTATCATTTTCCTTTTCCCTTTAGAGTCTAAGATAGGAGTAGTCAACCTTTTTATACCTACCGCCCACTTTTGTATCTCTGTTAGTAGTAAAATTTTCTAACCACCCACCGGTTCCACAGTAATGGTGATTTATAAAGTAGGGAAGTAACTTTACTTTATAAAATTTATAAAGCAGAGTTACAGCAAGTTAAATCATGTAATAATAATAACTTACCAAGTACTTTATGTTGGATTTTCACTAAGTTTGGCAGAATAAATCTTTATAAAACAACTTACTATAGTTAAATCTATCTTTTTATTTATACTTTGGTTGCTCTGCTATTGCCCACCATGAAAGCTGAAACACCCACTAGTGGGCGGTAGGGACCAGGTTGACTACCACTGGTAAGATTTCTTGAATGGCAGGCATGCTAGCATGATTTCTCTTAGTTATTGTTTATCTGAAAAAAAGTCTTTATTTGTCCTTTACTTAGGAAGTAAACTTGGTTTAATCCTAAATTGATGGGGTTGTTTGTCTCATTTCAATACTTTAAATATTTTAATTTACTCTCTTCTTGTTTTCATAATTTCTTACAAGAAGTCTACTATAATTCTCATTCTTGTTCCTCAATAGGTAAGATTATTTCTTCCTTTGACTTCTTTTAATATTTTTGTCTTTAATTTATGTTTCTACATGATATACTTAGTATGTTTTGCTTTATTTTATATTGTGTGGATATTTATCCTGCTAGCGATATCCGAGCTTCCCTTATCTATAGATTATTGTCTGCTATTAACTTGAAAATCTCTCAGCCATTATTATTTCGAATGTTTTATTCTGTTCTACTTTCTCTTTATTTGTCCATCATGCATTTTAATTACAATTAATGTTATACCTTTTAAAATGGTTTCACTGAACAGTTACTAACATGATAGATATTAATCTAGTTGTGTAAAATTGTTGGAATTTTATGTTCTTTTAAATTGTTTTTTCATTTCTCTTTGTTATTGTATTTCATTTTGGAAAATTCTTTTTGATCTATATTAATGATCTTTTCTCAGTGTGTTCAGTCCATTAATGAGTCCATTTATTGCATTCTTTATTTTAGTTAGTTTTTTATTTCTAGTATTTCTTTTTGATTAATTATTACTGTTTCCATAATTCTACTTACATTGCCCATCTCTCTTTAAATGTTGTCTACTTTTCATTAGACCTTTAACATATAAATTATGATTATTTTAAATTCCATGCCTGAAGATTCCTACATCTGTAGCATCATCTGAGTCTGGTTCTGAAGTGTGCTCTCTCTTTTCAGGCATTTTTTTTCTTTCTTTCTTTTTACCTTTTAATGTCTTGTAATTTTTTTGTTGTTGTTGTTGAAAGCTGAATATGCTTTGTCGGGTGATAAAATAAAGATAATAGGCCTTATTGTGAGATTTAATGTTAACGTGTGTAGAAGTTGGTCTGTGTTGAATACTTCTATAGCTTTATGTGCCAGAGGCTTCCTGTTATTTTAGTATCCTTGTTTCTATTTCCCCTTTGACTTTGAGTTTCCTTAAGTGCTCCTCATAGGAGAGATTTTGAATTTTGTGTCTTTTAGCTAAAATTCATTGTTATTACAATGGAACCTTACTGGTGTGGTAGAAAGGTGTGAGAAGGGGGTATTCTATAATCTTTTGATTAAATTTCTGTATTTTTGTGAGTTTGGGCCTCTGGGTTGTGACCTTTCATATGTGTTTCCTTACTGGTATAACATTTTTGCTTTTTATATGCAAGATAGGGAAGTTAAAGGAGGCTGGAATATGAATAAATTACTTCCTCCAACTGGAATAAAGGTCTGGTAATTTTATTTTCCTTTGGAGAATACATAGTATTTATAGAAAAATATTTTGGAGTATTTGACATTAATTAACTTTCCTTGTCAGAGCCAAAGAGAATCTTTTTAAGATATTCACTTTCAAAACATAATGGGTTTGTAAAGTGTGCAGCTCTTTCTAAGACTGGGGCTCCAAGATTTTTTTTTTTTTTTCATGCTGGTCCACACTTATCTTCCAACATTTCATCAATATCACTCTCTAAGTCTGTCCACACATTTGTGATTTCTGTGGCTCCTGCTCCAAGCAAGCAATTTTTGACTGTGATTCTCTTATTTGATTGTTCTCCAAATTCAGGGTGGCAATTTGACTTGTAATTTCAATGATCTGATGGATTCAATTTAAAGAAACTGATTTTCTTTTTGTTCTACTTTTTCTTGTTAAAGATGGGAGCAATAATTTCAAAGCTCATCTTTACATGTTGCAGCTGAACACAAAATTTATAGTCATTCTATTTTTAACTTCTAAAATGTTACGCTGATATTTTTTAAGGATTTGAGGTTTGTTCTGATATTCACCATATATTTTTTCTATTCTCAACATATTAATCATTTTTATTTTAAAGTTATTATCTGAGCCTAACCTGTGTTGGTACAGTGGATAAAGAGTCAATCTGGAAAAACCGAGGTCGCCAGTTCGAAACCCTGGTATTGCCTGGTCAAGGCATATATGGGAGTTGATGCTTCCTGCTCCTCCTCCCTTTTTTCTCTCTCTGTATCCCTCTCTCTCTCCTCTCTAAAATGAATAAAAATATATTTAAAGTTATTATCTGACAACTGTGATATCTAAAACATTGTAGTATTTTTCTGAGCATGTTCATCTGAGAAGCCAACAAATAGCTCAAATACCTCAGGGGTAGTTGCACACAGAAATATGAGTTCATTATTTGTGTTTTCTCTGTTCTTAGATTTTGTCTTATAAGTCTAATGACTGAAATTTGCAAACTTCAATTTCTGAATTATCAAAAATGTCTATTACATTAACTAGAGTCTTAAATATTTTCTTTATTTTCATTGTCCTGAACTATATCAATATACATCTATATTTGAAAATATATTCAAACAAATGGAATAATATCATAGGGCCTTACAAAAACATTATATGCAAAACATTAAAAGTACAAAATCAACCTACAACAACAGTAATCAAGGAAACTGCAGATAATGAATCTGGTTAACATTTTTAATAAATTCAATTGCCTTGTGGTTTATATTAATTAGATTCTGTTTAAATTATGTGCTAGTTGGGGATTCCATTTTTCTTTTTAAATACAGTGTTAGCAGAGTTACCTGGAAAGGTCATATGTGTAGTACTTTAGTTTGAAATATGGGATATAGGCCCTAGTCGGTTGGCTTAGCAGTAGACTGTTGGCTGGGTGTGTGTATGTTCTGGGTTTGATTCCAGGTGAGGGCACACAGGAGAAATGCCCATCTCTTTCTCCACCCCTCCCCTTCTCACTTCTTTCTCTCTCTTTGTCTCTTTCTCTTCACCTCCTGCAGCCATGGCTCGATTGGAGTGATTTGGCCCAGGGCACTTAGGATGGCTCCATGGCCTCCACCTTAGGCACTAAGAAGAGCTTGGTTGCTGAGCAACAGAGCAATGTCCCAAATAGTCAGAGCATCCGCCGCCAAAGGGCTTGCCGGGTGAACCCCAGTTGGAGCACATGAGGGAGTCTGTCTCTGCCTTCCCTTTTCTCACTGAATTAAAGAAATATATATATATATATATTACATAAAGAATTTAAAAAATATATATTTTTAATTTGTCATTTTTCACATGGAATTATATAGTTAAATATAGTAAAATGGCATGCTATATGAAAGTACCTGGTCCTAGCTTGTTAGCTCAGTGGTTTGAGCATTGGCCCAGTGTATAGATGTCCTGGGTTCGATTCTGGTCAGGGCACACAATAGAAATGACCATCTGCTTCTTTCTCCCTTTCTTTCTCTCCTCTCTCTTTCTTCTGTTCCACAGACAGTTGCTACACTGGTTCCAGCATTAGCTCGGGCGCTGAGGATAGTTAAGCATGTCAGCCGCAAGCACTAAAAATAGCTAGGTTGATTTAAGTATTGGCCCATGACAGGGGTTGCCAGATGGATACCCGTTGGATGAATATGGGAGTCTGTCTCACTATTTTCCCTCTTCTCACTTAAAAAAAAAAAAGACAGCGTAGCTTAGAAAGGATCAATGACAGTGCACCAGGCTGTGGCGCAGTGGATAGAGCCTCGGACTGGGATGCGGAAGACCCAGGTTCGAGACCCCGAGGTTGCCAGTTTGAGCGCGGGCCCATCTGGCTTGAGCAAAAGCTCGCCAGCTTGGATCCAAGGTCGCTGGCTCCAGCAAGGGGTTGCTCCGTCTGCTGAAGGCCCAGGGTCAAGGCATGTGTGAGAAAGCAATCAATGAACAACTAAAGTGTTGCAACGGCAACGAAAAACTAATGATTGATGCTTCTCATCTCTCTCTGTTTCTGTCTGTCTCTCTCTATCCCTCTCTCTGACTCTCTCTCTGTCCCTGTAAAAAAATAAATAAAATCATTAAAAAAAATTTCCCAATAATTGTGCATTCATTCACACACTCAATGATTTTCTATTATTTAATTATTTAATTCCTTCAAGAAATTAAAAACAGAATCAATAAATTTATTTGTTCTATAATTGGTTAATAGTACATACTGAAATTCATTTAGAATCCAGTTTAGAATGTATATATCTTTAGTAATAAGACATTTGTTTTTGAAAAAATACTTTTTATAATGAACACCTACTTTATTGTAAATATATATATGAAGAAAGCCAGGAGAGAGGGAGAAAGAATTTATAGAATATATTTTAGCCACAGTAACATGTAGCTAAAAATAATTGTTTTTTACTTAAAATAAATTCTTAGAGTATGTCTCCATTATAGAATAAGTAAATTAAGTAAATTAAATCTATTGGAAATCAGTCCCTGGTGCCTGACTAACCTTTCCCCTAATATCAATATTTTACTTATAAAAGGTACCTTGTATTATCATAAAAATTAATTCAAGTAACTTAATTTAAAGCAATAGAATCTAATAATCACACACAAAAAAGGTGTATATAAAATCTGTTGGCAATGAGTCTATTTATTTAAAATAAACGTTAGTCTAAATTTCTCATTTTACAGGTCTACATTGATTATCTATTCTAAAAGCTAACTACTACAATTTATTATAGCACCTTGTTCACATAGACACGCACACACCAATTTGAATTATTGTTTTTTTGAAATGTTGCACTTTCTGAAACATAAATGGCCAATAGTTTGCCATAATTAGAGTTTGTTAAGAGCAATATTAGATTTAGGTATTTCAGCAGGCAGTATTTTTTCTTTCTAAACAGTAAATTGAAGATACTTAAAGAAAACAAAGGTATGTCCTTGGTATTAGTTGGATGAGTACTTGATGGAAAGAAAGGCATAACTAGGGCAACAGGAAATCTGTAAAAGAACAATGATAAAAATATTAAAGAACATTTTTTAGAAGTTCAACATGGAAACTAAAATGATTATATATTAATACTCTCTGCTTACATCTTTTAGAAAATATTCCTTATTTATTTTGGTAATAACAAACTTAAAAGAAGATTAAGTAAGAACTTATCCAAGATATTACCATTCCTCTTTTTCTTTTTATAATAATTATTAAATTTTGTTTATTTTAATTAAATATTTTCAATAATAAAATTTAGAAATAGATAATTGACTTGAGAATAGTAAAATTAGGGATTTTCACATAGGCTTAAACATTCACACACACAAAAAGACACTAAACACTTTTTTACCAACTAAAATTAACCATTTTAATGTTGTCACATTTGGTGTTTTTTATTTTGTTTTGTTTAAAAATATAAAACATTCCATATGGTTAACTCTTTTGAATAATATCTCTCTTGATTGCAATTAGGTATTATTTAGCTTTCTGCCTCACTAAATGCAATCAATATCATAAATTTAGCATGTTTGTTTTAGATATATATTTGTCAATCTTTTATGTATAAGTTAAATTTTCACTTAAAATTTTTGTAATATTATCAGAGTGTATGATTCTTAAACTAGTTATTTTACTAAACAATATATTTGAGAGATAGAGAAACAGAGAGGCTTTTCTTGTTATAGAGTTTCTTACTTTCCAATGTATACATAATTATATTGTGTCCTGTGGATCTTGCTGTAACATAATAAAGTTGAAATTTATTTCATGTAAAAATTTGATTTAACACTTTAATTAGTGATTATTTATACATTTACAACATATTTACTTTTGTTTATTTTCTTTTCATTTTTCTTTTAAAAGTGAGAGTTGGGGAGATACAGAGACAGATCCCACATGTGCCTTGACTGGGATCAACCTGGAGACCCCTGCCTTGGGCTGATGTTTTTGCCCTTATGGGGCTCCTTGTTACTGAGCTATTTTTAGCACCTGAGGTGAAGGCTCCACAGAGCCATCCTCAGCGCAGTGCTTGAGGTGCTTGAGTCAATTGAGCCATGGCTGTGGGAGGGGAAGAAAGAAAGTGAGAGAGAAGGGGAGAAGTAGAGGTGGAGAAGCAGATAGTTGCTTTTCTTGCGTGCCCTGATAGGGATTTGAACTCAGGACATTTACATGCTGGGTTGACACTCTATCACTGAGCCAACCAGCCAGCGCCTCATTTGTTATTGAATTTGTAAAGCATTCTTTATTTCATTTTATTTTCTCCCTATGAGTTGAGTTTATTTATTTTATACCTTTTTCATTAAGTGCCTATGATGAAATATTTAATGTGTATTTTATTCATGTACATACGTATCTGTTTATAAAAAAATTAATACTTTTAATGTCTGGACACTTCACCTACTTTTGCTTAAATTTCCTGAAAATTGTTTTCTACATTTTCATGAGATATTTTTATTCATCTCTTTTAGCTTTGCTAGTTTTTAAATGCTAATTAAAAAGTTACTGCCCTGGCAAGTTGGCTCAGTAGCAAAACTTTGGCCAGGTGTGTAGTGGTTCTGGTTTGATTCCTATTCAGGGCACACAGGAGGAGTGACCATCTGCTTCTCCACCCCTTCCCCTACTGTCTCTCTCTCTCTCTCTTCCCTTTCTACAGACATGGCTCAGTTGGTTTGAGTGCATCACCCTGGGTACTGAGTATGACTCCATGGAGCCTGTACCTAGGCCTAAAATAGTTTGGTTGCAGATGGGCAGAGCCTCAGTCCCAGACTGGAATTGCCATCAGGGAGCATGAGGGAGCCTGTCTCTCTGTCTCCCTTCCTCTCACTTGGAAAAAGAGGAAAAAATAAGTTATTATGTATAATTCCATTCCTAAAATGGTTTTCCTACTGTTTTGCTCATCATTGAAACTTTAACCCTGGCCCTGGTCAGGTGTATTAGTTGATTAGAGTGTCACCCAAACACTTTGAGGTTGCAGGTTTTACGTCCAGTCGGGGCACATACAAGAATCAATCAATCATGACATGGATAAGAAGACAAAAAATGAAGGTTTCTCTCTCTTTGTATCTCTCTCTAAAAAAAAATCAATAAATAGCAATTTTAAAAAATATACATTGCTTTGCCACAGTGCTTAAAAAAATAAGTTGAATCTCAGTACTTTTCCCTAGGTACTTGTGTTTTTCTTGCTGAGTTTTAAATTTTTTTCTGCATCTTTATTGGCTTGGTGTAGAATACTTGATTGAGAGTATTTTTGATATGTGCTTTGAAGATATTCTTTTTTATTTTTATTTTTTTATTTATTCATTTTAGAGAGGAGAGAGAGATAGAGAGAGAAAGAGAGAAGGGGGGAGGAGCAGGAAGCATCAACTCCCATATGTGCCTTGACCAGGCAGCCCAGGGTTTCGAACTGGTGACCTCAGCATTTCCAGGTTGATGCTTGATCCATGGCGCCACCACAGGTCAGGCCAAAGATATTATTTTTTTCTTCATATTTTTTATGATGAGAAATCTTAAATTTTTAATGCAATATCTTTTAATTTTTCTTCTTAAACTTTGAGATCCCACTGTTTCATAAAAATATACTTAATATTTAATTTTGAAGTTAAGAATTAAGTATTTCTTTAATTCTGAGAAATTGTCAGCTACGATCTCATTATATATTGCCTCTTTCACATTCTTCCATTTCATTATTGTGCTATTTTTCTATTCATTATTCTGATAATCCAAATAAATCTATATTGGATCTTTTAAATTAACCATGCTCTACATTCTGATAATTGATCAAGTCTATGATATAATTTGTTTATTATATTACCATGTGGATAACTTTTGCTTTTTTCCTTTATTTTGTTATCTTTAAATCTTCCTTTGTTGTTCAAACTCTTTTTTTTGATAGATAAAATTTTTTTTAATGATAACTTCTTTAATTCTTCTTAAAGAACCAATAATATGTGTTCATTGCAGGAAGTCAATCATGACAGGATAGGAGTAAACTAATAACAGCATAAAAATTGTCCATTGTTAATATTATCCAACATTGTAGCAGTCTTTTTCTATACACATGTACTCAAAAGCTGGCATTATATATCCTTTGAACCAGCATTTTTAAATTAATATACTATGTATGTTTTCCCACATTATTTAATGACCTTTGACATTTTTAGTTTTATATTCCTTTTTTTTATTAATTTTAATTTATTGTGTTAACATAGATTCAAGTGTCCCACTCAATATAACATCCTCATCCCCCAAGCACATGCCCCCCATCACTCTCCCTTTTTCCTCTTCTTCTAACTCCCTCCCCCTTTCCCTTTAGGATTTACTGTCTTGTTATTTGTATCTATCTGTTATGTATATATAATTTTACTAATCCCTTCACCTTCTCTGATCCCATCCTCTCATTCCTCTTCCCTCTGACAGCTGTCCCTCTGCTCCCTGTGACCCCACCTCTGCTTCTATTCCGTTCCTCATTTCACTTTGTTCATTAGATTCCACATGTAACTGAGATCATATGATATTTGTCTTTCTCTGCCAGGCTTACTTCACTTAGCATAATAATCTCCAGGTCCATCCATGCCATCACAAAAGGTAAGATTTCCTTTTTTTTCATGACCGTGTAGGGTTCCCATTGTGTATATGTACCACTGCTTTTTCATCCACTTGTCCACTGACGGATACTTAGGCTGTTACTAGATCTTAGCTATTGTAAACAATGCTGCAATAAACATGGGGTTGCACATCTACTTTTGAATCAGTAATTTGTGATTCTAAGGACATATTCCAAAAGTGGGATAGCTGGGTGAAAAGGTAGTTCCATTTTTAATTTTTTGAGGAAATGCCATATTGTTTTCCACAGTGGCTACACAAGTCTGCATTCCCAACAGCAGTGCAGGAAGATTCCCTTTTCTCTACACCCTTGGCAGCACTTATTGTGTCTTGATTTCTTAATGACTGCCATTCTGAGAGGTGTGAGCTGGTACTCATTATGGTCTTAATTTGCATTTCTCTGATGATTAGTGACGTTGAACATTTTTACATATTCCTATTGGCCATCTGTATGTCCCCTTTGGAGAAGTATCTATTCAGGTTCTTTGCCCATTTTTTAATTGGATTGTTTACCATCAAAATATGCTTTATATGTTTAGGTGCTCCTGTATTAAGCACATAATATTTACAATGGTTATATCCTCCTTTTGGATTGCTCCCCTTATCATTATGTAGTGAACTTCTGTATCCCTTACTATTGCTTTTGTTTTAAAGTCTATTTTGTCAGATATAAGTATTGCTACCCCAGCTTTTTTAAAATTTCCATTTGCATGAAATACTTTTTTTCATCCCTTCACTTTCAGTCTATGTGTATCTTTTGTTCTGAGGTGGGTCTTTGTAGAAAACATATGTACAGGTCATGTTTCTTATCCATGCAGCTACCCTATGTCTTTTTATTGGAGCATTTAATCCATTTATATTTAATGTTATTACTAATATGTATTTATTGCCATTTTATTTTTTAAATCTACAATCTTCTTTTTCTCGATTTTTTTTTCTTTACCTTTTTTTCACAGAAGGCCCCTTAGCATTTCTTGAAAACTGGTTTGGCTGTAGTGAATTTCTTGAGGTTTTTTTTTTTTTTTTTTTTTTTTTGTCTAAGAAGCTTTTCATTTCTCCTTCAATGTTAAATGATAACCTTGCTGGAAAAAGAATTCTTGGTTGTAGGTTCTTGCTTTGCATCACTTTGAATATTTCTTGCCAAACCCTTTTGGCCTTAAGTGTTTCTGTTGAGAAGTTGGATGTCATCCTTATGGGGACTCTTTTGTAGGTAACTAACTGCTTTACTCTTGTGGTTTTTTGTATTCTTTCTTTGTCTCTTAACTTCGGAACTTTAATTATGATGTGTCTTGGTGTAGGCCTCCTTGGGTTCCTCTCTGTGCTTCTTGAACTTGCATGCCTTTTTCTTCCATCAACTTAGGGAAGTTTTTAGCTATGATTTCTTCAAACAGGTTCTTTATGCCTTGTTTGTTCTCTTCTCTTTCATGTACCCCTATGATGCGGATGTTGGTTTTTTTTATGTTGTCACAGAGCTCTCTTACGTTTTCCTCAGACTATTTGAGCCTCTTTTCCTTTTGCTGCTGTGCTTTCTTTTTTAATTTATTTTGTCCTCTATATCACTGATTCAATCCTCTGCTTCACCCAGCCTGCTGTTGATTCCTTTTAGTGCATTCTTCATTTCTAATATTGTATTTGTCATTTCTGATTGGTTCTTTTTTCTGTGACTTCAGTGTCCTTTTTGATGCTTGCTATCTCTTTATTTAGGTGCTCATTATGTTTATCCTTCATTGCTCTAGGACCCTTGAGCATCCTAAAAATCATTATTTTAAACTCTGCATCTGGTAGTTTGGTTACTTCCATTTCTTTCAGTTATTTTTCTGGGGATATCTCTTTTTGGCTTATTTGGGTCACATTTCTCTGTCTGCCCATTTTGTCTGTATATTAGGTAGTGCTGTCTGACTTTGAAATTTTTGTGGTGTCTTTACATAGAAGATGTGCACAGTGGTACTAACCTCCAGGTCACCTGTTTTCCTTGTTCTAGGAATGCTTCTTGAGGGTATTATTTTTCCTTTTTTTATATGTGAGTATTAAATGCAGTTGGTGCTTTTATGGGTACGGTTATCCCTTCAGGCTGGCTGATTCTAAGTGTCAACCTTGATAATGTGTATGACACACTGTGCACTGTCTATCCTGTTGGGTGTATTTATTCTCCACAGTGTCTGGTGCCCACTAGACTCCACCTTTGGGAGTGCTGCTCATGTAGGTAGCTGAGTCTAGGGTTTGTGCTGTCTCCCACCCACTACCAGTTGTGTTGGCTTTAGATCTTCTTGGATTGGTGTCAGCTGTTGTTTACAACCCACTGTGGGCTACCTGTCTGAAGCTACTGCCCTTTTTGCTGTTTGTTTCTGCATATTCTGCTTCTGGGTACTGTGGGAGGGGCCAATCTTTGTATAAGAATTAGCTTCCTCCTGCTTAGAGGTGACAGCAGCTCCATAAAAACCCCAAGCTCTGTAAGATTTGTCTCCACGTTTCAGCTGCTCCTCCTCCTCTTGTAGCTGCCTGGTCTTCCCACAGAGTCTTCTGTAATAAGACTGTAGTGTGGTATTAGATTGGCCTCACCCAACCAACCCTTCTACAGGTTGCGCCTTTGTTTGGTTAGGGCAGTTGAGGTTGTGAATACAATGTTAGTGGGACCCCCTACTTCAGGGGTCTCTTGGTCAAGAGCTTAATATGGGGAATGTGGGCTCTACTCCAGAGCTTAATCCTTCAACCACTGCTGGATACTCAGATTTTATTTCTTCCCAACAAGGTGAGCAGCTGGTTCAGACTGAGTGTGACCAACAGTCTCCTCTGCAGAAGTTCTTTCAGCTGGTGAGACCCTGGTTTCAGATAAAAAGACTGAGAGAGTCCTCTCCTGGGGTTGACTGTGACACCCCCTCCCCCATTGGTAACTAAGCCCCTTGACCAGATCCAACAATAGACTCATAGGGACCTACAAATTAAATGTTCATACTCCAGGCCTCTCTCCCTTCCCCATGTGGAATCTAGCCCAGCAGTGCTGGATATCCAGTCCCCAGGCTGACTGACTATGAAGCTCCACCTTATACAATGCACATGAGCCTCTATGCTGGTGCTGCTCACAGAGAGTGGAACTCACCTCAGCTGGGCCAGATGGGAGGAGTCCTTCCTTATGACACCACTCTAGCAAGGGTTGTGAGTTCCTGAACCAATGTTTTCTGAAGCTGATCCCTTGATGTGGCAGCGTTGGGCCTCCCTGGCAGGAGCTTGGTGCAGACCAGTGGGAGACACTGCCTGTGACTGGCCCTCTGCAACCTTTTTGTAGCTACAAGCAATCCAGTGTTTGTGACTGCCTCTGCTGTGCCCAGGTGTACATGGAAATACCAAACTGCACTCCTAGGCTGATTTTTACCCACACTGGGCCTGGGGGAGGGTCTGCATGAAAGGCCAAGTTTCCCTGAGTCCCACTTCCTGCATCCTTTGTCTATTGGCCTCAGCCACTGAAAACACCTCTGTTAGAGTCTAGCGCCTGCAGCAATTCAGGGATTAAGAAGGGTGGTGTATGTGGCTCTGCCCCTGGGCCTCAGGTGTCAGACCGTCCTGACTTTTTTCACAGACCTCAGGAGGTTGTGGCCCCAAAAGTTTGGTGGGTATGGCTTCTGATACCCATAGGTATGGTCTGCTTGCTCTTCAGACAGTTTCTACTGTGTCTCCTGTGTGATGGAAGCACCAGTCTTAGAGTAGTGAGTGAGCATGTAGGGAAGCTCTGGTCTCAACACCAGTAATCTGAGTCACTGACATGCCCCCTGCTTCCTGACCTCTCAGAATGACCCATTGCCTTGAATGGGGTAGGAGAAACTCCTGAGGGCAGAGTAGTTGCTTTTTTCCAGGCTGATGCTGCACAGAGAGGACACTCTGCCCAAGAAAGATGACGACTACAGTGTTGGAGAATGACTCAGCACAGTGTTTCTTTTGGCTGTCCCCCCACAGTGTCTCTCACTGGACCTCCAACTTTACACTTTCCTCATATAACTCCAGTCTTCTCAGCTCTCCCTCCACTGGAGCACCAGGTAAGTGGCTGTGGAGGAGATTTTCTGCAGGGACCCTTTACAACGGAGTTTGCATCTCAGATAACTCAGTCTCTTTCTTGCAGAAGGAAACCTCGGCTCTTTTCTCATCCAAATACTGTGTGGGCGCCTCTTCTAGGCTCTGGGCTCTAGGCTGGGGCTCTGGGCCTGGGGCTGAGCACCCACATCTCTTGGGGTGACCTTCCTGCAGTGAGAGTTCCTCCAGACCCTCAGCCACCGCTTGCTCCTAGGAGCGGGGCAGCCCTTTCCTCATACCTTTGCCCTTTCTACCAGTCTCGGTGTGGCTTCTTCTGTGATCCTTGGTTATAGAGTCCGCTTCCTTTAATTCAAAGTTGTTTTTCAAGATGGTTGTTCTTAAATTAAGTTGTAATCCAATGTGGTCCTAAGAGATGGCAGTTGGAATGTCTGTCTACTTTGTTGCCATCTTTGAATCCCCTGTTGTTAAAAAGTCTGGATTCCTTTCTGAATTATACCTCTTATTTTATCTTTGAACATTTGGAACATACTGCATGCTTAATTTAAATTAAATTTCTTTCAAATTATTCCATTATCTCTCATTCCTTGGCTCATAATTCTCCCACTGTGGGTCTTTCAGAAGTTTCCTTCTACTGGAATTAATTGTAACTCTTATAATTTTATTTAATAGACTATATTCAATGAATTAAGTCTGGACTCTTAACAGTGCCAGGAATTATACAAATTACCTTTTGAGATAGGTTTTGTATTGCTGCAATGTCCTTATAGATTTCACAAGTTTGGGGCAAATCTTACCACAGTTCATATGCTCAGGATTCTTGCCCTGCAAAATCAGTGTGAACATAGCTGCAAAACTCTACCATGTGCAACCTCAAATATTTGTTCATGTTTGCTCAGGGTCTGGTGTGGATAGCTTAAGTTTACAGTACCCCTGAACAAACAGGTTCAGAATATTTTGAATGACATAAATATCTGTGACTCCTGGATCTATACACGGAGTCCAGAGATTTTGTCATTGATTTTCAATCTTTTGTAGACAGCTCTGATCCTAAGTGTAATTTCTTTAGACCAAGTCTAAATCCCTTCACCATAAATCCTACAATTTACATACCTTCAACTTCCTTTCAGCACCAAAAGCTATAGATTTTTATTTAATTCAATAATTAATTATATATGTCTGAACTGAGAGAAACATTTATCAGCTTAACATCATCATTGTTATTTTACAATGCAACACTGTATTTAGCATTGAGAATTTTTGATGTACTAAGTTTAATATGTCAATAATTATTATCAAATAGTTTAACTTCTTTTATTTTATAAATACTTTAAATTCAAAGTTGTGATCTGGGAGTAGCACCCATATATACCAAAGAAATCAATCCTTATGTCAAAGCACAAGAAAAAAAAAAGTTAAGATATCTAATAATCTAAGATAGATATAGTTTTGTTTGTTCTGATAAAAATTACTAGTCACAATTTTTATTTACCATGATAAAATAATGTAGAACTACTTTCTCAATTTTCTTCATAAGAAAAAGTTTTTTTAAAAATAAGTTATGTAATAAAGCATCGACCTGGGAACACTGAGGTCACCAGTTCAAAACCCTGCACTGGTCTGGTCAAGGCATATATGGGAGTTGATGCTTCCAGCTCCTCCCCCTTTCTCTCTTTCTCTCTTTCACTCTGTGTCTCCTCTCTAAAATGAATAAATAAAAAGAAAATTTAAAAAAATAGTTATGTAATAAAACTTACATTAAAATATCAAAAAATTATTGAGATAGTGAAGAGAGAAGTCAAAGTTTTAAAGAATATACAATCATAGAGAGGTAGGTCCAAAATTCAAAATGCTTTCTATGATGCATAAAAGCTTTTGATATTTTTAAACAACCAAAGATCACAATGTACAACAAATAATAAAAACAAAGAAGGAAAGGGCTGAGATAGAAAAATCTGTGGAGAATTCAGAAAGAGATCAACAACAACTTTAGTTTTAGATTTAACAGCTAAAAATCACACACACACAGTTTACTGTGCTCATGAATATAAAAAGAATTAAAACTTGCAGAAAATAATAAAACTATAAAATGTGACTTAGTATATTTATATATAAACCAAATAGAAATTCTTGAAAATAATGTATGTATACATTAATAAAAAATAATGATAAAAAGAAGATAATACTAAATAATTCTCCAAAGCATATTTTGTATCTAAAGGCAGGTTAGACATAACTAGAGGAAATAAAACCAGCCAACTGGAAAATAGATCTGAGGATGTACTGATTATATGGTATTGAGAGATAAGAAGACTCAAATAAAAGAAGAGAGGATAAGGAAATAGCAAATACAGTGAGACACTCTAGAATTCATACCATTGGAGTTTCAGAAGAAGTGAATAGAGGGAATAATTCAAAAGCAATATTTGAAGATAAACTGCTTGAGTATTTCCTGAATTAAATGAAGTCAACACTCCACATATTCAAAAAGTGCAGTAAATCCTTAGCATGACAAATAAGGCAAAATACTCTTGGAAAACTGTGTAGTAGTACTTTCTTCTTTTTTAAATTTCTTTTTATTTATTTAATTTAGAGAGGAGATACAGAGAGAGAGAGAGAGAGAGAGAGAGAGAGAGAGAGAGAGAGAGAGAGAGAGAAAGGGGGGAGGAGCTAGAAGCATCAACTCCCATATGTGCCTTGACCAGACCAGTGCAGGGTTTTGAACTGGCGACCTCAGTGTTCCCAGGTCGACGCTTTATCCACTGCGCCACCACAGGTCAGGCAGTAGTACTTTCTTGAATTGAACATAAGCATACACTATGATCTGGTAATTTCATTTCTAATTTATATCACAAACATAAATGCATATGTATAAGAATGCTCATAGAAGATTTATTAATATTAGCCCTACACTGGAAACAATCTATATCTCTATCAATCTTTATCACAGTATAAAATAAATAATATTGTCTGTTTTCAATTAATGAAAAGTAGAAAACTATAGAACAATTAAAAGAACAAACTACTTATACCTGCAGTAGCATGGACATATATTTTACTCACATGCAATGTTTTACAAAAATGGATAGTTGTAAGGGTGTTTGTATTGCATGGTTCTATTTATAAAGTTTTTTTTTTTTTACAGTGATAGAGAGAGAGTTAGAGAGAGGGATAGACAGGAACAGACAGGAAGAAAGAGAGATGAGAAGCATCAATCAGTTTTTCGTTGTGACACCTTAGTTGTTCATTGATTGCTTTCTCATATGTGCCTTGACCGCAGACCTTCAGCAGACCAAGCAACCCCTTGCTTGAGCCAGCGACCTTGGGTCCAAGCTGGTGAGCTTTTGCTCAAGCCAGGTGGGCTCGCGCTCAAGCTGGCCACCTCAGGGTCTCGAACCTGGATCCTCCGCATCCCAGTCCAACGCTCTATCCACTGCGCCACTGCCTGGTCAAGCTATTTATAAAGTTTTTAAAAATAAAATCAAGATGTTTTAAAGGTCATAATAATAATTATATTTGGGTGTGCTTTGACTGGCAGTGAGATTGAGAGAAGTTTTGTTTCTACTGTGCTATTAACATTCTATGTTTCAATATGAATGTTGATTAAATAGATAAGCTTATTAGCAAAATTTTATAAAGCTTTAGTAAACAATAGCAAATTATATTACAATTCTGCCACAGTTTATAATAGAAACTCTTGACATTAAAATGTTAAAGCTATTGGAAAGAAAAATAAAATAATATATAATGTTTTCACCAAGATTGTGAGTAGGGAATGTTTTCTTACATAGAGTGCTGATGATATAAGAAGAAAGTGATAAATTTATTTACACCCAAATAAAAAAGTTCTTTTCATCCAAAATAATTGGTGAACAATTAATATACATAGATAAAAATTTGTATTTTATCAATATGCAGAAAAGACAAGCCATTTACAAATTAGCAAAACTGTACGTATGTGTGCTGTGTGTGTGTGTGTGTGTCCTAATCAAGGATCGAACCAACACTTTCGATGCATCATGACAATGCTCTAACCAACTGAACCACATTACCAGGGTAAAAAATTGGCAATAATCTTGCACAAAAACTTCAAAACAGAAAAAAATGTTCAAATGACAACAGTAGTATAAGAAAAATTAGGCAATGTCTTTAAAATTTCTACAGAAGATCTGGCAATTTCATACGTTAAAAAATTTGTAGAATAATGGGACTTTTTATATTTCACTGGCTTGTGCATGTATATTTTAATAACCATTTTAAAAATTCTTTCAAATTATCTGCTGAAGTTGAAGATATGCCCATTTTATGACCAAATAATTCCAGTATTGAATGAGTTGCAAATAGAGGCACAGGAGAAACTATGTATAGAAATACCTGTAGCAGCATTGTTCATAATTGTCCTAAACTAGGAATAACTGAAGTCATCTCCATTGGAATAAATAAATAAATTGCATTATATTTATAAAATATACGTTTATCTAGAAAAAAACTAAATAGACTAAGCTAAATTATTACACCATTGTTGAATCTTAAAAAAAGGACAATATTGAGCAAGTCACATACTAAAATATGTTCATATATTTGTCAATATAAAGTACATAAATAGAACAAACTTTGTTGTGTTGTGATGCACACTTAGGAGGTGAAATTATAAAGTAAATTATAAAAGTGATTACCATAAATGTCAAGGTATTATTAACCTCAATGAAGAGGGAAGAAATGTAACTGTGAATGAACATACTGCATGACATGAGTATTCTCTAACTTAACCTGGATGTTGGTTATATTGGTGAACACTTTGTGATTAATCATTATATTGTACATTTATGTTGTATTGGCATATCTAAAATACTTTATATTTTGTAATAAATGTTTTAAATGATCACCAACACATATACCTACTCATATGAATGAAAACAATATGTAATTAACATTAGTATTGTCGAGTTGATAAACTAATTCCAGTGGGTAGAAAGTTCAATTGTGTGATATTATAACAACTGCTTCAAACTAAGAGTAGTAGTGAACCTGACTGTGTTTTTAACCAGACATTTTGATGCTAAAGTCAATTTGACATAAACAAATATTAATTCAGTGTTATTGTTAAGATTTCAAATGCACAAAGAGACAAAAAATATTTTTCACTGCAATTAAGTAAAGATTATAGATTCTTGTGCAAAATATGGTATGGAAATAAAATATATACCGCATACTTGAAAAAACTGGACACATAAAGCAGAAGGGAAATATTTTACTTTTAAATTTCTTTATTTTAAAGTCAGTTTCAATTTTTTTTTATTTACCCAGTTGCTAATACCAGGGTTATATTAAAGGGGAGAGAATTGTATGGAGCAAATACCTGAGAAAGTGTTGCAAATTTTTTCTATTCATTTAAAAGTTCCAATTACAGTTATGAATTTTGTTTTAAATTTTGAAAAACATTCATTTAAATGGTAACTATTCAGTTGATTTATGTCATCTATATCAGATAATTTTCCAAAACATTTTTATATAATAGGAATTAGACTATATAATTAGGACCATGTAATAGAAATATCTATCAAAGACTATACCTCCTCATATTATACACTTTTATATTATAGTATATATCAATAACTCCAATTCTACCATCATGTGCATTACAAATGGGGCAAAATACTAAGAACTTTTAAATT
Organism: Rhynchonycteris naso; assembly: GCA_037038555.1. Lineage (NCBI taxonomy): Eukaryota > Metazoa > Chordata > Mammalia > Chiroptera > Emballonuridae > Rhynchonycteris > Rhynchonycteris naso. The sequence continues at coordinate 174,579,344 of CM072996.1, read as the reverse complement.
TCTTTTATTGATTTCCTTAATTTTTTTTTAAATTTTATTCATTTCAGAGAGGAGACATAGAGTGAGAGGGAGAGAGAGAGAGAGAAAGGGGGAAGGAGCTGGAAGCATCAACTCCCATATGCGCCTTGACAGAACCAGTGCAGGGTTTTGAACTGGCGACCTCAGTGTTCCCAGGTCAATGCTCCATCCACTGCGCCACTACAGGTCAGGCTGATTTCCTTAATTTTTAATTTTAATGAGGTGACATTGATCAATCAGGGTACATATGTTCAGAGAAAACATCTTCAGGTTATTTTGACATTTGATTATAATGCATACCAATCACCCAAAGTCAAACTGTCTTCCATCACTTTCTATCTAGTTTTATTTGTGACCCTCCCCTTCCCCTACCATCTCCCTCTACTCCCCCATACCCCCATACATCCGCATAGCCAGCATAATCTTGTCCATGTCTCTGAGTCTCATTTTTATGTCCCAACTAATTACGGAATCATTTATTCTTAATTTTTTATGATTAACTTATTTCACTCAGTATAACGTTATCAAGGTCTATCCATGTTGTTGTAAATGCTCCGATGTCATCATTTCTTATGGCTCAGTAGTATTCCATAGTATATATGTACCAGAGCTTCTTAATCCACTCGTCCACTGAAGGACACTTGGGCTGTTTCCAGACCTTCGCTATTGTGAACAATGCTGCCACAAACATGGGGGTGCATTTCTTCTTTTTGAACAGTGCTATGGTGTTCTTAGGGTATATTCCTAAAAGTGGGATAGCTGGGTCAAAAGGCAGTTCGATTTTTAATTTTTTAAGAAATCTCCATACTGTTTTACACAGTGGCTGCACCAGTCTGCATCCCCACCAGCCATGCAGGAGGGTTCCCTTACCTCCAAACCCGCGCCAGCAATTAAGTGTTGTTTTGGCGATGAGCGTCGTTCTGACTGGTATAAGGCGATATCTCATTATAGTTCTAATTTGCATTTCTCTAATGATTAGTGATGTTGAGCATTTTTTCATATGCCTATTGGCCATCTGTATGTCCTCTTTGAGAAATTTCTATTCATTTCTTTTGCCCATTTTTTGCTTGGATTGTTTGTCTTCCTGGTGTTGAGTTTTATAAGTTCTTTATAAATTTTGGTTATTAACCCCTTATCAGACGTGTTGTCAAATATGTTCTCCCATTGTTGGTTTGTCTTTTTATTCTGTTCTTATTGTCTTTAGCTGTGCAAAAACTTTTTAATTTGATATAGTTCCATTTGTTTATCCTGTCCTTTAATTCACTTGCCCAGGAGATAAACTGGCAAATATATTGCTTCAAGAGATGTCGGAGAGCATACTGCCTACGTTTCCCTCTAAGATGCTTATGGTTTCATGGCTTACATTTAAGTCTTTTATCCATTTTTCGTTTGTTTTTGTGAATGGTGTAAGTTGATGGTCTAGTTTCATTTATTTTGCAAGTAGATGTCCAATTTTCCCAACACCATTTTTTAAAGAGGCTGTCTTTACTCCATTGTATGCTCTTACCTCCTATGTCAAATATCAGTTGTCCATAAAGGTGTGAATTTATTTCTGGGTTCTCTCTTCTGTTCCATTGATCTATGTGCCTGTTCTTATACCAGTACCAGGCTGTCTTGAGTACAATGGCCTTGTAGTATAACTTGATGTCTGGAAGACTGATACCTTCTGCTTTCTTCTTCTTTTTCAATATTGCTGAGGCTATTCGAGTTCTTTTTTTGTTCCATATAAATTTTTGGAATATGTGTTCTATATCTTTGAAGTATGTCATTGGTATTTTAATTGGAATTGCATTCAATTTATAAATTGCTTTGGGAAATATTGATATTTTAATGATGTTTATTCTTCCGAACCATGAGCATGGTATACCATTCCACTTGTTTGTATCTTTCTTGATTTCTTTTAGCAATGTTTTATAGTTTTTCAAGTACAATTCTTTAATCTCCTTGGTTAAATTTACTCCTAGGTACTTTATTTTCTTGGTTGCAGTAGTGAAGAGAATTGTTTCTTTAACTTCTCTTTCTAAAAGTTCATTGTTGGTGTATTAAAATGGCTCTCATTTCTTATTATTAATTTTTTATCCTGCCACTTTGCAGAATTCGTTTATCAGGTTCAATAGTTTTTTGAGACTTTAGGGTCTTCTATATGCGATATCATATCATCTGCAAATAATGATAGTTTTACTTCCTCTTTTCCAATTTAGATGCCTTTTATTTCTGCTTCTTGACTGATTGCTGTAGCTAGGACTTCCAGAACTATGTTGAATAAGAGTGGTGAAAGGGGGCACCCCAGCCTTGTTCCTGATCTTAAGGGGATTGCTTTTAATTTTTGCCCATTGTGTATGATGCTGGCTGTGGGTTTGTCATAAATAACCTTTCTCTTAAATTTTTTTTTATTAATTTTAATAGGGTGACATTAATAAATCAGGGTACATATGTTCAAAGAAAACATCTTCAGGTTATCTTATCATTCAATTATGTTGCATACCCATCACCCATAGTCAAATTGTACTCTGTTACCTTCTATCTCTTTTCTTTGTGCACCTCCCTTTCCCCCTCTCCCACCTTCTACTTCCTCCCCCCACCCCGTAACCACCACACTCTTGTCATTGTCTCATAGTCTCATTTTTATGTCCCACCTATATATGAAATCATGCTGTTCTCAGTTTTTTTTCTGTTTTACTTATTTCACTCCGTATATTGTTATCAAGGTTCACCCATTTTGTTGTAAATGATACTATGTCATCATGTCTTATGGCTGAGTAGTATTCCATAGTATATATGTACCAAAGCTTTTTTATCCACTCATTCTCTGACGAACACTTGGGTTGTTTCCAGATATTAGCTATTGTAAACAATGCTGCACCAGTCAGCATTCCCACTAGCAGTGCAGGAGGTTTTCCTTTTCTCCACATCCTCGCCAGCACTTGTTCTGTGTTGTTTTGCTGATGAGCGCCATTCTGACTGGTGTGAGGTGATATCTCATTGTGGTTTTAATTTGCATTTCTCTAATGATTAGTGATGTTGAGCATTTTTTCAAATGCCTATTGACCATCTGTATGTCCTCTTTAGAGAAATTTCTATTCATCTTCTTCGCTCATTTTTTGATTTAATAGTTTGTCTTCCTGGTGTTGAGTTTTATAAGTTCTTTATAAATTTTGGTTATTAACACCTTATCAGACATATTGTCGAATATGTTCTCCCATTGTGTGGTTTGTCTTTTTATTCTGTGCAAAATCTTTTTAGTTTGATACAGTCCTATTTGTTTATCTTGCCTTTTATTTCATTTACCCGTGGAGAAAAATCAGCAAATATATTGCTGCTACAGATCTCGGAGAGCTTGCTGCCTATGTTTTCTTCTAAGATGCTTATGGTTGCACGGCTTACATTTAAGTCTTTTATCCATTCTGAGTTTGTTTTTGTGAATGGTGTAAGTTGATGGTCTAGTTTCATGTTTTTTGCCGGTAGATGTCCCATTTTTCCAACACCATTTATTAAAGACGCTGTTTTTACTCCATTGTATGTTGTTTCCTCCATTGTCAAATATCAGTTGTTCATAAAGGTGGGGATTTGTTTCTGGGTTCTCTCTTTTGTTCCATTAATCTATGTGCCTGTTCTTATGCCAGTACCAGGCTGTCTTGAGTACAATGGCCTTGTAATAAATCTTGATATCCTGAAGAGTTATACCTCCTGCTTTATTTTTTCTTTTTAAGATTGCTGAGGCTATTCGTGTTATTTTTTGTTCCATATATATTTTTGAAATATGTGTTCTATATCTTTGAAGTATGTCATTGGTATTGTAATTGGTATTGCATTAAATTTATAAATTGCTTTGGGTAATATAGACATTTTAATGATGTTTATTCTTCCTAACCATGAGCATAGTATAAGCTTACACTTGTTTGTATCTTCCTTGATTTCTTTTATCAATGTTTTATAATTTTCTGGGTACAAGTACTTAATCTCCTTGGTTAAATTTACTCCAAGGTACTATTTTTTTGGCTGCAATAGTGAGGTGGATTGTTTCCTTAATTGCTTTTGCTGACATTTCATTGTTGGTATATAAACATGCCTCTAATTTCTGAGTACTAATTTTATATCCTGCCACCTTGCTGAATTCATTTATCAGGTCCAGTAGTTTTTTTACTGAGACTTTAGGGTTTTCTATAAACAATATATTATCTGAAAATAATGACAATTTTACTTCTTTTTTTCCAATTTTGATGCCTTTTATTTCTTCTTGTCTGAATGCTGTTGCTAGGTCTTCTAGAACTATGTTGAATAACAGTGGTGAAAGGGGGCACCCCTGCTTGGTTCCTGATCTTAAGGAGATTGATTTTAATTTTTGCTTACTTAGTATGATGTTTGCTGTGGGTTTGTCATAGATGGCTTTTATCATATTAAGGAATGTTCTCTGTATCTTCCCACTTTAATGAGAGTTTTGAGCATGAATGGGTCCTGAATTGTATCAAATGCTTTTTCTGCATCTTTTGAAATTATCATGTAATTTTTGTCCTTCCTTTTGTTTATGTGATGAATCACATTGATTGATTTGCAAATATTGAACCAGCCTTGCCTCTCCAGAATAAATCCCACTTGATCATGGTGTATGATTTTTTTCATATATTGCTGGATCCGGTTGGCTAATATTTTGTTGAGAATTTTAGTGTCTAAATTCATTAGGGATATTGGCCTATAATTTTTTTTCTTTGTTTTGACTTTGCCCGGTTTTGGAATTCGAATTATGCTCACCTTATAAAAAAAATTTGGAAGTCTTCCTTCCTCTTGACTTTTTTGGAATAGCTTGAGAAGGATAGGAGTTAATTCTTCTTTGAATTTTTGGTAGAATTTACTTGTAAAGCCATCAGACCCAGGATTTTTCTTTTTTGGGAGTTTTTGAGAACTATTTCGATCTCTTTTGTTGTAATTGGTCTGTTTAGGTGTTCTGATTCTTCCAGATTGATTTTTGGAAGATGATATGATTCAAGAAATTTGTCAATTTCACCTAGGATGTCCAAACTTTTGGCATAAAGTTCTTCATGGTATTTTCTTACAATCCTTTGTATTTCTGTTGTGTCAGTTGTTATTTCTCCACTTTCATTTCTAATTTTATTTATTTGAGTCCTCGCTCTTTTTGTCTTGGTGAGTCTCGTTAAAGGTTATTTATCTTTTCAAAGAACCAGCTCCTGATTTTATTAATCCTATTTATTGTTTCCTTAGCTTCTACTGGTCTTGAGTTTTATTTGCTGTTGTTTTTCTAGTTCTTTCAAATGCAGGGTCAGGTTGCTTATTTGAGCTTTTTCTAGCTTCTTATTGTATGCCTGTAGTGCAATGAACTTCCCTCTCAGGACTGCTTTTGCTGTGTCCCATAAATTTTGAGTTGATGTATACTCATTTTCATTCATTTCTAGAAACTTTTTAATTTCTTCTTTGATCTCATTGTTAATCCATTCATTATTTAATAACATGCTATTTAGTTTCCAAGTTTTTGAGTATTTTTCAGTTTTTCTTCTGTGGTTAATTTACCTTTATCATTATGTAGTGTCCTTCTTTATCTCTTACTACAGCCTTTGTTTTAACTTCCATTTTGTCAGATATAAGTATTGCTACCCCATCTTGTTTTTCATTTCCATTTGCATGAAATATTTTTTTTCATTCTTTTATCTTCAGTGTATATGCATCTTTTGTTTTAAGTTGTGTCTCTTGTACACAGCATATGTATGGGTCCTGCTTCTTTGTCCACGCAGCTACCCTATGTCTTTTGATTGGATCATTTAATCTATTTATATTTAAGGTTATCATTGATATGTAGTATTTTATTGCCATTTTATTCTTTAAAGTTGTATTCTTCTTTTGTTATATTCTTTCCCCCCTTTGAACTGTTCACTACAGCCCCCTTAGCATCTCTTCCAGAATTGTTTTGGTTTTAATGAATTCCTTGAGGCTTTTTTTTCCTGGAAATCTCTTTATTTCTTCTTCAATTTTAAACGTTAGCCTTGCTGGATAGAGTAGTCTTGGTTGTAGGTTCTTGTTCTGCATTACTTTGATTATATCTTGCCATTCTGTTTCTGTTGAGAAGTCGGATGTCATCTTTTTGGGGGCTTCTTTGAAGTTGATAGCCTTTTTTCTCTAGCAGCTTTAAAAATTTTCTCTTTATCTCTTAGCTTTGGTATTTTAACTATGATGTGTCTTGGTGTAGATTTTTTTGGGTTTCTCTTTAATGGAGTTCTCTGTGCTTCTTGAACATGTGAAATGTTTTCCAGCCTTAATTTAGGGAAGTTTTCTGCTATGGTTTGATTGAACTATGTTTCTATTTCTTGTTCTCTCTCGTCTTCTTCAGGAACCCCTGTGATGAGAACGTTGTTTCTCTTCAGGTTATCACAGAGCTCCCTTAGAGTTTCCTCACATTTTTTGAGTCTCTTTTCTTTTTTCTGCTCTGCTCTGTGCCTTTATTTATTGTGTCCTCTAACGTGCTGATTTGACCTTCAGCCTCATCCATCCTGCTTTTAATTCCTTCCATTGTTGTCTTCAGTTCTGATACTGTATTTGTCATTTCTGTCTGATTCTTCTTTATTATTTCAATTTCCTTATTGATACTGTTATCTCTTTATTTAGGTGTTCTTAATGACTATCCATTGTTGCTCTAATCTCTTTGAACTATCCAAACTATTATTATTTTTAATTCTGCATCTGGTAATTTGGTTATATCTGGTTCATTCAGGTCTTTTTCTGGGGATTTGTCTTGATTCATTTGGGTTGCATTTCTCTGCCTGCCCACCTTGTCTGTGCATAAGAAGGGTGTGGCTACTGGAGTCCAATGGGTGTTGCCTTTGTGTTCTCTAGGTGTGGTCTGTCTGCAGGCCTGCCATCCCCTCTGCTGCTGCCTAGCGTGGTTGGGTATGGGTGTTGCCAGCACCGGCCCACTGTGGCTTTTGCTGTGATTTCTGCCTATCCTTTGCGGGAGGGGTTGTGTTCTGGTGCCAGGGTCTACAAGCCTCAGTCTTCCTGGGCCTTCGCCTTGCCCCCACTGGTTGGGTTGCGCACTGCACTCAAGTGACAAGCCTCAGCACCAAGGGTAGAGGTAAGCACATTTGCTCAGCTGCGGACCCAGCCTGTTACCGGGCTTCCACCCAGCCCCCGTTGTCAAAGCCTGCTCCCCACAGTTTTTCCGGTTGGACGGGGCTACTGATGTGCACTCAGCTCTGAGGCTCTGCCTGTCTGGAGCTTTAGTCCCAACCCCAAGGCCAGGGCCTGCCTGTGTCGGATCGCAAACCGTGGTTTCTCGGGCAGGTGAAGCTGCTGATGTGCATTCAGCTTTGAGCCTCTGCTTTTCCCGGGTTCTATACCCGCCCCCGCCTTCAGGGCCAGCTTGCGCAGGGTCGCACAGCAGATTTCTGCCCGTTTGGCCTCCCGCTTTTCCTCCGCAGGTTGGGCTGCAGTCGGTCCCACAGCTGCCAGATTTCTTTGGCACGTACCCTCCACCCCTGATGGGCTACACTGAGCTCACACCGGCTGGGCCTCCGCCCCCGCTGACAGTAGCACATTTCAGTGTCCCGCTACAACCATCCCGCCAGCCAGCCCTCAGCAGTGTGTGTAAGCTCAGTCCTTAACACTCTATACTGTAGTCCTGGAAGCAACCTCCACCTAAGCAACTCTGTTCTAAGTGGTTGGTGTCCTGTCTTCCTTTTCTGGTATTGCTAGTTCCAGGGGAAATATTTGTTTTTGATTACGGAAGTGACTCAGCTTAGGGGTTAGGGTGGCTGCCCCTCATAGTGTTTCTCCCTGTGCCTTCCAGACCACACTCTATTCCTGCTGCTGTGGTCCTCTTCTCTGTCCTCATTCCCTGGAGTTCCGGGTGAGTGGTTGTGAGAGAGGTTTTCTGTGCTGTCCCTTTAAGAAGAATTTTGAGTCTGAGAAAACTGTCTCTTTCTCACAAACAATATCCTCACTTGTTTCACAGCTCAGTACTGTCCAAATGCCTCTTCTAGGCTCTGGGGCTGCAGGCTGGGGCTTTGTTCCTGAGACCCAGGTCTCTTCCTCTTTGCCAAACTCTCCACCTGCCACGTGGGTCTCTCTTGGGGCTGTCATTCACTCCAGAAGCTGGGCAGCCCTCTCTGCATTTTCGCTTTTCCTACCAGTCTCAATGTGGCTTCTTCAGTGTTCCTTGGTTGAAGAGTCCACTTAGTTTAGTTCAAAGTTGGTTTTTCCAGATGATGTTTCTTAAAATTAAGTTATAATCCACTTTGGTTCTGGGAGTTGGAAGTTGGTACATCCGCCTACTCCATCGCAATCTTGCCATCCTCCATAGATGGCCTTTTATCATGTTAAGGTGTGCTCCCTGTATTTTCACTTAGCTGAGAGTTTTGATCATAAATGAATGCTGAATTTTATCACATGCTTTTTCTGCATCTAATGAAATTATCGTGTGGTTTTTGTCCTTTCTTTTGTTTACGTGGTGAATCACATGGATTGATTTGCAAATATTGAACCAACCTTGCCTCCCAGAATAAGTCTCACTTGATCATGGTGTATAATTTTTTTATATATTGCTGGATCTGGTTGGATAATATTTTGTTGTAGATTTTAGTGTCTAAATTTATCAGGGATATTAATCTATAAATTTCTTTCTTTGTGTTGTGTTTGCCGGGTTTTAAAATAAGAATTATGCTCACCTCATAAAAGAAGTTTGGAAGTCTTCCATCCTCTTGAATTTTTTGAAAAGCTTGAGAAGGTTAGGAGTTAATTCTTTGAATTTTTGGTAGAACTCACTTGTGAAACTATCAGGCCCAGGACTTTTTTTGGGGGGGTGAGTTTTTTGATAACTGTTTCAATTTGCTTTGTTGTAATTGGTTTGTTTAGGGTTTCTGTTTCTCCTAGATTAATTTTTGGAAGATTGTATGTTTCAAGGAATTTGTCCATTTCATATAGGGTGTCTAGTTTTTTGGCATACAGTTCTTCATAGCATTTTCTTACAATATTTTGTATTTCTGTTGTGTCAGTTTTATCTCCACTCTCCTTTCTAATTTATGTATTTGAGTCCTCTCTCTTTTTGTCTTGGTGAGTCTTGTTAAAGGTTCATCGATCTTGTTTACCGTTTCAAAGAACCAGTTCCTCGTTTCATTGATCCTCTGTATTGTTTCTTTAGTATCTATGTCATTTATTTCCACTCTGATCTTTATTATTTACTTCCTTCTACTACCCCTGAGCTTTATTTGCTGTTGTTTCTCTAATTCTTTAATATGCAGAGTCATGTTGCTTATTTGAACTTTTTCTAGCTTCTTAAGGTATGCCTGTAGTGCTATGAACTTCCCTCTCAGTACTGCTTTTGTTGTGTCTCATAAATTTTGGGTTGATGTATGCTCATTATCATTTCTTTCTAGGAACTTTTTTATTTCTTCTTTGATCTTATTGTTAATCCATTCGTTATTTAATAACATGCTATTTATTTTTCAAGTGTTTGAGTATTTCTCAGTTATTCTTTTGTGGATAATTTCTAGTTTTATGCCATTGTGATCAGAGAAAATGCTTGATATGATTTCAATCTTCTTAAATTTGTTGAAACTGCTTTTGTGTCTTAATCTGTTGTCTATCCTAGAGAATGTACCATGAGCACTTGAAAACAATGTATATTCTGCTGCTCTAGGGTGAAAGGTTCTGAAGATATCTATTAAATCAAGTTGATCTAGTGTATCCTTTAAGTCTGCTGTTTCTTTAATAATTTTCTTTCTTGAGGATCTATCCAGTGATGTTAATAAGGTACTGAAAACCCCTACTATCATCATATTGCTGTTAATCTAGCCCTTTATATCCATCAAAGTCTGCTTTATGTATGTCGGGGCTCCTATATTTGGTGTGCAGATATTTATAATAGTTATATCTTTTGTTGAATTGTTCCCTTTATCATTATGTAGTGTTCTTCTTTATCTCTTACTACAGCCTTTGTTTTAAAGTCCATTTTGTCAGATATAAGTATTGCTACCCGGCTTTTCTTTTTATTTCTATTTGCATGAGATTTTTTTTCCATTCTTTTACCTTCAGTGTATGTGCATCTTTTGTTTTAAGGTGTGTCTCTTGTAGACAGCATATGTATGGGTCCTGTTTCTTTATCTATGCAGTCACCCTATGTCTTTTGATTGGATCATTTAATCCATTTCCATTTAGGGTATTTATTGATATGTAGTTGTTTATTGCCATTTTATTCTTTAAAGTTGTATTTTTCTTTTGCTATATTCTTTTCCCCTTTTGATATGTTCACAACAGGCTCCTTAGCATCTCTTGTAGCATTGGTTTGGTTTTAATGAATTCATTGAGGCGTCTTTTGTCTGGGAAGCTTTTTATTTCTCCTTCAATTTTAAACATTAGCCTTGCTGGATAAAGTAGTCCTGATTGTAGGTTTTTGTTCCGCATTTCTTTGTTTTTTTTTTTTAGAATTTTTTTATTATTATTAATTTTAATGGGGTGACACCAATAAATCAGGGTACATATGTACAATGAAAACATCCTCAGGTTATCTTATCATTCAATTGTGTTGCATACCCATCACCCAAAGTCAAATTGTTCTCTGTAACCTTCTATCTGGTTTTCCCTGTGTCCCACCCCTCCTCCCTATCCCAACCTTCCCTTCCTCCCCCCACCCTGTAACCACCACTCTCTTGTCCATGTCTCAAAGTCTCACTTTTATGTCCCACCTATGTTTGAAATCATGCTGTTCTCAGTTTTTCTTTTTTTCTGATTTACTTATTTCACTCCGTATAATGTTATCAAGGTCCATCCATTTTGTTATAAATGATCTGATGTCATCATTTCTTATGGCTGAGTAGTATTCCATAGTATATATGTACCATAGCTTTTTAATCCACTCGTCTTCTGACGGACACTTGGGCTGTTTCCAATAGGCTTATGAAAAAATGCTCAACATCACTAATCATTAGAGAAATGCAAATTAAAACCACAATGAGATATCACCTCACACCAGTCAGAATGGCACTCATCAGCAAAACAACACAGAGTAAGTGCTGGCAAGGATGTGGAGAAAAGGGAACCCTTCTGCACTGCTGGTGGGAATGCAGACTGGTGCAGGCACTGTGGAAAACAGTTTGGAGATTGCTCAAAAAATTAAAAATTGAACTGCCTTTTGACCCAGCTATCCCACTTATAGGAATATACCCTAAGAACACCATAGCACTGTTCGAAAAGAAGAAATGTGCCCCCATGTTTGTGGCAGCATTGTTCACAATAGCGAAGATCTGTTCTGTATTTCTTTGAATATGTCTTGCCATTCCCTTTTTGGCCTCAAGTGTTTCTGTTGCGAAGTCAGATGTCATTTTTATAGGGGTTCCTTTGTAAGTCATAGTCTTTTTTTCTCTAGCAGCTTTTAATATTTTCTCTTTATCCCTTAGCCTTGGTATTTTAATTATGATGTGTCTTGGTGTCAATTTCTTTGAGTTTCTCTTTCATGGAGTTTTCTTTGCTTCTTGAACATGTAAGTCATTTTCTAGCCTTATTTTAAGGAAGTTTTCAGCTGTGATGTGGTTGAACAAAGTTTTTATCCCTTTTTCTTTCTCTTCTTCTTCAGGAACCCGTATGAGGCTGATGTTATTTCTCTTCGTGTTGTTACAGAGCTTTCTTAGAGTTTCCTCAGTCTTTTTTAGTCTCTTTCTTTATTCTGCTCTGCTTTTGTGCCTTTGTTTCTTTTGTTTTCTAACTCGCTTATTCGATCTTCAGCTTCACCCATCCTACTTTTAATTTATTCTATTGTGTTCATGAATTCTGATATTGTATTTGTCATTTCTATCTGATTCTTTTTTATTATTTCAATTTCCTTTTTTATACTTGTTATCTCTTTATTTAGATCTTTTAATGACTATCCATTGTTGCTCTAATCTCTTTGAACATCCTATCATTATTTTAAACTCTTCATCTGGTAATGTGGTTATATCTGGTTCATTCAGGTCCTTCTCTGGGGATTTTTCTTGATTCATTTGGGTTGCATTTCTCTGCCTGCCCATTTTGTCTGTGTATAAGAAGGGTGTGGCTACTGGAGTCCAGTGGGTGTTGTCTCTGTGTTCTTTAGGTGTGGTCTGTCTGCAGGCTCACCACCCCCTCTGCTGCTGCCTAGGGCAGTTGGGTATGGGCGTTGCTAGTGCCTGTCACTGGCTCCACTGTTTCAGCCTCTCCTTCACGGGATGTGCTGTGTTTTCATGCCAGGCTCTACAGGCCTCAGCCTGCCTTGGCCTTCACCCTGCCTTCATTGGTTGGTTGCACACAACACTCAAGCCACAAGCTTGGCACCAGGAGCAGGGGTGAGCACCTTTGGTTAGCTGGGATCTCTGCCTGTTCCTGGGTTTCTGCCCAGCCCCCACGGTCAGAGCTAGCTCACGCAGGGGTGCAAAACATGGCTCCTTGGGCACGTGGGGCTGCTGTCACGCATTCAGCTGTGAGCCTCCGCCTGTTTGGGCTTTCTTCCTGCCCTTATGGTCAGGGCCGGCTTGTGCATGGTCGCAAACCTTGGAAGCCAGGTGATGCTGTACACCCATGTGCTCCTGCTCACCAGCAGATCTCTGCTTGTTCTTGGGCTTCTGCTTTTCCCCCACAGGTGGGGCTGCAGACAGGGCCACAGCTGCCAGACTGCTTTCTTGCATCCCCCTCTGCCCCTGCTGGGATAGACCAGGTTCATGGCTGGCAGGCCCGGCCTCTGCCCCAGCCAACAGAACCACTTTTCCACATCCCACCGCCACCATTTCTCCTGCAAGCCCTCAGCAGTGTGGTTGGGGGCACTGCAGCTCAGACCCTAACACTCCATACTGTAATCCTGAAAGCTTCCTCCTTCTAAGTGGCAGTGCTCTAAGTGCCGCAGGTGAGATTGTTTTTCTGGTGTACTGCCTTCCTTTGCTGGTATAGCTAGTTCCAGGGGAAATATTCATTTCAGATTTGGGAAGTGGCTCAGCCCAGCGTTTAGGGTGGCTGTCCCTCAGAGTGTTTTTCCCTGTGCCTTCCAGACCAAACTCTCTTCCCACTGCTTCAGTCCTTTCCTCTCTCCCCATCCCCTGGAACCCTGGGTGAGTGGTTGTGAGAGAGGTTTTCTGCACTGTCCCTTTAAGAAGAATTCTAGGTCTGAGAAAACTGTCTCTTTTTCACAAACAGTATCCTCACTTTCTTCACAGCTCAATACTGTACAAACACCTCTTCTAGGCTCTGGGACTGCAGGCTGGGGCTTGGTTCCTGGGACCCAGGTCCCTCCCTCTCTGCCAAACTCTCCTCCCGGCACGGAGGTCTCTCCGGGCTGCCGTTTGCTTCAGGGAGCTGGGCAGCCCTCTTCACGTTTTTGCTATTCCTACCAGTCTCAATGTGGCTTCTGCAGTGTTCCTTGGTTGAAGAGTCCACTTAGTTTAGTTCAAAGTTGGTTTATCTAGATGATGGTTCTTAAAATTGAATTATAATCCACTTTGGTTCTGGGAGTTGGAAGTTGGTACATCTGCCTACTCCATTGCCATCTTCCGCCCCATAGTCCTTGTTGGGACAAGTGCAGAAAGTCACCAAAGCAAGTACTATAGGCCAGGCCTCAGTTGTGTTGCAGCTTCAAACCCAAAGAAGTAGCCAAACCAGGCCAGGCACTCAACAGCTCAATAATTGATGTTTTGATTTAGAGCAAATTAAGTTTCTTTTCTAGTATGCTGATTTTAATTGTATACAAAGTTTACTTTTGAGATCAACATTTGTTGTAGCTAGATGAAAAGTGATTTTGCCTTTATAAAATGTTTGAGATAAACAGGAATTGAAAATACTAGTATAAGCACAGATAAAGGGCATAATAAAAAATAAGAAATTATGATGAAATTTGTTTTCTTCCACAAAATTTCACCTGTTCAAAATATTCAGTAACTTTGGTTTAATATATGCTAAATTTTTAACATTAATACCTACTTATCTTGGAATTTAAGGTAGATCTTAAGCAAATACACTAACCAAACTTTACTAAACTAGGTTGGTTCTTGGTTATGGGTCTGCCTCAGGCATTCTAAGACATAATTGAGGTAGAGGTCTAGAACAATCAGTGTTAATAGTGAAAGAGGAGCAGATACGTATTACTAAGGAGAAACAGAAGTACGTAAAATCTAGCATATTTGATTTCTGCTGTAAATAGGCAAGAAATTTCTTAAGGGACATTCTGTAGTTGAAGAGAGACCAAGATAGATCAAGAAATTTGCCTTTTTTATACAGAGAAAATGGCAGAGTTAGGAATTGAAGTCATATTAATCTTGTTGATCAGGTTTTTTCACAGTTATACATTCTGCTGATTACAATTTTTATTCTCAAGCTTAAATTTGTAATTTATTCAATAGACAAAATATAATATTCTAAACATTTTTTATTGATGCTTATGATAGCTTTATATGTATATATTTATATAAATATATATCAAGTTGTTACTTTTATATATTAAACATATATCATTTATATTTTAAACAATAATTCATTTTTCATTAATTGTATTGAATAAGCATTAATGACATTTACTATTTTTTTTACAGAAACGAAGAGAGAGAGTGAGAGAGAGAGAGAGAGACAGACAGACAGACAGGAGCAGAGAGAGGTGAGAGGGATCAATCATTAGTTTTTCATTGCTGTTGCACACCTTAGTTGTTCATTGATTGCTTTCTCACATGTGCCTTGACTGCAGGTCTTCAGCAGACCGAGAAACCCCTTGCTGGAGCCAGCGACCTTGGGTACAAGCTGGCGAGCCTTCGCTCAAGCCAGATGGGCCCACGCTCAAGCTGGCGTCCTCGGGGTCTTGAACCTGGGTCTTCCTCATTGAAGGCCGAAGCTCTATTCACTGCACCACTGCCTAGTCAGGCAACATTTACTATTCTTAAAGCTATCCGATTAAGTTGTTTTTCCTTGTTAGATTATCATTTTCAAATTCTTATGTGCTCTTTTTTATAATTTCTGGTACCTGTTGAATTCTTTCTGCTGTGTTTAGAGTACTTTATTCTGTCCAGAAAGAAGGGAATTATTAAATATAAAATCCATAGAATTTGAGAGATCCATATCACATATATTAAAAATAACAAACTATTTTCTGACAAATGGCACACTTTAGAAATAATAATAGTTTTTTTTTTAATTTTCTTATTTATCTAGTGGGAGAAGGGTAGGCAGAGAGAGACTCCTGCATGTTCCACTACCAAGATCCACCCAGCAAACCCACTAGGGTGTAATGCTCTGCCTACCTGGGGCTCTTGCTCCATTGCAGCCAGAGCCACTTTTAGGACCTGAGGTGGAGGCCATGGAGTCATCTTCAGGTTCTGGGGCCAATTTGCTCTAATTGAGCCTTTGCTTCAGGAGGGGAGAAGAAGAGAGAGAGAGAGCAGTGAGAGGAGGTTAGAGAAGCAGATGGGCTCTTCTCTTGTGTACCCTGACAAGCAATTGAACCTGGGACTTCCACACACTGGGCTGACACACTCCCATTGAGTCAACTGGCCAGGGACCAATAATAGTATTTCAATAGTACATTTCATGTTAAGAAAATTGTGAATGGACCTTTTCTAATGTAATATTTTTATCCTAGTATTTTTGTTGTTTTCTAATTAAAGAAATAAAACTTTTTTTGCCAATTTGATAATTTCAGGCTGTGAGTTCCATGTTAAAACAAACTGTCAAATTTTTGAAAACATATTTATGAAACCATGCCCCACTCAAGATATCCAGGTTGAATATCTTGGAAGTACAGTTTGCTATTCTGTGTACATATGTGTGTTTAAAATGTATTCTCAGTGCTCTCATTAAATTATGATTTACATGTTTCATCAGTCTGTATAAATAACTTAAAAATGTAATTTTGTAAGCATCAGTATCACCCTGGAACTATTATTAGATATGCAAATGTTTGGATCCCAACCCAGACTTGTTGATCACAGACTTTACGGTATGTGGTCAACAATCTATGTTTCAATAAACTTTGTAAGTGATTATGATGCCACCCATGTCCAAGTTCCACTAATTTATATGAACTTCCTTTTTGATTAGTACAATTTTATTTTGTTTTTGAAATAAATCTTTCTAATATATAATATTTAAGTGGATTGTAGTATTCAATATCACCTAAGTTTGTAAGTCCCTATTCTATTTAGCACAGGTTGCTACAACAAACTACCATAGACTAGGTTGCTTAAACAACAGAAATATATTTTCATTATTCTGGAGGCTGGGGTCTAATATTAGTGTGCCAGCAAGGGTCAGTTCTAGTAGGAGTTTTCTTTTTGGATTGCCTTCTCACTATAGCCTTACATTGTTGGTGCAGGTGTAGGTGGGGGGAGAGTTTACACTCTGGTATCTCTTTTTATAAGGGCACTGATTATCTCCTAAAGGCCTCATCTCCAAATACCATCAAATTGGGAATTAGCGGTTCAACATATGAATTGGGAGGCACAATTCAGTTCATAACAGTTCAATTTCTTGTAAAAAACAAGAGATGATGCTAAAATAAAATCACTTCTGGAGTCTAGATTTTTGTTCTAATTTATTTTCTAAGCAATACCTCTTTAATCTTAGCTTCTGTGTTTGAATTATAATAAATATGTACACTATGTGTGGCAAAGATTGTTGAGAAACTCAAATGTAGTGAATATGTAAAAGAATGGTATATAGACCACAGTAGTATTGTCTAGCTGTAATAAAGTTTATTATTATTTTTATCAGCTGGCTATCATTAGAACTATAAACCCATTTAAGTAATGAATCATATGTTATCCAAATACTGTACTGATTGGAATGAAGAGGTCACTGGTAGTCATGAAAAGTCGTTGAAGACAATCATAAAAATTATCCAGATTACCTAACTTTCTACTTGATACAGAAACCACTCTAGAGAATACTAACATTGGCTTGAATGCCATCAGTCCTTGTATTACTCTGGGTACTCCAGAGTAACAGAACAAACAGGATATATGTGTGTGTGTGTGTGTGTGTGTGTGTGTGTGTGTGTGTGTGTTTGCAGGGCAGGTTCCCAGGCAAGAGCTCCTTGGAACAACTGATGTTGAAGTTCAAGCCTAAAGGCAATTTGGAAGCAGAATTTCCTCTTCTTTGGAAGACCTCTATCTTTTTTCTTTTAAGACTTTCAACAAATTGAATGAGGCCCACCTACATGAGGGTAATCTGCTTTACCCAAATGATAGTCCTATTTAAATGTTACCTCCACTGTCATAGCTATACTGGTGTTTGACCAACTATCTGAGTACATGAGCTAGCATTTGATACATAAAATTAACTATCATACCATACTTTAATATTTAGGCTCATTTTACTTTGAAAATATATAATATTATAAGTTTTGAAATTATATGAACATGAAAGATAACAAATTCATATATATATATATATATATATATATATATAATGAATAAATAAAATAATGTGAGTCAATACCAGATATATTACCTCTACTTATTTCTTAATAAAAAATATTCAACTTTCTTTCAACCTTGTGGAAGTTTTAGAAATGGAGCAGATAGCAGAACTGTATATAGAACACACTGATTCAAAGACACAGTAAGAAATCACAGAGCTCTTTATTTAGCCTTAGCTGGTATGTCACCTCAAGCAAGATACACAAATGAAGGAGGGTGGCTACTCTGTTGAATGTCTGAACTGAGATCCAACAAGGGTTTTAGCACTGTGCTCTTGAGTGTAGCAAGATAAAAATTCATGGCATAAATATAAAATCTTGCTCTTAAGTTTCAAAAAAGTTGTATAAATATGGTTAAAAACTATATTTAATAAATACATCAAACTCAAAATAACACAGAAGATTATAGAAATTACTAAAACAGATTGTACAGTCAACAAAGCTGTTGCCTAACATGGGTTATGAGATAAATATCAAAGATTGCCTTAGCTAAGGCAGTATAAAAGAAATGTCTCTTAAATCATATCCTGCATTATATTATCACTAGTAGGCTAAAATTCAATATATTTTTCTTGTACTTTGGATTATAAGTTTTATTCTCTAGTCAGTCCCATACATGCCAAATTAGCCCTTGATTAATGTTAGTTCAATTGACTTAAGAGTAAACATCACTAAATAGCTATGGGAACAAAATTTTCAAGTGATATTCTCTAATGATAAACCGATTGATCATATAGCAGAAGTGCAGTCATGCAAACAAGTCATTAAAGGAGAGGTTTTCTGGCATAGGAGGACCTGAAGAATCCTGATTTATCTCTAACTACAATTTTCTTTCTTTTTTTTTTTGTAGCAGAGACAGAGAGAGTCAGATACAGGAAGAGAGAGATATGAGAAACATCAATTCTTCATTGCATCTAATTACAATTTGCTTTTTTCTTTTTAAAGAAACAGAAAGAGATTCAGAGAGAGGAATAGATAGGGACAGACAGACAGGAACAAAGAGATGTGAGAAGCATCAATCATTTTTTCATTGCCATTGAGACACCATAGTTGTTTATTGATTGCTTTCTCACATGTGCCTTGACCGCAGGTATTCAGCAGACCAAGCCACCCCTTGCTGAAGCCAGCGAGTATAGGTCCCAGTTGACGAGCTTTTGTTAAAGCCAGATGGGCCCGTGCTCAAGCTGTTGAGGTCAGGGTCTCGAAGCTGGTTATTCCGTATTTCAGTCCGAGGCTCTATCCACTGCGGGACCGCCTCATCAGGCTTACTACAATTTTCTTAAAACCACACCTACCTGTTTTGATCCTAACACAGATATAACCTTTGACCTCTTGAGAAACTTATCCAGTAATTCTGAACCTTCTATCATGTTTATTGCAGTGAATATGATTGGAGAATGCATTCTACAGAGATGTCTGAATATTTCCATATAATGCATAGAGAGACATTATAAAATGAACACATTATTGGCCCTTGATTGTTGAGTTAGTTGTAAAGCATCAGCTTGGGTTGTGGATGTTCTGGGTTCAATTGCTGGTCAGGGCACACAGGAAAAGTGCTCATTTGCTTCTCCTCCCCTCCCCCTCTCACTTCTGTCTCTCTCTCTCTCTCTCTCTCCATCACTCCTCCTCTCTCTTCTCTTTTCCTCTTGCAGTCATGGTTTGATTACAGTGAGTTGACACCAGGCACTGAGGATGGCTCCATGGCCTCTGCCTCAGACACTGAAAAATGGCTTAGGTTACAACAGAGCAGGGTCTCAGCTGGGGAAATGCATTGCCCCTAGTGGGCATGCTGGGTGGACCCCAGTTGGGGCGCATGCAGGAATCTGTCTCTGCCTCCCCTCCTTTCACTAAAGAAAAAAAAAAGAACATTATTTATGAAACCTTGATGCTTTGCAGTGGTGACATTTAATAGATCTCACACAACTTCAGATTTGGAACAATTTAGCTAATACCAACATTGATAAGCATATAATTTCTATTTGCTGGTAAAAGTAGGAATTTCAGAATTGATGTCATTTGATCAAGAACTGTAAAACAATGTTCTGTATTAGCTCCACATTTTTTTCAACTTTATTTAAATTACCTAATTTAAAGACTGTGCCTCTTGGATTTTTCTTTTAATTTGTTCTTTTAATTTTATAAAACTTTGTTCATTTGTTTTTTTTCATTTTTTTTTTTCTAAATGCTTTCAGTTTCTTCTATTCTCCTGCTACCAGATTTGGAGGCAGACCATGATGGAAATTTCGCAGTCCTGCTCAGAGCCCTTACCAGATTCTGTCCTTTTCTCCATCCCCCGCTTTTGCCCATCCCAACTCAGACCTCCTGTCCAGTTGTTCCCAGGGGTAAAAAAGCAGAGGGGAGATAGAAGACTGAACTGACTCCTTGTGGCCCTATTCCTCTTTCTGGACCAGCTACTAGAGAGCAGGCCTGGATAGAAAGGATAGATTCCAGTTTGAACTGGGGACCTAATTCCAGCACATGTGGGCCACCTTTTCAACATGGCCATTGGTAAGCTGCCCTGTATGTTTGTTCCTCCTCCTAGTTTCTTTAGTGTCATACTCAGCTGCCTGTTTTTTGCCAACTACTATTGGGCACAGTATTCCTCTATCTTGAATGCTGTTTCATATTTTCTTTCTTTTTCTTCATTCTTCAAGATATAGCTTAACACCTAAATATAAAAACTAAATTGAGATAAGTAATAGGTAGCTATCATATCATTTTATATACCTCTTTTTCTGAATCAGTGCTGCATTGTAAATAGTGCTTTACATGGTCATGTTAAAAAAATTCAAGATATATAATATAAAGACAAATTAAATTAAAAAATCACATCTTTTTTTTTCTCAATCTCATTGCCCAGTGTATCTCTTCTTTGTCTAATTTTCCTATAGTGCCTGATAATGATGTAATGCCAACCATATATCTAAATTAAATGTTTAAAATAACTATGTATTTAAAATTTGAAAGAGGCATAACTAAGTTTAATAGTATATTTTTCTTAAACAATATATTCAAAATGTTATCAACACATAATTGTTATAAAAATTACTTACAGGTTATTACTTTTTACATTTTGCAGACATTTTTCTTTGAAATCTAGTGTGTATTTGTACTTATAGCTCAGTTAAATTCAGACTAGCCATATTTCAAATGCTCAGTATTAACACACAAATAGTAACTGCGACAGTGCAGGTATAAAAAAAGTCTCTTCAACATATTAACTACATGATTTTAGGTAAGTTATTTATTGTACCTACATCTCATTCCCTCTTCTCCCATATTTTTATTTTAATTGAAGTTTATTGGGGTGATATTGGTGAACTAAATTATAGAAGTTTCAGGTGTACAGCTTCACACACATTATCCACACATTGTGTTGTGTGTCCAACACACCAAGTCAAGTCTCCCTCCATCACCATGAATCCCTCCTACCCATTTCTAATTCCCCCACACCCTTATCATTTTATAATTCCTATACTGTTGTCTGTGTCTATGAGGATTTGAATTTTTTTCTTTATTTTGCTTAAATCCTTGTTTTAAACAGGTTAATATCTCATAGAACTGTTGTGAAGATTGAACAACAGACACTAATTCTTTGTGGTCATCTGAAATTATCCAATTTATTTTCTTGTACTTGGTTTTCAGATAAATTCACTTAGTCCAGGAAATTGTATGTGTGGAAGCCCAAAGCTAAAGGTTCTTCCTTTTTTGTTTCTTTCCTTGATTGCTGGTTTCAGGCTTCATGTGACACATTAGGAATGAAATGATTCAGTCATATTCTTCACCCTGAAAGACTCAAAGGTATATATCACTTATTGTCTGGCCCTTTCAAAAACAAAGTGAAAATTATTTTATAACAAAGTGAAAATATGAAAGTACTATTACCAAATTTCATTAAATATCATTAATGATATTTTAAATTTCTGATATCCTCTCTTTGCTTTATTTTGGTCTTAACTCACAATGGGGATTCCACTACACCTTCTTTTTGTTCTGGAAGTCTTGTGATGGCTTTGCGCAAAGGCAATAATTTCTGATCCAGGATAGAACTCCAAGAAAAAAGTTTTTTCAGTAATAGTTTTGCAAAGAACACCAACAGTAAACTGTTATTTAGGACATAGAACACTTTGAGAATAATTTAGGGACTGCTCTTGCTGCTGCCCTTTGGACTTTTCACTACGCCTCTTTTGAAACTTTATGAAATAGTAAAAATAAAACTCAAATTAGGTTATTTACCTATGAGAAAGTGGTCTTGTATAATTGTTTTATAGGCAAGAAGAATGTATGTGATAGATAAAACTGGATACATATTTTTTCACCACCTTGAATAATCAAAATTTTACTATATTTTTGTGTACACTAAATTGTTCCATAAAGTAAGCCCCTTAAAAATATAGAGAACAACCCTTGTTTGAAAAAATAGAATTTTTATATAAATTTTGAGTTTTTTATTATTGTAGAAAATAATGCTCTGGGTTGTTAGAAATGTGATGCTCCCTTGAATTATTATTTTTGACTAATACAGAAGAAGATAGTGGGGTTTATTTATATATTTATTTTAATTTAATTTATTGTGTTTACATAGATTCCAGTGTCACCCTGACTGCATCTCCTTCCCCCATATTCCCCTCAACATATCCCCTGCCTGCCTCCCGACAGTTCCCTCCCCACTTTTCTTCAGGTTTATTTTCATTCCTTAGTTCACATTATTTCTTGGATTCCTCAAATGAGTGAGGTCATATGATATTTTTCTTTCTCTGCCTGGCTTATTTCACTTAACATAATTGTTTTCAGGTCCATCGATGTTTTTGCAAAAGGTAAGATTTCCTTCTTTTTCATGGCCTCATATTATTTCATTGTATATATGTAGCAAAGATTTTTAATCCACTCATCCACTGACAGACACTTGGGCTGTTTACAGATCTTTGCTATTATGAATAATGCTGCCATAAACATGGGGGTGCATTTCTTTTTTTGAATCAGTGATATAGTGTTCTTGAGATATATTCCTAAAAGTGAGATAGCTGAACCAAAAGGCAGTTCCACTTTTAATTTTTTGAGGAATCTTCATACTGTTTTCCACAGTGGCTGCACCAGTCTGCATTCCCACCAGCAGTGAAGGAGGCTTTTCTTCCTCCACATCTTCGCCAGCACCTATTGTATGTTGTTTTGTTGATTAGCACCATTCTGACTGGTATGAGGTGGTATCTCATTGTGGTTTTAATTTGCATTTCTCTAATGATTAGTAATGTTGAACATTTTTTAAAAATCTGTTTATTGGCCATCTGTAGGTCCTCTTTTGAGAAGTGTCTATTCATTTCTTTTGCCAATTTTTATTTTGGATTGTCTTCCTGGTGTTGAGTTTTATACTTTCTTTATAAATTTTGGTTATTATCCCCATATCAGATGTATTGTCGAATATGTTCTCCCATTGTGTGGTTTGTCTTTTTATTCTATTCTTATTGTCTTTAGCTGTGCAAAAACTTTTTAGTTTGATATAATCCCATTTGTTTATCCTGTCTTTTATTTCATTTGCCCTTGGAGATAACCCGGCAAATATATTGCTGCCAGATATGTCGGAAAGCTTACTGCTTATGTTTTCTTCTAAGATGCTTATGGTTTCATTACTGACATTTAAGTCTTTTATCCATTTTGCGTTTATTTTTGTGACTGGTATAAGTTGGTGGTCTAGTTTAAGTTTTTTCAGGAAGTTACCAATTTTCTCAACACCATTTGTTTAAGAGGATGTCTTTACTCCATTGTGTGCTCTTTCTTTCTTTTTCAAATATCAAATGTCCACAAAGGTGTAGGTTTATTTCTGGGTTGTCTATTCTGTTTCATTAATCTGTATGCCTGTTCTTATGTTAATACCAAGCTATTTTGAGTACAATGGCCTTGTAGTATAACTTGATTTCAGAAAGTGTGATACCTCCCACTTTATTCTTCTTTTTTAAGATTGCTGAGGCTATTTGCATTCTTTTCTATTTCCATATAAATTTTTGAAATATTTATTCTATATCTTTGAAGTATGTCATTGGTATTTTAATAAGAATTGCATTGAATTTATAGATTGCTTTGGGTAATATAGACATTTTGATGATGTTTATTTTTCCTAACCATGAGCATGGTATATGCTTCCACCTATTTGCATCTTCCTTGATATTTTTATTAATGTTTTGTAACTTTTCAATAACAAGTCTTTAACCTCCTTGGTTAAATTTACTCCTAGGTACTTTATTAATTTTTTATTGCAATAATGAATGGGATTGTTTCTCTAATTTCTCTTTCTGAAAGTTCATTTTTGGTGTATAAAAATGCCTTTGATTACTGTGTATTAATTTTATACCCTGCCAACTTGCTGAATTTCTTTATCAGGTTCAGTAGGGTTTTGACTGAGACTTTAGGATTTTCTAAATACAGTTCATATCATCTGCAAATAAGAGCAAGATAGTGGGTTTTAATTATAATGGTTCATATTAATTACTCCTATCAGTTTTTGTACATAATAGTTTGACTTCTTACCTGGCCATAAAAGACACTTAGAAAGAATGTCCAATTTTGTTCATGAGTTCTTCTAAATAATTTATGATACAATTTATTTTATCATTTATTATATATTTTCTAATGTCTATTTGCCAAAATAACATTCAAATATTTACAAACAAAATATTTAATTAAAATGCACATAATATTAATGGGCTATAGTAAAAATGTCATGATTTGTAAATTGTCATTGCATTGTTATGGCTTTTTTTCACCTGACCAGGTGGTGGCACAGAGGAAAGAATGTTGAATTGGTATAAACAGGACCCAGGTTCAACACTCTGAGGTCGTTGGCTTAAGTGTGGGCTCACTCGCTCTGCTGTAGCCCCCCAGTCAAGGCACATATGAGAAAGAAATCAATGAACAATTAAGGTGCTTCAACAAAGAATTGATGTTTCTCATCTCTCTTCCTTCCTGTCTGTCTGTCCCTCTCTCTATATCTCTTTCTCTGTCACAAAAAAAATGAATTTTATAAAATGGTACATTATTATTTTAAGTTTATTAATATTTATAGATTGACCATCTCTAGAAGGTAAACTGAAGACCATGTCCTTAGTTTTATGAAATTGGTGTCATAGGTTGAGTTCCCTGGAAAGTAGATTATGAGATTGAGATTAGCATATAGTAAAATAATAAAAGATTGCTCAGAGATGAAAACTTTGGGGGGGAATGGAAAACAGCAAACTGGGAAGAAGGATGCAGTTTAGATAAAGATATCAGACACCTCGTGAAAGTTCTGAAGCTGGCTAGCCCCTAGGTGTTCCTCATTTGGGCAAAGGCTTGGGCCTTTATACCCCTGCACTGACCATTGGATAAAGCCTGTTCCAAGAGGACTTTCTTTAGCTTAGGCAGTAGTTGGGGAAGTAAGTCCTTCATCTGAGAAGTGGGTTTGGGCAACACATTATTTACTACACCTAGAATAGGTTAGACTCCAAAGTGCCTGAAGTAGTTAATACGAAGACTCTCCCCACTCTGGTTGAATCCACCCATCTCTCCAGAACTGCCATAGAAACGCATTTTTATTCTGCCTCCATTATCATTCTCTTCTAATTCAGTTCCTGCATGAAAGACAAAGCAGGCTTTTTAGAATGTAAATCAGATAGTGTCATTGCTCTGCTTAAACTATTCCAATGGCTTCCAGTTGAAGGAAGAATAAAATCCAAAAAGTCGTTTACTGCCTGATCTAACTCTTGTTGGTTTGTGCAACATTATCACGTGGCACCTTAACCCTCCTCACACATTATGTTTGGTCTCAGAACATGCCATTATCTTTTAGTACTTGCTGTTTCCTAGGCCAGGCATGGATGCCTCCTCACTTTTTATGTGATGTTTCCCTTATTCTTTAGATCAAATCCCCATAGGGAACTTCCTTGATGACCTTGTTTACTGTATAACTCTAGGACTTTTTCTCTGTCACATCTTTATATTTTTCTTCCTGAAACTCATTGCAAGCATAGTTATCTTGTTTTTTTCTTTCTCTGTCTTCCTTTGTTGGAATGAATTATTTTCCTACTCTATTCCTCTTCCTGTGAAATGTTTTTGAGATGTTTTATTATTTGCTACTGAATGAAGGTCCTGACATATCTTCAAGGGCTCACCTGTTTTAACTTATTTTTCTGTTTACAGATTTATTTACAGATAATATTATCAAAGATTTATTTATACATAATTTTATCACAATTAAGTTAATAATCTTAATGTGTACCATTTAGTGTTATTTTACTTTTTTTATACATTTGTGAAGCATTAGCACTATCAAATTTTATAATGTTTTCATTATCTCAGAAAGAAACCCTATCTTGTAAGAAATCTGTCACCACTTTCTTCTCTGTCTTCTTTTGGAAACCATGATTCTACTTTCTGTTTCTATGAATTTTCCTATTCTGAATATCTCATGTATAGAATCATACAATATGCAACTTTTGGCCCTGGCCTTCTGACTCAGCAGTAGAGCATTGGCTGGCATGTGGAAGTCCCAGGTTTTGTTCCCAGTCAGGGCACAAAGGGGAGGCAACCATTTGTTTTTCCATCTCCTCTCTAATCTCCCCCTACCCTTCCTGCAGCCATGGCTCAAATGGTTGAAGCACATTGGGCCCTGACATTGAAGATGGCTCTATCGCCTTTCCTCAGGTGGTAAAGTAGCTCTGTTGCTGAGCAACAAAGCAGTGGCCTGAGATAGGCAGAGCATATCTCCCATGGAAGGCTAGCTTGGTGGATTCTAGTCAAGGCACATGCAGGAGTCTTTCTATCTCCCTGCCTCTCATTTAATCTAAAAAATTGCAACTTTTATGTATAGCCTTTTTTCACTTGGTACAATGTTTTCAAAGTTCATTCATGTTGTAGCAAATATCTCTACATCATTTTTTTATGGCTAAATAATACTGTGTAGCTTAGCTTGTGGTGGTACAGTGAACAGAGCATTGACCTGGAACACTGAAGTCACCAATTCAAAACCTTATGCTTGCCTTGTCAAGGCATGAACCAGAAGCAATCAAAAACAGCTAAAGTGAAACAACATTGAGTTGATACTTCTCATTCCCCACCCACTTTATCCCCTCTCTAAAAATCAATAATAAAAAAATAATATTCTATTGCATAGATATACCACATTTCTTTATCCATTCACTGATTGATGGACATTTGGATATTTGGAGCTGTTATAAATAATGCTGCAATTATCATTCATGTTTTTATTTGGACTTATATTTTCAATACTCTTAGGTATATACTTCGGACTCATACATCAATACCATGTGTAAATGACCAGGAACTGCCAAACTGTTTTCCAAAGTGGACACATCATTATCCAATGCAACCGACAATGTTTCACTTATTATAGTTTGTCCTTTTTTTTTTTTTAGGTGTCTTAGTGGGTATGAAGTACTATTTCATTGTTTTGAATGATCACTTCCCTAATTACCAATGATGTTGGCATCTCTTCCAGTACTGATTATTTCTTTGCTGGAGAAATAGATTTTCAAAACTTTTGCACTTTTAAAAAATTGAGTCATATGGCTTGACCAGTGGTTGTACAGTGGATAGAGTATCAACCTGGGACACTGAGGTCCCATGTTTGAAAACTTGAGGTCACTGGCTTGACCATGGGCTCACCAGCTTGAGTGTGAAATCATAGACATGACCCCATAGTCTTGAGCCAACATGTCACTGGCTTAAACCCAAATATTGCTGGCTTGAGCCCAACATTGCTGGCTTGAGCAAGGGATCATTGGTTCATCTAGAGTCCCCTGGTCAATACAAATGTGAAAAGCAATCAATGAGCAACCAAAGTGACATACCTATTAGCTGATGCTTCTTATCTCTCTCCCTCCCCCTGCTATAAAAATGAGTCATATGTATTTTGCTGTTGAGTTTAAGAATTCTTGATATACTCTGGGTAGTTTCATCAGATATATAATTTGCAAACATTTCCTTCATTTCTGATGGTTATCTTCTCAATTTCTTTATAATGTTCTCTGAAGCACAAAATTTAACATTTTGGCCAAGTCCAGTTGATTTTTTTCTTTCTTATCAGTTGGGAGTTTAAAGCCAAATCTCATAAATCATTGTATAATTTGAGGGTCACAAAGATTTACTTCTATGTGTTCTAAGAATTTTATAGTTTTAGCTCTTACATTTAAATCTATGTTAAATTTGGTTTAAGTTTTATGTATCTTAGGAAGGAAGGGTCCAAATGCATTCTTTTGCATTTGTATATAGTGGGACCAGAACCATTTGTTAAAAATATTTTTTTATCATCAAACTGTCTTTATTTTGTGAACTATCAATTGACAATAAAAGTAAAAGTTTATTTTTGTACTCCAAATTTTATTTCATTAATCTATGTGTCTATCCTTATGTTGGTACGGTACTGTATTGTCTTGATTATGTAGCTAAGTATTAAAATTTTAAACTATTTTACTATTCATAGAGTTTATATTAATTTTATATTAGTTTTATGTGTAGAGAATAGTAATTAGACATTTGTATAACTTACAAAGTGATTCCTATTAAGTCCAATACCCTTGGGGCAACGTACACGGTTATTACAATATTACTATCTTCCTCACTCTGTACTTTATATCCCTACAACTATTTTGTAAGTACTCATTTGCAGTTCTTTATTACTTCAATTTTTTTTCATGAATTGCCCCAAACTCTCTCAGCTGGCAACAAATATCAATTTGTTCTTGGTATCTATGAGTTTATTTCTCCTACATTTGTTCTTTTATTTTGTTTTGTAGATTCTACATATAAATTAGATTATATATTTTTTTCTCTGTCTGACTTACTTGAATTTAATATATTACTCTCCAGGTCCATGAATGTTGTCACAAAAGACAACGTTTCATTCTTTTTTATGACCAAGTAATATTTCATTGCACATATATACCACCCCTCCTTTATCCAATCTTTAATTGATGGACAATGAGGTAGCTTTCATATCTATACTATTGTAAATAATTCTGCAATGAACAATGGAGTTCATATCTATTTTCAAATTATTGTTTTTATTTAATCTGATGAATGCCCAGAAGTGGAATTTCTGTATCTTATAGTAGTTTTATTTTTACTTTTTTGAAGAATCTCCATAATGTTTTCCATATTTGCTGCACCAATTAGAAATCCCTCCAACAGTGCAGAAGGGTTTCTTTTCCTCCACGTTCTCTCCAATACTTGTTCTTTGTTGTTTTACTGATGACAACCATTCTGACAAGTATGAGATGATATCTTATTGTCGTTTTAATTGCATTTCTCTGATGATTAGTGACATTGAGCATCTCTCTATGTGTCTATTGGCCATCTCTATGTCATCTTAGAGAAATGTCTGTTCAGGTCCTCTGCCTATATTTTCAGTGAATTATTTTTTGGGTTTTCTTCGTGTTCCTTACTTATTTTAGATATTAATACCTTATGAGATTTGGTGAAAATGTTCTCCCATTCAGTGAGTTGTCTTTTCATTTTGTTGTTGGTTTCCCATTTGTGCAAAAACTTTTTAGTTTGATGTAGTCTCATTTATTTTTTCTCTTTTTATGTTAGCCCTTGCCTAAGAGGCATATTCCAAAAAATATTACTAGGAGTGATGTGCAAGTATTTACTGCCTATGTTTTTTTGTAAAAGTGTTATTGATTGAGGTCTTGCATTTAAGTCTTTAATAGATTTTTATTTTATTTTTATATGGTGAAAAAAAGTGGTCATTTCTTTTTTTTTAATATATCTATTTATTTTTCCTAACACCATTTATTGAAGAGACTATTTAATTGTATATTCTTGTCTTTTCTGATGTATATTAATTAACAATATAGGTATAGGTTTAATCTTGTCTCTTTATTCTGTTCCATTGAGCTATGTGCCTATTTCTATGCCAGTGGCATACTGTTTTAATTACCATAGTCTTATAATATAACTTGATATCAGGTATCATGATTTCTCCAAGTATGTTCTTCTCTGTCAAGGTTGTTTTGTTATTCAGTGTTATTTTTCTTTTAGTAGAGAATCTTGAATGTTTTTGCTTTATATTCTATAGCTGATATTATAAATAAAACTTCAAGTTCATCTCATGAGTGTACACCTCTGATTTTTGGTGACTGAGTTGATGTTCTATTTTGTGATTCACTATTGTGTGGATAAATTGTTTGGGTCTTCCACATTCTCTATTGTAACTTTACATCTCAAAAATATTAAACAAAATAAAACTTCATGAAGCAAATGATATATATTAGTAAAGTCTTGTTTTATTTAAATGTCATAAGCAAATTATCCTTGTCAAACTGAAATCCTTAATATTATCATCTAAAAATTCACTGAGATCATTTTTATTTGGCAATGATAATACTGAAAATGATGGTTAACCTATTAACTTGAATGTTCCACTTTCTGATGGACAACTACATTGATAACAACAGTTAAGATATTATTTATTATCAAATAGTAGAGGTAATTGATCTTTAAAAATAACTATACAAGGGGTAGAATTGTAAACTACTTTGTTGAAAAATATATTATCCTCCAGTCTATCTTTTGAAATTAACAATAAAGAGTATAAATTATTTGGTTTCAGAAATAAATACTGTTAGATAATTTTCCTCAAATGAAGAGTTTGGCATTTCTCTCTAGTAGGCCCTGAAGAATGTCATTTATTTCTTGTCATTAACTGAGATATCATTCTTGGTCTGTAAAATAGACTGACTTTTCTGAGGATAGACTCATGTTACCAAATTTATGAAATTTGTCCTTAAAACAAAATACTAATTTATTGATTTATGCTGATTAATTATTTTACTAGGGACAGAAATGCTTAGTATAGGTGGAATCTATGAATTCTGTGTATAGAACACTTAAAATGAGCAATTTTATTCTTAAGACTTTCTTTTCCTTTAGGCAGAGCAGCACTGGAAACTAAAAAGCAATCCCAATCACAAGATTGCTTGTGGCTTGTCAAATTCGAATTAAAGAAGATTGATATATGAAATGTTTTATGGTATGGGGACAGGACAATTATATGTAACTATATCTACCATTGGTGTGGTCTTGCCACTGGAATTAAAACAGTAAAGTTTTCTGGCTCCAACTACTGACACTAAATGGAAGAATATTCCATATCTGGTGTGTAAAATACTATCTCCCCAGAGAGTATTTAGTTGAACATTTTCAGTTATCTGTGTGACTTGTTTCTTTTATGCTTTCATGAATAGAAATAGAATCTATGGGGAAAGGAGATAGAATAAAAAAATAAGGTATTTTCAGAAAAAAATTAACCAAAAGTATCACTGAATACACTGACTTTAAATAGACTGTATATAAATGTAATGAATACCTTTTGCTTTTCTGGCAGAATTGTGGAATGCTTATGTGATATTTCAGTGGCACAGATTAGACAATGTCAGGCATTGAGTTTGACCCATCTTCTTCTTTCACCGGTATTTATGTATGTGATTATAGTGCAACACTATATCATTTTTACTAGAGATTAAAAGTCGGGACACATAGGCAAAAGAATAAGTTTACATTATTGTTTTATATTATAGTTTATAACTAAAGGATTTCAAGTTAACATCAGCTAAGTTTATCATTGCAAAACTTTATGTTGTAACTGAAGATGGAAGAAAGATTTACATGATTATTTACTTTAGAATGCTTGTAATCACCACAGTATTAGTCTTGTTTGATGTATTTGATAAATACTACTAGAAACCACTGAAGATGGAGAAGTAAAATATTATATTATTTGGACTTTTGAGGATTTATTTTTTCTGAATAAAGTAGCAATAAAATTGAATCTTGAAAGATA
Source organism: Rhynchonycteris naso (assembly GCA_037038555.1). Lineage (NCBI taxonomy): Eukaryota > Metazoa > Chordata > Mammalia > Chiroptera > Emballonuridae > Rhynchonycteris > Rhynchonycteris naso. The sequence goes on along the minus strand of CM072996.1, from coordinate 174,548,091 downwards.
GGCAGAATATTATCGGTAAATATGAGGTTTTGGATGGGAATGAATGGTACAATGTGTAGATTGAAAAATGTGAACAAAGCAAAGTTTTGCAGCCATTTCTGGAAGAAATATCAAGTGATCTGTTGGTTCTGGAGAATAGCATACTTAAAGAGTATAAAAAGAAGTAATGATCATAATATAAAATCAGCAGACCCTGCTGATCACCTGAATGGGTATCATTATTCATGCTAGACCAGTGGTCAGCAAACAGCGGCTCATGAGCCACACGTGGCTCTTTGGTTCCTTGAGTCTGGCTCTTACACAAAATACCATGGGTGAGCACAAAGTCCAGCTTAGGAGTATGCTAATTAAGTTAATAACAGTTTACCTACCTATATATTTTAAGTTTAAAAAATTTGGCTCTCAAAAGAAATTTCAATTGTACTGTTGATATTTGGCTCTGTTGACTAATGAGTTTGCTGAGCTCTGTGACAGCAAAAAAATGAATAAAACATAGTTCCTGGCCCTCCAGAGAACTAAGATTGATAAACCATAATGCAAGTTTCACCACAAAAGTTCTTTCTTAGAAGTATAAACAAAATGCTTTAGAAGCCATAGTGATGAACTATTTCACAGGCATTGGGAAAGCGGGTAATATATCAACTGGTTCTGACAGATGAGTGCAATTTGAACCACTGTATAGGCTGGTGAAGTCACTGGATGCACATTGAGTAGCATGCCAAAATGAGAAGAGCTGTGATATGTCTGCACTATAAGGTTTGTGGCAGGAAAAGGGAAGAGACGAGAGCCTGGAAGGACTGGTTAAAGTCTGAGGAACCAGTTGAGTTTGGAGTCAGACACCTACATTCAAATGCCATTTCTGCTATTTACCACTTTTTAATCTCTGATAAATTTCTTAACCACAGTTTTCTAATTTGCATAATGAAAATGATACTCTCAATTTAGCAGGATGGTTGTGGCTGAAAATTAATACATAAAGGAAATGGCATAAAATACACCAACAAATGTCAGTCAATGAAGTATTCATAGGGTTGCTATAAGAACTAAAGCAAAAGAAAGCAAGGACAGGACACTGTGACACAGAGCCCTGATGCTTTAAAAACTATTCAGTGCAGTTCTGCACCATGGCTTTCATAATAATAACGTTCATAATGTAGGAAAAATTTTATCATTATTTATGTGAAGATTAGCCTTTAAATGTATTAACTTGTGTTGTTTCTAGGTTCCTCTCCAAGTAAGACCTCTTCAATTTAGGTCTGAATGTTCTGATAATTTGTATGATTACAATCTGTATGATTTAAGATCACACTTTGTGCATACATGAGTACCTTTACAACATATATCACAATTAATTCTTATTTTATCTCTTTTCTCTACTAGAAAATGAGTGCTCTATCCCCAATGATTTATAAAGTGTTAAGCTCATAAGTGTTGGTTGAAATGATTTTAAGCTTAGAAATATATAAACATGCATATATACTTTTACTCTATATTATAAAATGCTACTATATATATATATATATATATATATATATATATATATATATATATATTCCCATTGATTATGAGAGAGATAGAGAGAAGCATCAGCTTGTCATTACACTTAGTTGTTTTATTTACTTGTGCACTCATTGATTGCTTCTCATAGATGCCCTTACTCAGGAGAAATCTTCAACCTTTCTGTGCTGGGAAGATGCTCTATTCACTGTGCCACCAGGCCAATGCCAAAGTGCTCCTATATATTTAAAAATCTACTGTAATTGTGTTACAGTAACCTCTACTCTTTGAAAGTAGCATGACATTTTTCTGTCCACACATTCCCACATTTATGGGTTAGATACATGTATAGTTAGCATAGTAGAGATGGCCTTCAAACTCACCCCCAGAATTCTCTCTACTTTATCTTTGCTCACCAGCAGTACAAATTATAAAGAAGCTCTTAAATATCAGTCTTGGTTATAGCAGTAGCATATGCAAAAACTGCCCCAGAGCCATTCAGAAATATTTTTACACAATTGGAGTGACTTTTCAGAGCTGTATAATATTTAATGAAAGGAAACTTATCAAGAAGACCACGTTACCAGTTCCTACTCATAATAAGCAAGAAACAGGATCAATATAGGGAAAAAGATAAGAACAAATAAATAATAAATAATGGTTCTATTGTATGCTATTTCAGTTGCATATATCAGACCATGTCAACTATTAAGGGTGGTGTTATTAATCTGAACCAGTTGTATTTCTATAGCAACAGTATACATATTTATACAATTATATAATATATCAAATCATACCTGTTATATTTAGGTATCTGTTTTGTCCTAAACTCATGCAAGTTTTGCATATATTCACGGTGTAATGGAAGTCTTTACTCTCCCTTTTTTCTTGAGTCCTGGCAAGCAGCACATGAAGGGAAACACAAACCTGATATTAATTGCTAAGGCTAAATTTACACAACTGATGTTTCATTAAATTTTAGTTTAAAAGCTTTCTTTTTTAAATTTTATTTTTATTTTATTCATTTTAGAGAGGAGACACAGAGTGAGAAAGAGAGAGAGAGAGAAAGAGAGAAAGGCGGGAGGAGCTGGAAGCATCAACTCCCATATGTGCCTTGACCAGACCAGTACAGGGTTTTGAACTGGCGACCTCAGTGTTCCCAGGTCGACGCTTTATCCTCTGCGCCACCATAGGGCAGGCTTTAAAAGCTTTTTAAAAATAGATTAATTATACTATTTTCATAAAGTTACAAATATAAAGATTATATCATTTTAACTGTATAATCATTGAAAACACCGATACATCTTTAAATAGAAGAAAGAAGATAAGGTTGATTTCCATGACAATAGAAAATGAAAATAATAGTTCTTTCTTATATAGTAGATTTGATTAAGAATATATAACTTTAAAGAGATATAATAATAAAATAACAAAGCTTTCTCTTTTAGAAGAATGTGGCAGAGACAGAATCAGAGAGAGGAACAGATAGGGACAGACAGACAGGAAGGGAGAGAGATGAGAAACATGAGAAACATCAATTCTTCACTGCGGTTCTTTAATTTTCCATTGATTGATTTCTCATATGTGCCTTACCTGGGAAACTACAGCAGACCACGTGACCCGTTGCTCGAGCTTGCGACTTTGGGCTCAAGCTGGTGACCTTTGTTCAATCCCGATTATCCCGTGCTCAAGCGGGCAACCTCAGTGTTTCAAACCCGAGTCCTCCGCATTTCAGTCCAGCGCTCTATCCACTGTGCCACCGTCTGGTCAGGCAAGAGTGTTTACATTTTAATAGACTTAGTTTGGTTATGCTAAAATATATTTTTTTTCTGCTTTTGAGTTCCTATTATCAGTAATAACAACTGTATTTGTTTTATATCATTGGGAACACTTTACAACTATTTATTTAACTAAACAAAATGATTGTTTTAACATATTTGTATTTATTTGTTTAAATTCATTGCATGTGTAAAATAATTTTAGAAAAATTTATAAATTAAACTTAAATTATTTTATTGACTTTCATAACTTTTTTAAACTCTTCATCATATTTTCCTTCATTTGCTACCATTTGGTTAATGATTTCTGCCTTAATTTCACCCATTTGTTTAGTTTCATTGTCAAAGCACAAGATGATCACACGGTAGCCACAGCAGACATGAGACTGCAGTTTTCCTAATGTTATCACTGTTATATGTCTTTTATGTACATAAAATTTTATGGAAAGAATTGTTAGAAACTGTTTTTCTTCCTCTAAAATTTACAACATATCATAAAAAATCAGAAAAATATCAGTTAGTCTACATTATTTTCTAACTGTTGTTTATGCATTTACATTGGTTCATGACTGCAGTCATCAAGTATATATCATTTTGTATTCTAATTTCTTCCCTTAACTTCCCATTATAGCTTTATTTTGATAATTATTATTTTAATGAATATGAAGTAGTCCTTATTTATAATGGGATTTACTTCTGATATTAAACATTATTTAAGAACATATATAAATATGATTTTAAATAGCTTCCTTTATTCTTTTATGAGAGGGAAGTCCTTTGTGATCTAGTTCAGGCTACCTCTGCTGAAGAGAGAAATGAAGGGGAAAATGGCAGTTCAGACTTTGCTTTTCAGGGTTTCTTAGACAAAAAGACAGCATCAGTTTATCATAACTACCACAACAATAATAGAAATATATTCAATATTCACTTTAATTGAAATAGTCCTAAGATTTATAAATTCATGTCATTTTCTGAATGTCCTTTGTATTGAATGCCTATATTTTAATGCCTAAGCATTATCTGAAGAATGAATCAACTAAAACTATTTTTGATTAAGTGAAAACTTTTGCAGTTTCTCTGAATTCTGAATTAAGTGATATTGTATGGTTATCATCATTATTCTTTTTAAAATTAAATGTATTAAGGTGACATTGGGTAATAAAATTATTAGGTTTCAAGTGTACATCATTTGTATGATACATCACCTGTATATTTCTTTGTGAGCCTACTACTCAAAGTCAAGTTTTTACTACCTATACACCATCCCCTTTTCCTCTGATAACTACCATACTGTTTCTGTTCATGAATATTTGGTGTTAGTTTCTCTTGTTTATTTGTTGCTTTCAGTATTATATTCCACATATGAGTGAAATTATATGGTTCTTGACTTTTTCAGACTTTAGTATGGTATTCTCAAGGTCCATCTATGTTGTCACATTTTTTTATAGCTTAGTACAGTGTGTCTGTAAAATCATGGTGCATTTTTGACCAGTCACAGATCAAAACTGCACCATGACTTTACGGACACACTGTTAGTATTCTGTAGTGTATATGTACCACATCTTCTTTATCTAGCCATCTATGAAAAGACACTTCAATTGTTTTTATATTTTGGCCACTATAAATAATGGTACAATTAAAATAAAGCTGCATATATCTTTTTAATTAAACATTTTTTTATTTTTTCTGATATGTATAAGAAGTGTTGAGGGCTAAATGGTAACTTTATTCTTAACTTTTTGAGGAACACAGTAATGGTTTTTTTATCATGCCTGAACCAGTTTATATTTCCTCCAGCGATGAATGAGGTTGCATTTATCCACAATGTTTCCAACACTTGGGATTATCTTGTTGATAATAACCATTCTAACAAGTGTGAAGTAATATCTCATTGGAGTTTTGATTTGCATTTTCCTTATTACTAGGAAAGTTGGGCATCTTTTCATCTATCTGTTGGCCATTTGTTTATATTTTTGTAGAAAGTGTCTGTTCAAGTCCTCAGCCTATTTTTTAATAGGATTGTTTGTTTGTTTTTTTGATGTTGAGTTATGAGTTCTTTATATGTTTTGTATATTAACCCTTTGTCAAAGATTTAATTTGCAAATACCTTCTCACATTCTATTGGTTGCCTTTCTGTTTTGCTTGCAGTTCCTTCAGCTGTGCAGAAGATTTTTAGTTTGATATAGTCCCATTTGTTTATTTTTTTCTTTTACTTTCCTTGACCAAAATTTCACTAGTAAATTCTGCCAAACATTTAAAAAAGATTTGATACCTCTTCTTTTCAATTTTTTACCAAAAAATAAAAAAGAGGAAATACTTTCTAACACATTTTATGAGGCCAACATAACCCTGATATCAAAAACTTGCAAGGATAATGTACAACAAAGAAACTATATGAAAATATCTCTGATGAATACAGATGCAAAAATTCTAATCAAAATGCCAGCAGATTAAAAATAACAATACATTAAATAATAATACATCATAATCAAGTCGGGTTTTTCTAGGTGCACAAGGATAGTTCAACATATACAAATTGAGCAATGAATGCAACACATTAATAATATAAAAAATAAAAATTATATGATCATGCCTGACAAGGTAGTGGCGCAGTGGATAGAGCATTGGACTGGTATTCAGAAGTCCTAGTTTTAAGACCACGAGCTCACCAGCTTGAGAACTGGCCCATCTGCCTTGAGCAAAAGCTTGTCAGATTAGACCCAAGGTCACTGGCTCAAGCAAGGGGTTGCTCAATCTGCTGAAGGCCCGTGGTCAAGGCACATGTGAGAAAGCAATCAATGAACAACTAAGGTGTTGCGATGGCAACGAAAATCTAATGTTTGATGCTGTTCACCTCTCTCCACTTCTGTCTGTCTGTCCCTATCTATACCTCTCTCTGACTTTCTCTCTGTCCATATAAAAAAATTATATAATCATATCAACAGTTGCAGAAAATACATTTGCCAAGACACAACATCCATTTGTGATTAAAATATTCAATAAAGTGGCTATAGAAGGAAAGCATTTCAACATAATAAAGATTATATATGACAAATTCTCAGATAATATTATACTCAATTCGGAAAAACTGAAAACTTTTCCTCTAAGATTAGGAACAAGACGAGGATGCCCACTCTCTCCACTTTTATTCAACATAGTAATGGAAGTCTTAGCTTGAGCAATCAGGCAGAAAAATAAATAAAACTCATCCAGAATGGGAAAAAAAATAAAACTGTCACTTTTTTGTAGATGACATGGTTCTTTATATAAAAAACCCTAAAAACAACAAAACACTCTTGGAAACAATAAATAAATATGGTAAAATTTCAGGTTACAAAATCAATGTACAGAAATTTATTTCATTTTCATATACTAACAATAAAATTTCAGAAAAAAAAGAAAAAATAAATTTTTTTTCAAATTACTACAAAATATCTAGTAATAAACATAACAAAGGATGTGAAGGACCCATACACTGAATAGTACTAATCTTTATTAAAGGAGATTGAAAAAGACACAAAGAAATGAAAGATATTTTTAGTTCATGATTTGAAAGAATCAACATAGTTAAAAGGGCAATATTACCCAAAGCAGTCTACAGATAATACAATTCCCATAAAAATTCCAATGGTATTTTTAAAAAAATAAAAGAGAATATTAGATTTGTATGTAACTACAGAAGACCCCAAAGTGTGAAAGAAATGCTGGAAAAAAAGAACAAAGTCAAAGGTATCACACCGCCTGACTTCAAATTGTACTACAAAGGAGCAATAATGAAAACAGCATGGTATGGGCAGAAAAAGAGACACAGAAACCCATGGAACAGAATTGAGAGCCCATAAAAAAACCCACATGTATACTGACCAGGCTGTGTCGCAGTGGATAGAGCATCGAACTGAGATGCGGAAGACCCACATTTGAGACCCTGAGCTCATCAGCTTGAGCGCGGGCCCACCTGGTTTGAGCAAAAGCTCACCAGCTTGGACCCAAGGTCGCTGGCTCCAGCAAGGGGTTGCTCAGTCTACTGAAGACCTACAGTCAAACACATGTGAGAAAGCAATCGACGAACAATTATGGTGTCACAACTGCAACAAAAATCTAATGATTGATGTTTCTCTCCTCTCTCTGTTCCTGTCTGTCTGTCTCTATTTATCCCTCTTGTTGACTCTCTCTCTGTCCCTGTAAAATAAATAAATAAATAAATAAATAAATAAATAAATAAATAAATAAAACATAAAAAAAATGAAACCCACATGTATATGGGCAAATGATTTTTGACAAAGAAACCAAAAACATACAATGAATAAAAAAAAGCCTCTTAAATAAGTGGTGCTCGGAAAATTGGAAAGTCACAATATAAAAGAATGAAATTAATGTTTGCTCTCATATGCAAAATTCTTTCAAAAGAGATTAAAGACCTAAATATAAAGACCTGAAACAATAAATTACATAGAAGAAAATATATGTACTAAACTTATGGGCCCTGTTCTTAGAGAATATTTTACTTCCCAAGTCAAGGGAAGTAAAGAAAAAGGAAATGAATGGGACTATGTCATCATCATTTTTATAAGTAATAGGAGAAGTAGTAGCAGGGTAGTATATTAGTTTTAGAACACATTTATAATACAGTAAATTTTCAGTGCCAGATTTTATTTTTTGTATCTTGTACTATATTTTGTAATCAGTATTTAAATATCTGTCACAAGTCTGTGGTTAGTGTTTAATTTTATAAACAACGAAAATTTATGACTTTTTGAGTTTAGTTTTACTGCCTTAGATTTTCTGTCACTTTTATACATTTAATACTTACTTTTTGAATCAGGATTTAACTCTGAATTACAATATTCTTTATATGGGTAAAAACAGTTTATGTTGTGGTTTTATATTTCATGATACATTTTTCAAGAAATTGTGGGGGAAATGGGTACTGCCAAGATTATTATTCTGTAGTTCAAATTGTCTTGAAATTCTTGGCCTAAAAACAAATAAGCATTCCAATATTTTTCTACATACTCTTTGGATTTACTATATGTAGGGCCAAAAGAGCCAAAGAAAAGAGAGCATAAGAATCAGTCTTAGGCAAAATTGGCAAGTAACATTTATTTTCATGTGTATTGTCCTACATTCTGTTTATTCCTTTTCTTTTCCCCATCATTGGGCAGTATTTCTTCAGACTTCTCTATATTTCTTTGTCTCCATAAGACTGTGCACTGTGGTAAAACATTGTTCCTCAGAAGTATAATTTTATATATAATTTTTGAGGCACCATTTCTTACTTTCCTCTTATTAAAGCCTAAATTTTTGTCACTGAAGAAAACCATTTGAACTGAATGACTTAAATACCTGATAACCTAATGATGTCACGAGGCACCTGGTCTTCTGCTTCACTAGTAGAATTCTGACCATGGCCCTCGGTAAATAACTACTTTCAAAACTTGAGTTGATTCTGCATGCTGTTCTCCTAAACCATGCTCCAGCTCCACTGTTTACCAAGCAACTGGCTCCTTGTTTGTGTCAAGGATCGGCTATTGACTTTGAATAAGATAGAAAAGTTTTCTGGCAGAAGAAGATGCACTTTTTTATTCATGTGAACCAGACATGTGCCTATTCTCCAAAACAGAAATGGACTGCTTCAGGTGGGTCTCCCAAGAGACTTTATCTTCAAGTACAACATGGTGACTTGTGAGTAATCCTTGATATTGTGTCTGAGACTGCATGTTTATTTACTTACCCACTAATTTTTCAATGATTTACTTTAATTCGTATGTATGTATGCACTTATTAGGAATTAACTATGTCTCAGGCATTATGTAATATACTAGGTAAGTGGTTCTTAACCTTTTTGAGGTACCGAACCCACCAATTTCATATGTGCATTCACCGAATCCTTCTTTAGTGATAAATAAAATATGATTTTTCTCCAAATTCAAGACATACGTATATGTTTTTTTTTTTTTTACTGGTGCACAAAATGAGCCATGCATGAACATCACCTTGCTCAAAGAACAAAAGCAACAATGTGCATGAACTCACAACAAATTATGGTATTACTTTATTCTGGCCTCTGCAGCAGAGGCTTCTCCGAACCCCAGAAACTGACTCATCAAACCCCTACGGTTCAATAGAACCCAGGTTAAGAAGCACTGTACTAGGGATAAAAACAGGTTTCTTCATTTTCCACAGTTTGTTTATAGTCTAGCAGAGTCACCAGATTATAAGGCTCTTTGGGGAAAAAAGAACAGAGAAGCAAGTATGTTTATAATAAGATAGTTTGTCCATTAAAAGGCATTTGCATGTGTTGCTTTGTGAACATAAAAGTAGTCTTTTAAAGTAATACCAAGGGTGTGATGGTACTGGAAGAAGTCTCATTTGAGTTGTGTCTTGAAAGATATAAAGGAATTGTTACAAGATGAAGAGAAAAGACATTTCAGAAAAGAATGAGAGCATGAGATGCTGTAATCTTTAAGACATAGGAGAACTGTTGAATAAATATCCAAAAGAATTATTTTTATGAGTAACATGAGAATGCCTATTTCCTTGCTGCTTTGTCAAGCAAATAGCACTGTAATTTACTAAATATGTGCTGTTTCTTGAATAAACAAAAATAAATTGTCACTGATATTTAAATTCTCATGTCTTTGTTAGCAGGAATAAACATTTCTTTTTTCATTGTGTCTCCTAGCAATACTATTTTGGTTCATATAAATTTGGATTTTAATGTTTTCAATTTCTGCAATCTTTTTTTTTATATTTTATTATTATTAAGTCTAATGGGGTGACACCAATAAATCAGGGTACATATGTACAATGAAAACATCTCCAGGTTATCTTATCATTCAATTGTGTTGCATACCCGTCACCAAAAGTCAAATTTGTCCTCTGTCACCTTCTATCTGGTTTTCCCTGTGTCCTTCCCCTCCTCCCTATCCCACTCTTCCCTCCCTCCCCCCACCCCGTAATCAACACTCTCTTGTCCATGTCTCATATTCTCACTTTTATGTCCCACCTATGTATGAAATCATGCTGTTCTCAGTTTTTCTTTTCTTCTGATTTACTTATTTCACTCTGTATAATGTTATCAAGGTCCATCCATTTTGTTATAAATGATCCGATTTCATCATTTCTTATGGCTGAGTAGTATTCCATAGTATATATGTACCATAGCTTTTTAATCCACTCGTCTTCTGACAGACACTTGGGCTGTTTCCAGATCTTCGCTATTGTGAACAATGCTGCCACGAACATGGGGGCGCATTTCTTCTTTTCGAACAGTGCTATGATGTTCTTAGGGTATATTCCTATAAGTGGGATAGCTGGGTCAAAAGGCAGTTCGATTTTTAATTTGATGAGGAATCTCCAAACTGTTTTCCACAGTGGCTGCACCAGTCTGCATTCCCACCAGCAGTGCAGAAGGGTTCCCTTTTCTCCACATCCTCACCAGCACTTATTCTGTACTGTTTTGCTGATGAGGGCCATTCTGACTGGTGTGAGGTGATATCTAATTGTGGTTTTAATTTGCATTGCACAGCTAAAGACAATGAGAACAGAATAAAAAGATAAACTACACAATGGGAGAACATATTTGACAGCACGTCTGATAAAGGGTTAATAACTAAAATTTATAAAGAACTTATAAAACTCAACACCAGGAAGACAAACAATCCAATCAAAAAATGGGCAAAAGAAATGAATAGAAATTTTTCCAAAGAGGACATAAAGATGGCCAATACGCATATGAAAAAATGCTCAACATCACTAATCATTAGAGAAATGCAAATTTCTGCAATCTTTTTAAATAATGAAGCTTGAACTGTTGTTAAAACACTGTTTTCAGTCTACTTTCATTACTTTAAACAGATTTATTTTCAAATTAGGAAAATTTCTTTGAATTATTATATTACTTAGTATTTATGCTAGAAGAATATGTTAAATTTTATCTTATGGATGTTCATAGGAACAGTCATATGATTTAAGAAAACCTGTTAAAGATATGAATAGAACATTTTTTTCCATCAGACTTTCATTAGCAAAAATTATTAAGTGTAATAAAACCATGGTCTTTTCTTTGAGAAACTGGTTTACAAGTTTACTTCATTTGGTCTTTGTGTGTAATTCACACTCATAATTCATTATATGATTTCTTGTGTGGGGTTTATTCAATTGTTGCTTTAGAAACTAAAGAATTTTAAGGTAAAATACTTCCTTCAAGGACTTTATTGTTTCTCTCCTACTACTTACAGTTGACATCCATATCTAATTGAATAATAGGTTTTTTAAATTAATTTTAATGGGTTGACATTAATAAATCAGGGTACATATGTTCAAAGAAAACATCTCCAAGTTATCTTATCATTCAATTATGTTGCATACCCATTATCCAAAGTCAAATTGTCTTCTGTCACCTTCTACATGGTTTTTGTTGTGCTCCTCCCTCCCCCCTCTCCCAGCCTCATTTCCCTCCCCCCACCCCATAACCCCCACACTCTTGCCCATGTTTCATAGTCTCACTTTTATGTCCCAACTATGTATGAAATTATGCTGTTCTCAGTTTTTTTCTGTTTTACTTATTTCACTCTGTATAATGTTATCAAGGTTTATCCATTTTGTTGTAAATGTTCCAATGTCATCATTTCTTATGGCTGAGAAGTATTCCATAGTGTATATGTACCAAAGCTTTTTAATCCACTCGTCCTCTGATGGACACTTGGGCTGTTTTCAGATCTTTGCTATTGTGAACAATGCTGCCACAAACATGGGGGTGCATTTCTTCTTTTCTAACAGTGCTATGGCGTATTTAGGGTATATTCCTATAAGTGGGATAGCTGGGTCAAAAGGCAGTTTGATTTTTAATTTTTTAGGAATCTCCATACTGTTTTCAACAGTGGCTGCACCAGTCTGCATTCCCACCAGCAGTGCAGGAGGGTTTCTTTTTCTCCACATCCTCACCAGCACTTGTTCTGTGTTGTTTTGCTGATGAGTGCCATTCTAACTGGTGTGAGGTGAAATCTCATTGTGGTTTTAATTTGCATTTCTCTAATGATTAGTGATGTTGAGCATTTTTTCATATGCCTATTGGCCATCTGTATGTCCTCTTTGGAGAAATTTCTATTCATTTCTTTTCTCCATTTTTTGCTTGGATTGTTTGTCTTCCTGTTGTTGAGTTTTATAAGTTCTTTATAAATTTTAGTTATTAACCCCTTATCAGACGTGCTGTTGAATATGTTCTCCCATTGTGTAGTTTGTCTTTTCATTCTGTTCTTATTGTCTTTAGCTGTGCAAAAACTTTTTAGTTTGATATAGTCCCATTGGTTTGTCTTGCCTTTTATTTCATTTGCCCATGGAGATAAATCGGCAAATATATTGCTGCTACAAATGTTGGAGACCTTGCTGCCTATGTTTTCTTCTAAGATGCTTATGGTTTCATGGTTTACATTTAAGAGGTATCACTCTTCCGGATATCAAGGTTTACTACAAGGCCATTGTACTCAAGACAGCCTGGTACTGGCATGAGAACAGGCACATAGATCAATGGAACAGAACAGAGAACCCAGAAATAAACCCACACCTTTATGAACAACTGATATTTGACAAAAGAGGAAAGAACATACAATGAAGTAAAGACAGCCTCTTTAACAAATGGTGTTGGGAAAATTAGGCATCTACTTGCAAAAAAATGAAACTAGACCATCAACTTACACCATTCACAAAAACAAACTCAAAATGGATAAAAGACTTAAATGTAATAATAGATTTTAATTGACTATTTAGAGTTTTTCCACAGCATTAAATTAATTTTTTTAAAAAAAGTATTCTGCTTTTATTTTTGAATTCATATTTTAATTTATCACCTAATATTTAATTTAATTGCAATATATACATTACAAGTTAAATCGGAATATATAAGTTCAAACAGTAGGCAACAGATGGTATACTCAGATGTTTAATTAAAGTTCATAAAGGGCTTGAACACAAAGGTCTAGGCAAGGTTTATAGAAACCCTAAGGGATAGTGCAACACTCAAAAATAGTTAGCTTACAGCCATGATCCTTATTTTGACTTCTTGCTAGTTGAACCCAAAGATATATATTGATGTGTAGAGTGTAGATCACTTCATTATAAAAGACAGGAGAAGGAGAAGAGTAGAGAGTGGTTTTGGAAAGGCAAATAAAATCTTTTCCGCACACTTGGGGACCAACACAGTCAGTCTTCTTTTAACATAATGAAGCATTGGATACAAGTCATATGTGTTCATATTGACTGTATCAATGATATCAGTCAGAATGTTTAATAAAGGGAATGCAGAACACTGTTACCCAGTGTTAAGGAGCTTTTACTGGCCCTGGCTGGTGGCTCAGCTCAGTGGATAGAGGATTAGCTTGGGGTATAAATGTCTAGGGTTTGATTTCTGCTCAGGGCACACAGGAGAAGTGAGCATCTGCTTCTCTTCCCAACCCTCTCTTTCTTCTTTCTCTCTTTCCCTTCTGCAGCCAGTGGCTCGATTGGTTCTAGCACGACTCTGGGCACTTATGGTAGCTCTATTGTTCTGAGTATTGGCGCCAAATGGGGGTTGTCAGGTGGATCCCTTTTGGGGCACATATGGGACTCTGCCTTACTATCCCCCTCCTTTCACCTAAAATATATATATATATTTAAAATATATATATATATATATATATATATATATATATATATAGAGAGAGAGAGAGAGAGAGCGCATTTATTCAGTTTGGGCAACTGCCAGTAACATACTATACTTTCTCCAAGTTTCTTCTGGCTCTTAATTTATATCCAGAAATTTTATCTAGACTTTTTCAACCCTTTCTAAATTAGTACAGCATTTTTATTCTTTAAGTTTCTATTTTCTATATCTATATTAGATAGTGAAGTCAATAAATTAGGCTCTTAGAATTTCCTTACTATATTTAATAAAATTTCAATGAAAAATTTGGAATAACCTTTTCTTACTTTTTTGTTAACAGCTATATTCCAGGGAGTTGTTTTAATTAGGATTATTGAAATTTTTTCTTCCCTTTTTATTATGTAAAAGAATATATGTAATATCTTTATAATTTCTGAAACATAATATAACAAACATTGTAAATCCTCACCCAATAAAAGTATTAGAACATTACCAACAAAATGAATTAATTTATTTTTACTACTTAATATTTTAATACTATAGCTCATTGCTTACTTACCTATTTAATTAAAATTTTTGTATGTTTTTGCAATTGCAAACAGCAATAAACCATTTTTGAATTTTTCATACACATTTGTTGGTGCCCCTGTGCAAGAGTATTCCCAGGGACTTTCCTTAAGAATGGGATAGGTCAGGTGCAGATTGTGCATGTTCATTTAGAGGATAAGGACAAAATGATTTCCAAAATAATGCATCAGTTTACACTTCTCCAAGCACTTTCTATTCATGTTCATCAATATTTGTCACTCAATTCTATTTTAAAAATATCAGGCTAATAGGTAAAAGAATATATTTTACAATGGTCTTAATTAGCACATTCCTGGGTTACTAATCAGCTTGATAAGCCTTTTATTTTTATATTGGTCATCGAGCATTCATTTCTTTTTGTCTTTTTTTCCATTTTCTTTTGGGCTATGAATCTGTTGCATATTGATGTGAAGGAATTATTTATATGTAATATATACAAGTACTTTGTTACATGGGTGATAGATGATAGTTAGAATACAAAACCATTCTAATTTGTGATTTTCATACTAAATATATTCTTCCAATTTATGCTGTATTTGTTTTTTGTTTCATTTTGTTTTTTACTTTCTTTAGAAAACTTTTGATGAAGTGAAATTGTTAATTTTAATTTTTTATACTTTTATTTAAAAAATTAACTTTAACAGGATGACATTGATCAATAAGAGTATATAAGTTTCAGGTCAACATTTCTATAGCATTAGCACTGTTGATTTTGTTATAAATGCAAATCAAAACTTCAATTAGATATTACTTCACACCTGTTAGAATGGTTGTTATCAACAAGACAATGCCAAGTGTTGGAAATATTGTGGAGAAACGCAAACTCATTCATCGCTAGAGGAAATATAAACTGGTTCAGGCATGATGAAAAACAATTAGTGTGTTCCTCAAAAAGTTAAGAATAAAGTTATCATATAACCCATCAACCCTTCTTGCACATATCAGAAAAAATAAAAAATGTTTATTTAAAAAGATATATTCAGCCTTATCTTAATTGTAGCATTATTTATAGTGCCCAAGATATATAAACAGTTGAAGTGTCTTTCCATAGATGGCTAGATAAAGAAAATGTGGTACATATACACAACAGAATACTAACAGGGTGTCCGTGAAGTCATGGTGCACTTTTTACCTGTGACCGGTCAAATATGTGACAACATAGTTGGACCTTGAGAACACCATACTCAACAAATTAAGTCAGAAAAAGTAGAGAACCATATGATTTCACTCATATGTAAAATATAAAACTGAAAGCAACAAATAAATAAGACAACCTAACAAAAATATTCATGAACAGAAACAATAGTACGGTAGTTATCAGAGGAAAAGGGGATGGTGTATATAGGTAGTAAAAACTTGATTTTGGGTGGTAGGCTCACAAAAAAATATACAGGTGATGTATCATACAGATGATGTACACTTGAAACCTAATAATTTTATTAACCAATTTCACATTAATACATTGAATTTAAAAAAGAATAATGATGATAACCATACAATATCACTTAATTCAGAATTCAGAGAAACTGCAAAAGTTTTCCTTAATCAAAAATAGTTTTAGTTGATTCATTCTTCAGATAATGCTATCTGTTCTTCTCTCTGACTCTGTTTCTGCCACACAATTAATATCAAGTTTGTGTTTTACTTCATGTGCTGCTTGCCAGGACTCAAGTTAAGAAAGAATAGGGAGCAAAGACTTCCATTAAACAGTGAATATATGCAAAACTTGTAAGAGTTTAGAAAAAACAGATACCAAAATATATCAGGTATAATTTGATATAATATATAATTGTATAAATATGTATACTGTTGCTATAGAAATACAAATGGTTCAGATAAATAATACTACCCTTAATGATTGACATGGTCTGATATATGCAACTGAAATAGCGCACAATAGAACCATGATGCAATTATTCTAGACAAGTGAAGATTATTCCTTCATAGATAACGTATTCAGTACTGGATACCATTTTCGTTTTTGCTTAAATTGGGCTATTATTTATTTGTTCTTATCTTTTTCCCCATATTGATTCTGTTACTGCTTATTATGTGTAGGAACAGGCAACATGGTCTTCTTGATAAGCTTTCTTTCTTTAAATATTACACAGCTCTGAATTGTCACTCCCATTGTGTAAAATATTATTGAATGGCTATGGGGCAGTTTTTGCATATGCTACTGCTATAACCAAGACTAATATTTAAGAGCTTCTTTATAATTTGTGCTGTTGGTGAGAAAAGATGAAATAGAATTCGGAAGGTGAGGTTGAAGGCCATCTCTACTATGCTAATTATACATATATCTAACTGATAAATTTGGGAATGTGTGGACAGAAAGAAATCATGCTACTTTCAGAGAGCAGAGGTTACTGTAACACAATTACAGTAGATTTTTAAATATATAGGAGCACTTTGGCATTGGCCTGGTGGCACAGTAAACAGAGCATTTTCTAGCACACAAAGGTTGCAGATTTCCTTCTGGGTCAGGACATCTATGAGAAACAACCAATGAGTGCACAAGTAAATAAAACAACTAAGTGAAATGACAAGTTAACAAGTTGATTATCTCTCTCATAATTAGTGGGAATATATATATATATATATATATATATATATATATATATATATATATATTTATTTATTTATTTCAGCATTTTATAATATACACTAAAAGTATATATGTGTATGTTTATATATTTCTAAGCTTAAAATCATTTCAACCAACTCTTATGAGCCTAACACTTTATGAATCATTGGGGATAGAGCACTCACTTTCTAGTGGAGAAAAGAGATAAAATAAGAATTAATTGTGATATATGTTGTAAAGGTATTCATGTATGCACAAAGTGTGATCTTAAATCATACAGATTGTAATCATACCCATTATCAGGGCATTCAGACCTCAACTGAAGAGGTCTTACTTGAAGAGGAACCTAGAAACAACACAAGTTAATACATTTAAAGACTAATCTTCACATAAATAATGATAAAACTTTTCCTACATTATGAACATTATTTTTATAAAAGCCATGGTGCAGAACTGCACTGAGTAGTTTCTAAAGCATCAGGGCTCTGTGTCACAGTGTCCTGTCTTTGCTTACTTTTGCTCCATTTAGTTCTTACAGCAACCCTATGAATACTTCATTGACTGACATTTGTTGGTGTATTTTATGCCATTTCCTTTATGTATTAATTTTCAGCCACAACCATCCTGCTAAATTGAGAGTATCATTTTCATTATGCAAATTAGGAAACTGTGGTTAAGAAATTTACCAGCGATTAAAAAGTAGTACATGACAGAAATGGCATTTGAATGTAGGTGTCTGACTCCAAACTCAACTGGTTCCTCAGACTTTAACCAGTCCTTCCAGGCTCTAGTCTCTTCCCTTTTCCTGCCACAAACCTTATAGTGCAGACATATCACAGCTCTTCTCATTTTGGCATGCTACTCAACATGCATCCAGTGACTTCACCAGCTTATACAGTGGTCCAAATTGCACTCATCTGTCAGAACCAGTTCATATATTACCCCCTTTTCTAATGTTTGTGAAACAGTTCATCACTCTGGATTCTACAGCATTTTGTTTATACTTCTATGAAAGGACTTTTGTGGTGAAACTTGAATTATGGTTTATCAATCTCAGTTCTTTGGAGGGGCAGAACTATGTCTTATTTATCTTTCTGCTGTCACAGTGGTCGGCACACTCATTAGTCAACAGAGCCAAATATTAACAGTAAAATGATTGAAATTTCTTTTGAGAGCCAAATTTTTTAAACTTAAACTACATAGGTAGGTACATTGTTATTAACTTAGTTAGCATACTCTGAAACTGGCCTTGGTGCCGACACTTGGTATTTTGTATAAGAGCCAGACTCAAGGAACCAAAGAGCCACATGTGGCTCACGAGCCGTGGTTTGCAGACGACGGGTTTAGCATGAATCATGATACACATTCAGGTGATCAGCAGAGTTTGCTGATTTTATATTTATTCATTATTTATATATGTAAGGTCTTGTATATTATGATTCTTACTTCTTTTTTACTCTTTAAGTATGCTATTCTCCAGAACCAACAGATCACTTGATATTTCTTCCAGAAATGGCTGCTAAATTTTGCTTTGTTCTCATTTTCCACTCTACACGTTGTACCATTCATTCCCATCTGAAACCTCATATTTACCGAAAATATTCTGCCTGTCATTCAAGATTCAAATTTATTGCTATTCCATTCAGGAAAATAAGTCCTCAAAAGTCCAAATAATATAATATTTTACTTCTTCATCTTCAGTGGTTTCTAATAGTATTTGTCAAATACATCAAACAAGACTAATACTATAATGATTATAAGCATCTAAAAAAAAAGAATCGTGTTAATCTTCCTTTCATCTTCAGTTACAACATAAAGTTTTGCAATGATAAACTTAGCTGATATTAACTTGAAATCCTTTAGTTATAAACTACAATATAAAGCAATTATGTAAAATTATTCTTTTGCCTATGTGTCCCCACTTGTACTCTCTAGTAAGAATGATATAGTGTTCCACTATAATCTTGTACATAAATACAGAGGAAAAGAGGAGATTGGTCAAACTCAATGGCTGACACAGTCTAATATGTGCCCCTGAAATATTACTTAAGCATTCCGCAATTCTGCCAGAAAATCAAAAGGTATTTATAATATTTACATACAGTATATTTAAAGTCTGTATTCAGTAAGTGATATTATTTGGTTAATTTTTCTAAAATTAGCTTACCATTTTTATTCTATCTCCTTTTCCCATAGATCCTATTTCTATTCATGAAAGCATAAAAGGAACAAGTCACACAGATAACAGAAAATGTTCAACTAAATACTCTCTGGGGAGATAGTATTTTACATATCAGATATAGAATATTCTTCTCTTTAGTGTCAGTAGTTGGAGCCAGAAATCTTTACTGTTTTAATTTCAGTAACAAGAGCACAGCAATAATAGATATAGCTACATATAACTGTCCTGGCCCAATAACATAAAACATTTCTTATATCAATCTTCTTTCATTCTGATTTGATAAGCCACAAGCAATCTTGTGATTGGGATTGCTTTTTAGTTTCCAGTGCTGCTTTGCCTAAAGAAAAAGAAAGTCTTAAGAATAAAATTGCTTATTTTAAGTGTTCCATACACAGAATTCATAGATTCCACCTATACTAAGCATTTCTGTCCCTAGTAAAATAATTAATCAGCATAAATCAATAAATTAGTATTTTGTTTTAAAGACAAATTTATAAGCTGGTAACATGAGTCTATCCTCAGAAAAGTCAAAACATGTTACAGACCTAGAATGATATCTCAGTTAATGACAAGAAATAAATGACATTCTTCAGGGCCTACTAGAGAGAAATGCCAAACTCTTCATTTGAGGAAAATTATCTAGCAGTATTTATTTCTGAAACCAAATAATTTATACTCTTTATTGTTAATTTCAAAAGATAGACTGGAGGACAATATATTTTTTAACAAAATAGTTTACAATTCTATCCCTTGTATAGTAATTTTTTTTATTAACTTTAATGGGGTGACACCAATAAATCAGGGTACATATGTACAATGAAAACATCTCCAGATTATCTTATCATTCAATTGTGTTGCATACCTGTCACTCAAAGTCAAATTGTCCTCTGTCACGTTCTATCTCGTTTTCCCTGTGTCCCTCCCCTCCTCCCTATCCCACCCTCCCCTCCCTCCTCCCATCCGGTAACCACCACTCTCTTGTCCATGTCTCATAGTCTCACTTTTACGTCTCACCTATGTATGAAATCATGCTGTTCTCAATTTTTTTTTTCTGATTCACTTATTTCACTCCGTATAATGTTATCAAGGTACATCCATTTTGTTGTAAATGATGTGATGTCATCATTTCTATGGCTGAATAGTGTTCCATAGTATATATGTACCAAAGCTTTTTAATCCACTCGTCCTCTGATGGACACTTGGGCTGTTTCCAAATGTACGCTATTGTAAACAATGCTGCCACGAACATGGGGGCGCATTTCTTCTTTTCGAACAGTGTTATGGTGTTCTTAGGGTATATTCCTAAAAGTGGGATAGCCGGGTCAAAAGGCAGTTCGACTTTTAATTTTTTGAGGAATCTCCAAACTCTGGTATCGTAATTTTTAAAGATCAATTACCTCTACTATTTGATGATAAATAATACCTTAACTGTTGTTATCAATGTAGTTGTCAATCAGAAAGTGGAACATTCAAGTTAATAGGTTAACAGTCATTTTCAGTATTATCATTGCCAAATCAAAATGATCTCAGTGTTATTTTAGATGATAATATTAAGAATTTCAGTTTGACAAGGATAATTTGCTTATGACATTTGAATAAAACAAGACTTTACTAATATATACCATTTGCTTGATGAGGTTTTATTTTGTTTAATATTTTTGAGATGTAAAGTTACAATAGAGAATGTGGAGGACCCAAACATTTTATCTCACAATAGTGATCCACAAAATAGAACATCAACTCAGTCACCAAAAATCAGAGGTGTACACTCATGAGATAAACTTGAAGTTTTATTTATAATATCAGCTATAGAATATAAAGCAAAAACATTCAAGATTCTCTACTAAAAAAGAAATAACACTGAATAACAAAACAACATTGACAGAGAAAAACTTACTTGGAGAAATCATGATACCTGTTATCAAGTTATATTACAAGACTATGGTAATTAAAACAGTATGCCAGTGGCATAGAAATAGGCACATAGCTCAATGGAACAGAATAGAGAGACAAGATTAAACCTATACCTATATTGTTAATTAATATATATCAAAAGAGGCAAGAATATACAATTAAATAGTCTCTTCAATAAATGGTGTTAGGAAAAATAAATAGATATATTAAAAAAAGGAAATGACATCTTTCTTTCCCGATATAAAAAATAAAATAAAAATATATTAAAGGCTTAATGTAAGACCTAAATCAATAACACTTTTAGAAGAAAACATAGGCAGTAAACACTTGCACATCACTCTTAGTAATATATTTTGGAATATGCCTCTTTAGACAAGGGCAAGGAGAAACAAAGAAAAAACAAATGAGACTACATCAAACTAAAAAGTTTTTGCACAAAAGGGAAACCATCAACAAAATAAAAAGACAACTTACTGAATGGAAGAACATTTTCACCAAATCTCATAAGGTATTAATATCTAAAATAAGTAAGGAACATGAAGAAAACCCCAGAAATAATTCACTGAAAATATAGGCAGAGGACCTGAACAGACATTTCTCTAAGATGACATAGAGATGGCCAACAGACACATAGAGAGATGCTCAATGTCACTAATCATTAGAGAAATGCAAATTAAAATGACAATAAGATATCTCATACTTGTAAGAACGGTTGTCATCAATAAGACAACAAAGAACAAGTATTGGAGAGAACGTGGAGGAAAAGGAACCCTTCTGCACTGTTTTGCTGGGATTTCTAATTGGTGCAGCAAATATGGAAAACATTATGGAGATTCTTCAAAAAGTAAAAATAAAACTACTATAAGATACAGAAATTCCACTTCTGGGCATTCATCAGATTAAATCAAAACAATAATTTGAAAATAGATGTAGACTTCTATGTTCATTGCAGAATTATTTACAATAGAATAGATATGAAAGCTACCTCATTGTCCATCAATTAAAGATTGAATATAGAAGGGGAAGTATATATGTGCAATGAAATATTACTCGGTCATAAACAAGAATGAAACGTTGTAATTTGTGACAACATTCATGAACCTGGAGAGTAATATATTAAAGTCAAGTAAGTCAGACAGAGAAATATATGAAATATATGATCTAACTTATATGTGGAATTTACAAAACAAAATAAAAGAACAAATGTAAGAGAAATAAACTCATAGATACCAAGAACAAATTGATGTTTGTTGCCAGCTGAGAGAGTTTGGGGCAATTCATGAAAAAAATTGAAGTAATAAAGAACTACAAATTATTACTTACAAAATAGTTGTAGGAATATAAAGGACAGAGTGAGGAAAATAGTAATATTGTAATAACCATGTATGTGCCCGATGGGTATTGGACTTAACAGGGATCACTTTGTAAGTTATACAGATGTCTAATCACTATTCTGAACACATGAAACTAATATAAAATTGAGTGCCAACTCTATGAACAGTAAAATAGTTTAAAATTTTAATACTTAGCTACATAATCAAGACAATACAATACCAACATAAGGATAGACACATAGATTAATGAAATAAAATTTGGAGTACAGAAATAAACCCTTACTTTTATTGTCAATTGATAGTTCACAAAATAAAGACAGTTCAATGATAAAAAAAAAAAAAAGGTATTTTAAAAAATGGTTCTGGTCCCATTGTTTACAAATGCAAAAGAATGCACCTGGACTCTTTCTTCCTAAGATATATAAAACTTAATCCAAATTTATCATAGATCTAAATGTAAGAGCTAAATCTATAAAATTCTTAGAACACATAGAAGTAAATCTTTGTGACCCTCACATTATACAATGATTTATGAGATTTGGCTTTAAATGCCCAACTGATAAGAAAGAAAGAAATCAACTGTACTTTACAAAAATTTAAAGTTTTGTGCTTCAGAGAACATCATAAAGAAATTGAGAAGATGACCAACAGAAGTGAAGAAAATATTTGCAAATTATCTATCTGATAAAACTACCCAGAATATATCAAGAGTTCTTACAACTCAACAGTAAAATACATATAATTCATTTTTTTTATAGCAGGGGAGGGAGAGAGATAAGAAGCATCAGCAAATAGGTATATAATTTTGGTTGCTCATTGATTGCTTCTCATATGTGTTTTGACCAGGGGACTCTAGCAGAACCAGTGTTCCCATGCTCAAGCCAGCAACGTCGGGCTCAAGCCAGCAATATTTGGGCTTAAGCCAGTGACATGTTGGCTCAAGACTATGGGGTCATGTCTATGATTCCACCCTCAAGCTGGTGAGCCCGTGCTCAAGCCTGTGACCTCAGGTTTTCAAACATGGGACCTCAGTGTCCCAGGTTGATGCTCTATCTACTGTACATCCACTGGTCAGGCCATATAACTCAATTTTTTAAATGTGCAAAAGTTTTGAGAATCTATTTCTCCAGCGAAGAAATATTCAGTACTGGAAGAGATGCCAACATCATTGGTAATTAGGAAATTGATCTTTAAAAAAATGAAATAGTACTTCACACCCACTAAGACACCTAAAAAAAAGACAAACTATAATAAGTGAAACACTGTTGTTGGCATTGGAAACACTGTTGTTGGCATTTGGAAAACAGTTTGGCAGTTCCTGGTCATTTACTGGGGTTGATGTATGAATCCAAAGTGTATACCTAAGATAATTGAAAATATATGTCCAAATAAAAACATGAATGATTATTACGGCATTATTTGTAACAGCTTCAAATATCCAAATGTCCATCAATCAGTAAATGGATAAAGAAATGTGGTATATCTATGCAATAGAATATAATTTTTTTATTATTGATTTTTAGAGAGGGGATAGAATGGGTAGGGAATGAAAAGTATCAAATCAATGTTGCTTCACTTTAGCTGTTCTTTGATTGCTACTGGTTCATGCCTTGACCAGGCAAACATAGGGTTTTGAATTGGTGACTTCAGTGTTCCAGGTCAATGCTCTATTCACTGTACCACCACAAGCTAAGCTACAGTGCAGTATTATTTAGCCATAAAAGAGAATGGTGTAGAGATATTTGCTACAGCATGGATGAACTTTGTAAACATTATACCAAGTGAAAAAATGCTAGACATAAAAGTTGCAATTTTTTAAACTAAATGAGAGGCAGGGAGATAGAATGTCTTCTGCATGTGCCTTGACTAGAACCCACCCAGCTAGCCTCCCATGGGAGAAATGCTCTGCCTATCTAGGGCCAATGCTTTGTTGCTCAGCAACTGAGCTACTTTTCTACCTGAGGCGAGGCCATGGAGCTATCTTCAATGCCAGGGCCCAATGTGGTTCAACCATTTCAGCTATGACTGCAGGAATGGTAGGGGGAGAGAAGAAAGGAGGTGAAAAAACAAATGGTTGCCTCCCCTTTGTGCCCTGACTGGGAACAAAACCTGGAACTTTCACATGCCAGCCAATGCTCTACTGCTGAGTCAGAAGGCCAGGGCCAAAAGTTGCATATTGTATGATTCTATGAGATATTCAGAATAGGAAAATCCATAAAAACAGGGAGTAGAATCATGGTTTTAAAAGCTGGGAAGAGAGCAAGACGGCGACAGACTAGGCGGATGTACCAACTTCCAACTCCCAGAACCAAAGTGGATTATAACTCAATTTTAAGAACCATCATCTGGATAAATGAACTTTGAACTAAACTAAGTGGACTCTTCAACCAAGGAACACTGCAGAAACCACATTAAGACTGGTAGGAATAGCAAAAACGTGAAGAAGAATGCCCAGCTCCCCGGAGCAAACGGCAGCCCGGAGAGACCCGTGTGACAGGAGGAGAGTTTGGCGGATAGGGAGGGACCTGTGTCCCAGGAACCAAGCCCCAGCCTGCAGTCCCAGAGACTAGAAGAGGCGTTTGGACAGTTTTGAGCTGTGAAACAAGTGAGGGAGCTCCCAGGTCTACAGTGTGGAGTATTAGGTCCCTTCCTACTCTGCTAAGGGTTGCTGAAGGCTTTGTTGGCGGCAGGACGCTGAAACGCAGTTCTGTCGGCGTGGAAGGAGGCCTAGCAGGAGTGAGCTCGGTCTAGCCCAGCAGGGTCGGAGGGGACACACGAAAGCAGTACGGAAGCTGCGGGCCCGCCTGTAATCCCACCTATGGGGACAAAGCGGGAGGCCAGGAACGGGCAGAAATCTGCTCTGCGACCCTGCGCAAGCCGGCCCTGACCACGAGGATGGGGCTAGGACCAGGGACGGGCGCAGGCTAGCGGCTGAGCTCATGCTACCAGTCCCGCCTGGCCGGAGAAACCGTGGTTTGTCATTCTATGTGCGAGAGCGGGCTCCGAGCGCAGGGATGGGGTAGACCCCGAGACAAGTGGAAGCTCGCAGCTTAGCCCATGCTACTATCGACGCCTGGCCGGAGAAACCACGATTTGCCATCCTACGTTATGAGCAGGCTCCAAATGCGGGGGCGGGGTAGAGTCCGGGACGAGTGGAAGTTCGCAGCTGAGCGGAAGCCAGCAAACATGCCTGGCCCAATAAACCTTGGTTTGCGACCCTGCACAGAAGGGCCCTGGCCTCGAGGGCAGAACTAAAGCTCTGGACGGGCAAAGGCTCACAGCTGTGAGCACATCAAAAGCCCCGCCCAACCCGCGAAACTGTGGCAAGAGGCTCTGACTGCCGGTTCTGGGCGGAAGTACGGAAACAGGCTGGGTCCGCAGCTGAGCAAAGGTGCGCACCTCTACCCTTGGTGCTGAGGCTTGTGGCTTGAATGACAGCCCCTCCCACGGAGGAGAGGGAGAAATCACAGCAAAAGCCACAGGGAGCCGGCGTTGGCAACGCCCATACCCAACCACCCTAGGAAGCAGCAGAGGGGGTGGGGGGCCTGCAGACAGACCACACCTGGAGAACACAAAGGCAACACCTACTGGACTCCAGTGGTCACAACTTGCTTATACACAGACAAAATGGGCAGGCAGAAGGATGCAAACCAAATGAATCAAGAGAAATTCCCAGAGAAGGACCTGAATGAACCAGATATAACCAAACTACCAGAAGCAGAATTTAGAATAATGATAGTTAGGATGTTAAAAGAAAATAGAGCAACAATGGATAGTCATTATGAACACCTAAATAAAGAGATAACTATTATAAAAAACAAAAATGAAATAATAAAAAAGAATCAGACAGAAATGACTAATACAGTATCAGAACTGAAGACCACAATTGAAGGATTAAAAGCAGGATGAATCACGCTGAGGATCGAATAAGTGAGTTAGAGGACACAATAAACAAAGGCACAGAAGCAGAGAAGAAAAAGGAAAAGAGACTCAAAAAATGTGAGGAAACTCTAAGGGAGCTCTCTGACAACCTGACAGAAACAATATTTGCATCATAGGGGTGCCTGAAGAAGAGGAGAGAGGACAGGAAATGGAAACTTTGTTCAATCAAATCATAGCAGAAAACTTTCCTAAATTAAGGCTGGGAACACTCCACACATTCAAGAAGCACACAGAACTCCATTAAAGAGAAACCCAAAAAGATCTACACCAAGACACATCATAGTTAAAATACCAAAGCTAATGGATAAAGAAAAAATTTTAAAAGCTGCTAGGGAAAAAACGGCTATCACCTACACAGGAGCCCCCATAAGGATTACAGCGGACTTCTCAACAGAAACACTTGAGGCCAGAAGGGAAGGGCAAGATATAATCAAAGTAATGCAGAACAAGAACCTACAACCAAGACTACATTATCCAGCAAGGCTAATATTTAAAATTGAAGGAGAAATAAAGAACTTCCCAGAAAAAGAAAGCCAGAAGAAATTCATTAAAACCAAACTAATTCTGCAAGAGATTCTAAGGGGCCTATTGTGAAGAGTTAAAAGGGAAGAAAGAATATAGCAAAAGAAGAATACAGCTTTAAAGAATAAAATGGCAATAAACAACTACATATCAATAATAACCTTAAATGAAAATGGCTTAAATGATCCAAACAAAAGACAGAGGGTAGCTGCATGGATAAAGAAACAGGACTCATACATATGCTGTCTATAAGAGACACACCTTAAAACAAAAGATGCACATAAACTGAAGGTAAAAGGATGGAAAAAAATATTTCATGCAAATGGAAATGAAAAGAAAGCAGAGGTAGCAGTATTTATATCTGACAAAATGGACTTTAAAATAAAGGCTGTAGTAAGAGATAAAGAAGGACACTACATAATGATAACGAGAACACTTCAACAGGAAGATATAACTATTATAAATATCTACACACCAAATATAGGAGCCCCTACATACATAAAGCAGACTTTGATGGATAAAAAGGGCGAGATTAATAGCAATACTATCATAGTAGGGGATTTCAATACCCCTCTAACAACACTGTATAGATCCTCAAGAAAGAAACTTAATAAAGAAACAGCAGACTTAAAGGAGACAGTAGATCAACTTGATTTAGTAGATATCTTCAGAACTTTTCACCCTAAAGCAGTAGAATATACATTCTTCTCAAGCACTCATGGTACGTTTTCTAGGATAGATCACATGTTAGGACACAAAAATGGTCTCAATAAATTTAAGAAGATTGAAATCATATCAAGCATTTTCTCTGATCACAATGCCATGAAACTAGAAATTAACCACCAAAGAAAAACTGAAAAATACTCAAACACTTGGAAACTAAATAGCATGTTACTAAATAATGAATGGATTAACAATGAGATCAAAGAAGAAATAAAAAAGAGTCTAGAAGCAAATGATAATGAGCGTACATCAACTCAAAATTTATGGGACACAGCAAAAGCAGTTCTGAGAGGGAAGTTGATTGCACTACAGGCATATCATAAGAAACTAGAAAAACCTCAAATAAGAAACCTGACCCTGCATCTAAAAGAACTAGAAAAACAAAAACAAATAACACCCAAGACAAGTAGAAGAAAGAAAATAATAAAGATCAGAGCAGAAATAAATGACATAGAGGCTAAAGAAACAATACAGAGGATGAATGAAACCAGGAGCTGGTTCTTTGAAAAGGTAAACAAGATTGATGAACCTTTAACTAGACTCACCAAGAAAAAAAGAGAGAAGACTCAAATAAATAAAATTAGAAAGGACAGGGGAGAAATTACAACTGATACAATAGAGATACAAAGCACTGTAAGAAAATACTATGAAGAACTATATGCCAAAAAATTAGACAATCTAGATGAAATGGACAAATTTCTTGAATCATATAAACTTCCAAAAATCAATCTGGAAGAATCAGAACACCTAAACAGACCAATTACAACAAATGAGATAGAAACTGTTATCAAAAAACTCCCAAAAAAGAGAAGTCCTAGGCCTGATGGCTTCACAAGTGAATTCTATCAAAAATTCAAAGAAGAACTAACTCCTATCCACCTCAAGCTATTTCAAAAATTCAAGAGGAAGGAAGACTTCCAAACTCATTTTTAGAGGCGAGCATAATTCTGATCCCAAAACCTGGCAAAGACAACACAAAGAAAGAAAATTATAGGCCTATATCCCTGATGAATTTAGATGCTAAAATTCTCAACAAAATATTAGCCAACCGGATCCAGCAATATATGAAAAAAGTCATACACCACAATCAAGTGGGATTTGTTCTAGAGAGGCAAGGCTGGTTCAATATTCGCAAATCAATTAATGTGATTCATCACATAAACAAAAGGAAGGACAAAAAATCACATGATAATTTCAATAGATGCAGAAAAGGCATTTGAAAAAATCCAGCACCCATTCATGCTCAAAAATCTCAGTAAAGTGGGAATACAGGGATCATTCTTTAACATGATAAAGGCCATCTACGGCAAATTGACAGCAAGCATCATACTAAATGGACAAAGATTAAAAGCAATCCCCTTAAGATCAGGAACCAGGCAGGGATGCTCCCTTTCACCACTCTTATTCAATATAGTTCTGAAAATTCTAGTTACAGCAATCAGACAAGGAGAAGAAATAAAAGGCATCCAAGTTGGAAAAGAAGAAGTAAAACTGTCACTATTTGCAGATGATATGATATTGTATATTGAAAACCCTAAAGTCTCAGTCAAAAAACTACTGGACCTTATAAATGAATTCAGCAAGGTGGCAGGATATAAAATTAATACTCAGAAATCAGAGGCATTTCTATATACCAACAATGAACTGTCAGCAAAAAAAATTAAGGAAACAATCCCCTTCACTATTGCAGCCAAAAAAATAAAGTATCTAGGAGTAAATTTAATCAAGGAGGTTAAGGACTTGTACTCAGAAAATTATAAAACATTGATAAAAGAAATGAAGAAAGATACAAACAAGTGGAAGCATATACCGTGCTCATGGCTAGGAAGAATAGACATCATTAAAATGTCTATATTACCCAAAGCAATTTATAACTTCAATGCAATACCAATTAAAATACCAATGACATACTTCAAAGATATAGAACTCATATTTCAAAAATTTATATGGAACTCAAAAAGAACACGAATAGCCTCAGCAACGTTAAAAAGAAAAAATAAAGCAGGAGGTATCACTCTTCCAGATTTCAAGGTTTACCATAAGGCCATTATACTCAAGACAGCCTGGTACTGGCATAAGAACAGGCACATAGATCAATGGAACAGAACAGAGGACCCAGAAATAAACCCACAGCTTTATGGACAACTGATATTTGACAAAGGAGGAAAGAACATACAATGGAGTAAAGACAGCCTCTTTAACAAATGGTGTTGGGAAAATTGGACATCTACCTGCAAAAAAATGAAACTAGACCATCGACTTACACCATTCACAAAAACACTCTAAATATATAAAAGAGTTAAAGTTAAGCCATGAAACCATAAGCATCTTAGAAGAAAAGATAGGCAGCAAGCTCTCCGACATCTGTAGCAGCAGTATATTTGCTGATTTATCTCCACTGGCAAATGAAATAAAAGGCAAGACAAACCAATGGGACTATATCAAACTAAAATGTTTTTGCACAGCTAAAGACAATAAGAACAGAGTAAGAAGACAAACCACACAATGGGAGAACATATTCGACAGCACATCTGATAAGGGGTTAATAACTAAAATTTATAAAGAACTTATAAAACTCAACACCAGGAAGACAAACAATCCAATCAAAAAATGGGCAAAAGAAATGAATAGAAATTTCTCCAAAGAGGACATACAGATGGCAATAGGCATATGAAAAAATGCTCAACATCACTAATCATTAGAGAAATTCAAATTAAAACCACAATGAGATATCACCTCACACCAGTCAGAATGGCACTCATCAGCAAAACAACACAGAATAAGTGCTGGCGGGTTGTGGAGAAAAGGGAACCCTTCTGCACTGCTGGTGGGAATGCAGACTGGTGCAGCCACTGTGGAAAACAGTTTGGAGATTCCTCATCAAATTAAAAATCGAACTGCCTTTTGACCCAGCTATCCCACTTATAGGAATATACCCTAAGAACAACATAGCACTGTTCGAAAAGAAGAAATGCGCCCCCATGTTCGTGGCAGCATTGTTCACAATAGCGAAGATCTGGAACCAGCCCAATTGTCCATCAGAAGAGGAGTGGATTAAAAAGCTATGGTACATATATACTATGGAATACTACTCAGCCATAAGAAATGATGAAATCGGATCATTTATAAGAAAATTGATAACATTATATGGAGTGAAATAAATAAATCAGAAAAAAACAAAAAACTGAGAACAGCATGATTTCATACATAGGTGGGACATAAAAGTGAGAATATGAGACATGGACAAGAGAGTGGTGGTTATGGGGTGGGGGGAGGGAGGGAAGGGTGGGATAGGGAGGAGGGGAGGGACACAGGGAAAACCAGATAGAAGGTGACTGAGGACAATTTCACTTTTGGTGACGGGTATGCAACACAATTGAATGATAAGATAACCTGGAGATGTTTTCATTGTACATATGTACCCTGATTTATTGGTGTCAGCCCATTAGAATTAAAAAATATATATAAACTGGGAAGAGGAGAAAGTGGTGACAGATTTTTTACAAGATAGGGTTTCTTACATTATAAATTTTGATAGTGCTAATGCTTCACAAATGTATGAAAATAGTAAAATAACATTAAATGGTACACATTAAGATGATTACTTAATTGTGATAAAATTATGTATAAATAAATCTGTGATTTATCTGTAAATAAATCTGTAAACAGAAAAATATGTTAAAACAGGTGTGCCTTTGAAGATATGTCAGGACCTTCATTCAGTAGCAAATAGTAAAACATCTCAAGAAAATTTCACAGGAAGAGGAATAGAGTTGTAGAATAATTCATTCCATTAAAGGAAGACATAAAAAAACAATCAAGATAACTATGCTTGCAATGTGGATCAGGAAGAAAAATATGAAGATGTGACAGAGAAAGTGTACTAGAGTTATACAGTAAACAAGGTCATCAAGGAAGGTCCCTATGGGGATTTGATCTAAAAAATAAAGGAAACATCACATACAAAGAGAGAAAGCGGCCATGGCTGGCTTAGGAAAATGCAAGTACTAAATATAATGGCATGTCTTGAGGCCAAAAGGCCAGTTTGCCTCAAACATAATATGTGAGGAGGGTTAAGGTGCCACACGATAATGCTGCAAAAACAGACAAGAGTTAGATCAGGCAGCAAACGACTTTTTGGATATTATTCTTCCTTCAACTGGAAGCCATTGGAATAATTTATGCAGAGCAATGACACTATCTGATTTACATTCTAAAATGCCCAGTTTTTCTGTCATGCAAGACCTGAATTAGAAGAGGATGAAAATGGAGACAGAAGAAAGATGCATTTCTATGGCAGATCTGGAGAGATGGGTGGATTCAACCGGAGTGGGGAGAGTCTTCGTGTTAACTACTTCAGGCACTTTGGAGTCTAACGTATTCTAGGTGAAGTAAATAATGTGTTGCCCAAACCCAGTTCTCAGATGAAAGACTTATTTCCTGCATCCCTCTTCCCAGTCTGATTTTTTTCCTTATCCTCCCAAAAGTTTTTATCTCTGAGCAATTCTTTATTATGTTACTATATGCTAATCTGAATCTCATAATCTACTTCCCAGGGAACTCTATGACACCAATTTCATAAAACTAAGGACATGGTCTTCAGTTTACCTTCTAGAGAGGGTCAATCTATAAATATTAGTAAACAAAATAATAATGTACCATTTTATAAAATCCATTTTCTTTTGTGACAGAGACAGATATATAGAGATAGGGACAGACAGACAGGAAGGAAGAGAGATGAGAAGCATCAATTCTTTGTCGAAGCACCTTAAATGTTCATTGATTGCTTTCTCATATGTGCCTTGACTGGGGGGCTACAGCAGAGCGAGTGAGCCCACACTCAGTCAGCGACCTCAGAGTTTTGAACCTGGGTCCTGTTCATACCAATTCAACATTCTGTCCACTGCGCCACCAACTGGTCAGGTGGAAAAAAGCCATAACAATACAATGACAGTTTACAAATCATGACATTTTTACTATAGCTCATTAATATTACGTGCATTTAATTAAATATTTTGTTTGTAAACATTTGAATGTTATTTTAGCAAATAAACATTAGGAAATATGTAATAAATGATAAAATAAATTGAATCATAAATCATTTTGAAGAGCTCAGGAACAAAATTGAACATTCTTTCTAAGTGTCTTTTACAGCCAGGTAAGAAGACAAACCATTAATTACAACAACTGATAGGATTAATTAATATGAACCATTATAGTTAAAACCCACTATCTTTCTGTTATTTGCAGATGATATGAACTGTATATAGAAAACCCTAAAGTCTCAGTCAAAAAACTACTGGATCTGATAAATAAATTTAACAAGGTAGCAGGGTATAAAATTAGTACACAGAAATCAGAGGCATATTTATACACCAACAATGAACTGTTAGAAAGAGAAATTAAAGAAACAATCCCATTCATTATTGCAACAACCAAAAAAAATAAAGTACCTAGTAGTAAATTTAACCAAGGAGGTTAAAGACTTGTACTCGAAAAATTACAAAACATTACTAAAAAAATCAAGGAAGATGCGAATAGGTGGAAGCATATACCATGCTCATGGTTAGGAAGAGTAAACCTCATCAAAATGTCTATATTACCCAAAGCAATCTATAAGTTCAATGAAATTCTTATTAAAATGCCAATGACATATTTCAAAGATAAAGAATAAATATTCCAAAAATTTATACAGAAACAAAAAAGAACTCACAGAGCCTCAGCAATCTTGAAAAAGAAGAATAAAGTGGGAGGTATCACACTTTGTGATATCAAGTTATACTACAAGGCCATTGTACTCAAAATAGCTTGGTACTGGCATAAGAACAGGCATACAGATCAATGGAACAGAACAAACAACCAAGAAATAAACCAACACCTTTATGGACATTTGATATTTGACAAAGGAGTAAAGAGCATACAATGGAGTAAAGACAGCCTCTTAAACAAATGGTGTTGGGAAAATTGGATAACTTCCAGGAAAAACTTAAACTAGACAACCAACTTATACCAGTCACAAAAATAAACTCAAAATGAATAAAAGACTTAAATGTAAGTCGTGAAACCATAAGCATCCTAGAAGAAAACATAGGCAGTAAGCTTTCCAACATATCTTGCAGCGATATATTTGCCGAGTTATCTCCACGGGCAAATAAAATAAAAAACAGGATAAACAAATGGGATTATATCAAACTAAAATTTTTTTGCACAGCTAAAGACAATAAGAACAGAATAAAAAGACAAACCACACAATGGGAGAACATATTCGACAATACGTCTGATAAGGGGTTAATAACCAAAATTTATAAAGAATGTATAAAACTCAACACCAGAAAGACAAACAATCCAATCAAAAAAATTGGCAAAAGAAATGAATAGACACTTCTCCAAAGAGGACATACAGATGGCCAATAAACAGATTTAAAAAATGTTCAACATTACTAATCATTAGAGAAATGCAAATTAAAACCACAATGAGATACCACCTCACAGCACTCAGAATGGCACTAATCAACAAAACAACACACAATAGGTGCTGGCGAGAATGTGGAGGAAGAAACCCTTCTTCTCTGCTGGTGGGAATGCAGACTGGTGCAGCCACTGTGGAAAACAGTATGAAGATTCCTCAAAAAATTAAAAATGGAACTGCCTTTTGATCCGGTTATCTCACTTTTAGGAATATATCTCAAGAACACTATATCACTGACTCAAAAAAATGAAATGCACCCCCATATTTATGGCAGCATTATTCATAATGGGGAAGATCTGTAAACAGCCCAAGTGTCTTTTAGTGGATGAATGAATTAAAAATTTTTGGTACATATATAAAATGGAATAATATGGGGCCATGAAAAAAAAGGAAATCTTACTTTTACAACAACATGGATGGACCTGGAAACTATTATGTTAAGTGAAATAAGCCAGGCTGAGAAAGAAAAATATTATATGACCTCACTCATTTGAGGAATCCAAGGAACAATGTGAACTGAGGAATGGAAATAAATCTGAAGGGAAGTGGGGAGGGTGCTGTCGGGAGGCAGGCAGGGGATATGTTGAGGAGAATATGGGGGAAGGGGAAGCAGTAAGGGTGACACTGGAATCTATGTAAACACAATAAATTAAATTAAAATAAATATATAAATAAAACCCGCTATCTTTTTCTATATTAATAAAAAATAATAATTCAAGGGAGCATCACATTTCTAACAACCCAGAGCATTATTTCCTACAATAATAAAAAACTCAAAATTTATATATATAATTCTATTTTATCAAACAAGGGTTGTTCTCTATATTTTTAAGGGGTTTACTTTATGAAACAATTTGGTGTACATAAAAATATATTAGAATTTTGATTATTCAGGGTGGTGAAAAAATATGTATCCAATTTAATCCATCACATACATTCTTCTTGCCTATAAAACAATTATCCAGGACCACTTGTTGTGAAAAGGCCAAAGGGCAGCAGCAGGAGCAGAGTTTCTAAATTGTTCTCAAAGTGTTCTATGTCCTAAATAATAGTTTACTGTTGGTTTTCTTTGCAAAACTATGACTGGAAGGACTTTTTCCTTGGAGTTCTATCCAAGATCAAAATTGTATTTCCTTTGCCCAAGGCCATCACAAGACTTCCATAGCAAAAAGAAGGTGTAGTGGAATCCTCATTGTGAGTTAAGACCAAAATAAAGCAAAGAGAGGATATCAGAGATTTAAAAAATCATTAATGATTTTTTTTTTAATTTGGAAATAGTACTTCCATATTTTCAATTTGTTATAAAATAATTTTCACTTTGTTTTTGAAAGGGCCAGAAAATAAGTGATATATACCTATGAGTCCTTCAGGGTGCAGAATGTGACTGAGTTATTTCATTCCTAATGTGTCATATGAAGCCTGAAACCAGCACTCAAGGAAAGAAACCAAAAAGAACCTTTAGCTTTGGGCTTCCACACACACAATTTCCTGGACTAAGTGAATTTATCTGAAAACCAAGTACAAGAAAATAAATTGGTAAATGTCAGATGACCACAAGGAATAAGTGTCTATTGTTCAACCTTCACAACAGTTCTATGAGATATTATCCTGTTTAAAACAAGGATTTAAGCAAAATAAAGAAAAAATTAAAATTCTCCTAAACACAGACAACAGTATAGAGATTATAAAATGATAAGGGCCTGGGGGAGTTAGAAATGGGTAGGAGGGATTCATGGTGATGGAGGGAGACTTGACTTGGTGTGGTGGACACACAACACAATGTGTGGATAATGTGTGTGCAGTTGTGCTCCTGAAACCTGTATAATTTTGTTCACCAATATCACCCCAATAAACTTCAATAAAAATAAAAACAAGGGAGAAGATGGAATGAGATGTAGGTAAAATAAATAACTTATCCAAAATCATGTAATTAATAACTTGCAGAGACTTATAGTTGCACTGTCCAATACAGCAGTTATTAATTGTGTGTTACTACTGAGAATTTGACATACAGCTAGTCTGAATCCAACTGAGCTATAAGTATAAATACACACTGAATTTCAAACAAATGTCTCCAAAGTGTTAAAATATAATAATCTGTAAGTAATTTTTATATCAATTATGTGTTGATAACATTTTAAATATACTGTTTAAGTAAAATATACTGTTAAACTTAGTTATGCCTCTTTCAAATTTTAAATACATAGGTATTTTAAATTTTTAAATTAGATATATGGTTGGCATTACATCATTATCAGGCACTATAGGAAAATTAGACAAAGAAGAGATACACTGGGCAATGAGATTGAGGGAAAAAAGATGTGATTTTATATTTTAATTTGTCTTTATATTATATATTCTGAATTTTTTTAACATGACCATGTAAAGCACTATTGACAATGCAGCACTAATTCAGAAACAGAGGTATATAAAATTATATGATAACTACCTATTACTTATCTCAATTTAGTTTTTATATTTAGGTTTTAAGCTATATCTTGAAGAATGAAGAAAAAGAAAGAAAATATGAAAGGGCATTCAAAATAGAGGAATACTGTGCCCAATTGCCATGGGCAAAAAACATGCAGCTGAGTATGACACTGAAGAAACTAGGAGGTGGAACAAACATACAGGGTAGCTAACCAATGGCTATGTTGAGAAAGTGGTCCGCATGTGCTGGAATCAGGTGCCCAGTTCAAACTGGAATCTTTCCTTTCTATCCAGACCTGCTCTCGAGTAGCTGGGCCAGAAAGAGGGATAGGGCCACAAGGAGTCAGTTTGGTCTTCTATCTCCCCTCTGCTCTTTTACCCCTGAGAACAACTTGACAAGGGGTCTGAGTTGGGATGGGCAAAAATGGGGGATGAAAAAGAGAAAAGATCAGAATCTGGTAAGGGCTCTGAGCAGGACTGCGAAATTTCCATCATGGTCTGCCTCCAAATCTGGTAGCAGGAGAATAGAAGAAACTGAAAGCATTTAGAAAAAAAATGAAAAGAAACAAATGAACAAAGTTTTATAAAATTAAAAGAAATTAAAAGAACAAATTAAAAGAAAAATCCAAGAGGCACAGTCTTTAAATTAGGTAATTTAAATAAAGTTGAAGAGAATGTGGAGCTAATTCAGAACACTGTTTTACAGTTCTTGGTCAAATGACATCAATTCTGAAATTCCTACTTTTACCAGCAAATAGAAATTATATGCTTATCAATGTTGGTATTAGCTAAATTGTTCCAAATCTGAAGTTGTGTGAGATCTATTAAATGTCACTACTGCAAAGCATCAAGGTTTCATAAATAATGTTCATTTTTTTCTTTAGTGAAAGGAGGGGAGGCAGAGACAGACGCCTGCATGTGCCCCAACTGGGATCCACCCAGCATGCCCACTAGGGGCAATGCATTTCCCCAGCTGAGACCCTGCTCTGTTGTAACCTAAGCCATTTTTTAGTGCCTGAGGCAGAGGCCATGGAGCCATCCTCAGGGCCTGGTGTCAACTCACTGTAATCAATCCATGACTGCAATAGGAAAAAAGAAGAGAGAGGAGGAGTGATGGAGAGAGAAGTGTGAAAGAGAGAGACAGAAGTGAGAGGGGGAGGGGTGGAGAAGCAAATGAGCACTTCTCCTGTGTGCCCTGATCAGCAATTGAACTCAGAACATCCACACCCCAGGATGATGCTCTACAACTAAGCCAACAATCAAGGGCCAATAATGTGTTCATTTTATAATGTCTCTCTATGTGTTATATGGAAATATTTAGACATCTCTGTAGAATGCATTCTCCAATCATATCCACTGCAATAGACATGATAGAAGGTTCAGAATTACTGGATAAGTTCCTCAAGAGGTTAAAGGTTATATCTGCGTCAGGATCAAAACAGGTAGATGTGGTTTCAAGAAAACTGTAGTTAGCCTGACCAGGCGGTGGTGCAGTGAATAGAGCCTCGGACTAAAATGCTGAAGACCCAGGTTAGAGACCTGGAGCTCCCAGCTTGAGTACGGGGCCCATCTGGCTTGAACAAAAGCTTGCCAGCTTGGACCCAAGGTCACTGGCTCCAGCAAGGGGTGGCTCGGTCTGCTGAAGGCCTGCTTTCAAGGCACATGTGAGAAAGCAATCAATGAACAACTATGGTGTCGCAATGGTAATGAAAAAATGATGCTTCTCACCTTTCTTTGTTCCTGTCTGTCTGTCCCTATATATCCTTCTCTCTGAATCTCTCTCTATCCCTGTAAAAAAAAAGCAAATTGTAGTTGGATGCAATGAAGAATTGATGTTTCTCATCTCTCTTTTTTCCTGTCTCTGTCTCTGCTACAAAAAAAAAAAAAAGACAAAAAATTGTAGTTAGAGATTAAGCAGAATTCTTCAGGTTCTCCTTTGCCAGAAACCTCTCATTTAATGACTTGTTTGCTTGACTGCAATTCTGCTATATGATCAATCGGTTTATCATTAGAGAATATCACTTGAAAAAATTTTGTTCCCAAAGCTATCTAGTGATGTTTACTCTTAAGTCAATTGAACTAACATTAATCAAGGGCTAATTTGGCATGTATGGAACTGACTAGAGAATAAAATTTATAATCCCAAGTACAGGAAAAATATATTGTATTTTAACCTACTAGTGATAATATAATGCAGGATATGATTTAAGTGACATTTCTTCTGTACTGCCTTAGCTAAGACAATCTTTGATATTTATCTCTTACCCCATATTAGACAACAGCTGTGTTAACTGTACAATCTGTTTTAGTAATTTTTATAATCTTCTGTGTTATTTTGAGTTTGATGTATTTACTAAATATAGTTTTCATCCATACTTGTACAACTTTTTTGAAACTTAAGAGCAAGCTTTTATATTTATTTCATAAATTTTTATCTTGCTATACTCAAGAGCACAGTGCTAAAACCCTTGTTGGATCTCAGTTCAGACATTCAACAGAGTAGCCACTCTCCTTCATTTGTATATCTTGCTTGATGTTACATACCAGCTAAGGCCAAATAAAGAGCTCTGTGATTTCTTATTATGTTTTTGAATCAGTGTGTTCTACATACAGTTCTGCTAGCTGCTCCATTTCTAAAACTTCCATAAGAAATAAGTAGAGTAATATATCTGGTATTGACTCACATTTTTCTATTTATTCATTTATTTATATATATATGTGAATTTATTATCTATCACGTTCATATAATTTCAAAATTTATAAGGTTAGGGACTTGTAGACCACATGGAGTTAGTTTGAATTCTACCATAAGTTCAAAGGAAAATAAATGCAAAATTTTAAGAAGAAAATAAACATCCTCCAGTCTTTACTTTTAGAGGTAGGTCTTGCTACCTACTGAGTTTGAAGAGATAGAATATAAAGAATTGAGTAAAACAGGCAGTCATTACAATAGCCTAAGGGAAAGTTTTAGATTAGGGTAGTGTTTGCAGGGTGTGGGGGGAGAAATCTGAATTTGGAGGTCAGATTAATGGAGACTGGAAAAGTGCAGATGAGAAGAATACATTTACAGGATGACCCACCATTTTTGTCACATGCAACTGGGTGTATAGTGGTGTTAGCTATTCACTAAGGCAGAAAATGTCATAAAAAAAAGCATACTTTCGCCTGACCAGGTGGTGGCATAGTGGATAGAGCATCGGACTCGGATGCGGAAGACCCAGGATCAAGACCCCCGAGTGATCCAGCTTGAGCACAGGCCGATTTGGCATGAGCAAAAGCTCGTCAGCTTGGACCCAAGGTCGCTGGCTTCAGCAAAAGGTTGCTCGGTCTGCTGAGGGCCTGCAGTCAAGGCACATATGAGAAAGTAATCAGTGAACAACTAAGGTGTCCCAAAGGAAAACTGATGATTGATGCTTGATGTGACATACCAGCTAAGGCCAAATGAAGAGCTCTGTGATTTCTTACTGTGTCTTTGAATCAGTGTGTTCTACAAACAGTTCTGCAAGCTACTCCATTTCTAAAACTTCCACAAGGTTGAAAGGAAGTTGAATCTATTTTTATTAAGAAATAAGTAGAGGTAATATATCTGGTATTGACTCACATTTTTCTAATTATCCATTTATATATATATTTATATTTATATGAATTTATTATCTATCATGTTCATATAATTTCA
Organism: Rhynchonycteris naso; assembly: GCA_037038555.1. Lineage (NCBI taxonomy): Eukaryota > Metazoa > Chordata > Mammalia > Chiroptera > Emballonuridae > Rhynchonycteris > Rhynchonycteris naso. Next base: position 174,507,810 of record CM072996.1, on the reverse strand, counting down.
AAATTTATAAGGTTCAATATTTTCAAAGTAAATTGACCCTAAATATTAAGGTATAGTATGATAGTTAATTTTATGTATCAAATGCTAACTCATGTACTCAGATACTTCGTCAAACACCAGTATAGCTATGACAGTGGAGGTAACATTTAAATAGGACTAACATTTGGGTAAAGCAGATTACCCTCCATCATGTAGGTGGCCCTCATTCAATTTGTTGAAAATCTTAAAAGAGAAAAGATAAAGGTCTTCCAAAGAAGAGGAAATTTTGCCTTCAAATTGCCTTTAGGCTTGAACTTCAACATCAATTCTTTTAAGGAGCTTTTGCCTGGGAACCTGGCCTGGAAACACACACACACACACACACACACACATCACACACAAACACACATTCTGTTGGTTCTGTTACTTGGAGTACCCAGAATAATACAAGGGCTGATGGCATTCAAGCCAAGGTTAGTATTCTCTAGAGTGGGTTTCTGTATCAAGTAGAAAGTTGGGTAATCTGGATAATTTTTATGATTTTCTTCAATGATTCTTCATGACTACCAGTGACCTCTTCATTCCAATCAGTACAATATTTGGATAACATATGGTTCATTACTTAGATGGGTTTATAGTTCTAATGATAGCCAGCTGATCAAAATAATAATAAACTTTATTACAGTTAGACAATACTGTGGTTTATATACCATTCTTTCACATATTCACTACATTGGAATTTCCTCCCTCTCCGCTAAACTCTCTTCCCACCACACAAGTCTCTCCAGGCTGCCATTTGCTCCAGGGAGCTGGGCAGCCCTTTCTGTGTTTTCGCTTTTCCTACAAGTTTCAATGTGGCTTCTTCAGTGTTCCTTGGTTGAAGAGTCCACTTAGTTTAGTTTGAAGTTGGTTTATCCAGATAATACTTCTTAAAATTAAGTTATAATCCACTTTGGTTCTGGGAGTTGTAAGTTGGTACGTCCGCCTACTCAATCTCCATTTTGCTGTCCCTAAAAACTTTTAAATTTGAGAAATAAATATGTCAAACTGTGAGCAAGATCTATTTTGCTTATATTATTATGACTTTTTTATAACTAAAGGTTAAATTAGACTTAATGAATCACTGAGGATATGATTTATTATTTTTATTGTAATTGTGATTAAATTATAATTTTATGAAAAATCTACAACTAGTTCAACTAATACTACATCTGCTAATGCAATGATAAATAAGTTCTTTATGTTGACGTCATCAAAGAGTTTCTATTGAGAATCATGTTAAGACTCCATTTTCAATTCTGGATGATTTATGTTGTACATGATAAAACCAACTTCCTCACAATTAGGTTAATTTGATCTAGCATGCTTTTTTTTCTGCACAGTCTTGAAGCTCTTTCTATGGTAGTGAATTACACCTTGAGTGTGAGAGGATTTCAAGCAGGCTATTATCTCTGTCATTATATGCTCAGCCACATCTTACCTAGACTTTGGACTTATTTAGCTCTGGTTAGTCTGTGATATATTTTAATTTAAAGTTATAAATGCTATCCAGAGTGCTCAGCTTTAACTGAGTAGTGTTAAGGAATTAACTATACCACTTTAATCACACTATCTACTAAACCACAGTTCCAGTAAGCTAGGTTATGTTTTTACTTATTTTCTGATATACTGTATTATCAGAAAAATGTGTAAATTGCAATGTTGTTACTTGAGAATAATGATACCTAGCCATTAATAAGACATGTTTTTTTCTTTTTTACTCCATTAAGCTACATGTTTGAATAAACAAGGGAACTTAATTTTAGTTTCATTTCTTTTCTGATAGCACCTTCAAGAAGAAAGAGACAGCTTTGGTAAGGCAATATTACTTATAATTAATTTTTGGAAATTATGTTCTAGAAAGTTGATGATAGATTTAAGTAGAAAATAATGTCTTTATAATCTTCTCCAAAGACAATTATGATCTCTCTTTTTTCCTCATAACACCGCTGCTCTTACCTATCCTCTAAATCAGTAGTTTTCAACCTATTTACATTTGGGGATCACAGAAAACAGAATTATTTTGAGGACTACTAAGGCAGAAATCACCCTGAGCATAAGCAAATTTGACTAAGATTATTAGATTTATAATCTTCATACAATAATCAGGATGGTTAACTCTTTTGTCAACTGGCATGAAATTTCTGGTGGACCAGTCCACAGATGAGTGATTGAAAACACTGCTCTAAACTACCCCTATATTTTTAACCTTATTTTAAAATACAGCATTTTTTCACTTAGCTGTGAATCTCCAGGTATTTTCAAGACGTGGTTCAGTGATTATTCTACTTTGTCAGAAAATTCAATATCATCGAGCCTTTCTACTTTGCACTGTATATGTAAACTTAAATGAAATTATGTTCATGTTGCATATTTTGTTCCTACCTAAGCAGTAGTCATATATTCTTGTATTTATGTAATACTCAGACACATTAAGGACTAACTTTAGAAAGTATTGAAGTAGTCTGATTCAGATCCTATGACTTATCGATAAAGATTATTTTCAAATTTAAGACATGCTCCCTGAAATGACAAAATAAAATGTGTCAAATCTCACTTTTCAAAGCATATGATAATGAAGTCACATTATCTACCCATTTAATATATATTATTTCAACTACAAACAGTAGATAAATTCAACTATAAACAGTAGATGAAAAATATGAAAGAAAAAAACAATTTAAATAATGCAGACACTTTCTCTTACCATTCATTCAGTGGGCATATGTTCTGGGATAAATATGAAATGAGGCAAATATTTTTCAGTCAATTGGGTTTCCACCAAGTTTTTTAGGGTACAAACATATTACAACAAATGTCATTCTGGTGTTTTAAGGCAAGTATTTTCCACAAGTGTAATATTTAGTTTATATATTTGTTGCTGTTGTCTAACAGTTTTGTAATCAAGTTAAGATAATACCATATTGAGTTAGGGTGTGTTCAAATCCAATGACTACTGTCCATATAAGAAAAGAGAAATGTAGACACAGACAAACAGATAGATACACAGAGAACACTATCTAATGACAACGATAGAAATGAAATTGTAATTCCACAAGCCAAAGAAGGAGAATAATTACCAGCAACCACGAGAAGCTAGGAGGGAACATGGAATGGATTTGCCTTTCTTGTCCCTAGAAGCAACCAATGTTGCCAACACTTTGATTTTGGACACCTGGCCTTCTAAACAATGAGAGAACATATTTCTGTTGTTTTAACCCACCCACACAGTGGTACATTTTTTAAATAGATGATCTAGGAAACTAATACAAACCCCAAACAAAAATCTGGCTCTAATTACTTATTGAGAAACAGTTTCATTGTGAATCCTCCCTCAGGGATTTTCGAAGGTAATATTTGTTTATATAGGATCTTCGTTGAAGTCAACATCTAATGGGAACTGTTCATTATTTTTCAAAAACTGATCTCACAGTTTTAATATTGGTGATCTAATTCATATACTAACTACAGAATATTTTATACCTTTTTAGATATTGTAATAAAGAGTAGTAGTTTATTGCTAGGTTCTTGTGTTGAGAAAAACCCAAGTATTTATTCAGCTTTTGTATCTATCAGCTGTATTGCCAAAGGTAAATTATAATTGTCCAAAGTACAGATTCTCACTATAAAATTGTGTCAATAAGAAGAACTAACTATTATGCTAAGGTTTAAATAGGTAATCTTTATTAGATTGTAGGCTACACTTGGACAAGAGTTTACTTTTTTATTCAGTGTTGGAACAACCAGGAGGAATTCCATCAGCACTTATTGACTAGATACATGAATGAATGAATGAATGAATGATTCCTGGCAGAAAATGTGCCTGACCTGGCTCATGGCAAATATTCAAAGGTATTAGACATCATTAGCAGATTAATTTGGTTTTTGATTAAAACTTTTTAAAATTTTATTAATTTGTTTTTAGAGAGAGGATAAAGGAGGGGGGCAGGAAACATCAACTCTCATATATATCATGACCAGGCAAGTCCAGGGTTTCAAATCAGCAACTTCAGTGTTCCAGGTCGACACTACACCATCACAGGTCAGGCAATTTTTAGATTTTTTTGAAAGACCTATTCTGAACTACTTAAAAAACTTTTTTTGGAAATATGCTTTCTCCTATTTTCTACAATTTGCTTATAACATACAAGCATTATTCAATTTCATGCAACTTTCAGTACAGTACAAAAGGATTTATATATTGTTTGATGAATTTGGTACTGCTTGAATAAATTAGTGGCTAGAAAATATTATGCCCTTTTGAAATCTATTAGAACTTTTCAAGCAACTATGGTGTTATTTATCAAATTAATTTAGCAAATTATTGAATGATAACCTGGTGACCAATGATATACTAATTATCCAAAATAGTTCTGCCTGTTACGGTCTTGTTTTTATTGCATACAAATATAAATTGTGACAAAATATAGTGAAAATATAAATCTTTGAATTAAAGAAAATGTCCTGAAAATGAGAATTCCAAAGTTTTTTAATTACAATTTATATCCTCACTTTTATCTCTTTTTTTCTATATATATATACATATAGTAACAGATAACATATATTAACACATTTATTTTGGTTCAACAAATATTTATATGAGATGAGACTAAAAAGCTATAGAGATGATTAGAGAAACATTTGTATTTCATATTCATCATTGAGAGTTTTTAACCAGAAAAGTGACTTTAAAATAAATCTTTACTAATAATATAAAATACTAACAAAATGTAAATTAGAACTGATAAGACCAGAGACAAAAATAATTAGGAATTTATTGTATTAAAACTAGAAAATTACTCAGTCTTAGAGCTAAGACTAGCTAAATAAATTAAAATGAAAAATTTTAATTGGTGATCTCTCTTTATATATAGAGTAATAAAAGTAACATAACTTAATTTCATTGCTAAAGTATAGGATATGCTGAGCTCAAAGTGAGAGTAAAGTGGAGGAGTTACTCTGGCCTCCATTACAGATTTCTATAGAAATGGACAACACAGTAACCAGATGGGAGAAAAATGAAATATGCTCAATGGTCCTTCAAGAGGGAAACATTTAGATAGTAATTCTATATTTGCACCTGAAATTGTCAAATTTATTTGGGAAAATACAGTTTAAAATTAACACCTCACCTTTCTGTATTTATTCATTCTCTGTGTGTGTGTGTGTGTATATTTAATTTAATTTAAATTTTTTTATTGAATTTATTAGTGTGACTGGTTCACAAAACCAAATAGGTTTCAAGTGTACTGTTAAACAAACTTTATCTGCACAGGGCAACCTGTGCTCACCAATCCAAATGGTCTCTTGTCATCCACATATATCCCCCTTTACCCTCTTCTCCCTTCACACCTAGTCCTCTTTCCTTCTGGCTATCACCACACTGTTGTCTGTGTCTATCTGTTTATATATATATATTCTTTTTTTTCTTAATCCCTTCACATTTCTTTTATCCAGCCACCCCCTATAACCCCTTCTCCTCTGACAGCTGTTAGTCTCTTCCATGTGCCCCTGCCCATTTCTATTTTGTTCATCAATTTATTTTGTTCATTGGATTCCCCATATAAGTGAGATCATGTGGTATTTACCTTTTTCTTACCAGCATGTTTGACTTAGCACAATCATCTGCAGGGACTTCAATATCTCTCTGATTCTTTTAAGCAGATATTTTTGTTTTTCTCATTTAGTCTATCTTTTAATCTTTTTTTCAAAGAAATTTAGGCTACCATAAGTCCATCCCATCTATCAGTAAGGGTCTCAAGAAGTACTTTTGTGAAAATTTTATGTTCCTTATGAGCTCTGCTGACCATAGTACTTTGTCTCAAAACAATGAATCTCTAATTTTGAAGATTACTTGCAAATCTATTCATCCCTTACTCTGGAGTCACTCTGGTTTTTCATAGTGAGTTTCTTCAGTCTTTCTGGCATCCTTATCTGATGGAAATTGAGATGAATTCTATAACTGATTTCTCCATCTCATATCTTTTATCTGTTTCATAGAAAATATTTATGGTTGCTGTCATCAACACTACCTTAATTTATTGGAGGTTAGGTTTAATGCAATACAGATACCTCTATTCTCTTTTAGAGCTCATTTTAAGATTTTTAAGGTTATAAACCAAACATCACTATTATGGTTTAAAAATTATGGTGAACATATTAGAAATCTCTCTGAGTAATCCTATGAATGGCCACCGTAGGAAGCCAGAGGTAAATAGTTAGCATACCTCACTCATTCCTTTTTGTTGATGGTGGTATGAGCAGCATGAAACACAGCACTGGTACTCAATATAAAAATTTCTAAAGAGCCCTGGCTGGGTAGCTCAGTTGGTTAGTGCATCATCCTGATTGCCAAAGTTTGGGCTTAATCCCTGATCAAGTCACGTACAATGAATGCATAAATAAGTGGAACAGCAAATCAATATTTCTCTTTCTCCTTTCCTCTCCAATATCAATCAATCAATCCATAATATTTTTAAGTGAGAGGAAGAGATATAGAGAGACATATTTCTTTATGAGCCCCAACTAAGATCCACCCAGCAACCCCACTCTGGGGCCAATGCTGGAAGCAACCAAACTATCCTCAGCACCTGAGGCCGGTGTTCTAAGTAATCAAGCCACTGGTTGAGAAAAGGGAAGAGGTGGAGGAAAGAAGAAGGGGAAGAGAAGCAGATGGTCACTTTCCGTGTAGTCCTGACCAGGGACTAAACCCAGGACATCTGCTTGCTGGGCTGATGCTCTCTCCAGTGAGGCAACCAACAAGGGCTAAATAAAATTAAAAAAAAAAAATTAACATTTCTGAAGACTCCTAAGAGCTATTGTTTTTCTTCTTCATACCAATGAATATTTACTGTTATAAATTAAAACACATTTTAAAATATGCACTAATTTATTTAAAGTAAGAGTAATGAATCTATTACAAATTAACATGAATAATATATTTCTTCATAAAAAATAACTATATTTTTTAGAAAAGGGAGTAACACTGCTTTACATTTTTAAAATCCTTTCAACATCTTGCTTAATAGAGGTCAAATAGATTCCTATATCTACTATTGCATTCATCATTTGCAACATCAAGTATTTCTTTACTGTGTATGCTAGTCTGTATCTCTTCACTATGAACACATAATTTTGCCACTGTGAATCTACTGGAAAGGATTTGGGGAAACATCAAGGCTGCCATCACACTTTGATAAGCACTTTAGTATAGTAATAGTTTTCTTCATATTACTATCTTTATTCTCCTCTTATTTTTATATTCTTGAAGCAGTAGAGAAGATTCAAAAACGAGAGGGTAATGAGAAAAATTTGGAGGAAGACATGAATATTTTAAAACCATTTAAAATAGTGATGATTCCACTATTGTAAATTACTAAAATATATTAAATTACAAATTTATACTTGATGAGTTTTTTTTATAAGGTTGGTTTTTTTATTTTTATTTTATTTTATTCATTTTATAGAGGAGACACAGAGAGAGAGAGAGAGAGAGAGAGAGAGAGAGAGAGAGAGAGAGAGAGGAGGAGCTGGAAGCATCAACTCCCATACATGTCCTGACCAGACCAGTACAGGGTTTTGAACTGGCGACCTCAGCGTTCCCAGGTCGACACTTCATCCACTGCGCCACCACAGGTCAGGCGTATACTTGATGAGTTTTATGGTATGTAAATTATGCTTTAACAAATCTGTAAAAAATGGTGGCATATATTCTTGTCCCTTTCCTTCATAAAATTGTCATGTGATAATCTTGCTTTGCAGTTTCACATCTATTTAGCATGGTTATTAATTTAAAACTTTGATTTTAGAAGAGGTAGGGTAATGTAGGGATTAGAAAAATGGACTCTTATTGATTCTGAATTTCTGGGTTTAATTCCAAACTCTCACTCTCTGGCTTCTATATAAGATCGTGTCTCTGTCCTCTGCTCTGTAAAAAAGATAAAATACTAGCACCTAACCCAATAATTTGTTCTAAATATTAACTGAGCTAATATGTCTAAATGTGTTTACTAGGTAGTAAACACTATGTGTTAGCTATTGTTATATATGCTGAATTAAGGAGGAGGTTAAATGTCTGTCATGGAGGTTAGGTTCCAGAACCCCCTGTCAAAAGGTGAAAATTCATAAAGTAGCAACCTTCTATTTATTTTATTGTTTATATATTTTATGGTTTTATTTAGATTTAATGTTCTTTTAATGTGTTTTAATTAATATTTTTTTACATTATTTTCAAATTTTTAGGCTATAAAATGCTCATTTTACTGCAAAAATAATTAACATAATAAATATATAAAAATATCTATATACCACAAAATCCTATATATAGCAAAAAATCTGTGATACAAAATTAGATGTATATAATTTAAAAATCTGTGATACAGTGAGACAGTGAAAAGTGAATGAATATGGTGAGAGATGACTGTACAAGAGTAAGATTATAAAATTGATAAAAATATGAGAGAAGTATAAAATAACATGATTAATCTTCTTAAATTAATTAAGCAAATCTTATACCTGAAGTAGAACAAATATAAGCAATGAGTAAAATTAATTTGGGTATAAGTGCTGTACTAATAAATAATGGCATTAATAGTTAGATAAATGAAAGAAATTCAATTATTTTGGCTATTTCTATCATTCATAGTAGGTAAAATTACTTTTTTTGTGTGACAGAGACAGAGAGAAAGAGAAAGGGACAGACAGACAGTAAGGTAGAGAGATGAACAGCATCAATTCTTTGTTGTGCCATCTCAGTTGTTCATTCATTACTTTCTCATATGTGCCTTGATCAAGAGGCTACATCAGTGACCCCTTGCTCAAGCTAGCAACCTTGGGCGCAAGCCAGTGACCATCGCATCATGTTTGTGATCCCATGCTCAAGCCAGTGACCCCGTGCTCAAACTGGTGACCTCGGGGTTTCAATCCTGTGTCCTCTACATCCTAGTCAGAAGCTCTATACACTATGTCACTGCCTGATCAGGCAGTACCATTACTTGAAGAAAGGGATAGCCTGGAATGAAAGGGCTAAAGAGTTAAGATCATTAAAAACTTGTCAAAGCTGTTGCTGAGAAATGGAGAAAGTACTGAATAAAAATACATAGAGAATAATCACATTGTAATTAGAATCCAGCTGAAATTGTAGACCATGACTTGGTCTCAGTGTGAATGGAAGTATATTCATTTGATAATCTTAAAAGAAAAAGTGAAAAAACTATTTTACTAAAACTCATCCTCTTATTAATTATTAAAACTGGTTTTATCATCATCTGTTACCTATGAAATATTAATCTAAGCCAATAATGACAATTTTTAAACCTTTCTGGAGCTTAGTTTATAGATGGAAAAGTTTTAAGAACTTTAAGCCAACAAAGTATGACTATTTACCTTGAACTACTGAGGAAGTGAGTTCATCCTTTGCTGAGAGATGTGAAAAGAAAAATGCTTATTTTCTCGGTTTCTGCTAGCAGACAGTTCATGTTCATGAAGTGAACCATCTTTAAGTTTAATCCAGTCCATTGTGGCAAAGCGTATAGAGAAATTATGTGGGCTCTTCATAACAGCCTTTATAAACCAAATCACACATCCCAGGAGCCTGGTGTAAATCTGGATTGCTTATAATATGAGTTCATATATTTTCTTAAACATAGTTTAAACTAAACTCTCCATTACTTGTAGCTGAAACAATTTCATCTAATATAGAATAAGTATCTGTAAATATTCTTCAAATACTCATTATAAAATGCAAAAAGAAAAAAAATAAATTAAAATACAGGATAAAGAATAAAAAATTGGATAAATATTACATATACATGTTAATTGAATCTACATTTAATTATCATTTTGTAGTTAATCACTTTATTTGAATATGGCCTTCTTCTAAACTGAAAATCTCAAAGAGCTATCAGGTTGATTGGATTTGTGAAGTTGAAAACATCTGAAAATTAAACAGAAAAATATCAATTGTTTAAGTTCACATTTAACTAAAAGTAGTTCTTAGAATATATAGATCATTAATATGGTGAAGTTAAAAGAATATTACTAATAAAAGAGTTTAAAATTCAGAAAATATGTCTGATATTGTGGTAAAAGACTTGCCTTTGCTTCTGTTCGATTTTTAGCATTGCTACCTAGTAGAAATTTACCAAATTGACTATATTGGTTTTAATCATTGCAATGACTCTGTATTATAAGTGCTTTAAAAATTATAGGAGAGGGTTTACATTCTCAGAACTGCATTTATTTTCTTTCTTGACTTACAGTAGGCAATATTCTTAGCATACCTCATTACATTTTTCTTAGAGTACATTAATCTCACCACTTTTAAAAATAAACACTTTTCCTCTGATTATACCAGAATCAACTCTTCTAAAGTTGTCCCTTTAAACATCTCTCATTCCTAGGTAAAGTTAGAAAAATATAAAAGTAAAAATAAAGCTAAATTAAATTCTTATATTTTAATACAACAAAACCAAGTACGGTAACATGTGTTCTTTAATTCCTTCTTAAATAAATAATAAAAATAAAAACTATAGTAGAACATGCCATTTGGAAGCCAAACCCTTCATCCTTCCTAAATGTGTGCATGGACTAGACATATATTAATTAAATTCAGAACCCATCGTATTGTTATTCTCTTAGTGAAAGGAAAGGTGGAGTCTCACTCAGCATAGTTTTACAGAGAAAAAAAAAAGGCAGCATTATGTGCAATTTCATCCAAAGTCATATGATGCTCTTATATTCTAAGAAATCGTTCAGGCTTGACAGCAAGAAAGTACTTTGAAATTGGAAAAGTCTTTAGTTTTTAAGCTTTTCCCCTGGATCTTATTGCCCACTTACAGTCTGAGTTCACTAATGTTCCACTCAAGTACACTGCTCAGAACTCTCCTGCATCATTCCCTACATGCTCAGTTCCCACTTGAGGGCTGTCTAGAAGAAAATGTTAATCTACCTCTGCTTTTTAAAAGTAAGTATTACTTTCTAATTGACATAATCTGTGAAGTTGAACCACATGGAAGTATCACCATTCAAACATTCTGATCAACAAAAAACAGTATTTTCAGATAGTTCAAACAAGTATCAAAATGTCAACAAGTTTTTATGAGAAAATGGCAATCAAATACAATTAATAATATATGCTAATTTTATTTATAATATGATTCTGAGATTTTAATTTCCCTGGATTTACCAGCTGTCTGTTATTTTTGCTTATTATTCTTATTTCCCCCTTTACTAATTTCAGGGACTATTTTAATCTGTGTTTTGTTAGCAAAAACCATGCTACTGGAATAAGAATTTGAATATATAATTCTACCAAATAGTAGAGAACAAAAATTGGTAAACCAAGAGCAGAAGGACTAGAAAAAGAATTACTAATGATGTCAGCTAAAGCATAGGCTAAGGATGGGGAAAAAGGCCACAAACCATAGTGACTTTCAATAAATTCCTTCTCTTTTCTCTGTAACTACACATCAGGGAGGTTACCAAGCTATCATTATTTCATGACTAGCACTGCCTCAGAGACTATCATTTCACTTCTGCATTCCTAATTTTACTCCCATTTCTCTCAATAAAAAACTCTGGTTTGTGCAAAAACAGAGAAGGAAATTCCATGGAAAGCATGCTCTAACTTTAGAAGGAAGTGATGATAATTCCAAGTTGACTATTGAAACTCCACCACAGGCATGGAAGCCTGAGATTTGTGTGATCATTTAAAGGTCATTGCTGTTTCCCAAAAATCTAATATGCAACCGTATCATTAAGATATACCATACCCACATTCACACTCACATACACACTCAACTCAAAGATCTGCCAATAAACTTGATATTATAATTTTGACCAGAGAAGAGTATTCTTATTTTATGGAACTGATATGAAACTAAAAAAAATTTATTTCTGTTAAAAAATTTATTTTAAAATGTCATAAAATACTTGTGTGTCACCTTTCACAGGGGCCATGTTAATCTTCTCTTTATCATTCCAGTTCCAATTTTAGTATGTGTGCTGTCAAAGCGAACACCATCATAAAATATTTGGATTTAATTTCTTTGATTTTATTAATATTAAAGAAGTGAATTGTATAACTTGTATTTAATTAAAATTAGAAACATCTATAATTTATTTTAAATTAGATTTATATCTATAAGAGTATTGCAGAGAGAGTAATGTTTCTGTATACAGTACTCCACATCCAGTTTCTCCTATTATTAAAATTAGACATAATTATGGTACAATCATCACAACAAAAAACTGATATTGATAGATTATTATATACTGATGACTATACATTACTCAGATTTCTGTAATTTTTCACCTAATCGCTTTTTTTTCCCCAAGATCCCATTCAGAATTCCCTATTACATTGTAAGTCATGTCTACTTAGAATCCTCTTGGTTGCCATAGTTTCTTACAATTTCCTTGTTTCTGATGACTCTGACAGTTTACTGGTCAGGTATTTGGTGAAATATCAATTTGAATTTGCTTTATGATTTTCTCATGGTTAGACTGGGGTAATCTATACTTGAATATTATAGAGATGAAGAAAACTTTACAATTATCACTCAAAATGATTTTATCTCAAAGACTGTACAATGGGGTTAAGAGAGTTTCTTCAATAACTGGTGTTGAGAAAAATGGATATGATAAGCAAAAAAATAAAACTAGACCACTTTCTTATACCATATACAATAATAAACTCAAAATAAATTAAAACTTAAATATAAGGCACAAAACCATAATATTCTTAGAAGAAAACATAGACAGTAAACTCTAATTGCTTCTAGTAATACCTTTTTCTGATATATTTATTTGGGCAAAGGGAACTAAAAAAAAATAAAGAAATGGGACTACATCAAACTAATTTGCACAGCAAAGGAAACGAACAAAACAAAAAGACAACCTACTGATTGAGAGAAGATGTTTGCCAATAAAATATCCAATAAGGGGTGAGGGGAAAAATGACTATACTCTAGGAAACAAATGTAAATGAGCAGAGAAAGGAATAGAAAAAAATAAAATAAATTATATATAAATTAAATGACTTGGGATGGTGAACACACAATATAATGTACAGATAATGTATTATAGAATGTAGATATAAAACATAATTTTACTAACAAATGTCACCCTAATAAACTCAGTAAAAGTTAAAAAATAAATATAATATAATATAATATAATAATATACACATCATCTCAAAATAGAGTCCAAAGGCAAATTTTGAAATGTTTTGTAACCTTAATCCATAATAATATACAATTTAGAGTTTACATTGTGCCTCAATAAACATACATATCAATATTTTTAAATCAAAGTTTATTTTCTTAATAAAAATTGTGTGTACTCAACTTAAATTCATTTGCAATTCACTAATAAGTTATGACTTGCAGTTTTAATAGACTGGTATAATTTACTACATATCACAGAGGAAATCAAATAAAGCCTCTTCTTTCCTTCATGGCTTTGGGGAACATTTCTTTGAAAAGTCTCAAAGAAAAGAAAAACTGAGCAAAATAATATTTGAGGAGATTATAACTAATGCTATAAAGTTCCCTAAAGAATTTTTTTATATCTGCTGGAAACACAAATGACTAGGTGAAAATAAATACATGTTTTTGTGATTATCATAATGGCCATTACAGGTAAATTATGTGAATCAGAATAAAGAAGTTAATTGCATGGTAAAGGTTGTACAATAAGTCAGTAGTCAAGAGAGGAATAAAAACCAGGCCTCTGTCCTCTGCAGTCACTTTTATATATGTCCTACAAATAGTTAATTTAGGAGTAAAGTGCATTATTTTTAACTGTTCTTATTACATAGGTCTGCTTTTCACTATAAAAAGAAAATGATTGTAGGGAATTTAAAACTATATATAAATTACTTTGGCTTTTTACTTCATTTTTCTACTGAATATGAGAAAATTGCAAGACTCATGTAAAAATGTCCTCCTATGATTCAAGTGACTTGCACTCTAGCAGTTTGTACAGCACATTCACATACTTGAGCTAAAAGGTAATATTAAGGGGATCATTTCCAAATGGAGATAAATGAAAGAATCTTTCATCATGAGTCCCATTAGGAAGTGTGGCTCAGAAGCATGTTTTCTTATTACTAGTTCTGTTTGCTTAAAGAAGTGGACACACATCTCTGGAGCATTTTCAGAAAGGGCGAACATGGCAAGGACATATCAAGTGACTGGAGTATGATCTAAGCATGTGAGGGATTCTAATACAGGTATTTGGAAAGACTTATGAATTCAGTTTTTGTTTTAGAGCCAAAATAAGAGCTCATTATTAACACTTTTTAATATCAGGAGAGAGATGTGGGTTTATTTCCCAATATCACCTCTTCAGGTTATTTGGCACACATTATGCCATAGAGGTTGCCTTAAAAAAAAAAGCTGGAGGTCAGGAAGAATGACCTTGTTGCCCAAAAACAATTTTGCTAGCCAAGAAATGATCAGCATGTTGATGGGTGGTCTGATTTACTATTCATAGTGAGATGTAATGTTATGATACATGTGTGTTAATAAAGCAAGAAGCTGTAATGTTAAATGTAGGAAATACAGTGTGTCCGTAAAGTCATGGTGCACTTTTGACTGGTCACAGGAAAGCAACAAAAGACGATAGAAATGTGAAATTTGCACCAAATAAAAGGAAAACTCTCCCAGTTTCATACCTATCCAGTGCAGTTCGATCTAGGCTCCATTTGTTGCCCTATACACATCCAAACAATAGTGAAGTTCTTGCCACACACAGGTAAGGACATCTGGTGTAACAGAGTGAATAACATCTGTGATTCTCTGTTTTAAGTGATTAATGTTGTTGATACGTTCAATGTACACATGTTGCTTCACATAACCCCAAAAGTAAAAGTCTAAGGGTGTCAGATCCAGGGATCGTGGTGACCATGGCTTGACAGAACCCCTGCCTATCTACCGCTGGGGGAATGTTCTATCCAGAAACTCATGAAAAATGGTGGTGTAGTGTGGAGGAGCATCGTTCTGTTGAAAGATGACACCTTCTGGAAATTGTGGCACTGCATATAATTCCAGCATGTCAAGAGAGGTGATTGCTGTCACAGACTGCTCCACAAAACAAAATGGAAGGTGACCAGACATCCCGCTTTTAGCGGGACAGTCCCAATTTTTAACAATTTGTCCCGCGTCCCGCAGCTTTTTAAAAGAGTCCCAATTTTAACAGATATATTACAATACTATTTTTGCATTCTATAAAAAATTTTTTTTGCTCCATTTTGACCAAATTTTTAATCAAGAGCCCCCCCCCCCCCCCCCGTCAATGGTGTCCCACTTTACCAATTATAAATCTGGTCACCTTAGCCTATCACCTTAACGTGGATCAAGCTACACCACACGTTCACTTTAGGGGTGTTACGTTCATACTCAACATAGGCATGAGAATGTTCAGCAGCCCATATTCAGATGTTATGGCGATAAACATGTCCACAGATATGGAAGGTCGCTTCATTGCTAAACACAATCTTCTGCAAAAATCTTGCATCATTGTCAATCTCATGAAGCATATTTGTAGCAAATGCACATTGTGTGGGTCTATCCGCTGGTTCGATAGCGTGCAACAGCCGCAATTTGTACCCCATAAAATGATAAAAATTAAAGAAACATAAATCGTTTCTTTAACACCTTGTGAACTGTAGTCTTGCTTAGGTGTAATTGTCGAGCACAGGCATGCACAGATTTTTTAGGGCTCCTTAGGTAGCTATCCCGTATAGCCTCTACAGACTCATCACTGACTGATGGCCTACCAGAATGGGGTTTCTCCACCAAACTTCCGGTTTCCTTTAACTGCTTATTCCACCAAGTAATGTTATTCCTATGTGGTGGTGCTTCGTTATAAACACACCGATATTCACGTTGCACTTTGGTCATGAATTCAAATTTAGTGAGCCACAGAACACACTGAACTTTCCTCTGTACCATCCACATCTTGACTGGCATAGCCATGGGCTGCTCCGCTATATACATGATGTTACATCATCATCTGTGCATGCGCACATGCTGCTACATCATACTACAGAAACTGGGAGGGTTTTCCTTTTATGTGGTGCAGATTTCCCATTTCTATTGCCTTTAGTTCCTTTCCTGTGACCAGTCAAAAGTGTGCCATGACTTTATGGACACACTGTAGATGGTCCCAAAAACCTTTTATACATGACCAGTTTTAGGTAAACATGAGGGTGATTCATCTTGTCTACATGTAGATAAAAAATAAATGCAAGCCACTAGGTTACCTATGTTTACTCATATAAATGAAAATGTCTTAAAAATGACTTGGTTTGTTGACTGTGCTTGGAAAATTATTAATAGGGTTTTTGTTGGTTTGTTTGTTTTGGTTACACTTTGTTATTTTAAATCTACAATGTTAGTAACTTTATATATAACTTTGTGCTCCTTCTAATGGCAAGGCCTTTATAATTTCTTAAAATATTATTTATATGGGGTATGGGGGGTGCAATGCAGGAGGTTGAGGATGTTATATTGAGTGGGACACTTGAAACCATGTTGAAAATAAATTAAAATTTTTTTTAAATTAGTATTATTGGATATATATATATATATATATATATATATATATATATATATATATTTGATGGTACTTTCCCTCATTAAAAGAAGCTTAATAGAACAAAATATTAGAATCTTGAAATGAGACTTTATTATATTATAAACAACATAAGAGAAAATAGAGAAAAATAGAACAAAAGAATAAAGGGAAAAAAATTTTAAGGCATGACAACCTTCAAACCTATGGTTTAAAGTGTACTGAAATCAGTGATTTATCATCTCCAATTCTTTTTTTTATTTCTTTTTTACAGGGACGGAGAGAGAGAGTCAGAGAGGGATAGATAGAGACAGACAGACAGAAATGGAGAGAGGTGAGAAGCATCAAGCATTAGTTTTACATTGCCGTCGCAACACCTTAGTTGTTCATTGATTGCTTTCTCACATGTGCCTTGACCGCGGGCCTTCAGCAGATGGAGCAACCCCTTGCAAAAGAGAGATTGTTCAATGAATAATACTACCATAGTGGTTATTAATATCAGAAAATGAAATTAAATGCCTACATATTACCTACTACAGAATCAATTACTATGAGAATATCAAGGAGAAATTTTAATTATATCCCAGTTTCTTAAGTCTTGGATCAGAAAACTGACAGATTCTGTTCTGGTGTATTCTATTGGTCAAGCTATCACAGAAGCTGAATTCAGTAGAAATATCATCAACCACACATCTGGATGAAAGGACTGTCAAAGAATTTGCAGCCACTTTTGAAAACTGCTACAAGTGACTCCTGCTTTTCTGCTTAAATTTTCCTGTTTACAAGGAGTAACTAGGCTTAAATGACGGGAGATAGAAGAAAGCACTGCAAGGGTTCAGGGATTAAAAAATGCAAACCTCATAATAAAGGTTATCTTTTTTTCCTTTCAATTTTACTTTGTTTCAGGTGTATATCTTACTGGTTTGACAATCATACAGTTTACATAGCATTCTTGATATTTAATACACCACTGGCACCATCCATAGTTATCACAGTATTAATGATTATATTCTCTATGCTTTTCTTACATCCCTGTGACTATTCTGTGACTACCAATATGTACATCTTAGTACCTTCACCATTTTCACCCAGTTCCCTAACCCTCTGGCAACCACCAGTTCACTATCTGTGTCTATGGTTTTGTTTTAAATTTGTTTACTTATTAATTTTGTTCTTTAGATTCAACATATACAGTGAAATTATATGGTACTTGTCTTTCTCTGACTCACTTTTTTTCACTGAGCATAATATTCTTCAGATTCACCCATGTTGTCATAAATGGCAAAGGTTTCTGTTTTTATGGCTTAGTAATATTCCATCATATACTTGTAACACAATTTTTTTTTATCTACTCCTCTACTGATGGCACTTGGGTTATTTCAATATCTTGGCTATGTAGATAAAGCTGCAATGAACAGAGGGGTGCATATTTGCTTTCAAATTAGATTGGTTTCTTTGAATAAATTCCTAGAAGTGGAATTGCTGGGTCATAAATCAGATCCATTTTTAACTTTTGGGGGAAACTATACTGCTTTCTAAAGTGGTTGTGTTAATCTGGATTCCAACAGTGCATGAATGCTTCCTTTTTTCCATATCCTCTCCAACACCTGTCATTTGCAGATTACCTGATGATAGCCATTCTGACAGGTATAATACCTCCTTGTGTTTTTAATCTGCATTTCCCTGACAATTAGTGACTTTTAGCATCTTTTCATTCAATAAATATTAAATAGAATATTTTTATTATTCTATTGGCTGTCTGTATAAGATCTATCTTCATCAAAACATTTTCTGGGGAACTGTTTTATATTTCATTTTTGTGAAATATCTGAAATATTAGTCACATATAGAACACCATCATTAGCAAACCAGTGTAATTTACTTTGAAAAAATATTAACTTCTGACTGCCATGTGTTTTGTTTTAAATAAGTCACTTTTGTAAGAATTCCAGCAGTCTGTACTAAAATAATATTTTTAATATTATAAATTAAAGAAACAGATAACAAATTATTTTTCATTTCAAACATATTTTAAACACAGGAGAACACATTTTATTACCCTGGGTACCATCTGTCCTTCACTCAATTATTTAAGTTTGACAATTACTCCAAATGAAACAATTGAGAATAGAGACAGAAAACAAAATATAGAGAAAAAATATATCTTTGTTTGCCACTCTATGCATGCTAAAATAAGGATGTAAACATTTTAAAATACAAATAAAACAAGACAAAAAACAATAGTTTTTCTTTTGGTAAACATTTTGAGATAAGGAGTTTGTCAATTTCATTTTCATTCATAATGTAGCATCATAAAAAATTCCAGGAATATTTTATTCTATTTTGCATATAAAAATATATTTTATTTTCTGATTGAAAGATTCATCAAAAGAGTTATTATTATTGACATTGTTAAAAGATAATCTGGAATAATTTTTTTCTGAGTTCATTTGAGTTTTGTCTGTGTTGTGTATAAGTTCTGTAGTTTATTAGACTTTTCATCTATTCAATTACTCATCTAATTTGTTTATTGAAAGTTATATGACTCTTATAAATTGACTTGGACAATGTTTCCTTCTATTTTTTCCTATATGCTGGAATGGTTTGTGTAAGGGTGACATTTTTCTTTCTTAAACTTTAGTAAATTTTGCCAATGAAGCCATCTGGTCTTGGACTTAGGTTTATATAAATACTTTAACTATTGATTTAGATTCTCTAATAACTTAAGTGCTTTGGAATGTTCAAGTTTTCAATAGTTGTTTCATTTTATCTTAATATTCAAATTTATTAAAATAAAGTTGACATGTTATCTTCTCTTTTCTTTTTAATGCTTACAAAACAGTAATGCACAGGGCATGAGGTGAGCATGATGTGGTGTGTAGATGGTGTTATATTGAGTGGGACACTTGAAATTGTGTCAATACAATAAATTAAAAAAGGAATATAAAAAGTAATGCCTATATGTAGCATTTATTTATTATATTGGTTATTTGTGTTTTATTTCTCTTTTTGACCAACTTTACCAGATATGTACTAATTTTCAGTGATCCCTTTATAATATTTCTTTTGCTCTCAATTCAAATCACTGAATCACAAGACAGACAGGAGCGATCAAGGTAAATGCATCTCTTTCAAGACTCAATGACTCAATATTGTGTTTGAATTTGGGGTAGGTTTATTTTATTCCAGTTCCATATTTCATAGATAACATTTTTCAAAACTTTTGCCTTCAGAGCAGCAAGATGGCAATGGAGTAGGCAGATGTACCAACTTCCAACTCCCAGAACAAAAGTAAATTACAATTTAATATTAAGAACCATCATCTGGAAAAACCAACTTTGAACTAAACTAAGAGGTCTCTTCAACCAAGGAACACCAAAGAAGTCACATTGAGACTGGTAGGAAAAATGTAAATGCAGAAAGGGATGCCCAGGAGGCACAAGGAGAAACACTCTAGGGACAGCCACCCTAACCCCCGGGCTGAGTCACTCCCCAAATCTGAAAATTAGTACATATCTGGTAAAGTTGGTCAAGAAGAGAAATAAAACACAAATAACCAATATAATAAATGAATGCTACATATAGGTATTACTTTTTCTATTCCTTTTTTAATTTATTGTGTTGACACCGATTCAAGAGTCCCACTCAATGTAACACCATCTACACACCCAGAGTGAATGGCAGCCCAGAGAGACTCATGTGGTGGGAAGAGAGTTTAGTGGAGAGGGGAGGGACCTGAGCCCCAGGGACAAAGCTTCAGCTTGTAGCCCCAGAGCCTAGAAGAGGCGTATGGACAGTATATAGTTGTGAAACAAGTCAGGGTACTGTTTGTGAGAAAGAGACAGTTTTCTCAGACCCAGGATTCTTCTTAAAGAGATGGCACAGAAAAGCTCTCTCACAACCACTCACCTAGGGTTACACGTGACAGGGAGAGAGGAGAGGATCAGAACAGTGGGAAGAGAGTATAATCTAGGAGGCATAAGAAGAAATACTCTGAGACACAGCCACCCTAACCCCTGGGCTGAGTCACTCCCCAAATCTGAAGCAAATATTTTCCCCGAAACCGGCAATACCAGTAAAGGGAAGAAGGACACAAGCCAAAATAAACTCTCGCGCGGCACTGAGAGCACAGCCGCTTAGAAGGAGGGAGCTTTCAGGAGTACAGTATGGAGTGTTAGGATCTGACATGCAGTGACCCTACCCACACTGCTAAGGGCTTGCTGGAGGATGGCAGGTGGCGAAAAGCAGAAGCACGGTTCTGTTGGTGGGGGCGAAAACTGGCCGGCCGGCCGGCCAATGTGAGCACAGTCTAACCCAGCAGGGGTGGAGGGGACAAGCAAAAGCTGTCTGGCTGTCTACGGGACCGCCTGCAACCCCACTTGTGGGAGAAGGGTGGGAGCCCTGAAACGGGCAGAGATCTGCTGCTGAGCAAGGCTGCACAGGCATGCAGCCTCACCTAGCCTCTGAGGCTTGTGGCCCTACCCATGAGCTGGCTCCACCCATGGAGGCAGGGCAAAAGTCAGGGAAAAGATGAAGGTCTATAGCTGAACATGCACCCGCAGCCTCGCCCAAACCCAAAAACCAGGGCTTGTGGCTTGATGCACAAGCCAGATCTGACTGAAGGGGTGGGGCAGAAGCCCAGGACTGGTGGAGACCCGCAGCTGAGCAAAGGTGCTCACCCCTGTCTCTGGTGCCGAGGCTAGTGGCACATGTGTGGTGTGCAACCCCACCCGTTGGGGCAGGGTAAAGGCCAAGACAGGCTGAGGCTTTTAGATCTGGGCATGAGGACACAGCCCCTCCCATGAAGGAGAGGCAGAAAATGCAGCAACAGCCGTAGCAGGCCCGCACCAGTAATGCCCATATAGGAATGCCCTAGGCAGTGTCAGCATGAATGGTAGGCCTACAGACAGCCCACATGTAGGGAACACAGAGGAAGCACCCATTGGACACCAGTGGCCAAACCCTTCTTATACACAGACAAAATGGACAGGCAGAGAAATGTAACCCAAATGAATCTAGAGAAATCCCCAGAGAAGGACCTGAATGAGTCAGATATAACCAAATTACTGGATGTAGAGTTTAAAATAATGATTGTTAGGATGTTCTAAGAGCTTAGAATAGCAATAGATGGTCATTATGAACACCTAAATAAAGAGATAGCAAATATAAAAAAGGAAATTGAAATAATAAAAAAGAATCAGACATAAATGACAAATACAGTGTCAGAATATCAAGAACACAATGGAAGGAATTAAAAGAAGGATGGATGAAGCTGAGGATAAAATCAGCGACTTAGAGGACAAAATAAAGGCACAAAAGCAGAGCAGAAAAAAGAAAAGAGACTCAAAAAGTCTGAGGAAACTAAGAGAGCTCTGAGACAACATGAAGAGAAATAACATCTGCATTATAGTGTTTCCTGAAGAAGAAGAGAAAGAACAAGTGATAGAAACTTTCTTCAATAAAATTATAGCTCAAAACTTCTTTAAACTGAGGCAGGAAAACATCTCACATATTCAAGAATCACAGAGAACTCCATTAAAGAGAAACCCAAAGATATCTACACCAAGACACATCATAAGTAAAATACCAAAGCTAAGTGATAAGAAGAAAATATTAAAAGCAGCTAGAGAAAAAAAGGCTATCACCTACAAAGGAGCACCCACAAAGATGACATCCAACTTCTCAACAGAAACATTTAAGGCTGGATGGGAATGGCAAGAAATATTCAATGTAATGCAGAAAAAGAGCCTATAACCAAGACTATTTTATCTAGCAAGGCTATTGTTTAAAATTGAAGGAGAAATAAAAAGCTTCTCAGACCAAAGGAAAAAAAAAATCAAGAAATTTACTACAACCAAACTAATGCTGCAAGGAATGCTAAATGGATCAAAGGGGGAAAAATATAGCAAAAGAAGAATACAGCTTTAAAGAATAAAAGGGCAGTAAACAACTTAATATCAATAATAACTTTAAATCTAAATGGATTAAATGACTCAATGAAAAGATATAGGGTAGCTACATGGATAAGAAAACAGGACCCATACATATGCTGTCTACAAGAGACACACCTTAAAATAAAATTGCACATAGAGTGAAGGTAAAAGGATGGAAGAAATATTTCATGCAAAAGGAAATGAAAAAAGGCCGAGGTAGCAATACTTATATCTGACAAAATAAACTTTAAAACAAAGGCTAGAATAAGAGATAAAGAAAGACACTACATAGTGATAAGGGGAGCAATCCAAATAGAAGATATAATTAATATAAATATCTACGCACCTAATATAGGAGCACCTAAATATATAAAGCAGACTTTATGGATATAAAGGGAAAAATCTACAGAAGTACTATAATTGTAGGGAACTTCAATACCCCACTAACATCACTAGATAGATCCTCAAGAAAGAAAATTAACAAAAAAACAGCAGACTTAAAGGATACACTAGATCAACACGATTTAATAGATATCTTCAGAACTTTTTACCCTAAAGCAGCAGAATATACATTCTTTTCAAGTGCTCATGGTACATTCTCTAGGCTAGACCACATGATAGGACACAAAAGCAGTCTCAACAAATTTAAGAAGATTGAGATCATATTAAGCATTTTCTCTGATCACAATGGCATAAAACTAGAAATCGATCACAACAGAAAAACTGAAAAATATTCAAACACTTGGAAACTAAATAGCATGTTATTAAATAACAAATGGGTTAACAATGATATCAAGGAAGAACTAAAAAAAATTCTTAGAAATGAATGATAATGAGCATACATCAACTCAATACTTATGGGACACAGCAAAAGCACTACTGAGAGGGAAGTTCATAGCAATAAAGGCATACCTTAAGAAGCTAGAAAAAGCTCAAATAAGCAACTTGATTCTGCATCTAAAAGAACTAGAAAAAGAAGAGCAAATAAAGCCCAGGGGTAGTAGAAGGAAGGAAATAATAAAGATCAAAGTGGGAATAAATGACATAGAGACTAAAGAAACAATACAGAGGATCAATGAAACTAGAAGCTGGTTCTTTGAAAAGGTAAACAAAATCCATGAACCTTTAACTAGATTCACAAAAAAAAAAAAAAAAAAAGAAAGAAAGAACTCAAATAAATAAAATTAGAAATGAGAGTGGAGAAATAACAACTGAAATAACAGAAATACAAAATATTGTAAGAAAATACTACGAAGAACTGTATACCAAAAAACTAGACAACCTAGATGAAATGGACAAATTCCTTGAAACATACAATCTTCCAAAAATCAATCTGGAAGAATCAGAAAACCTAAACAGACCAATTATAACAAATAAGATTGAAAGAGTTATCAAAAAACTTCCAACAAAGAAAAGTCCTGGGCCTGATGGTTTCAAAAGTGAATTCTACCAAATATTCAAAAAAGAACTAACTCCTATTCTTCTCCAGCTATTTCAAAAAATTCAAGGGGAAGAAAGACTTCTTAGCTCCTTTTATCAGGCGAGCATAATTCTGATTTCAAAACCAGGCAAAAACAACACAAAGAAAGAAAATTACAGACCAATATTCCTGATGAATTTAGATGCTAAAATGGGCAACCAAATATTAGACAACCGGATCCAGCAATATATGAAAAAGATCATACACCTTGATCAAGTGGGATTTATTCTGGGGGGCAAGACTGGTACAACATTCGCAAATCAATGTAATTCATCGCAAAAACAAAAGGAAGGACAAAACCACATGATAATTTCAATAGATGCAGAAAAAGCATTTGATAAAATTCAGCACCCATTCATGATCATAACTCTCAGAAAGGTGGGAATACAAGGAACATACCTTAACATGACAAAAACCATCTATGAAAAACCCACAGACAACATCATACTCAATGGGCAAAAATGAAAAGAAATCCCCTTTTTACCACTCTTATTCAACATAGTTCTGGAAGTTATAGCCACAGCAATCAGACAAGAAGAAGAAATAAAAGGCATCCAAATTGAAAAAGAAGTAAAACTATCATTATTTGCAGATGATATGATATTGTATATAGAAAACCCCAAAGTCTCAGTCAAAAAATTATTGGACCTGATAAATAAATTCAGTAAGGTGGCAGAATATAAAGTTAATACTCAGACATCAGAGGCATGTTTATACACTAACAATAAACTTTCAGAAAGAGAAATTAAGTTAACAATTCCCTTCACTATTGCAACCAAAACAATAAAGTACCTAGAAGTAAATTTAACCAAGGAGATTAAAGACTTATACTCAAAAAATTATAAAACATTAATAAAAGAAATCAAGAAAGATACAAACAAGTGGAAGAATATACCATGCTTATGGTTAGGAAGAATAACCGTCATTAAAGTGTCTATATTACCCAAAGAAATTTATAAATCCAATGCATTACCAATTAAAATACCAATGACATACATAAGAAATATAGAACACATTTTCAAAAATTTAGATGGAACCAGCCTGACCGGGCGGTGGCGCAGTGGATAGAGCGTCGGACTGGGATGCGGAGGATTCAGGTTCAAGACCCCGAGCGCACCAGCTTGAGTGCGGGCCCATCTGGCTTGAGTGAAGGCTCGACAGCTTGGACCCAAGGTCTCTGGCTCCAGCAAGGGGTTGCTCTGTCTGCTGAGGGTCCGCTGTGAGGGCACATGTGAGAAAGCAATCAATGAACAACTATGGTGTTGCAATGGCAACGAAAAACTAATGATTGATGTTTCTCACCTCTCTCCATTTCTGTCTGTCTCTCCCTGTCTGTTTCTCTCTCTGACTCTCTCTCTGTCCCTGTAAAAAATAAAAAATAAAAAAATTAAAAATTAAAAAAAAATGTATATGGAACCATAAAAGAACAGAAATAGCCTCAGCTATCTTGAAAAGGAAGAATAAAGCGGGAGGTATCACTCTTCCTGATATCAAGTTTTACTACAAGGCCATTGTACTCAAGACAGCCTGGTACTGGCATAAGAACAGGCATATTGATCAATGAAACAACAAAGAACCCAGAAATAAACCCACACTTTTATGGATAATTGATATTTGACAAAGAAGGTAAGAGCATACAATGGAGTAAAGACAACCTCTTTAAAAAATGATGTTGGAAAAAAAAATGATGTTGGGAAAATTGGACATCTACCTGCAAAAAACTGAAACTAGACCACCAACTTACATCATTCACAAAAATAAATTCAAAATGATTAAGAGACTTAAGTGTAAACCGTGAAACCATAAACATCTTACAAGAAAACAATAAGCTCTTCGACATCTGTAACAGCAATTTATTTGTCGAATTATCTCCACGGGCAAGTGAAATAAAAGATGGGATAAACAAATGGCACTGTATCAAACTAAAAAGCTTTTGCACAGCTAAAGACAATAAGAACAGACAGAATAAAATAACAAACTACAAAATGGGAAAACAAATTTGACAATACGTCTGATAAGGTGTTAATTACCAAAATTTATAAAGAACTTGTAAAACTCAACACCAGGAAGACAAACAATCCAATCAAAACCTGGGCAAAAGAAATAAATAGAAATTTCTCCAAAGAGGACATACAGATGGCCAATAGGCATATGAAAAAATGCTCAACATTACTAATTATTAGAGAAATGCAAATTAAAACCACAATGAGATATCAACTCATACCAGTCAGAATGGCACTCATCAACAAAACAACACAGAATAAGTGCTGGCGAGGATGTGGAGAAAAGGGAACCCTCCTGCATTGCTGGTGGGAATGCAGATTGGTGCAGCTACTGTGGAAAACAGTATGGAGATTCCTCAAAAAATTAAAAATCGAAATGCCTTTTGACCCAGCTATCCCACTTTTAGGAATATATCCTAGAAACACCATAGCACTGTTGGAAAGGAGAAATGTGCCCCCCCCCCCTGTTTATGGCAGCATTGTTCACAATAGAGAAGATCTGGAAACAGCCCAAGTGTCTTTCTGTGAACTAGTGGATTAAAAAGCTTTGGTTCATATATACTATGGAATACTACTCAGCCATAAGAAATGATGACATTGGATCATTTACAACAACACGGATGGACCTTGATAACATTATACTGAGTGAAATAAGTAAATCAGAAAAAACTAAGTACTCTATGATTCCATATATAGATGGGACATAAAAATGTGACTCAGAGACATGGACAAGAGTGTGCTGGTTATGGGGGGTGGGAAAATGGGGGGAGTGAGAGAAGGTAGAGGGCGGGGAGGTGCATTAAAAAATCCAGATAGAAGGTGACGAAAGACAATTTGACTGAGTGATGGGTATGCAACATAATCAAATGTCAAAATAACCTGGAGATGTTTTCTCTGAACATATGTACCCTGATTTATCAATGTCACCCCATTAAAATTAATAAAAAAAATTCATATTAAAAAAAGAAACTTTTGCCTTCAATTGTCCTCCAGTCCTCTATCCTATTGTAGTCTATATTGTCATACTAAGATTTTTCACTGTTTTATTTGTTTGTTCATCTTTATTTTCAAGAGTTGGATTAATATGCCTTTTAATTATTGTTCAAATGCTATTTTAAAACAAAGCCGATGCATTATTTTCTCACAAAAGGCAATTTCGGTTGAAAGGCAGATTATGGTTTCCAGAGAAATGTGACAAAAGACTAGTATAGGTAAGTAGTTGGTGTCAGGGACTTTCCAAAAAGAATATTAGTGTACCACTGATAGGCCTGTGGAGCGAGCATGAATAATTTAGAAGCTGTCATTTTTCAGAGATCCAGAAAAATTAGCTACAAAAAGGAAAAAGAAAAAGAAAAGCCCTGCATGAAGTAGCAAGATAACAGATATCAGGGGACTAAGTGCAGTCTTGGGAAGGTGGGAATGTAGGAATGGACAAGAGAGAAAAACAGGGGTTCAGGTTGGGGGGACTAGAGAATTTCTAAGATAGTCAATTTAAAGAGGAACCTTGGCACAGAAGACCAGGGACTTGTCCCACTCCCAGGAACAGAGAAGAAGCATAATTTCTTGACTTGGCCTTTATTGTCAGAGCCAGATTGGTACCAATAACAACTTGCTGCTGACCATCTGGCAGTGAATTTAATCCTTTCTGTCAAGGGAGAATTTTTAATTTAGAAACAAGGGCAGGGCTGAACTTTGTGGAAGTCTGGAGAAAGATAGGTAGCCAGATCCTGATGCTGCAGACACTTGACCAATTTCATATACATTTCTGTTAGTAGTCTTTAATTATATCCTTTAATTAGTAATATTAAAATTTTCTAGCAATAAGTCCTTCTCTTATTACTAAGGATAATATATTATTAGTCGATTCTTTTTGTTCCTGACTAAGCATTATTAAAAAAATCTAAGACAATTTTGATTTTTCAAAACTTACAACATTTACCTCACAGGAAGGTAACTACTTAAATATTTTTTCCAGCCATTTCAAAGTGGGGGCCATATCTAAATCAGGAAATACAGAATATTGTTATACTTGAAATATTGCCCTGCTACTCAAACTTGACATTTCAAATGTTCCCTTTAAAGGGAAATAAATTTGTCAAAATTTGTTAAGTGATAGTTTCAACAAATATCACTTATTTTTTCCATTGTTTTACAAATACCCTATAGTAAAATAAGTCAGCCAGAGCATATTTTTACTTATTATTATTGCTTATTCATATTAGCACAAATGTTAATGTCAATTTTTTCTTTTGCAACACTGTTTTCTGAAAAACTTGGTAAATTATTTCATAAATGCTAATTGTAACAAAGTACACACTAAAATTTTTGTAGTCTAGAATGCAATTACAGTGTTGGATAGGGTTGAGTGGCAATTAGAGTATTTCTTCTACTTCTTTTCGAAGCTGCTAATCTGAATACATGCTGCTAGTCGCTTTCAGTTTCTATATCAGCCTGTTGATTTTTCAATCTGAAAGTGCTTGATCTTTAATGATATGTTGCACATCTGTATGCATAATACTGTTTTCCAAACTCCTCAACAATACAAAAACATTAGGCATGTATCATGGGGCTCTTTTAATACATTTTCCATGCAGCAGTGCTTTCCCAAAATGCAACCAATTTTTGCATGAAAAATAAGATTTTACTGTGTGGGAATAATCAAGTAGTTATGCTGAACTAATGAGCTTTTTTTCTTTATGACAGTCCTCAGATACAGTAATTGGGGAATTTAATCATTACTTAGGTACAGGAATGATGAGTTATCTACCTTTGATCATCATGAAAGATTTCCTTACACTGGAGTATCTTGGTCCAGCAAGCTAATTAACAAAGCAACACTCCAATCCATTTGAGGCACATTAGTAAAAAGCTAGTAAAATTCCTTTGCAAATAAAATAGAGAAACTGAGACAGATCATTAAATGGACAACCAATTTACAGCCAGATAATAAATTATAAGGGCTTAACTACCCTAACCAAGGACACTTGGAGCAAATGGTTTACATATTCCAGACAGTGCTGGGTGAAACACACCTCAATTCTGGACCCCCTTCAATGAAATTCTTTTATATTTTTTAATTTTATTTAGACAATTAATTTTAACAGGGTGACATTGATCAATTAGAGCATATAGATTCAGAGAGAACATCTCCAGATCATTTTGACATTTGATTATGTTGTATAACCATCACCTGAAGTCAAATTGTCCTCTGTCACCTTCTATTTGGTTTTCTTTGTGCCCCTCTCCTCCCACCACCCCTCCCTTCCCATCTCCCTGGTAACCACCACACTCTTGTCCATGTCCATGAGTCTCAATTTTGTGTCTCAACTATGTATGGAATCATAGAGTTCTTAGTTTTTTTCTGATTTACTTATTTCACTCAGTATAATGTTATCAAGATCCATCCATGTTGTTGTAAACGATTCTATGTCATCATTTCTTATGGCTGAGTAGTATTCCATAGTATATATGTACCACATCTTCTTTATCCAATATTCTATTGAAGGGCTTTTGGTTGTTTATGGGTCTTGGCTATTGTGAACAATGCTGCAATGAACACGTGGCTGCATGTGTCTTTATGTACCAATGTTTTTGAGTTTTGGGGGTATATACCCAGTAGAGGGATTGCTGTGTCATATGATAGCTCTAGTCTTGAATTTTTGAGGAACCACCATACTTTCTTCCATAATGGTTGTACTATTTTACATTCCCACCAACAGTGAATGAGGGTTTGTTTTTCTCTACAGCCTCTCCAACACTTGTCATTACCTGTCTTCTTGATAGTAGCTAGTCTAACAGGTGTAAGGTGGTATCTCATTGTAGTTTTGATTTGCATTTCTCTAATAGCTAATGAAGATGAGCATCTTTTCATATATCTGTTGACCATTTCTATTTCTTCCTGGGAGAAGTGTCTGTTCATGTCCTCTTCGCATTTTTTTATTGGATTGTTTGCTTGTTTGTTGTTGAGTTTTATGATTTCTTTGTATATTTTGAATATTAGGCCTTTATCTGAGTAGTTGTTTGAAAATATCATCTCCCATTTAGTTGGCTGCCTGCTTGTTTTGCTGTCAGTTTCTTTTTAGTCTGATGTAGTCCCATTCTTTTATCTTTGCCTTCACTTCCCTTGTCTTTGGAGTCAAATTCATAAAATGTTCTCTATGGCCAAGGTTCATGAGTTTAGTACCTATGCTTTCTTCCATGTAATTTATTGTTTCAGGTTTTATATTTAGGTCTTTGATCCATTTTGAATTAATTTTGTTACAAGGGAACAAGCTCTAGTTGAGTTTCATTCTTTTGCATGTTGAAGAAGTTTTTTATTATTGTGTGTTGTTGGCCCCTTTATTAAGGACGATTTGACCATATATATGTGGTTTTATTTCTGGGTTCTCTATTCTGTTTCGTTGGTCTGAGTGTCTATTTTTGTGCCAATACCATGCTGTTTTGATTATCGTGGCTCTATAATATCTTTTGAAGTCAGGTATTGTAATATACCAGCTTTGTTCTTTTTCCTTAGGATTACTTTGGCTAATCAGGGTTTTTTATAGTTCCATATAAACCTGATAACATTTTGTTCCATTTTTTTAAACAAAAGACATTGGGATTTTGATGGGAATTTCATTAAATTTGTATATTGCTTTAGGTAATAAGGTCATTTTGACTATATTTATTCTTCTTGTCCAAGAACAAGAAATATTTTTTATTTCTTATTTTTAATTAATTTTTATTAATTTTTTTGTTTTTTTGTTTTTTTAAAAAATATATATATTTATTATTTGTTTTTACATAGATTCTAGGGTGACCCCGACTGCATCCTCCCTTTCCCATATTCCCCTCAACATCTCCCTTACCCACCTCCCTGCAGTGCCCTCCACCCTTCCCTTCAGTTTTATCCCATCCTATCATCCCCTTTCCCTCTGTACTCTTTTCCTCTGGTCCTTTTGATCCCTCCTCTGTCAATGTTCCTTGGATCCTAAAATGAGTGAGGTCATATAATATTTTTCTTTATCTTCCTGGCTTATTTCACTCAACATAATAGTTTCCAGGTCCCTCCATATTATTGCAAAAGGTAATATTTTCTTATTTTTCATGGCGCATTAGTATTCCATTGTATATTTGTACCAAGCTTTTTAATCCACTCATCCACTGATAGACACTTGGGCTGTTTCCAGATCTTCGCTATAGTGAACAATGCTTTCATAAACATGGAGGTGCATTTCTTTTTTCCAGTCAGTGATATGGTGTCCTTGGGATATATTCCTATAAGTGAAATAGCTGGGTCAAAGGGCAGTTCCATTTCTAATTTTTTGAGGAATCTCCATACTGTTTTCCACAGTGGCTGCACCAGTCTGCATTCCCACCAGCAGTGCAGGAGGGTTCCCCTTTCTCCACATCTTCTCCAGCACCTATAATGTGTTGTTTTGTTAATGAGCACCATTCTGACTGGTGTGAGGTGGTATCTTATTGTGGTTTTAATTTGCATTTCTCTAATGATTAGTGATGTTGAGATTTTTTTCATATGCCAATTGGCCATCTGTAGATCTTCTTTGGTGAAGTGTTTATTCATTCTTTTGCCCACTTCTTGATTGGATTGTTTATGTTCCTGGTGTTGAGTTTTATGAGTTCATTAAAAATTTTGGTTATTAACCCTTTATCAGATGTGTTGTGGAATATGTTATCCCATTGTGTGTTTTGTCTTTTTATTCTGTACATATTGTCTTTAGCTGTGCAAAACCTTTTTAGTTTGATATAGTCTTATGTTTTTATCCTGTCTTTTACTTCATTTGCTTGTGGAGATAAATCAGCAAATATATTGCTTTGACAGATGTCGGAGATTTACTGCCTATGTTTTCTTCTAGAATGCTTATGGTTTCACGGCTTACATTTAAGTCCTTCGTCCATTTTGAGGTTCTTTTTGTGAATGGTGTAAATTGGTGGTCTAGTTTCATTTTTTTGCAGGTAGATGTTCAGTTTTCCCAACACCATTTGTTAAAGCTACTGTCTTTACTCCACTGTATGCTCTTACCTTCTTTGTCAAACATGAGTTGTCCATAAAGATGTGGGTTTATTTCTGGGTTCTCTGTTCTGTTTCATTGTACTTTATGCCTGCTCTTATGCCAGTACCAAGCTGTTTTGAATACAATGGCTTTGTAGTATATACCTTGATATCAGAAAGTGTGATACCTCCCACTTTATTCTTCTTTTTCAAGATTTCTGAGGCTATTTGTGTTCTCTTTTGGTTCCATAAAAATATTTGGAAAATTTGTTCTATATCTTTGAAGTATGTCATTGGTATTTTAATTGGTATTGCATTGAATTTATAAATTGCTTAGGGTAATATTGACATTTTAATGATGTTTATTCTTTGTAACCATGAACACGGTATATGCTTCCACTTGTTTGTGTCTTCCTTGATTTCTTTTATCAATGTTTTATAATTTTCTGAGTACAAGTTTTTAACCTCCTTGGTTAAATTTACTCCTAGATACTATATTTTTTGTTGTTGCAATAGTGAAGGGGATCGTTTCCTTAATTTCTCTTTCTGACATTTCATTGTTCGTGTATAGAAATGCCTGTTATTTCTGTGTGTTAATTTTATATCCTGCCACCTTGCTGAATTCAGTTTTTAGGTCCAGTAGTTTTTTGACTAAGCCTTTAGGGTTTTCTATATACAGTATCATATCATCTGCAAATAATGATAGTTTTACTTCTTCTTTTCCAATTTGGATGCCTTTTATTTCTTCTTGTTGTCTGATTGCTGTAGCGAGGACTTCCAGTATTATGTTGAATAAGAGTGGTGAAAGGGGACTCCCCTGCCTTGTTCCTGATTTTAGAGTAATTGCTTTAAATTTTTGTCCATTGATTATGATGTTGGCTGTGGGTTTGTCATAAATGGCCTTTATCATGTTGATGTATGTTCCTTGTATTCCTACTTTGCTAAGGGTTTTGATCATAACTGGGTGCTGGATTTTATCAAATGCTTTTTCTGCATCTATTGAAATTATCATGTGGTTTTTCTCCTTCCTTTTGTTTATGTAGTGAAGCACATTAATTGATTTATGAATGTTGTACCATCCTTGCCTTTCTAGAATAAATCCCACTTAATCATGATGTATGATTTTTTTCATGTATTGCTGGAT
Organism: Rhynchonycteris naso; assembly: GCA_037038555.1. NCBI lineage: Eukaryota > Metazoa > Chordata > Mammalia > Chiroptera > Emballonuridae > Rhynchonycteris > Rhynchonycteris naso. The sequence goes on along the minus strand of CM072996.1, from coordinate 174,474,662 downwards.
CTAGTTTGTTATAATTTTGTTGAGGATTTTAGCATCTAAATTCATCAGGGATATCGGCTTATTTTCTTTCTTTGTGTTGTCTTTACCTGATTTTGGAATCAGAATTATGCTTGCCTCATTAAAGGAACTTGGTAGTGTTCCTTTCTCTTGAATTTTTTGAAATAGCTTGAGATGGATAGAAATTAGTTCTTCTTTGAATATTTGGCAGAATTCCCCAGTGAATCCATCGGGCCCAGGAGTTTTGTTTTTTGGGAGCTTTTTGATAACTCTTTCAATCTCTTTTGTTGCAATCAGTCTGTTTAGGTTTTCTGATTCTTCTAGGTTGATTTTTGGAAGATTGTATGTTTCAAGGAATTTGTCCATTTCACTTAGGTTGTTTAATTATTTGGCATACATAGTATTTTCTTGCAGTATTTTGTATTTCTATTGTGTCGGTTGTTATTTCTCCACTCTGATTTCTTATTTTATTTGAGTTTTCTCTCTTCTTTTTATGGTGAGTCTCGTTAAAAGTTCATCGATCTTGTTTACCCTTTCAAAGAACCAGATCTTGGTTTCATTGATCCTCTGTATTATTTCTTTATCCTCTATGTCATTTATTTCTGCTCTGATCTTTATTATTTCTTTCCTTCTGCACCTTCTGGGCCTTACTTGCTTTTCTTTTTCAAGTTCTTTTAGATGAAGGTTTAGGTTGTTTATTTGAGCTTTTTAAAGCTTCTTAAGAAATGCCTGTAGTGCTATGAACTTCTTTCTCAGGACTGCTTTAGCTGTGTCCTATAAATATTGAGTTGTTGTATATTCATTATCATTCATTTCTAGAAATTTTTTATTTCTTCTTTGATCTCATTGTTAATCCTTTTGTTATTTAATAAGATGCTATATAGTTTCCATGTGTTTGAGTATTTTTCAGTTTTTCTGATGTGATTGATTTCTAGTTTAATGCCATTGTGATCAGAAAAAATGCTTGATATAATTTCCATCTTTTTAAATTTGTTGAGACCACTTTTGTGTCCTAACATTTGATTTATCCTTGAGAATGTACCATGAGCACTTGAAATGAATGTATATTTTGCTGCTCTAGGGTAAAAGGTTCTGAAGATATCTATTAAATCGAGTTGATCTAGTGTGTCCTTTAAGTCTGCTGTTTCTTTGTTAATTTTCTTTCTTGAGGATCTATCTAGTGAAGTAAGTGGGGTATTGAAATCTCTTACTATTATTGTATTGCAGTTGATCTTGCCCTTTAAATCCATCAAAGTCTGCTTAATATATTTAGGAGCCGCTATATTAGGTGCATAGATATTTATGATGGTTATATCTTCATGGTGGATTGCTTCCTTTATCATTATGTAGTGACCTTCTTTATCTCTTGGTTTTAAAGTCCATTTTGTCTGATATTAGTATTGCTACTCCAGCTTCTTTTTCATTTCCATTTGCTTGAAATATTTTTTTTTCATCCTTTTACCTTCAGTCTATGTGCATTTTTTGTTTTAAGGTGTGTCTTTTGTAGACAGCATATGCACGTGTCCTGTTTTCTTATCCATGCAGCTATCCTATGTCTTTTGATTGGGTCATTTAATCCATTTACATTTAAGGTTATTATTGATATGTAATTATTTATTGCTACTTTATATTTTAAAAGTGAGTTCCTCCTTTGCTATATTCTTTTCCCACTTGGATCTGTTTACAACAGGCCTCTTAACGTTTCCTGCAGCATTGGTTTTGTTGTAATGAATTCCTTGAGTTTTCTTTTATCTGGGAAGCTTTTTGTTTCTCCATCAATTTTAAATGATAGCCTTGCTGGATAAAGTAGTCTTGGTTGTAGGCTCTTTTTCTTCATTACTTTGAATATTTCTTGCCATTCCCTACTAGTTTCAAGTGCTTCTGATGAGAAGTTGGATGTCATTCTTATGGGTGCTCCTTTGTAGGTAATAGCCTTTTTTTCTCTAGCAGCTTTTAATATTTTCTCTTTATCACTTAGCTTTGGTATTTTAATTATGATGTGTCTTGGTGTTGGTTTCTTTCGGTTTCTCTTTAATGGAGATCTCTGTGATTCTTGAACTTGTGAGACTCTTCCTTGCATCAATTTATGAAAGTTTTCAGCTATGATTTGATTGAACAAAGTTTCTATTCCTTGTTCTTTCTCTTCTTCTTTAGGAACCCCTTTTATGCAGATGCTATTTCTCTTCATGTTGTCACAGAGCTATCTTAGAGTTTCCTCAGACTTTTTCAGTCTCTTTTCTTTTTTCTGCTCTGCTTCCATGCCTTTGTTCATCTTGTCTTTCAACTTGCTGATTCGATCCTCAGCTTCATCCATCCTGCTTTTAAATCTTCCATTGTGGTCTTCATTTTTGATATTGTATTTGTCATATCTGACTGATTCTTTTTTAATATTTTAATGTCCTTTTTTATACTTGCTATCTCTTTATTTAGGTGTTCATAATGACCATCCATTGTTGTTCTAAGATCCCTAAGCATCCTAACAATCATTATTTTAAACTCTGCATCTGAAAGTGTGTTTTTTTCCATATCGCTCAGTTCATTTCCTGGAGGATTCTCTTGTGGTTTCATTTGAATTGCACTTTTCTGTCTTCTCATTATGCCTTTGTGTTTGGGTATGTTTTTTGTAGAGCTGGCTGAGTCTAGGCTTGGTGTTGTCTGCCTCCAATTTTGAGTTGTTTTATTTCTAGGTTTTCTTGGGTTGGCTTCAGCTGTTGTTTTTAATCACTGTGGAATTTGGCTTTTCTAATAGAGCCCCTTTGAAGTCTTGATTTGTTTGTTTTTTTCTCAGTTTTCTTAACTTAGTGATAGTCTTGTTTACTGATCTCAGCAGGTGGCTTATTTGAAACTGTATCCAGTAATGAGGTGGTTGAAACCTGAGACTCTGAAGAGCTGATCTGCCAGTTACTCTCTTTGGGGGCGAGGTGCTTTTTCTACTTCAGTAAGGGGGGGTGTATCTCAGATCTCTATGGAGACCTGAGTTACTGTCCCTCCTCCCCACTTCTTGTTTTCAGCTGTTTGTGTGAGGGTTTTTTTTTTGGTGCTGATTGGAGCTGGAGAGATATTTTAGAAGGTTGACCCAGAACCACTTTAGTCTTGTATTCTGTGAAAGGATCAATCCCTCCCCTTGCAATGGCCACCTCCAGCACCTCCCCCAGGTATGACTGCTTCAGTCTTGCTGCACAGATTCTCCTGTGCATTCCACTGTTTGTCACCAGCTGTCTTTCTTTCTCCCTTTCTTTTTTGAAAACAAGCCAGCTCTTTCAACACACCTCGTTCCCAGGTTCCCAGGCATGTGGCTGTGGGTGATAATTTTCTACTGTTTTCCTTAAACTGAGAGCCTTTCTGGGCTCTCAGCCTCACCCCCATCCCTTTGATCCTGTAATCAGGGGAGTCTTACCGCTCCTTGGAGCTTGCCACAAGGCTTGGTGTGGCATCTTCTTTGCTCCTTCGATTTTGAGAGCAGTTCTTTTAGTCCAGATTTGTTTTTTTCATGCTGGATTTTCCTAAATTAATTTGTAATCAAGTTTGGTGGTATGATCTGGGAGTCTGTGCATCTGCCTACTCTGCTGCCATCTTGTGCCCCCCAATTTTTATTAATTTTAATGAGGTGACATTTATAAACCAGGGCACATATGTTCAGAAAAAAATATTTCCAGGTTATTTTGACATTTGATTATATTGCTTACCCATTACCCAAAGTCAAATTGTCCTCTGTGAACTTCTATCTGGTTTTATTTGTGACCCTCCCTTCTCCTTACCCTCTCCCTCACCTGCCCCTCCCTCCAGGTAGCCATTACACTCTTGTCCACGTCTCTGAGTCTCATTTTTATGTCCCACCTATGTATGAAATCATGCTGTTCTCAGTGTTTTTCTGTTTTACTCATTTAACTTCGTATAATGTTATCAAGGTCCATCCATTTTGTTGTAAATGATCCGATGTCATCATTTCTTATGGCAGAGTAGTATTCCATAGTATATATGTCCCAAAGCTTTTTAATCCACTCGTCCTCTTACGGACACTTGGGCTGTTTCCAGATCTTTACTATTGTGAACAATGCTGCCATAAACATGGGGCCACATTTCTTCTTTTTGAATAGTACTATGGTGTTCTTAGGGTATATTCCTATAAGTGGGATAGCTGGGTCAAAAGGCAGTTCGATTTTAATTTTTTGAGGAATCTTCACACTGTTTTCCACAGTGGTTGCACCAGTCTGCATTCCCACCAGCAGTGAAGAAGGGTTCCCTTTTCTCCACATCCTCACCAGCACTTATTCTGTACTGTTTTGCTGATGAGAGCCATTCTGACTGGTGTGAGGTGATATCTCATTGTGGTTTTAATTTGCATTTCTCTAATGATTAGTGATGTTGAGCATTTTTTCATATGCCTATTGGCCATCTGTATGTCTTCTTTGGAGAAATTTCTATTCATTTCTTTTGCCCATTTTTTGATTGGGTTGTTTGTCTTCCTGGTGTTGAGTTTTATAAGTTCTTTATAAATTTTAGTTATTAACCCCTTATCAGATGTGCTGTCGAATATGTTCTCCCATTGTGTGGTTTGTCTTTTTATTCTGTTCCTATTGTCTTTAGCTGTGCAAAAACTTTTTAGTTTGATATAGTCCCATTTGTTTATCTTGCCTTTTATTTCATTTGCCCGTGGAGATAAATCTGCAAAAATACTGCTGCTACAGATGTCAGAGAGCTTGCTGCCTATGTTTTCTTCTAAGATGCTTATGGTTTCACGGCTTACATTTAAGTATTTTATCCATGTTGAGTTTGTATTTGTGAATGGTGTAAGTTGATGGTCTAGTTTCATTTTTTTGCAGGTAGATGTCCAATTTTCCCAGCACCATTTGTTAAAGAGGCTGTCTTTACTCCATTGTATGTTCTTTCCTCCTTTGTCAAATATCAGTTGTCCATAAAGCTGTGGGTTCATTTCTGGGTCCTCTGTTCTGTTCCATTGATCTATGTGCCTGTTCTTATGCCAGTACCAGGCTGTCTTGAGTATAATGGCCTTATAGTAAACCTTGATATCTGGAAGAGTGATACCTCCTGCTTTATTTTTTCTTTTTTGATTGCTGAGGCTATTCGTGTTCGTTTTTGGTTCCATATAAATTTTTGGAATATGTGTTCTATATCTTTGAAGTATGTCATTGGTATTTTAATTGGTATTGCATTGAATTTATAAATTGCTTTGGGTAATATAGACATTTTAATGATGTTTATTCTTCCTAGCCATGAGCACGGTATGTGCTTCCACTTGTTTGTATCTTCCTTGATTTCTTTTATCAATGTTCTATAATTTTCCGAGTACAAGTCCTTAACCTCCTTGGTTAAATTACTCCTAGGTATTTTATTTTTTGGCTGCAATAGTGAAGGGGATTGTTTCCTTAATTTCTTTTGCTGATATTAAATTGTTGGTGTATAGAAATGCCTCTGATTTCTGAGTATTAATTTTATATCCTGCCACCTTGCTGAATTCATTTATATGGTCCAGTAGTTTTTTGACTGAGACTTTAGGGTTTTCAATATACAATATCATATCATCTGCAAATAGTGACAGTTTTACTTCTTCTTTTCCAACTTGGATGCCTTTTATTTCTTCTCCTTGTCTGATTGCTGTAACTAGAACTTTCAGAACTATATTGAATAAGAGTGGTGAAAGGGAGCATCCCTGCCTGGTTCCTGATCTTAAGGGGATTGCTTTTAATCTTTGTCCATTTAGTATGATGTTTGCTGTCGGTTTATCGTAGATGGCCTTTATCATGTTAAGGAATGATCCCTGTATTCCCACTTTGCTGAGAGTTTTGAGCATGAATGGGTGCTGAATTTTATCAAATGCCTTTTCTGCATCTATTGAAATTATCATGTGATTTTTGTCCTTCCTTTTGTTTATGTGTTGAATCACATTGATTGATTTGCGAATATTGAACCAGCCTTGCCTCTCCAGAATAAATCCCACTTGATCATGGTGTATGATTTTTTTCATATATTGCTGGATCCGGTTGGCTAATATTTTCTTGAGAATTTTAGCGTCTAAATTTATTAGGGATATAGGCCTATAATTTTCTTTCTTTGTGTTGTATTTGCCCGGTATGGGGATCAGAATTATGCTTGTCTCATAAAAGTTGTTTGGAAGTCTTCCTTTCTCTTGAATTTTTTGAGATAGCTTGAGAAGGATAGGAGTTAGTTCTTCTTTGAATTTTTGATAGAATTCACTTGTGAAGACATCAGGCCCAGGACTTTTCTTTTTTGGGAGTTTTTTGATAACTGTTTCGATCTCATTTGTTATAATTGGTCTGTTTAGGTATTCTGATTCTTCCAGATTGATTTTTGGAAGGTTATATGATTCAAGAAATTTGTCCATTTCACCAAGATTGTCTAGTTTTTTGGCATATAGTTTTTCATAGTATTTTCTTACAATGCTTTGTATTTCTGTTGTGTCAGTTGTTATTTCTCCACTGTCCTTTCTAATTTTATTTATTTGAGTCATCTCTCTTTTTTTCTTGGTGAGTCTAGTTAAAGGTTCATCAATCTTGTTTACCTTTTCAAAGAACCACCTTCTGGTTTCATTGATCCTCTGTATTGTTTCCTTAGCCTCTATGTCATTTATTTCTGCTATGACCTTTATTATTTCCTTCCTTCTACTTGTCTTGGGTTTTATTTGTTGTTGTTTTTCTAGTTCTTTTAGAAGCAGGTTCAGGTTGCTTATTTGAGCTTTTTCTAGCTTTTTATAATATGCCTGTAGTGCAATAAACTTTCCTCTCAGAACTGCTTTTGCTGTGTCCCATAAATTTTGAGTTGATGTATGCTCATTATCATTTGTTTCTAGAAACTTTTTTATTTCTTCTTTGATCTCATTGTTAATCCGTTCATTATTTAATAACATGCTATTTAGTTTCCAAGTGTTTGAGTATTTTTCAGTTTTTCTTTAGTGGTTAATTTCTAGTTTCATGGCATTGGGATCAGTTAAAATGCTTGATATGTGATCAATGTTCTTAAATTTATTGAGACCATTTTTGTGTCCTAACATGTGGTCTATCCTAGAAAACGTACCATGAGCGCTTGAGAAGAATGTATATTCTACTGCTTTAGGGTGAAAAGTTCTGAAGATATCTATTAAATCAAGTTGATCTAGTGTATCCTTTAAGTCTGCTGTTTCTTTATTAATTTTCTTTCTTGAGGATCTATCCAGTGTTGTTAGAGGGGTATTGAAATGCCCTAAATAATAGTATTGCTGTTAATCTCGCCCTTTGTATCCATCAAAGTCTGCTTTATGTATGACGGGGCGCCTATATTTGGTGCATAGATATTTACAATAGTTATATCTTCCTGTTGAATTGTTCCCTTTATCATTATGTAGTGTCCTACTTTATCTCTTACTACAGCCTTTGTTTTAAAGTCCATTTTGTCTGATATAAGTATTGCTACCCCGGCTTTTTTTTCATTTCCATTTGCATGAAATATTTTTTTCAATCCTTTTACCTTCAGTCTATGAGCATCTTTTGTTTTAAGGTGTGTCTCTTGTAGACAGCATATGTATGGGTCCTGTTTCTTTATCCATGCAGCTACCCTATGTCTTTTGATTGGATCATTTAATCCATTTACATTTAAGGTTATTATTGATATGTAGTTGTTTATTGCCATTTTATTCTTTAAAGCTGTATTCTTCTTTTGCTCTATTCATTCCTCCCTTTAAACTGTTCACAAGAGTCCCCTTAGTATCTCTTGCAGAATTGGTTTGGTTTTTATGAATTCCTTGAGGCTTTCTTTTTCTGGGAAGCTATTTATTTCTCCTTCAATTTTAAACGTTAGTCTTGCTGGATAGAGTAGTCTTGGTTGTAGGTTCTTGTTCTGCATTACTTTGATTATATCTTGCCATTCCCTTCTGGCCTCAAGTGTTTCTGTTGAGAAGTCCAATGTCATCCTTATGGGGGCTCCTTTGTAGGTGATAGCCTTTTTTTCTCTAGCAGCTTTTAAAATTTTTTCTTCATCCATTAGCTTTGGTATTTTAACTATGATGTGTCTTGGTGTAGATCTTTTTGGGTTTCTCTTTAATGGAGTTCTGTGTGCTTCTTGAATGTGTGGAGTGTTTCCCAGCCTTAATTTAGGGAAGTTTTCTGCTATGATTTGATTGAACAAAGTTTCCATTTCCTGTCCTCTCTCCTCTTCTTCAGGCACCCCTATTATGCGAATGTTGTTTCTCTTCATGTTGTCACAAAGCTCCCTTAGAGTTTCCTCACATTTTTTAAGTCTCTTTTCCTTTTTCTTCTGTGCTTCTGTGCCTTTGTTTATTGTGACCTCTAACTCGCTTATTCGATCTTCAGCGTCATCTATCCTGCTTTTAATTCCTTCCATTGTGGTCTTCAGTTCTGATACTGTATTTGTCATTTCTGTCTGATTCTTTTTTATTATTTCAATTTCATTTTTTATACTTGTTATCTCTTTATTTAGGTTTTCATAATGACTATCCATTGTTGCTCTAATTTCTTTGAACATCCTATCTATCATTATTCTAAATTCTGCTTCTGGTAATTTGGTTATATCTGGTTCATTCAGGTCCTTCTCTGGGGATTTCTCTTGATTCATTTGGTTTGCATTCCTCTGCCTGCCCATTTTTTCTGTGTATAAGCAAGTTGTGGCCACTGGAGTCCAGTAGGTGTTGCCTTTGTGTTCTCTAGGTGTGGTCTGTCTGCAGGCCCCCCACCCACTCTGCCGGTGCCTAGGGTGTTTGGGTATGAGTGTTGCCAGCGCTGGCCCACTGTGGCTTTTGCTGTGATTTCTGCCTCTCCTCCGTGGGAAGGGCTGTCACTGAAGCCACAAGACTTAGCACCAATGGTAGAGGGGAGCACCTTTGCTCAGCTGCGGACCCAGCCTATTTCCGGACTTCCGGCCAGAACCAGCAGTCGGAACCTGCTCGCTACAGTTCCGCGGGTTAGGCGGGGCTTTTGTCGTGCTCTGAGCTGTAAGCTTTTGCCCATACGGAGCTTTAGCCCCGCCCTCGAGGCCAGGGCCCTTCTGCGCAGGGTCGGAAACCAAGGTTTATTGGGGCGGGCGTGTTTGCTGGCTTCTGCTCAGCTGCGTACTTCCGCTCGTCCCGGACTCTACCCCGCCCCCGCGTTCGGAGCCTGCTCGTGCACGTATGAATGCAATCTGGGGTTTCTCCGGCCTGGCGGGGATAGTAGTGTGAGCTCAACTGCGACCTTCCACTTGTCTCGGGGTCTAGCTCGTTCCTGCGCTCGGAGTGCGCTCGCGCATTATACTGGCCAACGGTGGTTTCTCCGGCCCTGGGTGTTGGGGGCTGGTCGCGTCAGCTCAGCCGCGAACCCCTGCCCATCCCTGGTCCTAGCCCAGTCCCCGAGGTCAGGGCCGGCTTGCGCCGGGCCTGCCTGTTCCTGGCCTCCCGCTTTGTCCCCGTAAGTGGGATTAAAGGCAGGCCCGCAGCTTCCGGACCGCTTTCGCGCGTCCCCTTAGACCCTCTGGGCTAGACCGATCTCCCACCGGCCTGGCCTCCGCCCACCCCGACAGAACCGCCTTTCAGCGTCCTGCCGCCGCAAACCCTTAAGCAGCCCTCAGCAGAGTAGAAAGGGACCTAATACTCCACACTGTAGGCCTGGGAGCTCCCCCACTTGTTTCACAGCTCAAAACTGTCCAAACGCCTCTTCTAGGCTCTGGGACTGCAGGCTGGGGCTTGGTTCCTGGGACCCAGGTCCCTCCCTCTCCGCCAAACTTTCCTCCCGCCCCGCGGGTCTCTCCGGGCTGCCATTTGCTCCAGGGAGCTGGGCAGCCCTCTTTGCGTTTTCGCTATTCCTACCAGTCTCAATGTGGCTTCTTCTGTGTTCCTTGGTTGAAGAGTTCACTTAGTTTAGTTCTTAGTTGGTTTATCCAGATGATGGTTCTTTAAATTGAGTTATAATCCACTTTGCTTCTGGGAGTTGGATGTTGGTACGTCCGCCTACTCCGTCGCCATCTTGCTTCCCCCAATAGTAAGATATTTTAATGTTACCAAGGGCATTCAAGTAAAAATTTTAAATTTAGAATCCATTGAGGGTGAAACTTCTGAAATTTTGTCAAACCATCTAGACGGAAAGGCAGCCGTTCCAGCCTCCTGAGGAAGCCAGTATTTGTGGCTCATTCTCTGATGCTGGAGATGAAATGTGGACCCCTGACAGAAGGCGAAGTCCGCTCCTAACCCCCAGAATTCAGTTTTAATGTTTCATAATTATACCAATCTTTGTTCTGAATCATGAAAAAAATATTTCATTTGAAAAGAGAAAGGAAGAGCTTGTGAAATTCATTTAGACTAATGCATATTTTTAGCACCAAAGAGCAACATTCTTACTATAAAAATATTTTATTTATTTCCCCAGTATGACAAACAAGCTAGTGAGAAAACAACTCTTTTTCTCTGAGGTCTGACTTATTTCTTACACTGTTGTGGAAATAGCCATTGGCTTCCTATTTCTTCCCCTTTCTCAATTTCATTTATTTCTCTAGTTCTCTGTATTTATGATAAAAGGAGTAAAAGCTTGGGGATTTTCTGTGTATACCCAACACCAGAAAGGCAAGTAAAGGACAACTTCTTAGGATGAACATAAGTCTTACATGCAAATCAGGTGTAGAGATTATAAAAAAGATTATTATTGTAATTTTTTAATCCTAATTCTAAAGAAGCAAACTTGAAAAAAAATAAAAAGGTTGTACCTTTTTTTCTCATTCTCTTTACTGTCTGGCTTGTTTGGGGCACCCAGAAAATAAAAATAAGCTGATAAAAATAGAAAAAGCTCAAGGAAAGGCAGGATTATTTAAAATAAAAAAAACAAAACAAAAAGAAATGAATAAAATTATCTACCTGTTTGGCATTGGCCAACAAAGTAAAAATCACATATACACAATAAGTGTATCTAAAATATATTTTCTGCAAAGTAAGTGAGCAAAGAAGTCACTTCTTAACAGCTAGCTACTGCAGTCATTCTTAGGACTGAAGCATAAAATCTTCCTAAATTTATCTGTCAGGCAATCATGAAATCTTTACATTTTAGCTAGGTCTTTAACACAGAGATCAGGGTACTGACAGGTTGCTTTCTTGTAGCAGTATAAAGTTTAATGCACTGTACAGCACATTGTTGAAAACTGGCCAAGACTGACATGGACTTGGCAGACACTTTCTGGAGCTCCTAGTGCCAAAAAGATGTCTTTACTAGGTGAAAACAAATAAGAACCAAAACTCTTTCTAGTGCAGAGAGATAAAAGGTTCCTAGGAGCTTGTGGGTATTATATAGCTGTCGTAAAATTTATCATTATGTGCTTTTTTTCTGAGTTGCGTTTTTGTTGCAATTGGCTCCCTGCTTAGGAACTTGCTGTGCCATACTGGGTTAACCATGATGGACAGGTACTGAGACCAACGGTTGATTTGACAGTAGACAGGTAGAGTTTAGGATTACCTTTACCACAAGAGGGTGGTATAAATCTTTGGAAGGCAATGCAACATTTTAATCCTCACCCTCATCTCCCCTTTAAATTGTTCTCCGTCTTTTCATTTTTCACTACTCTCTAGAAAAAAATCCAACTGCCATTATACAAACTTATATTACAGTTGTATTTATTAATTTCAAACATGTCAAAAACTAATGAATATGAGCATCTAGGGGGGCATTTCAATAGAGTTGAAGTCAAAATGTTTAGAAAATGTCCCATTAAATCCTATAGTTCAGACATTTAGTGTCTATATAATCAAAGGAAAAAGGATTACCTGAAAGTTCATATTTATTTATTAAATATTTATTATAAATATTTATGTCATTAAAAATTGCAAGAATACTTTTTACTTCCCTTATAAATATTTCATTGAAGAGATTATTGACTCTCCACAATGTTTCAAGTACAAAATGTATATTAGTGGACCAGAGATAAAGCTCTGCTCTCATGGAGCTTACACACACATGAAAAAGACAAAAATCAAGTGAATTTACAAATAAGTATTTACATTGTGTGGGAATAAGAGCTAAGAGGGAATATAAATCAGCTTAAAGAGATATTGAGGGAAAAGGGTAATAATGCTCTTAAGATCGGCAGGTAAGGTTCATCTGAATCAAAATCAGAAGTGAGTTTGTGTAAATTGACAGGTATTTATCCATTTATTCAACATATATTTACTGACTATAATAAAATAAGTACCTATAATCCAGATTAGGTGTTTTTTGTTTTACAGGGACAGAGAGAGAGTCAGAGAGAGGGATAGACAGACAGGAATGGAGAGAGGTGAGAAGCATCAATCATTAGTTTTTCATTGCCTTCACAACACCTTAGTTGTTCATTGATTGCTTTCTCACATGTGCCTTGACCCTGGGCCTTCAGCAGACGGAGCAACCCCTTGCTGGAGTCAGCGACCTTGGGTCCAAGCTGACGAGCTTTTTTTTTTTTCCAGCTGATGAGCTTTCGCTCAAGGCAGATGGGCCCATGCTCAAGCTGGCGAGCTCGGGGTCTCGAATCTGGGTCTTCCGCATCCCAGTACAACGCTCTATCCATTGCGCCACTGCCTAGTCAGGCAGATTAGGTATTTATTTAGTATTTCGTCTATGCTATTTACATTCCTTAGGCATTAACTCTTTGGCGTAACAAAGAGATTAAGATCTTAGGTTTTTATATCATACACCTGTGTTTATATCTTACTATAATATGATGTGTAATGGGAAATTAATTTCTCTAAGCTTCAGGTTTTTCATATCTACAATAATATCTGTTCCATAGATTTGTAATGTATATAAATGAGCTAATAAATGAGAAGCATCTAACAATGCTAGAACACATTCATTCATGCTTATTAAATTTCAGTTATTGAAATTAAAATCAATGTATGACAAGATCTTTCAAGTTAAAAATAAAATCTCAGTTACATAATTGTAAAACCACTGTTTTATTTTGTTATTAAAGTCTTTGCTAATTTTAGTGGTAGCATTTTAAAAATTAATGTTATAGGATGCAATATGAAAAATTATATATAGCTGTTTTGACTTTACTAGAAATGAAAGCAGGTCAACCATAAGGTCCGATTTCCGAGATTTTATTCGATCAAGGTAACACAATGACTTTGAGAATTCTTTCTACATTTCTTTTTCTCTAGGTGATCTAGGTTCAGGAGCAGGGGCAGGATGTTATGGATGAGGAAAGAGAATGTTGTCTGTATTTTTTTTCTTTTTGTCTTTTTTGCTGAAATATATGTAATTCTCCCAGACTTTAGTCACCAAGATCCTCAGACTGAGTCTCCCTTGTTTTGACTTCAGTTCTTCTCAACATTTCTTTGCCTATTTGAGGGTAGACAGGGACCCTCATCTGCTTTTCCTGAATTACACAGAACTCTGAAGCTACTGTCAGGCCCTAATTTAGTGTTGGACAGGTCAGGAATAAAAGATTTACATTCTTTATGTACTAAATTCTCAGAAGAGGCCTGGGATTCCTTTTGTAACTCAGGAAGTTTCAGTTGAGTACTCCTGGATCGAACTAGGGTTTGGACACTAGATGGGGCAGGTGTGATTTCTTCATTTCAAATCATTCCTATCACATCTCTTTTAATCTAGACCAGTGGTACTCAAGCATGCAGTAAAATGAAGGGTTTTTGACCCCTAGATTGCAGAGCTCTGATCTCAGAGCTTCTGACTCAGTAGGTCTCCATTGCAGACTGATGCCTTGAATTTCTAATGTTTCTAACCCATGCTGATGTTGCTGGTCCAGGGATAAGACTTGGGGAACCATTGATCTAGATAGATCCTTATTACCTTTTGATCTGGAAGATCACCATACTAAATTGTATTTCTTATTCTTTCAATACTGGCTATACATTTAAAGCTAAACTTTTGGAATTCTAGGAAACCTTTTTTTCTTTCACCAAAGCCAAGTTCTTTGTCTTTCAAACCTGTGGTTTTCTCCTTTTTTATTGCTATATTTTGTTTCTGTTTCAAACAAAGATAAATAAAATAAAATACCAGGAGGAAGAATGATTTTTTTTCTAATATCAAATATACTTTTCAATTTTAAATAAACAATGCATCTGCATGCATTTGAAAAGCACCTACTGTTGAAATAGTCTCTGTTTTAGCCTTCTGATTGCTCATTCTGATTTAGTCATATCGCAGTCTTCCAAACTCTGGAGGTATCATACTGTTTTGAAATTATGTTCTGTTAAATAATGCTTAGACAGAGTACAAGTACTTAGCTAAGTTAATATGAGCAACAGTTTACAATCTGTTAAATTTGATTATGGTAATTTTTAAGAGATTTTGTTGGATGCACAAATAAGCTAGCTGAACCTGCCAAATGGAAATACATGCACTTAATCCTTTTTCTCTGTGTTTAAATTAGACCAGAAGAATTGCTTTATTTACAGCATATACCTAAGAGTTGAAATGAACACCTTGCCATTGAGAAGTATATTGAACATAAATGCCTGTATACAGACATATGCTCAAATGTGTACACTCAGACATTTAGGAAAACTGTAGTGAGACAAAGCCAGACATAACAAGTATGCGTAAGAGTATGCTAATATATGTGACTAAATCAATGTATTTTTCAAACATTCAAATTTCATCAAGTAGACTAGACAGTGTACTTGATATAAATTTTGAATCTTTTTTTTTAAAGTAGCCTCAATGGATTTAATTATAAAGACTCTATTTTAATTATTGGAATTTAGGTGTGAAATTTTGGTTGCTAAATTTTTGTTTGTATGTGGATTTAGTTGGTTGGTATTCTTCCAGACAAACTCATTACATTGCATAGATCCATGGGCACTCTTGATTTGCAATGGTCCTTGGTTTTCACATGACATTTACACCTATATGGAATATGAACACAGTAAATATACTTTAATATTGAAACTGATTGTGACAGTGGAGGCTGGGGCTAAAGGCTAGTTCATATTCTGAGACAGATAATCATGGAAGCTGCCCTCTTCTTAGCAGGTGAGTTTGTTACTTTCAGGGCACGCCTTTGTACCTGAAGCTGACTCTCTTGTCTAGTAGTCATTGTAATATAGAGCTACCAAGACATTATTTTTTTTTCTGAAATGATATCAGCCCATTTATGATTCTTCTCTGCCAGCTGTTTGTTCTTATTTCTGTTTATTTCAAGCAATCAACACCTTTAAATTTCTACAGAGTGAGTTTCTGTGATCTAGTCTTTCTTTTGGCTGAAAAATATATTGGCTTTATTTGAGAGCAGGTCTAGTAAGCATGGCTATCATACCAACTGATGCATTTTGGGCTAGGATCATGATAATTTCAACTCTGTTTTGCTCATTGAAGATAATAACCCAGTGCTTGTCAATGCATTTTTTCCAATGAACAAAGGGAATAATAATGTTCAAGGACTCACTCAGCTCTGATCATATATTATTATTCTTAGACTCTGTGTTAATCTTCATTGCCTCTCATAGGTGTCATTTATACTAGAGATTTGTCATTTTTCCTACCCAACAAATACTTCCTTTTCATTTGATAAAAGTATTTTGCATTTCTATTGAAAGATATTTTTTCCTCAATCCTAACCATGTTCTTTAAAAGAGTCTGATTCAACCTTGAACTTTAGCAATATTATAATCCAAATGTGACCATTTAGGGCATTTCAAACTCCTCATTACCTCAGCTGGATCAGTAGATCCTTATATGTGGATTTTTCTGTCAATAGGAAAAAGAAATTGTTTTGTTCATTTTTCAAAAAGGATGTTTAACTGATAAAATTTCATCTTAGTGTCACTGAGTACCACTTTATATTACTTGTGGTAGAGGAGAGCTGCCTACACATAAACTCAACAAAGATAAAAGTAAAGCAGTGGTTAAGAGTTTTTTTTTTTTTCTTTTTTACAGGGATAGAGAGAGAGAGTCAGAGAGAGGTATAGACAGAGACAGACAGACAGGAACGGAGAGAGATGAGAAGCATCAATCATCAGTTTTTCATTGCGACACCTTAGTTGTTCATTGATTGCTTTCTAATATGTACCTTGACAGTGGGCCTTCAGCAGACCAAGCAACCCCTTGCTGGAGCCAGCGACCTTGGGTCCAAGCTGGTGAGCTTTGCTCAAGCCAGATGGGCCTGCGCTCAAAATGGCAACCTTTGGGTCTTGAACCTGGGTCTTCTGCATCCCAGTTTGATGCTCTATCCACTGCGCCACCACCTGGTCAGGCAAGGTTAATAGTTACTGTTAGCTGTTTTTGAACATCTCCTTTGAACACCTACATCAAGCCATACCTGAAGCAGTTTCTACTCTTAGATTTCTTTGATGTACCAGTCAAACACATTTTTGTTTGCATAAATTTGAATTGTTTTTTTTTACCCACAATTAAACTGTACTATGAAGTACATCAATTAAAATAGTATCTCCAGTTTAGAATACTGCTATTGATAAATGACAAAAATAACCAAAGCATGATGGACCCATAAACTTTAGGATACAATGATTTATCTTATAATAAATTAGTAACCGCTCTGTTTTACTGGCATTAACACTTAACCTTTCACCTATAGTGTTACGGAGGGATCATTTGATGTGATTTGCATGTGAAGTCAAATTTGAGAATTGCTTGCTCTTTTTGTTTATCTTTCATTTTTGGTTATCTCATCAGTTACTCAAGAATCATGCAGCTACTTTGGTTTCATAGTATTTACTGATATTTCTTCTTTTATTAAGCTAGGCTTCTCTAACAGGAAGCTAGCTAGTATATAAATATAACAGCATAGTAGAGACTGACAATAAGCTGTAGAGTTTAACAGAATACAGTGACAGCTCTGAGCCCTGTAAGTCAGGACAGAGTTGCTGCCAAGTGTAGGATTTGCCTAGCAAGACCTTGGTTTTGGGGATGACTATCATTTCCTTGTATTACACTGAGCCTTTAAACAATCCATAATTTATTGCATGTCTTCTTAAATATGTGCTTCCAGGGCAGAGTCAGCAGTGTAGAGACTTTCCCAAATAACTTTATCAAGGTCTTTACAGTATGCCTATAAACTCCAGGAGTAGAAGAATTTACCTTATTGTTTAAACTCCAGATCCCAGGCTTTTTGTTTCATAACTGATCAAGGTGGAAAATGAGGACTGGAAAGAATCTATTTTACCTCCATGCCTTTGGCTTCATTCATGCACACAGAAACTGACAGCTTTGCTGACTGGAATATTTTCCCAATATGTGGAGATAGTGTCTTTGAATTCTAATAAATATATATTTTAACCCTGGCTCTCCTGCTTACTCTCTGTAATTCTTGGGACTTAGCTTCCTCTTGAGTAAATTAAAATAATCTTAGTAGACTATTTTATTGAGTGGTTCTTATTATTAAATTAGATAATTCAAGTTAATCAGCAAAATGTGATTTATTAGTATTGGTGTATTATTATACAATGTAACATTAAACATTTAAAATGAGTCCAATTCTCAGGCAAAGATACTTTTAGTAATAATTCTATGATGCGTAATTCAATAAAAATTGTTCTCTGATTTGTATATACTATATCACAAAATTATTTGCCTGAGGTTACTACTTGATTTATATTTTCTAAATGGCCTTTACTACTCTTCTTCCTAAGTGAATATATCATAGCATAACATTGACCATATGTTTTGTAAAGCCAGTAGTCAAGGCCACTATCACAGCAGCCCGACCCGTGCAGATTCGCATTGGATTCGAACAGTCGGTAATGAAACAAAGGAGCCACGAACTGGTGAGCCATCAGCTTTAATTCTAGCTTGCACCCGGCAGGCAAGCAAAAACACACACTGGGCTCCAAAACCCACACATTCAGTGCTTACTAAGCTACTGACTTATCCAAGTTTCCTAGAATCAAAGGCTTCTAGCTCACCAGACTTATTCACCTGTTCCCCATCTCCTCCAGCACAAACTCTTAACAAAATGGCTTCTTCCTCAGCACTCTGCCATCCTGGCTGCTTCTCCTCCACATGGCCTTAATCTGCTCTCCTCTCTAATACTAATCTCAGGAACCCAGGAACTGAGAGAGAGATCAAGCTCCCAGACTGCCCCAGTTTATAGCATAGAAAATCCAAACCCTTAATCCAATCTACAGACAAGAAAGTTTCTGATACAAAGCCACCCATCTGAGGCATAATGGGATTCCTCAGGAGAGTGCACCACCCTACATTATCCAATCAGTCAAGGGTGTCGGGAAGAGCTTACTCTTAAACTAAGCCTTAGGCTATAACGACCCGGCCTACCCACAGCCTGTTGCAGAACACACATTAATATCAATGAACTTCCATGTGGGCAGCGCCATCTTTAACAAAGTGAGCATAATATATTTTATCTGCCCAACATGTTTCTACTTGTATTTGGTGTCTAGAATGTGAACAAACTTGAAAT
This sequence comes from Rhynchonycteris naso, assembly GCA_037038555.1. Lineage (NCBI taxonomy): Eukaryota > Metazoa > Chordata > Mammalia > Chiroptera > Emballonuridae > Rhynchonycteris > Rhynchonycteris naso. The sequence continues at coordinate 174,456,305 of CM072996.1, read as the reverse complement.
GTTTTCCCCATGGAAAACAAAACAAAAAACAACAACAAAACACACACAAACATCAACAAAACAAAGAACCTTGAGACAAATGGATGTCTCAAAAACAAAGAAAAGATATTCTTCTCTGGAATTCAACACGGTCATGGAATCAGAGCACACAAGTGATCTATCAGTACAGGCTCAAGGTCACAATTTTCAATTCAAAGAATCACCCAAGAGAATGTTTCAAAATTAGTAAGTGCTTCTGGGACTGCAGCAGAAAGCAGTGCAGGAGAAAACACCATTTATAAAGTTAAGAGGCTACAGTGAATACTAATTTTTTTTCTTCTTTCTGGACAAATGACAGACTAGGCTATCATGCAAAATATTAAATAACATTAATTAAGACTTATTGGAGGTGTTTTAAATCATGACTAGTGGTGATGATGATAAACAGAGTTATCCAAGACAGGAAAGACAGTTAAACACAAACTCAAAACATAAAAGAAAGAGACCCAAGACAATAGAAATAGTTTCTTGAAACAAAAAAGAGGAAGAAAGAGATAAATGAGTAATACCTGGGTAAGATAAAATATTTAAATTTTAGTATCAGGAGTTTGGAGGACAAACCAGTTAAGTTTGTTTGTGTTTTAAGTGAGAGGAGGGGAGATAGAAACAGAGTTCCGCATGTGTCCTGACCAGGATCCACCCAGCAAGCCCCAATGCTCAGACCAACTGAGCCACTGGCTGCAAGACGGGAAGACAGAAAGAAGGGGCGGAAGGAGGGGAAAAAAAGCAGATGGTAGCTTCTCCTGTTTACTCTGACCAAGGATCAAACCTGGGATGTCCACATGCTACGCTGATACTCTATCTATTGAGCCAACTGGCTAGGGCCAAAAACTAGTTAAGTTTAATAAAACATACTTAAAAACTTTCACTATGACATATATTCTATTGTATTTAAAAATAATGTTTATAAGTTAATAATATTGAAACTAATATTAACAATGTTGATAGTGATATAAGGCTTTTTATTTTTTTATAAACTCTAAAGGCCATGATTTTAGTCAGTACACAGAGAATAAGAGGTTCATCAAGATGACAAAGCAAATGGGTCAGAATTGGCACAGAAATTTATTTTTTCTAAATAGTCAACCAAAGCTTCTCCAATCATATTTCACCTAATCAAATAGAATTTTCCAACTTCATAAACATCTGGCACAGAGGCTTTTATCTCCATAAGCCTTATTGTTACATATAAGTCCAACAATTTTTTAAATTCAAGGTCGTATGACTAGTAGCCGTGGCCACCATCACAGCCACCTGGCCAACACAGGTTCAAGTTTGATTCATACAGATGTAATGAAACAACAGAACCAAGAACTGGTAGGCCATTACCTTTAATCCTAGCTCGTACCCAGCAGGCAAGAAAATACACACAGTGAGAAAACACTTTCCTTTCTATTCAGGGCTCGCAAAGCCACTGACTCACCCGAGTGTTCCTAGAATCAAAGGCCCCACCAGCCTTTTTCATCTCTGTTCCCCATCTTTCTCTCTCTGCACAAACTCTGCACAAACTGGCTTCTCCTTCAGCACTCTGTCATTTTGGCTGCCTCTCCTCTGCAATGCTAATTTCAGGAACAGAGAGAGAGAGAGAGAGAGAGAGAGAGCCCCTGGGCTCACTTATTTTATAGTGTAGAAATTATAGCCTTTAAACCAGTATACAAATAAAGAAGTCTCTGATACAAAGCCACTTTTCTGAGGCATAAATGGGATTCCTCATAAGAGTGCACCACCCCACATCATGCAACAGTAAATGGTGTAGGGGAAAGCTTAGTGTTGAGAAGATCTTAGAATTAAAAAGGTTGGAAAAGCTCAGTCTTAAAACGAAGCCTTAGGCTATAAGGACCTTGCCTGCTTACAGCCTGTCTGTTCCCCACACCCAATGCAATCTATAAGTGAGCAAACATATACATCATATTTGCAAACTTATTTGACCCACAAGGGTATATTCACTGAAACAACTAATAATTATGTTGGCTATTATTTGTCTCCCTGGACACAAACTGACACTGAGTGTGTTCTAATAATAGTGTGTCAATATTATCAGCAATGTAAAGTTTATATAATTTGAAATGGCATGGCTTAATTTATGTTGAGAGTGTGTGATATATCTAAGAAATTAGAATTCTGTTTCATTTAGTCAAAACAGTCTGCCATGAGTGTTTGGTTTATAAAATTTCACTGCATCATGAGTGCAAAGCAAGAGTTGTCATTTTGCTTTGAGGTTGTGAGACTTTTAAAAAGTCACCAGAGTGTCACCACTTGGGAAACATTGAGATGGACAGAGTTTAGATCAATCTACAAGATTGAAGATATGTTAGCAAATTCAACATTTTAAACACAAAATAATTCAGCTATCTCGATGTTAGTTAAAATTGCCAGCTTTTATTACAATTGCTACTACGCACTGAAAGTAGCTTTTTAAAATCTCCATTAAGATTATAGAAAGAATTTTGTTGTGGCGCTAAATGGTATTATATTTTTTTTCTCTCTCTTTTTCCAATTGTTCAACATCAGGACATTAAAATATAATTATTCTTCATTGTTGTGACATTGAACTTTTCAATTTATCAACAAGTACCCTAAAATAGTGTTCTTTATAATTATTTTATATGTATCTTAACTCCTTATTAGTTTATAGTTTTCTGCTGTGTATTCTTCTTCAAGGACATGGTAGTACCGCTTTTTCCATTAAAACTTTTCTCTAGCTGTACATGTTCACCACTATTTTTGATCAAGCATCAAAATTTTTTATTTATATCTAGTTTCTAGCATTTTATTATTGCAGATTTGGTTGTTCACTGTAAAGCCAGGAGCCACCATCGTGGCCATTCACATGCAGGTTCACATTAGATTTGGACAGTCGGTAATGAAACAACGGAGCCAAGAACTGGTGAGCCATTATCTTTAATCCTAGCTTGAACCCAGCGGGCAAGTAAAAATACACACTGGGCTCCAAAGCCCTCTCATTCAGTGCTCACAAAGCTACTGACTTATTCGAGTTTCCTAAAATCAAAGGTTTGTACCTCATCAGCCTTATTCACCTATGGTTCTCATCTCCTTCTCTCTGCACAAAGTGGCTTCTCCTTTAGCACTCTGTCATCTTGGCTGCTTCTCCTCTCCTCCACTTGGCCTTAATCTGCTCTCCTCCCTGCTCTCTGCCTAGAACATAATCCCTCTTCTCTTGAACAATGTGATCTCTCTTCCTTTTAAAACCTTTTGGTGCGAAAGCCCTCCCCCAACAAATATTAACATAATAACAACCATTCCCAAGCAGGAAGAGCAACTAATATCATCACGTGGGCAATGGGCCTCCATGTGGGCAGCGCCATCTTTAACAAAGTGAGCGTAATATATTTTATCTGTCCAACATTCACTGATTTACACTTTCCACTGACTATTTAATGAATGTGTTGAATAATACCAATGAATATAGTGATTGATTTCCAAGGACTTTATTCATACTTATATCTTCCAATAACACCTAAAATAATTGTAGTTTTCTATTTGATGGGTATTGGGCAGATGAAATATATTATGGTCACTGCATGTTCCCTGGGAAGATGGCAGAGTAAAGACAGAAAGGGGAGGTATGTGGCAAGAGGAGGGAGGTTGACAGGTAAGTTGTGATTAATTAGGAATGGTCTACCATAAACTAGCTCAAAGGGGCTGAGTCCAGTAGGGTTTTGTGGGGTTGCTCTGATTCTGGTGAGAGCCAGAAGGAGGAGATTCAGCCAGGAGAATCTGGTCTCAATGGAAAGTTTAGTTAGTTGACCCTTCAGGATGCCATGAACCCTTTCCACCTTACCCGACAATTGAGGGTGATAGGGTATGTGGAGCTTCCAGGTAATGTTAGAGAGGTGGCAACCTGCTAAACTATTTATGCAGTGAAGGTCAGGCCACTGTCTGACTGGATGGTAGTTGGCAGTCCTAATTGCGGATGATACATTCAACGAGAATGGAAGCAATGGTGTCTGCCATTTCTGGAGAGGTGGGAAAGGCTTCTTTCTATCCACTCTGAAAAGGTATAAACAAAAGTTAAGAGATAACAAAGTTTTTTGTGAGGGGCATATAAATGAAGTCAATTTGCCAATCTTGACCTGGCATGTGCCCCCTCAGTTGATGAGTGGGGTAACAGGGTCGGATTATCCCTTGTGTAGAGGCTTTGAAACAGATAGTGCATACTGTGTGTACCTTTTTGATAGTCTGACTGGGAAGAAAAAGAGTGGTTACAAGAACCGATAGAGAGTTTTGGGCCCTATATGTAAGAAACAGTGGATATCAGAAAGGAGAGTTTCAGCCTACAAGCCTTTTGTGAAGGCAATTCTATCTCTGAGAAATATCCATCCTTGATTGCATATATCCCCACCCTTTTTGAGGAAGGTCTGTTCTTCCTCAGGAGTGTAAGAAGGTTTCAAGGAGGTGAAGAGAAACATGAGAGGAGTGGGGGAGGCTCCCAGGGTGAGATTTAGAGCCACCGTGTCAGCCCGAGTATTTCCCAAGGCCACAGGGTCCTGAGAGGTTTGATGGCCCTTACAATGTACCACACCCACCTCAGTGGGAAGCTGTAATGCCTGCAAAAGTTTAGAAATGAGGGTAGCATTGATTATGGGGGAGCCCTTGGTAGTGAGGAAGCCCCTTTTCTTCCAGAGTGCAGAGTGACTGTGGGTGATAAGAAAAGCATATTTAGAGTCAGTATAAATGGTTATGCATTTTCTCTGGGCCAGAGTGAGTGCCCACGTGAGAGCAATCAGCTCTACTTTTGGGGAGATGGTGCCCTCTGGCAGCTGTTGGACTTCTAGGGTGGAGGAGTTGGTGACCACCGCATAGGTCGCCCGTCATTATCCGTTGAGTCCCAGTACAGAACTCCCATCTACAAAGAGTATTAGATCTGGATCTTTTAAAAGGAAATCTGATGATCCATCTCGGGGTCTATTGAGGAAATCTATTAGTTCTGTACAAGAGTGGGTGGGTTCCGGAAGTGTCATTGATGCTGGCAGTAGAGTGGCTGGGTTGAGTCGGGGAGAGAGCAAAAGAGTGACTGAAGGGTTTTCAATTAACAGGAGGTGAAATTCTTGTAGGCGGGAAGGACTTAACATAGAGAGAGATTGGTGTGAAAGGAGGTCGGTGAGCCTGTGGGAGGAGAAGACAGTGATGGGTTGGGAAAAGGTGAGATTAGTAGCCTCTTTGGTGAGTTCAGCTGCCACGCCCAGTGCCTGGAGGCAAGGCTGCCAACCTTTGAAGGTGGTGTCTAATGGTTTAGAGAGGTATGCCACAGGACGGTATGTAGGCCTCACAGGTTGAGTCAACACGCCAACAGCATTGCCGTGTTTTTCATCAGTGAAAAGGTGAAAGTGGCATCTGGGGTCAGGTAAAGTGAGAGGGGGAGAGGAGATGAGGGCATCTCGAAGGGTAGAGAAAACCCTTTTGATGGCGTTGGAGGATGAGGATGTGAGAGGTCTCGTGGAAGTCTCTTTTGCAGCCTCATAGAGAGGTTTGGCTAAGAGAACAAAATTGGAAATCCAGTGTTGAAAGAAGCTTATTAGATTGAGAAAAGAAAGAATCTGAAGGAGTGTGAAAAGGGGATTCCATCCAAACTGCTTGTCAGAGGTGGCGTGTGAAGGGGAAAAGAAGGGGTCCCATCAACTCTTATAGCTGAGACCTGTGAGGGAACTAGAGGTCCAGAGTGTGATGGCAAAACAGAGAAGGTAGCTTTTGTGTCCATGAGAAATGAGATGGACTTAACCATTACTTGCAGCATTACCCTGGGCTTGGTGAGGGTGATGGGAGGTCTCCGAATCCAGGCCATGTCAGTTATTCATGAGGTCTAGGAGTTCAAGTGGTGGGCCCATCTGGCTGGCTTGGCCTCCCATTTGGGTGGCTTGTCCTCCATGTAGAGTCACTGAGGAAGAGCTGTTACCCAAAGGGGGCAATTGCTCCACCAGTGACTGGGCTGCTTGTAGTTAGGGCAGAGCTTAGTGGGTGGTCTTGGTCAGGGGCACTGCCAGGACCAATGACCCTCCCTGTCACATTTAAAGCAAGCTCCTGGTGAGGTTCCTCTCTGTGATCCAGACTTGGATTGGGCACCTCCTATGCCTTGCCCTTGTTGCTCTGCTGGGCTTAGGGCTGCCATAAGAGCCTGGGTTTGGAGCATTACCTTCTGCTGCAAGTGGGCCTGGCGAGTAGCCTTGGCCTTTTTCTACTAGCCACAAGCATTAAAAACTTTAAATGCCATGTTCACAGGTCTCAGATAGAGGTTTGGGGGTTGAGAATAAGAGAGAAGGGCTGTTGGGGAACCCAGCACCCAGATCCAGCAGGAAACGCTGAAGCCAGAGGCAGGACAGGGCCAGGCCTTCCTGCAAGAATACCAGGGCTGGGCCATGGGGTCAGGAGCCGTGAAAACCTGTGTGAGGGTCAATGGCCGGTGGAGGAGGGCCTGAAGAAGGAGGCGCTTAAGAACACAGTGGAGAAGGGAGGGGCTTCTGGCCAGGAGGGGAGGGGGCTTTCTGGAGGGAAGAGACCAGAATGGAAGAGGTCCGCAGAGGGACCAGAGAGGGGTCCTGAGAGAAGGGCACCCCCCAGGGGTTGGGCAGGAAAGGGAGAGAGTTGGAGGTCGTCAAAAGAGAAAAGATCAGGAGTGGAGGGTTTAGCTGAGGTTTCTCTGGCCAAAAAAAGACCTGAGCCATAGAACAGAAGCACAGAGATTAGGATGAGAGTGCAAATACTAGAAGCCCTGAATGTAAGGGATTTCCAACCATTTCCCAGTTTTTTGTCAATAGTTATATTAGTGAGGGTGTTAAAATTGAAAGTTCCTTTAGGAGGCCACCTGGTTTGATTATTCAGCGGGTATTGTGGCCAGGCCACATTGGAGAAGATCAGTTTCTTCTTCTTTAGGGAGGGAGAGATTCCAGATAAGGCACTCCAGAAGTGTTTTTGAGTCAGGTTTAAATTCCTGTGCCTCTATGGCCACCCTCAGTTCTCAGAGTAATCAGAGATGAGAATTGGCATCCCACAACTCAGGCTCTGGTCACCAGATGGTTAGGTAGAGTCAGTGTGTCTGGAACGTCTCTACGGGCATACATGCACTCAGAATGGATAAAGAGGTCCCTCACACAGCTGCAATTAAGATCAAGGAGTCTTGGTGGAAAGAACTGAAGGGAGGCTGGAGGCAAGAAGACTTACCGCACCACATGCCAAAGTGGGTGCAAGATCGGAGGTCCTGGTTCTTCCTCGGAAAAGAAGGGGAGAGGAGCGGCCCCAGTGAGCTTCAAGCTCTTCCTGGGTCTTGGTACCAAATGTAAGGTATTTCCCCGCTGAAGAAGAAAGAAGGGCATAGTCACCAAATGTGAAATACCAAAAGTTTTACTTAGTAGAGCGCATCCCGGATGAGGTTCTCTGGTCCACAAAACAATCCAGAGAAGTCGCGCAGATTCTTCCGCCCGGGGTGGGGGGTAATTTATACCATCGGTAGGGTGGTCGGGTTGTATGACGTGGTGAAATTTCATTGGCTGACAGACAGTCGTTCTTTTTTAAAGTGTTCCTGAGAACTTTTTGGCGGGCATGGGTGTGGGTGGTTCCAGCCAAAGTCCCAGACCTGGTTCCTCACATGACTTTTCCCCATTGCCAACTGACCTCACATACTTCCCTTTCTGTTCAGGACTCCAAAAGCCACTGATTTATCTCAGTATTCCTAGAATCAAAGGTTTCTACCTCATTAGCCTCATTCACCTTTGTTCCCCATCTCCTTCTCTCTGCGCAAACTCTGAACAAACTGTCTTCTCCTTTAGTACTCTGCTATCTTGGCTGCTTCTCCTCTGCAATGCTAATTTCAGGAACAGAGAGAGAGAGAGAAAGAGAGAGAGAGAGAGAGAGAGAGACCCTTGTCTCCCTTATTTTATAGTGTAGAGATTAAAGCCTTTATGCCAGTATACAAATAAGGAAGTCTCTGTACAAGGCTACTTTTCTGAGGCATAAATAGGATTCCTTATAATAGTGCACCCCCTCTCCCCCCACATCATGCAACAGTCAAGGATGTGGGAAAAGCTTAGTTTTGAGAAGATCTTAGTATTAAAAGAGTAGGAAAGGTTTAGTATTAAAACAAAGTTTTAGGCTATAAGGACCTTGCCTGCTTACAGTCTGTCCCCCATACCCAATGCAAACTATAAGTGAGCAAACATATACATCATATTTGCAAACTTATTTGACCCACATGTGGACATACATAATTATGTTTAAGCTCAACATTATACTGCAGTCTTCCCTTCAAATTGCAGGGGAACAGACTTTGTCACTCAAAAATAAGTCTTCTTGGCATAAGGATTATTTTGGGCTGTTTATTTTTGAGAAGCAGCAGACATAGGAGGAGCGTTGAAAGGAAGTACCTTTTGTAAAAGACATTTACATTTATAAGTAAAATCTCCAAGGGTAAAGGTGTCTCCCTTGCTGTACAAGGAAGAGGGGAATGACTTCATCCCTAGAGATTGTTCTCAATGAAGAAGACTAGGACTTAAATCGCAAAGCCACCTTATTCTCTGTGACTGGGCTTTTCCTGGTGTCCTCCCATAACTGACTCTCCCCACCCTCCAACATCTTCTTTTGTCTTTAGTTTAGAATGGTGTTTGAGGCGATGCATGGCTTCTGAAAATTTAGAGTTATACAGCTTTCTGGGTTTCTCCTATGTATTCCTGTTATTAAACTTGTGTGGTTTTTTTTTCCTGTTAATCTGTTCTACATCAATTTCAGTAAGAGGTCAGCCAAAGAACCTAGAAAGGTAGGAGTTTTTTTCTCCCCGAGAGAAGCAAACACTCTTACTCTACTTCTACTACCTCTACTATAGTGGATGTCATCACTTCCATAATTAACCATTAAAACCTCAAATTTGCACTCTCTGATACTGGCCCTTCATCTTTATCGCCTATTTCCATTCAAGTTTTAAATTATTGCTACGATCAAGAAATTTCAGGGACTTTATAAGTCAGGACTTCTTTGATATAAGTTCATGAAAAAGGAAACATATATTTAAAACCCCAAATTAAAACATCAAGTGTGACTTGCATTTCAATAAGGTGGCAGTGGTGATAAAGAATAGCATGAAAAATAAAAGAAGGAAAATTAATACATATATGTTTGCTAATTTAGATGAAATTAAAAGGTAGTATAATAAGAAAGGAAGATGTTAAAAAGATATCTAAAATTTTAATTATAACATAAAAATTCTACTATAGATTATCTTGGTTAAATGATATAACAAAACTAATTCCCTGTTACATCATTTTAAAAATGACAATTACAATTCTTCTGTTGTTCCTGGGGTTTAAATGCAAAAGTAGATTAAAAATCCATATAAAAGTTTCTTGTGCATAATAAGACAAATGGCCATAAAATATTGGCTTCTTAACTACTTCTGTCCCAGGGCAGTGCTTACTTAATATTTTTCTACTGTTTAGCTAAATAACCTAAAGTATATGATAAGGTATGATGAGGGGATAAAGTGACATGGATTCCAAAGAATAAAGAAGATAATTATTAAGTCTAAAATCTCCAGAAAATAAATCTATAGTATATTAATTGATTGGATCGGTAAACCTTGTGGTGGAAATATGCAGCAGATATCCAATAAAACCATTTTTCCAGGCACAGTATAACACTAGCCAACATAGCTTGCTATTGGGTTATCTTTTATTTATTTAAGAAGCAGCTCTATTATTTATTTATATTATATTTGTTTATTATATTTCTTTATTTACATTTATAAAATGTTAATGCCTCCTAAAATTATCATAGGCCAACAGTAGAAGTAATTTCCTGGGCTTGGGAAAACTTAGTTGTTATTTCTGGTGCCATGACTGGACAACCACTGCCTTTCCATTTTTATTTTCATTTTTCAGAAAAATTAAAAAAAATTTTTTATATTATTTAATTATTTATTCATTTTAGAAAGGAAAGACAGAAAGAGAAAGAGAGAGAGAGAGAGAGAGAGAGAGAAGCGGGGGAGAATCAGGAAGCATCAACTCCCATATGTGCCTTGACCAGGCAAAACCAAGGATTTCAAACCAATGACCTCAACTTTCCAGGTCCATGCTTTATCCACTCCTCCACCACAGGTCAGGCAAACCCTTCCATTTTTTTTTCCAAAGTGAGAAGCCAGGGGCAGGGGAGCAGACAGACTCCCCACATGCACTCGACCTTGATCCACCCGGCATGCTCACAAAGGGGTAATGCTCGGCCCATCAACCAGAACCATTTTAGCATCTGAGGTGGAGGCCATGGAGCCGTTCTCAGCGCCCGGGTCAACTTTGCTTCAATGGAGCCTTGGCTGCAGGAGGGGAAGAGAGAGATAGATAGGAAAAAGGGAGAGGGGGAGAGGTGGAGAAGCAAATGAGTTCTCCTGTGTGCCCTGGCCTGGAATCAAACCCGGGACTTCCACACGCTGGGCCGATGCTCTACCACTGAGCCAACCGACCAGAGACCAGCCCTTCCATTTTTAATTTCTTTTTTTTTTATTTATTCATTTTAGATAGGAAACACACACACACACAGAGAGAGAGAGAGAGAGAGAGAGAGAGAGAGAGAGAGAGAAAGGGGGAAGGAGCTGGAAGCATCAACTCCCATATGTGCCTTGACCAGGCCAGTGCAGGGTTTTGAACTGGCGACCTCAGTGTTCCCAGGTCAACACTTTATCCACTGTGCCACCACAGGTCAGGCCGCCCTTCCATTTTTAAATCAACAGGGTACTTAAAGAGTCATTTGACAAAAAAAAAAAAAAAAAAAAAAACTTTCTGAGAAGTTCAGGCTAATACTACATATCTTCTGAGAAGTTCAGGGGAGCAATGAAACCAAGTGTGCAGAATGACTATAAGTTAGGTGGAAAGATAGCATGGAAACAAAAGTAGAGATTCTCTAAAGCAATTGTGTATCATTGTACTATCAGTCCTCTTGATGTCACAGGGGATGTTATTCTGATGTAAAATACAGAGATTGACAATTCTGTGATTAAAAATAGCCATACACTGAGTGAAAAACATTTTAGGAATAACAATCAAATTATTTATCTTATATTTTATTGTTTTATATGTATGTGAGAAGTATATATGAAACACATGTCAAAATTGAGTCTAAAAGATCTTCGCATAATTATAAAATAAAATTACTGAGGCGGTTTTAATTGCAGTGTCCTTGTATTGTTTCTTCTTGATAATGATGAATATAATAGATTGTCATACAACTGACCAAACCTTGAATTTAATGAAGTGCAGTAGCTGCTCAGATGCTATAGAATAGTGACATAGAATGTATCCTAAAATAAATATTCTTATGGACATTTCAGTTTTCCTTGTCTTTCCTCACTAGTTTAGGTTTAGCAGTCAATAGAAACACATTGTGGATGACACACAAAGTTGTAGGTTTTACATTTTTTAATATAACAGCATGGAAGAGCAAACAGTGAACACATTTAAAAAAACTAAGAGGAAGTATAAAGGGGCTCCTTTATGAAAATAAATAGAGTAACTGTGTGATTATACAGATCCAATTGTCTATTGACTTGATATTTTATGGCCATATCGCACAAAGTGTTCTGTTCTCTGGAAAGCATGACTGGTTTAGCTGTATTATATTTGTGCAACGAAAAATGTGCAAGGGTACTCTCTTTGTAGTCTGAAGAAACACCCAGTGTTCTCAGAGATGAGCATTTTTTGTGTGGGGGCTTAAATTCTAAAAACACAATATCTCAATCTCACTTTCCAAGATTTTTAAAGTAATATAAAATAAGTGTGCTAGGCAAAGAGAAAGCTGAAAAACATCAGAGTAAAATTATTTCTATGGCAAAGCATATAGATTAAAGAAAAACACAGAAATACTTAAGTCCAAATTTGCTCAATTGTGGCCTGCATTTTGCATCTGCAGTATGTGGGCACAATTCAAATGCGATGACATCTGGCATACTGTAAGTGCAGTAATCAACAATTGCAGAAGCATTTAAATTTGGCTGCACTTATGGGAAATAGAGAAAACACAATTAAGAAGATATGTGCCAAAGATAGTTTTAAACTCACAATTTCCACATAACTCATTCTTCAGATGGGAGAGACCAGAGCCAAGGCTGAAGATGAACTGAGAGGGAACCAGAGGTTGGGAAACCACAAGCAGTTCAATCATGAAGTGATGGAAATAGGGAGGAGGGGCTTCACAGATGATTAGATCTGGTTACACAACCCAGAGGGAGTTGAAATAATTGCTTAAATCCTTTGTATCACATGTCTTTCAGTTGTAAAGAGAGAATGACAAAATAATGGAATAAGAAAAAGGGTGTAGGTTTATAAAGAGAATTAAAGTAGAATGCTGTAAGGTAGGAGGCACCATGAATATGAATCAGTTTTCTTTTTCAACTTATTTTTCTTTTATTTCTGTATGTATATTTTATTGCTAATGATGATAATTTTTATGTATTTTACTTAACAAGTGTATTTTAATTTGACTTAAAAATTCAGCTGCTTGATACCCTAAGGGCTTGACAATCATTATTCATTCTAAACCATGTGTCAAAAGCCTCTATTGTGCAAATTAATATTCTAGGTGCTCGAATTATAGTTGTGAGAAGAGACAAAGATCGTTGGTTCATTGTCATCTACTGGGTAAATGATACACTAATCAAGTATACATAAAAAATAAAGGGACATTACAAATGTAATAAGCATCCTGGATAAAGAAATTTACCTTGTAACATAAAAGGGTACATAAATCAAAAACAATTAGGGAACAATTTAGTGAACTGATGGAGGAAACTAGGCAAAAGTCTTACTTACATTCTTCTATGTAGTGAATTATTAACACTGCTGATTATGTTTCATCTAAAAGTTAAAAAGTTTCTGTAATTTTTCTTCTGCTAATTTTACTAAAAACACAGTTGGTGATTCTCTAATAAAAGCTTTTCCTTCTTTAAGTATATTGTTTTAAAAAGTTGTAAATTATGATTTTTTTCAGTTTTGTTTTTGAACAATTCACAGAACATAGAAGACACTTTTACCCTGAAATACAAAGGTGATGTCAGACAACTTACTAATGTAAGCTAAACACCTGAAACACAGACACTGAAAATTTAGCTAGTGAGAACCATGTGGTCATTCTCTTCATGTGAAACTATAACAACTAAACAAACAAACTCAAGAGAATTAGGATTAAATTAACAAATACAAAGTGTAAAACACTGAGAAGCATTTATAGTCCTTTACTTCAATTATATTTTTTCTAATAAATCCTATTTGTATATAATTTTTCATCATCCAAACTATATCATTTAAAAAATTGAATACATAAAAAATGAGGCCTGCCAGAAAAGGTTATAATTAAAAATACCCTAATGATGAAAATGTAACATATTTATTATATCAATGACATCAAGGAATATGTAGTATTAGCCTGAGATCCTTACAGGCCAGAACCTAAGGCCCTGAAAAGATGATCTTCTGTATAATTTCCTGCGCCCCACATCCCCCCAAAAAAGTGGTTCTTTGTTAAATGTAGAGAAGAAACACTGTACAAATGAGGGAAAATATCAAAAAATAGAAAATACTTAAACATAACTTACCTATTTCATACTAATTAATCCATAAAAAAATCATTTGCAATATTTGCCAACATTTGCTTAGTATTGATTCTTGGAATAACCAAGAATGTGCAGAAAGCACTATTCTGTTCTCATATACTGCAGTGACAACAGGTTATTTCTATATGGTTCACATTTTGGAAGTAGTTGTAATAAAAGCTATAAAAGTTAGTGGTTTGTTTTATTTTATAATCATACAAATTAATTCACAGATCAAAAACATTTTATGACAAACCACCTTTGAAATACAAAAATTGTATTATGTGGCAATTCTTTACATGTACCTTCTTCCAAACTGTCATTAAAACCTGGATGATTTTTATAGCTCTATAATAATGTTTGTTTTTATTATGTAATATTGCTCATTGCCAATGAAGTGCAATGCTTAAACTCTGTCTTCTTTAAAATTTTGTCAGTTTTTGCCATAGAGTGAATTTACTTTCACTGAATTTCTTGTGATAATAAATATTTATAATGGTGGCTCCAAACAGTGTTTGTAATGTATATAACTATCAATAAAATCATAAGCCCATTTTAAACTACAAAACACATTGAGTATGAACAAAAACATATAGTTGGATTGGTGAGGTCACATGTCAAAAACCAAATGATGATAAAGTCTTTAAATCAGGGTCATTTATAACAGTGATGAGTATCTGTTATACATTCTTTCTTCTGTGTTTATAAGATACATTTTTGGGGAGATAGCAAACTGTTTTCAACATAAAAATTCCTTAAACTTGATGCATTTATAGTTTGATTTCTATGGCCTTACTTAAAACACAACTCTAAAGTGGATAAACTTTCAGATGTATTCAAATATTTAATTTAAATATTGATTTATTTACATTTCTTCTTACATGGAGTTGTCTTCAGCCATCCCTAGAGTGCTAGCACAGAGGTCTGTTACAACAAATTACTGATCAGCCAGTTGATTAAAAACTAGTTTGTGATTTATCTGAAAGACATTGTTTACAATCATACACCCTTCCTTTTGTTTCAGAGCATTTAAAAAGCCCTGTAACTTCTCAGAGAAAAGCAAAGACCACGTACCCTAGCAGGGCTCACTATAGAGTCTCTGATACAACTTGGAAAGGGACTTATGGGCAGTTTACTCCCTCATTTGTCCTTTAAAACTTTTCTTCCAATTGACATCAAGGAATATGTAGTAATAGCCTGAGATTCTTACAGGCCAGAACCTAAGGCCCTGAAAAGATGATCTTCTGTATAATTTCCTGCTCCCCCGCCCCCCCCAAAAAAGTGGTTCTTTGTTAAAAGTAGAGAAGAAACACTGTACAAATGGGGAAAATATTGAAATATAGAAAATACTTAAACATAACTTACCTATTTCATACTGATTAATCCATAAAAAATTCATTTGCAATATTTGCCAACATTTGCTTAGTATTGATTCTTGGAATAACCAAGAATGTGCAGAAAGCACTATTCTGGAGAAGAGCTTTCTTTCTCAAATGAAATAGTAATCAAATTACTTGAAAAGAAATTTATGTGCATTTGTGTGTTATTTTAGAGATATCTTATTTTTATATATTTTTAACAGAATAAAAGTAAAAAAATAATAATACTATCTGGGTCATTCTCAAATAACATTTTCTGCCTCTTAGACTGAGGGTCAGCCTGTGATTTAAACTTTTATTCATTTGAGAAATATTGAATTAATAGGCTTATCATTAGAACAGACTTAGCTAAATGAGTAGCATATAAATATTAGGGGATTCCTTCCTCAAACAGCTGCTTCCCTGGTGTTATGCCATTTCAATCTGACCAGTGACCCAACTAGAACTAGAGCAGCTATTTAATAATTTCATAGTTACCAATCAAGCATTGGTAGTTGTCACCACTCCCTCTGGAACATGTAATACTTAATAAGGTGAAAAAACTTCAGTATATTGTTTTAATAGTCAGGTTTTATAACATCAACAATGAAAATGTTTGTGTATATGAGTAAGACTATTACATGATTCTTAGGTTCTTTTTTAAAACTTTTAGTAGCTGTTTGAGAGAGATTATTATTAGCCTCATTTTACAGATGTAAAAGCTGAGGATGAAAAGTTGACAAAGTCATTGACTGTCACACACAAAAAAGTAATTAAGCTGCCATCTGTCTTATTCCAAGACAAACCCAAAGGTGATGGGAAGAGTTCAAATCAAAAGAACAGTGAAAAGAGAGAAGAAGAAAAACAATTGTCTTCCTGTTTCTAGACTATACCTAAATGCTTTCCCAACTTGTTCTTAGTATTCTAGTGAAAAGATTTACTCTCAATTCCCAAGCAATCTCAATGAAAGTTCAACTGATTAAAATTTTTTTATCCCAGCACTGAATAACAAAAGTCCTAAAAAGCAATTTTTGGAATCACATTGATATAATAATGACATCATTATGTTTACAGGCTGCTAGGGTCTGAAAACTAGGTGTGCTTTATAGATAACAATACTTACCAATTGCATGGAATTCATCAGGTGTTAAGTTAATCTGATTTAAGGTATAACTCACCCTGACTCCTGCTATGCAAAAAAAGAAAAAGGCACAAAATCATTGAAAAACTAGGAGTGTGTTAGAAATAGCCTTATCTTTGAATTGTCTAATTTTGGTGGGTTATGTCTTCATCATACTTTCCAGCAATATAGCTTTTTGAAGTGAATTTCTTTTTTGACCAGAAGAAATAAATGAGTAGATGAGTAAAGGAAAGATGAGGTTCTGGAGAAAAATAAAAACTTTCTAATACATCTTCCATCTACTAGGTACAGCGTAGTTACTTATGTAGCCAACCATTGTCTTAATTCTTAAAGCCACAATGAGATCTATTGTTGAATACTGAAGATTAAATAATACTTGAAGTTACACAAAATATCACATATTGCAGGTACCAAATTACTGTCATTTAATTAAATTGTAAATCAACCTCCTTCTTATTCCTGAAACAGATTTAGTCACTGAAAATCACTAAAATCTTCCTTCTTTTCAGCTGAACCATTAATGTCTTTTGTATTGTAACAACTATCATGTGACTCCTCTCAAAAATAATAGAGAACAGGCAATCACTGCTGCAGAGAAAATCCTTTAAGAAGTTCTCACGAGCAAGGTATATCTATTTGTTTTTCTTTTCTCCTTTTGTATCTTTAGAAGGTTCCTTATTGCAGGTGTCAGCAAACTTCTTAAAGGGCAAGAAAGTAAATATCATAGAATTTTGATAGCCACTGGGTCTCTGTCACAACTATGAACTTTACCATTATACAGGAAAGTAGCTATAAACAATAAATAAGCAAATGGTATAGCTGGGATTCAATAAAATGTTCTTACAAAAGTAAGACAGAATTGACCCTGTGAGTCCAGGTGGCTGACTTTGTCCATGCAGGTTGGCTTCCCAGTACCATTTACTTGGCCAGTGTACCCCACTGAAGGATTTTTTACAATTTCTAAATTCACTTACTGCCAATAATCTGGATTTTCTTATTTTTCTTTTAATAGAAAATTTTCTTCACATTTAAACTCTAGCTATTCTTCTAATCCCACATCAAGTCCACCTCACTAGAGAACTTCAGTGAGCATAACATACTGTGCATATGAGAGTATCATAAACTCATCCATTAAGTGATCTTTTCTCTTGTTGCCTTACAATGGCATTCATTATTTCACATATAGAATCTTTTTTAACATTGAAGAAAAAATAAGCAATCTGATTTAAAAAGTGGGTGAAGAACTTGAATAAACCTTCTCTCCACCAAAAAAATATATTAATGGTAAGATGCTCAGCATCACTAGTCATCGGTAAAATGCAAATCAAAGCCATATTGAAATATCACCTCACAGCTGTTAGGATGACTATTATCAAAAAGACAAGAAACAACAAAGGTTGGTGAGACTGTAGATAAAAGAAACCTTTGTGTACTATTAGTTAATGTGTAAATTGGAGCAGCCATTATGTAAAACAGTATGAAAGTTCCTCAAAAAATTAAAAATAGAACTACCATATGATTCAGTAATTCCATTAATGTGTATAAATTCAAAGGCAATGAAATTACTGTCTCAAAGAGATATTGAGACCTCTGTGTTCATTGTGGCATTATTCACAGAAGCCAAGAGGTTCAAACAACCTAAGTGTCCATCAACAGATTAATAGATAAATAAATAGTCATATGATGTATATGTGTGTGTTTATTTATAAACACACAATGGAATATTATTCAGTTATAAAAAAAGAAGAAAATTTTGTCTTTTGCAACAGCATGAATGTACCTTGTAGGCATTATGCTCAGTGAAATAAATAAATAAAAAGACAAATACTGTATATTTTTACTTACATAATAGAACAGTGATTGCCAGATGCTTAGTAGTGGAAGAAATGGGGATGTTGGTCAAAGGCTTTAAACTCCCAGATGTAAGATAAATAAGATCTGGGGATCTAATATACAGCATGATGACTGTAAATAACAAACTATATTATATTCTTGAAACTTGTTAAAAGAATAAGTCTTACATGTTATTACCACACACAAAACTGTGAAAGATTGGAGATGTTAACTAACCTTATTGTTAATCACTTTGCTATATATACATACATCTAATCATCACATTGTATACTTTAAACTTATCTGTTATATGTCAATAATATCTTAATTCATTTGGTAAAAAAGAACTAAAGGGAACCTGAGGTATCAGGTGGTATGATTCTCTTATTTAGGAAGTATGAAAATCAGAGGCTATGTAATTTTCTATGGTCAAATGACAAAAGGCAATAGTAAAACCCAGCTCTCCTGAATCCCACTTTAATGATCTTTATTAAGACTGTAAAAATCTTAGCCTTACATAAGGATTCCTAAGAGGATATAACTAAACATCCCATCAAGTACAAAAGCTACTCTATCAGTTCACTAGCAACTAATATCCACTTCCAATATTTTTAATCATAGGGAACTAAGCACTGATATGTTTCTACTTACATATTACTTAGTTTTTAAAAGGAACTTTGTGAGTCCACTTTCTATTAAGCCAAAATGACACTTTAAAATATTTTCCTAATGCATGCAGAGTTGATGAAATGGTGATCTAGTGAAAGTCTTTGTTCTTATTAATAAAAATTATAAGTAGAAAGTAAAATGAGAAGCTTCATTACTTCCTGTGGAGATATAGCCATGGATGGACAAATCTAATTGCTATCTTATATTGAGCAAAACCTCCTTCTCTGTAATATTTATTTGCTCTTACTCTACAGACTTACTCCCAACAGTATCTTGTCTCATTTTTTTTTCCCCTGTATTTTTCTGAAGTGAGAAGCAGGGAGGCAATATGCACCCAACTGGGATCCACTTGACATGCCCACTAGGGGGTGCTGCTTTGCCCATCTGGCCCTTTGCTCTGTTGAAACCAGAGCCATTCTAGCACCTGAAGCAGAGGCCATGGAGCCATTCTCAACGCCTGGGTCAAATTGCTCCAATGGAGACTTGACTGGGGGAGGAGAAGAGATAGATTGAGAGAAAGGAGAGGGGGAGTGGTGGAAAAGTAGATTAGTGCTTCTCCTGTTTGCCCTGGCCGGGGATCAAGCTTTTCTTACTTTTACATGACAAATATTTGCATATTTGAGAAATATTGTCATAGCTCCTCTTAGAATCCTTTTTCAGAGTAAACAGCTTTAGAACTGTCATTAATTATTCATATCATATGATATCAAGAACACTTCCAACAACTCACATATATGTATGTCACTCTTAAAATGTGGTGATTTGCCAAATGGCAAGTGATCTGACCAGCACAGAATACAGTTAGTCTCTTGTCTTTCATGACTTGTAAGATGGAATTCTGTTAATATAGAATGATCACACTTAAGATAGACTCTCTTGGTTTAATCTGTTAATAGTTTGTACATATTTCTTACTCTTTAAGTAGATGTCAATAAGTTAAATCAGAAATAAGTCAGTTATAACAAATTTCCATATACACTATTTCCTATTATTTATTGTCAGCTGAATATTTAATACATGTTTGAAATCCACACTATCATATCAAATTCCAAGTTGTATGATTAGCTTCATATGTTGTCACTGGTAATGCTGCATGGTTGGAGGCTCTTGACTTAATTTCCTAAATTAGTGGGCCACTCTTCAATAATGAAAACATTCTTTTATGAGTGTTAAAGTAGTTGGAAAAGAAATATTGAAAACAAATATGCTTTGTGAAGGCTTAACAGTAATATCAAAGATAGGACAGGGCACTGTGTTTAGATCTACCTTTCTTGTGAAACTCTCAGAGTGCTAAAGGTTGAAATTGCTCTGAACTTGTTTTTACACATAGCCATTGGCTGCATCTCATCATTTACCATCTAAAGTTGTGAGAACAGACTCTCCAAGGCTGATGATGAGCTCTGAAAGAGATCTTAAATGTATCAATAAGTCTCTACCTGAGATCCGAATTTATCCCACATAGCATTTTGCTGAGTTAAATGATTTTAACCCAATTTCCTTTAATTTTAGATTCCTCTTTATGATTGTCACTTCAAAGATATTATTTTGAAAGAACAAAAGAAATAATTATGTTTGACAGATGCATGTGTAGGCAAAACCAGATTAAACAATACAAAAACAAAAGCAGAATATCTGATTCTATCAATGCCACAATACTCTCATCAAGCTATTAGCTGGAGATCTGAAGATGGGCATGGAATTTTCTAAGTCTTCTAAATTAGTGTGAGGCAGCCTAAAGCTGCCACATCAAAGTTCTTATCTATAGGACCAGCAGATTAAAATCATTTGCAAGTGTCAGCTCAGCCCTTCTAGTCTCATCTTGAGTGACTCATTAACTTGTTTTCAGTAGTGGTAAGGGTTGATCAATGAGCTAGTTAAAGTCTTTCAGCATGAATTTAGGTTTCATACTGGATTGACCAAAGCTGTGGCTGTCATTTTCATGTAACAACAACTCTGTGGAATTTGATGACCTCAGGTTACACTTATTCATGTATCTCTTTAAAAGAGATATCACAGATTGTCCTATCCACACTGCATTGTGAGATGGGGAGTGGCATCGTCATCAGACACAGCTTTTGGCACAGGGGCAGTGGCTGACAGAGAATGCTTAACCAGCTCCTATGATCTTGTAATGTTAAATCCATGGAATATAAATCCATTATATCTCTCACGATTCTTCTGCTTTAGTGATCAAATAATAACTGATACAAACAGACATAGTCTGAAATCCAATGTCCTGCCTGAGATGCCTGCTTTCAGATGCCTGCTTTCAGTGATTCCCAATCTCCCTCATATTCCTGTTTACTAACTTCTTTCAACATTGTGAAATCCTGACATGAAATAGACCTTTCCCCTGGATTTTCCCAATAGTCGCGGTATTTGTTGAACACCTACCTCACTGAAGTTTTCAGTCAATGTAAAGGGTTTACATTTTAAAAAAAAATGTGAAGTTGAGAAGTGACCATGTGCTTCCCTTTCTCCCTTTTCTCCCTCTTTCCCTGCCACAGCCAGTGGCTCAGTTAGTCCGAGCATCAGCCTCAGGTGCTGAGTATAGCTGGGTTGATCTAGCATCAACCCCAAATGGGGGTTGCTGGGTGTATCTTGGTCTGGATGCATATTGGAGTCTGTCTCTCTATCCCACTACTCTCACATAAAAAAAAAATGTGAAGCACATCTGGTCTAAGTTTTTTCATCACTTTATCTTTAGTCCTTTTCACTGTCACATATCTTTATATGCTCAAGGTTTAGATACTTTGCTCAGTTCCAGATTTACTCCAAGACTATGCTCACCTGTCTTTATTTTTCTATTTTCTGGATAGTCCTTTTCCTTTGCTCTTCAAATACCTATTTTATATTTTATATTTCATTTTATATTTCAGAACTATTAATTTCTCCTCTTGGTAGTTGTATCCGAAGATTCTAAAAGTGTTCAAACCAAGGCTCACCTATTCTGTATCTTATTTTTAAAAAATTTATTTAATTAATTCTTTTTACATAGATTCTAGGGTGATCCTGACTGTATCCCCCTCCCCCATATTTCACTCAACATCTCCCTTACCCCTCTCCTGACAGCGCCCTCCCCCCTTCCCTTCCGGTTTATCCCCTTTCCCTCTGTCCTCTTTTCCTCTGGTCCCTTTGACCCCTCCTCTGTCTCAATTCCTTTCCTCAATTCTCAGTGTTCCTTGGATTCCTCAAATGAGTGAGGTCATATAATATTTTTCTTTTTCTGCCTGGCTTATTTCACTCAACATAATAGTTTCCAGGCCCCTCCTTATTGTTGCAAAAGATAATATTTCCTTCTTTTTCTGGTGCCATAGTATTCCATTGTATATATGTACCAAAGCTTTTTAATCCACTCGTCTACTGATGGACACTTGGGCTGTTTCCAGCTCTTCGCTATTGTGAACAATGCTGCCATAAACATGGGGGTGCTTTTTTTTTTTCAGATGGTGATATGGTGTACTTTGGATATATTCCTATAAGTGGGATAGCTGGATTAAAGGGCAGTTCCATTTCTAATTTTTTGAGGAATCTCCATACTGTTTTCCACAGTAACGCACCAGTCTGCATTCCCACCAGTAGTGGAGGAGGGTTCCCCTTTCTCCACATCCTTGACAGCACCTATAATATGTTGTTGTGTTAATGAGAGCCATTCTGACTGGTGTGAGGTGGTATCTCATTGTGGTTTTAATTTGCATTTCTCTAATGATTAGTGATGTTGAGCCTTTTTTCATGTGCCTATTGGCTATCTGTAGGTCCTCTTTGGAGAAGTGTCTATTCATTTCTAGTGCCCATTTTTTGGATTGGATTGTTTGTTTTCCTGATGTTGAGTTTTATAAGTTCATTATAAATTTTGGTTATTAACAGTTTATCAGATGTATTGTTGAATATGTTCTCCCATTGTGTAGTTTGTCTTTTTATTCTGTACATATTGTCTTTGTGCAAAACCTTTTTAGTTTGATATAGTACCATGTGTTTATACTGTCTTTTATTTAATTTGCCTGAGGAGATAAATCAGCAATTATATTGCTTCGATAAATGTCGGAGAGTTTACTGCCTGTTTTCTTCTAGAATGCCTATGGTTTCAAGGCTTACATTTAAGTCCTTTATCCATTTTGAGTTTCTTTTTGTGAATGGTGTAATTGGTGGTCTAGTTTCATTTTTTTGCAGGTAGCTGTCCAGTTTTCCCAACACCATTTGTTAAAGAGGCTGTCTTTACTCCACTGTATGCTCTTACCTTCTTTGTCAAATATCAGTTGTCCATAAAGATGTGGGTTTATTTCTGGGTTCTCTGTTCTTTTCCATTGATCTATGTGCCTGTTTGTATGCCAGTACCAGGCTGTTTTGAGTACAATGGCCCTGTAGTATAACTTGATATCAGGAAGTGTGATACCACCCACTTTATTCTTCTTTTTCAAGATTGCTGAGGTGTTCTTTTTTGGTTACATATAAATTTTTAGAATATTTGCTCTATATTCTTGAAGTATGTTGTTGGTATTTTAATTGGTATTGCATTGAATTTATAAATTGCTTTGGGTAATATAGACATTTTAATGATGTTTATTCTTTGTAACCATGAACACGGTATATGCTTCCACTTGTTTGTATCTTCCTTGATTTCTTTTATCAATGTTTTATAATTTTCTGAGTACAAGTTTTTAACCTCCTTGGTTAAATTTATTCCTAGGTACTTTTTTGTTTGTTTGTTTCAATAGTGAAGGGGATTGTTTCCTTAATTTCTCTTTCTGACATTTCATTGTTCATGTACAGAAATTACTGTGATTTCTGTGTGTTAATTTTATATCCTGCCACCTTGCTGAATTCATTTATTAGGTCCTGTAGTTTTTTGACTTAGCCTTTAGGGTTTTCTATATACAATATCATATCATCTGCAAATAATGATAGTTTTACTTCTTCTTTTCCAATTTGGATGCCTTTTATTTCTTCTTCGTGTCTGATTGCTGTAGCTAGGACTTCCAGTAATATGTTGAATAAGAGTGGTGAAAGGGGACACCCTTGCCTTGTTCCTGATTTTAAAGTAATTGCTTTAAATTTTGGTCCATTGATTATGATGTTGGCTGTGGGTTTGTCATAAATGGCCTTTATTATGTTGAGGTATGTTTCCTGTGTTCCCACTATGCTAAGAGTTTTGATCATAACTGGGTGCTGGAATTTATCAAATACTTTTTCTGCATTTATTGAAATTATCATGTGGTTTTTCTCCTTCCTTTTGTTTATGTGGTGAAGCACATTAATTGATTTATGAATGTTTTACCATCCTTGCTTTTCTAGAATAAATTCCACTTGATCATGATGTATAATTTTTTTAATGTATTGCTGGATCTGGTTTGCTAATATTTTGTTGAGAATTTTAGCTTCTAACTTCATCAGGGATATTGGCCCATAATTTTCTTTCTTTGTGTTGTCTTTGCCTGGTTTTGGAATCAGAATTATGCTCGCCTCATTAAAGGAACTTGGTAGTGTTTCTTCCTCTTGAATTTTTTGAAAAAGCTTGAGAAGGATAGGAGTTAGTTCTTCTTTGAATATTTGGTAGAATTCAACAGTGAATTCATTGGGTGAAAGGGTTTTGTTTTTTAGGAACTTTTTGATAACTGTTTTAATCTTTTTTGTTGTAATTGGTCTGTTTAGGTTTTCTGATTCTTCCAGGTTGAGTTTTGGAAGATTGTATGTTTCAAGGAATTTGTCCATTTCACCTAGGTTGTTTAATTTTTTGGCATTCAGTTCTTCATAGTATTTTCTTACAATATTTTATATTTCTGTTATTTCAGTTGTTATTTCTCCACTCTCATTTCTAATTTTATTTATTTGAGTCCTCTCTCTTCTTTGCTTCGTGAGTCTTGTTAAAGGTTCATCAGTCTTGGTTACCCTTTAAAGAACCAGCTCTTGGTTTCATTGATCCTCTGAATTGTTTCTTTAGCCTCTATGTCATTTATTTCAGCTCTGATCTTTATTATTTACTTCCTTCTACTACTTATGGGCCTTACTTGCTTTTCTTTTTCAAGTTCTTTTAGATGAAGGGTTACATTGTTTATTTGAGCTTTTTCAAGCTTTTTAAGGAATGCCTATAGTGCTATGAACTTCTGTCTCAGGACTGTTTTAGTTGTGTCCCATAAATTTTGAGTTGTTGTATGTTCATTATACTTGTTTCTAGAAATTATTTTATTTCCTCTTTGATTTCATTTTTAACCCATTTGTTATTTAATAACATGCTATTTATTTTCCATGTGTTTGAATATTTTTCAGTTTTTCTATTGTGATTGATTTCTAGTTTCATGCCATTGTGATCAGAGAAAATGGTTGATATGATTTCAATCTTCTTAAGTTTGTTGAGATTGCTATTGTGTCCTAACATGTGTTCTATCCTGGAGAATGTACCATGAGCACTTGAAAAAACTGTATATTTTGCTGCTTTAGGGTGAATGGTTCTGAAGATAACTATTAAATCCAGTTGATCCAGTGTGTCCTTTAAGTCTGCTGTTTCTTTGTTAATTTTCTTTCTTGAGGATCTATCTAGTGATGTAATTGGAGTATTGAAATTTCTTACTATTATAGTATTGCTGTTGATCTTGCCCTTTAAATCTATTAAAGTCTGCTTTATATATTTAGGAGCTGCTATATTAGGAGTAGATATTTATGATGGTTATATATTCATGGTGGATTGCTTCCTTTATAATTATGTAGTGACTTTCTTTATCTCTTGGTTTTAAAGTCCATTTTGTCTGATATAAGTATTGCTACTCCATCTTTTTTTTTCATTTCCATTTGCATGAAATATTTTTCTCCATTCTTTTACCTTCAGTCTATGTGCATGTTTTGTTTGAAGGTGTGTCTCTTGTAGACAGCATATGTATGGGTCCTGTTTTCTTATCCATGCAGCTACCCTAAGTCTTTTGATTGGATCATTTCATCCATTTACATTTAAGGTTAGTATTGATGTGTAGTTGTTTATTGCCATTTTATATTTTAAAGGTGTATTCCTCTTTTGCTATATTCTTTTCCCACTTTGATCTGTTTACAACAGGCCTTTTAACATTTCCTGCAGCATTAGTTTCGTTGTAATGAATTCCTTGAGTTTTCTTTTATCTGGGAAACTTTTTATTTCTCCTTCAATTTTAAATGATAGCCTTGCTGGATAAAGTAGTCTTAGTTGTAGGTTTTTGTTCTTCATTACTTTTAATATTTCTTGCCATTCCCTTCTAGCCTCAAATGTTTCTGATGAGAAGTTGGGTGTCATACTTATGGGGACTCCATTTTAGGTGATAGCCTTATTTTCTCTAGCAGCTTTTAATATTTTTTCTTTATCACTTAGCTTTGGTATTTTAATTATGATGTGTCTTGGTGTTGGTTTCTTTCGGTTTCTCTTTATTGAAGATCTCTGTGATTCTTGAACTTATGAAACCCTTCCTTGCATCAATTTAGGGAAGTTTTCAGCTATGTTTTGATTGAATGATGTTTCTATCCCTTGTTCTTTTTCTTCTTCTTCAGGAACCCCTATGATGCAGATGTTATTTCTCTTCATATTGTCACAGAGCTCTCTTAGAGTTTCCTCAGACTTTTTCAGTCTCTTTTCTTTCTCTGCTCTGCTTCCATGCCTTTGTTTATCTTATCTTCCAACTCGCTGATTCGATTCTCAGCTTCATCCATCCTGCTTTTAAATCTTCCATTGTGGTCTTCATTTCTGATATTGTATTTTTCATCTCTGCCTGATTCTTTTATAATATTTCAATGTTCTTTTTTATACTTGCTATCTCTTTATTTAGGTGTTCATAATGACCATCTATTGTTGTTCTAAGATTCCGTAAGCATCCTAACAATCAATATTCTAAACCCTGCATCTGAAAGCCTGGTTATTTCCATATTGCTTTGTTCATTCCTGGAGGATTCTCTTGTGGTTTCATTTGGATTGCACTTTTCTGTCTTCTCATTAGTCTGTGTGTTTGGGTGTGTTGTTTGTAGAACTGGATGAGTCTGGGCTTGGTGTTGTCTGCCTCCAATTTTGAGTTGTTTTATTTCTAGGTCTTCTTGGGTTGGCTTCTGCTGTTGTTTGTAATCCGCTGTGGAATTTGGCTTTTCTAATAGATCACCTCTGAATTCTTGGTGTGTTTTCTTCTCAGTGTTCTTAACTCAGTGATAGTCTTGTTTACTGATCTCAGCAGGGAGCTTATTTTAAACTGTATTCTGGAATGGGGTCAGTGTTACCTGAGACTCTGAAGGCCTGATATGCCAGTTACTCTCTCTGGGGGCAAGGTGCTTCCTCCACTTCAGTAGGGGAGGTGTGTCTCAGATCTCCATGGAGACCTGTGTTACTGCCCCTCTTCCCCAATTATTGTTTGTAGCTGTGTCTTTTTATTGCTGACTGGAGCTAGAGAGATATTTTAGAAGGTTGACTGGAACCACTTTAATCTTGTGTTCTGTGGAAGGATCAATCTCTCCCTTTGCAATGCCTCCTCCAACACTTTCCTCAGGTATGGCTGCTTCTTGCACTGGATTAGTCCTGCTGCTTAGGTCTTCCTGTGCATTTCACTGTTTGTCACTGGCTGTCTCTCTCTCCCCCTTTCCTTTTGGAAAACAAGCCAGTTCTTTCAACACACCTTGTTCCCAGGTCCCAAGGCAAATGACTGTGAGTGATATTTTCTACTTTTTCCTTAAATTGAAAGTCTTTCAGAATGAGAAGATGGCGATGGAGTAGGTGGATGTACCAACTTTCAACTCCCAGAACCAAAGTGGATTACAACTCAATTTTAAGAACCATCACCTGGATAAACCAACTTTGAGCTAAACTAAGTGGACTCTTCAACCAAGGAACACTGCAGAAGCCACATTAAGACTGGAAGAAATAGCGAAAACGTGAAGAGGGCTGCCCAGCTCCCGGAGCAGCTCAAACGGCAGCCCGGAGAGACCCGCGTGGCAGGAGGAGAGTTTGGCAGTGAGGGAGCTACCTGGGTCGCAGGAACCAAGCCCCAGACTGCAGTCCCAGAGCCTAGAAGAGGCGTTTGGATAGTATCGAGCTGTGAAGCAAGTGAGGATACTATTTGTGAAAAAGAGAGTTTTCTCAGACCCAAAAATCTTTTTAAAGGGACAGCTCAGAAAGCCTCTCTCACAACCACGCACCTGGGGCTCCGGGAACTGGGACAGAGGAGAGGAACAGAGCAGCGGGAACAAAGAGTGGACTGAAGGCACGGAGACACTCTGAGGGACAGCCACCCCGACCCACGGGCTGTCACTTCCCTAATCGAAAACGAGTATTTCCCCTGGAACTAGCAATACCAGCAAAGGGAGATAGAACACTAGCCAAACAAGCTCTCCTGCGGCAATTAGAGCAGAGCTGCTTATAGGGAGGGAGCTCCCAGGCCCACAGTGTGGAGACTTAGGGCACTTCTAGCCCCCTGAGGTTGCTGAAGCCTATGGTTGGGACAGGACGCTGAAACGCGGTCCTGTCGGTGTGGCAAAAGCTGTCCGGCAGCTGCGGGCCGCCTGTGACCCTACTTGTAGGGAAAAATACGGGCAGAGATCAGCTCTGCGACCCTGCGCTAGCCAGCCCTGACCACGAACACGGGGCTAAAACCAGGGACGGGCGAGGGGCCCGCGGCTGAGCTCACGCTGCCAACCCTGCCCAGATGGAGAAACCGCGGTGTGCCATCTGTGTGTGCGAGTGGGCTCCTAAGGCAGGGGCGAGGTAGACACTGAGACCAGCGGAAGTTTGCAGCTGAGCTCACGCTGCTTGCCCCACCCGACCAGAGAAACTGTGGATTACCACCCTACGTGCCTGAGCTTGCTCCGAGCGTGGGGGCGGGGTAGGACCTGGGTCAACCGGAAGCTAGCAGCTGAGCTCACACCAGCAAACATGCCCAGCCAAATATTCCGCAGTTTTCAGTTTCAGTCCCTGCGCAGGAGGGCCCTGGCCTTGAGGGCGGGGCTAAATTCTGGATGGGCAAAGGCTCACAGCTGAGAGCATGTCAAAAGCCCCGCCCAACCCATGAAACTCAGGCGAGCAGGCTCTGACTGAGGGGGCTGGGCATAAGCCTTCCGGAAAAAGGCTGGTTCCTCAGCTGAGCAAACGTGCTCACCTCTGCCTTAGGTGCTAAAGCTAGTGACTTGAGTGACAGCCCCTCCCGCAAAGGAGAGGCAGAAATCACAGCAATAGCTGCAGTGAGCAGGTGCTGGCAACGCCCACACCCAAAGACCCTAGGCAGCAGCAGAGGGGGTGGCAAGCCTGCAGACAGACCACACCTAGAGAACACAAAGGCAACACCTACTGGACCCCATTGGCCACAAGTTGCTTACACTCAGATAAAATGGGCAGGCAGAGGAATGCAAACCAAATAAACCAAGAGAAATCCCCAGAGAAGGACCTGAATGAACCAGATATAACCAAACTACCAGAAACAGAATTTAGAATAATGATAGTTAGGATGTTCAAAGAAATTAGAGCAACAATGGATAGTCACTATGAGCACCTAAATAAAGAGATAACAAGGATAAAAAATGAAATTGAAATAATAAAAAAGAACCAGACAGAAATGACAAATACAGTATCAGAACTGAAGACTACGATGGAAGGAATTAAAAGCAGGATGAATTACGCTGAGGATCGAATCAGCAAGTTAGAGGACACAATAAACAAAATTACAGAAGCAGAGAAAAAAAAGGAAAAGAGATTCAGAAAATGTGAGGAAACTCTAAGGGAGCTCTGTGACAACATGAAGAGAAACAATATTCGCATCATAGGGGTGCCTGAAGAAGAAGAAAGAGGACAGGAAATGGAAACTGTGTTCAATCAAATCATAGCAGAAAACCTCCCTAAATTAAGGCTGGGAAACATTACACATGTTCAGAAGGCACACAAAACTCCATTAAAGAGAAACCCAAAAAGATCTACACCAAGACACATCATAGTTAAAATACCAAAGCTAATAGATAAAGAAAAAATCTTAAAAGCTGCTAGAGAAAAAAAGACTCTCACCTACAAAGGAGCACCCATTAGGATGACATCGGATTTCTCAACAGAAACAATTGAGTCCAGAAGGAAATGGTAAGATATAATCAAAGTAATGCAGAACAAGAACCTACAACCAAGACTACTCTATCCAGCAAGGCTAATGTTTAAAATTGAAGGAGAAATAAAGAGCTTTCCAGACAAAGAAAACCTCAAGTGATTCATTAAAACCAAACAAATCCTGCAAGAGATTCTAAGGGGCCTAGTGTGAACAGTTCAAAGGGAGGAAAGAATATGGCAAAAAGAAAAAAAAAATACAGCTTTAAAGAATAAAATGGCAATCAACAACTACATATCAGTAATAACCTTAAATGAAAATGGATTAAATGATCCAATCAAAAGACATAGGGTAGCAGCGTGGATAAAGAAACAGGACCCATTTATATGCTGTCTACAAGAGACATACCTTGAAACAAAAGATGCACATAAACTGAAGGTAAAAGGGTGGAAAAAAATATTTCATGCAAATTGAAATGAAAAAAAAGACGAGGTAGCAGTACTTATATCTGACAAAATGGACTTTAAAACAAAGACTGTAGTAAGAGATAAAGAAGGACACTACATAATGATAAAGGGAACAATTCAACAGGAAGATATAACTATTATAAATATCTACGCACCAAATATAGGAGCCCCGACATTCATAAAGCAGACTTTGATGGATATAAAGTGCGAGATTAACAGTAATACTATCATAGTAGGGGATTTCAATACTGCACTAACAACACTGGATAGATCCAAAAGAAAGAAAATCAATAAAGAAACAGCAGACTTAAAGGATACACTAGATCAACTTGATTTAATAGATATATTCAGAACTTTTCACCCTAAGGCAGTAGAATATACATTCATCTCAAGCGCTCATGGTACGTTTTCTAGGATAGACCACATGTTAGGACACAAAAAAGGCCTCAACAAATTTAAGAAGATTGAAATTACATCAAGCATTTTCTCTGATCACAATGCCATGAAACTAGAAATTAACCACAAAAGAAAAACTGAAAAATACTCAAACACTTGGAAACTAAATAGCATGATATTAAATAATGAATGGATTAACATTGAGATCAAAGAAGGAATAAAAAAGTTTCTAGAAACAAATGATAATGAGTATACGTCAACTCAAAATCTATGGGACACAGCAAAAGCAGTTCTGAGAGGGAAGTTTATTGCACTACAGGCATATCATAAGAAGCTAGAAAAAGATCATATAAGCAACTAAACCCTGCAGCTAAAGGAACTTGAAAAACAACAACAAATAAAACCCAAGACAAGTAGAAGGAAGGAAATAATAAAGATCAGAGCAGAAATAAATGACATAGAGGTGAAGAAAACAATACAGAGGATCAATGAAACCAGAAGGTGGTTCTTTGAAAAGGTAAACAAGATTGATGAACCCTTAACTAGACTCACCAAGAAAAAAAGAGAGAGGTCTCAAATAGATAAAATTAGAAAGGACAGTGGAGAAATTACAACTAATACAAAAGAGATACAAAATACAAAGCATTGTAAGAAAATACTATGAAGAACTCTATGCCAAAAAATTAGACAATCTAGATGAAATGGACAAATTTCTTGAATCATATAAACTTCCAAAAATCAATCTGGAAGAATCAGAGCACTGAAACAGACCAATTACAACAAAAGAGATTGAAACAGTTATCAAAAAACTCCCAAAAAAGAAAAGTCCTGGGCCTGATGGCTTCACAAGTGAATTCTATCAAAAATTCAAAGAAGAACTAACTCCTATCCTCCTCAAGCTATTTAGAAAATTCAAGAAGAAGGAAGACTTCCAAACAATTTTTACGAGGCGAGCATAATTCTGATCCCCAAACCGGGCAAAGACAACACATAGAAAGAAAATTATAGGCCTATATCCCTGATTAATTTAGATGCTAAAATTTTCAACAAAATATTAGCCAACTGGAGTCCGCAATATATGAAAAAAATCATACACCATGATCAAGTGGGATTTATTCTGGAGAGGCAAGGCTGGTTTAATATTCGCAAATCAATCAAAGTGATTCACCACATAAACAAAATGAAGGACAAAAATCACATGATAATTTCAATAGATGCAGAAAAGGCATTTGATAATATTCAGCACCCATTCATGCTCAAAACTCTCACTAAAGTGGGAATACAAGAAACATTCCTTAACATGATAAAGGCCATCTATGACAAACCCACAGCAAACATCATACTAAATGGACAAAAATTAAAAGCAATCCCCTTAAGATCAGGAACCAGGCAGGGTTGCCCACTTTCACCACTCTTATTTAATATAGTTCTGGAAGTCCTAGCTATAGCAATGAGACAAGAAGAAGGAATAAAAGGCATCCAAATTGGAAAAAAAGAAGTAAAACTGTCACTATTTGCAGATGATATGATATTGTATATTGAAAACCCTAAAGTCTCAGTCAGAAAACTACTGGACCTTATAAATGAATTCAGCAAAGTGGCAGGATATAAAATTAATACGCAGAAAACAGAGGCATTTATATATACAAACAATGAACTGTCAGCAAAACAAATTAAGAAAACAATCCCCTTCACTATTGCAGCCAAAAAAATAAAATACCTAAGAGTAAATTTAACCAAGGAGGTTAAGGACTTGTACTCAGAAAATTATAAAACATTGATAAAGGAAATCAAGGAAGATACAAAAAAGTGGAAGCATATACCGTGCTCATGGCTAGGAAGAATAAACATCATTAAAATGTCTATATTACCCAAAGCAATTTATAAATTCAATGCAATACCAATTAAAATACCAACGACATACTTCAAGAATATAGAACAAATATTCCAAAAATTTATATGGAACCAAAAAAGAACACGAATAGCCTCAGCAATCCGAAAAAGAAAAAACAAAGCAGGAGGTATCACTCTTTCAGATATCAAGGTATACTATAAGGCCATTATACTCAAGACAGCCTGGTACTGGCATAAGAACTGGCACATAGATCAAAGGAACGGAACAGAGGACCCAGAAATAAACCCTCAGCTTTATGGACAACTGATATTTGACAAAGGAGGAAAGAACATACAATGGAGTAAAGACAGGCTCTTTAACAAATGGTGTTGGGAAAACTGGACATCTACCTGCAAAAAAATGAAACTAGACCATCAACTTACACCATTCACAAAAACAAACTCAAAATGGATAAAAGACTTAAACGTAAGCCGTGAAACCATAAGCATCTTAGAAGAAAACATAGGCAGCAAGCTCTCCGACATCTGTAGCAGCAGTATATTTGCCGATTTATCTCCACGGGCAAATGAAATAAAAGACAAGATAAACAAATGGGACTATATCAAATTAAAAAGTTTTTGCAAAGCTAAAGACAATAAGAACAGAATAAAAAGACAAACAACACAATGGGAGAACATATCCGACAGCACATCTGATAAGGGGTTAATAACTAAAATTTATAAAGAACTTATAAAACTCAACACCAGGAAGACAAACAATCCAATCAAAAAATGGGCAAAAGAAATGAATAGAAATTTCTCCGAAGAAGACATACAGATGGCCAATAGGCATATGAAAAAATGCTCAACATCACTAATCATTAGAGAAATGCAAATTAAATCCACAATGAGATATCACCTCACACCAGTCAGAATGGCACTCATCAGCAAAACAACACAGAACAAGTGCTGGCGAGGATGTGGAGAAAAGGGAACCCTTCTGCACTGCTGGTGGGAATGCAGACTTGTGCAGCCACTGTGGAAAACAGTTTGGAGATTTCTCAGAAAATTAAAAATCGAACTGCCTTTTGACCCAGCTATCCCACTTATAGGAATATACCCTAAGAACACCTTAGCACTGTTCGAAAAGAAGAAATGCGCCCCCATGTTCGTGGCAGCATTGTTCACAATAGCGAAGATCTGGAACCAGCCCAAGTGTCCGTCAGAAGACGAGTGGATTAAAAAGCTTTGGTACATATATACTATGGAATACTACTCAGCCATAAGAAACGATGACATTGGATCATTTATAACAAAATGGATGTACCTTGATAACATTATACGGAGTGAAATTAGTAAATCAGAAAAAAAGAAAAACTGAGAACAGCATGATTTCATACATAGGTGGGACATAAAAGTGAGAATATGAGACATGGACATGAGAGTGGTGGTTACGGAGTGGGGGCAGGGAGGAGAGGTTGGGATAGGGAGGAGGGGAGGGACACAGGGTAAACCAGATGGAAGGTGACAGAGGACAATTTGACTTTTGGTGATGGGTATGCAACACGGTTGAATGATAAATAACCTGGAGATGTTTTCATTGTACATATGTACCCTGATTTATTGGTGTCACCCCATTAGAATTAATAAAAATATATATATATAAAAAAAAAACAAAAAAACTTGCAAAAAAGAAAAGTCCTGAGCCTGATGGCTTCACAAGTGAATTCTATCAAAAATTCAAAGACGAACTAACTCCTATCCTCCTCAAACTATTTCAAAAAATTCAAAAGGAAGGAAGACTTCCAAACTCCTTTTATGAGGCGAGCATAATTCTGATCCCAAAACCGGGCAAAGACAACACAAAGAAAGAAAATTATAGGTCTATATCCTTGATGAATTTAGACGCTAAAATTCTCAACAAAATATTAGCCAACCGGAGTCAGCAATATATGAAAAAAATTATACACCATGATCAAGTGGGATTTACTTTGGATAGGCAAGGCTGGTTCAATATTCGCAAATCAATCAATGTGATTCATCACATAAACAAAAGGAAGGACAAAAGTCGCATGATAATTTCAATAGATGCAGAAAAGGCATTTGATAAAATCCAGCACCCATTCATGCTTAAAACTCTCAGTAAAGTGGGAATACAAGGAACATTCCTTAACATGATAAAGGCCATCTACGACAAACCCACAGCAAACATCATACTAAATGGACAAAAATTAAAAGCAATCCCCTTAAGATCAGGAACCAGGCAGGGGTGCCCACTTTCACCACTTTTATTCAACATAGTTCTGGAAGTCCTAGCTACAGCAATCAGACAAAAAGTTGAAATAAAAGGCATCCAAATTGGAAAAGAAGTAAAAGTGTCACTATTTGCAGATGATATGATATTGTACATAGAAAACCCTAAAGTCTCAGTCAAAAAACTACTGGACCTTATAAATGAATTCAGCAAGGTGGCAGGATATAATATTAATACTCAGAAATCAGAGGCATTTCTATATACAAACAATGAACAGTCAGCAAAAGAAATTAAGGAATCAATCCCCTTCACTATTGCAGCCAAAAAAATAAAATACCTAGGAGTAAACTTAACCAAGGAGGTTAAGGACTTGTACTCAGAAAATTATAAAACATTGATAAAAGAAATCAAGGAAGATACAAACAAGTGGAAGCATATACCGTGCTCATGGCTAGGAAGAATAAACATCATTAAAATGTCTATATTACACAAAGCAATTTATAAATTCAATGCAATACCAATTAAAATACCAATGACATACTTCAAAGATATAGAAAACATATTCCAAAAATTTATATGGAACCAAAAATGAACACGAATAGCCTCAGCAATCTTAAAAAGAAAAAATAAAGCAGGAGGCATCACTCTTCCGGATATCAAGGTTTACTACAAGGCCATTATACTCAAGACTGCCTGGTACTGGCATAAGAACAGGCACAGTGATCAATGGAACAGAACAGAAAACCCAGAAATAAACCCACAGCTTTATGGGCAACTGATATTTGACAAAGGAGGAAAGAACATACAATGGAGTAAAGACAGCCTCTTTAACAAATGGTGCTGGGAAAATTGGACATCTACCTGCAAAAAAATGAAACTAGACCATCAACTTACACCTTTCACAAAAACAAATTCAAAATGGATAAAAGACTTAAACGTAAGCCGTGAAACTATAAGCCGCTTAGAAGAAAATATAGGCAGCAAGCTCTCCGACATCTGTAGTAGCAATTTATTTGCCGATTTATCTCCACGGGCAAATGAAATAAAAGACAAGATAAACAAATGGGTCTACATCAAACTAAAAAGCTTTTGCACAGCTAAACACAATAAGAACAGAATAAAAAGACAAACTACAGAATGGGAGAACATATTTGACAGCTCGTCTGATAAGGGGTTAATAACCAAAATTTATAAAGAACTTATAAAACTCAACACCAGGAAGACAAACAATCCAATCAAAAAATGGGCAAAAGAAATGAATAGAAATTTCTCCAAAGAAGACATACAGATGGCCAAAATACATATGAAAAAATGCTCAACATCACTAATCATTAGAGAAATGCAAATTAAAACCATAATGAGATATCACCTCACACCAGTCAGAATGGCGCTCATCAGCAAAACAACACAGAACAAGTGCTGGCGAGGATGAGGAGAAAAGGGAACCCTTCTGCACTGCTGGTGGGAATGCAGACTGGTGCAGACACTGTGGAAAACAGTTTGGAGATCCTCAAAAAATTAAAAGTCGAACTGCCTTTTGACCTGGCTATCCCACTTTTAGGAATATACCCTAAGAATACCATAACACTGTTCGCAAAGAAGAATTGCACCCCCATGTTCGTGGCAGCTTTGTTCACAATAGCGAAGAGCTGGAAACAGCCCAAAAGTTCGTCAGAAGATGAGTGGATTAAAAAGCTTTGGTATATATATACTATGGAACAATATTCAGCCATAAGAAATGATGACATCGGATCATTTACAACAAAATGAATGTACCTTGATAACATTATACGGAGTGAAATAAGTGAATCAGAAAAAAAAAATCTGAGAACAGCAGGATTTCATACATAGGTGGGACATTAAAGTGAGACTATGAGACATGAACAAGAGTGTGGTGGTTACGGGATGTGGGGAGGGAAGGGAGGGTGGAATAGGGAGAAGGAGAGGGGTACAGGGAAAACCAGATAGAAGGTGACAGAGGACAATTTGATTTTGGTTAATGGGTATGCAGCACAATTGAATGATAAGATAATCTGGAGATGTTTTCATTGTACATATGTACCCTGATTTATTGGTGTCACCCCATTAAAGTTAATAAAAAAAAAATTGAAAGCCTTCTGGGCTTTCAGCCTCAGTCCACCTTTTTTTTCTTGTAAGCAGGGCAGGCTCACCACTCCTTCCCACTCTCCACCAGGCTCGGTGTGGCTTCTTCTTTGCTCCTGGAGTTTGAGAGCAGTTCTTGTAGTCCAGAATTGGTATTTTCATGCTGGATGTTCCTAAATTAATTTGTAATCCAGTTTGGTATTTTAAGCTGGGAGTCTCTGCATCTGCCTACTCCACTGCCATCTTGTATCAAGGCTCATCTATTCTCGATGTCATATTTAGTAGCTTAAAAAAGCTGACGAAGACTAAAATTTATTTTTATTTTATTAAAAAAATTTTTAATGACTTTATTCATTAATTTTTAGAGAGGGGGAAGAGAGAGAGAGAGAAATAGAGAGAGAGAGAGAAAAAGAGAGAGGGAAAGAAAAAAAGTGGAAAAATCTACTTGTAATAGTTGCTTCCTGTATGTGTCTGACCAGGCAAGCACAGGGTTTCAAAGTAGCAACCTCAGTGTTCCAGGTCCATTTTCTATCCACCGTACCACCACAGGTTAGGCAAGACTAAAATTTAAATCTTCAATTTCTCAATCTCAGTTCTGAGAGATTCTAATTTTAGTAGTTCAATTGTAGTCCCAAGTGTTTGATTCTTTAATAGTGCTCCATGTGATTCTTATGATTATACAAGCTTGAAAAATATAAACATAGAAAAATATATGCATCTTTTAAAACTTGAACATTTATTCATTTAATGTATTGCTATTAAGCACCTACTACATATCAGACATTTTTCCAAGTATTGGTGATATGATAATGAATTAAACCAACTTTTTGTTGTCATGTAGTTTATATTCTAGTGGTGTTAATGAGTATTGGGAAGATAAAATATATTATGCTCACTTTGTTAAAGATGTTGCTGCCCACATGGAAGCCCATTGCCCAGGTGATAATATTGGTTGCCCTTCTTGCTTGGGATGGGCGTGATTATATTAATATGTGTGGGGGCAGTCTGTAAGCAGGCAGAGTCATTATAGCCCAAGGCTTAGTTTTAAGACTAAGCCTTTCCCACCCTTTCTGATGGAGGGTGGTACACTCTCATGAGGAATCCCATTATGCCTCAGATAAGTAACTTTGTATCAGAGACTTCCTTGTTTGTAGATTGGATTAAAGTTTTGGAATCTACACTATAAAGTGGGGCAGACAGGGAGCTTGCTTTCTCTCAGTTCCTGAGATTAGCATTAGAGGGGAGAGCAGAGAAAGGCCACGTGGAGGAGGCCAGGAGAAGCAGCCAAGATGGTGGAGTGCTAAAGGAGAAGCCAGTTTGTGCAGAGTTTGTGCAGAGAGAAAGAGATGGGGTACAGAGGTGAATAAGTCTGGTGAGCTAGAAACCTTAGATTCTAGGGAACTTGTATAAATCAATAGCTTTGTGAACACTGAATGAGTGGTTTTTGGAGCCCAGTGTGTATTTTTATTTGCCTGCCAGGAGCAAGCTAGGATTAAAGATGATGGCTGTTGGATAGATAAAATATAATTATGCTCTCTTTGTTAAAGATGGTGCTGCCCACATGGAAGGCCATTGCCCAGGTGATATTAGTTGCCCTTATTCTTGGGATGGGTGTAATTATATTATTGTGTGTGGGGGACAGGCTGTAAGCAGACAGAGAAAGGTCCTTGTAATAGCAGCTTACTTTTATTATGTGGCATATGGATGATTCTTTTTGAAAGGCCTTATTTTCTTCTTATACTCATAGATATACAGTCTAACAAATAGCTGAATTGCTCTGGGTATCTGTTTGAAAGTTAGGGCTAAAAGTAGGATGTGCCTTTTCTTAATAATAACAATTAGAGTTGTTCTTTCTCAAATAATCTCACAAACAGAAGGCTGTGACCTAGTTTCAGTTGGTTTCATAAGAATATTCACTATAATAATGTAGTTAACAAAACTCAGCATGCTAAGCAGCTGGAAAACAATTCTGGGATCTTCTACGACCTTATAGATCTATTTCAGAGGACTATTGTCCTCCAGGTACTCAAGAGATATATTTAATTTTTTTTATTAAGTAAGAGGCAGAAAGGTACAGACAGACTCCTACATGCACCCTAACAAGGATCCACCCAACAAATCTCTTACAGGAGGGAAATGCTCTGCCCATCTGGGGCTGTTGCTCTGTTGCTCAGCAACTGAACTATTTTAGCGCTGAGGTGAAGCCTTGGTGCTATCCTCAGCACCTCTGGGCAACTTGCTTAAATGAGCCATGGCTCTGGGAGGGGCGGTGAGAGAGAGTGAAAGAGAGAGTGAATGGGGAGGAGTGGAGAAGCAGGTGGTCTTTTGTGTGCCCTGACCAAAAATCAAACCTGGGATTTTCACATGCTGGACTGATGCTCTACTATTGAGCCAACTGGCCAGACCCTCTTTTTAAAATTATTATTACTGATTACTTTTAACCAGAGAGGGGAAGGGAGAGAGAGAGAGAGAAAGAGAAAGGAATATTCATCTGTCGTTCCACTTAGTTGTACACTCATTGGTCACTTCCTGACGAGGGATTGAACCCCAACCTTGGTGTTTCCAAATGCCTCTCTAACAAAATGAGCTAACTGCTCATTGCACTCAATAAATATTCTTAAACTCTATTCTATTTACTAAGTTTTCTATATCCTTGCTCCTTATGGAAAAGAATGTATAAAAGAACACACACACACACACACACACACACACACACACACATATATATATATATATTACTTTATTACATTTACATATATATGAAGATATGGTATAAAATACATAATAAAATGTCAATATATTATCATACAATAAAACCAAGGTTATGAAATATAAAAACAATATGTACCTAAATTATAACAAAATATTTATGTTTTTCTAGCTCAATTATTTAAAAAAATATTTATGTACTAAAAGTCATTATTTGTTAAATTAGTTAAAAACTTCTAAGACATCATGATATTTTCTCTGCACTCTGTGCCAAAACAAAGTTCAGGCTAATGTCTGGTAAAAATAGTGAATAAACATAAGTTTGAAATGGTCTGAGAATATAACATTAATAAATCTGACGTTATAAGTATCTCTAATCCTAATGTTAATATGACATTGGTGAATTCTATAACACATGTAAGGTGAAACTTTTGCACAGCAAAATAAATAAATAAATAAATAAAAGTAACTCTTTGAAATAAGGTGATGCAATTTGGTCTAATTTTGCACTCAGTGTCACACATGATGAACCCCAAAATTCATACCCGAGGGACAGGGAAAAGAAGTCTAAAACCAGATAAGTCTCAGTTTATTAGGGCAAGTGCCAATTAAAGAACATGCATTATCAACAAGTAATCATGAGTGCATTAGTCCATAATTGAGAAGAAAAATAATTTGGCTTAAGAGGATTAGAAATCTCCAGTTCTTAGTTACAAGTAATTCAACCACATAGCCAAGTAAACAAATTCAATAATATTTGAAGTTTATGAACAAAAGATAGAAGGGGAGAAATGACTGTGAAGATAACATGCAAAACTTTGTTTTCAGAACTTCTAAAATTTTACTCCTCAGAAAAATCCTAAAAAGAAGAGAAAAATCAAGCCTTTTGTTAAACCCTTGTGCTTAAACCATTGTTTTGCATTTCTTTTTATGTGTGCCTTTTCTCTAAAAATGTCATATTACATTGGGGAACAATTTTATTTTCCATTTTTTTTTGCATGAGGTTTTAGAACTGTTTCTATATATTTCTGCATCACTGATTCCAAATCTGAAATCTGTATTTGGTGCATGCTCTAGTGTTTATGAAATTTTAATTTATTTTTGTTACAGTTAATGGCATGCATTGGTTTTTATATTGGAGTTAAAGGGCAATGACTCTTGGATTGATCATAACCACAAGGCAATTAATGTTTTACAAACATCACTTCTACATAATTGTAGTTGTTTTTAAATGAAAAAATCATTATCTGATAAAAACACCCTCTTATTTTGTTTTAAAATTGAATCATGGCTTCTTTGAGTAGGCATAAATGTAAGAATAGTCTTGACACCTTTTGTTATTTATGTGGTTGTTACACACTTTAACGTCAAAGGCCCAATATTTGATCATTTGGGACACGTGCATATATTGTCTATTTTTTAGTACCCCTTGGCGATCAAGACAAGAATTGAGCTCCTCATATTGTGTGTCATAATTGTGAGAAAGTGCTTCATGACTGGACAAAAGAAAAATGCAAAGGAATGCCTTTTGATATTCTCATGGTTTAGTGTGAACCTAAGGATCAGAGCAGCGACTGTTATTTCTGTCTGATCCATACAAAGGGCATTGGCAAGAAAAAACGGCGTATGATTGCATATCCTAATATTCCTTCAGCAATACGACCTATCCCACACTCTGAAACACTCTGATTCCAGTTTTCAATGGTATTATTTCTTCTAAGGACAAAGAAAGTGAACATGGTGATGAAGTATATTTTCATAAGATGCAAGAGGAAATGGTTATAGAATCTGAAGGGTCTTCTTCTGATGCCAAGCAGTAATTAACCTCCTCAGCAGTTTAGCCATCCAGAATTGAATGACTTAGTAAGAGATTTGGGCCTATCAAAGAAAGCAGCTGTGTTATTAGCCTACAGGTTTCAAGAAAAGAATGTACTTCACTGGTCAGCGATCAGTTAAAGTATCCCATTTCAGGAAGCGTGAACAAATTTTTGTGGACTGTTTTTCCGAAGACAAACACTTTGTTTACTATCATGATATCAGTAGTATTCTCAGCCAGCTAGGTGTTATCACTTACAGTCCAACAGAATGGCGGCTATTTCTTGACAGCTCTAAGCGGAATCTGAAATGTGTTCTCCTACACAATGGTAATGTTTATGCAGCAGTTCCAATTGGTTATTCAACTCATCTGTGAGAAGATTATCATTAAATAAAAATTGTCCTTGACTTTCTGAAGTATGAGGAGCATAACTGGATCATTTGTGTGGATCTTAAAATGGTAAATTTCCTGCTAGGACAATAGAGGGGTTTCACAAAGTGCTTTCTGTGTTTGTGGGACAGCCGAGCTCGGGAGAAACACTGGACACAGCAGGAAGGAATGGCCGAAACATGAAACTCTGGAAGTAGAGATGCAAAATATTGTGAATGAACCTGTAGTTAATCGAGACAGGATCCTTTTTCCCCCACTTTACATCAAACTTGGCTTAATGAAGCAGCTTGTTCAGGCTTTGAATAGAGAAAGTGAATGCTTTCAACATATTATTTCTGCTTTTTCTGCCTTGTCTTTCAAGAAGATAAAAGTAGGTGTATTCAATGGACCTCAAATTCAAACCCTCAAACGTGATGAAGAATTTGCCAGGACGATGAATAAGGAGGAGAACGCAGCATGGCAGTCTTTTGTGGCAGTTCCAAAGAACCTCCTTGGCAACAAAAAAGCAGAAAACTATGAACTTCTGGTTCAAAAGATGCTGTTGGCTTTTCACGACATTGGATGTAACATGAGCATTAAGATTCACTTCCTGAACAGTCATCTTCATAAGTTTTCCATAAATCTTGGAGCTGATAGTGATGAGCAGACTACTGCTAGAGCATCAAACAAGATTGTCCTCAACAAGTACACAAACACAAGAGCTACAAATGCAAATTTTTGCCTGAATAGAATTTAAATAAGTTTTGCACAAATTTTATGACTAAAATAAGTGTTTTAATGTGTTCTATTTTAATATTGTAGACTAATTCAGATGCAATAATATCTTTTAGTGTATTAGTGTATTTACTGCATTATATAATTATATTTTCACAAAGATGATGCCCAGGAAGACATTCTACTTCATTATGTTAATCTAAATGTTGAAAATTTTACAATAAGATGAAAATCTTGAATTGCAAAATAAAAAACTATAGATTACAGAGAAAAACTAATGTCAGATTTGATACCAGCACACTTGAATTAGGTAAGAACAAGTGTTTTTGTGGATGCAACAAAAATTTTGTTCCCTAGTGTTATTTATTAAAATTGTGACATCACAGTAATAAATGCAGAGCTGAAGTTCTAAGAAATAAGCTTTGCAAGAATTATAATTCATTTATCTTTGATTTCATTGGTTTTGTGTGGGTTATTTATGCATCAATGTTCAATACAGTTTCACTTTCTTTATGCCCATGGTGTTATTTCTAAAGTCTGTTGATGTTTCTCCAATAGACAACAAATCAATAAAGATATTTAAAAAATAATTATTCCTCCTTCTCTTTGATGATGTAGTCTTTCCCAATTTTTCCCATGTAAACACAGAGATAATAATTTATCTCTATTTCAAAAACTTATTCTGAAATTGAATAATTTAAAAATAATTCAAGTGTAAATGCTTTAAAATTATAAAGCACTATGCAAAGAAAATATCCATTACTTTTTTATTAATGTAACAGTTAGCATTAATCAGAATGTTTTCTTTGGACACATAAAAATGAAATAACAGGGTAATTATGAAGAGTGATGGGAAAATACTAAAGCAATCATGCAAAAGTAGGTTAAACCTGTGTCAAATTTTAGTCTCAAAATAAAATCCACCCCAACACACACTCTAGATTTTGCCAAAGGGTCATTACTAGCATTTAACACACTCCAAGTGGTAAAAGGCCAGAAGACACTGTCAATTACCATCCTCCCAGACTGCCAGCCCAATCACCGGCCTTCTACTGCTTCATTACATGAATTTACACCGGCCTTCTACTGCCTATTATTTCTCAGGACTGTGGGATGTGCATTTGTCTCAGATACTGTCAATTATGCTGCTGCTAAACGTACCTGCAAATATGGATGCACCCTTATTTCTGGACGTCATTAAGCATTTCAAATGTTGTGAACAAAATAAAGACACTGAACATGCATTGAACTTGCCTGCATACACTATTTGGTACTATTTATAACCAAAGGGAAGGAACCTTGAAAATTGCCAAAGTGACTATTGGTTCTGCTAGTAGCAAAGTGGTCTCTTTCAGTTGGCATCCAGTAATAGATAAAATGGGAAGTCTTTAGCTAGAATCAATTGATGATGGGTGTACAAA
This sequence comes from Rhynchonycteris naso, assembly GCA_037038555.1. Classification (NCBI taxonomy): domain Eukaryota; kingdom Metazoa; phylum Chordata; class Mammalia; order Chiroptera; family Emballonuridae; genus Rhynchonycteris; species Rhynchonycteris naso. Next base: position 174,412,571 of record CM072996.1, on the reverse strand, counting down.
GGATGGTATTATTTCTTCTTACACTTAATAAGAAATCAGTTTTTTTAATAGGTGAAACTACACCATACATACATTATTTCTATTTTATAAAAGATGTGTACTTAATCATATCATTTCTGCTTTTACTATGTGTTAGTGTTATTTTAGGTTTTATGTGCTATTTGGTATGATTTGTTAAGTTATTTTTTGGGTCTGAGAATGCATATAAATTACTGTAATGGTAATTACTTCTTTTCTTTATGCCATTTTGGCTTCCAAATTGTTTCATAGGAATGCTTTACTTTTGAATAGGAGGGAAAAGTAGTAGTATTTATCATAATCTGAAGATTTATTGAGAAAGGCATATGATATTCTGTTGGGAAATGAATTGTAAAGGTAAAATGAAAAGTTGTTTTTATTTTAGTGGGAAAAGGTTTCCCTTCACATTTTAAGATGGTTCTTTGAAAACATAAATGACTCAACATTTTGATTTTACACTGTAAGACTGAGGGCTTTCTGACCTTTGGAGCTTTAAACACATACCTGCAAAATTCACCCAGGAATTCCTCTCAAGGTATAAACATGTGTCTCTCATAGAAATAAAAAAAAATTTTTAATTTTCTTTCTTCTATTTTACTACATAAATTTTTTTATTAATTAATTTTAATAGGGTGACACCAATGAATCAGGGTACATATGTACAATGAAAACATCTCCAGATTATCTTATCATTCAATTGTGTTGCATACCCATCACCCAAAGTCAAATTGTCCTCTGTCACCTACCTAGTTTTCTCTGTCCCCCTCCCCTTCTCCCTATCCCACCCTCTCCTCCCTCCGCCCACCCTGTAACCACCACTCTCTACATATATTTGTCTATATAGCTTTCTCTGATGGACTCTCTGCATTCATGTAATCTGATATGCATACTCAGTTTCTCTCTCTCTTCTTTGTATAGTTTTGTTTCTCAGTCTCTTCTCCCAGAGGTTCAATTTTTTTTTGTCATAATCAATACTATTCTAATCAAGGCCTAAAGGGAAAAAAAAAGATGAGGGCAACTTGTAAGTAGAAAGAAATGGGTAGCAATAAGTTGGCTTTACACTGTTTCTGGGTGTTTTAGGTTAATGCACTTAAAAAAATCATGGTAATTTTAAGAAAAATAGTTTTTAATATAGGGGGTATTTACTTAACCAGGCACATTTGCATTTCGGGAATGCATAGGTGTGAATGCAAAGAAACTTTAATATCAAAATTCAAATTTATACAATAACCATCTTGCTTGAGCTTAGAATTAGCTGTCCAGGATAGCTTCACTGTTGCTAACATTTTCACATATAATTCATCAAAGTCTATGAGAAGCAGAGATCCTGCATCCAAACAGGAACTTTGGTTAGCAGCCTAACCACTTGCGCCTCCAGCTGCTCTGTAATGAGGAGAGCTGAGTCCAGTATTTCAGCTATCCCTTCTTTGGTGACATTATAAGATGGCTTTTTCTGGAGCAAGAAATTTCTGGTGATGAGTTACAATCTCTTAGAGGGATGAATCAGGCTCTACATTTAAACAAAAGTATGCATGAACTCTCAACCAATGATAGAAAGCTGATATACTTCCTGATTTTCTGGCTCTGTTGAGGATCAGAGTTGGAATACTTACGAATGGGACTTTATTGTTATGCCCATTTTATATACTTTATAAAATCCTGGTCAATTAACTATAATAATTCAACTGAAGATTTTCATATTTTTCAAAGAAAAAATTTTGAACTCAGTTAAATTAATGTTTAGAAATTTGTAAAGATTGTAATTCTTATATTGTTGGACTGATTTATAGAAACTCATATCATAAGAGATTTATCATTAATGCTCATTAAATTCTTAATCATTTCAGAAATTTTAATTTAGGAATTATTAATTTATATTATATTCACTAAATAATGCTATAAAATTAAGTAATAAGCAAGAAAAAGACTTCTAGATCTTGAAAGTAGAGCTCTTAATGGTCCATATTAATTCATAACAGTTGAGTAAATTATTAAGTAATTAGGAATAGCTACTACAAACCTCTATTAGGCAGTAATTATTTAAAGCTCTAAAGTTAATTATTGCTTAATATCTTCTTTTTTTTTTTTTGAGGAAAGCATGGCATTTTAATGTATGGAATAAGTAAACCAAAGAGGAAAATATTGTGAAATCATTAAATTTCATTTAAATATTAACAAAATACATACCTGAAAAAATATTTGTAAACTAATTTGTCTAGGACATTACTATTAAGGTATTTACTGTTCCTTTAATGGTTTCAGGAATATAGAAAAGGGGTTTCTCATGGAGTATCAGTTTACAAAAGCAAAAATCACTAGATAAGTTTCCATCTACCAACAGATGTATCTGAAGTAGCTGAATTAAGACAGGATTTATAAAAAACTTTATGATCACAAAGTCAATCATGAATAAAATTAAAAGTTTGTACTGCCTTCATTAGTTTTCTTCTTCCCAGATCTCCAGATTTGCTTTCAATTTCATCCTTCAGAGTCATCAATGGAGAAGAGGTCACAGATCTAATTTTTCATTCTGGCAGAGAGGACATTAACATCTAATATACAATGTGAGATATCTTATATAATACTTAGGATGTAATTATATTCATATATTTCCTCATACATGTCTTTAGGCACTACCTGCTCTTCCACGTCAAAAAAAACACAGTAAACGCTGTTCCTATGGTTACCAAGAGGGGTACATTTATACAGATAGCTCAACACTAAGAAACTAAGTCAGAACTGCTGACTGCTCTAATAATGTCTCTCTGCACATCAGAAATTCTGTTATTCTTTTTTTAATTTAATTAATTTTGTTTACATAGATTCTAGTGTCTCTCCGAATGCATCTCCCCTCCCCCATTTTTCCCTCAACATCTCCTTTGCTCCGCTTCCTAAAGCGTCCTCCCCCCTTCACTTTAGGTTTATCACATTCTATCATCTCCTTTCTCTCTGTCCTCTTTTCCTCTGTTCCTTTTGATCCTTCCTCTGTCTCAATTCCATTCCTCAGTTCTCATTGTTCCTTGGATTCCTCAAATGACTGAGGTCATATGATATTTTTCTTTCTTTGCCTGGCTTATTTTACTTAACATAATAGTTTCCAGGTCTATCCATGTTGTTGCAAAAGGTAATATTTCCTTCTTTTTCATGACCCCATAGTATTCCATTGTATATAGTATTCCAAAGAGGACATACAGATGGCCAATAGACAGACGTTCAACATCATTAATCGTTAGAGAAATGTGAATTAAAATCACAATGAGATACCACCTCACACATGTCAGAATGGCACTCATTAACAAAACAACACATGATAGGTGCTGGCGAGGATGTAGAGAAAGAGGAACCCTCCTGCACTGCTGGTTGAAATGCAGACTGGTGCAGCCACTATAGAAAACAGTATGGAGATTCCTCAAAAAATTAAAAATGAATCTGCCTTTTGACCCAGCCATCCCACTTTTAGGAATATATCCCAAGAATACCATATCTCAGACTGAAAAAAAGAAATGTACCCCATGTTTATGGCAGCATTGTTCACAAAAGCGAAGATCTGGAAACAGCCCAAGTGTCCATCAGTGGACGAGTGGATTAAAAAGCTGTAGTATTTCTGTTATTCTGATGCTAAGATATTGTTCTTTACTAGAAACAAAGCAATTAATGAAACATTTTACAAGAATCAACATATTTAATTAATTTTTAGTCTAATTTAAAGAATTCTAGAGTCTTGGTAAAATGTATACAAAAATCAAAATAATTAAGGAAAAGACCTGTTATTTTATAGGGGAAGACATTGGAAAACAGTTTCCTCAAACATTACTGAAATGATTACTAAAATAGTGCAGATAAAGTCAACTAGCATTATATATGAAAGATTCTTTTTCTCCACATAATTATAGGTTTATTTAACTGAGTGAGAATGTGCTAATCTTTCTTGTTATTCTTGTTTTGTTTTTTTAATGATGGGATGAAATAAAACCACCTTATTTTGACATCTTTGCTGAGAGACAAAGAAAATTATAGCATCACATGCTTTATTTTATTTTTATTTTATTCATTTTAGAGAGGAGACACAGAGTGAGAGAGAGAGAGAGAGAGAGAGAGAGAGAGAGAGAAAGGGGGGAGGAGCTGGAAGCATCAACTCCCATATATGCCTTGACTGAACCAGTGCAGGGTTTTGAACTGGCGACCTCAGTGTTCCCAGGTCGACACTTTATCCACTGTGCCACCACAGGTGAGGCAGCATCACATGCTTTAAAAGGAAGTAAAAGTAGAATTATAGAATGAAATGAAGATGGTAGAAAATTATTAATCTTCTCTAGAGAAAACTGTAATTTTTTTTTACAGGGACAGAGAGAGAGAGTCAGAGAGAGGGATAGATAAGGACAGACAGACAGGAACTGAGAGAGGTGAGAAGAATCAATCATTAGTTTTTCATTGCCATTGCAACACCTTAGCTGTTCATTGATTGCTTTCTCACATGTGCCTTGACTTCGAGCCTTCAGCAGACCGAGCAATCTCATGCTGGAGCCAGAGACCTTGGGTCCAAGTTGGTGAGCTTTTGCTCAAGCCAGATGGCCCCACGCTCAAGCTGGTGACCTCGGGGTCTTGAACCTAGGTCTTCCACATCCCAGTGCAACGCACTATCCACTGCGCCACCGCCTGGTCAGGCAAACTGTAATTTTTTTGTTGAGGAGTCCTTGAATCTTTCACTTTTTCTGTTTATTTGCATAACAAACATATATTTGGCTAAAACATGGAAATAATCTTACTAAGTTTGAGATAGAGAATAGCAATCTTCAGTGTGTAAAGTTTGCAGAATACAGATGTTTATACCTACGTGTATACACTTATGAAGGTTTACAATTATATACTCTTTTGCAAAGATAAAATATTTAATAACTTTTATTTAGTGATACAGTTTGTGTTTAAAATCAAGATTGAAGCTATGGCAAACATCAAAGTGTTTCTAATTCTATATTTTTGCATGCTTTTGACATTATATATCTCAGAGAAAGTATTTCTTAGTTATGTTTACTTTGCTCTCTGACTCCAAGAACTGAGAAAGACAAAAAAAATGACAATTTATGCAAATTTTCTAATTAAGTAAATATAATCCAACAGCATTTATTTGAATTTACTCTCTAATATCTTGACATATTTTTATACTAAATAAGATATAATTATTTGTGTATATCATCAAATACCCTGTGGCACATCTGAGAACAGCATCTATTATGGAGCAGACACCCCATTTTCCTGGGCATATTTTGAAATAATTAATTTAGTAAATTATCACCTAGTCAAAACATCAGGCTCCTACAGATTACTACCTTGATCTTCATCTTAATTATGTACTTCTCTTGATCCTTGACTATAAAATATACTGAGATGCATGTGCCTTTGACTGCTCTATCCTGAAGACGCTGAACAAGCTATTTATGACTTGATGTTTTTATTCTAACTCCTGATGTTTCTTTGACATATGTATGTATCCAGAAAGAGTTGCCTGCCATTGCCCATAAACTTCTAGGACATAATTCCATTACGTATAATCTATTCTCATTGTTAAGTAGCCATCAGAATGGGTGTAATTAGACAGTTACACAATGCTTAAATGTCATGATGAGGATGATTATAAGTTTATATTTTTGTTTCAAGTATAAATATATAAATGTTATTGTAGACAGTCAGGGAGAGCTGAAGAGTTTCCTCCACTCGCCAAGACAGTGCAAGAGGAGGGTTTTACCCTGAGTGTGCCAAAAGGTAGAAAGATGAATGGACAGGGCTCAAGCATGCTAAAATCTAGCAAGGTAAATGGTTAGGGAAAAAAAGCCTTCTCCTCCCTATGTCTCTAAGAACTGCAGGCTTGAACAGTTGAACAGTCTTCGAGATGGAAGTTCACCATTCCCCCAGATTCTTTCATTTTAGGAAACCATTTATCTGTTGCTCCAGCACTTGTCTTAAGTATTTGGCTTTCCTTGCAGCAGGCAATGAGCCTGTGTTTTCAGTTACATAAAGGGAAGACAAAGTTAATACCATCCGTGTCAAATGTACACACATTCATACATTCACATACAATACAGAAGGTCTTTAATAATATTTACCTTATCTCTAAGACCTAACAAGACCACAACTATGCTTTGCATAAATTTTTTTTAAAAGAACTCTAATATTGTAAGTTACTACAACCAGCAAAAAAGGAATGTAATACTGTTGATTATCCATTACAGAAGTACAATAGTATAATTAAATAATGGAAACATATCTTAGTTATATTTCTTCTATATATTATTTTGACTTTTCAGTATTACTGATATATGTATATGTAACATGTGTGTGATTTTTTATTAGAAAAATAACAATAATGTGTTTATTATTCAGTTTGATGAAAAGATGAAATATGAGAACTCAATTTTCTGTCAGGTAAGTATTACTTACATCTTCTATAGAACATCCACAACATTCTTTTTGGGAAAGTGATACTGACTATTGTAGAACTAAGAAAACAATGTCATTAGAGTCCTCAATATTAGATTTGTTTAAAAAATTTGTTTAACAGAGCAAGAGGGCATAATACCACATTACTTAATTTTGTAGAGTGAATTGATGAGGACATTATACAATATCAAATAATGCATAGCATTTTGAAAAATATGGAGACAAAAGATAGCAACAAACAATAAACCTTGAACCTTGACTAGTAATTGAATTTTTTCACCTGCTATCTGTTACTATTTAGTCTTTACATGGGAGAAAAAAAAATCAGCTGAGCTGTTCAGAAACATCTGGATGGTATAGTACTCAACAAATATAATAACCACAGCTAATGAGCCTAAAGATAGGAAAAGCATTACTTGGTTGCTGTTTCAGCCTTCAGCCAATGAATATAAATAAATTTTCATTGGTCTTTTTGTCCTACTAAAATTTCATCCAGTTTATTGAACTGGTGAATTACATTAACCATTTTGAAGTTTTAGTTTTTATAAATTTAACGTGTTGTCCTTGTTCTGTTCTTCCTCTCTCTGTATTAGACAAACTTCAATAAAATGATATAATTTGCCTAATTTCAGTGATTCCAATGATTAATATAATAATTTGTATAAGAAATGACAGATAGATAGATGATAGATAGACAGATGATAGATAGATGGATGATAGATAGATAGATGATAGATGATAGATAGATATGAACCATCTAACATGGACAAAAAAGTAGGACTTTCACTTTCACACTCACAGTTTTTGTTTTCTGTTTTCTTGACAGAGACAGAGAGAGAGTCAAAGAGAGGGACAAATAGGGACAGACAGTCAAGAAGGGAGAGAGATGAGAAGCATCAGTTCTTCGCTGCAGCTTCCTAGTTGTTCATTGATTGTGTTCTCACAGGTGCCTTAACTGGGGGGGGGGTGGCTATAGCAGAGCGAGTGAATCCTTGCTAGTGACCTTTGGGCTCAAGCCAGCAACCATGGGGTCATGTATATAACCTCATGCTCAAGCAAGTGACCCTGCACTCAAGCTGGTGAGCTTATGCTCAAGCTGGACAAGCCTGCACTCAAGCTGGCAACCTCGGAGTTTCGAACCTGGTTCCTCCACATCCCAGTACAATGTGCCACCACCTGGTCAGATGAGTTATTTCTTCATATAGATTTGTCTGCCTCAATTTTGTCCTCAGTATATAAGACTAATGATGGGATCTGCCCATAGGGTTTTGTAAAGATGAAATTAAGTACTGTATATAAAGTGCTCAACACTCAATAAGTGTAGTGGAAATTCATTCACTGGTATTATTATTGTGGCTTTTAGCATATTATCAGAACATTAAATCTAGAGCTATATTTTATGATGGCAAATTCATCCACAATTAGGAGAGAAAGTCTGCTTTTAGACTGGAAAGTGTGCTCAGGCAATGTGAATAAACTGGTCCTTGTTGTCTATTATTCAAGGCTGAGCCTTCTCCGAAGGAGAAGTGTCTCCAATAAGCACTCTGACTACTCCATTGTCGCAAATGGTTTCCATTAGATTATATTTTATTATGTATTAAAAGGCTGTGCTCTTCAACCTCATTTGAATTTTTTCCATGGGCATAAGATAACAGAAAACTGTATTCACTCTGTACTTACTAGTGGTCAGATCTCTTCAGAACTTTAAGTCCTGTGCTTTCATTCACCTGAGGATGGAGCAAAGAAGACTGAACAGGTTAAAAATATTATTTAGGCTATCTGGAAAGATTCAGAAATTGGCACCAGGTTTTTAACATGGAAAAATTAAAATATTAATAGAAATACAATTTTAAGGATTTTAGATTAACAAGAGAAGACTGTAGCTTTCATTTAGCAGCAATATAACAAAACATAAAGTGAGTTTTATTATTTGAAACTACTGTAATATAAATAGTTTTACATAAACTACATAATCAGTCAGTGATCTAACTAGAGAAAATATTGTTTGCTCTGTTTTACCGATGAAAATCCTGATTTTGTTAAGTAAACTGACTTACCAGATCTCATATATATGTTTTTATATATATAACATATATATGTAATATATGTAAGAAAGAAAGTAATATTTTTCACTATAATGTTTTTAAAAAATATTTATATATTTCAGCTTTATGTAGTCATTGATAAGACAAGCATTTATAATGTTCTAACAACTTGTCAATTTGTTTTGTTATAATTATATGCCAAATTTCTCTATAAGAAAATCACCTTTAATAGCAATTTTATTCAGGTTTAATGATGTGAAGAAATAGCTTTTTGGAATCTACTCTGTTTCTATCCAAATACATTCTATATTTAATACAATTACACTTAAAGTTATAAAAACACAAAATGATTTAAAAAAAAAACCTGCCTGGGAAGTGGCTTAAGCCACGGGCTGGTCTGTGCCATTAACTGGGATAGAAAAGATGTGATGAAGATAGCCTTGTGGGGAAAAGAAAGGGAGTCTAGAATTCTATTCTTCATACAATTTATTTGAGGATGCAACTCCACATAAAAGTGAATACATCAGGGAAGCAGTTTAGTCACATAAGTCTGAAGCTCTAGAGGTCTGTAGAGCTGTAAATAGGAGTGTCTTCAGTATATGGAAGGAATATAGGAATTCACCAAGACATAGTTTAGATAAAAATGAAAGTTTGGCCTTGAAACACTCCATTGTTTAGAAACTGGGTGGGAAACAGAAAGAAAAAAAGGGGAAAAAGAAAAACTGGGTCATGTTGGGAAAATCCTGAAAATGTGACTCAATCAGAGAAGAGAGTGTTTAAAATATGCTGAATCTGAAAACAAATGGTGTGAGATGAGTGGCACTTGAAATAGTTTATTAACCTGATAGAAACAAATTCATTTTGGGAAGCATCTTTATCCATCGGGTTTTCATCAGAGAAATAAAGCAATTTTTATATATAAAGAAATACTTTTATTTAGGGATTCCATGTTAAACAGCTGTGAGAATGCATGCTATCTGAGTGTGGCACTGTGGCTGGAAGTCAACAGGGTAGACAATTGCTAAGGGAAAATTGACATGCAATGAGGAAAGAATAGAAAACTAGACTACCCAAGAATAAATGGACTCTATGAGAATAAGATAGAAACAACATTGGTCTCCTATTGCCTCCAAGCTTCCAGCTTTGAGGATAGAGGTGTTAGTAGTAACAGCTAGTGGTATTGTCAGTATACAAAGTCTGATGAGAAGATAAGGTAGCAGCTGGAGTCCCTGGGGGCCCAGTGGCAGCCCATGCCAACCAAGCAAATAGCTAGATGAATGACAAGCCGCCAGAGATGCAGCAGCATCTCACTTTTTCCTCTGCATTTCCTAGAGTGAAAAAGTACATGACTTTATTTCCCACCAGCTAAATCTTGTCAACAATGTCTCTGTGACTCATTCAAACAGAACCTAAGCAGGGAAAGTCAGGGAAACTATTTCAAATTAGCTATCATGACATAGTACATATTCTTCTAAGGGTTGAAGAGTGAATGGCACGTAAATGAACATCTAAAGTTCTTTAAAGAGTTTTGTTAAAGTTGACAATTAAAATATAAATATTTTTCTATTTTTGATTTACTTATTCTTGCTCTACAACAGTGGTTCTTAACCTGGGTTCTATCGAACCCTAGGGGTTCGATGAATTGGTCTCAGGGGTTCGGAGAAGCCTCTGCTGTGGAGGCCAGAATAAAGTAATACCGTAATTTGTTGTGAGTTCATGCACTTTGTTGGTTTTGTTCTTTGAGTAAGGTGATGTTCATGCACGGCTCATTTTGTGCACCAGTAAAAAAATATATACCTATGTCTTGAATTTGGAAAAAAAAATCATATTTTATTTATCACCAAAGAAGGGTTCGGTGAATGTGCATATGAAACTGGTGGGTTCGGTACCTCAAAAAAGGTTAAGAACCACTGCTCTACAAGATGGTAGAAAATGGAGAAAAATAAGCAGAAACAGGGAAATTTGTGCTGTAGGGAAGAAAGAATAAGAAAAACTAATGAAGCCTTTGAAAAGCTGAGATGAGTCTGCCCAGGTAGTGGCGCAATGGATAGAGCGTTGGACTGGGATACGGAAGACCCAGGTTTGAGTCCCCAAGCTCACTAGCTTAAGCGCGGGCCCATCTGGCTTGAGCAAAAAGCTTGTCAGCTTGGACCCAAGGTCGCTGGCTCCAGCAAGGGGTTGCTTGGTCTGCTGGAGGCCCGCGGTCAAGGCACATGTGAGAAAGCAATCAATGAACAACTATGGTGTTGCAACAGCAATGAAAACTAATGATTGATGCTTCTCATCTCTCTCACTTCCTGTCTGTCTGTCTCTCCATCTGACTCTCTCTCTCTGTCCCTGTAAAAAAAAAAAAAAAAGAAAAGAAAAGCTGAAATGAGGAACTGCTCACACTCTAGGTACAGAATATTTATTTGTTTTCAGTCTTTTTTCTACTATGGATTCTAACAAAACTTAGTGGTTCACATTACTGACTGGGACAGATTTTCTGATTTAAATCTTGACCCTTTACTTAATAGATGTGTGACAAATAGCAAGAACTTCTTTGCCTCCGATTTTTTGTTTTCTTGCAGTGGCAACTCATAAGTTTACTAGAAGATAAAAAAGTAATGATGCCCATTCATAGGTCATTGTCAAGATCAGAAAAGTTAATATTATGGGTATTTAGTACTCTGTTCTTATTTAAATATTTAAGTGCCTAAAGAATATAAAATTTAAAACATATTTTTGTTAACATTATAATGTTAAAATTTCTTTTATTTAAATACCTTTATAAATATTGTTTTATTTTCCCATAATTTTCCAGCATATAGAGTTAAATGAATATGAAGGAGAAATAGAAACTTTTGCAGACATACCAAAGGAGGGAATTTATCCTATAAACCTCCACTGTAGGAAATACTCAAAGGGGTTATTTGACTAGACACAGAGAACAAAACAAATCAAAACTCCAAGAAAATATTCCAACAAAATCACAATAAAAACAATGATAACCTCTGACAACAATAACATAAAAGGGGAGAAGATAAAGATCTGCCATAGCAAAGAAGAATGGAGTGCTAAAGCACCCATAAGACAAAGGACTCTTGTACATATTACAATCTTTTTCTTAATAACCTAATAGTAACCACCCACAAAAAAAGCCACTACTATAACGCACAGAATAAAAATAGAAGAAACAGGGAAAGAATTATGTAATACCACTAAATAAAATCAATGACAAAAACATAAAAGAAAAGAATGAAACAAGACACAAAACTATGAGAAAAAAATATTAAATGGCTATAGGAAATCCTCAAGTGTCAATAATTATCCTAAATATAAGTGGACAGAATTTTCCAATAAAAAAAAACCAACTAGCAGTTTGGATAATAGAGCAAAAGCTAACAATATGCTTTCTTCAAGAGGCACATCTAAGCTACAAGGACAAAAGTAGTTTGAAGTGAAAGGTTGGAATGATTCTCTATGTAAACAATATCCAAAGATAAGCAGGTCTAGGCATACTTATATCTGCTAACACTGACATCAGGAAAACAAAGTTAACCAGAGACAAAGATGGACATTTCATAATGATAAAGGAGACATTGTATCAAGAAGACATAACACTTCTTAATATAGATGCACTGAACCAGAGAGCACCAAAATATATAAGACATCTACTATCTGATCTAAAAATTGAAACAGACAGAAACAAAACCATACTTAGAGATCTCAAGAAAACATTGATGGCTTTAGGTAGATCATCCAAACAGAAAATCAATAAAGAAATATCAGCCTTAACTAACATACGAGACCAAATGACATAATAGACACTTACAGTACATTTCATCCTAGTACATCAGATTATACATTCTTTTCTAGTGCACATGAAATACTCTTAACGATAGACCATATATTGGGACACAAAACTAACATCAACAAATTCAGGAAGATTCAAATAGTACCAAACATATTTTCTACCATAAAGCTTTGGAATTAAAATTCAACTGCAAAAATGAAGTAAAGAAACCCACAAAAATGTGGAAGTTAAACAACATACTTCTAAAACATAACTGGGTCAAAGAAAACATAAAATGAGAGATAAAAATATATATATGACAAACAAAAATGACAACAAGACATAAAAATTTCTGGGATTCAGTGAAAGCAAGTGATAAGAGGGAAGTTTATATTATTACAGGCTTATATCAAGAAACAAAAGAGATCCCAAATAAACAACCTAACATCGCCATTTAAGGAACTAGAGAAAAAAGAACAAAGGCAACCCAAAGTCAGTTGAAGAAAGTAAATAGTAAAAATTGGAGCAGAACTAAATGAAATAGAGAACAACAACAAAAATACAGAAACAAATTAATAAAATAAAAAGAGCTGGTTCTTTGAAAAGATTAATAAAATTGAAAAATTCCTGGCTAGACTCACTAAGGAAAGAAGGAGAAACTCATATAATCCAAAATGAAAAAGGGAAGGTTACCACAGAAAATTCATATATACTAAGGATTGAACTAGAATACTATAAAAGATTATATGCCAACAAATTCAACAACCTAGAAGAAATGGATAAATTCTGAGCACTATACAATCTTCCTAGATTGAGTTACAAAGAAGTGGAAAGCTCAAATAAACCCATAAGCAGAGAGGAAATAGAAACAAGTATCACAAACCTCCCCCAAAAGCAAAAGTCCCGGACAAGATAGCTATACTAGTGAATTGTACCAAAAATTAAAAAAGATTTAGTACATATTCTTCTCTAAGTCTTTAAAAAAGTAGAAGAAGAAGCAATACTCACTAACAAATTTTATGAGGACACCATAACCCTCATACCAAAACCTAGCAAGGACACATACACACACAAAACTACAGACCAATATCTCTAATAAAGACTTATGCAAAAATCCTAAACAAAACACTAACAAATCAGCATACTAAAAAAGTAACACAGGGGAACAAAATTTTTTGTTGCATTCACAAAAACACTTGTTTTTACCTAATTTTGGTGTGCTGGTCTCAAATCTGACATTAGTTTTTCTCTGTAAGCTACAGGTTTTTTTGCAATTCAAGAGTTTAGGTTTTCATCTTATTGTAAAATTTTCAACATATAGTTTAACATAATGAAGTATGTCTTCTTGGGCATTATCTTTGTGAAAATATAATACTTTATATAATGCAGTATATACACTAAAAGATATGATTGCATTAGAATTAGTCTACAATTCTGAAATAGAACATATGAAAACACTTATCTTAGTTATAAAATTTGTGCAAAACTTATTTAAATTCTATTCAGACAAAAATTTGTGTTTGTAACTCTTGCGTTTGTGTACTTATTGAGGACAATCTCCTTTGATGCTCTAGCAGTAGTCTGCTCATCACTATCAGCTCAAGATTTTCGAGAAACTTATCAAAGTGACTGTTCAGGAAGTGAATTTTAACACTCATCTTACATGCAATGTTGCAGAAAACCAACAGCATCCTTTGAACCAGAAGTTCATAGTTTTCTGCTTTTTTGTTGCCAAGGAAGTTTTTTGGAACTGCCACAAAAGACTGCCATGCTGCTTTCTCCTCTTTATTCATCATCCTGGCAAACTCTTCATCACGTATGAGGGTTTGAATTTGAGGTCCATTGAATACACCTGCATTTATCTTCTTGAAAGACAAGGCAAGAAAAGCAGAAATAATATATTGAAAGCATTCACTTTCTCTATTCAAAGTCTGAACAAACTGCTTCATTAAGCCAAGTTTGATGTAAAATGGAGATAAATGATCCTGTCTCAATTAACTACAGGTTAATTCACAATATTTTGCATCCCTACTTCCAGAGCTTCACATTTCGGCCATTCCTTCTGTGTCCAGTGTTTCTCCCAAGCTCAGCTGTCCCACAAACACAAAAAGCAAGGATACTTCGTGAAACCTCTCTGTTGTTTTAGCAGAAAATTTACCATTTTAAGAGCCACACATATGATCCAGTTATGCTCCTCATACTTCAGAAAGTCAAGGACAATTTTTATTTAATGATAATCTTCTCACAGATGAGTTGAATAACCAATTGGAACTGCTGCATAAACATTACCATTGTGTAGGAGAACACATTTCAGATTCTGTTTAGAGCTGTCAAAAAATAGCCGCCATTTTGTTGGACCGTAAGTGATAACACCTAGCTAGCTGAGAAGACTACTGATATCATGATAGTAAACAAAGTGTTGGTCTTCGGAAAAACAGTCCACAAAAATTTGTTCACGCTTCCTGAAATGGGATACTTTAGCTGACCGGTGAAGTACATTCTTTTCTTGAAGGCTGAAGGCTAATAACTCAGCTGCTTTCTTTGAATGGCCCAAATCTCTTACTGAGTCATTCAATTCGGGTTAGCTAAACTGCTGAGGGGGTTAATGACTGCTTGGCATCAGAAGAAGACCCTTCAGATTCTATAACCATTTTCTCATGCATCTTATCCAAATACACTTGATCACTTTGTTCACTTTCTTTGTCCCTAGAAGGAATAAAACCATTAAAAACTGGAACCGGAAGTTTCTCAGAGTGTGGGATAGGTCATATTGCTGAAGGAATATTTAGGATATGCAATCATATGCTATTTTTTCCTTCTGATGTCCTTTGTATGGATCAGACAGAAATAACAGTCGCTGCTTGTGGTCCTTAGGTTTACGCGAAACCATGGGAATACCAAAAAGTATTCTTTTGTGTTTTCCTTTTGTCCAGTCACGAAGCATTTTCTTACAATTATGACACATAATATGAGGAGCCCAATTCTTGTCTTGATCGTCAAGGGGAACTTGAAAATAGACAATATATGCACGTGTCACAAATGATCAAATAATGCGCTTTTGACGTTGAAGTGTGTAATAGCCACATATATAACAGAAGGTGTCAGGACTATTCTTACATTTATGCCTACTCAAAGAAGCCATGATTCAATTTTAAACAAAATAAGAGGGTGTTTTTATCAGATAATAATTTTTTACGTTTAAAAATAACTACAATTATGTATAAGTGGTGTTTGTAAAATATTAATTGCCTTGTTATTATGTTCAATCCATGAGTTATTGCCCTTTAACTCCAATTTAAAAACCAATGCATGCCATTAACTGTAACAAAAAATAAATTTAAATTGCATAAAAACTAGAGCATGAAACAAAAAACGGATTTCAGATTTGGAATCAGTGATGCAAAAATATATAGAAACAGTTCTAAAACCTCATGCATCAGAAAATGAAGAAAAATTGTTTCCCAGTGGATACATCATAATCAAGTGGGATTCATTCCAGGAGCACAATTATATTTTCACATATGTAAATCTAGCAACCTAATGCACTTTATAAACAAAACAAAAAATAACATCATATGATGCTATCAATAGATGCAGAAAAAACTTTCAATAAGAAACATCCCTTTATGTTTAAAACACTTAATAAAATCAGAATAGAAACAAGTACCTCAACACAATAAAGGCAATATATGACAAACCATCAGCTAATACCATACTAAACGGAAAAAATTGAAGGTTTTTTTATAAAATCAGAAACAAGACAAGGCTGCTCACCCTCTCTAGTCTTATTCAACATAATTTTGGAAATTTTAGACAGAGCTATCAGGCAAACCCAAAAAATAAAAGTTATCTATATTGGGAAAGAATAAAGGTTTTAGATGACATGATCCTGTATATAGAAAATCCCAAAGACTCCACACACACACACAAAAAAACCTCTTAGAAATAATAAATCAATACAATAAAGATGCAGGCTATAAAATTTACATACAAAAGTCTATTGCTTTTCTATATACCAATAATGCAACTTCAAGAAATAAACTCAGAAAAACAATTCCTTTTACACTTGCAACAAAAATAATAAAATTCCTAAAAATAAAGTTAACAAAAGATGTAAAAACCTAAAAAGCATTATTGAAATAAATTAAAAAGACACAATGAAATGTAAAAATGTTCCATGTTCATGGCTCAGAAGAATCAACATAGTTAAAATGGCCATATTACCGAAAGCAATATGCAAATTTAATGCAATCCTCATCTAAACCACAATGTCATTTTTTTTTAAGAAATAGAAAAAAAATCACCCGGTTTGAATAAAACCATAAAAAACCCTGAATAGCCAAAGCAATCCTGAGAAAAAAAGAATGAAGCCGGAGGAATCACACTACCTGACTTAAGCCACAGTAATTAAAACAGCATGGTACTGGCAGAAAAACAGACATACAGACCAATCATCAGAATTATGAGCCCAGAATTAAGACCACATATATATGAACAAATAATCTTTGACACAGGAGCAAAAAACACACAATAAAGCAAAGAAAACCTCTCCAATAAATGGTGCTAAGAAAACTGGAAAGCCACATACAAAAGAATGAAACTTGATTACAGTTTGTACCCCTGCACAAAAGTTAATTCAAAATGGATCAAAGATCTGAAACAAATTATATAGAAGAACACATAGGTACTAAACATAGACCTTAGACATAGAGAACAATTTGTGAATTTGACCCCAAAGTCAAGGAAAGTAAAGCCAAAAATAAGTGAATGGGACTATATCAAACTAAAACCATCTGCACTAAAAAAAAAAAAAAACAAAAAAAAACAAGAAAACAAATAGGCAGTCAACCAAATGGGAAACAATATTTATAAGCAATAGCTCTGATAAAGGGTTACTATCCAAAATATATAAAGAACTCACAAAGCTTAGCAACAAACAAACAAACAATCCAATTAAAAAATGGGGAGAAGACATGAACAGATCTTCTCCCAAAAAGATATACATATGGCTAATAGATATATGAAAAGATGCTCATCTCCGCTAGCTGTTAGAAAAATGCAAATTAAAACTACAATGATCCTCTCCTCTGTCCCCGTTTCCTGGAGCCCCGGGTGAGTGGTTGTGAGAGAAGTACTCTGTGCTGTCCTTTTAAAAAGAATCTTGGGTCTGAGAAAACTGTCTCTTTCTCACAAACAGTATCCTCACTTGTTTCACAGCTCAATACTGTCCAAATGCCTCTTCTAGGCTCTGGTTATGGGGTGAGGGAAGGGAGGAGAGGGTGGGATAGGGAGGAGCGGAGGGGCACAGGGAAAACCAGATAGAAGGTGACAGAGGACAACTTGACTTTGGGTGATGGGTATGCAACATAATTGAATGATAAGATAACCTGGAGATGTTTTTGTTGTACATATGTAACCTGATTTATTGGTGTCACCCCATTAAAATTAAAAAAAAAAAAAAAACTACAATGTGCCTGACCAGGCAGTGGCTCAGTGGATAGAGCATTGTACTGGGATATGGAAGGACCCAGGTTCGAGACCTCGAGGTTGCCAGCTTGAGCGTGGGCTCATCTGGTTTGAGCAAAAGCTCATCAGCTGGAACCCAAGGTCACTGGCTCCAGCAAGGGGTTACTCAGTCTGCTGAAGGCTTGCAGTCAAGGCACATATGAGAAAACAATCAATGAACAACTAAGATGTCGCAACAGCAACAAAAACTGATGATTGATGCTTCTCATCTCTCTTCGTTTCTGTCTGTCTGTCCCTATCTATCCCTCTCTCTCTGACTCTCTCTCTGTCTCTTAAAAAAATAAAAAGAATTACAATGAGATACTACCTCACACCTGTTAGATTATCTATTATCAACAAGAAAGGTAATAAAATATATTGGAAATGCAGTGCAGGAAAAGAAACCCTCATTTACTGCTGGTGGGAATGCACACTAGTACAACTACTATGGAAGAAATGATGGTGGTTCCTCAAAAAGGTAAGTATAAAACTACCATATGACCCCGCAATCCTTCTACTGGGTATCTACCCCCAATATTCGAAAACATTGGTACATAAAGAGACACGAACCTAATGTTTACTGTAGCATTCTTCACAGTGGCCAAGACATGGAAACACTCAAAGTGTCCTTTTATAGAGGATTGAATAAAAATAGATGTGGTACATATATACAATGAAATCCTACTCAGCCTAAGAAATAATGACATAGTATCATTTACAACAACATGGGTGGATCCTGAGAACATTATACTGACTGAAATAAATGAATCAGAAAAGGGTAAGAATGATATGATTTCACACGTAGGTTAGGTATAAAACTGAGACTCATGGAGATACATAAAATTAAAGTGGTTACCAAGGGAAGGGGTGTGGAAAATGGAATTAAGAGGGACAAATATAAGGTTATGGAAAATGGTTTGACTTTGGGTGATGGGTGTACAACACAATCAACAGTTCAAATGCTTTAGAAATGTTTATTTGAAACCTATCTACTCTTCTTGATGAATGTTAAATTTCTTTTTCTAAATAAAATTTAAAAAGATTTTTGTTATTTAAATTTCTTTACAAATATTGCTTTATTTTCCATAAGTTTCCAGCATATAGTTAAATATTTTTTCTGTTATTTTTGGTTTGCTTTTACATAATTCTTCCAAAAAATTGAATAGGCTATACTTCCTATTACATTTTAAGAGAACTGATACCCAAACCTAGCAAGGATAACACACAAAAAAGAAAACTACAAACCAATATTTCAGAGGAATACAAATGCAAAGTTCCTAAACAAAATATTATCAAGTTAAATATGATAATACATTAGAAATAATATGATAAAAGCAAAGTTAATAAAAGGAAAAATAAATGAATGGCACTGTAGCAAACTAAAAGCTTCTGAACAGCAAAAGAAACAGAAAATAAAACAAAAAAAGCAACAAAACAAATGTGAGAAGTTATTTGCAAACAAGACCTTGTCAAGGAGATAATATTCAATATATAAAAAGTACTCATACAATTCAACACCAAAAAAAATAAATACTCAAATTAAAAAAAAATAGACAGAAGACCTGAAAAGACACTTCTTCCAAGAAGACAAATAGCCAGCAGATATATGAAAAGATACTCAACTTCTCTATCTATTAGAGAAATGCAAATCAAAACTACAATGAAATACCACCTCATACCTGATAGAATGGCTATTATCAACACGACAGGTGATAACAAGTGTTGGAGAGGCTGTGGAAAAAAAGAAACCCTCATTCACTGCTGTTGGAGATGTAAACTGGTATGGCCACTATGAAAAACAGTATGGCAGTTTCTCATAATATTAAGAATAGAATTATTATATAACCCAGCAATCCCTCTTCTGGGTATCTACCTGAAAAATCTGAAAACATTTATTAACAAAGATATATATACACTCCATTATCAATGCAGCATTATTCATGGAGACCAAGACATGGAAACAACCAAAGTGCCCTTAGATAGAAGATTAAATAAAAAAGATGTGGTTTGTTGCAGTTACAATGAACTAGTGGAAGACCAGATGAAATGCTCCAAGGGTCCGTGGGGATGCAACTGTCCCAATCAGAAGACTGAAGGACTGAAGTCCCTTCCCCAGCCTTATGCAGATATTTATTAGCAAGTACAAATAACTCAAGGAAGCAGACAGCAGAAGTTTTTAGGGGTGAAGTAAAGGACAAGGAACATGTAACTTCTAATCTCTGTTCTGAAAGCCTACATTTCTTGTCGCTGAATCTTATCCTGCTGTTTTGCTGTTTCTAGCATGTGTTGTAGTCCAGCCACGAGTCTATTACGGGGTCTTTGAATGGGAAAAGGTATGTAATTGAATAAATGATAGATAGGAACTTAAAGATATATACATACAGATGGGTTTGGGAGGATGGCACGGAGAACAGTGTCTACAGTTCCTGAGCCATAACATGGCTGCTCCCAAAGGCGTATTCATTTTTATTCAGAGAAAAACCATGGTCCATGAGCAATTCAATTGTTTCCAAGACAACTCAAAATTAACCCACACCATACCATTCAAATCTAACTTTACATTGATAAGTAACTAGCTTCCAGCCTCTTCCAGAGAACATATGTGGGACAAACGAGAATCAGGTATAACTCTTTGTTAACTAGGCAGGTGAGGTGGGGGGTTAGGCCCAGCACCTTTGTCTCTAAGATATTCAAATTGTAAAAAACATCCTCTTTATATTTTGGTCCCCAAAAAGCATGCACTGTTCTTCATACAGGGTCAGATAGGCTCCTGGACTCTCGTCTACTCAGGGCTTTTGCTGTAGGTTGCCTCACTGTCTCTAATTGTCATCCTCACTCTGCATATTTTATAGCATATTTCTACAGTTATATATATATATATATATATATATATATATATATATATATATATATATATATATATATATATATATATATGTATATACAATAGAAGCTACTCAGCCGTAAGAAAGATGAAATACTGCCATTTGCAACAATATGTATGGATCTTGAGAATATTGTACTAAGCAAAGTAAGTTAAGTCAGACAAAAAATAATCAGGAACCATATGATTTCATTTATATATGGGGTATAAAACTGAAGGCAAAAATGAAGAAACAAGATAAGCAAATAAAACTTATAAACACAGACAAGGGTATAGTGGTTATGAAAGGGTATTAAAGGGTAAAGGGGGTAAAATATGTGGTGACAGATGATTTGACTTTGAGTGGTGGGAATGCAGTGCAATATACAGATGATGTATCACAGAACTGTACAGTTGCAACCTATATAATTTTATTAACCAGTGTCACTTCAACAAATTTATTTAAAGTTTTTAAAATGGTAATACATTTAGAAAATTAGTTCACAAAGTGACAAAATGGTAGACTACTAAAAGTTTTCTTAATTAAATATTATAGTAATGCATCTATTACTTTCTAAATCCATGCTAACCCCTATTAAATACTAGATAACTATTGCATTTTTTCAGCTGTTAAAATGAACACTAAGGTTCCCACAGAAACAAATGCTTTTCTTAGATATTTAAATTATAGTAATTACAATAGGTTTTTAGCTTCTTTTGCCATTTACTCTATTTTTAAACTTGATGTTTACAAGTATAGATTTTTATCATGAAACTTAAAAACACCCTAAAGTGAGATAATATACATACCTTCTGCATTTTACTGATTGTCAATTACCAACTTGAATGCATCACTTGTTACATTTCACTAGTAAACCATATGGATAATTTCTTTGTTCAGCAATTGTATTTGTGACAAACCTGCCAACATAATATTTCCACCTACCTGTCTCTAGAAATGTAAGAATCTTCTCTGCATTACTGATTTGGCCAAAGTTTATCTCCTTTAATGTGATTCATCTACTGTTAGTACTTCTGTTAGTAACCATAACTATACCTTTAATCATACTTTTATAGTATACAGTTATGGCATGTCCTTAAACATTTTCTGGATGAATGCCCACAATTAATAAATGTTCATTTGTTTCTTAAAAACATTATATTGTGAATAAAGTAGAAGAATATAAAGGAAGAAAGAATTTGAACCTTTGTAAAATGCTCACTAATAATAGTAGTCACAGTTATTAGCAGCTGCCTCATTTTCTTTGCAATCATTTATTTGTCTTTGGAGTAGAGAGATTGGCTCTTCCTGAGAGATGAAAGATTAATAAAATGCATTTCATTTTTTCTTTCCACCATCAATCTAATGTTCATATCCACAAGAAATGGTAAAAATATATTTTTTGAATAGTGCATATGATCAGGGTTTTCTTGACATCGACCTTATATCTCTTGAATCTTTTCTTCTTTTTCTTCTTATATCAACAAAGTTACTACTAATAATATACTTACAATTTTAGAATGCTCTAGTGAGTACTTCAAATACACTTTTTCCTCTAATTTTCTGAATAAAACTCTTGAGTGAAAATTTTATTATAGAGAGGAGACTAACTTGCCACAAAAAAATAATAGTAAAAAACAATGATGCAAATTAAGTCGAGAAGGTATGACTGACTTAACTTTAGCACAGGGGTGCCCACACTTTTTCAGCTTGTGAGCTACTTATAAGATGACCAAGTCAAAATGATCTACCTACAATAAAAATGCAAAACATAAACTTATTTCTTCTATATTATCATTATTTAAGTTACTATTTAATATTGTGTATTCTTCTTTCACCTTTCTCCTTCTCAGCTCTCTTTTCAGAGGAAAGTCAATGTCATAGTTTTTATGAACAGTCCGAAAAAGCTGCTCCACATTTCCCTTCTTTGGAATAGCAATGGCACACAGACAGATGAGGCAAATGCACTTAGAATATGACATAGTGAAAAAAATCCCCTCCCATTCTGTATGGAAGTGGTAGGTTTTAGGATTCTTACTCGGACCAGCTATGGCACTCATTTTTATACCCTTTGTTGTATTTAGTTTAAATAAATTGAAGGCTAACTACACAGCAGTGTAACTGAACAAGTTAGCATGGTTTAACGTGCATGCATAGGGTGTCAAAAGTTCAGACATCAGATTGGCTACTCTGTATGCCAATCAAAAGACAAATGTCTTTTTAATGTTATGCAATCTACCCACACTTCCTTCGCGAACGACCAGTAGATCGCGATCGTCGTATTGAGCACCCCTGCTTTAGCATTTAACCATTATGGTCCCCCCTCCACACACACTCATGTCCCCCCTCTTTCCATCACCAGCTTCTTTTCATCTATACATTTTGAGTGGCAATAAGTTTCTGTTTCCTAAGTTTCTGTTTGTGTATTCACTTTTCTCACTCTGCTCACTTTCCTTGAGTGATTTATTTCACATGTTTTAAGACTCATAGTAGGTTTGAAGCATCCAAACTTTTCACAGGTCTAAAGTCTGCTTCTGAGGTAAAGATTCTTAATTTCATCTGCTTGGTGGACACTGGCACTAGGTTGTTCATAAGAACCCCAGTGTCATTTTACCCATAATTGAAGACAAAATTTTCCCAGCTCCATTCTTTCTCTGGCAAACTAGTTGTTATCTTGAATTTTCTACCTCCATGATTGCTTCAATATTTATGAGATCCTCCTGAAGTCCCCTTCATAAAATCCTTAAGAGTCTTTAAGAAGTCACTTTTCCATCCATTCCACATTTCAATTATTTACCAAGGTCTAATCATCTGAACATACAAGTTCTACTAACAAATAACAATTCTCACTGTTTCTTCCTTTCAACTTATGCTTCCTCTGTCTTCCATGTTTTCAATTGCCTGTCAAACTAAAAAAAATGCTTGTCTTTCAAAAATCAGACTTAATTTTCTCATTCTTTGTGAAATTCTTCTTGACTATTATTTTTTATTAAAATATTTGTTTATTTGTTTTAATTATTGCTAATTAATATATGCTAAGAAAAGTAAGTCAGTCAGAAAAATCTAAAAACTATATGGGGAGGTTGTGGTCAGACTAATGTGAACCAAACATGGTGACAGAAGATGTTTTGACTGGGTGCTGGACACACAATACAATATACAGATCCTGTATCACAGAAATCTACACTTGAAACCTATATGAACCTATTAACCAATGTCATACCAATAAATTTAATAAAAACATATGATATTTTTTATCTTGGTAATTTTTATTACTTCTATTTAAAAAAATTATCAAAAATAAACATAGAACTTTAGCACATCTTTTCAGCATGAAAAAATATTTGCTTTAATTATTGCTTTTATTATCTTTGACCCTCCTCTGCCTGATCTCTCCAGTCACATTCCAAGACCTTCAAATTTTACAAGTTATGTTTTACTAAAATTCTAAAATACTTTATATATGCAATATATTTTGTTTCACTAAGCTTCTCAACAAGCCCTATCACATAAATGACACATTTTCCTTCATTCTTACTAACCCAAAGTTTTCTCACATGTTAGAAAAATGTCTTCTCATTTTCTTTTTAATTTGCACTTTTAAATTAAGTAAAAATAAGCATGTTTTCATATATATGTGACAATTTTATTTTTTTTTCAAAAAGCAGTCAACTTATACTCTATATATTTTCTAATTAAGGTATTATTCCTTTTGTGTATTGATTTAAAATGGCTCTTTAAATGGAAATAAACTCATAGACACAGTGAACAGACTGAGGTTGCCACAGGGGAGGAGGTGCAAGATAGGTAGAAAAGGGAAAGGAAATTAAGAAGTACAAACTTTCAGTTATAAAATAAGTCATGGAGATGTAATGTACAAATATTATAATATATATTTATAGTGACATGGTTACTAGATAAACTATAGTAATCACTTCATAAGGTATACAAATGTATCACTATATTGTACACTTGAAACTAACATAATACTGTATGTAAACTATAATTAAATATAAATTTAAAAAGTTTATTGTAGTTGTTAAACTTACTAAAAATAAAAAAGTGTCTGTTCATCCATAATCTAAATTACCTATTTGTTATGCATTGAAAATATTTTTTCAATTTTTTTATAAATGTATTAAAAATTTCCCCTGAATCTTCCCCATTTTAATATAAATAAACTTTTTCAATCTTTCTTTTTATGACTTATAGATTTTATGTCATCCTTAGAAAAGTCTGTTCCAATCAAAGACATGGAAGAAAAACTAATTTTCTCCTAGTACATTTTGGAATTCAATTTTGCATGTATAAATTGGATATTCTGGGATTAATTTTGTAATCATAGATATGCTAGAAATCCAGATTTATTCAAATAACTAGTCAATTTTCCCACCATCATATTTACTAATTCCTGTTTTTCCCACTGATTTTCATAGATTAAATCAATTTAAGTTTGGAAAGTTATTTCTGGACTTTCTATTATGCTCCATTGATCTGTCATTCTACTCATGTACCAATAATTCATTTAATTAACTAAAGCTTTATAACTTGATATTCAGCTGAAATATTGCCTTAGCCACCATCCTAATTCTTTTCTTATTTTACAGTAATTTTCTGATTATTGTTGGATTTTTCTCTCTTCATATCAACTTAGAAAGAGTTTTCCTAGTCATAAAATGAGGTTGTATTATTTAAAATATCAATTTATAAAAATAACATTAAATAACAATATTTAATCTTTATATCCAATGACACATTATTTACTTCTATTTATTCAAAGAGTCATCTCTGCATATTTCTTTGTATTCCTCATATTTTGGAAAAGTTTATTATTGGGCATTTGATATATTTACATTTTAATTGTGAATGCAATATTTTAATTAATTTCTTTTCTAACTACTTATTACTAGTATAAAATGCATTTCCATGTATTTGTCTAAGTGGCAAAGGTTTTCCTGTCTTTACTTATTACCTAATAAGTTTAAATTACCTAATAATTTTTCACAATAATTTTTACCTTTTTTTCCTCTAAGCATATAATCATACTCTATGGAAGAAAAATGATAGTTTTCCTCCTCTTTTCCAGTGGTATATTCTTCACTTCTTTATATTTTCTTATTCCATAGGTTAGATTGCTACAGCAGCTTGAACAGATTCATCATTTTCCTGAATGGCAACATTGATTTTGGAGCTTCAATTCCATTTTTTCTTTGTTGCTCTTAAAATAGAAAAATAATCCTCCAAAATATAATGAGCTCACAATATTCCACCTAAAATTAAAATAACACACAAAAAAAACAGCTGTTTTTCTTTGACAACTGCTTTTGCCAGTTGCCACTTTTATTTGCCAGTGACTTGAGAATAGAAAGCCAAAGAACATGTTATAAAAATATATAAGGAATACATCTGTTATGCTTAAAACCAGATAATTAACCAGTGACTGTAAATCAAACCTCTATTAAATGCCATTTTTACAGAGCATGAAGGAATTTATGCAGCAGATATACCTGTAATGATAAGAATAATATTAAGAATAAACATTCAATAAATTACTTCTTTAAGAACCTGTTTGAATGCTTGTTGAGGGGTGCTAAAAGATTGTATATTTCCTTTCATATTTTTGTCATTTATTGATTTTTAGAGAGAAAGGAAGAGATATATAGAGAGAAACATCAATGTGTTTTTCCACTTATTTGTGCATTCATTGGTTCATTCTGGTATGTGCCCTGACAAGGTATAGAACCCTCAACCTTGGCATATTAGGATAATGCTCTATCTGAGTTATCTGTCCAGGGGCCTCATTTCATATTTTATAACCTACATCTGAAGATTCATGGAAGTAGAAAAGTAATTGCCAGAGTGCTTAAAATGCAACTAAGAGTTTGGTGGAATGAATACTACATGGAATTAGCTATGTTAATAGTCAAAATCAGGAGCAATTGTTTAATATTTTAATATGTAAAGTGCAAGCCAAAATTAAATATAATTTAAATGATCTCTCTATTTATATTATATATACATTAATGTGCATGTGTGGATAAAATATGTCTAACTTAAATTCAGCTGCAAAATTGAAAACTTTAGTACTATTGTTTGCAATCCTTTAATCATCCTCCTAATTAAAGTCTCAAACAAGAATTCTTTCTTTCTTCCCATTTCACAGATGATTAAACCAAGATTCAAAGACTTTGTTACATGACCAAAGTCATTTCATAACTAGAGAGTGGCAGAGATCTTGTTCTCCAGCATCTACGTTTACTATTCTTTCACCAAACATGAAATAAATAACTTAAAACAGCCAGAATAAAATAAAAATTTACATACAGATGAACAATATTTGAATAACTGCTGACTTCTCATCAGAAAATGTGGAGGGCAATACACTTTAAAATAGTGAAAAAAATAATCAACTAATTATCTTATATTCCAAGAAAACAATCTTCAAGAATAGAGACAAAATTAAAGAAATTTTCAGACAAAATAAATTATCAGCCAACTTGCACTGTAATAGAAACTGAAAGAGATTCTAAAAGCTGAAGAGGAATAATAACAGAAGTAAACTGCACCACCAGAAAAAAAAATTAAATACGATAATGATTAAAGAGACCATTCATCAGGAAGATATAAAAATTGTGAATGTGTGTACAAATATGTATAAGAAGCAGAATTTGAGAGACTTATAAGAAAAATAAACATTTTTACAACCATAGTTATAGGCATTTAAATCATCTTCCTGGATTTAATAGAATGAATATATTTAAAAAATTGGTCACAACATAAATTATCAAAAAAACATTTTCAACATATTGACCTAATTGATATTTATAGAACACTAGGTAATAGAACAGCAGTATGAACACTGTCAAATCCACATAGTACATTAGCTAAAATATATCACATGCTAATCCATAAAATGAGTTTCAACACATTTAGAAGGTTTGAAATAACTTCTAAATAATACATAGGTAAAAAAGAAAAGAAAAAAGATCTTTACAGACCATAGAAGTTATTTTAAACTTCATGAAAATAAACAAAACATATTCAAATATATGAATGTCTGGAAATTTCCCAAACATTTAAAGCTCAAATAAAGCAACTGTAAATAATTCACAGGTCAATAGAAGAAATTCCGTGATCCTAGAAAATATTGTGAACTGAAGGAAAATGAAAACACACATATCAAATGCTGTGGATATAATTGTCAAAGTAGTTAAACAAGGAGGTCATTATACTGAGGTGGCTTTATTGCTCTGGTAGCCTATGTAAGCAAAGTCCTGTAAATAAGGGCACTTGAATTCCAAAAATCAAATTTAGTAACAAGCAATCATAAGCAGACACCTAGACTTTCCCAGATAAGGCAATCATTTAAGTTATAGTGAATCAAATAAATTCCTTTCTTTACTTCTGCATCTCCTCTATAAAATATAAGCCTTTCCCTAGCTCCTGTTTGAGGAGCACTATTAACCACTCTGTTTGGTGCTTTCCCATTAGAATTAATGTCTGCTCAATAAACTCTTAAAGATTCTAAGGCCTCAGTTTATCTTTTAATATAGCTAAAGCAATGCTTTTATAGCATTAAATGCCTATAGAGAATAGAACAAAGATCTCAAAACAAAACACTTTAGCTTCCACCTTAAGAAGCAAGAAACAGATCATTTTACAGTCATAGTAATTATAATAAATTAAATAATAAACACCAAAATGAAAATCAATGAAATATGAAATGACAACAATCAGTGAAATAAATATGAGGTTTTTTGAAAAGATTAATAAAATTAATAAAATTCTAGCCAAGTTAATAAGAGAAAAAAGACACAAATTAACCTCTGAAATGAGGAGTTACATCACTGTAGTCTATAATTAAAAGGATTTTAAGAGAATATTAATAATAATTTTGACCAATAAATTTGACAACTTAGATAAAATTTTAAAAAATGTTAAAAACACAACTGCAACTCACTAGAAAATTTATAGAATATCTAAATAACAATCTTTTAAGAAATTGCACTTGTAGTGGAAATATTAATTCTCAAAGAAAACTGTCAGCATAGTTTGCTTAAATATTAAATTCTATAAGATATTTATAGATGAATTATTAGCAGTTCTGTAAACTCTTACAGATAATTGAAGAGTAGAGAATACTTCCCAATTTATATTATGAGGCCAGAATCATCTTGACACCAAAACTAGTCACATATACTATGATTAAAATGGACTAATATCCATCATGCACATAGGAAAAATTATATATAAAATTTTAGCAAATGGATTTCAATAATAAAAAGGATAAATTATTCTCAAGTAGGTTTTATCCCTGGAATGGAAAGTTGCTTTAATATTTTAAAATTAATTGGTATAACTCACTACATTTACAAACTATAAAAATATCCTAATAAACAGAAAATCTTATAATATCTGAGATACATTCCTTATAAAAATTCTCAAACTAAGAATATAAGAATAGTTTCTCACTGATAAAGAACATTTATTCTGTTTTTCTCACCAAAGTTTTGTTATATTCATTGTACACATATTTACAAATATATAATAATCTATATTATTTCATATTGTTGATGCTTTAACGAACCTGAAATGTTTCCAGGATCCAGAACATTTCTTAGAATTTTAATTAACATTTGCCCATTCTGGAGCCTCAGAACCTTTATTGGAACAAGATATGTATTTTATTTTTTAATAAAGTTTGTTTGGATTGAGGAGATGCATGTAAAGGATTAAAGCTCAAATCAGAGACTTACCCACAGCCTTTGGTAAGGATCAGAGGAACAGTGAATTTACAATTTAGCAGGTGCTTTGCCTATGTTGTCTCTTTGGCCTTTATGGGTATTTAGTAGTCAGGTTTAGAACCCATTCCTCGTCACAAAAACTGTTAAAAATGATTAAAGAAGATGATTTAGGTGAAACAGTTTTATTTAACACTTAATGCAGTGGTCAGTCTTATCTTGGGAACTGAAAAATGACATAGAAGGTTGGAAGCTATTATAAGATAAAAATTAAGGAAGAGAAAAATAGTAAATGCCTGATTGGCCACATAATCAACCTTATTTGGGGTGGGAAGGAACAAGGAAACAAATAGAGAACCCAGAGTTGACTTGGCATTTGGGAACTGGCTGACTAAATATGGCAAGTTTCTCGTCAAGCTGAGCATTTATAAAGACGGGAAAATTATCTAAGTTTCAGACAGCTGATGTGGCACTTCTAGCAGGAGTGGCTCCATCTTGGGCCTAGAAATTTATTTCAAAACATCCAAGGATAAGGTATACTTGCAGTCCACTTGGAAAGAGAGAAGTTTGCCTGACTTGTGGTGGTGCAGTGGATGAAGCGTTGACCTGGAATGCTGAGGTCACCAGTTCAAAGCCCTGGGTTTGCCCGGTTAAGGCACATATGGGAGTTGAAGCTTCCTGCTCCTTCCCCCTTCTCTCTCTCTCTCTCTCTCTCTCTCTCTCTCCTCTAAAATAAATAAATAAATAAAAATAATTAATAAGAAAATAAAAAGAAAGAGAGAAGTTTGCTGGTTTTCCTTGACCATAGGTGGTTCAGCGTCATGAGGTACATGGAAAGCACTTTCCTGGGATGCAGGGAGCTGCAGGAGTGTGGTTGAGAGAAGGGGACATCTGCGTGGGAGGTTTGGATCAAGTGACCTCGGTCTCAGGAGGGCCTGACAGTCATTACTCAATAAATAGTTGCCAAAATTGATAAATTATAATAATAAATGTACAGTCTTGGTTTATTTCATAAATATTTGTAGAAAATATAGTATGTCACAAATAGTAATCTAGGTGTTGGGCTACTACAATAGTGAGCAGAATAGGAAAATGCTTGCTCTAGAGCTTACGTTCTTATAGAATCAGACCTAACACAAATAAATAAGTAAAATAATGACAGCAGATGGTTGTAGTATATGAAGAAGTGTCTAGATTGGTGAGGTGGTATTGCCATTTCTAATAGGCTGCTTTGGAAAGCATCATTATAAAGGGGATATTTTACTAGAGGCTTAAAAATAGAGAGGAAATAAGCCATTCATGTGTCTGAGGAAAGTTAGTTCCAGGCTGAATAAACAGTAAATCTGTGTGTGGGTCCTACCTGTCATGAGCAAGAATTAGCACAGAGGCCTGTATTGCTAAAGCAGTGAGTGAGGCTACCAGTGAGAGATGGGTCAGAGACATATTGGAGGGAGGGCTGTGTACAGCCCTGTGGACCATTGTAAATCATTTGAATTTTACTCTGAACGAAGTAGAAATCCACTGGAAAGTTTGTACAGAGAAGTGACAGGATATGATTTATGTTTAGAAGGCTCAGACTAGCTGCTGTGTTGACAGTGAACTCAGTAGTACAGAAGCAGGAACAAAGACAGGGATCCATTTGGGTGGCCAATAGATACAATGAATGCAAAAGAAAATGGTTGTGAATACAACTTGGGTAACAGGAAATAGTAAAACATGGTCGGATTCTGGTTACATTTTGAATGTAAAAACAATGAGGTTAACTGTTATATTGGGTGTGAGGAAATAAGAAAAAGTGAAGAATTAAGAATAACTTCAAAGTTTATGGACTTAGCAACTAAAAGAATTTAATATAATCTACTGAGATTGAGAAGATTAGAAGAGGTAAAATAAGGTAGAAAGGATGGATAGATTTGATTTTTCTCTTCAAATACAGCTAAATAATTTATATGTAATGATAGTGTTCAAAGAAATACTTGAATTTCCTGCTTCATTGTAAAAATTAATAGGATATCACATTTGGAATAGACTGATTCTTTCTAAATTTTGACATTTAGATGTTTAAATGGTTAAAGTTTATAGATTTATATATTATATACTTATATATTATATATTGCCACTGCCAAACCATGTTTTGTATGCAAATTTTGGCCTTTTTTATTTTGGTCATGCTGTCAGAGAGCCAAAATTTCTATTATTGTTGTGTCATCGTCTTTCTCTGTATAACTGTGTTATTTGTATCAATAATTGGATGTTTATTGAATTTTACCTTATTTTATATAAATTACTGGAAAAAAAAGAATGAAAGGCTGATACTAAAGTAAAAAAGACGTCTTATAAATATAATTCAATTTTAACAAAGAGAATTCATTAAAAATGCTGAATAAAGCAACTCTTCAGTTTCAGTTTTCTGATCATTAGATTTACTCTGATTTTTTTCTCTGATAACAGTGAAGGGGAAAAGAACAAAATTAAAGGACATGTATGGGATGCTAGAATATATTGTCAGACTTTCAGAGGCCTTTAACAGAGCACAACTGAGGCATTGCCAATCTATTTTTCAACTTTAAAATATAATATTTAACTTTCATAGTTATTTTTTATGGGCATTTACTATATAAAAAGAGATCTACCTGTAATGATATCTAATTCAAATGTTTGGCTTTGCACTCAATAGAATTTTGATAATTTAAGAATTATGCTTTCTATTATAAACAAATCTCCAGTGAAAATGTTGTATACACATACAATGAGATTCTATTGAGGCTTTAAAAAGAAAGAAATTCTGCAATGTGACAACAGGAATGAACTTTGAGAATATTATGCTGAGTAAAGTAACTTAGACACAGAAAGACAAATACTGCATGATTCCACTTATATGAGGTATCTAAAATAGTCGAACTCATAGAATATATAAAATCATAGATATTCTACAGATTGAAAGCCCAGAAGTCCTTCCATTTTCCAGATCTCAATCAAACCTTCAAATATTAAACACAATCATGTCTTTTATACAAACATTTTTTATATATTTTATTTATCTAAATAAATATCTTTAGAAACCACAGTTTAGTATTATCCCTTTTCTTAGAGTTCGGTGTGTCTCTGAAGCCTCTTAATATGCAGGTGCAAACTCTTATCTTGTTCTTTTCCTTACAACTTATCAAGTTGAAAAACATAAGCCGTTTAAATTGCAAATTTTCTCTGTCTGGATTTTGCTGATTATATGCTGATTTTGCAATTCATATGTTCCACTGATGTGAATATTTTCTGCAACTTGGAAGCAAATAGACTTAACTTAGATTTTTGAGTCAAGATCATACATGATTGGAGCGGTGTCAGAGAAATGGCACTGTGAGGAGCGCTCCTGATACTTCTCCCCAACATTTCAACAAGTTCTACAACCAAAGACAGAAAAATCGATCCCTGGAGCATCTGTAAGTCCTACACACTGAACAAAAAGGTATGAAGGGGTGAAAAACAGACTAAATTTATAAGCAACCCTGAAGGAAATAAGACGGAGAATGGAACACTCCGCTTCCCTCATTAACCTGAGCAAGGGCTGCTTTCACTAGAAACAGAGAGTGAGAGCTTTGGGCATAAAAGGAGCCAGCCTGGGGCACAGATGTGCAAGTCAAGGAAAGAGTGTGCCTGCCGCAGCTCAGCCCACCAGCTCAGCCCACGGCGAGCTAACGCCCGCCGTTCCAGCAAAGGTGGGCAAGCGGTAGCCTTCATTACCCCATAGCCTGATCGGCGAGCTTGGTCAGTGTGCGACAGGTTCCCCTTAGGGCACCAGGCGTGGGTGCCTGTGTTCCCAGATAGAGAGGCCGGGTTAGACTTCTGCGTGGGCTGCGAGCAGAGGCACGGTGTAATCCCTGCTCCACCAACAACAGCACGGGGATAGCACAAAAGCAAACTTCCCTACACTTGCCCAGTCTTCTCCGGGTGGTCAGGTGGGTGCCCTCACCAGCCATTCAGGCTAGCACTGGGGGAGGGGCATGCAGGCAGCTTGCAAACAGTCTCTGTAGCAAATCTGTGAATCCAATCACTCAAGTTAGCTTAACTCACAGTCAGCTCACCGCCCAACTGGCTTATGCAGCTCTGGTTGACAAGGTGTCTCTCAGCTCAGTGTCCTAAGAAGAGAGACGTGATATTTTTTTAGTGGTGTTTGCTTTGTACGGAGGGGCGGGGGCAACTTTCAGTCAGTCGATACAGGGTGAAAACCTGCTTATGCTGGTGGCTCTGATTAGCAGAACTTTCATACTCAGGGCTGTGTGCTAAAAAGAGGGACTTGGCAGCTTTTAAGACCTCCTGTTCTGCAGGCAACAACTAGGGCATCTTCTTCTTAGCCAAGACAGGATACAAAGTGAAAAAAACCTGGGGCAAGTGGTCCCACAGAGTGCTGACACATACTGGACACACCTGGAGGCTCATAGAAAGTCACCTTGAGAGTAAATGGCTCCCAGCCCTGCCTAATTACACTGACGGCTCTGACTGACAGAGCCTTACCTAGAGCTCTACGCTGAGTGGGGATAGAGTGGGGATTTACCAGCTCTTTGAGACTCTTACTATCCAGGCAGTGGCAGCAGCAACCTCATAGCTGGATCACCAGGCTGTTAATTCAGGAAGGAGAGAGGCTCCAAGAAAACGGACTCTCCCATTGTTGGAGCTTGCAAATGCTAACAAGACACAAGACTGAGGCCTAGTAAATGACATCACCATAGTGACACATCAACTGCAAATCTTTACCTAAGCGTGCCACAGGGGCAGAGCCTGGGGTACAGTGCCACCGACCAGAAAGAGGGAGAGGAAGGAAAAAGGTAGAAGATAACTTCTCAATATCAAGAAAAATCCACAAACTTTATAACTTTTTTCACGTTTTTTGTTTCTTTCAACTTCTTTTCTTTATTTATTATTTTCTTCCACCTTGGTCCTTTTATTCTCTGCTTGTCTTATTCTTGTCTCTTCATCTTAAACTACATTACCCATAAGTGTTACATTTCCCATTTTTTTCTTTTCTTTTTTCTTTCTCTCTGAGAGTTATACTCCAAAACCATTTACTCTCTCTTCTTTTTTCTTTTTTCTTTTTCTCCTTTTTCTTTTCTCTCCCTCTCTCTTATTTTCTTCTTTTCTCTTTTACTTTTCCTCTCATTCGATCCTCAATCATGAACAAACTATTTTATTTTGGAATCAAATTGTTTTTTTGTGGCATCTTGTGTGCTTTTTACTTCACTTTTTAACTCATTAGCATTTCCCCCAACCCCGGCTCTCCATTCTATATAGTTTTTGTTCTGCTTAATACAATAGTTTTTTTATTTTATTTTATTTTTCTTGTTTCCTTCTTATGCCTTTCACTATATCTCTCCTTTGACCATCATTTAGAAGCAAATTATTTTATTCTTGATCCAAATTTTTTCCTTTTTTGCATTTTGAGGGTCCCTACCTCCTTTTTTGTCCCATTATCACTTCTCTCCAACTCAGGCCCCCCATTCTAGGTAGTTTTTGTTCCATTTTGAACAATATAATTCTGATTTGCCCGGCATTTTCTCAAAGAGGGAAGGAGAAGAAAAAAGAAAAATAATAATAATTTTTGTTTAATTTATTTTTGTTTTATTTATTGTCTTTTTATTGTCTATTTCTTTTTACTTTTTTATTAATTCACATTAGTTTTATTAACAAAATCACCCTCATATGCCATTAAAGAAAAATAAATGGAATATTATGGATAGAAAAGACAGAGGTAGCACAAATAGATAAGGAAAAATCTATAGAAAAAAAATTTTAATAGATTGGAAACCTTGGAGTTAAATGACAGAAAATTTAAAATAGAAATCCTAAAAATACTCAAAGATATACAAAAAAACACAGAAAGGCAACTTAGGGAGCTGAGAAAATAACTCAATGAACACAAAGAATATATTATCAAGGAAATTGAAACTATAAAAACAAATCAAACAGAGATGAAAACTCAATTCATGAACTGAAAAACAAGGTAACAAGGTTAGCTAATAGAACAGGTCAGATAGAAGAGAGGATTAGTGACATAGAAGACAGGCAACTTGAGACACAACAGAGAGAAGAAGAGAGAAACTCAAGAATTAAAAAAAATGAGTAAGCCCTACAAGAATTGTCTGACTCCACCAAAAAGAGTAACATAAGAATAATAGGTATATCAGAAGGAGAAGAGAGAGAAAAATAGAATGGAGAACATATTCAAGCAAATAATAGATGAGAACTTTCCAAACCTGTGGAAATAACTAAAGCCTTGAATTCAAGAAGCAAATAGAACACCGAGTTATCTTAACCCCAACAAACCTACTCCAAGGCACATCATAATGAAATTGGCACAAACCACGACAAACAAAAAATTCTCAAGGCAGCCAGTGAAAAGAATACAACATATAAAGGAAGACCTATTAGATTATCATCACATTTCTCAGCAGAAACTCTACAAGCTAGAACAGAGTGGACCCCAATATTTAAAGTTCTAAAAAGGAATGTCCAACCTAGAATACTATACCCATCAAAGCTATCTTTCAAATACAAAGGAAAAATAAAGACATTCACAGATACAGAAAAGATGAGGAAATTTATCATTAGAAAATCCTCACTTTAGCATATACTAAAGGAGGTTTTCCAACTAGATACAAAGAACAAAACAAAACAAAACCACAAGTAAAAGCTCCATCAGGAACACACACAAAAAAACAAATTTAAACTGTGACAAAAAAAAAACAATAAAGGAGAGAGGACAAAGATTAACAGTAGCAAAGGACGATGGAATGCAGAAGCAGTCATAAGATAGTGTACTACAATAAACATGGTAGGTACCCTTTTCATTACTTAATGGTAACCACCCCTGAAAAAACCACCACAGTAGCACATGACTTGAATAAGGAACAGAGGAAAGAAGTATGGATTACAACTAAACAAAAACAATATAAAACTAACAAAAAGCAAAATATAAAATGGCAATAGAAAACCCTCAAGTGTGAATAATTACACTAAATATAAATGGATTAAACTCACCAATAAAAAGACACAGAGTAGCAGAATGGATTAAAAAAGAACATCCAACTATATGCTGCCTACAAGAAACACTTCTAAGCAACAAGGATAAAAACAAATTCAAAGTGAAAGGCTAGAAAACAATACTCCAAGGAAATAACATTCAAAAATAAAAAGCAGGTGTAGCAATACTCATATTCAAAAAACCTGACTATAAGACAGCAAAAGTAATCAGAGACAAAATGGTCATTTCATAATGACTAAAGGGACACTGAATCAAGAAGACATAACACTTTTTTAATTTATTTTTTTTATTTTATTCATTTTAGAGAGCAGACACACAGAGAGAGAGAGAGAGAGAGAGAGAAAGGGGGGAGGAGCTGGAAGCATCAACTCCCATATGTGCCTTGACCAGACCAGTGCAGGGTTTTGAACTGGCGACCTCAGTGTTCCCAGGTCGATGCTTTATCCACTGTGCCACCACAGGTCAGGCACACTTCTTAATATATATGTACCAAACCAAGGAGCATCAAAATATATAAGACAGCTACTGACTGACCTAAAAACAAAAACTGACAAAAATACAATCATACTCGGAGACCTCAATATACCGCTGAAGGCTTTAGATCGTTTATCCAAGCAGATAATCAACACAGAAATATTGGCCTTAAATGAAACACAAGAGCAATTGGATATGATAGACATCTACAGGACATTTCATTCCAAAGTGACAGAGTACACATTTTTCTCTAGTGTACATGAAATATTCTCAAGAATAGACCATATGTTGGGCCACAAAAATAACATCAGCAAATTCAGAAAAATTGAAATTATACCAAGCATATTTTCTGATCATAAAGTCTTGAAACTAGAACTCAACTGCAAAAAAGAAGGGAAAAAACCCACAAAAATTTGGAAACTAAACAACATAATTTTAAAAAGTGAGTGGGTCAAAGAAGAAATAAGTGCAGAGATCAAAAGATACATACGGACAAATGAAAATGACAATACGACATATCAGAATCTCTGGGATGCAGCAAAAGCAGTAATAAGAGGGAAGATTATATCACTTCAGGCCTATATAAACAAACAAGAGAGAGTCCAAGTAAACCACTTAACTCCACACCTTAAGAAACTAGGAAAAGAAGAAGAAAGACAACCCAAAACCAGCCAAAGAAAGGAAATAATAAAAATCAGAGCAGAAATAAATGAAATAGAGAACAGAAAAACTATAGAAAAAAATTAATAAAACAAGGAGCTGGTTCTTTAAAAAGATCAGCAAAATTGACAAACCCTTGGCAAGACTCACCAAGGTAAAAAGAGAAAAGACTCACATGAACAAAATCCAGAATGAAAGAGGAGAAATCACCACAGATATTATAGATATACAAAGAATTATTGTAGAATACTATGAAAAATTATATGCCACCAAATTCAACAATCTAGAAAAAATGGATAAATTCCTAGAACAATACAATCTTCCTAGACTGAGTCATGAAGAAGCAGAAAGCCTCAACAGACCAATATGCGGGGGGGGGGGGGGGGGGGTAGAAAAAACTATTAAAAATCTCCCCCCAAATAAAAGTCTAGACCCAGACGGGTATACTAGTGAATTTTATCAAACATTCAAAGAAGATTTGGTTCCTATTCTACTCAAAGTCTTCCAAAAAATTGAAGAAGAAACAATACTTCCAAACACATTTTATGAGGCCAACATAACCCTCATACCAAAACCAGGCAAGGATGGCACAAAAAAAGAAAACTACAGACCAATATCTCTAATGAATACAGATACTAAAATACTAAACAAAATACTAGAAAATCGAATACAACAACATATTAAAAATATAAAACATTATGATCAAGTTGGATTCATCCCAGAATATCAAGGATGGTTCAACATATGTAAAACGGTTAACGTAATACACCATATCAACAAAACAAAGAACAAAAACAACATGATCTTATCAACAGATGCAGAAAAAGCATTCGATAAAATACAACATAATTTTATGTTTAAAACACTCAACAAAATGGGTACAGAAGGAAAATATCTCAACATGATAAAGGCCATTTATGATTCAGCTAACATCATATTAAATGGCATAAAACTGAGGACTTCCCCTCTTAAATCAGGAACAAGGCAGGGATGTCCACTCCCTCCACTCTTTTTTATAAAGTTTTTATTTATTCATTTTAGAGAGGGAAGGGAGGACAGGAGCAGAAAGCATCAACTCCCATATGTGCCTTGACCAGGCAAACCTGGGGTTTTAAACCGGTGACCTCAGTGTTCCAGGTCGACACTCCATCCACTGCGCCACCACAGGTCAGGCATCTCCACTCTTATTTAATGTGGTGCTAGAAGTTTAGCCAGAGCAATCAGACAAGACAAAGAAATAAAAGGCATCCATATTGAAAAAAAAGAAGTAAAGGTTTCACTTTTTGCAGATGATATGATCCTATACATCGAAAACCCCAAAGTCTCCACAAAAAGATTACTAGAAACAATAAACCAATATAGTAAGGTCACAGGATACAAAATTAATACCCAAAATTTCATAGCATTTTTATATGCCAACAACAAAACATTAGAAAACAAACTCAAAAAAATAATCCCCTTCACGATTGCAACAAAAAAAATAAAATACCTAGAAATGAGCATAACAAAGAATGTAAAGGACCTATATAATGAAAAGTACAAAGCATTGTTAAAGGAAATCGAAGAAGATATAATAAAGTGGAAAAATATTCCTTGTTCTTGGGTAGGAAGAATAAATATAATCAAAATGACCATATTACCCAAAGCAATATGCAAGTTTAATGCAATTCCCATCAAAATTCCAATGACATTTTTTAAAGAAATGGAACAAAAAATCATCAGATTTATATGGAACTATAAAAATCCCAAGTAGCCAAAGCACTCCTAAGGAAAAAGAACGAAGCTGGGGGCATTACAATACCTGACTTCAAATTATATTATAGAGCCATGACAATCAAAACAGGATGGTATTGGCAGAAAATAGACACTCAGACCAATGGAACAGAATAGGAAGTCCAGAAATAAAACCACATATATAGTCAAATAATTTTTGATAAAGGGGCCAACAACACACAATGGAGAAAAGAAAGCCTCTTCAACAAATGGTCCTGGGAAAACTAAAAAGTCACATGCAAAAGCATGAAACTTGACTACAGTTTGTCCTCTTATAATAAAATTAATTCAAAATGGATCAAAGACCTAAATATAAGACCTGAAACAATAAAGTACATAGAAGAAAACATAGCTACTAAACTTATGGGCCTTGTTTACAAAGAGCACTTTTTGAATTTGACTCCAAAGGCAAGGGATGTGAAGGTAAAGATAAATGAATGGGACTACATCAGACTAAGAAGTTTGTGCACAGCAAGAGAAAGTGACTACAAAATAAACAGACAACCAACTAAATAGGAGATGGTATTTTCACACAACAACTCAGATAAGGGCCTAATATCCAAAATATACAAAGAACTCACAAAACTCAACTGCAAACAAACAAACAATCCAATAAAAAAATGGGAAGAAGACATGAACAGACACTTCTCCCAGGAAGAAATACAAATGGCCAACAGATATATGAAAAGATGCTCATCTTCATTAGCTATCAGAGAAATGCAAATCAAAACTACAATGAGACACCACCTCACGCCTGTTAGATTAGCTATTATCAACAAGACAGGTAATAACAAGTGTTGGAGAGGCTGTGGAGAAAAAGAAACCCTCATCCACTGTTGGTGGGAATGTAAAATAGTACAACCATTATGGAAGAAAATATGGTGGTTCATCAAAAAACTAAAAATAGAACTACCATATGACCCAGCAATCCCTCTATTGGGTATGTACCCCCAAAACTCAAAAACATTGGTATGTAAAGACACATGCAGCCCCATGTTCATAGAAGCATTCTTCACAGTGGCCAAGACATGGAAACAACCAAAAAGCCCTTCAATAGATGACTGGAGGAAGAAGATGTGGCACATATATACCATGGAATACTACCCAGTCATAAGAAATGATGACATCGGATCCTTTACTACAAAATGGATGGATCTTGATAACATTATACGGAGTGAAATAAGTAAATCAGCAAAAACAAAGAACTGCATGATTCCATACATAGGTGGGACATAAAAATGAGACTAAGAGACATGGACATGAGTGTGGTGGTTACGGGGCAGGGGAGAGAGGGAAGGGGATGGGGGTTGGAGGGGCACAAAGAAAACCAGATAGAAGGTGACAGAGGACAATTTGACTTTGGGTGATGGGTATGTAGCATAACTGAATGACAAGATAACCTGGAGATGTTTTCTTTGAAAATATGTACCTTGATTCATTGTCACCCCATTAAAATTAATAAAATAAAAAATATATATTAAAAAAATCATACATAATTTTCATTCTCTATCTTGTCTCTTTTTTATACATTATTAAGAGTTGATTCTTATTTCTTTTTTGGTTATTATCAGGTACTTTTATAAGTTTTACTTTCCTTTATGTATTAATTACTAATAGTGTTTTCTATTTGTTAAACTAACAAAATATTCTCTTTTTTATTGTATTAATTAATAAAATATTAATAAATATTAACACTGTATGTAGAAAAACAAGATAAATGCTTGATTTTCCCCTTTATTCTGTAGATATCGAGGTAATTAATTTGTTCCGTTACATCCCCTGAACGTAACTATATTAAGTATCATTTGAAACTCATGTATTTAATATATTTGATGGGTTTCAATCCTTTAATATAAAACCAATCCATTTTGAAGTTCAGATTGTCCTCCCTTTAGTTACAACACTCCTTCACATTGAATCCTCTGTTTCTTTGATGTGATCCATAATAGACTTCGATGACAAAATATTCTGGGATCATTTTATGTATTTCCAGTGTTAGATTATTTCTCCAAGAGACCTGATGATCTTCAGTGGAAAAGGTATTTTAAATCTATAATCTGAATCTAGAAATGTTCATTTTTATTCTATTTTTTTTTCTATGCCATTTTGTGAGTGGAACTAAGAAGAAAATAAACATTGATTAATAGGTAAATGACTAACAAATTTATCCTAATTTCCCATTCAGATTCAGGACTGCAGGATCACTCAACCTTTTCTACATTGAATTCAATACTCTTTCACCTTCAGAATTCTGTTTTTAGGTACAAGGGGAAGGTAAAATTACAGTATTCTATAATTACTCATTTGCCTGATCCCACATCACACCCATTTGTTTCTACACAACAATGCAGATACTTCTAAAACTAAAATGATTACCAAACACACTTAAAAAATTTGCAAATATATTCTTTTTTTTGTCTTCAGTTATTTCTAAATTTACTATATTTATCTATTTCGCCCTCGCATATAGCAATTATATTCTATATTCTCTCCTCATTTAATTTCAGTTCTATATAGTTAGCTATACAGACAAAGCTTATTTTATATGAAAAATTGTAGTTTTATTAATTTCTTGAACTTTAATGGGAAGCTTGTTTTGGAATACTGTCCTAAGTCCCGAGAGCTGTCTCATCTCTTTTTATCAAATAATACTTAAAAACACTGAAATACTAAATGAGATTCTTCTGACTCAGTTACCCTTCTTAACTGTTGTCTAGACTTTTTATTTTCTTTACTTATGTTGCCTTTATCCTGATAAGTTTCAGTTCAGTAATTCAGTTCACAGCAATTCACACTATTTCCTCCTCTTTGTGAAGCTTTGCTCTGGTATGGTGCCACCCTCAATCAGTTTTAAGAATTCAGAGGGGCTAGACTGCTCTAGCCCCTTCAAAACTTGCTACAGACCTGGACTGCCCAGCTATGGGTTAGGTAAAACCTCTCCTATATTTAGCTGTTGTTTTCAAATTGGCTCCTGGTTAATATTCTGTGCTTAGATCTTCAGATGCTCAATTATTTCCCTATGTTTCCATCTGTACAAAGTCTGAGACAACCCAGGGCTTGTAGCTATCATGTTTTCTCTCCACCCTCTAATACAGTGGGGTTTGTGTAAACTCCTTGTGATTTAATTTGTTGTAAACGTGGCTTATTCATTTTGGTTTGTTATTTTATTGCTCTAATTGTATAAGGGTATTTAAGAAGATTAAATATTATGCTACTATCATCATTTTCCAAGAATTTTTTGCTCTTATATTAAAACAAATTTTTCCTGGTGGAGTCATGTGTCCTTAAGTAAAAATAATTTCATTCTTTTTTCTTGTTCTTATTTCAAGGTATTAGAAGTATTAAAACTGCATTTTTGTCTATAACATAGAACAAATTTTGGCAAAGCCCCTACCAAATAATTAAATTAAGGTAAACACATAAACTACAGCAAAACACAGTGCATCAGAAATTGTGTTAAAACCAGAAAAGTCTCTTTTGTCTTTTTACACAAAAATCTACACTTTAGACAAATTGCAACAAACAAGACTGATAGTTACTCAGTTTCAGTCTGTTTAACTTTGTTCAAAGAAACAAAGCCTGTGATATTTTTTCAGCAACAAAATTAATTGAAATTCGCAAATTTTTTTGTTTAATGTAGTTTTGTATCTACTATTTTTAAAAATTATTAAATGTGATCTGAGAAATAAATCTGTAATTATCCCTGTCAACTATCCTTTTGGTTTCACTGCTTCTATCAGAGAACTTTGCCTTTGGGATATAAACATATGGTGCATTATGCACAAATTTATCTTAATGCTTACAAAATCATATTTTATCAGACAGTATGGTTACACACTGCATAAGGAGACTAACCTTGATATAACTTTGTATGAGCTCCAACTAATTGTTGGAACAAGAGTGTTAGGAGAAGTTAGCCCTATTGAAAAACAGTAGGAAAAAATGTATTTTACTCTCCATAGTTAGATTAAGGTCAGTATGAGACTGAGAAGAAAATATTGGGCCCCTTTTAAAAAGAAAGAGAAAGGAAAAATAAAAATATATGTTAATTATATTTTTAAATAAATAAAAAATATTGTGTACTATTAATATTAAAATTGCACATGTGAAACCAAACTTTGTGTCATTAGAAAAAAGTGTAAAGTTGGGGTTTTGCGGGGTCCTTCAGAAGTCAGGACCCAGGGCGTGCATCCAGTATGCACGCTGTTAAATCCATCTCTGTTACAATCATTTAGTTTGAAAGTTTCAACTGTTGCCCTGGCTAGGAAGCTCAGTTGGTTAAAACACTGTCCCTATATGCCAAGGTTGTGGGTTTGATCCCCAGTCAGGACACACACAAGAATGAACCAATGAATGAATAAACAAGTAGAGCAACAAATCAATATTCTTCTCTTTGTAAAATAAATTTTAAAAAGTTTCAACTGTTAAATAGTTTTTAAAATTTCATGAGTAGGGTACAAAACTATTCTGTTTGGGGATTTGATAGAAATCCTGATTAGAAGAGCTTAAAGATTCATTAGGTTTTTGGTTTTTTTTTTGTTTTTTTTTTTTTTAGTGAGAGGAGGGGATTCAGAGTCAGACTCCCTCATGCTCCTGGACCAGGATCAACCTGGCAAGCCCACTAGGAGGCAATACTCTGCTCATATGGAGTCCTTGCTTCCTTGTAACTGGAGCCATTTCTCAGTGCCTGAGGCCATAGAGACATCTTCAGCACCTGGAGCCAACTCATTCCAATTTAGACATGGCTACAGGAGGGGAGGAGAGAGAGAGAGAGAGAGAGAGAGAGAGAGAGAGAGAGAGAAAGAAATAGAGAGAAGTGAGGGAGGTGGAAGGGTGGAGAAGCAGATGGGCACTTCTCCTGTGTGCCCTGACAGGGAATTGAACCCAGAACATCCATATGCCAAGCT
Organism: Rhynchonycteris naso; assembly: GCA_037038555.1. Classification (NCBI taxonomy): domain Eukaryota; kingdom Metazoa; phylum Chordata; class Mammalia; order Chiroptera; family Emballonuridae; genus Rhynchonycteris; species Rhynchonycteris naso. Next base: position 174,368,341 of record CM072996.1, on the reverse strand, counting down.
GACGCTCTATCAACTGAGCCAACCTTCCAAGACCCATTAGTTTTTAAACATGCTGAAAAATGCATCATTGTCTTTTGAACTCAGTAATTTCAAAATACTGTAGAAAATATATGTACTGTTCAGGAGAACACATGTACTTTGAGGTTCACAGATCTAATTCTTATCCTGCGTTTGCAATATACAAGGTGCATGATCTTAATTATTATTATTTGCCTCAGATTCCTTCTCTAGAAAGTGAAAATAACAATAACCCTAAATATATGGGATTGTTATAAACATTAAGTTATATAATAAATACAAACCATTTTTTTTGTATTTTTCTAAAGTTAGAAGCAGGGAGGCAGTCAGACAGACTCCTGCATGCGCCCAACAGGGATCAACCCGGCATGCCCATGTGTGGGGCAATGCTCTGCCTATCTGGGGCATTGCTCCATTGCTAGCACCTGAGGCAGAGGCCATGGTGGTGTCCTCAAAGCCTGGGCCAACTTTGCTCCAAGGAGCCTTGGCTTTGGGAGGGGAGGAGAAAGACAGAGAGAAAGGAGAGGGGAAAGGGTGGAGAAGCAGATGGTGCTTTTCCTGTGTGCCCTGACTACTGGGAATTGAAAGGAGACTTCCACACAGCAGGCTGATGTTCTACCACTAAGCCAACTGGCCAGGCACAAGTCAACTTTTACTATGCTTAATATATAGTCATAAACATTTTGACCATAAAAGCATAAATTTTACACACTCAAAACAGAGCATATTTTTTCCTTATCCAACATCCCTCCACAACTTTTCATGTGATTCACTTCCTTTCTTCCTATAGTTCTTTTTTCAAAATGATAATAGATGTGTGTGAAGAATGTAATTTATTTACCAATGGTACCATAGTGGAATAAACTCAACCTTTAGTACCCTAAGAAGTTTTACTTAATTTTGTGTCAAAAGGGGTAGAAACTAAATATATAATTACTAAATCTATTTATTTAAAGACTAGCAATCTTAAAAATGATATCTCTGATTTTAGATCAGGACCTCATTTTATAATCATAAACTATTATTTCAAAATATTCTTTTTTCTTTTATGTAATCATACACTAATTTATAGATGAACATATTTTATACAGATTTAAAAATACCACTTTTACAAACTTTCTTTTATATTTGAACTAAAATACTAACTTATTGAGCTCTTTCTAATGAATGAAATATAGATATATGAAAATATTTCTCTGTATTTGATGTATTTTATATATTTTATCAAAATAATTGTAGAGTAGTTTATATTGAAATTAGTAAGATGAATCTAATTATTTATTTTAATAAGAATATTTGCTATTCAGTTATACATTTTCAATTATAAATTTAAATACACTGACTTTTATTGAGAGCACTTTCATTTATCAGGACAGATAGAAGGGCCTAAGTTACATCTGTATAAAATATTGTGTATAAAAGAGATGGATCTGTATAAAAGAAGGCTGATGTGCTTGAAGCATAGAAAGTAATGGAGAAAAATGGGTAATGAAGAAATGGTTGGCCTGGAAGACTTTTATGTCCTGTTTGTATTTGTACTTCCTTGGTATGTCAAATTTTCCATGTGTATGTAAGCTTTAATTTCTGTAAAAACATCAGAAAGCATAGAAGTTACTTTTTATATTGGCATTTTCCTACATCTGCATTTCCAAAAAAAAGAAAAAACCAAAAACGGTTAATCTTATGGTCTTCTTTGTTGCAGTTCATGTTTAAATTTTAGGTTCTGAAACAAACTTGCTTTTACAACATTTCTCCTAGCATTTACTTCAGAAACGCCTGAGCATATTAAAGAAGAGGAGGAAGATGGTGCTTTTATTGGTGGTTTCAATGCTCTGATTTATGTTTATTTGATTTTTATAAATAATGGGGCTTTTCTTAAACATGAAGGTAGTATATTTTAAGGTAACTGTTCAAAAATAAATTAAACATACAATGAAAAACTATTAAGAATATATTATGTAGTGAGTAACATAATTTAATGCTATTTAAAAATATTATTTAAGAATATTGTAAATCTTTGTATAAAAAATTGAAAGAGGGTGATTATGGAGGTTGATTAAGAAATTACCAGAGTAAATTATTCAAGATAATTATAGTCATTGACTATGGTAATAACAGAATGGTTATAATTAAAAAATATATTTTGAGCTGTGATAGAGGTAAGAGATTATCAAAATGACTTCCATGTTTATATCAAGAGAGAGACTGTGTAAAGATGGTGTCATTATTACAGATGAAAAGACTGTTGAAAGATATTGATGAAAAGATTCCTATAATAGGTATTACATAGAAGGCTGCTAAAAAGATATTTAAACATACAGCTTTGGAGCTCAGAAATGTACCCCAGAATGAGAACTATAAAGCATGCCTTTTATTTATGACATAATTATTTTTTTTAAAATATATTTTATTATTATTAATTCTAGTGGGGTGACATCAATAAATCAGGTACATATGTACAATGAAAACATCTCCAGGTTATCTTATCATTCAATTGTGTTGCATACCCGTCACCAAAAGTCAAATTGTCCTCTGTCACCTTCTATCTGGTTTTCCCTGTGTCCCTCCCCTCCTCACTATCCCACCCTTCCCTCCCTCCCCCCATCCTGTAACCACCACTCTCATGTCCATGTCTCATATTCTCTCTTTTAAGTCCCACCTATGTATGAAATCATGCTGTTCTCAGTTTTTCATTTTTTCTGATTTAGTTATTTCACTCCGTATAATGTTATCAAGGTACATCCATTTTGTTATAAATGATCCGATATCATCATTTCTTATGGCTGAGTAGTATTCCATAGTATATATGTACCAAAGCTTTTTAATCCACGCGTCTTCTGACGGACACTTGGGCTGTTTCCAGATCTTCGCTATTGTGAACAATGCTGCCAAAAACATGGAGGCACATTTCTTCTTTTCGAACAGTGCTATGGTGTTCTTAGGGTATATTCCTATAAGTGGGATAGCTGGGTCAAAAGGTAGTTTGATTTTTAATTTTTTGAGGAATCTCCATACTGTTTTCCACAGTGGCTGCACCAGTCTACAATCCCACCAGCAGTATAGAAGGGTTCCCTTTTCTCCACATCCTCACAAGCACTTGTTCTGTGTTGTTTTGCTGATGAATGCCATTCTGACTGGTGTGAAGTGATATCTCATTGTGGTTTCAATTTGAATTTCTCTAATAATTAGTGATGTTGAGCATTTTTTCATATGCCTATTGGCCATCTGTATGTCCTCTTTGAAGAAATTTCTATTCATTTCTTTTGCCCAGTTTTTGATTGGATTGTTCATCTTCCTGGTGTTGAGTTTTATAAGTTCTTTATAAATTTTAGTTATTAACCCCTTATCAGATGTGCTGTCGAATATGTTCTCCCATTGTGTGGTTTGTCTTTTTTATCCTGTCCTTATTGTCTTTAGCAGTGCAAAAATTTTTTAGTTTGATATAGTCCAATTTGTTTATCCTGCCTTTTATTTCATTTGCCCATGAAGATAAATCGGCAAATATACTGCTGCTACAGATGTTGGAGAGCTTGCTGCCTATCTTTTCTTCTAAGATGCTTATGGTTTCACGGCTTACATTTAAGTCTTTCATCCATTTTGAGTTTGTTTTTGTGAATGGTGTAAGTTGATGGTCTAGTTTCATTTTTTTGCAGGTAGATGTCCAATTTTCCCAACACCATTTGTTAAAGAGGCTGTCTTTACTCCATTGTATGTTCTTTCCTCCTTTGTCAAATATCAGTTGTCCATAAAGCTGTGGGTTTATTTCTGGGTCCTCTGTTCTGTTCCATTGATCTATGTGCCAGTTCTTATGCCAGTACCAGGCTGTCTTGAGTATAATGGCCTTATAGTAAACCTTGATATCTGGAAGAGTGATACCTCCTGCTTTATTTTTTCTTTTTAAGATTGCTGAGGCTATTTGTGTTCTTTTCTGGTTCCATATAAATTTTTGGAATATGTGTTCTATATCTTTGAAGTATGTCATTGGTATTTTAATTGGTATTGCATTGAATTTATACATTGCTTTGTGTAATATAGACATTTTAATGATGTTTATTCTTCCTAGCCATGAGCACGGTATATGCTTCCACTTGTTTTTATCTTCCTTGATTTCTTTTATCAATGTTATATAATTTTCCGAGTACAAGTCCTTAATCTCCTTGGTTAAATTTACTCCTAGGTACTTTATTTTTTTGGCTGCAATAGTGAAGGGGATTATTTCCTTAACTTCTTTTGCTGACAGTTCATTTTTGGTATATAAAAATGCCTCTGATTTCTGAGTATTAATTTTATATCCTGCCACCTTGCTGAATTCATTTATAAGGTCCAGTACTTTTTTGACAGAGACTTTAAGGTTTTCAATATACAATATCATATCATCTGCAAATAGTGACAGTTTTACTTCTTCTTTTCCAATTTGGATGCCTTTTATTTCTTCTTCTTGTCTGATTGCTGTATCTAGGACTTCCTGAACTATGTTGAATAAGAGTGGTGAAAGGGGGCACCCCTGCCTGGTTCCTGATCTTAAGGGGATTGCTTTTAATTTTTATCCATTTAGTATGATGTTTACTGTGGGTTTGTCGTAGATGGCCTTTATCATGTTAAGAAATGATTCATATATTTCCACTTTACTGGGAGTTTTGAGCATGAATGGGTTCTGGATTTTATCAAATGCCTTTTCTGCATCTATTGAAATTATCATGTGATTTTTGTCCTTCCTTTTGTTTATGTGATGAATGACATTGATTGATTTGCGAATATTGAACCAGCCTTGCCTCTCCAGAATAAATCCCACTTGATCGAGGTGTATGATTTTTTTCATATATTGCTGGATCCGGTTGGCTAATATTTTGTTGAGAATTTTAACGTCTAAATTCATCAGAGATATAGGCCTATAAGTTTCTTTCTTTTTGTTGTCTCTGCCAGGTTTTTGGATCAGAATTAAGCTCGCCTCATAAAAGGAGTTTGGAAGTATTCCTTCCTCTTGAATTTTTTGAAATAGCTTGAGGAGGATAGGAGTTAGTTCTTTGAATTTTTGATAGAATTCTCTTGAGAAGCCATCAAGGCCCAGGACTTTTCTTTGTTGGGATTTTTTTGATAACTGTTTCGATCTCATTTGTTGTAATTGGTCTGTTTAGGTGATCTGATTCTTCCCGATTGGTTTTTGGAAGGATATAATTATTCAAGAAATTTGTCCATTTCACCAAGATTGTCTAATTTTTTGGCATATAGTTCTTCATAGTATTTTCTTGCAATGCTTTGTATTTCTGTTCTGTCAGTTGTTATTTCTCCACTGTCATTTCAAATTTTATTTATTTGAGTCCTCTCTCTTTTTTTCTTGGTGAGTCTAGTTAAAGGTTCATCAATCTTGTTTACGTTTCGAAAGAACCAGCTCCTGGTTTCATTGATTCTCTGTATTGTTTCCTTAGCCTCTATGTCATATTTCTGCTCTGATCTTTATTATTTCCTTCCTTCTATTTGTCTTGGGTTTTATTTGTTGTTTTTTTTCTAGTTTTTTAAGATGTAGGGTCAGGTTACTTATTTGAGCTTTTTCTAGATTCTTATGATATACCTGTAGTGCAATAAACTTCCCTCTCAGAACTGCTTTTGCTGTGTCCCATAAATTTTGAGTTGATGTTTGCTCATTTTCATTTGTTTCTAGAACCTTTTTTATTTCTTCTTTGATCTCATTGTTAATCCATTCATTATTTAATAACATGCTATTTAGTTTCCAAGTGTTTGAGTATTTTTCAGTTTTTCTTTTGTGGTGAATTTCTACTTTCATGACATTGTGATCAGAGAAAATGCTTGATATGATTTCAAACTTCTTAAATTTATTAAGACCATTTTTGTGTCCTAACATGTGGTCTATCCTAGAAAACGTACCATGAGTGCTTGAGAAGAATGTATATTCTACTGCTTTAGGGTGAAAAGTTCTGAATATATCTATTAAATCAAGTTTATCTATTGTCTCCTTGAAGTCTCCTGTTTCTTTATTTATATTATTTCTTGAGAATATATCCAGGGTTGTTAGAGGGGTATTGAAATCCCCTACTCTGATAGTATTGTTTTTAATCTCGCCCTTTATATTCATCAAAGTCTGCTTTATGTATGTCGGGACTCCTATATTTGGTGCATAGATATTTACAATAGTTATATCTTCCTGTTGAATTGTTCCCTTTATCATTATGTAGTGTCCTCCTTTATCTCTTACTACATCCTTTGTTTTAAAGTCCATTTTGTCTGATATAAGTATTGCTACCCCTGCTTTTTTTTCATTTCCATTTTCATGAAATATTTTTTTCCATGCTTTTACCTTCAGTCTATGAGCATCTTTTGTTTTAAGGTGTGTCTCTTGTAGACAGCATATGTATGGGTCCTGTTTCTTTATCCATGCAGCTACCCTATGTCTTTTGATTGGATCATTTAATTCATTTACATTTATGGTCATTATTGATATGTAGTTATTTATTGCCATATTCTTTAAAGCTGTATTCTTCTTTTGCTCTATTCTTTCCTGTTAAACTGTTCACAATAGGCCCCTTAGTATCTCTTGCAGAATTGGTTTGGTTTTTATGAATTCCTTTTGGCTTTCTTTTTCTGGGAAGCTCTTTATTTCTCCTTCAACTTTAAACGTTAGCCTTGCTGGATAAAGTAGTCTTGGTTGTAGGTTCTTGTTCTGCATTACTTTGATTATACCTTGCCATTCCCTCTGGCCTCAAGTGTTTCTGTTTAGAAATTCGATGTCATCCTTATGGGGACTACTTCATAGGTGATAGCCTTTTTTCCTCTAGCTGCTTTTAAAATTTTTTTCTTTATCTATTAGCTTTGGTATTTTAACTATGATGTGTCTTGGTGTAGATCTTTTTGGGTTTCTCTTTAATGGAGTTCTGTGTGCTTCTTGCACGTGTGGAGTGTTTCCCAGCCTTAATTTAGGGAAGTTTTCCTCTATGATTTGATTGAACAAAGTTTCCATATCCTGTCCTCTCTCCTCTTCTTCAGGCAACCCTATGATGCGAATGTTGTTTCTCTTCAGATTGTCACAGAGCTCCCTTAGAGTTTTCTCACATATTTTGATTCTCTTTTCCTTTTTGTTCTCTGCTTCTGTGCCTTTGTTATTGTGTCCTCTAACTTGCTTCTTCGATCCTCAGCGTGATTTATCCTGCTTGTAATTCCTTCCATTGTGGTCTTCAGTTCTGATACTGTATTTGTCATTTTTCTGATTCTTTTTTATTATTTCAATTTCATTTTTTATACTTGTTATCTCTTTATTTAGGTGTCCATAATGACTATCCACTGTTGCTCTAATTTCTTTGAACATCCTAACTATCATTATTCTAAATTCTGCTTCTGGTAATTTGGTTATATCTGGTTCATTCAGGTCCTTCTCTGGGGATTTCTCTTGATTCATTTGGTTTGCGTTCCTCTCCCTGCCCATTTTTTCTGTGTATAAGCAAGTTTTGGTCACTGGAGTCCAGTAGGTGTTGCCTTTGTGTTCTCTAGGTGTGGGTGTCTGCACGCCTGCCACCCCCTCTCCCGCTGTCTAGGGTGGTTGGGTATGGGCGTTGCCAGTGCCAGCCCACTGTGACTTTTGCTGTGATTTCTGCCTCTCCTTTGTGGGAGGGGCTGTCACTCAAGCCACAAGCCTCAGCACCAAGGGTAGAGGTGAGCACCTTTGCTCAGCTGCGGACCCAGCCTGTTTCCAGACTTCAGCCCAGAACCCACAGTCAGAACCTGCTCGCCACAGTTTTGTGGGTTAGGCAGGGCTTTTTACGTGCTCTCAGCTGTGAGCCTTTTTCCGTCCGGAGCTTTAGCCCCACCCTCAAGGCCAGGGCCCTTCTGCGCAGAGTCACAAACCCAGGTTTATTGGGCCAGGTGTGTTTGCTGGCTTCTGTTCAGCTGCGGACGTCTGCTCATCCCAGTCTCTACCCCACCCCCATGTTCGAAGCCTGCTTGTGCACGTAAGATTGCAAACCGCAGTTTCTCCAGCCGGGTGGGGATAGTAGCGTGGGCTCAGCTGCGAGCTTCCACTTGTCTCGGGGTCTACCCCGTCCCCGCACTCAGAGCCCGCTCACAAACGTAGAATGGCAAACCACGGTTTTTCCAGCCGGGTGGGGCTGGTAGCGTGAGCTCAGCGACTAGCCCCTACCTGTCCCCGCGGTCAGGGCTGGCTTGCGCAGGGTCGCAGAGCAGATCTCTGCCCGTTCTTCGCCTCCTGCTTTGTCCCCGCAGGTGGGATTACAGGCGGGCCTGCAGCTTCCGGACCACTTTAGCGAGTCCCCTCTGCCCCTGCTGGGCTAGATCGAGCTCACACCAGCTTGGCCTCTGCCCATAACAACAGAAACGCGTTTCAGCGTCCTACTGCCACCATATCCTTCAGCAACCCTCAGCAGAGTAGGAAGAGACCTAATACTCCACACTGTAGGCCTGGGAGCTTTCTCACTTGTTTCACATCTCAAAACTGTCCAAACGCCTCTTTTAGGCTCTGGGACTGCAGGCTGGGTCTTGGTTCCTGGGACCCAGGTCCCTCCCTCTCCGCCAAACTCTCCTCCCGCTACGTGTGTCTCTCCGGGCTGCTGTTTGCTCCGGGGAGCTGGGCAGCCCTCTTTGCATTTTCGCTATTCCTACCAGTCTCAATGTGGCTTCTTCTGTGTTCCTTGGTTGAAGAGTCCACTTAGTTGAGTTCAAAGTTGGTTTATCCAGATGATGGTTCTTAAAATTGAGTTATAATCCACTTTGGTTCTGGGAGTTGGAAGTTGGTACGTCCGCCTACTCCATCTCCATCTTGCTCCTCGCCGACCTTATTATTTTTAAAAGTATAACTATATAAGGTAAAATACGTGTTCACTGTATTGGTTGCTATTTAGGATACAATTATTAATTAATTATGAATTTTTCACTGAAACAATATTTTAAGAATGAGATATCATTAGCTTTTATATGGTTCTGCTATCATTTGTAATGTCAATAAAAATATTTTTAAATATTTAAGGGCTTTGAAAAAAGTAACACCCATAATTCCTAAATAAAAATTTAATCAAGATATAATTTAAGCAACCAAGAGATGGGGTAAATAAATCTAGATTTTGAAGCTATAGTGGCATACAGTTGACAGTGAAACATAAAACTGGTATAACATAAAATTAAGAACAATGAGGCATGCACATAAATAACTAAAATAAAATGTAAAATGTAGTAAATGTTCCTTGAGAGATGATGTACAAATGAAGTTTAATTTTTCCTAGAGAATTAGAAATTTTGTCTATAGCAAAAGATTAAGAATATCTGATAGAGAAAGTGCAATAGAATTGCATCTTAACATGTAGCTAGAACTTGAAGAAACATAGAAGAGATATGACTTGGTGGTTTCAAACAATAAGCAGGGAAAGTACATCATCTTGACAAGGAGACACATTTGTTTGAAATTGAGTAAGTTAATTAAGGGGAGCACTAAGAAACTGGCAGGACAGATAGATTAAACCAAACTGTGTGAGCCTTTCAATTTATATATTATTTTACAATCTTTCATCATGTTAAATCATTCTTTACAAATTCACTCTGATCATTTTAAATTATTCTAATAGAAATAAATAAAATTTTTTTTTAAAACTTATCTTTAACAATTCAGTTGTAACTGTCTGATAGTTAAAATAAATTCTTCATTTTAAAATTGGATTTGTTAAGCGCTAGGTCTAATGATTATGCAATATCCTATTAGGAAAGGTACAAACCAGTAGAAAAATTAACAAAACAAGAAGTAATATGAAAATATTTTAGTTCAATTCTCTTCATATAAAGATAATGGTCATTTAGGCGAACCCTCCAGCTGAGGTGCCAGACAGCATGGGGCAGAAATGAGCCTTCCTTGTTGTGCCCCCTCTTACGTGTGAGCGCCCTGAATGGTTGGCTTAGGCCACAACATTTTGGAGGAATGTGCTACTCATTATAGTGACTGGGACATCTTGAGTATTTTTCTGTCAGGAAGACCTGTTTTTAAACCTCAACCGAGCCCGAGGGGAAGCAAGATGGCGACGGAGTAGGCGGACGTACCAACTTCCAACTCCCAGAACCAAAGTGGATTATAACTCAATTTAAAGAACCATTATCTGGATAAACCAACTATGAACTAAACTAAGAGGACTCTTCAACCAAGGAACACAGAAGAAGCCACATTGAGACTGGTAGGAATAGCGAAAACGCGGAGAGCTGCCCAGCTCCCTGGAGCAAACAGCAGCCCGGAGAGACCCGTGGGGCGGGAGGAAAGTTTGGCGGAGAGGGAGGGACCTGGGTCCCAGGAACCAAGCCCCAGCCTGCAGTCCTAGAGCCTAGAAGAGGCGTTTGGACAGTTTTGAGCTGTGAAACAAGTGAGGGAGCTCCCAGGCCTACAGTGTGGAGTATTAGGTCTCTTCCTACTCTGCTGAGGGCTGCTTAAGGGTATGGTGGGCGGCAGGACGCTGAAAGGCGGTTCTGTTGGCGTGGGCGGAGGCCAAGCCGGTGTGAGCTCAGTCTAGCCCAGAGGGGCAGAGGGGACACGCAAAAGCGGACTGGCAGCTGTGGGCACACCTTTAACCCCACTTACGGGGACAAAGCGGGAGGCCAGGAACGGGCAGAAATCTGCTCTACAACCCTGCACAGGTCGGCCCTGACCGCGGGGACCGGGCTAAGAACAGGGATGGGCAGGGGCTCGCAACTGAGCTCACGCTACCCGCCCCCCCAGACCAAAGAAACCGCGGTTGGCCAGTATACGTGCACAAGCGGGCTCCGAGCATGGGAACGGGCTAGACCCCGAGACAAGTGGAAGCTCGCAGTTGAGCTCATGCTACTATCCCCGCCTGGCCGGAGAAACCACGGATTGCATTCATACGTGCATGAACTGGCTCCGAATGTGGGGGGGGGGTAGAGTCCGGGATGAGCGGAAGTACGCAGCTAAGCGGAAGCCAGCAAACACGCCCGGCCCAATAAACCTGGGTTTGCGACGCTGCGCAGGAGGATTCTGGCCTCGAGGGCGGGGATAAATCTCCAGACGAGAAAACGCTCACAGCTGAGAGCACGTCAAAAGCCCCGCCCAACCCACGAAACTATGGCGAGCAGGCTCTGACTGAGGGTTCTGGGCGGAAGTCCGGAAATAGGCTGGATCTGCAGCTGAGCAAAGGTGCTCACCTTTACCTTTGGTGCTGAAACTTGTGGCTTGAGTGACAGCCCCTCCCGCGGAGGAGAGGCAGAAATCACAGCAAAAGCCACAGTGGGCCGGCGCAGGTAACGCTCATACCCAACCACCCTAGGCCCCGGCAGAGGAGGTGAGGGGCCTGCAGACAGACCACACCTAGAGAACACAAAGGCAACACCTACTGGACTCCAGTCGCCACAACTTGCTTATACACAGACAAAATGGGCAGGCAGAGGAATGCAAACCAAATGAATCAAGAGAAATCCCCAGAGAAGGACCTGAATGAACCAGATATAACCAAATTACCAGAAGCAGAATTTAGAATAATGATAGTTAGGATGTTCAAAGAAATTAGAGCAACAATGGATAGTCATTATGAACACCTAAGTAAAGAGATAACAAGTATAAAAAACAAAATTGAAATAATAAAAAAGAATAAGACAGAAATGACAAATACAGTATCAGAATTGAAGACCACAATGGAGGGAATTAAAAGCAGGATGAATCACGCTGAGGATCGAATAAGTGAGTTAGAGGACACAATAAACAAAGGCACAGAAGCAGAGAAGAAGAAGGAAAAGAGACTTAAAATATGTGAGGAAACTCTAAGGGAGCTTTGTGACAACATGAAGAGAAACAACATTCGCATAATAGGGGTGCCTGAAGAAGAGGAGAGAGGACAGGAAATGGAAACTTTGTTCAATCAAATCATAGCAGAAAACTTTCCTAAATTAAGGCTGGGAAACACTCCACACATTCAAGAAGCACACAGAACTCCATTAAAGAGAAACCCAAAAAGATCTACATCAAGACACATCATAGTTAAAATACCAAAGCAAATGGATAAAGAAAAAATTTTAAAAGGTACTAGAGAAAAAAAGGATATCACCTACAAAGGAGCCGCCATAAGAATGACATCGGACTTCTCAACAGAAACACTAGAGGCCAGAAGGGGATGGCAAGATATAATCAAAGTAATGCAGAACAAGAACCTACAACCAAGACTACTTTATCCAGCAAGGCTAACGTTTAAAATTGAAGGAGAAATAAAGAGCTTCCCAGAAAAAGAAAGCCTGAAGGAATTCATAAAAACCAAACCAATTCTGCAAGAGATATTAAGAGGCCTCTTGTGAACAGTTTAAAGGGAGGAATGAATAGAGCAAAAGAAGAATACAACTTTAAAGAATAAATGGCAATAAACAACTACATATCAATAATAACCTTAAATGTAAATGGATTAAATGATCCAATCAAAAGACATAGGGTAGCTGCATGGATAAATATACAGGACCCATACATATGCTGTCTACAAGAGACACACCTTAAAACAAAAGATGCTCATAGACTGAAGGTAAAAGCATGGAAAAAAATATCTCATGCAAATGGAAATGAAAAAAAGCAGGGGTAGCAATACTTATATCAGACAAAATGGACTGTAAAACAAAGGCGGTAGTAAGAGATAAAGAAGGACACTACATAATGATAAAGGGAACAATTCAACAGGAAGATATAACTATTATAAATATCTACGCACAAAATATAGGAGCCCCGACATACATAAAACAGACTTTGATGGATATAAAGGGCGAGATTAACAGCAATACTATCATAGTAGGGGATTTCAATACCCCTCTAACAACACTGGATAGATCCTCAAGAAAGAAAATTAATAAAGAAACAGCAGACTTAAAGGAGACACTAGATCAACTTGATTTAATAGATATCTTCAGAACTTTTCACCCTAAAGCAGTAGAATATACATTCTTCTCAAGCGCGCATGGTACGTTTTCTAGGATAGACCACATGTTAGGACACAAAAAAGGCCTCAACAAATTTAAGAAGATTGAAATTATATCAAGCATTTTCTCTGTTCACAATGCCATGAAACTAGAAATTAACCACAAAAGAAAAACTGAAAAATACTCAAACACTTGGAAACTAAATAGCATGATATTAAATAATGAATGCATTAACATTGAGATCAAAGAAGAAATAAAAAAGTTTCTAGAAACAAATGATAATGAGCATACATCAACTCAATATTTATGGGACACAGCAAAAGCAGTTCTGAGAGGAAAGTTTATTGCACTACAGTAATATCATAAGAAGCTAGAAAAAGCTCATATAAGCAACCTGACCCTGCATCTAAAAGAACTAGGAAAACAACAACAAATAAAACCCAAGACAAGTAGAAGAAAGGAAATAATAAAGGTCAGAGCAGAAATAAATGACATAGCGGTGAAGGAAACAATACAGAGGATCAATGAAACCAGAAGGTGGTTCTTTGAAAAGGTAAACAAGATTGATGAACCTTTAACTAGACTCACAAAGAAAAAAAGAGAGAGGACTCAAATAAATAAAATTAGAAAAGACAGTGGAAAAATAACAACTGACACAACAGAAATACAAAGCATTGTAAGAAAATACTATGAAGAACTATATGCCAAAAAATTAGACAATCTTGGTGAAATGGACAAATTTCTTGAATCATATAACCTTCCAAAAATCAATCTCGAAGAATCAGAACACCTAAACAGACCAATTACAGCAAATGAGATAGAAACAGTTATCAAAAAACTCTCCAAAAAGAAACGTCCTGGGCCTGATGGCTTCACAAGTGAATTCTACCAAAAATTCAAAGAAGAACTAACTCCTATCCTTCTCAAGCTATTTCAAAAAATTCAGAAGGAAGGAAGACTTCCAAACTCTTTTTATGAGGCGAGCATAATTCTGATTCCAAAACCGGAAAAAGACAACACAAAGAAAAAAAATTATAGGCCTATATCCCTGATGACTTTAGACGCTAAAATTCTCCACAAAATATTAGCCAACAGGATCCAGCAATATATGAAAAAAATCGTACACCACCATCAAGTGGGATTTAGTTTGGAGAGGCAAGTCTGGTTCAATATTCGCAAATCAATCAATGTGATTCATCCCATAAATAAAGGAAGGACAAAAATCACATGATAATTTCAATAGATGCAGAAAAGGCATTTGATAAAATCCAGCACCCATTCATGCTCAAAAATCTCAGTAAAGTGGGAATACAGGAATCATTCCTTAACATGATAAAGGCCATCTATGATAAACCTACAGCAAACATCATACTAAATGGACAAAGATTAAAAGCAATTCCCTTAAGATCAGGAACCAGGCAGGGATTCCCCCTTTCACCACTCTTATTCAACATAGTTCTGGAAGTCCTAGCTACAGCAATCAGACAAGAAGAAGAAATAAAAGGCATCCAAATTGGAAAGAAGAAGAAAACTGTCACTATTTGCAGATGATATAATATTGTATATTGAAAATCCTAAAGTCTCAGTCAAAAAACTACTGGACCCTATAAATGAATTCAGCAAGGTGTCAGGATATAAAATTAATACTCAGAAATCACAGGCATTTTTATAAACCAACAATGAACTGTCAGCAAAATAAATGAAGGAAACAATCCCCTTCACTATTGCAGCCAAAAAAATAAAGTACCTAGGAGTAAATTTAACCAAGGAAGTTAAGGATTTGTACTCGGAAAATTATAGAACATTGATAAAAGAAATCAAGGAAGATACAAACAAGTGGAAGCATATACCGTGCTCATGGCTAGGAAGAATAAACATCATTAAAATGTCTATATTACCCAAAGCAATTTATAAATTCAATGCAATAACAATTAAGATACCAATGACATACTTCAAAGATATAGAACACATATTACAAAAATTTATATGGAACCAAAAATGAACACGAATAGCCTCAGCAATCAAAAAAGAAAAAATAAAGCAGGAGGTATCACTCTTCCAATATCAAGGTTTACTATAAGGCCATTATACTCAAGACAGCCTGGTACTGGTGTAAGAACAAGAACATAGATCAATGTAACAGAACAGAGTACCCAGAAATAAACCCACAGCTTTATGGACAACTGATATTTGACAAAGGAGGAAAGAACATACAATGGAGTAAAGACAGCCTCTTTAACAAATGGTGTTGGGAAAATTGGACATCCACCTGCAAAAAAATGAAACTAGACCATCAACTTACACCTTTCACAAAAACAAAGTCAAAATGGATGAAAGACTTAAATGTAAGCTGTGAAACCATAATAAGCATCTTAGAAGAAAACATAGGCAGCAGGCTCTCCGACATCTGTAGCAGCAGTATATTTGCCGATTTATCTCCATGGGCAACTGAAATAAAAGTCAAGATAAACAAATGGGACTATATCAAACTAAAAAGTTTTTGCACAGCTAAAGACAATAAGAACACAATAAAAAGACAAACCACACAATAGGAGAACATATTCGACAGCACATCTGATAAGGGTTTAAGAACTAAAATTTATAAAGAACTTATAAAACTCAACACCAGGAAGACAAACAACCCAATCAAAAAATGGGCAAAAGAAATGAATAGAAATTTCTCCAAAGAGGACATACAGATAGCCAATAGGCATATGAAAAAATGCTCAACATCACTAATCATTAGAGAAATGCAAATTAAAACCACAATGAGATATCACCTCACACCAGTCAGAATGGCACTCATCAGCAAAACAACACAGAATAAGTGCTGGCGAGGATGTGGAGAAAAGGGAACCCTTCTGCATTGCTGGTGGGAATGCAGACTGGTGCAGCCACTGTGGAAAACAGTTTGGAGATTCCTCATAAAATTAAAAATCAAATGCCTTTTCACCCAGCTATCCCACTTTTAGGAATATACCCTAAGAACACCATGGCACTGTTCGAAAAGAAGAAATGCGCCCCCATGTTCGTGGCAGCATTGTTCACAATAGCGAAGATATGGAACCAGCCCAAGTCTGTCAGAAGACGAGTGGATTAAAAAGCTATGGTACATATATACTATGGAATACTACTCAGCCATAAGAAACGATGACATCGGATCATTTATAACAAAATGGATGTACCTTGATAACATTATATGGAGTGAAATAAGTAAATCAGAAAAAAAGAAAAACTGAGAACAGCATGATTCCATACATAGGTGGGACATAAAAGTGAGAATATGAGACATGGACAAGAGAGTGGTGGTTATGGGATGGGGGGAGGGAGGGAAGAGTGGGATAGGGAGGAGGGGAGGGACACAGGGAAAACCAGATAGAAGGTGACAGAGGACAATTTGACTTTTGGTGATGGGTATGCAACACAATTGAATGATAAGATAAACTGGAGATGTTTTCATTGTACATATGTACCCTGATTTATTGGTGTCACCCCATTAGAATTAATAATAATAAAATATAGATTAAAAAAAAAGATTATGGTCATTTAAAAATATAATTTTAAGAGCTGGATTGTAAATCAATACCAATTAACTATAAAGGCACTATATATACTATAACAAAGGTGAATTCTTAAAATATACTTAGAAGATGTGAAAATTTACCATGGTAGAATCAGTTTGATCAACAGAGTAATTTTAACAAGTAGATTAGGTTTAAAAGTATTATTTTTTAAAATAAAATTTAATTATTAAATTACTTGACACAAAGTTGTTTTACATATTTGAAATATCATGTATGTTGCATTTGAGCACAAAATTCAAGAATATATGTAATTATAGGTCTTTTTGTATTTCAGGCTTATGCTTGCACTAATTTTAATACTAGTTTAAATTCATAAACACACAAAACAAGTAAAATAATTCAATAAATATTTAATATACGAAGATTGAAATTTTTAATTTTTATTTTAAACTGTTGATTTTTATCTTATTTTCCATGAGTTTTCTATCTTTCAGTGTCATGAAAAACTTCCTCTCTAGCCTCCTTTCCCTCTTTTTCATGTCTTAGAATGGTAGCACAGACTATGCATGTTATTGTATGCACATAGTCAGAAATCTGAAGGAAATTTAAGCAGAGCTAAGGTAAAATATAAAACAGAGATTGCAGTGAAAACAATATGCATACAGAGGCCTTTTAATTGCTCTTTCCTGTCTCATCACTTTCTCTGCTTGGCATATTCTCTCATTTTTATTCTTTAAAACTGAACTCAAATGCCTTTTTCTCAATATATATATTTTTTCTCTTCTATTCTGCCAGAATGTGAGATAGAGTCAGGTTATATACTAAAATTTGTCATTAGGTAAACCTCACTAATCCCTGCTGCCTTCTTTACTTTCAAAATTTAAAGTCACTATCGTATCCCAAGTGGAAATAGAGGTGCCCTTGTCTCAGAAATTTCTGTGAGAATTTAATTATCTTCTGTATATAAAAATTAGAATTATTGCATGTTCAACTACAATATTCCCATGTTGCATTATAAATGCTTCTCTTCTCTCATTCTTATTCTCTGATTTTTCCCTAAACCCATTCCAGTGAGATTATTTCTCATCCAACACACTGAAAATTTTCTTGACAAGACTACCAATACTGCCACAGTACTAGAACCAATATTACTCTTCAGTTTTCATCAATTGTAATACTGTTGGACACAATTGATTACTCTCTCCCCTCAAGAACATTTTTATGTCTGGCTCCCAGGGCCACTCCCACCACTGTGGTTTTTCCTCCTTAATCACTGGTCTTTTCTCATTTCCATATGCTGATTCCTCCTCATATTCTCAAACTCTTAAAAGATAGACAGACCCAAGGCTTATGGGCTTTTCTGTGTTATCTGTACTAAGTTCCATGGCCATGTCAGGCAGCCTATAAGCTTAAGGCTGCCATATTTACAATCTACTATGAAAATACTAATTGTCTACTCAATGGCTTATTTAATGTCTTAAATGTATATAGAACTAGACATTGACTCAACCCTCTAGTACTCTCTCTGGTTC
This sequence comes from Rhynchonycteris naso, assembly GCA_037038555.1. NCBI lineage: Eukaryota > Metazoa > Chordata > Mammalia > Chiroptera > Emballonuridae > Rhynchonycteris > Rhynchonycteris naso. Next base: position 174,350,364 of record CM072996.1, on the reverse strand, counting down.
AGGTCTGAAATATAGCAAAAGTCTTTTAAAAGAGCGCCCTGATGCCACTACTTGTTATCTAGAGTATGTTCTTAATACAGAAGCCAGAATGTTCCTGTGTAAAATATACTTAGATCAAGTTTTTTTCCACATATTTATAGTGTTTCTCCATGTCATTTAGCACACACACAAAAAAATCTAATGTATTTATGATGGCCCTAAAATTCCTATATATCTGTTCTTTACTTCTTTGATGTCTTATCTTGCATATCATTTTAGCCATAATAGCCTCTGTGCTGAATTTTGAACTTGCTGATTAGACTTCTACTCCAGAGTCTTTGTACTTACTATATTTCTCCATGTATAAGACAATCCCATGTAAAAAACACACCTTAATTTTGGGGCCTGAAAATTGAAAACAATGTATTACATAAAGTTATTGAACTCAAGTTGTACTCATGAAATTCATACAACTCCTCAACACTGTCCAAACTCCCATCTATTGGCTTTTCTTCATCTGTGTCTAATGAAGAATCACTGTCTTCAACAATGAGCACAAAACAAAATGGCAAGAAATGCAAGTAAAATAATCTACAACGACTATACAAGACACCCAGTTTCTAGACCCCAAATATTTTGAAAACTGTGTCTTATACATAGGAAATATGGTATTCTTCTCTCTGTCCATGATGTTTCACTTCCATATATCCATAAACTAGTTCCTTCATCCACTTTAATCCTTTGCTCAAATACAACTTTCTATATTAAGAGACTTCTCATGCTACCCTATTTTTATTAACTAACAACATTCCTTATATTCCTTCTTTGCTTTAATTTTCTTCATAGAATACTCAATCAATTTTTATTTTATTTTGTCTTACTTCATTAGGATATAATCACTGTGGGAGCAGTAATTTTTGTCTGTTTTTTACCACCGTTTCTAGGAACTATCTTAATAACCTAGAAAATACAGCTGGTATATAGTAGGCCCACAATAAATATTGCACTAATTTAATTGAGCTAAATTTAATATTTGTTTGGAAATTAGTCTTCTTTATATGCTATAAAAAATCATAGACAGGTTGGTTTAAACAACAGAAATTTATTTCTTAGAGTCCTGCAGGCTAAAAGTCCAAAATCAAAGTTCTGATCAACTCTGTATTGGTGACAAGTCTCTTCCTGGCTTGCTGAGAGCCACTTTCTCACTATGTCTTTACATGTCCTTTCCTCAGTGCATACACCTGAAGGAAGAAAGAGACAGAGAGATCTCTGGTGTTTTTCCTTATAAGTATGCTAATTCTATTAGATCAGGGCTCCATCCTCATGGCCACACTCAACCTTAATTAATTCCCTGTGGTCCTCATCTTCAAATACAGCTCTACAGTGAGACAGTGACTCAATTTATGAATTTTGAAAGGACACAAACATTCAATCTATAAGATATATCAACCTTCCAATATAGGCTTTCAACTTTCAGATATAAACTCAATATTCCCCAATATATGAAAATGTTTATTAGTTTATCTAACCATGAAGTGATATGTGCTGTCAAATATTAAAAAGTCAACTAAACATCTATAAAGAATTTACTAATTTATCATAAATATATAAAGTGATTTTAGAAAGGTGCTCACTCCTACCTGGAGTGCTAAGACTTGCAGCCAGGGTGTGGTGCATGACCCCAGCCACAAGGGTGGGGTGAAGACTGAGGCCGCCAAGGCTTGTAGAACCAGGCACATGATCACACCCCCTCCTATGGAAAAGAGGCAGAAACTGCAGTGACAGCCCAGTGGGCTACACAGGAAATGCCCATATCCGAATGCCCTAGGCAGCAACAGCAGAGTGGGTGGCAGGCCTTCAGACAGACCACACCTAGGGAACATAGAAGCCACACCATTGGACACCAGTGGCCAAAACCTTCTTATACACAGACAAAATTGGAAGGCAGAGAAAAGCAACACAAATGAATCAAGAGAAATCACCAGAAAAGAATCTGAATGAGTCAGATATACCCAAATTACCATATAGAGAGTTTAAAACAATGATTGTTAGGATGCTCAAAGATCTTAGAACAACAATAGATGGTCATTACAAAAACCTAAATAAAGGCATAACAAATATAAAAAAGGACATTGAAATAATAAAAAAGAATGTCAGAAATGACAAATACAATATCAGAAATGAAGACCACAATAGAAAGAATTAAAAGCAGGATGGATGAAGCTGAGGATCGAATCAGCGAGTTAGAGGACAAGATAAATGAAGGCACAGAAGTAGAGCAGAAAAATGAAAAGAGACTCAAAAAGTTTGAGGAAATTCTTAGGGAGCTCTGTGACAACAAGAAGAGAAATAACATCTGCATCATAGGTGTTCCTGAAGAAGAAGAGAAAGAACAATGGATAGAAACTTTGTTCAATCAAATTATAGCTAAAAAATTTTCTAAACTGAGGTTGGAAAATGTCTCACACGTTGTAGAAGCACAGAGAACTCCATTAAAGAGAAACTTAAAGAAATCCACACCAAGACACATCCTAATTAAAATACCAAAGCTAAGAGATAAAAAGAAAATATTAAAAGCTGCTAGAGAAAAAAAGGCTATTACCTACAAAGGACCCCCCATAAAGATAACATCTGACTTCTCAGTAGATACACTTGAGGCCAGAAGAGAAGGGCAAGAAATATTAAAGTAATGCAGAAAAAGAACCTACAACCAATACTACTTTATCCAGCAAGGCTAATGTTTAAAATTGAAGGAGAAATAAAGAGCTTTCCAGAGGGGGGGGGGAAATTAAGGAATTCACTACAACCAAACCAATTCTGCAAGAGATGCTAAGGGGCCTGTTGTGAACAGATCCAAGGGGGAAAAGAATATAGCAAAAGAAGAATACAGCTTTAAAGAATAAAATGGCAATAAACAACTACGTATCAATAATAACTTTAAATGTAAATGCATTAAATGATCTAATCAAATATAGGGTAGCTGCATGGATAAGAAAACCGGACCCATACATATGCTGTCTGCAAGAGACACATCTTAAAACAAAAGATGCACATAGACTGAATGTAAAAAGATGGAAAAAAAATTCATGTAAATGGAAATGAAAAAGAGCCGGGGTAGCAATACTTATATATGACAAAATGGACTTTAAAACAAAGATTAGAGTAAGAGATAAAGAAGGACACTACATAATGATAAAGGGAGCAATCCAACAGGAAAAGATAACCATTATAAATATCTACGCACCAAATATAGCAGCACCGAAATATATAAAGCAGAGTTTGATAAATATAAAGGGCAAGATCAACAGCAATACTATAATAGTAGGGGATTTCAATACTCCACTAACATCACTGGTTAGATCCTCAAGAAAGAAAATTAACAAAGAAACAGCAGACTTAAAGGATACACTAGATCAACTTAATTTAATAGATATCTTCAGAACCTTTTATCCTAAAGCAGCAGAATATATATTCCTTTCAAGTGCTCATGGTACATTGTCTAGGATAGAACACACGTTCGAACACAGAGTGGTCTCAACAAATTTAAGAAGATTGAAATCATTTCAAGCATTTTCTCTAATCACAATGACATGAAACTAGAAATCAACCAAAACAGAAAAAATGAAAAATACTCAAACACTTGGAAACTAAATAGCATGTTATTAAATAATGAATGGGGTAACAATGAGATCAAGGAAGAAATAAAGAAAATTCTATAAACAAATGATAATGAGCATACTCAAAATTTATGGGAGACAGCAAAAGCATACTGAGAGAGAAGTTTATAGCATTACAGGCATACCAGAAGAAGCTAGAAAAAGCTCAAATAAACAACTTGACCCTGCATCTAAAAGAACTGGAAAAACAACAGCAAGTAAAGACCAGGGGTAGTAGAAGGAAGGAAATAATAAAGATCCAATGAGTGAAAATAAATGACATAGGGGCTAAAGAAACAATACAGAGGATCAATGAAACCAGGATCTGGTTCTTTGAAAGGTAAACAAGATTGATGAACCTTTAACTAGACTCACCAAGACAAACAGAGAGAGGACTCAAATAAATAAAATTAGAAATGAAAGTGAAGAAATAACAACTGACGCTATAGAAATACAAAATATTGTAAGAAAATACTATGAAAACTGTATGCCAAAGAACTAGACAGTCTAGATTAAATGGACAAATTTCTTGAAACATACAATCTTCCAAAAATCAACCTGAAAGAATCAGAAAACCTAAACAGACCGATTACAACAAATGAGTTCAAAACAGTTATCAAAAACTCCCGACAAAGAAAAGTCTTGGGCCTGATGGCTTCACAAGTGAGTTCTATCTAAAATTCAAAGGAGAACTAACTCCTATCCTCCTCAAGGTATTACAAAAAATTCAAGAGGAAGAAAGACTTCCAAGCTTCTTTTATGAGGCGAGCATAATTCTGATTCCAAAACCAGGCACAAAGAAAAAAAATTATAGGCCAATATCCCTGATAAATTTAGATGCTAAAATCCTAAACAAACTATGAGCCAACGGGATCTAGCAATATAAGAAAAATATCATCCACCATAATCAAGTGGGATTTATTCTGGAGAGGCAAGGCTGGTACAATATTTGCAAATCAATCAATGTGATTCATCACATAAAAAAATCAAGGACAAAAATCACATGATTTCAATAAATGCAGAAAAAGTGTTTGATAAAATCCAGTACTTATTCATGATCAAAACTCTCAGTAAAGTGGAAATACAGGAACATATCTTAACATGATAAAGGCCATCTATGACAAAAACAGACAACATCATACTCAATGGGCAAAAATTAAAATCAATCCCCTTAAGATCAGGAACCAGGCAGGGGTGCCCCATTTCACCACTCTTATTGAACATAGTTCTGAAGTCCTAGCTACAGCAATCAGACAAGAAGAAGAAATAAAAGGCATCCAGTTTGGAAAAGAAGAAGTAAAACTGTCATTATTTGCTGATGATATGATATTGTATATAGAAAACCCTAAAGTCTCAGTCAAAAAACTACTGGACCTGATGAATGAATTCAGCAAGGTGGCAGGATATAAAATTAATACACAGAAATCAGAGGCATTTTTATACACCAACAATGAACTGGCAGAAAGAGAAATTAAGGAATCAATCTCCTTCACTATTGCAACCAAAAAAATAAAGTACCTAGAAGTAAAATTAACCAAGGAGATTAAAGACTTGTACTCAAAAAATTACAAAACATTGATAAAAGAAAGGAAGAAAGACAAAAATGTGAAAGGACATACTGTGCTCATGGTTAGGAAGAAAAAACATCATTAAAATATCTGTATTATCCAAAGCAATTTATAAATTTAGTGTAATACCAATTAAAATACCAATGGCATACTTCAAAGATATAGAACACATATTCCAAAAATTTATATGGAACCAAAAAAGAACACGAATAGCCTCAGCAATCTTGAAAAGGAAGAATAAAGTGGGAGGTATGACACTTCCTGAAATATGCAATTTTGGATTACTAACACACTGCAAGTATCTTCCCTCATTGAGTTGTCTGAAATCCCTGCTTGTTGTACAAGCCTGGTAGAACGTGGAAGACATGGAAAGGGGAAAACTGCTTTTTAATTAACCCATAAATTTAAAGCTAATATTCAGAATTCAATACTTTTATTGAGATTACAGTTTTGTTTTTCTTCTACATCATAAATTTAGCAAAAAATTTTGGTAATAAAATTAAAATCACAACATAGTTATTGCTATTCCGTTTTCTTGAGGACTTACTAAAAATTAAGTTGATATAAATACATATAATATTTTAATTAAGCTAAATATATTTAAAACCAATTTGTGGAGCATTTATCTGTTTAGTAAGGAATTCTAACTTTAATCTGAAGCTATATTTATAATTTATTTTTGCTTCCTTTCACATTTAGGTAATCACCAATGAGTTTGTTTGAACACCTCTAAATAAAAATCAGTCTATTTTTATGTTTAGAATTATAGACATAAGTATTTGAAATGAATCTAGCTAACAGTGAAATCTAAGGATATTTTCCATCTTCTAAAAATTATGCTGTAATATATATATATATATATACATTTATGTTAAATGTAAATCAATAAAATCCCTAGTCATGAGCTTTGAAATTAATTAAAAAGTACTGAAGATGAAGAACTAAATATTTTATCATATTTGAATGTTTATATAAGTGTTACCTTTGAGGAAGATAGACCACTGTTGCATGCTTTACTACATAATATATTTGTTTCCAGGACTAGTAGTTAGCAAGACTTTTGAAATACATCCACTATAAAAAGTAATGTATCAAATACTTTGCCCTCATGCACCAGTCTTTCTGTCCTGTGTTTAGGCAGTGGTGCCATTTATGAGTGAGTGTCTATGTGCCTGTATGACAAAGTAAAGCACTTGAAGGCTAGTGAAGGGAAACGTTGTCTTTTCTGTTGTTGATTCAATGAAAATTATAAAACTAAGCCCTCACGGAGAAAGAAAGTACAATGTTATAGGGAAAACATTGTGCATGATAAGAATAAAAATTAAATTGAATATTAAATCATATACTTTTCATTAGGTTAGTTCATTATGATATAATATATTCCGATAAGGTAGTAAATAACCCAGACTAATTCAGCTTTTTGGAAAGAATTTTACATACTTTATTTGCCTCCATTAGGTAACAAATTTGAACACAAAGTTTTGGATGGGCCAAACCAACACACATATATTTTATGTATTTCTTTTATCTTCTTTTTATTTAGATAATTAATTTTAATGGGGTGACATTGATTAATTAAGGTACATAGATTCAGAGAAAACATCTCCAGGTCATTTTGACATTTGATTATGTTGTATACACATCACCCAAAGTCAAATTAACTTGTCAGCTTCTATTTGGTTTTCTATGTTCCCCTTTCCTTCACCCCACTCCCTCCATCTCCTTTCTTTTCCTCCCCCTGGAAACCACCACACTCTTGTCCATGTCCCTGAATCTCATTTTTATGTCCCACCTATGTATGAAGTCATATAGTTCTTAATTTTTTCTGACTTACTTATTTCACTCAGTATAATATCAAGGTCCATCCATGTTGTTGTAAATGATCCTATGTCATCATTTCCTAATGGCTGAGTAGTATTTTATGGTATATATGTACCACATCTTCTTTATCCAATCTTCTGTTGAAGGGCTTTTTGGTTGTTTACATGTTTTGGCCACTGTGAACAATGCTGCAATGAACATGGGCTGCATGTGTCTTTACATACCAGTGTTTTTGAGTTTTGGGGGTATATACCCAGTGGAGGGATTGCTAGGTCATATGGTTGTTCTATTTTTAATTTTTTGAGGAACCATCATACTTTCTTCCATAATGGTTGTACTACTTTACATTCCCACCAACAATGGAACAGGGTTCCTTTTTCTCCACAGCCTCTCCAACACTTGTTATTACCTGTCTTGGTGATAATAGCTAATCTAACAGGTGTGAGGTGGTATCTCATTTTTTGCTTTGATTAGAATTTCTCTAATAGCTAATGAAGATGAGCATCTTTTCATATATCTATTGGCCATTTGTATTTTTTCCTGGGAGAAGTGTCTGTTCATGTCTTCTCCCCAATTTTTTATTGGATTGCTTGCTTGTTTGTTGTTGAGTTTTATGAGTTCTTTGTATATTTTGGATATTAGGCCCTTATCTGTGCTTTGTTTGAAAATATCATCTTCCATTTAGTTGGCTATCTGTTTTGTTGTCAGTTTCTCTTGCTGTGCAAAAGCTTCTTAGTCTGATGTAGTCCAATTCATTTATCTTTGTCTTCACTTCCCTTGTCTTTGGAGTCAAATTCATAAAGTGCTCTCTATGGCCAAGGTCCATGAGTTTAGTAGCTATGTTTTCTTCTATGTAATTTATTGTTTCAGGTCTTACATTTAGGTCTTTGATCCATTTTGAATTAATTTTAGTACAAGAGGACAAACTATAGTCGAGTTTCATTCTTTTGCATGTGGCTTTCCAGTTTTCTCAGCACCATTATTGAAGAGGCTTTCTTTTAACAATTGTGTGTTGTTGGCCTCTTTATCAAAGATTATTTGACCATATAAATGTGGTTTTATTTCTGGGCTCTCTATTCTGTTCCATTGATCTTAGTGTCTATTTTTCTGCCTGTACCATGCTGCTTTGATTATCATGGCTCTATAATATAATTTAAAGTCAGGTATTGTAATGCCCACAGCTTTTTTCTTTTTTCTTAGAATTACTTTGGCCACTTGGGTTTTTTTTTTTTTATAGTTTCATATAAACCTGCTGATTTTTTGTTCTATTGCTTTATAAAATGATATTGGAATTTTGATGGGAATTGCATTAAATTTGTATACTACTTTGGTTAATATGGTCATTTTGACTATATTTATTCTTCCTATCCAAGAAAAAGAAATATTTTTCCATTTCATTGTATCTTTTTCAATTCCCTTAGCAATGCTTTGTAGTTTTCATGATATAGGTCCTTTACATTCTTTGTTATGTTTATTCCTAGGTGTTTATTTTTTTGTTGCAACCATGAAGGGGACTATTCTTTTGAGTGTGTCTTCAGATGTTGGCATAGAAAAAAGCAATGGTCTTCTGTATTTTAATTTTGTATCCTGCGACCTTACTGTGTTGGTTTATTGTTTCTAGTAGTGTTTTTGTGGAGTCTTTGGGATTTTCGATGTATAGAATCATATCATCTTCAAAGAGTGAAACCTTTACTTCTTCTTTCCCAGTATGAATACCTTTTATTTCTTAGTCTTGTCTGATTGCTCTGGCTAGAACTTCCAGCACTATATTGAATAGGAGTGGAGAGGGCAGACAACCTTCTCTTGTTACTGATTTTAGAGAAAAAGTCCTCAGTTTTATGCTATTTAATATGATGTTTGCTGATGGTTCATCATGAATGACCTTTATTATGTTGAGGTATTTTCCTTCTATATCCATTTTGTGGAGTGTTTGAAACATAAAAGGATGTTGTATTTTATTAAATGCCTTTTCTGCATCCATTGACAGGATCATAAGGTTTTTGTTCTTTGTTTTGTTGATATGGTGTATTATGTTAACTCTTTTACATATTACATAATATTTTAAATTATGAAAATTTTTGTAAAAATTTTTGAAATAACTTAATATTCATATGTAGCAAATGTATATTTTTATATTTATGTTATATATTACAATGTATATATATTACATACAAATAATAAATGTCATATATTGGTAATATAAGTATAGAACAAATACCCATGAACTAACCACCAAACTTAAGAATCAAACCTTGCAAATCATTCTGTATATGCTCCTTCTTATCCTGTCTTCTCTTCTTTTCTCTTATAGGCAACCACTCTCTTGAATTATGAAATTATTTCTGCTTTAAAAAGATAGTTTATTACATATGATGAACAATAAGACTTAAAAATTTTTAGGTGTTAAATATATGTATGGTATAGTACAATCATACAGAATTAGATTCATACCTTGATTTGGCACATATTATTTCTATATCTTTGACACATTTTCTTTTTAGTGCAACAATTTTCTATTTCATTTTGAGGAAAATATTAGGATGCTATGGGATCTCTTTAGGTGTTTTTTAAATTTTATTTAGAAAATTAAATTTTCTAAATTTAACAGTAACATTAACAGGGTGACATTGATCAATAAGAGTGCATTAGGTTTCAGGAAAACATTTGTATAGAATTTGAACTGTTGTTTATGTTGTATACTCATCACCCTAAATCAAATCATTTTACGTCACTTTATATTTGTCCATCTTAACATCTTCGCCATTTTTAGTCTGAACTTAAAACAAGTAAATAAAAATGTACATTAGGTATTGTTGGTACCTTTTTAATAGAGTTTTCATGAGTAAAAATGAGTAATAGAGTTTACATGAGATAATGTATCTAGAATGCTCAATGCTTAGTGGATATTTTTATTATTATTGTTATAATTACTATTATTGCCATTCTTTTATCTTGCTATATATGCATAATTCATTTTATGATTTAATAACTGTTTAGTCAATCAACATTGTTGACTAAACAGATAATGACTTAGTTCTTGACTTAGTTCTCAGATAATACTTATTTTGCTGTTATACATGTTTCTCTTTTAATTAAAGTATTTTCTCAATGATTATTAAGAACAGAATTACAGCACATAATTATATACCAACTTTTACTATCAATGCCCTCAAATTTCTATAGATAGTTAAGATAAACAGAGCCACATAACAATTTGGTCAGAACAGATTCTGTTACTTTCTAAACATACTAAAATCTACACCAGTGTCTATATACACTGAAACATTCTTCTGTTGATCCTTTCATAATTTTTAAGAAATGTCTATAATTACAACATATTTTAACCTGCTTGTGTGTACTCTTGTGTGAAGAAATTGGATTCTCATATTTTCTAAAATTGCTTCCATGTATAGTATTTATAATTTATAAATGATAAATATTTCAGGAAATTTAGCTATATACATTTAATATATATACACATAATGTAGTTTTCAATTATATAAGTAATTAATAAGTATGTAATAATGCTATAAAAGTATAGATTTTCTTTGACATTTTATGTTTCTGCAATGTTTTACTATACATGTTGTTACATAAAAAAAGTAAATAATTTTATTCTGACAATGTTCTATACTTCTCAGGTTGTTGCTCAGCAGTGCAGATGGTATAATTTTTTCCTGTTCTTTTTGTCACATGTATAATTTTAAAAGATGGCTTGTGTTCATCGCAGTATTGTTCAGTATAGCCAAGACATAGAAACAACCAAAGTGCTCCATGACAGAGGACTGGATAAAGAAGATGTGGTACATATATACAATGGAATATTACTCAGCCATAAGAAATGATGACATAGTGACATTTGCAACAACATGGATAAAACTTGAGAACATTATACTGAGTGAAATAAGTAAATTAGAAAAAGGTAAGAACTACAGTGTGTCCGTAAAGTCATGGTGCACTTTTGACTGGTCACAGGAAAGCAACAAAAGACAATAGAAATGTGAAATCTGCACCAAATAAAAGGAAAACTCTGTCAGTTTCAAACCTATTTGGTGCAGTTTTATGTAGGCTCCATTTGTTGCCCTACACACATCCAAATGATAGTGATGTTTTTGCCACACATGGGTAAGGACGTCTGGTGTAACAGAGTGAATAACATCTGTGATTCTCTGTTTTAAGTGATTAATGTCATTGATACATTCAATGTACACATGTTACTTCACATAACCCCAAAAGTAGAAGTCTGAGGGTGTCAGATCCGGGGATCGTGGTGGCCATGGCTTGACAGAACCCCTGCCTATCCACCACTGGGGAAATGTTCTATCCAAAAACTCACAAACAATAGTGACGTAGTGTGAAGGAGTGTCATCCTGTTGAAAGATGACACCTTCTGGAAATTGTGGCACTGCATACAATTCCAACATGTCGAGATAGGTGTTTGCTGTCACAGACTGCTCCGCGAAAAAAAATGGGCCTATCACCTTATCATGCATCAGGCCACACCACACATTTACTTTAGGGGTGTTACGTTTGTACTCAATGTAGGTATGCGGATGTTCAGCAGCCCATATTTGGATGTTATGGCGATGAACATGTCCACAGATATGGAAGGTTGCCTCATCGCTAAACACAATCTTCTGCAAAAATCTTGCATCATTGTCGATCTCATGAAGCATATCTGTAGCAGAGATGTTTCTTTAACACCTTATGAACTGTAGTCTTGCTTAGGTGTAATTGTAGAGCACACGCACGCACAGATCTTTTAGGGTTCCTTAGGTAGCTATCCCGTATAGCCTCTACAGACTCATCACTGACTGATGGCCTACCAGAACGGGGTTTCTCCACCAAACTGCCTGGTTTCCTTCAACTGCTTATCCCACTGAGTAATGTTATTCCTATGTGGTGGCTCTTCATTATAAATGTGCCGATATTCATGTTGCACTTTGGTCATGAATTCGAATTTAGCGAGCCACAAAACACACTGAACTTTCCTCTGTACTGTCCACATCTCGACTGGCATGGCTGTGTACTGCTCCGCTGTATACACGGTGTTATGTCATCACCTGCACATGCGCACATGCTGCCACATTATCCTACAGAAACTGGGAGGGTTTTTCTTTTATTTGGTGCAGATTTCACATTTCTATCATCTTTTGTTGCTTTCCTGTGACTGGTCAAAAGTGCTAGATGACTTTACGGACACACTGTATATGATTTCACACATAGGTGGGGTATAAAACTGAGACTCATGGACATAGATAAAAGTGAAGTGGTTAATGGGGGAGGGGAATGTGGAGAAGGAGAAGGCAGGAAGTAAAGAGGAATAAGTATATTGTCACAGAAAATGATTTGACCTTGGGGGATGAGTATACAACATAATCAGCAGTTCAAACGCTATAGAAATGTTTACCTGGCAACTATGTACTCTTATGGCTCAGTGTTACCATGTTAAAGTTAACTTTCTAATAAAATTTTAAAATAAAAAAATCATAATTAGTGCAATGCTCTGTTTTGTCAACATTTTTGATATAAGATTTTGCCACAATTATGGCATTTTGTGTTGGTCAAAATAGTTCAAACATACTTTCTGTGTATATGTACATAAACAAGTTACCACATTTTAATTGTGTTGTTAAGTATAATAAGTCAAATCTAAACAACAACAACAAAAAGATACAGGGCTTACAGTAGCTTTGATGAAATTACTGTCCTCAAGTATTATTGATGTTATTCAACAAGTACTTTTTATACATTCTTGTTAAAATAGGCAATATTGTTTTCTTCTATGAGAAGCATCAATCATCAGTTTTTCGCTGTGATACCTTAGTTGTTCATTGATTACTTTCTCATATGTGCCTTGACCACGGGCCTTCAGCAGACCGAGTAACCCCTTTCTGGAGACAGTGACCTTGGGTCCAAGCTGGCGAACTTTTGCTTAAGCCAGATGGACCCACGCTCAAGCTGGAGACCTTGTGGTCTCGAACCTGGGTCCTCCACATCCCAGTCCGATGCTCTATCCACTACACCACCACCTGATCAGGCCCCTTTGCATTTGTTTTATAAGAACAACTAACAAAGTAAATAAACTTTTACAAACAAAATATATTTTCAAATTATAACAGAAACAAGCATATTCAAAATGATGTCTTAATGGTAATAAGGTATGTGTTAATAATAAACAGTGTTATATATCAAAAATATTGTAAAATAAAAAATATCTAAAGTAGGAGAAGTTTTTGCATTTGAAATAACGGAAGAACTTCTAAAGAAAAATGTCGATAGACATTCATCTTTAAAAGTAAGAAATCCACAATTAAACACGTATTACCATGAAGCATAATATTAAAATAGATTAAACTGTGCTTATGGCATTAATGTTTAAATGCTTCAGACAAAAGAATTAGAAAATGCGTTCTAATGTGATAATGACAAATGAGTGAATTGTGAATTAAGAATTCACCAAAGAAGAAATTATGATACTAATAGCTTCAACTTTCAAAACCCATCTGAACTTGAATCAGTTTATGAAATTAAAATTACAAAAAACACTTTTATTTTTAATTCACTAATGCAATCTTGCAAAGAAGATACTACTTGCGGAGTTCAAGATATTTGAGCATATTTTTGTGGTCACATCTTAGTAGCTTTTAAAAAATTTAGGCTCTATAACATAACAAAATCTAATATTTTCTCCACTGTGTGTGCCTGTTTCCCTCTATATGATTCTTTTATCTCTGCTCTTCAGTGGTGTTCTTAAGGAGGTATTTTTCTTGGATTTCTGTATAACTCTACCATCTCTGTTATTAATTAACCTTTGTTTCTCTGAACTGGTTACACACTCAGTATGTATGTTTGTTTTTCTTTGCTCTGTTTGAACTGTCCATGAAATGTAGCAAAAGGGCACCAAATTTTTTTTGAAGCCTGATATTTGGTTCATAGATGCCTAGCAGTCAGGTTGAGACCATAATTGTGTTCATTTGTCACCAGAAACTATTCTCAGAGGCCTGACCTCAATTTCTATTTCCTTACAGAATCCTAAGTATATTTCTAGTCCTTTTACCACTTAAGCTTTCAACTAAGTAATTTCAAAACACAATCCTCAGGAGAAAGCTTAAAAAAAATGAAGTTGAAAACTAGCTTCTCTTGTGTGAATATTCAGATAACAAGTGACCAAACTGCAGAGATTTCTCTGTTCCTTCATAATACATTTCTGAGAGAGAAGGAAGGTGACACCACTGTTGCAAGCCCAGAAAGTCTCATTTATTTATATTAAATGTAGCAGGTTTGCTTACTATTTTTTGATCAGATTAACAGCAGTGTAGCTTTTGATTATTCAGTGCATACTATGAAAGGCTTAACATTCTAGAAAAAAATGTCACTGTTACCCTTTGTCTAAAAACTACTGCTGTATTCTGCTTAAATTTTGAACAATCATGGTATTTAAATACAAGCACTTCAGTAAGAGTACTGTGTCAGATGGATCCTGTGTCTTTTTGATGCTCTGCTGTGTGCATGCACATGTGTGTGTGTGTTGTGTTTTGAACACTCCAAAACTGCAGTACACTTTATATATTCACTGTCTCGTTAGAATTAGTAATTTCTCAAAGGGTCCTTGCTTTATTTTATTTTATTATTTATTTTGAAATGGTATTTCAAATCAAGAGCTGGTTGCTTGATGTGTTCATTGCTGTTAGGGTATAATTTCTTTTAAGGAAGCCCAGCAGAAAGCAGGAAAGTCTATGTTTGTTTATACACATATCTATAAGTATTTTCATCTAAAACATCTATCTATCTATCTATCTATCTATCTATCTATCTATCTATCATCTATCTATTAATCTAAGCTAGGTTCATATTGAGGTCTCCAGTTATAATCTATTGCTACATTATTCATTCTAGCTTCTTCTTATTACTTACCTGTATATTCTCCTAGAACAATGAAAAATTTAGCTCTTATTATCTACCATTTAGTTACTTGTCTAACTGCAGTTTACATGTACAGTGATTTCAGAATTTTTAACACTTATGATAACATGCATCAAATGTTAATATTAAATGAAATTTTTGTACTCTGGTTAATCTGTAAACTAATAAATATAATATATTGGTAGTGAGTGAATAAGAATAAATAAAGACAGCTTTTAAAAATATTTTGCATTATTTCAGAGAGAGAGACAGAGAAAGGGAGGAGGGGGGAGGAAGAGAGAGAGAAGCAGCAAATTATTATTTCACTTAGCTGTTCTATTTGTTGTGTACTGATTAATTGCTTCCTCTATGTGCCCTGACAGAGGTGGGACTACAGCCTCTGGTGCACTGGATCAACGTTTTATACACTGACCCACTCAGCTAGGGCTAAAGGCATTTCTTAAAAGTTAACTCTATCAATGAAGTGATACAAGTTAAGTCTTTTAGAAATAATTTGGGTAACAGAGATAAGAAATCAACTGTATACTTACTGTATGGACATTGAGTCAGGTTGACTATGTCCTCAAAATACATTTTCAGGACTTACTGGGAAGAATGATCAACCTGAACTGTCCAGGCAAACTCGACACCAGGGATAGATAAAACAGTTTTGACAAAAGCAGCTTCTCTGTCAGTTAATAACTGGGAGTCATGGAAGTTATATTCATGTTGCAATAAAAGCAGAACAATGGATGGGGATTATAGGAAAAGACTCATCAAGATGGAAGACTCTTCATGATGTAAAATAATGCAGTAGCAGGTACCAACAGCTGTAACATTTATCTTTAAAATGGATTCCTGCCAGTCAAAGGTCATTCTCTGATAGGAGATTTCAAAGGTGAGGTCAAACTATGTTGGAAGCAAAGTAGAGTGGCTTTTTACTTCACAGAGTTTGTAGAAAACTTTTTACCTCCCTTACAATTCATCACTGGTAGCTGTGTTACTAAATAAGAATTAGGGAAATTACAACTCTTGTTAAAGAACAGACTGTAATTGATTAATGTCTTGGCATGAATTGATTTTAGAGGTCTTTTCATGAGACCTAGAGGCTGGAATTTTCAAAACAGCATAAAAAATAACTAATCTAAATCAGCCATCTTTCTTCCGAAGATTCATGGTATTTAACTAAAAATATACTTTGTAGAGGATTTGTTTCTGTTTTGTTTTTCTTTATGTCAGGCAAGTCTTTCTTTGATGGGATGTTGACCAAATAGATCTCTCACACTCTGTTCTTATTTCTGTTACCACTGACTTCTGAATTACAGTCCCAGGTCTGATTTTGATCCTCTGAAGTGCCACCAAGAAAGAACATCAGAGACTGATGAAGTAAACTAGCATACAGATTTTTTCTTAGCTCAGGTTCTTTCATTTTTACTCTTGAATTTCTGAGCTACAGATTTTCAGAAATAAAATGCTTCTGTTTAAAATGCCCTCTGGTCAGGAGTCCTTGCCTGATCTACACATATGATACAAACGTACCTCAAAAAGTTTTCTGAGTCATGGTGGAGATGACTATAAAGTTGAATAATTCAAGAAAAAAAGAGAATCAAGTATTGGTATCTAGAATCTTGGAGTGAAAAGAACATGTCTGGAAGGAATTGTAGAGTTGATTGTATAAGTTTTGGTAAGTGGGATCAAGTGAGAAATTAAATAATTAACTTCTCATTAAATATAACCATTTGTTTTTCAAAGGTTACTTCTGTCTTATAACTGAATACTTGAAGAAAAAGGAAAATGGCGAGAGAGGTATACTTTTATTGCACTAAAAAAAGAAGTGTGACTATCTGTAAATATGTAAACACATGGATGTACACATATAATAACCAATTAAAAATCTTAGTTTTAGTTATTTGTATTATTTGAGAGCATAAGTAAAACTTTTGAGTTTATTATAAAACAAGCAGCAACTATATTTAAAAATCCTAGTGCAATAAGATCCTTAAAAATATATTTTAGCCTGACCTGTGGTAGCGCAGTGGATAAAACGTCGACCTGGGAACACTGAGGTCACCAGTTCAAAACCCTGTACTGGTCTGGTCAAGGCACATATAGGAGTTGATGCTTCCAGCTCCTCCCCCCCCCCTCTCTCTCTCTCTGTCTCCTCTCTAAAATGAATAAAATAATATATATATATATTTTAAAATATAATTCACCAGTGTATTGAAAGAAAAATGTATATTGACAAAAGTAATATTTAATCCTAAGAAAGCAATATATATTTAATAGCATCAGATTGATATTAATAATCATCCAATAGCTGTCAAAACATTGTGACAAATTAAATCAAATTAAACCATAAATTTATTTTTAAAAATATAACACTTAATAGATAAAGTCTACTTTATTATTATTAAAGATAACTGTTCTTAGAGAATTATGAAATTTATCAATAACTGACAAATATGTAAATAGTTTAATCTAGGTGAACTTTTGCACTAATTGCATAATATAGGGTAGATCCATTATAATATTCCATGTACTTCACATATACTAAGAAAATAAACATTTCTGCTTCTAGGAAGACAGAATAGACATATTTAAAATTTTCTTATTTCTCTGGTTAAGTATAATTAAAACTCTAGACATTATACACTATCTATAAAACAAACATTCTGAAAGATGAAGAAAGACAGAGAGGTTAGGGACCTTTGGAACAGAAAAACAATGAGTTTTTTAAATTTTCTTTCTGTCTCTTATTTTCCAAAATACTCTAGGTTTTAATTATCAATATTTTCAGACCAAGAACCAGAAATATCTAAAACTGAATAAAAAATATAATATATACTAACACTGAGATAATAGAGATATTAGAGTTATCTGACAAGTTTAAAGCAGCCATCAAAACAATCTTTACATGAGTGATTATGAACATACTTAAAAAAATAGAAAATATGACAATAGACAGTCTCAGAAAAAAAAAAGATACAAAGAAGAACTAAATGAAAATTACAGTCTTGGCTGGCAGACCCCGGTAGTGTCTGCTGTTGTGTAGATGTCCTGGTTTGATTCCCATCTAGGGAACATAGGAGAAGTGCCCATCTGATCCTCCACCCCTCCCCTTCTACCTTCTTTCTCTCTATCTCTCCCCCCTCTCTCTTCCCCTCCTGCAGCCATGGCTCAATTGGAGCAACGTTAGCCCCAGGCTCTGAGGATGACTCTATGACCTGCCTCAGGTGCTAAGAAGAGCTTGGTTGCTGAGCAATGGAACTATGCCCAGAGGGCAGAGCCTCCCCTCTAGCTGGCTTGCTGGGTGGATCTCAGGGGGTACATGCAAAAGTCTGTCTCTGCCTCTCCACCTTTCACTGAATAAAAAAAAGAAAGAAAAGAAAATTATGGAACTGAGAAATATAGTAGCTAAAATAAATAACTCAGTTAATAAGCTCAATAGAACAATGAATGAAACATAGGAAACACTCGGGAACTTGAAGATACAACAATAAAAATTATCCAATGATAACATAAAAAAAATTGGACTGGAAAGATGATAATAAGAAGCACAGGAACCAGTGGGGTTATAATAACAACACAAAAAACCTAACATTTGGTGTCCAGAAAGAAATAAAAAGAGGATGGCTGAAAACTTTTCTAAGTGAGCAAATGGCAGAAATCCACACTTTTGAAAAGCTGAACAAATTTCAAATGAGATAAACCCCAAAATTTCAATACCAAGTGACATCATAATCAAACTTCTAAAAAATAAAGACAAAGATAAAAATCTTGAAAGTTCTGAGAGACATATACCACTTTACTTATAAGAAAAAATTAATTCTCATTATAGCAGTTTTTCATCAGAAATGATGAAGGCTAGAAAGAAAAGAACAGCACATTATATCCAATGAAAATATCCTTCAGCAATGTGGGGTAAATCAAGCCATCTCAGAAAAAAAAAGTGTAAACAAGAATTGATAAAAAATAATAGTCAAATCAAAAAAAAATATGTGAAATATATTCACCATCATTTCTCCACATAAACTCAAATTATTTCCTCCATGATTCACCTATTAGGATAGCTACAATTAAAATAGATTTACAGTATTAATTATTGGCAAAGATATGAAGGATCTGAAACTCTCATTCACTGTTACTGTTTATTTAAGTTGGTTAAAATCCTGGAAAACTGTATGTACTAAAGCTAAATATCTGTCTATGTCATCACTCATTAAATCTACTGTTTTATATAGCCAAAATACATGATTGTATAGTTTCTCATAATCATATGCAAAGAATGGTTATGTTAGCTCCATTCATAATATGTCCAAATTAGAACACCAAAAATCTACCTATAGAAAAATGAATGAATGATAACATATTTCAATAGAATATTATATACCTATAAAAGGGATAAGATGCTGATATGCAGAATAAGATAAATTAATTTCATGAGTATTATGTTGAGCAAAAGAAGTAAGACAGAAATAGGAATATATCATATAAATCCAGTTATATAAATATCATGAATTGACATTTTCATCAATGATTATAAAGGATAGAGTGATTAAAAAATTCTGAAGATAATAATCAGAAGGGGGATGAGAGAAGCTTCTAGTCTTGAAGAACATGCTATATCTGATATTTGACGTTACATATTTAAATGATCTTTGATCTCTCCATTTAAGTTGCATCCACAGGCAGAATTGAATATAACTAGCTAAGTATGTTTTCTAACCCTGAAAGTCACTTATTATTTAAGCTTGAGTTTCTCAAATTTCAGAGTCCATGGTAATCTCCATTATGTCATATTACCTCTGAGGATAAACATTGCCATTTTATTCCTCAAAAATGGAAGAGAATGTATCTTTAAAGAACACACTGGATAGGTGCTCAATAAAGAAAATTAATAAAGAAACAGCAGATTTAAAGGATACACTAGATCAACTCAATTTAATAGATATCTTAAGAACTTTTCACCTTGAAGCAGTAGAATATACATTCTTCTCAAGTTCTCATGGTACATTTTCTAAGATAGATCACATGTTAGGACACAAAAGTTGTCTCAACAAATTTAAGTATATTAAAATTATATCAAGCATTTTCTCTGATCACAATGCCATGAAACTAGAAATTAACCACAAAAGAAACCCTGAAAAATACTCAAACACTTGGAAACTAAATAGCATGTTATTAAATAATAAATGGATTAACAATGAGATCAAAGAGGAAATAAAATAGTTACTAGAAATGAATGATAATGAGCATACATCAACTCAAAATTTATGGGACACAGCAAAAGCAGTACTGAGAAGGAAGTTCATTGCACTACAGGCATACCAAAAAAGCTAGAAAAAGCTCAAATAAGCAACCTGACCCTGCATCTAAAAGGACTAGAAAAACAACAGCAAATAAAGCCCAGGACCAGTAGAAGAAAGGAAATAATAAAGATCAGAGCAGAAATAAATGACATAGAGGCTAAGGAAACAATATAGACGATCAATGAAACCAGGAGCTGGTTCTTTGAAAAGGTAAACAAGATTGATCAAACTTTAACTAGACTGACCAAGAAAAAAGAGAGAGGACTCAAATAAATAAAAGTAGAAATGACAGTGGAAAAATAACAACTGACACAACAGAAATACAAAGCATTGTAAGAAAATACTATGAAGAACTCTATGCCAAAATTTAGAAAACTTAGGTGAAATGGACATATTTCTTGAATCATATCATCTTCAAAAAATCAATCTGAAAGAATCAGAACACGTAAACAGACCAATTACAACAAATGAGATAGAAACAGTTATCAAAAAACTCCCAAAAAAGAAAAGTCCTGGGCCTGATGGCTTCACAAGTGAATTCTACCAAAAATTCAAAGAAGAACTAACTCCTATCCTCCTCAAGCTATTTCAAAAAATTCAAGACGAAGGAAGACTTCCAAACTCCTTTTATGAGGCGAGCATAATTCTGATCCCAAAACCGGGCAAAGACAACACAAAGAAAGAAAATTATAGGCCAATATCTCTGATGAATTTCGACACTAAAATTCTCAATAAAATATTAGCCAACCGGATCCAGCAATATATGAAAAAAATCATACACCATGATCAAGTGGGATTTATTCTGAAGAGGCAAGGCAGGTTCAATATTTGCAAATCAATCAATGTGAGTCATCACATAAACAAAAGGAAGGACAAAAATCACATGATACTTTCAATAGATGCAGAAAAGGCATTTGATAAAATCCAGTAACCATTCATTCTCAAAACTCTCAGTAAAGTGGGAATACAGAGAAAATTCTTTAACATAATAAAGGCTATCTACAACAAACCCACAGCAAACATCATACTAAATGGACAAAAATTAAAAGCAATCCCCTTAAGTTCAGGAACCAAGCAGGGGTGCCCCCCTTCACCACTCTTATCCAACATAGTTCTAGAAATTCTAGCTACAGCAATTAGATAAGAAGAAGTAATAAAAGGCATCCAAATTGGAAAAGAAGAAGTAAAACTGTCATTATTTGCAGATGATATGATATTGTATATTGAAAACCCTAAAGTCTCAGTCAAAAAACAACTGAACCTGATAAATGAATTCAGCAAGATGGCAGGATATAAAATTAATACTCAGAAATCAGAGGCTTTTCTATATACTATATACCAACAATAAACTGTCAGCAAAAGAAATTAAGAAAACAATCCCCTTCACTATTGCAGCCAAAAAAATAAAGTACCTAGGAGTAAATTTAACCAAAGAGGTTAAGGACTTCTGCTCAGAAAATTATAAAACATTGATAAAAGAAATCAAGGAAGATACAAACAAGTGCAAGTATATACCGTGCTCATGGCTATGAAGAATAAGCATCATTAAAATGTCTATATTACCCAAAGCAATTTATAAATTCAATGCAACACCAATTAAAATACCAATGACATACTTCAAAGATATAGAACACATATTTCAACAATTTATATGGAACCAAAAAAGAACACGAATAGCCTCAGCAATCTTAAAAAGAAAAAATAAAGCAGGAGATATCACTCTTCCAGATATCAAGGTTTACTATAAGGCCATTATACTCAAGACAGCCTGGTACTGGCATAAGAACTGGCACATAGATCAAAGGAACAGAACAGAGGACCCAGAAATAAACCCACAACTTTATGGACAACTGATATTTGACAAAGGAGGAAAGAACATACAATGGAGTAAAGACAGCTTCTTTAACAAATGGTGTTGGGAAAATTGGACATCTACCTGCAAAAAAATGAAACTACACCATCAACTTACACTATTCACAAAAACAAACTCAAAATGGATAAAAGACTTAAACGTAAGCCATGAAACCATAAGCATCTTAGAAGAAAACATAGGCAGCAAGCTCTCCGACATCTGTAGGAGCAATATATTTGCCGGTTTATCTCCATGGGCAACTGAAATAAAAGGCAAGATAAACAAATGGGACTATATCAAACTAAAAAGTTTTTGCACTGCTAAAGACAATAAGAACAGAATAAAAAGACAAACCACACAATGGGAGAACATATTCGACAGCACATCTGATAAGGGGTTAATAACTAAAATTTATAAAGAACTTATAAAACTCAACACCAGGAAGACAAACAATCCAATCAAAAAATGGGCAAAAGAAATGAATAGAAATTTCTCCAAAGAGGACATACAGATGGCCAATAGGCATATGAAAAAATGCTCAACATCACTAATCATTAGAGAAATGCAAATTAAAACCACAATGAGATATCATCTCACTCCAGTCAGAATGGCACTCATCAGCAAAACAACACAGAGTAAGTGCTGGCGAGGATGTGGAGAAACGGGAACCCTTCTGCACTGCTGATGGGAATGCAGACTGGTACAGCCACTGTGGAAAACAGTTTGGAGATTCCTCATAAAATTAAAAATCGAACTGCCTTTTGACCCAGCTATCCCACTTATAGGAATATACCCTAAGAATACCATAGCACTGTTCGAAAAGAAGAAATGCGCCCCCATGTTCGTGGCAGCATTGTTCACAATAGCGAAGATCTGGAAACAGCCCAATTGTCCATCAGAAGACGAGTGGATTAAAAAGCTTTGGTACATTCCATATACTATGGAATACTACTCAGCCATAAGAAATGATGACATCGGATCATTTATAACAAAATGAATGGTCCTTAATAACATTATACAGAGTGAAATAAGTAAATCAGAAAAAAAGAAAAAACTGAGAACAGCATGATTTCATACATAGGTGGGACATAAAAGTGAGACTATGAGACATGGGCAAGAGAGTGGTGGTTACCGGGTTGGGGAAGGGAGGGAAGGGTGAGATAGGTAGGAGGGGAGGGACACAGGGAAAACCAGATAGAAGGTGACAGAGGTTAATTTGACTTTGGTGACCGGTATGCAACACAATTGAATGATAAGATAACCTGGAGATGTTTTCATTGTACATATGTAACCTGATTTATTGGTGTCACCCCATTAAAATTAATAATAATAAAATATTTTAAAAAACCACTTTTTCTTTTTTATATGGTTTTTTAAATTAATTTTAATGGGGTGACACCTATAAATCAGGGTACATATGTTCAAAGAAAACATCTCCAGGTTATCTTATCATTCAATTGTGTTGCATACCCATCACCGAAAGTTAAATTGTCCTCTGTCACATTTTATCTTGTTTTCCCTGTGCCCCTCAAACTGTGGTAAGTTTGACTGGTTAAATTCACAGATATTTGACTTTCATGGTGAAAAATAGTTCTGCCAATCTCATTCATCCAATAAATCATGTTTTTTTCTCTTGGTCATAAGACCAAGATACTTGAAAAAGGTTGGATACTTGAGAAGATGGGAGCATTAGAGTAATTGCTTGCTGTACTGTATATTTGAGAAAAATGAAATACTGTCTTTTGGTGTCCTGCAATTAATTTTATATTAATTTTATTTAGAAAGTTAATTTTAACAGGGTGACATTAATCAATAAGGATACATAGGTTTCAGGTAAATATTTCTATAGCATTTGAGTTGTTGATTTTGTTGTGTGCTCATCACATAAGGTCAAGTCATTTTCCATCACCTTATATCTGTCCCTTTTTGCAACCTCCTTCCCACCCTTCCCTCTCCCTCTTCCCCACATTACCTTCCCCCTTGGTAACCACTTCAGTTTTATATATGTCGAGGAGTCTCAGTTGTATATTCCATTTATATTGAAATCATACAGTTCTTAGCTTTTTCTGATTTACTTATTTCACTTAGTATAATGTACTCAAGATCCATCCATGTTGTAAATGTCACTATGTTATCATTTCTTATGGTTGAGTAGTATTTCATCATATATATATATACAACATCTTTTTTTAAATCTAATCCTCTATCAAGGGACGCTTTGGTTGTTTCCATCGCAGTATTATTCACATGGCCACTGTGAATAATGCTGCGATGAGCATAAAGTGCAAGTGTCTTTACCTACCAATATTTTTGAGTGTTGGGGGTAGGTATCCAGAGAGAAATTGCTGGATCATGTGGTAATTCTATTCTTAATTTTTTGAGGAACCACCATACTTCTTCCATAATGGTTGTACTGATTTGCATTCTCACTAGCAGTAAATGAGTTTATTTTCTCCACAGCCTCTCCAATACTTGTTATTACCTGTCTTCTTAATAACAGCCAATCTCACAGGTGAAAGGTGGTATCTCATTGTAGTTTTGATTTGCATTTCTCAAATAGTAAAGATAAGCATCTTTTCATATGTTTGCTGTCTATTTGTGTGTCCTCTTGGGAGAAGAGTTTGTTCAGGTCCTCTCCCCATATTTTAATTGGATTGTTTGTTTGTTTGTTGCTGAGCTTTGTGAGTTCTTTATATGTTTTGGATATTAAACCTTTATCAGAGCTGTTGTTTGTAAATATTATCTTCCATTTAGTTTGCTGCCCATTTGTTTTGCTGTCATTTACTTTTGATCCAAAGAATCTATCTAGCCCATTAAATGACAGGAACTCCAGTGTGACTGACACAAACTCACAGATAGTTGTTCTGTTTTTATTTTTCTTAAATAAAAAAATCTATGCATGAGAAAAGCAAATACAAAATGTTTATCTTGAATATTAACTCTTCTAGTTTTTATTTTGTATGGGAACAATAAACACTTCACTATCTAACCCAAATCATGTTTTGCCAAAGTGATTTGCCAGACACTTATTTGAGATGCTACTTATAAAAATTGAATCATGAAAAGACTTCTGTGATCACACTCATTTGGAAATCACATAGCTAAGCAAAGTTTAGTAAGTGTTTTCTCTTTATGAGTTAGAGCACTGGATATGCAAATGCCTTAGAATCTGTTCGCATATGCAGATGTCCTGTAAGTATTTGAACATGGCACCTTTTTTCTTTTCCTATGGAATGTTTCAAGAAAAAATATTTTATAGATATAATACATTGAAAAATACTGCCATAAACTCACCATATCTATCCTCTCAGTTCTTCCTAATATTTGTGCCTTTTAATAAAAATGTTCCCTTTACATTTCTTTGTCCTTATTTGTTTAGTTTTCTGACCTTACTAAGCAACCACTGGGCATGGCACAGCAGAAGGTAGAAGCTATTTATTGCCATGACAAGCGGAGTAACCTGAGCATGTGTAAGAATAGATAAAACAATGTTATTCTAAAAATAAATCTTTTTATTTCTCGTCTAATACATATTTTGTAGATCCATTTCATTATAATATAAATGACTACACAAAATGTCAACCTAAAGTACATATTGGTCCCCAAAGCCCTTCTGAGTAAGCTATATAAACTATTCAGGGATTTCATAATTCTCTAAGCTGTCATAAACCACGCACGAGCGTTTAGGTGCTTGGGTTTAAGTAAAACATAAAATCTTTCAAACATATCACAAAAGAGGTTAAAAGTAACACAAAACTTCATTATAATTAATGATAAATGGATTCCCTCTCATCAATATATTTCTATCTCACCTACTGAATAATTATTATGTTAGCTTGATAATTTAATGAATATGTCTTTAGTTAGGTTTCTTGTATAATAAGAAAGTTCATTTGTAAGTTGTAATGGATAATAATCCTGAAATTGTTTGGTTAAATATTTATCCTGATAATCCATATGACTCATTTATATCATAGTATTATTAAGTGACATTTGCAGGATTCAGTATTTATAATAAATAAGATTGTTCTTCTATGAAACAACTTCCTATATGTAGGTTAATTGTTTGAACTAAGGCACAGATCTTACAATGACCATTTTCTCTTTAAACTTCAATGATTGCAAATCAGGTTAAATCATACTATGTTATATTTTATATTTGTCTTCTGAGACCTACTAAGATCCTGAATTCATAAACAGCTTTCTGCCCTGCCCAAAGCTCACATGCAGAGGATACAGGGCAGACAATTAGTGAAAAGTTTTGTCTTCAAAATCCCATATAGAGCATAAAATCATAGTGACTTTGGTATACTGGTTTTTGAATCAAAATCATTTCTTTGGTGCTTGGAGTACAAAGTCTTGACTACAACATTAATGGAAATCACTTCATCCTGTCTTTATGCTGATCTCTGTATGCATCTTCTGACATCTTTTCCAATTTTCTTCAAGACTGAGGATACAGGTTTTCTTTTCTATTTATCAACTTTATTTTATTTTACTTTAATAGGGTAGCAGGAATTTCATCCGTTTGGGTTACTGATGGGTGCTGTTAAGTAATTGCATCATTTTGCTAAAATATATTACAGTAATAATCCAATTATGTGTCTTAATAACTTTTCCTCAAAATCATGCTTATATTTTTTATTTGTTTCTTAATGAGTGATTAATTTTTTCAGAACATAGTTCTATTTGATAGATCTTCAGAATGAGCCTTTTAGTTCATATAGAAGGAAAATCACTATTATTTTATAGATTAAGTAACTGAAATTTAGAAAAACTAAACAAGTTTTCCAGTAATATTTACCTAGTTAGTGGCAAATACAAAATATGTTAAAGCTAGGCTATATGGTAGCTGTAACACTGGATGGTGAGATATTTAAGGCAAATGCATGTTCCTTGGTTTCTAGGGCAATGCTAAGTCCTGGTACTACCAAAGGACTGTATTATTTGTCCTGGTTTTATCTACAGTTTGAATCTTTGCTTGATTTGTTCTTCATTTGTGGAATCTGCATCTATTTAAGGGCATCTGAATATTTTCATAACTCAGTCTCCAGTTGGTATCTGCTCAGCACCAATCAGATATCAGTATTCATCAGGTATGAATTAAGTTATGGCCTGAGGGTTGTAATCAGATTTACCCAGTACTCTCTTGCTTGCCAAATGGTTGTTTAGTAAACAGGGATATTTCCTGGTCCCTAGAAAATGGAAAAATTGTTTCTAACTGTTATAAAACAGATTTTAAAAATGTGAGTTCTTAATAAAATTTTATTTTGGCTCTTTTCTCTTACTTAACATGTCAGTTTTTACAATATTCCAGAATTAGAGTAAAGGTCTTTGTTCAATAGAATAAATGGGATTTTTTTCCTCTTAATTCATGCTTAATCATCAGTCAATGTTATCACAGGCTTCTGATCTAGTGAAAAAAAATATATTAGGCTCTAGATCCAAAGAAATTGTGTGACTGAATTGCAATTAAATGTTTGATGATGCACACTAGAAATGCACAGAAAGAACTAGGAGATCAAAGTGCAATATTTCTTGAAATGTAATTGTCAGCATTAATAAACATTATTATATAAAAATAACTAAAATGGCTATTTTTATTACCAATTCTAACAAATACTCCTCTGCTTCTTATATATGCTAACCTTACTTACACTAGAAAATGGCTTGCTCATGAACATGGAGCCACCCATAATCTGTAAAATTTGTGTTTATCTACAAATCTCAATCCCTAACAGTAGTCTCCTTTCCTGCACTCATATTTCTCAGAACAACTGTAGCTGTTACCATATACTTCACATGAATCATATAGGTTAAATAATTTATTAACCTTCAAATGTCCAGATAAAACAAGCTACAAGATAACACCTGTTATTTAACTATAAACATGATGAACAGAGAAGTAGAAGATAAAATATAAATTTCTTTTTATATCCTCAAATTATTTTTTCTTAAGAAATATTATTTTATGATGGTTATTAAGCTGAATCAATGGAATACAGTTTTGTATAGTTCTTTTGAATTTTCTGCCTGACATTATTTCCACTGCAGTCTATATTTTACAAGGACCAAAGGAGTACACAGCACAAACAATGATATTCTCATTTTTCATATTACATTAGAAATTCATACAGTGTCTAATTACAGTTCTTGTTCAGTACATATTTAGTATGTGCCTTTTCAAAGTGTATGCTGATGAATTCATTTCATCTTCCCAACTTCAACTGTGAAGAAGTTCTATTATTATCTCCCTTTATATTTAGTGAAAAAACCAAGGCAAAAAAAGTAATTTCTCAACACTCAGCTAGTACAACCAGAATACAAACTAGGCAAACTGGCTGCACAGATGTCCATTGTAAACTTTATATTGTATTGATTTTCACATTACATACACACAAATTAGTGCCTTGTAAAAGGCTGATTTTTTTTCACATTGATATAATGAGTCAGATATAAAGCTTTGTATTTTAATTTATGAACAGTTATAGCTCAATGAGCATTGTGCAAAGTTCTTAATAAAAATCTGATCAATTGTTTTCTGAAATGCATTTTTAGATGGGTATCTTTTTTATCTTACTGATTGATTTTAGACAGAGACAGAGAGAGAGAGAGAGAGAGAGAGAGAGAGAGAGAGAGAGAGATGCATGCATTTATTTGTTGTTCCATTTAGTCGTATATTCATTGGTCACTTCCTGAATGTGCCCTGACTGGAATAGAACTGAAACCTTGGTGTTTCAGGGACTATGCTCTAAATGGCTGAGCTAATCAACTAGGGCTGATGAATATCATTCTTTTGATCAAAGGAATACCATTCAGAAAATTGAAATTCAAACAGTAATGAAGTGTTACACTGGTAATATATATATATATATATATATATATATATATATATATATATATATATATATATATATATATATATATAATAAGTAAGAATTATAGAAAAAAAATTAAAGCATGGTAAGAATGAATTTGTAATTCCATGTTGCTGATGGTGATGAAAAGACTGTAATTTTTAACAGGGCTTTAAAAAGATTGTGGCTGACATTTAAGCAAAAATTGTAAAGTGGTGAGTAAGGCAGTCATACAATTTTCTGAAGAAACAACATTTCAGGAAATGGAAAAAACTAGCACAAAGATTTTAATGTGGGTATGACTGGCCTAGTCAAGAAATATCAAAGTGGCTAGCACAGTGGTTCTTAACCTGGGTTCTATCAAACCCTAGGGGTTCGATGAGTCGGTCTCAGGGGTTTGGAGTAGCCTCTGCCACAGAGGCCAGAATAAAGTAATACCGTAATTTGTTGTGAGTTCATGTAGTTTGTTGGTTTTGTTCTTTGAGCAAGGTGATGTTCATGCACAGCAAATTTTGTGCACCAGTAAAAAAACATATATTTATGTCTTGAATTTGGAAAAAAAATCGTATTTTATTTATCACTAAAGAAGTGTTCGGTGAATGCGCATATGAAACTGGTGGGTTTGGTACCTCAAAAATGGTTAAGAACCACTGGGCTAGCAGAACTAATTATGTAACTAACATAAAATTAAGATATTAAAAATATTATTGATAATTTAAAGATGGTGATGAGAAAGAACTAAACCAAGTGTGGAGTCTATTTGAGCAAATGGCCCCGTATGAAGATATAGGTTGCATGCTTACAAAGCTGGCCCTTGTGGCAAAGGAAGTTAATAAGAGAAGAGATTAGAAATAGGAAGAGAGGCCAGATCTTGTTGTATGGAATACATTTGGGCCACAGAGAGGCTTTTGTTTTTACTCTGACTGAAATGGGGAATTACTAAATGGTTTTGAATAAAAGAGAGACATATTTTGACTTACAGTTTTAAGAATATCTCTGCTGCTGTTTGGAGGATAGCATATAGATTGGTAATAGTAGAGGCAGAGAAAAGTCAATAATACTTAGAGAATATCAGCGTGAGTACAAAGTTTGCCAGTTCAATCCCTAGTCAGGGCACATACAGAAACAGATAAATGTTCTTCTCTCTCTCTCTCTTTCTAAAATAAATAAATAAATAAAAATTCTAAAAAGAAAAATTTTAGTAATACTGATACTTTTTTGAGATAGATAACCACACTATAAGAAATTAGATATACCTTTGCAATAAATTTAATAACTATATATATATATGTATGAATACATATATAGCGGTATGAATATACTAAAATGACTAGTTTGATTTAAAAATATTATTGAAATAAGAGAATGTAAGTTGACTGTAAGATATACAAATAAAGTTAGTGATAGAAGAAGGTTATGTACCAGAGGGGATTCCATTATACTCACTGTAAACATCCAGATATAGAAATCTCACATTATTAAATTTTAGTTGTGTCTATAAGCTGACTATACATTAAAAAATATCTAATAAGTGAGAGCATATGAGTTGTTATTGATAGTAATCAGAAATTTAAGATAATCATATATCTTATCATAAAAAGATTTTTGGAGATTAAATCATTTGAAGAAAGTCATGTTTAACTCTTAAATGTATTTCTGAGCAGTAACATATGTTTTAGCCTCTACTTCATGCATCCTGAATGATATATTTGTAATAATAATTTGATAATTCTAGTTTTAGTGTTAAACTGAGCAGTTTTGTGTATATGTATACATTCTGGGCTTCAGAAATTAGATTTACAAAACGTCAATCATTAGAATGCCAGAAATGCAAAGAATTTCTTCTTAAAACATTTTTGGTAATTTTATATGCATAAAATCTTGAATTTTATCTGAATTATTATTAAGTAATAAAAATAGCCAGAGTTAATTACTATAACCTACACTAATATTAAATTTGAACAGTTCATTGCTTTCAAAAGCAATAAAAAGATGGTTACATATAATTAGGTTGCCAACTCTGAGGATTTACTATCAATGATATAGGCCAAATTCAGATTCTAGAAAAATGGATGCAGTGAAAGTTTGTGAACTTCCCCTAATCTTCTAATTAAGAAACAACAACATGTCCTGGTTGGATAGCTTAGTTGGTTAAAGCATACTCTGGAAGCACAGAGGCTGTGGGTTTGATCCTCACTCAGGGCACAGACAGGAATAGATTGATGTTCCTGTCTCTATCTATCTTTTTCTATCTCTCTAAAACCTATCAATAAAGAAAATTAAAAAAAGAAACAACAAAAAAGAAAATAAAATTAAATAAATTAAGATAGAAAAACCCAAAGTTGCATGGAAAATACTTATATACAATCACATGACACATGGTTTCATAAAAGTGTGTGTATTTTCTACTGTTTTCCTTGGATTGAGACTACTCAGCCATAAGAAATGATGATATCAGATCATTTACAACAAAAATGTGTGGATCTTGATAACATTATACTGAGTGAAATAAGTAAATCAGAAAAAACTAAGAAATATATGATTCCATACATAGGTGGGACATAAAAATGAGACTCAGGGACATGGACAAGAGTGTGCTGGTTACAGAAGGGGGGTGAAAGAGGAAGGGGAGAAAGGGAGGGAGGGGAGGGGCACAAAGAAAACCAGATAGAAGGTGACAGAAGACAATTTGACTTTGAGTGATGGGTATGCAATATAATCAAATGTCAAAATAACCTGGAGATGTTTATCTGAACCTACGTACCCTGTTTGATCAATGTCACCCCATTAAAATTAACTTAAAAAATTCTAAAAAAAAGTGTGTGTAGTCAAACCTGTAAGATACACATGATTTTAGAAAAGAAAGCATATAGAAATTAACTGAGCTCTGTCAGCCCTGGGACCTGACAAATACCCAAGTTGCCAAAGATATTCACTGCCAACTGTTCCAGTTCAAACCAGGAAATGCATCCAGGCCTGAGAGGGAGTATCCAACTTACATTTATGAGAGAGTGAAAGGAGACTGTCAGAAAAAATGTGGAAACTGTCAGAGCTCAATAAAATCTAACAAACTAAAATCATATCCAGATAAGACGCTATAGGGAAAGAATGTGCGGCAAATATGGTTGAAATGAGCAGGGCTTAGAAAAAAGGGGCAGAAAAAAAGGGAAGAGATATCTCAATACAAAGACCCATGATTCTCTGCTAAAAATACAACTCTAATGTCATTTAAAAATGAGCAACAAATTTTAAAATGTGGTTAAATTTGATATAAATTAGTGGAGACATACTAGAAAATACAACAGAATAACATTTTCTAAAAAGTGAAAGCCCAACAGAAAGACATGCTCATACACAAAAAATTCACAATCACCTAGTACTTCAAACAAAGCTACAATTAACCTATAAATTATAGAAGATCTGAAAGAACAGCTTAAATCAAAAATTTTAAAATGATAAAATATTTGAAAGTTAATAGTCTAATTAGAATATTTTTAAAAATCACCTCAGAAATAAAGACTGAATTAGAGGAAACAGGAATAATCATGAATAATGCCATTTAAAATAAAAAATATAAAAATTTGACAATTAGAGTTTTTAAATAGAGAAACAAATCAAAGGGATCAAAGAAAAAGCATTAGATATGGGAGATAGACCAAAGCACTCCAACATAACTAAAATAGGAATGTTCAAAAAGAAAGCCAAGCAATTCAACAAAAATATAGTTTTTTAAACAACAATTAAAAAGATCTTACTCTAAACTTATTATTGCAATGTCATAATTTATACATAAGAAAATCAACACACAATGACCTGCTCCCTTCCCAATTAGTAGAGACATAAAAATATACTAACAAAAGCATTGGCTTTAACTAGAAAGACGAAAAACAAAGAACAAAACAAAAAACACTACACAACTATTTGGGCATGTAGTCAGACATGTTAGATATAATATTAAAGGGAAAGAAAATTAGTTTGTCATCAGATGTTTTGACAATACTTTACATAATAAGACAATGGAATTACATATTTAAGATAGTTAAGCAAGGAAAATTTAGCCAGTTTCTCATACTCACTCAAACTGTTCAGAGATAACTATTAAGACTATACAGAAACTCAGAAAAAATATTATTTCCATGAGTTCTCTTTTAGGAATATAGTAGGAGCAAAATTTTTCTCAAAATTACTTGAAAAGCTATTTGTATATTCTAAAAGAAAATAGTTCTATTGATTGGCATAGTGTTTGTATTTCTAGGAAATATTAAAATAGTTCTTTCTGCCAGCATATCATAAGAACACATAGTTCCAATCACATTTTAACTTCTCAGTTTACAATAAAGTTATCATGGGTCAATTATCAAAGTCATAAATTGAGAAGGAGTGAAAAAATGCATCCAAGTAAGTAAAGTTCTGCGTATGTAAAACTAAAACACCAGCAACATTCCCCTATTGAAACATTGTCTATTATATAAGATAAAGAAAATAACCTAAGGCTGTGTAAACCCAGTGTGAAATAAAAAAGTGGTTAAATATAGTATTAGAACAGCCAAGTTGTATGCTAACTTTAAATAATTATACTTGAATATTGATTTTTTTTTCATTCTTAGGTGGATCACTAAAAGCCAAAATCCCTAAATTAATAATATAAAATTAATTTTTCTGCATCTGGCAAACAGAGAAGTATTTGAACATATTTTACTAGGTAGGTTCAATGTTCAATTTTTTTTAATTTAAAATATTCAGTCATATTATATGACAGCCTATTTTCTGAATCTATGAGCAACTGAATTTTAGTTATGATAATATCATTACTACCTAAAATATTTATTTTAGTGTCTCCCCAAATGCGTCCCCTCCCTCTCCCATATTTCCCTCAATTTTTCCCCATATTTCTATTTTTTTTTAAAAAAAAGTGAATCAGCCTTACCAGTCAGTGGCACAGTGGATAAAGTGTCAGACTGGGATGCAGAGGACCCAGGTTCGAAACCCAGAGGTTGCCAGCTTGAGCGCAGGCTCATCTGGTTTTAGCAGGGCTTGGTGGTTTGAGCCCAAGGTCACTGGTTTAAGCAAGGGGTCACTTGGTCAGCTGTGCCCCCCACCCTGGGTCAAGGCACATATGAGAGTGCTGTCAATGAGCAATTTAGGTGCCACAAGGAAGAATTGATGCTTCTCATCTCTATCTCTTCCTGTCTGACTCTATCTGTCACTCTTTCTGTTTCTCTCCCTGTGTCACAAAAAGAGAGAGAAAAAAAAAAGTGAATCATATTAAGGATTCACCAAAGAATAGATTGTAAATTCTCACTGTAAGAGAAAGTAGTCCACAAAGCTTTACAGTTATACAAATTGCTATATGTAGATTGTAAAATGTCCACTAGGGGGCGATGCTGTGCTAACTGGGGCATTGCTCCATTGTTGAGCAAGAAGCTCTTCTCATCCCATGAGGCAGAGGCCAGGAAGCCACATCAGCATCCAGGGTCAACACTTGCCATTGTTAATTAATATCTAATGTCTCTATTTAAGTACCAGTAAAATGGAATTAATCCATATTCATATTTAAAACATTACTGAATCATTAAGCTTTAAATTTTTTAAAAAATATTTTACTTATTCATTTTAGAAAGGGTAGAGACGCTGAGAGAGAGAAAGAGAGAGAAGGGGAGAGGAGCAGGAAGCATCAACTCCTACATGTGCCTTGACCAGGCAAGCACAGCGTTTCAAATTGGCAACCTCAGTGTTCCAGGTAGACATTTTATCCACTCTGCCATTACAGATCAGGCACACAGATCAGGCACAAAAACTTTTTTTTTTATTACTATTTGGTGTACCAGAATATCTTCTTGAAATTTTAATTTACATTTACCTAAAGTCAATGAGATGACTTTTTTAATTGGCCATTCAAGTTTCTTATTTTATAAAGCTCCCATTGAGGTATTTTCCCTCTTTTTCATCTAGTTTTTTTTATTTAAATTCAAACTGATATTCTTTTATTTACTTTATTTTAATTTCTGGATTTGATCACTTAGCTTAATTATTTTTTAACCTGAGTTATTTTTTTGTTTTTTTAAATAAAAATAAATATACTTTTAAAGTACCATCATTACAAATATTTTGCTTATGAGTTCTAAATGGTTTCTAATTCCCATAGATTATTTTATTAACCTATAAAATATTCAGAAAGTTTAAAAGTATTTTGAGCCTGACCTGTGGTAGCGCAGTGGATAAAGCATCGACCTGGGAACACTGAGGTCGCCAGTTCAAAACCCTGCACTGGTTCGGTCAAGGCACATATGGGAGTTGATGCTTCCAGCTCCTCCCCCCTTTCTCTCTCTCTCTCCTTCTCTCTCTCACTCTGTGTCTCCTCTCTAAAATGAATAAAATAAAAAGAAATTAAAAGAAAACAAAAGTATTTTGAAATACTGTCTTTTTAACTGTTTTAAAAATCCAAGTTTCTAACCTATTATTTTCCATCTCTGAAGAATTTTAACATTTCTTCCAAGGCAAACCTACTGGCAGCAAATTCCCTCAATTTTTACTATGTGACAAAGTCTATTTCTTCTTCATGTTTGAGAGATAATTTGTCAGGATACTGAATTTTAGGTCGGTTTTCTTTTTCTCTCAATACTGAATATTTCATTCTACTCTCATCATGCTTACATGTTTTCTGAAGATGTTACCTTTGCTCCTCAGTAGGTAAGTTTTTTGTTTGTTTGTTTGTTTGTTTGTTTGTCTCTCTCTCTGGATTCTTTGAAAATTTTTTTCTTCATCTTTGATTTTCAGCAGTTTAAATATAATATGCTTAGTTTGATTATAAAATGATTTTATGATATTTATTCTGGTAAGTGTTTTCTGAAATTATAATTTGGTTTCTGTCATTAATTTGGGGAAAATTTCAGCCATTGTTGCTTTAAATATGTCTTTCATTTTTTTCTCTCTTCTCTTGAAATTTCCATTACACACGTTACACTGTTTGTAATTGTCCCAGAGCTCTTGGATATTCGGTGCCATTTTTAAGGCATTTTTCTCTTTGCTCTTCTGTTTTCAACGTTTGTATTAACATATCCTTAAACTCAGAGATCTTTTTTTTTTTTTTTTTTTTAGCTTAGCCTGAGCCAATCTATTTATGAGCTCATAAAAGGCATTCTCCATTTTTGTTACAAGGCTTTTTGTTGTTGTTGTCATTGTTGTTTATGTCTCTATCATTTAAACATTTTTTTTCTTAAAATTTTCATCTCTCTGCTTACATTGCCCATCTGTTTTGTGTGGTCTTTACTTTACCTATTAGAGCTTTTAGCAAACTAATCATAATTGTTTTAAATTCTCAGTTTGATAATTCCAACAGTCTTGCTCTATTTTGTTCTGACACTTAGCTGTGTCTCTTTTCATTGTATATTTGTCTTTTTGTATGCCTTGTAATTTTTTTCTTGATATAGACATGAAGTACCATAGTAGATCAGGTTTTGGTAATGTGGTGGTAATGTGTGCACAAAAGACTGCTCTACAGTTTATGATTTCGTCTTTGTTTTTTAGTGAGCCTGTGACCCTGGACTGTGTTTTTCACAAGTGCTTTTCATTCCCCACTCTGCTTCACTTGAGTGGGACAAAATAGCTAGAGGTGACTGGAGTTGAATATTTAACTTCTCCCACATAAAATATGAGAGTTGGCTGGAACTGCATAATTTCCTTCCTCCAGGAAGGGAAGTACACACACACACACACACACACACACACACATACACACACATTTCTGGAATAAATAGTTTCTCTTTAGGGCAGTGCTTGTTAAGAACAGAATGCTCTGGTGTATTTCAAAATAGTTACCTTACCCTCCCAGAGCTGAAATCATGATGGGATTAAATCTGATATTTACTGTAAGAACCTTGCTCAGCTGTTAGAGGCAAAACTCAAATTTGTGGGCTCTGGAAATGTCTCAGAATAACATCACAGATTAGTTAGTTTCTATTAGATATATATCTAAACAAGTTTGAAATGGTTTATATTGAAGTCTTTAAGAAAAATTTCAAGTGCATGTGTACTTTATGGCTGTTACTCTTGGTGACTCTATGAATGAGTGATGTGCACACTGTCCTGTTTTCAACACCCCTGCTCAGCTCCTGAAGACTCATAACTATTGCTTCTTTTATAGAGTCAACCCATCTTGTACTTGGTCTTTACTTTTCCTGCTGCTTTTTATTTTTCCCAACATTATTGAAAACAAAAAAACCCAAAAACTAATTTGCCTTTTCATTATGTGACCAAAGTAGAACAGCTTTAAATTTATCATTTTTACCTCCAGTAAAGTTTTAGGATTAATTTGCTTTAGGACCCACTTGTTCTTTCTGGTAGTCCTGGTTATTTATAGAGCTGTTCTCTAGCACCATATTTCAAGTGAATAAGTTTTTTTAATTAGCTTTCTCAGTCATGATAATTGGAAATACAAAAGTGTGGATGATCTTAGTCTTTATTTCTAATGAAACATTTCTTTTGGTGATTGTTCCTGATTATTCCATTGTTGACCTTATGAGGCTTGGCTTTTTCTCAATTTGTTGGCTGCAGTCCCCATTTGAATTGATTACTGAACCAATGTAAGTGGAATCTTTAACAGTTTTGATGTCAAGTACACACACTTGCTCAAATTAATTAATGAATGATGTAACAAAGTTATGTTACTTTATCCTATAAAAATATAAATATTATTTTTATTTTTATTTATTTATTTTTTTACAGGGACAGAGAGAGAGAGGAATAGATAGGGACAGACAGACAGGAACGGAGAGAGGTGAGAAGCATCAATATTAGTTTTTCGTTGCCGTGGCAACACCTTAGTTGTTCATTGATTGCTTTCTCACATGTGCCTTGACCACGGGCCTTCAGCAGACTGAGCAACCCCTTGATGGAGCCAGTGACCTTGGGTCCAAGCTGACGAGCCTCTGCTCAAGCCAGATGCGCCCGCGCTCAAGCTGAGGAACTTGGGGTCTCGAACCTGGGTCTTCCGCATCCCAGTCGGACGCTCTATACACTGCGCCATGGCCTGGTCAGGCTAAATATTATATTTTATTTATTGATTGATTTTATAGAGAAGTGAGACAGAGAAGGGGGAAAGGAGAGGAGAGTTGCTTTTCTTATGTGCCTTGAAGGGCAAAACCTGGGTTTCAAATAGTCGACCTCAGCATTCCAGGTTTATCCACTGAATCACTATAGCTCAGAATATTATCTCAATATTAATTTAGTATATATATATAATATATATATATTATATAATGTATATACTTTTACTACTATATACTTCATTATGTATTTATATTTATATATAATTCAAGTTTTATGTAATTCTAATAAATATCAAAAATATAATTCATGCTTTGGTCTAACATTCTATCTGATCTATTAATTGTTAGTTATATCATAACACGAAAATATAATAGCATCCATTAAATTTTAACTATCTTATAACTTTGATACTCTTTTGCCTTTGATAGTCTCAAATTTTAGATTTTTTTTATAGAATATGTATTTATTTAAAATTCAGAGATAAAGCGAAAACAAAAGGATATAAATTTTTGGTAAGCCTGAGAGATTTCTAAGAAAATATTAGTTAAGCTATTATATATTGTATTAACTGTGACCTGTTTTGCTTAGTGTTTTTAAAAAGCTTATATTATTTAATAAATAACTTAAATTTTTAAATTTTATTTATTTATTTTAGAGAGAGAGGTAGGGAGAAAGAAATAGAGAAATATTTATTCATTGTCCCTCCTCATTGTGCATTCATTGGTTACTTCTTGTTTGTTTTCTAATTGGAATTGAACTTGCAATCTTGGCATATAGGAACAATGCTCTA
Organism: Rhynchonycteris naso; assembly: GCA_037038555.1. Taxonomy (NCBI): domain Eukaryota; kingdom Metazoa; phylum Chordata; class Mammalia; order Chiroptera; family Emballonuridae; genus Rhynchonycteris; species Rhynchonycteris naso. Next base: position 174,311,579 of record CM072996.1, on the reverse strand, counting down.
ACCAACTGAGCAACCCAGCCAGGGTTTAGATAATTTTTATGTCCTCCTATGACTATTTATAAATATATAAAGAGGTATACTCGATTAGAATTTCTTAAAAATATGGAATAATTAAGAAACATTTTTATGTTTCCCTTTTTTTGTAGTAAGATATTTTTCCAGTCTCAATTCAAAACCATTTAGTCTTTCATTTATAATATTTTACTTGTTACAGAAATATATCAAAGGTTTGTGAGAATTTCTGTTTTAAAAGTCTTCACAAAATAAATGTATTTTTCCAAATAATAAGAAAGAAAAGACTTGTGTCTCTCATCTTGAAAAATTTGTCATATCATTTATTTTCACTCTCTTATGATCAAGTGGTCATCTCAGACCTTGAGGCATTTTTGTCTTAAAGATAAATTTTTTTATAAATTAACCTTTCAGTGGAATACATATATGTACATTTAAATATTCCTATTTCTCAGTCTCTGATCATAGTGTACAAAAAAGGAAAGAAACTTAAGAACAGCTGAAAATGGTGCTGTATTGCAAGTGAATTTTCTAAAATGAAATATTCTCCCTTTCGACACACCACTTTCTTCTTTTTGTCCTCTATATCATCTTGGGAATTGCATGGGTGATTTCTTTTATCACCAAATTTTTCACTTTTTTCTGTAATTTTAATGTGTAACAGGTAAGATTGGAGAGATGAAAAGTACCAGTTTGGGAAATGGTTAGACATCTCAGAGCTTTATAAAAATTTTCAATTATACAAAGCTTAGTTGGGGTTGAAGAAGAAGATACAGATTAGGAAATGTGACGTCACATTTACTTTTAGGTGGTAGTAATTATTGGCTGTAAGTGTTAGTTGATGGTATACAGTGCTATAATGAAAAACAAACTGCATTTTGCATGCGAACAGTATCTTCTTTATTTTTTGTTTTTTTCAAAGAACTCAAGATGAACTTTGGAATTCATAGCAAATTAGTTTATTGTTAGGCATAACCTGTAGGCTATGTTATGTATAGAAAAACATTTTGTATCTAAGATTTATTTCTACACTTGCGATTTTTATTTCAGTGTAACTGTTGTTTCCTATTCTTAGCAATTGATAAACAAAATTAAGTCTCAAAAATATGCCCATAAAGCAAATAAGCTACAATTACTTGGGTAGAATTTACTTTTACTTTTAAAAAGAGACATTCTTTAATTCCTTTCAGTTCAGCAGTGAATGACAACCTATTGAAAGTCTGATGTTAAGTGTGGCTGATCCGGATTTAACTAAATTCAAACCAATCCACATAGAGCATAGTTTGAATAAAAGTTAGTTGTCTCATGATTAAAACAGCGTATAAATTAACAACTCTTTATTCCTAATCCCTGAACATTATTCTAGTTTGTAAAATCTGGAGAGGAAAGAAAGATTTGTGGGGAGATAATCTATATGCACTATAATCAAATGTCCTGAAAATAACCTGGAGATGTTTTATCTGAACCTGTGTACCCTGATCGATCAATGTCACTGCATTAAAATTAGAAATAAATAAATAAATAAATAAGTAAACTAAAAAGTATAAACACAAACAAAAAACAATAAAAGAAACAGAGTATGAGTTAACAACTCCTTATTCCTAATCCCTGAATATTATTCTGGTTTCTAAAATCTGGAGAGGAATAAAAGATTTGTGGGGAAAGAATCTTTATTTTTCAAGAGGTATCATGTATCAAGTTAAAATTCAGGACATTTTAAAATAAATTTTATTATTTTTTTACAAAATTTTATTAACTGACTAGTGTATATACAAAATATACTCTAGATCAGTGGTTCTTAAAATTTTGAGGTACTGAACCCACCAGTTTTATATGCGCATTCACCAAACCCTTCTTTGGTGATAAATAAAATATGATTTTTTTTTTCCAAATTCAAGATATAGGTATATGTTTTTTTACCGGTGCACAAAATGAGCCGTGCATGAACATCCCCTTGCTCAAAGAACAAAACCAATAAAGTGCATGAACTCACAACAAATTACAGTATTACTTTATTCTGGCCTAATGGCAGAGGCTTCTCTGAACCCCTGAGACTGACTCAACGAGCCCCTAGGGTGCAATAGAACCCAGGTTAAGAACCACTGCTCTAGATTATAAAGATATCAAATTAACAAATTTTGGTCCATACACTCAAGGAATGAAGAGTCTTAGAAGGGTAAAAATACTCAAAATATAATTCTGTAAATGCTAAAAAATTACGAATGCAAGAAGGGAGGGAAAAATGTGACACTGGGCATAGCTGGGATTGAATAAAAGAAAAAATCATAAGGGATCATTAAAGATTCTGTTATATAGCATATTTTTACAAAGGACAGCTCTCTGTTTTAGAAGAATTTACATATTTAAGGATTAAACATAATTTTTTCATCAATTTTAATGGGCTGACACCAATAAATCAGGGTACATATGTTCAATGAAAACATCTCCAGGTTATCTTATCATTCAATTATGTTGCAAACCCAACACCTAAAGTCATATTGTCCTCTGTCACCTTCTATCTGGTTTTCCCTGTGCCCCTCCCATCCTCTCTATCCCACCCTTCCCTCCCTCCATCCACCCGTAAGCACCACTCTCTTGTCCATGTCTCAAGTCTCACTTTTATGTCCCACCTATGTATGAAATCATGCTGTTCTCAGTTTTTTTTTCTGATTTACTTATTTCACTCCGTATAATGTTATCAAGGTCCATCCATTTTGTTGTAAATGAACCGATGTCATCATTTCTTATGGCTAAGTAGTTTTCCATAGTATATATGTACCACAGCTTTTTAATCCACTCGTCCTCTGATGGACACTTGGGCTGTTTCCAGATCTTCCCTATTGTGAACAATGCTGCCACAAACATGGGAGCGCATTTTTTCTTTTCGAACAGTGCTATGGTGTTCTTAGGGTATATTCCTATAAGTGCGATAGCTGGGTCAAAAGGCAGTTCGATTTTAATTTTTAAAAAAATCTCCACACTGTTTTCCACAGTTGCTGCACCAGTCTGCATTCCCACCAGCAGTAGAGGAGGGTTTCCTTTTCTCCACATCCTCACTAGCACTTATTCGGTGTTGTTTTGTGATGAGTGCCATTCTGACTGGTGTGAGGTAATATCTCATTGTGGTTTTAATTTGCATTTTTCTAATGATTTGTGATGTTGAGCATTTTTTCATATGCCTATTGGCCATCTGTACGTCCGCTTTGGAGAAATTCCTATTCATTTCTTTTGCCCATTTTTTGATTGGATTGTTTGTCTTCCTGGTGTTGAGTTTTATAAGTTCTTTATAAATTTTGATTATTAACCCCTTATCAGACTTGCTGACAAATATGTTCTATCATTGTGTAGTTTGTCTTTTTATTCTGTTCTTATTGTCCTTAGCTGTGCAAAAACTTTTTAGTTTGATATGGTCTCCTTTGTTTTTCTTGACTTTTATTTCATTTGCCCGGGAAGTTAAATCAGCAAATATATTGCTGCTACAGATATCAGAGAGCTTGCTGCCTATGTTTTCTTTTAAGATGCTTATGGTTTCACGGCTTACATTTAAGTCTTTTATCCATTTTGAGTTTGTTTTTGTGAATGGTTTAAGTTGATGGTCTATTTTCCTTTTTTTGCAGGTAGATGTCCCATTTTCACAACACCATTTGTTAAAGAGGCTGTCTTTACTCCATTTTATGTTCTTTCCTCCTTTGTCAAATATCAGTTCTCCATAAAGGTGTGGGTTTATTTCTGGGTACTCTGTTCTGTTCCATTGATCTATGTGCTGTCCTTATGCCAGTACCAGGCTGTCTTGAGTATAATGGCCTTGTAGTAGACATGATATCCGGAAGAGTGATACATCCTGCTTTATTGTTTCTTTTTAAGATTGCTGTGGTAATTCGTGTTCTTTTTGGCTCCATATAAATTTTTGTAATATGTGTTCTATATCTTTGAAGTATGTCATTGGTATTTTAATTGGTATTGCATTGAATTTATAAATTGCTTTGGATAATATAGACATTTTAATGATGTTTATTCTTCCTAGCCATGAGTACCGTATATGCTTCCACTTGTTTGTATCTTCCATGATTTCTTTTATCAATGTTTTATAATTTTCCGAGTACAAGTCCTTAATCTCCTTGGTTAAATGTACTCCTACGTACTGTACATTTTTGGTTGCAATAGTGAAGGGGATTATTTCCTCAATTTCTTTTGTTGACAGTTCATTTTTTGTATATAGAAATGCCTCTGATTTTTTTAGTACTAATTTTATATCCTGCCACCTTGCTGAATTCATTTATCAGGTCCAGTAGTTTTTTGACTGAGACTTTAGAGATTTCTATATACAATATCATATCACCTGTAAATGCTGACAGTTTTACTTCTTCTTTCCCAATTTGGATGCTTTTTATTTCTTCTTCTTGTCTGATTGCTGTAGCTAGGACTTCCAGATCTATGTTGAATAAAAGTGGTGAAAGGGGACACCCATGCCTGGTTCCTGATCTTAAGGGGATTGCTTTTAATTTTTGTTCATTTAGTATGATGTTTGCTGTGGGTTTGTCGTAGATTGCATTTATCATGTAAAGGAATGTTCCCTGTATTCCCACTTTACTGAGAGTTTTGAGCATGAATGGGTGCTGGGTTTTATCAAATGCCTTTTCTGCATCTATTGAAGTTATCATGTTATTTTTTCCTCCCTTTTGTTTATGTGATGAATCACATTGATTAATTTGCTAATATTGAACCAGCCTTGCCTCTACAGAATAAATGCTACTTGATCATGGTGTATGATTTCTTTCATATATTTCTGATTCTGGTTGGCTTATTTTTTTTTTTTTTTTTTTTTTTTTTTTTAAATATATATATATTTTATTATTATTAATTCTAATGGGGTGACATCAATTAATCAGGGTACATATGTACAATGAAAACATCTCCAGGTTATCCTATCATTCAATTGTGTTGCATACCCATCACCAAAAGTCAAATTGTCCTCTGTCACCTTCAATCTGGTTTTCCCTGCGTCCCTCCCCTCCTCCCTATCCCACCCTCCCCTCCCTCCTCCCACCCCGTAACCACCACTCTCTTGTCCATGTCTCATAGTCTCACTTTCATGTCCCACCTATGTATGAAATCATGCTGTTCTCAGTTTTTCTTTTTTTCTGATTTACTTATTTCACTCCGTATAATGTTATCAAGGTACATCCATTTTGTTATAAATGATCCGATGTCATCGTTTCTTATGGCTGAGTAGTATTCCATAGTATATATGTACCATAGCTTTTTAATCCACTCGTCTTCTGAGGGACACTTGGGCTGTTTCCAGATCTTCGCTATTGTGAACAATGCTGCCACGAACATGGGGGCGCATTTCTTCTTTTCGAACAGTGCTATGGTGTTCTTAGGGTATATTCCTAAAAGTGGGATAGCTGGGTCAAAAGGCAGTTCGATTTTTAATTTTCTGAGGAATCTCCAAACTGTTTTCCACAGTGGCTGCACCAGTCTGCATTCCCACCAGCAGTGCAGAAGGGTTCCCTTTTCTCCACATCCTCGCCAGCACTTATTCTGTGTTGTTTTGCTGATAAGTGCCATTCTGACTGGTGTAAGGTGATATCTCATTATGGTTTTAATTTGCATTTCTCTAATGATTAGTGATGTTGAGCATTTTTTCATATGCCTATTGGCCATCTGTATGTCCTCTTTGGAGAAATTTCTATTCATTTCTTTTGCCCATTTTTTGATTGGGTTGTTTGTCTTCCTTGTGTTGCGTTTTATAAGTTCTTTATAAATTTTAGTTATTAACCCCTTATCAGATGTGCTGTCGAATATGTTCTCCCATTGTGTGGTTTGTCTTTTTATTCTGTTCCTATTGTCTTTAGCTGTGCAAAAACTTTTTAGTTTGATATAGTCCCATTTGTTTATCTTGCCTTTTATTTCAGTTGCCCATGAAGATAAATCGGCAAATATACCGCTGCTACAGATGTCGGAGAGCTTGCTGCCTATGTTTTCTTCTAAGATGCTTATGGTTTCACGGCTTACATTTAAGTCTTTTATCCATTTTGAGTTTGTTTTTGTGAATGGTGTAAGTTGATGGTCTAGTTTCATTTTTTTGCAGGTAGATGTCCAATTTTCCCAACACCATTTGTTAAAGAGGCTGTCTTTACTCCATTGTATGTTTTTTCCTCCTTTGTCAAATATCAGTTGTCCATAAAGCTGTGGGTTTATTTCTGGGTCCTCTGTTCTGTTCCATTGATCTATGTGCCTGTTCTTATGCCAGTACCAGGCTGTCTTGAGTACAATGGCCTTGTAGTAAACCTTGATATCAGGAAGAGTGATACCTCCTGCTTTATTTTTTCTTTTTAAGATTGCTGAGGCTATTCGTGTTCTTTTTTGGTTCCATATAAATTTTTGGAATATGTGTTCTATATCTTTGAAGTATGTCATTGGTATTTTAATTGGTATTGCATTGAATTTATAAATTGCTTTGGGTAATATAGACATTTTAATGATGTTTATTCTTCCTAGCCATGAGCACGGTATGTGCTTCCACTTGTTTGTATCTTCCTTGATTTCTTTTATCAATGTTCTATAATTTTCCGAGTACAAGTCCTTAACGTCCTTGGTTAAATTTACTCCTAGGTACTTTATTTTTTTGGCTGCAATAGTGAAGGGGATTGTTTCCTTAATTTCTTTTGCTGATATTTCATTGTTGGTGTATAGAAATGCCTCTGATTTCTGAGTATTAATTTTATATCCTGCCACCTTGCTGAAATCATTTATAAGGTCCAGTAGTTTTTTGACTGAGACTTTAGGGTTTTCAATATACAATATCATATCATCTGCAAATAATGACAGTTTTACTTCTTCTTTTCCAATTTGTATGCCTTTTATTTCTTCTTCTTGTCTGATTGCTGTAGCTAGTACTTCCAGAACTATGTTGAATAAGAGTGGTGAAAGTGGGCAACCCTGCCTGGTTCCTGATCTTAAGGGGATTGCTTTTAATCTTTGTCCATTTAGTATGATGTTTGCTGTCGGTTTATCGTAGATGGCCTTTATCATGTTAAGGAATGATCCCTGTATTCCCACTTTACTGAGAGTTTTGAGCATGAATGGGTGTTGGATTTTATCAAATTGGTTGGCTTATATTTTGTTGAGAATTTTAGTGTCTAAATTCATCAGGAATATAGGCCTATAATTTCCTATCTTTGTGTTGTCTTTGCCCGGTATTGGGATCAGAATTATGCTTGCATCATAAAAGGAGTTTGGACGTCTTCCTTCCTCTTGAATTTTTTGAAATAGCTTGAGGAAAATAGGAGTTAGTTCTTTGAATTTTTGGTAGAATTCACTTGTGAAGACATCAGGCCCAGGACTTTTATTGGGGGGGAGTTTTTTGATAACTGTTTCGATCTAATTTGTTGTAATTGGTCTGTTTAGGTGTTCTGATTCTTCCAGATTGATTTTTGGAAGATGATATGATTCAAGAAATTTGTCCATTTCACCTAGGTTGTCCAATTTTTTTTTTTTGACTTGAACGAAACCTTTTATTTTTTCATTCCATTTAGAAAGGTTGTCAATTTTTTTGGCATAGAGTTCTTCATAGTTTTTTCTTAAAATTTTTTGTATTTCTGTTGTGTCAGTTGTTATTTCTCCACTGTCATTTCTAATTTTATTTATTTGGGTCCTCTCTCTTTTTTTCATGGTGAGTCTAGTTAAAGTTTGATCAATCTTGTTTACCTTTTCAAAGAACCATCTCCTGGTTTCATTGATCCTCTGTATTGTTTTCTTAGCCTCTATGTCACTTTTTTCTGCTCTGATCTTTATTATTTCCTTTCTTCTACAGGTCCTGGGCTTTATTTGCTGTTGTTTTTCTAGTTCTTTTAGATACAGGGTAAGGTGGTTTATTTGAGCTTTTTTCTAGTATCTTTTGTTATGCCTGTAGTGCAATGAACTTCCCTCTCTGAACTGCTTCTGCTGTGTCCCATAAATTTTAGTTGATATATGCTCATTATCATTCATTTCTAGAAACTTTTTTATTTTTTCTTTTATTTCATTATTAATCCATTCATTATTTAATAACATACTATTTAGTTTTAAAGTGTTTGAGTGTTTTTAAGTTTTTCTTTTGTAGTTAATTTCTAGTTTCTTGGCAATGTGATGAGAGGAAATGCTTGATATAATTTCAATCTTCTTAAATTATTGAGACCATTTTGTGTCCTAACATGTGGTCTATCCTAGAAAACGTACCATGACCACTTGAAAAGAATGTATATTCTACTGCTTTAGGGTGAAAAGTTCTGAAGATATATCTATTAAATCAAGTTGATCTAGTGTATCCTTTAAGTTGTTGTTTCTTTGTTAATTTACTTTCTTGAAGATCTATCCAGTGTTGTTAGTGGGGTATTGAAATCCTCTACAATTATAGTATTGCTGTGAATCTCACCCTTTAGATCCATCAAAGTCTGGTTTATGTATGTTGGGGCTCCTATATTTGGTGCGTCGATATTTATAATAGTTTTATCTTCTTGTTGAATTGTTCCCTTTATCATTATGAAGTGTCCTTAATCTCTTACTACAGTCTTTGTATTTTTTCTTTTTTTAATTATTATTATTAATTTTAATGGGGCAACTCTAATAAATCAGGGTATATATGTTCAATGAAAACATCTCCAGGTTATCTTATCATTCAATTATGTTGCAAACCCACCACCCAAAATCATATTGTCCTGCGTCACCTTCTATCTGGTTTTCTTTGTGCCCCTCCCCTACTCCCTATCCCACCCTCACTTCCCTCCCCCCACCTGTAACCACTCTCTTGTATATGTCTCATAGTCTCACTTTTATGTCCCACCTATGTATGAAATCATGATGTTCTCAGTTTTTTTTTTCTGATTTACTTATTTCACTCCATATAATGTTATCAAGGTCCATCCATTTTGTTGTAAATGATCCGATGTCATCATTTCTTATGGCTGAGTAGTATTCCATAGTATATATGTACCAAAGCTTTTTAATCCACTTGTCCTCTGATGGTCACTTGGGTGGTTTCCAGTTCTTCACTATTGTGAACAATGCTGCCACAAACATGGGGGCATATTTCTTCGTTTCGAACAGTGCCATGGTGTTCTTAGGGTATATTCCTATAAGTGGGATAGCTGGGTCAAAAGGCAGTTCGACTTTTAATATTTTGAGGAATCTCCAAACTGTTTTCCACAGTGGCTGCACCAGTCTGCATTCCCACCAGCAGTAGAGAAGGGTTCTCTTTTCTCCACATCCTCGCCAGCACTTATTCAGTGTGTTTTTGTGATGAGTGCCCTTCTGACTGCTGTGAGGTGATATTTCCTTGTGGTTTTAATTTGTATTTCTCTAATGATTAGTGATGGTGAGCATTTTTTCATATGCCTAATGGCCATCTGTATGTCCTCTTTGTTCTGGCTATGTTAATTCAATTTCAAAGACTGCTTCTTAAACTTATTATATTATAAATTTTATGATCAGTTTTGCTGAGTAATATATTCTCAATGAATATTCTACGAACTAATTGAGACAACAGAGATATTCTGGTAACATCTTTACTTCCTTGATTACATATTTTTATATAAGTAAATTGCTTTTGAAAATCAGGACTTTCTATTTTAAAGATCATAATAAAATCAATTTAATTTTTACTATTTAGGTAAAGTATTAGTCTATATCTGACTTTTTCAAACTAAGCCAATAAAAGCTTTTCAATTAACTTTTGTCCATACATTGTATAAGATTCTCATTTTGAATGTTAACTAGGTCTGTCTAACGTATTACTAAACTAAAAGGAAATTGTTTTCCATGAGATTATTCATTCATTTGTGGTTACCTATAATTTGGTGATTAGAATAATGGGCTATTGACATTCACTGTGGGGCACAGTCAGATGGGTCAAGAGTAGGACAGGAGTTGGGTGGCCAAAATTAAAGAGCAATATACTATTGGTTCAAGAAAGTAGAGACACACTTATTGTGTCACTTATGTTTGCATGTGGGTGCTGAAGTAATATTGTTAGGTTAGGTAATTAGACATTAGGCAACTGGTACAGGCAAAAAAAGGGGGAGGGATGAATTGCCCCATGCATTACAGGTGTGCAGGATCTACCTTACCACACCCAGACTGATGGTCTCTAGTTCCCTGATATGGTATCAACCACATAGCAATACAATAAAGACAGATAAATGAGAAGAAGCTGGGGGGAAAAAACAAAAACAAGAAATAGGAATGGGGTCCAGGAAGTAAAGTTCATAAATACCTAAATTCTGTAACTGATCAGGGCACTCATTCTTCCGTGTGAGTTGCCTGCTCAAACCTTCCTGAGTGGATTCCTGCACGGCCAATAAACCCTTGCTTTGCTTGCTATGCTTTGTATCTTGATTGAACTCTTTCTCTGAAGCAAAAGTTATTAAGGTTTCATTGTTTCAATGGTAACAATATTGTACAACTTGAGTTCCATAACAGGTGGGGTTGTCTCATGCTTTCAGCAAGACTCTTGAGCCTTCCTTTCCAGTAGACATGTTTGCCATCTACTTCTAAGACAATAGACAAAGTTAGTAGCAATTACTGAATGATTGGCTCAGTTGTTCTATCTGTGCAAAAAGAAACACCAATTTCTACTATTCAGATGATAAATAAAATTACTGAGATAAATTGTTTTTTATTCATATAACTCCTTATTTGTATAATTTTAATTTTCTGTTTTTCTCACATAAGGGTTAATTTAATGGACAACAGTTAAAAATATTGAAATGAATGTGACTTTGAGTTATTTTTTTAAATAATTATGTTGTTTCTTTGTCACTTACCAGTCAGTATATACTGGTAGATTTTAAGTTTTACTGTGCACAGTAATTACACAGGAAGTTGTTATATATGACTAATCTTGTGCCTCATCCACAATTACTGATTAAAGTCATAGCGTGTGGTCTAGGAATCTGCTTTGTAATAAGTCCATAGGAAATTCTAACTCAGATTATTTGGAGATTACACCAGGCTGGTTACCAAGATCACCCATTCTGTGCTTTTAAATGAAATCTACCTATTTAGAAGACTCTTATAATTCACACAAAGAAAAAATATTTTTGGCATGAATCACCTTGTGCATTAATTAGTTTAAAGATTTAAAATTTAAATCTTTGTCACCACTTATTGTGAACCCAGTAAACTACAGTCACGTCCATCATCTATTTTCTTGCTAACATTCGTGTGAAAAGCGACTTCCCCCCTAGCAGTCTGTATGCCAGCCTGTCACAGAGCTACTAAGTTTGGAATGCTATTCTTATATAATTGCTGCCTGTGGAAGATGGTACTGCTGTTCAGGATGCTAGTTCATTCGTTATGAGTTATAATGAAACTTAAAGATTAAAACAAGAAACTCTTCATTTCCTTCAGTTCAACCAGAGCCTCCACTGCTTTCCTTGTCAGAGGCTGATTCCAATTGCAAAATCAGGTGAGCACACCCACACACAGAGCATGCATTCACTAGCAGCAGGTCATCTGCTTTTCTCCCTCCAACTTAGCTCCGTGGGACAGCTGGCGGCAGAGCAAATGTAGTGCAGCTTCTTGCATAGAACTGATTTCTACCAAGTGGGAAATTGATGAAGATTGTGTGATTCTAGTCAATTTCCCTCACAATGGGTAAGAAGTGCCAGTGCCCAAGCTGGTTTGTCACTTCCAGAGCAGCTGCTGCTTTTTACCTGAGCCTACTAAAGATGCAGAAAGGGAAAGGGAGCAGATAAAAAACAGAGTGGCAAACATGCTAGCCTATCTTATTTTCCCACTATACACAATCAGAATTAACTATATTTTCTCAACAATAAAGTCATTAAAAGATGCACATATGGTAATAGACTTACCTCAGATGTAGAATGGAACTCACAAACGGTTCATAAAGTTCCAAACAATACAGGATTTATTTTCAGTATACTACACAAGAGGACATAAGTTTCTTTTATATTTTTTGTTGTTTGTTCAAAAAATTGCTTGTTTTCAGAAATGAGAGACCACCAACAGATCCTGAAGCTTTGTAAAGACTATAAATAAACATTTATTTCATTTCAAACACTTTTAGAAACTGGCATAGCTAAATGTCTAACTTGAGTATGTTGCCTCATATTAAAAGAAGAAAGAAAATAAATAAAATCATGAATTACTGTTTCTGCAATTTTCTATCAGCTTTCTATACCATCCCCAACCTACACACCTATCTGTACACAGAGATCACCAATTATTTGAGGTCCCAGGAAATGAGGTGTCCACCACGCCATTCTCTTCTGCCCAGGGATAAACCATCTCTTATGCATGTGTATGCTTATTCATAATAGAGTTCTTTCTCCTATGCTACAAATATGTTCAAGTCTTTCTCATGAAAATGCACACACACACACACACACACACACACACACACACACACACAAATTTATATTTTCCTCTCCAGATCGTTGTTTTCTCTCTCTCCTTTAATTATGCAACTATTTTTTTCAGAGTTTATTAGCTTGATATCTTCATCATTTTCCACTTTTTCTTAACCCACTAACACCTATACATTTACCCTCAACTCTACAAAAATTGCACTGATCAAGCAATTCATGGCTAAATTCTATATTCTTAAGAATAACAGACATTTTGTGTTTTGTTACTGATTCACTGCATTTATTATTGATGGTCATATTTTTCTCCTTAAATTGATTTGTAGCCCTGGCCAGTGACTCAGTGGATAGAATGTCAGACTGGGGTATAGACATCTTGAGTTTGATTCCCAGCCAGGACACACAAAAGTGACCATCTTCCCCCCCCCTTCCCTTTCTCTCCCTCTTTGTCTCCAGAAGCCAGCAGCTCAGCTGGTTTGAGCATCAGCACAGGTGCTGAGAATGGCTTGGTTGGTCCCAGTGAGTCAGCCTCAGGTGTTAAAAACAGCTCAGTTGCAAGCACTGGCCCAAGATGGAGTTTGATAAGTGGATCCTGGTTGGGGTGCATGCATGAGTCTGTCTCACTAACCTCCTCCTCTCACTTAAAAAAATAAATTGATTTGCCCACTGAATTATGCAGCACTACTCAACTTGCATCCTCTTCTATTCAGATATTACTATTTCCTCATTTTCCTTGACTTTTCTTTCTCTATTAATGAAATTCACATATTTCCTAGAGTCCTGATCTGTGTGCTCTTTCCACCCTATAGTCAGTATCAGGATTTTTAATAGAAGCACTATGTTAGATTATAACAGGTAACAGATTACATAGGTAATAAATTTCTCATTCATAGAATACCAAACTGGGCCTATCCCTTATTTTCTACTTTTGTCCTATCTTAACTGTGTACCCTTCCTTGTTATTTTTTTCTCTCTCTTAGGAAATATCAGCATTATCCATTCACTCACCAAAGCTATACATCTAAACACCAATTTTTATTTCTACCTTTTTCTCAATGTCTTTATCTAAAAATAAAACAATGCCAATGTTATCACAATATTTTCTTGACTTTCTTGATCTCCCTCTTCCTGTTTCTACTACTGTCCGGTCCGTTAAACCTTTACTATTGGTTATACCACCTTGATACAAACTCATCTTTGGTTACAGAATTGCATCCAAACTCCTTAACATTGCCTTTAAAGGTTTCATGATAGATTTCTGACCATACTCCTTTCTTGCCTATCCCTTTCATGCTCCAGGCAAGAAAAATATCTCCTTGTTTTTAGTAAACATCATGTTGTTTCTTGTTTTTAATATATCCTTAGTATTATAACCTTTTTTCCACATAGAAGAAAGTGGTTTTTCTTTATTAGCTTAGTTTCTTTGCTCAGCTAGCTGTTCACCTCCAGGAAAGTTACCTAAATCCTAAACTAGATTAAATTCTGTCTACCTCATGACTAAACAACATAAATGCATAACATTATAGATTACTTTCCCCCAAGGAACTCAAGTGCTTTATAAAAATATTAATATTTATTACTAAATATGTCTATCAAAGAGAAGAAAATGTCATAATTAGCATTTAAAAAATGTTTTGTGGCTACAAAAACCTGCCTTCTTTTCTTTAGTCCCTGAGTTGTTATTTAACCTATGATTTTTACAAGGTTTTTTAGAATAGAAATGGGCATTTCTTTTCCTCAGGAAAATACCTGAGAGTCATGTAGTATCTTTATGGATCTGGGTGAAGTTATAATGCACTGTGCCAGTCATCTGTGGCCATGATAGAGCTGTGTGTATGGAAAACAGAAAACAATAGGAATCTATATGCTTTTCAACAACTGGAGCCACTCAGCTGAAGATAAGAGACATATGGCCATGTCACTTATAAGCAACCACTAGAGAATAAGGATTCATTGATTAATTGACAACTGTTAAATTAGGAATATAATTTTACGAAATATATTTTTAAAAGTATCTTTAAATCTTTGTACATCAAAATGTTTTCAAAGAAAACTATTTGGTAATCACTAAATGATTGTTTTTCCACTATGATCTACAACCAGATTCTGATTCTATAAGTGACAAAATTAAAACCTCTCTAATGGAGACTCCTAGTATCAGACCTCATGTGTAACAGACTTGGAAGTTGGCATTCCTGTCTGCACAACAAGAAAAAAAAAAGGATAAATGAGTTTAAATCAGCGGCAAGCCACCACATCAAAATCTATACAGATGTTCTTACCCAGAGACAGATTCGCTGAATTGGAGCAGAAACTGTTGGGACAATACACTAGTTGAAACTCTTAAATAGAAATTTTGACAAATTGCTCTAGGTTGGTGTGTATTTCAGCTGGAGAGTGAGATACTCTTGGGGACAAAGCCAAGGGTAAGTTTTTGTGGGTTTAACCTTTAAGAAATTACTCAGGTTCTCATAATGAAAATATGAGAAAGATACCCTCTAAATGTGTCAGGGGAAGGGAATAAAAACCAATGTAAATAATGTTCAGACCCTTCTTTATAGTAAAGGCTTCCTCTTTAAGGAAAAGTTTGGCAAAGCAATATTTCATCTGGAGGAGTCATTCCTCCCACTTCAGCCTTCTCTAGCTTTTCTATGTCAACTAAGGGGGGAAATAATGACTAGGAGTCAGGACATCAAAGAAACAGATTGAAATAATGATGTCAAAGAAAGAAGAATGGGCACAAGGGAAAAAAACCCAATAACATTGGGAAAAAACTCGTGAAAATCTCAGTTCTGTACACAAGGCTCTAAAACAATGAAATTTAATTAGATTTTAAAGAGATTCCTTTTCTCTACACTTTTCAACCATACCAATATGACTTCAAAATATAACCAAAAATTAAGGGTTAAAGGAGCTACAAGACATAAGATCTCTAAGGAAGAGTGCTCATTAAAGCCCAAAGTCCAAGAGAGACAAATACAAAGACACCAGAAGAATTTGAAGCCTTTGGCATCTGGAGCCCAATTTATACAGCTTCATATTCAGAGCAGAAACCTTATTACTGAGTGTATCCAATTCTTCCTTATATCTCATTTCAGTTATCCATATGCTATAATTATGTTACTCTTATTATTAATTATTTTTACAGTTTATTTTACTGGAAACAAAAAATTTTAGTAGAGCCCCATTCTTAGCTAGATTAACATGGAATTTTATGCTAAGGACCTATTCTCTTCAGTTTCTGTTAGCCAACATTGTTGGCTTTTACTAACAACAACAATGAAAATGCAAAACATGCCTAAAGGCAAAGAAACATGTTCAGAAGAAATAAAACAATTGTTAAAGCCAGACAAAGATGGGAAACAGATGTTGAAATGATCAGAGAAGTCATTTAAAATAACTATAGTTACTTTGTTAAGGGCTATAAAGAAGAAAGTAGATAATATGTAAGAATAGATGGGGAATGTATGACAAGAGATGAAAACTCTAAGAAAAAACAAGAAAATGCTAAGAAAAAAAAACAGTGTAACAGAATTAAAGAAAATCTTTACTGAACTATTACTGGACTTGACATAGCAGAGAAAGAATCAGTTATGTGCAATGTAGGTCAAAAGAATCTTCAGATACTAGAATGCAAAATGAAAAGAACAAAAAACAACAACAAACACAAGAACTATGAAATAATTTTTAAAGGTGTAATATTCACTTAAGTTCAATTCCCTAACAGAAAAATGAAAGAACAGAATAGATGAATTCAAAATATGTTGGTTGAGAAATTTTCAAAGTTAATGACAAATACCAGGCTGCAGTTCAAAAATGCTCAGAGAATAAGCAGGGAGGTATCAAACCAAAACAAATAAAATTAAAACAACAACAAAAATACCTGACCAGGAGGTGGCGCAGTGGATAGAGCGTCAGACTGGGATGCTGAGGACCCAGGTTCGAGACCTTGAGGTCACCAGCTTGAGCGCAGGTCCATCTTACTTGAGCAAAAGCTCTCCCTCTTCGACCCAAGGTTACTGGCTCCAGCAAGGGTTAGCTCAGTCTGCTGAAGGTCTGCGGTCAAGGCACATATGAGAAAGCAATCAATGAACAACTAAAGCGTCACAACGAAAAACTGATGATTGATGCTTCTTATCTCTCTTCATTCCCGTCTGTCTGTCCCTATCTATCCCTCTCTCTGTCTCTGTAAAAAACAAACAAACAAATAAAACAAACAACAACAAAAATACACACACACAAATAAATGTAAAAAAAAGTATGTAGCAAAAACAAACAAAAAAGGAAATTCTGGAATGAAGTTAGAGAAAAATACTTAACCTACACAGGAGCATGGATAAAAATTACAGTGGATTTCTATTCAGAAACTTGCAAAGAAGAACATAGCATTGTTATGTATTTAAAGTGTTGAATTTGTAAAATAACCATATAACCTGGAATTGTATATCCAGCAAAATTATTCTTAAATTCTTAAAAAGTGAAAAAGAAATACTGTCTCAGACTAAGAAAACCTGAAGAAATTTGTTACCAGACCTTCCTCACTGCCAAAGGAAAACAAGACAAAAACACATAAGAGGATAAAATAAACCATTCAGAAGTAAGTAAATTAATATCGGGCTGTATAATGCTGGTGGCTGATGCCAGTCAGGTTCACATTGGAAACTGGGCAGATGGTAGAGAAACTGCAGATCCAAAAAGGGTTGGGCCATTCTGCTTAACAAAGTCTCACAACAGTGGACAAGCACACAGGCAGACAAGCACACAGGCAGAGGAAACTGCCTCTCAGGCAAACAAACAGCAAAATGGCTCCTCACAACAGCGGGCAGGCAATCCACGCATCTGCAATCCCCCTGAGCACAAGCACCGGTAGCCTTATATAGGCCATACACATGTAGAGCTGCCATGCACTCACACACTAATCAGGCAAAGGGCTTGCAGTCCGTAACCCCACGAGGAGCATAACACAGCTGCCCCACAGGCTGATGATCCTCAGGTCTAAAGATAGAAAATATATCAGAGAAGAAATAAATGAAGTTTAAAAACCTTTCATGTTTCTAATTCTTAGCTTATCTTAAAAATAATTGTTCACAGTAATGAGAGTAACATAATTATAGCATATGGGTAATTGAAATGAATGACAGCAATGTCACAAGAGATATATGGAAAAATTGGAAACGGGAATAAGGTATCTGCCCTGCATATGAAGCAGTATAAAGCAACTTGAAGCTTGATTTAAATCAGTAAAATGTATCTAATAAATATGACCACAAATTTTTTAAAGAATTATACTTTATGTGTCATCTGTGATATGTAAAGAAATTAAGAGTCATGACTCTCATTATATTAATAACAAAGAAAACTGAACAAATTGGAAATTAATGGAAAAATTAAAAATTAATTAAAAATAGGTCACAGAGCAAAACCACAGTTGCAAAATGTATATCCATTTTGAAATGTGCCCAAAGTTTCCTCTATAACAAAGGTTCAATATTAAGGAACAGGACTTCCTTAGAGAGTTATCCTACCTGAGGAATAATCCATTTACTCCAGTACTCTTTAAGCTTTTGATTTCACTTAAAAATAACCACGTGATATCTTTGGCAAAGAACTTGTTAGAGTCACAACCAGAGACATGGATTGGTTGATTAAAAGCCTAAAAAAAGAAACCAGCAATGAAAAATTCTATACCATAAAAATTATCCCTTTAAATTGAAGGAGAAAGAAAACTTTCTGACAAAGGAGAAAACAAAAAAAAACACTGAGAGAATTTATCTCCTGCAGACTTAACATAATATGGTTGATTTTAAAAATTAGGCTAGCCTGACCTGTGGTGGCGCAGTGGATAAAGCGTCGACCTGGGAACAATGAGGTCTCCAGTTCAAAACCCTGCACTGGCCTGGTCAAGGCACATATGGGAGTTGATGCTTCCAGCTCCTCCCCCCTTTCTTTCTCTCTCTCTCTCTCTCTCTCTCTCTCTCTCTCTCTCTGTGTCTCCTCTTTAAAATTAATAAATAAAAAAAAGAAATTAAAAAAAAAATTAGGCTAAAGTATATGAACTGAATGGCGCCATCAATATACTGAACTATTAAAATGTGTACAATGAGAGAGGAGCAAGATGGCGACGGAGTAGGCGGACGTACCAACTTCCAACTCCCAGAACCAAAGTGGATTACAACTCAATTTTAAGAACCATCACCTGGATAAACCAACTTTGAACAAAACTAAGTGGACTCTTCAACCAAGGAACACAGAGGAAGCCACATTAAGACTGGTAGGAATAGCGAAAACGCGAAGAGGGCTGCCCAGCTCCCCGGAGCAAACGGCAGCCCGGAGAGACCCGTGTGGCGGGAGGAGATTTTCGCAGAGAGGGAGGGACCTGGGTCCCAGGAACCAAGACCCAGCCTGCAGTCCCAGAGCCAAGAAGAGGCGTTTGGACAGTTTTGAGCTGTGAAACAAGTGAGGGAGCGCCCAGGCCTACAGTGTGGAGTATTAGGTCCCTTCCTACTCTGCTGAGGGCTGCTTAAGGTTTTGGGGCGGCAGGACGCTGAAAGGCGGTTCTGTCGGCGTGGGCAGAGGCCAAGCCGGTGGGAGATCCGTCTAGCCCAGAGGGTCGGAGGGTAAGCGCGAGAGCGGTCCGGAAGCTGCGGGCCCGCCTTTAATCCCACTTACGGGGACAAAGCGGGAGGCCAGGAACAGGCAGGCCCTGCACAAGCCGGCCCTGACCGCGGGGACCGGGCTAGGACCAGGGATGGGCAGGGGCTCGTGGCTGAGCTGACGCTACCAGTCCGCACCCCCCCCCACCGCCCGCCGGAGAAACCGCGGTTGGCCAGTATACGTGCGCGAGCGGGCTCCGAGCGCGGGAACGGGGTGGACCCCGAGACAGGCGGAGGCTCGCAGCTGAGCCCACGGCTGCTATCCCCATCCGGCCGGAGAAACCCCGGATAGTGTTAATACGTGCACGAGCGGGCTCCGAACGCGGGGGCGGGGTAGAGTCCGGGACGAGCGGAAGTACGCAGCTCGGCGGAAGCCAGCAAACACGCCCGCCCCAATAAATCTTGGTTTCCGACCCTGCGCAAAGGGCCCTGACCTCGAGGGCGGGGCTAAAGCTCCTGACGGGCAAAAGCTTACAGCTGAGAGCACGTCAAAAGCCCCGCCTAACCCGCTGAACTGTAGCGAGCAGGCTCCGACTGCTGGTTCTGGGCGGAAGTCCGGAAATAGGCTGGGTCCGCAGCTGAGGAAAGGTGCTCGCCTCTACCCTTGGTGCTAATCTTGTGGCTTCAGTGACAGCCCCTCCCACGGAGCAGAGGCAGAAATCACAGCAAAAGCCACAGTGGGCCGGCGCTGGCAACGCTCATACCCAACCACCCTAGGCGCCGGCAGAGGGGGTGGGGGGTCTGCAGATAGACCACACCTAGAGAACACAAAGGCAACACCTACTGGACTCCAGTGGCCACAACTTGCTTATACACAGAAAAAATGGGCAGGCAAAGGAATGCAAACCAAATGAATCAAGAGAAATCCCCAGAGAAGGACCTGAATGAACCAGATATAACCAAATTACCAGAAGCAGAATTTAGAATAATGATAGTTAGGATGTTCAAAGAAATTAGAGCAACAATGGATAGTCACTATGAACACCTAAATAAAGAGATAACAAGTATAAAAAATGAAATTGAAATAATAAAAAAGAATCAGACAGAAATGACAAATACAATATCAGAACTGAAGACCACAATGGAAGGAATTAAAAGCAGGATGGATGACGCTGAGAATCGAATAAGCGAGTTAAAGGACACAATAAACAAAGGCACAGAAGCAGAGAAGAAAAAGGAAAAGAGACTTAAAAAATGTGAGGAAACTCTAAGGGAGCTTTGTGACAACATGAAGAGAAACAACATTCGCATCATAGGGGTGCCTGAAGAAGAGGAGAGAGGACAGGAAATGGAAACTTTGTTCAATCAAATTATAGCAGAAAACTTTCCTAAATTAAGGCTGGGAAACACTCCACACATTCAAGAAGCACACAGAACTCCATTAAGGAGAAACCCAAAAAGATCTACACCAAGACACATCATAGTTAAAATACCAAAGCTAATGGATAAAGAAAAAATTTTAAAAGCTGCTAGAGAAAAAAAGACTATCACCTACAAAGGAGCCCCCATAAAGATGACATCGGACTTCTCAACAGAAACACTTGAGGCCAGAAGGGAATGGCAAGAAATAATCAAAGTAATTCAGAACAAGAACCTACAACCAAGACTACTTTATCCAGCAAGGCTAACGTTTAAAATTGAAGGAGAAATAAAGAGCTTTCCAGACAAAGAAAGCCTCAAGGAATTCATTAAAACCAAACCAATTCTGCAAGAGATACTAAGGGGCCTCTTGTGAACAGTTTAAAGGGAGGAAAGAATAGAGCAAAAGAAGAATACAGCTTTAAAGAATAAAATGGCAATAAACAACTACATATCAATAATAACCTTAAATGTAAATGGATTAAATGATCCAATCAAAAGACATAGGGTAGCTGCATGGATAAAGAAACAGGACCCATACATATGCTGTCTACAAGAGACACACCTTAAAATAAAAGATGTTCATAGACTGAAGGTAAAAGGATGGAAAAAAATATTTCATGCAAATGGAAATGAAAAAAAAGCAGGGGTAGCAATACTTATATCAGACAAAATGGACTTTAAAACAAAGGCTGTAGTAAGAGATAAAAGAGGACACTACATAATGATAAAGGGAACAATTCAACAGGAAGATATAACTATTGTAAATATCTATGCACCAAATATAGGAGCCCCGACATACATAAAGCAGACTTTGATGGATATAAAGGGCGAGATTAACAGCAATACTATCATAGTAGGGGATTTCAATACCCCTCTAACAACACTGGATAGATCCTCAAGAAAGAAAATTAATAAAGAAACAGCAGACTTAAAGGAGACACTAGATCAACTTGATTTAATAGATATCTTCAGAACTTTTCACCCTAAAGCAGTAGAATATACATTCTTCTCAAGCGCTCATGGTACGTTTTCTAGGATAGACCACATGTTAGGACACAAAAATGGTCTCAATAAATTTAAGAAGATTGAAATCATATCAAGCATTTTCTCTGATCACAATGCCATGAAACTAGAAATTAACCACAAAAGAAAAAATGAAAAATACTCAAACACTTGGAAACTAAATAGCTTGTTATTAAATAATGAATGGATTAACAATGAGATCAAAGAAGAAATAAAAAAGGTTCTAGAAACAAATGATAATGAGCATACATCAACTCAAAATTTATGGGACACAGCAAAAGCAGTTCTGAGAGGGAAGTTTATTGCACTACAGGCATATCATAAGAAGCTAGAAAAAGCTCAAATAAGCAACTTGACCTTGCATCTAAAAGAACTAGAAAAACAACAACAAATAAAACCCAAGACAAGTAGAAGAAAGGAAATAATAAAGGTCAGAGCAGAAATAAATGACATAGAGGCTAAGGAAACAATACAGAGGATCAATGAAACAAGAAGCTGGTTCTTTGAAAAGGTAAACAAGATTGATGAACCTTTAACTAGACTCACCAAGAAAAAAAGAGAGAGGACTCAAATAAATAAAATTAGAAAGGACAGTGGAGAAATAACAACTGACACAACAGAAATACAAAGCATTGTAAGAAAATACTATGAAGAACTATATGCCAAAAAATTAGACAATCTTGGTGAAATGGACAAATTTCTTGAATCATATAACCTTCCAAAAATCAATCTGGAAGAATCAGAACACCTAAACAGACCAATTACAGCAAATGAGATAGAAACAGTTATCAAAAAACTCCCAAAAAAGAAAAGTCCTGGGCCTGATGGCTTCACAAGTGAATTCTATCAAAAATTCAAAGAAGAACTAACTCCTATTCTCCTCAAGCTATTTCAAAAAATTCAAGAGGAAGGAAGAATTCCAAACTCCTTTTATGAGGCGAGCATAATTCTGATCCCAAAACCGGGCAAAGACAACACAAAGAAAGAAAATTATAGGCCTATATTCCTGATGAATTTAGACGCTAAAATTCTCAACAAAATATTAGCCAACCGGATTCAGCAATATATGAAAAAAATCATACACCACGATCAAGTGGGATTTATTCTGGAGAGGCAAGGCTGGTTCAATATTCGCAAATCAATCAATGTGATTCACCACATAAACAAAAGGAAGGACAAAAATCACATGATAATTTCAATAGATGCAGAAAAGGCATTTGATAAAATCCAGCACCCATTCATGCTCAAAACTCTCAGTAAAGTGGGAATACAGGGGTCATTCCTTAACATGATAAAGGCCATCTATGATAAACCGACAGCAAACATCATACTAAATGGACAAAGATTAAAAGCAATCCCCTTAAGATCAGGAACCAGGCAGGGTTGCCCACTTTCACCACTCTTATTCAACATAGTTCTTGAAGTCCTAGCTACAGCAATCAGACAAGAAGAAGAAATAAAAGGCATACAAATTGGAAAAGAAGAAGTAAAACTGTCATTATTTGCAGATGATATGATATTGTATATTGAAAACCCTAAAGTCTCAGTCAAAAAACTACTGGACCTGATAAATGAATTCAGCAAGGTGGCAGGATATAAAATTAATACTCAGAAATCAGAGGCATTTCTATACACCAACAATGAAATATCAGCAAAAGAAATTAAGGAAACAATCCCCTTCACTATTGCAGCCAAAAAAATAAAGTACCTAGGAGTAAATTTAACCAAGGAGGTTAAGGACTTGTACTCAGAAAATTATAGAACATTGATAAAAGAAATCAAGGAAGATACAAACAAGTGGAAGCACATACCGTGCTCATGGCTAGAAAGAATAAACATCATTAAAATGTCTATATTACCCAAAGCAATTTATAAATTCAATGCAATACCAATTAAAATACCAATGACATACTTCAAAGATATAGAACACATATTCCAAAAATTTATATGGAACCAAAAAAGAACACGAATAGCCTCAGCAATCTTAAAAAGAAAAAATAAAGCAGGAGGTATCACTCTTCCTGATATCAAGGTTTACTACAAGGCCATTATACTCAAGACAGCCTGGTACTGGCATAAGAACAGGCACATAGATCAATGGAACAGAACAGAGAACCCAGAAATAAACCCACAGCTTTATGGACAACTGATATTTGACAAAGGAGGAAAGAACATACAATGGAGTAAAGACAGCCTCTTTAACAAATGGTGTTGGGAAAATTGGACATCTACCTGCAAAAAAATGAAACTAGACCATCAACTTACACCATTCACAAAAACAAACTCAAAATGGATAAAAGACTTAAATGTAAGCCGTGAAACCATAAACATCTTAGAAGAAAACATAGGCAGCAAGCTCTCCGACATCTGTAGCAGTGGTATATTTGCCGATTTATCTTCATGGGCAACTGAAATAAAAGGCAAGATAAACAAATGGGACTATATCAAACTAAAAAGTTTTTGCACAGCTAAAGACAATAGGAACAGAATAAAAAGACAAACCACACAGTGGGAGAACATATTTGACAACATGTCTGATAAGGGGTTAATAACTAAAATTTATAAAGAACTTATAAAAAGCAACACCAGGAAGACAAACAACCCAATCAAAAAATGGGCAAAAGAAATGAATAGAAATTTCTCCAAAGAGGACATACAGATGGCCAATAGGCATATGAAAAAATGCTCAACATCACTATTCATTAGAGAAATGCAAATTAAAACCACAATGAGATATCACCTCACACCAGTCAGAATGGCACTTATCAGCAAAACAACACAGAATAAGTGCTGGCGAGGATGTGGAGAAAAGGGAACCCTTCTGCACTGCTGGTGGGAATGCAGACTGGTGCAGCCACTGTGGAAAACAGTTTGGAGATTCCTCAGAAAATTAAAAATCGAACTGCCTTTTGACCCAGCTATCCCACTTTTAGGAATATACCCTAAGAACACCATAGCACTGTTCGAAAAGAAGAAATGCGCCCCCATGTTCGTGGCAGCATTGTTCACAATAGCGAAGATCTGGAACCAGCCCAAGTGTCCGTCAGAAGACGAATG
This sequence comes from Rhynchonycteris naso, assembly GCA_037038555.1. Classification (NCBI taxonomy): domain Eukaryota; kingdom Metazoa; phylum Chordata; class Mammalia; order Chiroptera; family Emballonuridae; genus Rhynchonycteris; species Rhynchonycteris naso. The sequence goes on along the minus strand of CM072996.1, from coordinate 174,287,104 downwards.
GATTAAAAAGCTATGGTACATATATACTATGGAATACTACTCAGCCATAAGAAACGATGACATCGGATCATTTATAACAAAATGGATGTACCTTGATAACATTATACGGAGGGAAATAAGTAAATCAGAAAAAAAGAAAAACTGAAAACAGCACGATTACATACATAGGTGGGACATGAAAGTGAGGGTATGAGACATGGACAAGAGAGTGGTGGTTATGGGATGGGGGGAGGGAGGGAAGAATGGGATAGGGAGGAGGGGAGGGACGCAGGGAAAACCAGATTGAACGTGACAGAGGACAATTTGACTTTTGGTGATGGGTATGCAACACAATTGAATGATAAAATAACCTGGAGATGTTTTCATTGTACATATGTACCCTGATTTATGGATGTCACCCCATTAGAATTAATAATAATAAAATATATATATAAAAAAAATGTGTACAATGATACCATATTTATTTTATTGACATATAAATATGTAGGAATAAAACACATACAAAAATATAACAATAATGACTATAAGTGTAGGTATAACTTTGTAGAGGTAGGAGAATGAGAAAAAATATGACAGCTTCAATTATATTTATATCTATAATGTTTTGTTTTTGTGCATCTTTGTTTTAAAAAGCTTAACATGAATGGAAGAATAATAAAATTTGAAAGAAATGGGTGGAGGCAAACTGGTACTTATTAGATCATCATATATCTGCATTTCTATGTTTAAGAGATTTTATAAAATAATAAATATAATAAAAAAGTGTGGATAGCCACAAAATATAAACATATACATACAAATACACTAACCACTGCCACTATTAAAATCCATAGAAAAAAAATAGCTTTTCCACTAAAAATTAAAATAATGCTATATCTTCACAAATTATTAAATAACATTTAATACATGTTGTATTTGTGTGTGTGTGTGTGTGTGTGTGTGTGTGTGTGTGTTGGCTGTTTTAATTTCTTTATTTGACTATCTGAAAGAAATGAGCTCAGTTCCCCCTGACCAAATAGTCAGATATTGAAAATTTTAAACTTTTTACTGAACTTATTAGAGTGACGTTGGTTAATAAAACATACAAATTTCAGGTACACAATTGTACATCATCTCTATATTGCATTGTGTGTTTACCACCCCAGTCAAGTCTCCAAAAATAAATGATCACATGTATATGATTAGTAGAATTATGAAAAAGGAGATAACATATACAATGAAGAAAGAATAGTGCCTAACCAAGCGGTGGCGCAGTGGATAGAGCGTCGGACTGGGATGCGGCTGACCCAGGTTCGAGACCCCGAGCTTGCCAGCTTGAGCGAGGGGCCCATCTGCTTGAGCAAAAGCTCATCAGCTTGGAACCAAAGTTGCTGGCTCCAGCAAGGGGTTGCTCAGTCCGCTGAAGGCCCGCGGTCAAGGCACATCTGAGAAAGCAATCAATGAACAACTAAGGTGTTGTGACAGCAATGAAAAAACTAATGATTGATGCTTCTCACCTGTCTCCATTCCTGTCTGTCTGCCCCTATCTATCCCTCTCTGTGACTCTCTCTCTGTCCCTGTAAAAAAATAAATAAATAAAAAAATAAAAAAAGAATAGTATTTTTAATAAATGGTGTTAGGAAAACTAAAGCCAGAGGCAAACAAATAAAACTGGACCCCTATCTTATTCCACATACAAAAATAACCTCAAAATAATAAAAGACTGAACATAATACCTGAAATCAGAAAACTCCTAGCATGGGTTAAGATTTTTGACATTAGTTCTAGAAATGAATTTTTTATTTTGACACAAAAGTGAAGGCAACAAAAGCAATAATAAACATGCCAGGCAATATCATACTAAAAAGCTTTTGCACAGTAAAGGAAACCAGCAAAATGCAAAGGTAACCAATGTAATGGGCAAAAATATTTGAAAATTATATACCTGATAATGGGTTCATATACAAAATATATAGCAACTCTTATAATTCAATAGCAAAAAAGCAAACAATTGGTTTTAAAAATGGGTAGAGAACCTGAATAGATATTTTGCAATAATAGGTATATGAATGACTAATAGGAACATAAAAAGGTGCTCACCATCACTAATCTCAGGGAAATGCAAGTTGAAACTGCAATATCACCACGTGTGTTAAATTGGCTAACCTAAAAAAGACAAGCAATAACATCCTTATTGGCAAGGATGCAGAAAAAAGGTTAACACTTGCATGTTGTTAGTGGGTATGTATATTGGTGCAGTCACTATAGAAACAGTATAGAAGTGCCTCAAAAAATTAAAAACAGACCTATCATATGACCCACCTATAGGACATGAAAACAGACTATCAGAGAGATATTCATATTCTCACATTCATGGCAACATTATTCACAACAGCCAAAATATGGAAACAACCTGTTTATAAAGGGATGAATGGATTAAGAGAGGTACATATACAATAGAATATTGTTCAGCTATGAGAATGAAGGAAATCCTGTCATCTGTGACAACATGGGTTTACCCTGAGGGTAACACTAAGTAAACCAGACAGATAGAGATAAATAATGCATTATATTACTTATATGTGCAACCTTAAAAAAAAAGATGAAAGATTTATGTGATCTGAAGAGAATTCAGAGTAAAGCATAGAAAACACAGTCAATAATATTACAATAAATAAGTATGATGCCAGATGGGTACTGAAATATCAGGGAGGACATTTTGTAAAGTATATGATTGCCTAACCACCATGGAATACCCATGAAACTAATACAAAATGATGTTTAATGTAAACTGTAATTAAAATTAAGTTTTTTAAAAAAGGAAACTGTCAAACAGACAGCAGAAATGTGGTTGTCAAGGGCTGGGGTATGCAGAGTTTGGTACAAAAATATAAACTTTTAGCTATAAGATGAACAAGTCCAAAGAGTTAATGTAAAACATAGAGATTACAGATGATAATACTGCATTGTATCACTGAAATTTGCTAACAGGGTATAATTTAAATGCTTTTACAGAAAAAAATGTGAGATGATTGATGAACTAGGCTGAGTGAATACTTTTATAATGTATAGTATATCAGACCACTATGATGTAGACTTTAATATCTTGCAATTTTATCTGTAAGTTATATGTCAATAAAGTTGAAATAAAAATAAAAATAACAGGTTTAGACGCAAAAAATTAATACTTTTGTATCTGGAAGTAGAATTATTACATCAAATTCATTTCACTTAAGATATATAAATGAAATGGTATAAAGAAGAAAAATATTTTTAGATCTTAAATATGATTTTTATTTAAATTTGCATAAATCTTTACATAAGACTAATAAATTGCATAAATGATAAACTTTTCTGACAGGGTGATTATGTTTTTGCTGTTTGCATATTACCTATCTATTTGAATTCTTTGAGTGGTAATTATAGTATTTATTATGTATGAAATATTTTTCATATTCTATAAAGTTTTATTGTGTCAAACTGTCAGAAATCACATTAAACTGAAATATTAGTTATTTGATGTTTTTATTTTTAGAGCTATGTGAGAAATAATTTTAAGCATCATTCCCTAAGAGTTGGCAAGTCACATGAAGGTTCAACACTTTGAAAACTAAAAATTTAGCCATCTGTTTCCAGTCAGGGCACACAAGAGAAGTGCCCATCTGCTTCTCTACCCTTCCCTTTTGCCTTCCTCTCTCTCTCTCTCTCTCTCTCTCTCTCTCTCTCTCTCTTCCCCTCCTACAGCCAAGGCTCCACTGGAGCAAAGTTGGCTCGGGCAGTGAGAACAGCTCCATGTCCTCTGCCTCAGGCACTAGAATGGCTCCTGTGGCAACAGAGCAACATCCCAGATGGGCAGAACATTACCCTCTGGTGGGCATGCCTGGTGGATCTTGGTCCAGCACATGCGGAGTCTGTGTGACTGCCTCCAGGTTCTAACTTTGGGGAAAAAAAAATTAGCCATCTTCTAAAGAACTTGCTATTTTGTCATCATAGATTAAGTTTTAAAAGATATTTTATTATTTCTACAAGTGTTTTATTTAATATTTGTTCATTCATTAAGCTTTAATATTCATATGCTATGCCCCACACTTGTTAATAACCATTATCATGGGTTCATTTTAACAGTGTTATCAATATAAATTATATTTCATTGAAAAGTTTTATAAGCATCTCTAAATAAAATAAAGAGCATGAACTTAGTACAATTGTTCTTTTCTAGTAGGATCTTGATATACAGAGGATTAAGGAGAAGCAAGAGTTATCAAAAATACATTCCTATTTTGAAGAACTTTATATCAGTAGGTGCTGTCTTATCAATATTTATATTAAAATGTGATAAATTTAACATAAGTCTGATTTTCTAAATAATTGTCTCTAAGATTTTATTCAGCTATTACCTCATTCTCCTGCAGTGAGAAAATTTGATTGCAAAGTAGTATTTATGAAGTCTGTTGCAGGTGAAGCTCCCTAGGATTTAAACATCCAGAGTATGAGTATTATACCTAAACATGTCTCCGATCTACATGTTTGAATATTAAGAATGAAAACATAAAAGACCAACTAAAATTCTACTATAAATACTTGCAAATTATATAATAGCATTAGTAAGTAATTGTTTAAAAATATGTTATTGTTTTCCTTATTTGAAGACTTAAGACTACAGTGGATGCCTGCCACAAATTCTGAAACATTTTAATTTAATTGATTAATTAAAAATGTTTACTAAGCACTTACCTACAGAAGGAAACCATAAATGTACTCCACAGAGGTTCAAAACAGAAATAGAGAAGTCACCTGAAAAAGAGAGTCCACGGAGACACTGTCAACAATGAATATGTTAACATGTGTATAGATAGGATTATTAGCCATAGTTAGTACAGTGCACTCAAGAAATCATAATCATCTAATTCTATATGTTTAAAATAAACAGATTCAGATAATTGCTAGTAAAATAGGGCTGTGGAAGCATTTGGTTATTCCTGCAAAGTGTTTTAAAAATTTCTTTTCTTTTAATTTAAATCTTATTAGGGAGGGTGGAAGGGACTAGATAGAGTACTAAAGGAGGATTTTATTGAAACTTCAAAGGTCTTAAAAACTATTTTATGTTTTAATTTGAATACTTTGAAATACTCTCTAGCTCATAGAAGTCCCAACTATATCCTGCTGCCTTACATCTGGCCAGCCAAACTATTACTTTTTTGTTGTTGCTTTATAATAAGACCACCCTACTATAGTGAGTTGAATGCGCCACTTAACATTTAAGTTCCCCAACTACCCTCATAATGATTCTAGTTTACCAAGTGCTCTTCCAATTTCTCCCTTCAGGAAGAGTAAAGGTTGATTGTGTGTCCTTCTAGTATTCTGGTCTGTGTGACAAGTTATTGTAAAACATTCCCAGTTATGATGCTATTTTCCCTACTAAGGTTTACTTAGGAGCAGATGATTTCTTTCTTTTCTTCTTTTTAATTGAGAGAGGCAGGAGAGAGAGATAAGGACATGGAACCACTTCTCTTGCTCCAGGAGGATGCTCCAACCAACTGAGCTATCTGGCCAGGACTTAATTTCTTTTTTATTTTCAGAGAGACAGAGAGAGGACGGGAGAGAGAGGAGAGGAGGAATGGAAGCATTCATTTGTTGTTTCACTCAGATGTGCACTTACTGGCTGCTTCCTGTGTGTGCTATGACTGAGGATTGAACCCAGAACCTTGTTGTTTCAGGACAATGCTCTTAATCAACTGAGCAACCAACCAGGGTTAGACGCTTTCTTGATTAATCAAATTCAGTTTTCATGAACTGAAGAATTCCCAGACTATTTGATAGTTATATCCTTGCAAATAAGTACATGTGTATTCTGATGTTTTCTTCTTTAGTACTGGCCATTCTTTTAGGTAATCTGTGGGCAAATCAAGAAAGAGCACTTTAGATAAGCTTTTAAAGTAGAAAACTGGATATAATCTTTGAATCCTTATAGCAACACTACTAACATTCCAACTTTTACAAATGTAATATTGTTTCTTTTTGCTTATTTTTAATTTGCTAGAGCTTTACACTTAATTAAGGAAAGTGAATGATGGATATGGAAAGGAGATTGTATCTAAAAGTTCAGCAAAGCCAAAACATGGACTAAAATACTCTCTAAGTTAACTCTTCCACACAACCAGTCATCTCAGTCTAAAGCACATTTTAATATTGGAGTAAAACTGAGCCTTTAAATAAAAATAGAAACTGTAGTTTACATTTCTCAAGGGTGATGATTAAGTGTATAAGCAGCCTGTGGTATTAGGAAAAGTGCTATGAGACAACATAAAAAAAATGTAGACAGAAAAAATATGATGGCTTTAAGTAATAGTCAGGAATAAAATGTTTTTTACTTAATAATTTCTTTAGGAGTAGGCCCTATATTTTCCTGACTGTTGGTGCAATCAGACATAATTTGAAAATTCCTGTCTCTAATAAATTATATTTTGACTACATAAAATTTCAGTTACCAAGTTTTGGTGAAAACGTTGATTTGATTGCTTGAGCAAAGGAAATGCTACAGGAACCCATTGTATCTTGTTTATACTAAAATTCTTATTGGTAAAAAGTAGTTACTTCAAGTTAATTACACTACAGTATAGATTTAAAAATGTTCTTTTTTGAAAATTTTTCTTACATTCAGGGAAAATGAAAGGTTGCCAATGCAAAATAGTAATATTGATTTTACTGAGTAGTTTTGTATGTAAATTCTTTAGGAAAATATTTTGTATTTTAGTAAATCTTTCTTCATTAGTACTCATAAACTTGAGTAAAAATGGGTTGTGTTCATAAAAAACCCAGAGAGAAATTATCTCACTTGCCTTCTCAATAAAAACAATACTATTAAATGAATAAAAAAGTACCACAGAAGATTATAGTAATTTTTATTTTTTTCTATAAGACTGTTTGAAGAGAATTAGGAAAACTTTTGGCTTCTCACTTCAAATATGAAAAATAAGGGAGTTAAGGAACACAATTACATAAGTTTAAAGAGATTCCTGTAGCATTTCTCTCACATAGATCTTTTTCTGTGACTAGGACACACAAATTCAATTAAGGGACATATCAAAAGAATAACTGTGGTGAGTTATAATACACAATATTTTGACTAAGATTCTATAAATATGAGAAAAAAATAGAAAGTATACTTGTGCATTAATGTACTCATTAATTAAAAAATATTTATAGGAATAACCAGGTTGGTTAGAATTGTTCCAGAGCACAAAGCTGCTGGTTTGATCCTGGATCAGAGCACACACAGAAACAGCTCCATGTTACTGTAAATCTCTTTTTCTTCTCTCTCGCCAAAATCAATAAATTTAAAACAATTTTTACAAATATTTGTAGAAAGCTATTTTGTGTAAGCAATGAGTTATGAGCTAGAAATGTCCCATATTAATTAAAATTAGGTCAACAAGTATATTGTCCATGGCAATCTATTCAACAGAAGTATCATACACTTTATTCATAAATATTTTAAAAGATATTTTTAGAGCAGTTTTAGGTTCACAACAAATGGAGAGGGAAGAACAGAGATTTCCCATATACCCTTTGCCCCCACTTATATATAGCTTTCCCCATTATCAACATTAGTCAACAGAATAATAGTACATGATTATTATTAATATAATGTTTACCAAAGGTGAACCTACGTTGATATATCATAATGACCCAATGTTCATAGTTTACATTACAGTGCACTCATAATGTTGCACAAATAACATGTGTACATTATAAGTTCTTACAGAGCATCTTTACTCTCCTTGTCTTTAAAATTTAAAAAATAAAGTGTCCTTTATTTAAATAAAGATTAAAATAAATATTTAGTGGGAAAGAACTTCTACATTTAAGTGGATTATTAAGTAACCAACAACAATTGGAGAGTTATACATTTAAAAGTGTGCTTGAACAAAATTTATGTTATCAAGCTCTGACTGAAATTGCATGATTTTCTATTATAAGGAAAATCTTAAAAGAAGAGTTGCAAGGCCCTGGTTGGTTTGCTAAGTGGATAGAGCATTGGCACTCCATACGGACATCCCAGGTTTGATTCCTGGTCATAGCATACAAGAGAAGTGACCATTTGCTTCTTTACCCAGCTCTCTCCCCTTTCTCTCTATCTTCCCCTCCTGCAGCCAGTGGCTCAATTGGTCTTAGCATCAGCCATAGTTGCCGAGGGTGGCTCAGTTGATTCAAGGATGGGCCTCAGATGGGGGTTATAGGGTAGGTCCTGGTCAGGGTGCATAAGTAAGTGTGTCTCACTATATCTCTTCCTCTTACTTAAAAAAATAAAAAGAAGAGTTGCAAGTGTTTTCAACTGACTGATAATTTTGCTATCTCTTTTACCCCACCTAGTAAACAATAGTATATGCTAAAGGAGTAGTATTATTTTATCATGTGTTATTATATATTATATTAGCTGGTGAATACCAAATAAATAATAATTTGCAAAGAACTTAATAATATTTTTTAAAAATATTCCTATATACTCCTGGAAACTAAACCAATTTAAACTAGAATCCATTAGATTGTGAAATATTTTGAGAACATTCAGAGTATTTTAGAATTTTTTATTCATGGTGTTTAATTACTTATTGTATTAAATAAAAGGTTTAAAATCTTGGTTTTATATTTTGCAACAATATTAAAACTATATATATTTACCTAATCCTTACTATATTCCAGTAGGCACAAGACAAAACAGGAAATAACACATTGCTTTAGATAAAATTTTGTTATTTATTTAGAAAAGTTCTTACATTGCTTTAGTTGAAAACAGAAAACAAGCAAATATAAACATAGATGTGCTATATGCAATGTAATGACAATTACTAAGAAGAAATTTAATAGAGGATAATGTGCACATGGCAATAGAGACATTTTATATAGTATGATCACTTAGAATGATTTATGGTGCAGTACCAAAGCACCCCAAAATCTCAGTGGATTATTTATTTATTTACTTACTTATTACTAAAATTACATATCCACTGTTGGTTTTTTGGTAGTTCTGTTTTTACTCCAGCACTCAGAGAAGGCTTTCCTGATAAGTTTTTTGAGTAAAGTTTGAAATGATATCACACAGTAAGTCAGAGATAGGGAAAAGCAAATAAAAGGCCTTGAAGTAGAAGTATGTTTGGCACTTTTATGCAACTTCCCAGAAGTCAGTGTTACCTGAATTCCAAAAGAATAGTCCTCTAGGAAATGAAATCTGCGTCATAAGTCTGGGCTAGTTCATGTGTAGACATGATGTGAGGTGGAGAACAGAAACACTAGATTTTATCTTGAACATATGAGGACTCATTGCACAAAAAGAATTATAATTTGATTTACTATTTCAAAGTAATTATTTAAACAGCAGTGTTGAGAAAAGATTATATAATATTAAAGTACTAATTTGAAGGCTATTCCAAGTGAGCTCTGATGTTGCCTTCGTCAAAAGTAACAGCATAGATACAGTGAAAGAGAATCAGATTTTGCAGCTAAAGTAATAGATTTCTGAAGGATCAGATGTGAGTTTGAGAAAAAGAGGACTACATTATAATGCCTGGTTTTTGGTTTAATAAACTTTAAGAATTTATTTCTCATTCATTGAGATATACAAGAATGAAAAAGAGACAACATTGGAGACTGAAATAAATAGTTAAGATTTAGTTATATTGTTTCAGCTTTGTATTAAAGTTCCATATAGAAATATGGAGTCATACTGGAAATAAAATTTTGAAGTTTAAGAAAAAGCTCTGAAATAGAATCAATTTAGGAATATCCATGAAAAAAAAAAAAACGAAACAAAGATATTTTAAAGTCCTAATGTTATATGAGATCACCTAGAGTAACTGTAGATCAAGAGAAAAAAAACTTTTTCAAGAATTGGTCACTGAAGTCAAGAAGATAAAAAGTAATTAGGAATGAACACTGAGAAAGAAGAGTTAGAAAGGTGAGAAGAGAAACAGGTGAGTCTGTAATTCCACCAGCAAAGGGGGAAAAATGTTTCAAGTAAGAAGGTGTCTCATATACTGTACGTACATAAGGATAAGAACAGAGAACTGCACAATTGATTTACAATGCTAATTAGAAGTTCTTTATAAGCACATATTAATAAAATACTCAAAATTCTCACCTATGATACTCTGTAGACTAAAGTAATAAAAATATTATGAGAAGTCATAACAGACAATAGTATAACTTCTCAATACATAAAATGCATTACTTAATGTCTAAAAAATGTTTTGTTTTAATTTAATTTGGTCTGTCATGTTAATAAATAATTCCTAACCAAATCAACTATTTAGAAAGCCCTAGATTTAATAGAGAAAAATGATTTACTGTGTATTTTGTGCACCTGATTAGTAAGGTGTTATGAACAAAAAAAATAAAGTCCTTGATTAATGGAGCTCATCATTCTCTTTGCACAGAAGGCTAGCTTGCTTTCCATTATACACATTCTTCTACAAGAATACAATCTTTATACACTGTATAATTAAAAATAGCTTGAAAACGTTCTATTTTTAAGAAACTATATTTAAAAAAATACATTTAAGTTTATAGAAAAAGTGAGTGAAAAGTACAGAGATTTCCCAGATATTACCTCTACCACACATGCACAGCCTCCTCTATTATCAACATCACCCACTGGAGTGGTACATTTGTTACAATTGATAAACCTACACTGACATGTGTCATTATCACTCAGAGTTCACAGTTTGCATTACAGTTCACTTTTGGTGCTGTGCATTCTATGGGTATGGAAAAATATCTAATTACATTTATCCATCATTATAATATCATACAGAGAAGTATTACTGCTTTAAAAAAATCTTTTGTACTCTGCTTTTTTTTGTTTGTTTTTACAGGGACAGAGAGTCAGAGAGAGGTACAGATAGGGACAGACAAACAGGAACGGAGGGAGGTGAAAAGCATCAATCATCAGTTTTTCATTGCTGTTGCACCACCCTAGTTGTTCATTGATTGCTTTTTCACACGTGCCTTGACCGCGGGCCTTCAGCAGACTGAGCAACCCCTTGCTGGAGCCAGCGACCTTGGGTCCAAGCTGACGAGCTTTTTGCTCAAACCAGATGGGCCCACACTCAAGCTCGGGGTTTCGAACCTGGGTCTTCTGCATCCCAGCCCAATGCTCTATCCACTGCGCCACCGCCTGGTCAGGCTGTACTCTGCTTATTTATCCCTCTACCTTGTCATCCAACTACCAACAACCACTGATCTTTAATATAGTTTCACATTTTTCAAAATTTCCTATAGTTGGAATCATACAAATATGTAGGCTTTTCAGATTGGCTTCTTTTACTTAGAAATACACATTTGAGTGTTCTCCATGTCTTTTTATAAGTTTATAGCACATTTATTTTTAGTGTTGAGTTATATTCTATTGTCTTGGTACTATAGATACACAAATATTTTGATTGGTTCCAAGTTTGACAATTATGAATACAACTACTATAAATATTCATACACAAGTTTTTATGCGAACATACTTTTTAACTTCTTTGGGTAAATACCAAGAAATACAATCTCTGAATCATATGGCAAGAGTATGCTTAGGTTTGCTAGAAACTGCCAAACTCTCTTCCAAAGTGTGATACCATTGTGCATTCTTTCCAGCAATGAATGGAGTTTCTGCTCTTGCGCATTTCCACCAGTACTTGATGCTGTCAGTATTCTGAATTTTTAGTATTCTAATAGGTGAGTAGTGGTAGCTCATTGTTTCTTTGACCCACATTTCTTTAATGACATATGAGTGGGCCATTATTTCATATGTGTATCTATCATCTATCTTCTTTGGTGAAGTGTCTTTAAGATCTTGAACCTACTTTTTTATCAGGTCATTATTTATGTATTGTTGAATTTTAAGTTCTTTGTACTTTTTAGATAATAGTCCTTTGTCAGATATATCTTTTACAAATATTTTCTTCAAGTCTGTGGCTTATCTTATAATTTACTTGACATTGTCTTTCAGAGAGCAGAAGTTTTAAAATTTAGTGTCCAATTTATCAATTATTTTTTTATGAATTATACCTTTAATGTAGCATCTAATAGTGATTATCATACCAAAGTCCATCTAGCATTTCTCCTATCTTATCTTCTAGGAGTTTTAGAAGATAAGTCTGGGATCCATTCTGAGTGAGTGAGTAAGTTATTTATTTATTTATAAAGGGTATATTACAAACTGACTATGTAAATTGAGGTCCTGGCTGGTTGTTTATGTAGTGAGCATCGTCTTGATATGCCAAGGTTAAGGGTTACATCCCCAGTCAGGGAACATGCAAGAATTAATGCATACATAAGTAAAATAACAAATTTATGTCTTGTTCTCTCTCTCTCTCTCTCTCTCTCTCTCTCTCTCTCTATATATATATATATATATATATATATATATATATATATAAACAATTAAAAATTTTTAGAGATTTCAAGATGGTGACAGAGTAGGCAGACATTCCAACTGCCACCTCGCAGGACCAAATTGGATTACAACTTAATTTAAGAACAATCATGTTAGCCCAGGCTGGTTGGCTCAGCAGTAGAAAGTCTGCCTGGCATGTGGAAGTCCTGGGTTCGATTTCTGACAATGGCACAAAGGAGAAGTGCCCATCTCCTTCTCCACCATTTCCCCTCTTTTTCCTCTCTATCTTTCTCTTCCCCTTCCACAGCCAAGGCTCCACTGGAGCAAAGCTGGCCGGTGCACCAAAGATGGCTCCATGGCCTCTGCCTCAGGTGCTAGAATGACTCCAGTTGCAGCAGAGCAATACCCCAGATGGGCCAAGCATCGCCTCCTGGTGGCCATGCCAGGTCGATCCCTGTCGGGTGCATGTGGGAGTCTGTCTGCCTGCCTATCCTCCCTTCTGCTTTTCACTTTGGAAAAATACAAAAAAATATTAAATAAATAAAAAGAATGATCATCTTGAAAAACAAACTTTGGACTATATGAAGTGAAGTTTGTAACTGAGGATCACCGAAGAAGCCACACCAAGACTGGTAAGAAGGCCAGAGATGCGGAAAGGGCTGCCGCACTCCCAAGAGGGACTCTCATTGCAAGGAGGGTCGCCCTGAGAGATGTGGGTTCTCAGCCCAAGCCTTGGAGCACCAGCCCAGAGCCCCAGAACCTAGAAGAGGCACCCACACAGCATTTGGCGATAAAAAGAGCCAAGGATACTGACTATAGAAAAGGACAAGACCTCTTGGAGGCACAGAAAATCATTCATAGCCACTTACCCAGGACTCCTGTGGGGGAGGGCTGAGAGGTCTAGAGTTGCATGAGAAGAATGTGAGGTTGCCTCAGGAAGAGACAGTGTGGGGACAGTCACCGCATCTTCAATACTGCAGTTGCCATCTCTCTTGAGTAGAGCAGTCCCCTCTGAGGTTATCTGCCTGAGTGAAAGCAAGTGCCTTGCCCTTGGGAGTCTTTCCTACCCCACCCTATGGAGACTGGGTCATTCTGAGAAGCATGAAAACATGGGGTCCTGTCAGTGATTCAGTTTTCTGATGTTGAGGCCAGAGCTTTCTCTGCACACCCCTGAGTCTATGAGTCTATGAATGGTGCCTTTGCCTCACAGGAGATTCTACTGAAATCTCCTGTACTGAGAACAGACCACTTCTCTGGGTCTCAGAGGCCACACACACTGGACTTTTGGGGGTCACACCCTACTGAGGTCTGAAAAAAGTCTGGACAGACTGACACCTGAGGCCCAGACACACCCATCACCCTTTCTAATCCCTGAATTACCATGGGCTTTAGACACTACCAAAGGTTTTTTCCAGTGCCTGAGACCAACAAGCAACCAGGAGACAGAAGCTGCAGGAGGTGGGACTCAGAAAATCTTGCTCTTTTACGTGGACCTTACCCCAGGTCCAGTGTGGGTAAAAGCCAGCCTAGATATGCAGCTTGGTATTTCTATGTGCACCTGGTCCCAACAGAGGCAGCCACAAACCCTGGATTGCTTTGAGCTCCAAAAAGGTGATGAGGGCCAGTCACAGACAGTGTCTCGCATTTTTTTCTGCTGGGTTTCCTCCAGAGAGGCCCAGAGTCAGCACACCAGTGGCTAACAGTGGAGAGCACTGACTAAGGACCTAACAACCCTTCTAGTGGCATATCCTCAGAAATGGTTCCTCACACTTGGCCCAGTGGATAGGGTGGAACTTTATAGTCAGCTATAGCATGGGTGCTGGATATTCTGTCCTGCTGGGCTAGATACCACAGGAGAAAAGGAGAGAGGCTAGGAGCACAGACACTTAAAGTGCAGGCTCCTGTGAACCTATTGTTGGATCTGGTTGAGGGGTTTAGCCACTTGTTGGGGAGGCACAGTCAGCCCCAGGAGAGGAGTCTCTCAGTTTTCCTCCTTGAGACCAGGGTGTGAACAGTTGTAAAAATGTCTGCAAAGGGGACTGTCAGCAACACTTGATCTAAACCTGCTACTCACCTTGCTGAGAAGAAATGAAATTAGAGTATCCAGCAGTGACTGAGTAATTTGGCTCTGGAGTAGGGGCCACTTTTCCCATACTGAGCTCCTAACCAAGAAATCACTGAACTACAATGTCCCACTAACATATTCCCAACATAAACTGTCCAAACTCACCAAGTTTACAACCTGTAGAGGGGTTGATTGGGTGAGACCAGTCTAATTCCACAGTACAATCTTTTTACAGAAAACTCTGTGAGAAGATCAGGCAACTGCAAGAGGAGGTGGAGCAGTTGAAAAGTGGAGGCAGAGGACACAAGAAGGCAGCTGAGTGGGCAGATGCATAGACTTCCAGCTCACACCACCAAACTGGATTACAAATTAATTTAGAAACATCTAGCATGAAAAAATCAACTCTGGACTACAAGAACTGTTCTCAAAATCCAAGGAGCAAAGAAGCCACACTGAGCCTGGTGGGAAGTGCTGAGGAGTGATAAGCCTCCCCAGCTTATAGAAAGAAATGGGTGGGGGTGATGCTGAGAACCCAGAAAGGCTCTCAAATTAAGGAAAACAATAGAAAATATCACTTACAACCACTTGCCAGGGGACAAGGGAACAAGGTGTGTTGAAAGAGCTAGCTTGTTTTCCAAAAGAAAGGGGGAGAGAGAGACAGCCTGTGACAAACAGTGAAATGAATGGGAGGACCTGAGCAGTGGGACTAATCCAGTGCAGAAGCAGCCATACCTGGAGGAGGTGTTGGAGGTAGCCATTACAAGGGGAGGGATTGACCCTTCCACAGAACACAAGACTAAAGTGGTTCTGGGTCAATCTTCTCAAGATATCTCTCCAGCTCCAGTCAGAAGAAAAAAAAAAAGACACAGCTGAAAACAAGAAGTGGGGAGGAGGAGCAGTAACTCAGGTCTCCATGGAGATCTGAGATTCACCTTCCCCTCCTGAAGTGTAAAAAACACCCTGCCCCCAGAGAGAGAGTAGCTGGCAGATCAAGTGTTCAGAATCTCAGGTTATACCCATCGCATTTCTGGATACAGTTTTAAATAATCCCCCTGCTGAGATCAGTTAAGAAAACTGAGAAGAAAACAAAGAAATCAAGACTTCAAAGGGGCTCTGTTAGAAGAGCCAAATTCCACAGTGGATTACAAACAACAGCTGAAGCCAACCCAAGAAAACCTAGAAATAACAACTCAAAATTGGAGGCCAACAACACCAAGCCTAGAGCCTAGATTCAATCAGCTCTACAAACAACACACCCAAACACACAGACATAATGAGAAGACAGAAAAGTGCAATCTAAATGAAACCACAAGAGAATCCTCCAGGAAATGAACTGAGCGATATGGAAATAACCAAACTTCCAGATGCAGAGTTTAGAATAATGATTGCTAGGATGCTTAGGGATCTTAGAACAATAATGGATGGTCATTATGAACACCTAAATAAAGAGATAGCAAGTATAAAAAAAGGACATTGAAATATTTTAATAAATGAGTCAGAGATGACAAATACAATACCAGAAATGAAGATAAAAATGGAAGGAATTAAAAGCAGGATGGATGAAGCTCAGGATCACATCAGCGAGTTGGAAGACAAGATGAACAAAGGCATGGAAGCAGAGCAGAAAAAAGAAAACAGAGTCAAAATTCTGAGAAAACTCTGAGAGCTCTGTGACAACATGAAGAGAAATAACACCCGCTTAATAGAGGTTCCTGAAGAAGAAAAAGAACAAGGGATAGAAACTGTATTCAATAAAATCATAGCTGAAAACTTTCCTAAATTGATGCAAGGAAGTTCAAGAAGCATAGAGATCTCCATTAAAGAGAAACATAAAGAACCGTACACTAAGACACATCATAATTAGAATACCAAAGCTAAGTGATAAAGAAAAATATTAAAAGCTGCTAGAGAAAAATGGCTATCACCTACAAAGGAGTACCCATAAGGATGATGTCAGACTTCTCAACAGAAACACTTGAGGCTAGAAGGGAATGTCAAGAAATATTCAAAGTAATGCTGAACAAGAGCCTAAAACCAAACTACTTTATACAGCAAGGTGATTATTTAAAACTGAAGGAGAAATAAAAAGCTTCCCAGACAAAAGAAACCTCAAGGAATTTATTACAACAAAATCAATGCTGCAGAAAATGTTAAGGGGCCTGATGTAAACAGAACAAAGTGGGAAAAAAATATAGCAAAAGAGGAATACACCTTTAAAATATAAAATGGCAATAAACAAATACATAACAATAATAACCTTAACTGTAAATGGATTAAATGATCCAATCAAAAGACATAAGGTAGCTGCATGCATAAAAAAACAGGACCTGTACATATGCTATCTACAAGAGACACATCTTAAAACAAAATATGCACATAGACTGAAGGTAAAAGAATGAAAAAACAATGTAATTCAAGTGGAAATAAAAAAAAAAAGCTGGGATAGCAATACTTATATCAGACAAAATGAACTTTAAAATAAGGGCTATAGTAAGTGTAAAGAAGGTCACTACATAATAATAAAGGGAGCAATCCATCATGAAGATATAACCATCATAAATATCTACACACTTAATACAGGAGCTCCTAAATATATAAAGCAGACTTTGATGGATTTAAAGGCCAAGATCAACTAACAATAGTAGGAGATTTCAATACCCCACTTACATCACTACATAGATGCTCAAGAAAGAAAATTAACGCAGTCCTGAGAGAGCAGTTCATAACATTACAGGCATTCCTTAAGAAGCTTGAAAAAGCGCAAATAAACAACCTAACCCTTCATCTAAAAGAACTTGAAAAACAACAGCAAATAAGGCCCAGGAGTAGCGGAAGAAAGAAAATACTAAGGATCAGAGTGAAAATAAATGACATAGAGGCTAAAGAAACAATACAGAGGATCAATGAAACCAAGAGCTGGTTCTTTAAAAGGGTAAACAAGATCGATGAACCATAACGAGACTAACCAAAAAAAGAAGAGAGAGGACACAAATAAAGAAAATTAGAAATGAGAGTGGAGAAATAACAACCGACGCAACAGAAATACAAAATATTGTAAGAAAATACTATGAAGAACTGTATGCCAAAAAATTAAACAACCTAGGTGAAATGGACAAATTCCTTGAAAAATACAATCTTCCAAAAATCAACCTGGAAGAATCAGAAAACCTAAATAGACCGATTCAACAAAAGAGATTGAAACAGTTGTCAAAAAGCTCCCAGCCTGACCAAGCGGTGGCGCAGTGGATAGAGCGTTGGACTGGGATCCGGAAGACCTAGGTTCGAGACCCTGAGCTCGCCAGCTTCAGAGCGGGCACATCTGGCTTGAGCAAAAGCTCATCAGCTTGGACCCACGGTCGCTGTCTCCAGGAAGGGATTGCTCGGTCTGCTGTAGTCCTGCGATCAAGGCACGTGTGAGAAAGCAATCAATGAACAACTAAGGCGTTGCGATAGCAACGAAAAACTAGAGATTGATACTTCTCATCTCACTAAATTCCTGTCTGTCTGTCCCTATCTATCCTTCTCTCTGACTCTCTCTCTTTCCCTGTTAAAAAAAAAAAAAAAAAAAAAAAAAGCTCCCAAAACACAAAATCCCTGTGCCCAGTGGATTCACTGGTGAATTCTACCAAATATTCAAAGAAGAACTAACTCTTATCCTTCTCAAGCTATTGCAAAAAATTCAAGACGAATAAACACTACCAAGTTACTTTCATGAGGCAAGCATAATTCTGATTCCAAAACCAGGCAAAGATAATACAAAGAAAGAAAATTACAGGCAAATGTTTCTAATGAATTTATATGCTAAAATCCTCAACAAAATATTAGCAAACCACATCCAGCAATACATGAAAAAAATCATACACCATGATTAAGTGGGATTTATTCTAGGGAGGCAAGGATGGTACAACATTCGTAAATCAATTAATGTGATTCACCACATAAACAAAAGGAAGGAGAAAAACCACATAATAATTTCAATAGATGCAGAAAAAGGATTTGATATAATCCAGCACCCATTTAAGATGAAAATTCTTAGCAAAGTTGGAATACAGGGAAATTACCGCAACATGATAAAGATCATTTATAACAAACCCACAGCCAACATCCGAACCTTTGTCAAAAATGAAAAGGAATTTCTCTAAAATCAGGAACAAGGCAGGGATGTCCCCTTTCACCACTGTTATTCAATATAATACTGAAAGTCCTAGCTACAGCAATCAGACAACAAGAAAAAATAAAAGGCATCCCAATTGGAAAAGAAGTAAAACTATCATTATTTGCAGATGATATGATACTGTATATAGAAAACCCTAAAAGTTCAGTAAAAAAACCACAGGAACTAATAAATGAATTCAGCAAGATGGCAGGTATAAAATTAACACACAGAAATCACAGGCATTTTTATACACAAACAATAAAATGTCAGAAGGAGAAATTAAGGAAACAATCCCCTTCACTATTGCAATAAAAAAAGTAAAGTACCTAGGAGTAAATTTAACCAAGGAGGTTAAAGACTTGTACTCCAAAAATTATAAAACATTGGTAAAAACATGAAGGAAAACAAAAACAAGTAGAAGCATATTAGGAAGAATAAACATCATTAAAATGTCGATATTACCCAAAACAATTTATAAATTCAATGCAATACCAATTAAAATACCAATGATATACTTCAAAGATATAGAACACATATTCCAAAAATTTATATGGAACCGAAAAAGAACATGAATAGACTCAGCAATCTTGAAAAAGAAGAATAAAGTGGGAGGTATCACACTTCCTGATATCAAGTTATACTACAAGGCCAATGTACTCAAAACAGCTTGGTACTGGCATAAGAACAGGCATATAGATCAATGGAACAGAACAGATAACCCAGAAATAAACCCACATCTTTATGGACAATTGATATTTGACAAAGGAGGTAAGAGCATACAATGAAATAAAGACAATCTCTTTTACAAATAGTGTTGGGAAAACTGGACAGCTACTTACAAATAAATGAAACTAGACCACCAACTTACACCATGCATAAAAATTAACTCAAAATGGTTAAAGGACTTAAATGTAAGCCGTGAAATTATAAACATTCTAGAAGAAAACATAGGCAGTAAACTCTAACATCTATTGAAGCAATATATTAGCTGATTTATCTCCACAGGCAAATGAAATAAAAGACAGGATAAACAAATGGGACTATATCAAACTAAAAAGCTTTTGCACAGCTAAAGACAATATGAACAGAATAAAAAGACAAACCATACAATGGGAGAACATATTCAACAACACATCTGATAAAGTATATCAAAATTTATAATGAACTTGTAAAACTCAACACCAGGAAGACAAACAATCCAATTTAAAAAATGGGCACAAGAAATAAATAGACACTCTCCAAAGAGGACCTACAGATGACAGTTGGCATATGAAAAAATGCTCAACATCACTAATTATTAGAGAAATGCAAATTAAAACCACAATGTGATACCACCTCACATTATGAGTGCTGGCGAGGATGTGGAGAATGGGGAACCCTCCTGCACTGCTGATGGGAATGCAGATTGGTGCAGCCACTGTGGAAAACAGTATGGAGATTCCTCAAAAAATTAGAAAAGAAACTGCCTTTTGACCCTGGTATCCCACTTATAGAAATATATCCCAAGGACACCATATCACCGACTGAAAAAAAGATATGCAACCCCCATGTTTATGGCAGCATTGTTTACAATAATGAAGAGCTGGAAACAGCCCAAGTGTCTATCAGTGGATGAGTGAATTAAAAAGCACTGGTACATATATACAATGGAATACTATGGCACCATAAAAAAGAAGAAAATATTACCTTTTACAACAATATGGAGGTGCCTGGAAACTATTATGTTGAGTGAAATAAGCCAGGCAGAAAAAGAAAAATATTATATGACCTTACTCATTTGAGGAACCCAAGGAACATTGATAACAGAGGAAAGGAATAGACAGAGGAGGGATCAAAGGGACCTGAAGAAAAGAGGACAGAGGAAAAGGGGATGATAGGACGGGATAAACCTGAAGGGAAGGGGGGAGGGCTTATTAGGCAGGGGGATAAGGGAGATGTTGAGGCAAATATGTGGGAGGGGGGATGCAGTTAGGGTCATCCCAGAATCTATGTAGACACAATTAATTAAATAAATTTTACAAAATAGAATATAAAATAAAATAAAAATAAAAAAAGAAACACACACACACAAAAAGAAAAGTGGAGGCAAATCTTACAGAGCTTGGAACTTTTATAAGTTACCGTCATGCTTAAGCAGGAGGAAGCTGATCTTTATAAACTGGTTGATTCCTTGCACACTGCCCAGGCACAAGAAATGCAGACAGAACCACTGAACAGAACAGTAGCTCCACACAGGTAGCCCATGGCAGGTTACAAACAGTGGCTGATGTCAACCAAGAAGTCCTAGAACCAACACAACCAGTAGTGGGTGGGAGACAGCACTAACCCTAGAATCAGCTATCTACACAAGCAGTATACCCAAAGGAGGAGTTCAGCATGCACCAGCCACTGTGGAAAATAAATACTCCCAACAGGACAGGCACTGCACAGTATCTAATACACACGTTCAAGGTTGACCCATAGAGCCAGCCAGCCTAAAGGGATAACTACACCACTAAAGGACCAACTGCATTCAATATTCACATACAAGAGGGGGGAAAATACTACCCTCAAGAAACTTTTCTAGAGCAATGAAATCAGGTGGCTTCAAGGTCAGTACAACTGAGCCCATCTTCCTCATAAAGACACTACAACAAATTGCAGTCAAGCAGCACTCCCTAATACACATACAAATTGGGTAGAAAAGAAATGCAATTCAAAAGAATCAACAAGAGAAATCCCCATAAAAAGAACTAAATGAAATGAGAGTAACCAAACTACCAGATGCAGAGTTTAAAATAATGACTTTTAGAATGCTCAAGGATCTTAGAGCAACAATGGGTGGACATAATGAACACCTAAATAAAGAGATAGCAAGCATCAAAAAAGACATTGAAATAATAAAAAAAAACAGTCAGAAATAAAAGATACAATATCAGAAATGAAAATTGCACTAGAAGGAATCAACAGCAGGCTGGATGAAGCAGAGGATCAAATCAGCATTTTAGGGGACATGATAAACATAAGCACAGAAGCAGAAAAGCAAAAGAAAAAAAAACCTATTAAAAAAAGAGGCTTAAAAAGACTGAGGAAACTCTAAATGACCTCTGTGACACCATAATGAGAGACAGAGGTTCTGCATCATAAAGGCTCCTGAAAGAAAAGAGAATGAACTAAGGATAGAGAATCTGTTTGAAGAAATCACAGCTGAAAATTTTTCTTAATTGATGAAGGAAAAAGAATCAACACGTTCAGGAAATGCAGAGAATCTCATTAAAGAGGAACCCAAGGAGGCCTACACCAAGACACATTGTACTTAAAATGTCAGAGTTAAGAGACAAAAAAAGAATACTAAAAGCCACAAGAGAAAAGCAGTTAATTACTTATAGAGGAGTTCCATAAGGATGACATTTGACTTCTCAACAGAAACACTTGAGGCCAGAAGGGATTGGAAAGGAATATTCAAAGTGATGCAAGAAAAAAACCTACAAACAAGACTACGTCATCCAGTAAGTCTATCATTTGAAATTCATAAAGAAATAAAAAGCTTCCCAGACAAAAAAGACTCAGGGAATTCATTACAACCAAACCAGTATTGTAAGAAATGTTAAGAAGCCTGCTGTAAAAAGAACAAAGGAGAAAAAAAAATTGAAAGAAAGAGGATTGTAAATTTAAAGAATAAAATGGCCATAACTAAATACTTATTAATAATAACCTTAAATGAAAATGGATTAAATGCTCAAATTAAAAGACATAGAGCAGCTGCATGTATAAAAAAAATACAGGACCCATAGATATGCTGTCTACAAAAGTCCCACCTCAGAACAAAAGATGCACATAGACTGAAAGTGAAGGGATGGAAAAAAGTATTTTATGCAAATGGAAATGGAAAACAACGTGGGGTAGCAATACCTATATTTGACAAAATAGCCTTTAAATCAAAGACTATAATAAGGGATTAAAAAGGTCACTACATAATGTTAAAGGGAGCAATCCAAAAAGGGGATATAACCATTATAAATATTTATGTGCCTAATACAAGAGCACGTAAATATATAAAGCAGATTTTGATGGACATAAAGGGTCAGATTGACAGCAATATTATAATAGCATAGGATTTTAATATCCCACTAACATCAATAGATAGATCCTCCAGACAGAAAAATAGCAAAGAAACAGTGGCCTTAAATGACTCAGTAGATCAACTGAATTTAATTGATATTTTCAGAACATTTTACCCCAAAGCAGCAGAATATATATCTTTTCCAGTTCTCATGGTACATTGTCTAGAATAAATCACATGTTAGAACACAAAATATGTCTCAATAAATTTAAGAAGACTGATATCATATCAAGTATCTTCTCTGATTACAATGGCATAAAACTAGAAATCAACTACAATAGAAAAACTGAAAAAAACACTCAAACACTTAGAGGCAAAATAGCATGCTATTAAATAACTAATAGGATAACATTGAGATTAATAAAGAAATAAAAAATTTCCTTAAAACAAATGAAAATAAACATACAACAATTCAAAATCTTTGGGAAAGAGCAAATATAGTTCTAAAAGGAAGTTTATAGTATTATAGACATACCTTAAGAAATGAGAAAAAGCTCAAATAAACAACTTAACCCTGCACTTAAAAGAACGAGAAAAAGAACAACAAATAAATCCAAGGAGAACTAGGAGGAAGGAAACAATAAAGATCAGAGTGGAAATAAATGACATAAAGGCTAAAAAAATACAAAAGATCAGAGAAACCAAGAGCTGGTTCTTTGAAAAGGAAAACAAGATTGACAAACATTTAATCAGAGTTATTAAAAGAGAGAGAGAGAGAGAGGATTAAAATAAATAAAATTAGAAATGAAAGTGGAGAATTAACACTGGCAGAATTTCAAACAATTCTAAGAAAATACTATGAAGATATATATGCCCAAATAATTGAACAACCTAGGCAATAAACTCTTAGAAACATACAGTTTTCAAAATTCAATCTGGAAGAATCAGAAAACCTAAACAGAACGATTACAACAAATAAAATTGAAACAGTTATCAAAAAACTCTAAAAGTCTTTGACCATATGGCTTCACAGGTGAATTTTACCAAACATTCAAAGAAGAACTAACACCTATCCTTCTCAAGCTATTTCCAAAATTTCAAGGGGGAGGAAGACTTACAAGATCCTTTTATGAGGCAAGCATTATCCTCATTCCAAAACCTGGTAAAGACACTACAAAGAAAAAAACTGTAGGCCAATATCCCTGATGAACACAGATGCTAAAATTCTCAACAAAATACAAATATGATCAAGTGGAATTTATTCCACGGAGTAAAGGCTGATACAATATTCCCAAATCAATAAATGTGATTCATCACAGAAACAAAAGGAAGGATAAAAATCACCCAATTATATCAATAGATGCAGCAAAGCATTTGATAAAATCCAGCACCCATTTATGATAAAAACTCTCAGCAAAGTGGGAATACAGAAAACTTACCTCAGCATAATAAAGGCCATCTATGACAAATTGACAGCCAACATTATCCTCAATGGACAATAAATTAAAAACAATTCCCTTAAGATCAGGAACAAGACAAGTGTGCCCCCTTTCACCATTCTTTTTCTTTTTTTCTTTATTTTTGAGGGGGGTTAAATATAAATAAAAGATTTTATTAATATTTAAAATGTCTCTATTAATTTCTACACCATCATATTTAACAAAATAATTTTCACTAACTTATAATATTTATGCAATTATCTAGTGATTTGTAGTTTAATAAGCCTCTCAGGTGATTCAGATGAGCACCTCGATTTGAACACTCCAGTTTTCTGCCTACACTGAAATTACTTAATCTATATGTATATACAGCTGCTTAATATTCTCTACACTTTTCTTTAATTCCACTCAGTGTTATAACATCCTTACACTTGGCCATTTCTCTGAAGTCTCTGTAATCCTGGTCAAATATCATCTTATCATTTGCTTTTATGCTCTCTAGGTGGAGATGAAGCTGAGATTTCCCATTCTGTCATCCTTCCTTCTTCAAATTCCCTTCACTTCTCTCCTGCAAAGATTTCTTTATTTCCCAGACTCTTGTTTCATTAGAATAAAAAATCAAGTAACTTTCTGAAGATAATACATAATTTGTAATTTTGTTTGAAACCATAAATTTTGAAAAGGTCTAATTGATCCTAGCAAATTTAAAATTATTTAAACAACTAGAAAATTCTAACTTAGAAATATCTGCTGGTAGAATTTCAAATATGTTATGCTCTATTTTATGTTAAATGAATGGCGATTTTGAAAGGTGCAATATTATTTTTTTATTAATTTTAATGGAGTGACATTAATAAATCAGGGTACATATGTTCAAAGTGAACATCTCCAGGTTATCTTATTATTCAATTATGTTGCATACCCATCACCCAAAGTCAAATTGTCCTCTGTCACCTTCTATCTGGTTTTCTTTGTGCCCCTGTCCTCCCCCCTCTCCCTCTCCTTCCACCCTCCCCCCAACCCGTAACCACCACACTCTTGTCCATGTCTCATAGTCTCGTTTTTTATGTCCCACCTATGTATGAAATCATGCTGTTCTCAGTTTATTTTCGTTTTACATATTTCACTGCGTATGATGTTATCAAGTTCCATCCATTTTGTTGTAAATGATCCGATGTCATCATTTCTTATGACTGAGTAGTATTCCATAGTATATATGTACCATAGCTTTTTAATCCACTCGTCCTCTAATGGACACTTGGGCTGTTTTCAGATCTTCGCTATTGTAAACAATGCTGCCACGAACATGGGGCGCATTTCTTCTTTTCGAACAGTGCTATGGTGTTCTTACAGTATATTCCTATAAGTGGAATAGCTGAGTCAAAGGGCAGTTTGATTTTAATTTTATGAAAAATCTCCATACTGTTTTCCACAGTGGCTGCACCATGCTGCATTCCCACCAGCAGTGCAGGAGGGTTCCCTTTTCTTCACATCCCCGCCAGCACTTATTCTGTGTTGTTTTGCTGATGAAAGCCATTCTGACTGGTGTGAGGTGATATCTCATTGTGGTTTTAATTTGCATTTCTCTAATGATTAGTGATGTTGAGCATTTTTTCATATGCCTATTGGCCATTTGTATGTCCTTTTTGGAGAAATTCCTATTCATTTCTTTTGCCCATTTTTTTGATTGGATTGTTTGTCTTACTGCTGTTGAGTTTTAGAAGTTCATTATAACCTCTTATCAGACGTATTGTTGAATATGTTCTCCCATTGTGTGGTTTGTCCTTTTATTCTGTTCTTATCGTCTTTAGCTGTGCAAAACCTTTTTAGTTTGATATAGTCCCATTTGTTTATCCTGCCTTTTATTTCACTTGCCCGTGGAGATAAATTGGCAAATATATTACTGTGACAGATGTCGGAGAGCCTACTGCATATGTTTTCTTCTAAGTAGCTTATGGTTTCACTGCTTACGTTTAAGTCTTTTATCCATTTTGAGTTTGTTTTTGTGAATGGTGTAAGTTGATTTTCTGGTTTAATTTTTTGCAGGTAGATGTCCAATTTTCCCAACACCATTTGTTAAAGAGGCTGTCTTTACTCCATTGTATTTTGTTTCCTCCTTTGTCAAATATCAGTTGTCAATAAAGGTGTGGGTTTATTTCTGGGTTTTCTGATCTGTTCCGTTGATCAATGTGCCTGTTCTTATGCCAATACCAGGCTGTCTTGAGTACAATGGCCTTGTAGTATACCTTGATATCTGTAAGAGTGATACCTCCTGCTTTATTTTTTCTTTTTAAGATTGCTGAGGCTATTTGTGTTCTTTTTCGGTTCCATATAAATTTTTGGAATATGTGTTTTATATCTTTGAAGTATGTCATTGGTATTGTAATGGGTATTGCATTGAATTTATAAATTGCTTGGGTAATATAGACATTTTAATGATGTTTATTCTTTCTAACCATGAGCATGATATATGCTCCCACTTGTTTGTATCTTCCTTGATTTCTTATATCAATGTTTTATAATTTTTTGAGTACAAGTTCTTAACCTCCTTGGTTAAATTTACTCCTAGGTACTTTATATTTTTGGTTGCAGTAGCAAAGAAGATTGTTTTCTTAATTTCTTTTGCTGACAGTTCATTTTTGGTATATAGAAATGCCTTTGATTTCTCAGTATAAATTTTATATTCTGCCACCTTTCTGAATTTATTTATCAGGTCCAGTAGTTTTTTGACTGAGACGTTCGGGTTTTCTATATATAATATCATTTCACCTGTAAATACTGACAGTTTTACTTGTTCTTTCCCAATTTGGATGCTTTTTATTTCTTCTTCTTGTCTGATTGCTGTAGCTAGGACTTCCAGAACTATGTTGAATAAGAGTGGTGAAAGGGGGGGCAACCCTGCCTGGTTCCTGATCTTAAGGGGATTGCTTTTAATTTTTGTCCAATGAGCCTGATGTTTGCTGTGGGTTTGTCATAGATGGCCTTTATCATGTAAAGGAATGTTTTCTGTATTCCCACTTTACTGAGAGTTTTGATCATGAATGGGATGCTGGATTTTATCAAGTGCTTTTTCTGCATCTATTGAAATTATCATCTGATTTTCTCCTTTCTTTTGATTATGTGATGAATCACATTGATTGATTTGCAAATATTGAACCAACCTTGCCTCTCCAGGATAAATCCCACTTGATCATGGTGTATGACTTTTTTCATATATTTCTGCATCTGGTTTGCTAATATTTTGTTGACAATTTTAGCATCTAAATTCATCAGGGATATTGGCCTGTAATTTTTTTCCTTTGTGTTGTCTTTGCCTGGTTTCAGGTTCAGAATTATGCTCGCCTCCTGAGAGGAGTTTGGAAGTCTTCCTCTTAAATTTTTTGAAATAGCTTCAAGAGGAAAGGAGTTAGTTCTTCTTTGAATTTTTGGTAGAATTCACTTGTGAAGCCATCAGACCCAGAAATTTTTTTTGTTGGAAGTGTTTTGATAATTGTTTTGATCTTCTTTGTTGTAATTGGTCTGTTTAAGTGTTCTGATTCTTCCAGATTGATTTGGAAGATTATATGATTAAAGAAATTTGTCTATTTCACCTGGTTGTCTAATTTTTTGTCATATCGTTCTTCATAGTATTTTCTTAGAATACTTTGTACTTCTTTTGTGTCAGTTGTTATTTCTCCACTCTCATTTCTCATTTTATTTATTTGAGTCCACTCTCTCTTTTTTCTTTTGGTGAGTCTAGTTAAAGGTTCATCGATCTTGTTTATCTTTTTGACGAACCAGCTACTGGTTTTATTAATCCTATGTATTGTTTCCTTAGTCTCTAAGTCATTTTTTTCCACTCTGATCTTTATTTTTTTTTCCTTCTACTAGTCCTGGTCTTTATTCGCTGTTGTTTTTCTAGTTATTTTAGATGCAGGGTCAAGTTGCTTATTTGAGCTTTTTCTAGCTTCTCATTGTATGACTGTCATGCTATAAACTTCCCTCTCAGTACTGCTTTTCTGTGTCCCATTTATTTTGAGTTGATATATGCTCATTATTATTGGTTTCTAGAAACTTTTTTATTTTTTCTTTGATCTCATTGTTAATCCAATTGTTATTTAATAACATGCTATTTAGTTTCCAAGTGTTTAAGTATTTTTCAGTTTTTCTTTTGTGGTTAATTTCTAGTTTCATGCCATTGTAATCAGAGAAAATGCTTGATATGATCTCAATCTTCTTAAATTTGTTGAGAACACTTTTGTGTCTTAACATGTCATCTATTCTTGAGAATGTACTATGAGTGCTTGAAAAGAATGTATTTTCTACTGCTTTAGGGTGAATAGTTCTGAAAATATCTATTCAGTTGAGTTGATCTAGTGCATCCTTTAAGTCTGCCGTTTCTTTATTAATTTTATTACATGAGGATCTCTCCAGTGATGTTAGTGGGGTATTGAAATCCCCCACTATTATAGTATTGCTGCTAATCTCGTCCTTTATATCCATCAAAGTCTGTTTTATGTATGTCGAGGCTCTTATGTTTGGTGCGTAGATATTTATAATGGTTATATCTTCCTGTTGAATTGGTCTGATTATAATTATGTAGTGTCCTTCTTTATCCCTTATTATAGCCTTTGTTTTAAAGTCCATTTTGTCCAATATAAATATTCCTATACTGGCTTTTTTTTCATTTTTATTTGCATAAAATATATTTTTCTATCCTATTACCTTCAGTCCATATTCATCTTTTATTTTAAGATGTGTCTTTTGTAGACAGCATATGTATAGGTCCTGTTCTTTATCCACTCAGCTACCCTATATCTTTTGATTGAATCATTTAACTCATTTACATTTAACGTTATTATTGATATGCAGTTTTTTATTCTTTAAAGCTGTATTCTTCTTTTGGTATATTCCTTTCCCCACTTGAACTGTTCACAACAGGCCCCTTAGCATCTCTTGCAGAATTGGTTTGGTTTTAATGAATTTTTTGAGCATTTTTTGTCTGGGCCGCCCTTTATTTGTTCTTTAATTTTAAGCATTAACCTTGTTGGATAAAGTTGTAGGTTCTGGATCTGCATTATTTTGAATATATCTTGCCATTCATTCCCTTCTGGCCTCAAGTGTTTCTGTTGAGAAGTTAGATGTCATCCTTATGAGGGCTCCTTTGTAGGTCTGCCTTTTTTTCTCTAGCAGCTTTTAAAATTTTCTCTTTATCTTTTATCTTTGGTATTTTAACTATGATGTGTCTTGGTGTAGATTTCTTTGGGTTTCTCTTTAATGGAGTTCTCTGCCCTTCTTGCGTGTGTGAAACATTTTCCAGTCTTAATTTAGGGAAGTTTTCAGCTATAATTTGATTGAACCAACTTTCTATCCCTTGTTCTTTTTCCTCTTATTCAGGAACCTCTATGATGTGTTGTCACAGAGCTCCCTTAGAGTTTCCTCAGATTTTTTGAGTCTCTTCTCTTTTCTCTGCTCTGCTTCTGTGTCTTTGTTTATTTTTTTCTCTACCTCACTGATTCAATCCTCAGCTTCATCCATCCTGCTTTTAATTCCTTCCATTGTGGTCTTTAGTTCTGATACTGTATTTGTTATTTCTGTCTGATTCTTATTATTTCAGTTTTCTTTTTTATACTTATTATCTCTTTATTTAGGTGTTCGTAATGACTCTTCATTGTTGCTCTAAGCTCTTTGAACATCCAAGCTATCATTATTTTAAATTCTGCATCCAGTAATTTGGTTATATCTTGTTCATTCAGGTCCTTCTGTGGGATTTCTTTGATTCATTTGAGTTGCATTCCTCTGTCTGCCCATTTTTTGTGTGTGTAAAAAGGGTTTGGCTACTGGAGTTCTATAGGTTTTGCCTCTGTGCTTCCTAGGTGTGGTCTGTCTGCAGGCCCGCCACCACCACTGTTGCTCTCTAAGGAGGTTGGGTTTGAGTGCTGTTGGCGCTGGCCGCTGTGGCTGCTGCTGTGGTCTCTGCCTCACCTCTGCAGGAGGGGCTGTGTTCTCATTCTAGGCTCTATAAGCCTCAGGTGTTCTTGACCTTTGCCCCCTCCCATGGGTGGAACCATGCACCACAATCGGGCCACAAGCTTGGGCACCAAGGGCAAGGGTGAGCACTTTTTTTCAGCTGCCGGTCTCTGTCAGCCTGTTTCTCTAGCCAGGAGGGTCTTCTGGTATGTTCTCCACTGCTAGCCCGGGCTTCTGCCCCACCTCTGTGGGAAAAGTTGGTTTGTGCAGGGCTTCAAGACTTGGTGGCCATTTGTGGCTGCACGCCTGCTTGCCCCTGCTCAGAGGCGAAACTCTGGCCTCTGGGCTCCCGCTTTTTCCCCTCAAGTGGGGTCGCAGCTGGGCCCGCAGCTGCTTGCCCACTTTTGCGTGTTTCCTTTGCCCCAACTGAGCTAGACTGAGCTCACGGCAACTGGCTCAGCCTCTGACCCCACCGACCAAACCGTGCTTCTGCATCCTGCCATCGGCTGCCTTTCAGCAAGCTCTCAGCAGTGTGGGTGAGGGCACTGCAGCTCGAACCCTAACACTTCATACTGTAGTCCTGAAAGCACCTTCCTTCTAAGTGATTGCTCTAATTGCCGCAGGACAGCCTATTTGGCTGGTGTCCTGCTTCCCGTTACTGATTCCAGGGGAAATATTGTTTCAGATTTGTAGAGTGACTCAGCACAGGGTTTAGGGTGGTTGTCCTTCAAAGCTTTTCTCTCTGAGTCTTCCAGACCGCACTCTCTTCCTGCTGCTCCAGTCCTCTCCTCTCTCCCTGTCTCCTGGAGTTCCAGGTGAGTGGTTGTGAGAGAGGTTTTCTGTGCCATTTCTTTAAGAAGAATCCTGGGTCAGAGACAACTGTCTCTTTCTCAAAAACAGTATCCTAACCTGTTTCCCAGCTAAATACTGCCCTTACGCCTCTTCTCGGCTCTGGACTGCAGGCTTGGGCTTTGTTCCTGGGTCCCAGGTCTCTTACCCTTCTGCTGGCCTCTGTTCCCACCACACGAGTCTCTCCGGGCTGCCTTTTGCTCTGGGGAGCTGGGCATCCCTTTCCACGTTTTTGCTTTTTCTACCAGTCTCAATGTTGCTTCTTCAGTGTTCCCCAGTTGAAGGATTCTCTAAGTCCAGTTTAGCATAGGTTTATCCAGATGATGGTTCTTAAAATCAAGTTATAATCCACTTTGGTTCTGGAAGTTGGAAGTTGGTATGTTCGCTTACTCCATCACCATCTTGCACCTTCTCATCACTCTTATTCAAAATAATTTTGGAAGTTCTAGCCACAGCAATCAGACAAAAAGAAGATATAAAAGGTATCTAAATTGGAAACAAAGAAGTAAAACTATCATTATTTGGTGATGAAATGATACTTTTCATAGAAAACCCTAAAGTCTCAGTCAGAAAACTACTAGACCTGATAAATGAATTTAGCAAGGTGGCAGAATATAAAATTAATATTTAGAAATCAGTGACATATTTATACACTAACAATAAACAGTCTGAAAGAGAAATTAAGAAAACAGTTTTCTTCACTATTGCAACAACAACAAATAAAGTACCTAGGAATGATTTTAACCAAGGAGATAAAAAACTTGTTTTTGAAAAATTATAAAACATTAAAAAAAATCAAGGAAGATACAAACAATTGAAACCATATGCCATGTTCATGGATAGGAAGAATAAACATCATTAAAACGTCTGTACTATCCAAAGCAATCTGTAGATTAAATATAATTCCTATGAAAATACCAATGCCATAATTCAAGGTATAGAAAAAATATTCAAAAAGTTTATATGGAATCAAAGAAAGAACCCGAATCACCTCAGCAATCTTCAAAATGAAGAATAAAGGGGGAGGTATAACACTTGCTGATATCAATTTATACTACAAGGCTATTGTATTCAAAACAGTTTATTCCTGGCATAAGAACAGGCATACAGATCTATAAAACAGAATGGCGAAGCCAGAAATAAACCCATGTTTTTAGAGTCAATTGTAATTTGACAAAGAAGGTGAGAGCACACAGTGTAGTAAAGAAAGTCTCTTTAATAGATGATGTTGGGAAAATTGGACAGGTATATGCAAGAAAATGAAACTAAACCACCATTCGCAAAAATAAACATTTTGAGTTTATTTTTACACCATTCGCAAAAATAAACTCAAAGTGGATGAAAGACTTAAATGTAAGTTGCAAAACCATAAATATATTGTAAAAAATATAGGCAGTAAACTCTTCAATATTTCTCATAGCAATATTTTTGCTGCTATATCTTCATGGGCAAGTGAAACGAAGGACAAAATGAACAAATGGAACTATTTCTAACTAAAAAACTTTTGTAAAGGAAAAGACACCATTAACAAAATAAAAAAACAACATACACAATGAAAGCACATATACTGTTCACAGAAATTATGGGATTCTGGAAATATGCAGATACTCGAATACTTTCAGCCTTTATTATAGTGCATTGTCACCAAAGATATAAAGGTTTGTTTTGCATCATTTACACAATCGAACAACTTTCTTTGACTTGTCATTTGCTTTTCTGATGTTCCTGTTTAATAACAAAATCAAATACTTCTTTTCTCTATCACGTTATATTTATTTTGAAATATCCCCTAATTTTTGTGAGCAGTATATTTGCCAATACATCTGATAAGGGTTAATAACCAAAATTTATAAAGAACCTTAAAAAGTCAATACCAGGATGGTAAACAATCCAATTAAAAAATAGAAAAAGGAACTCAATAGACACTTCTCCAAATCCTCACCAGCACATATTCTGTGTTGTTTTGCTGAAGAGCACCATTCTGATTGGTGTGAGGTGATATCTCATTGTGATTAAATGTGCATTTCTCTAATGATTAGTCATGTTGAGCATTTTTTCATATGCCTATTGGCCATCTGTATGTCCTCTTTGAAAAAACTTCTATTCATTTCCTTTGCCCATTTATTGATTGGATTGTTTGTCTTCATGGTGTTGAGTTTTATAAGTTCTTTATAAATTTTGGTTATTAACCCCTTATCAGATGTGCTTTGAATATGTTCTCCCATTGTGTGGTTTGTCTTTTTATTCTGTTCTTATTGTCTTTAGCTAAGCAAAAACTTTTCAGTTTAATATAGTCCCATTTGTTTATTTTGCTCTTTATTTCATTTGCCAGTGGAGATAAGTCAGCAAATATATACTGCTGCTACAGAATTCAGAGAGCTTGCTGCCTATATTTTCTTAGAAGATGGTTGTGGTTTCACGGCTTACGTTTAAGTCTTTTATCCATTTTGAGTTTGTTTTTGTGAATGGTGTAAGTTGATGGTCTAGTTTCATTTTTTTGCAGGTAGATGTGGGTTTATTTCTGGGTTCTCTGTTCTATTGATCTATGTGCCTGTTCTTATGCCAGTACCTGGCTGACTTGAATATAATGGCCTTGTAGTATCTTCCTTGATTTCTTTTATCAATGTGTTAAAATTTCCGAGTACAAGTCCTTAACCTCCTTGGTTAAATTTACTCCTAGGTACTTTATTTCTTTTGCCTGCAATAGTGAAGGGGATTGTTTTCTTAATTTCTTTTGCTGACAGAGTTTATTGTTGGTATATAGAAATGCCTCTGATTTCTGAGTATTAATTTTATATCCTGCCATCTTGCTGAATTCATTTATCAGGTCCAGTAGCTTTTTGACTGAGACTTTAGGGTTTTCTATATACAATATCATATCATCTGCAAATAATGACAGTTTTACTTCTTCTTTCCAATTTGGGTGCCATTTATTTCTTCTTCTTATCTGATTGTTGTAGCTAGGATTTCCAGAACTATGTTGAATAAGAGTGGTGAAAGTGGGCATCCCTGCCTGGTTCCTGATCTTAAGGAGATTGCTTTTAATTTTTGCCCATTGATTATGATGTTGACTATGGGTTTGTCATAAATGGCCTTTATCATGTAAAGGAATGTTCCGTGTATTCCCACTTTACTGAGAGTTTTGAGCATGAATAGATTCTGGATTTAATCAAATGCCTTTTATGCATCTATTGAAATTATCATGTAATTTTTGTCCTTCCTTTTGCTTATGTGATAAATCACATTGATTGATTTGCCAATATTGAACCAGCCTTGCCTCTCCAGAATAAATGCCACTGGATCATGGTGTATGATTTTTTTCAATATTGCTGGATCCAGTTGGCTTATATTTTGTTGAGAATTTTAGTATCTAAATTCATCAGGGGTATAGGCCTATAATTTTCCTTCATTATGTTGTTTTTGCCCAGTTTTGGGATCAGAATTTTGCTCTACTCATAAAAGAAGTTGGGAAGACTTTCTTCCTCTTGCATTCTTTTTTTTAAAATATAATTTTATTATTATTAATTCAAAAGGGGTGACACCAATAAATCAGGGTACATATGTACAATGAAAACATCTCCAGGTTATCTTATCATTCAATTGTGTTGCATACCTGTCACCAAAAGTCAAATTGTCCTCTGTCACCTTCTATATGGTTTTCCCTGTGTCCCTCCCCTCCTCCCTATTGCACTCTTCCTTCCCTCCCACCATCCCTTAACCACCACTCTCTAGTCCATGTCTCATATTCTCACTGTTATGTCCCAACTATGTATGAAATCATGCTGTTCTCAGTTTTTTCTTTTTTTCTGATTTACTTATTTCACTCTGTATAATGTTATCAAGGTCCAGCCATTTTGTTATAAATGATCCGATGTCATCGTTTCTTCTGGCTGAGTAGTATTCTATAGTATATATGTACCATGGCTTTTTAATCCACTCATCTTCTGACGGACACTTGGGCTGGTTCCAGATCTTTGCTATTGTGAACAATGCTGCCACAAACATGGGGGCGCATTTCTTCTTTTCGAACAGTGCTATGGTGTTCTTAGGGTATATTCCTATAAGTGGGATAGCTGGGTCAAAAGGCAGTTCGATTTTTAATTTTCTGAGGAATCTCCAAACTGTTTTCCACAGTGGCTGCACCAGTCTGCATTCCCACCAGCAGTGCAGAAGGATTCCCGTTTCTCCACATCCTCGCCAGCACTTATTCTGTGTTTTTTTACTGATGAGTGCCATTCTGACTGGTGTGAGGTGATATCTCATTGTGGTTTTTATGTGCATTTCTCTAATGATAAGTGATGTTGAGCATTTTTTCATATGCCTATTGGCCATCTGGATGTCCTCTTTGGAGAGATTTCTATACATTTCTTTTGCCCATTTTTTTATTGGAGTGTTTGTCTTCCTGGTGTTGAGTTTTATAAGTTCTTTATAAATTTTAGTTATTAACCCCTTATCAGATGTGCTGTCGAATATGTTCTCCCATTGTGTGGTTTGTCTTTTTATTCTGTTCTTATTGTCTTTAGCTGTGCAAAAACCGTTTTAGTTTGATAAAGTCCCATTTGTTTATCTTGCCTTTTATTTCATTTGCCTGTGGAGATAAATCGGTAAATATACTGCTGCTACAGATGTCGGAGAGCTTGCTGTCTATGTTTTCTTCTAAGATGCTTATGGTTTCATGGCTTACATTTAAGTCTTTTATCCATTTTGAGTTTGTTTTTGTGAATGGTGTAAGTTGATGGTCTAGTTTCATTTTTTTGCAGGTAGATGTCCAATTTTGCCAACACCATTTGTTAAAGAGGCTATCTTTACTCCATTGTATGTTCTTTCCTTCTTTGTAAAATATCAGTTGTCCATAAAGCTGTGGGTTTATTTCTGGCTCCTCTGTTCTGTTTTATTGATCTATGTGCCTGTTCTTATGCCAGTACCAGTCTGTCTTGAGTATAATGGCCTTGTAGTAAACCTTGATATCTGGAAGAGTGATACTTCCTGCTTTATTTTTCTTTTTAAGATTGCTGAGGCTATTTGTGTTCTTTTTTGGTTTCATATAAATTTTTGGAATATGTGTTCTATATCTTTGAAGTTTGTCATTGTTATTTTAATTGGTATTGTTTTGAATTTATAAATTGCTTTGGGTAATATAGACATTTTAATGATGTTTATTCTTTCTAGCTCGACTCATAAAAGGAATTTGGAAGTCTTCCTTTCTCTTAAATTTTTTGAAATAGCTTGAGGAGGATGGAGTTAGTTCTTCTTTGAATTTTTGAAGAATTCACTTGTGAAGCCATCAGGCCAAGGACTTTTTTGGGGAGGGAGTTTTTTGATAACTGTTTCTATCTCATTTCTTGTAATTGGTCTGTTTAGTTGTTCTGATTCTTCCAGATTGATTTTTGGAAGGTTATATGATTTAAGAAATTTGTTCATTGTCTAATTTTTTGGCATATAGTTCTTCATAGTATTTTCTTAAAATGCTTTGTATTTCTGTTTTGTCAGTTTTTATTTCTCAACTCTTCTTTCTAACTTTATTTATTTGAGGCCTCTCTCTTTTTTTCTTGGTGAGTCTAGTTAAAGGTTTGTCAATCTTGTTTACCTTTTCATAGAACCAGCTCCTGGTTACATCGATCCTCTGTATTGTTTTCTTAGCCTCTATGTCATTTATTTTTGCTCAGATCTTTATTATTTCCTTTCTTCTATTTGTCTTGGGTTTTATTTGCTGTTGTTTTTCTAGTTCTTTTAGATGCATGGTCAGGTTGCTTATTTGAGCTTTTTCTAACTTCTTATGATATGCCTGTAGTGCAATAAACTTCCGTCTCAGAACTGCTTTTGCTGTGTCTCATAAATTTTGAGTTGATGTATGCTCATTTTCATTTGTTTCTAGAATCTTTTTATATCTTCTTTGATCTCATTGTTAATCCATTCATTATTTAATAACATGCTATTTAGTTTCCAAGTGTTTGAGTATTTTTAAGTTTTTCTTTTGTGGTGAATTTCTAGTATCATGACATTGTGATCAGAGAAAATGCTTAATATGATTTCAATCTTCTTAAATTTGTTAAGACCATTTTTGTGTCCTAACATGTGGTCTATCCTAGAAAACGTACCATGAGTGCTTGATAAGAATGTATATTCTACTGCTTTAGTGTGAAAAGTTCTGAAGATATTTATTAAATCAAGTTGATCTACTGTCTCCTTTAAGTCTGCTGTTTCTTTATTAATTTTCATTCTTGAGGATCTATCCAGTGTTGTTAGATGGGTATCGAAATTCCCTACAATGATAGTATTGCTGTTAATCTCGCCCTTTATATCCATCAAAGTCTGCTTTATGTATATTGGGGCTCCTATATTTGGTGCATAGATATTTATAATAGTTATATCTTCCTGTTGAATTGTTCCCTTTTTCATTATGTAGTGTCCTTTTTTATCTGTTACTACAGGCTTTGTTTTAAAGTCCATTTTGTCAGATATAAATACAGCTACCCCTGCTATTTTTCATTTCAATTTGCATGAATTATTTTTTTCCATCCTTTTACCTTCAGTCTATGTGCATCTTTTTTTTTAAGGTGTGTCTCTTGTAGACAGCATATGTTGGGTCCTGTTTCTTTATCCATGCAGCTACCCCATGTCTTTTGATTGCATCATTTAATCCATTTACATTTAAGGTCATTATTGATATGTAGTTATTTATTGCCATATTCTTTAAAGCTGTATTCTTCTTTTGCTCTATTCTTTCCTCTCTTTAAACAGTTCACAACAGGCCCCTTAGTATCTCTTGCAGAATTGGTTTGGTTTTTATGAATTCCTTTAGGCTTTCTTTTTTGGGTAGCTCTTTATTTCTCCTTCAATTTTAAACGTTAGCCTTGCTGGATAAAGTAGTCTTGGTTGTAGGTTCTTGTTCTGCATTATTTTGATTATATCTTGCCATTTCCTTCTGGCCTCAAGTGTTTCTGTTGAGAAGTCCGATGTCATTTTTATGGGGGCTCCTTTGTAGGTGATAACCCTTTTTTCCCTAGCAGCTTTTAAAATTTTTTGCTTTGGTATTTTAACTATGATGTGTCTTGGTGTATATCTTTTTGAGTTTCTCTTTAATGGAGTTCTGTGTGCTTCTTAAACATGTGGGGTGTTTCCCAGCCTTAATTTAAGGAAGTTTTCTGCTATGATTTGATTGAACAAAGTTTCCATTTCCTGTCCTCTCTCCTCTTCTTCAGGTACCCCTATGATGCGAATGTTGTTTCTCTTCAGGTTGTCACAGTGCTCCCTTAGAGTTTCCTCACATTTTTTGAGTCTCTTTTCCTTTTTCTTCTCTGCTTCTGTGCCTTTGTTTATTGTGTCCTCTAACTCGCTGATTCGATCCTCAGTGTGATTCATCCTGCTTTTAATTCCTTCCATTGTGTTATTCAGTTCTGATACTGTATTTGTCATTTCTGTCTGATTCTTTTTTATTATTTCAATTTTGTTTTTTATACTTGTTATCTCTTTATTTAGGTGTTCATAATGACTATCCATTGTTGCTCTAATTTCTTTGAGTATCCTAACTATCATTATCCTAAATTCTGCTTCTGGTCATTTGGTTATATCTGGTTCATTCAGGTCCTTCTCTGGGGATTTCTCTTGATTCATTTGGTTTGCATTCCTCTGCCTGCCCATTTTGTCTGTGTATAAGCAAGTTTTGGCCACTGGAGTCCAGTCGGTGTTGCCTTTGTGTTCTCTAGGTGTGGTCTTTCTGTAGGCCCCCCACCCCCTCTGCCGCTGCCTAGGGTGGTTGGGTATGGACGTTGCCAGCGCCGGCCCACTGTGGCTTTTGCTGTGATTTCTGCCTCTTCTTCGCAGGAGGGACTGTCACTCAAGCCACAAGCCTCAGCACCAAGGGTAGAGGTGAGCACCTTTGCTCAGCTGCGGACCCAGCCTATTTCCGGACTTTCGCCGAGAACCAGCAGTCAGAGCCTGCTCGCCAGTTTCGCGGGTTGGGCGGGATTTTTGATGTGCTCTCAGCTGTGAGCCTTTGCCCGTCGGAGCTTTATCCCTACCCTCAAGGCCAGGGCCCTTCTGCACAGGGTTGCAAACCAAGGTTTATTTAGCCGGGCGTGTTTGCTGGCTTCCGCTCAGCTGCGAACTCTACCCCACCCCTGCATTCGGAGCCCGCTTGTGCACGTAGGATAGCAAATCGCGGTTTCTCTGGCCGGGCGGGCATAGTAGTGTGGGCTCAGCTGCGAGCTTGCACTTGTCTTGGGGTCTACCCCGTCCCTGCGCTCGGAGCCCACTCGAGCATGTAGAATGGCAAACCGCGGTTTCTCTGGCCACACAGGACTGGTAGCATAAGCTCAGCTGCTAGCCCACGCCCGTCCCTGGTCCTAGCCCCGTCCTCATGGTCAGGGCCGGCTTGCGCAGGGTCGCAGAGCAGATTTTTGCCTGTTCCTGGCCTCCCGTTTTGTCCCCATAGGTGGGATTACAGGCGGGCCTGCAGCTTCCTGACTGCTTTCGTGCATCCCCTCTGACCCTGCTTGGCTAGACCGAGCTCACTCCGGCTTGGCCTCCGCCCACGCCTACAGAACAGCGTTTCAGCGTCCTGCCGCCAACAAACCCTTCAGCAACCCTCAGCAAAGTAGGAAGGGACCTAATACTCCACACTGTAGGCCTGGGAGCTCCCTCACTTGTTTCACAACTCAAAACTGTCCAAACGCCTCTTCTAGGCTCTGGGACTGCAGGCTGGGGCTTGGTTCCTGGGACCCAGGTCCCTCCCTCTCTGCCAAACTCTCCTCCCGCCAGTTGTTATTTCTCCAATCTCATTTCTAATTTTATTTATTTGGTTCTTCTCTCTTTTTTCTTGGTGATTCTAATTAAATGTTCATCAATCTTGTTTATCTTTTCAAAGAACTAGCTCCTGGTTTCATTGATCCTCTGTATTGTTTCCTTAGCCTCTATGTCATTTATTTTCTGCTCTGATCTTTATTATTTTCTTTCTTCTACTGGTCCTGGGATTTATTTGCTGTTGTTTTTCTAGTTCTTTTAGATGCAGGTTCAGGTTGTGCAGGGTCGCAGAGTAAATCTCTGCCCCTTCTTGGCCTCCCGCTTTTCCCTCACAGATGGGGCTATAGGCGGGCCCGCAGCTGCCGTATTACTTTCGCACATGCTCTCTACCCCTGATGGGCTAGACCAAGCTCACACTGGCTGGACCTCCATCCCTGCCGACAGAACTGCGTTTCAGTGTCCCACCACCACAGTCCCTCCAGCAATCCTCAGCAGAGTGAGAAGGGGCCCCGCAGCTCAGACCGT
This sequence comes from Rhynchonycteris naso, assembly GCA_037038555.1. NCBI lineage: Eukaryota > Metazoa > Chordata > Mammalia > Chiroptera > Emballonuridae > Rhynchonycteris > Rhynchonycteris naso. The sequence continues at coordinate 174,246,979 of CM072996.1, read as the reverse complement.
AACACTCCATACTGTAGACCTGGAAGCTCCCTCCATCTAAGCAGCTCTGCTCTAAGTGCTGTGGGAGAGGTTGTTTGGCTGGTTCTTGTCTTTCTTTGCTGGTATTGCTAGTTCCAGGGGAAATATTCGTTTTTGATAGGGAAGTGACTTAGCCCAGGGGTTAGAGTTGCAGTCCCTCAGAGTGTTTCTTACTGTGGCTTCCAGTTTACTCTCTCTTCCTGCTGCTCTGGTCTTCTCCCCTGACCCCATTGCCCAGAGCCCTGGGTGAGTGGCTGTGAGAGACGTTTTCTGCGCTGTCTCTTTAAGAGTCTTGGGTCTGAAAAAACTGTCTCTTTCTCAAAAACAGTATCCTTACTTGTTTCAAAGCTCAATACTGTCCAAACGCCTCTTCTAGGCTCTGGGACTGGGGCTTTGTTCCTGGGACCAAGGTCCCTCCCTCTCCGCCAAACTCTCCTCCCACCACGCGGGTCTCTTCAAGCTGCCATTCGCTTTGAGGAGCTGGGCAGCCCTCTTCTCATTTTCGCTATTCCTACCAGTCTCAATTTGGCTTCTTTAGTGTTCCTTGGTTGAAGAGTCCACTTAGTTTAGTTCAAAGTTGGTTTATCCAGATGATGGTTCTTAAAATTGAGTTATAATCCACTTTGGTTCTGGGAGTTGGAAGTTGGTACGTCCGCCTACTTTGTCGCTATCTTGCTCCTCAGTACTGATCAAGTCGTAAAATATGTATTTGCTTAGATGGTTCTATGATGCTGTAATTCTCAGGTAAGCTCTTATTCTTCTGTTTCTTGGCTTCATCAATATCTGATCAGTTATCAGATCAGAGTAATTTTACTCCCTTTTGTTCCCCTGCAACTGTTCCAAGAAATAGTATGTACAACTAGTTAGTGATCTCAAGTACTGATCTGGCACAGGTGTTGAGTCACAAGCTTTCATTTTAAACAAGTAATTGACAATCATTACCTGGCCAGAACAAATATGAACTAAAATGTTCTTTGCCACATTTTATTTTTAAGAGAGATTTTTATTAGCATTTTAGTCATTTTTCTTATACTCTGCTTATGAAGTAATTGTATGTTTTACTTTGCCCTTTTCATTTAGGAGAAAATAGAAGAAATACAACGCACTTTATCAGAATGTTATTCTAGTCTTAAGACGTACACGTGATTCTGAATTCCTGCTTTCTAAAATAGGAAGATAAATAGGTATTCAAAGTCCTGCTAAAATTTTACTCATCATCAAATTCAAAGTAATTTTTTCAAATTACAAAACTTCAAATCTCATTCTTCGTCAGAGATACACTGTTTTTAACTATTACATACAAATTTGAAAACCACATCAGCGAAAAAACAATCATAGGCCAACTTTCCTTTTTAGGTATATAAAATTCTCAGAATTCATTTCTATACCTAACCACTTTAATATCATATCTTTTACCCTTTCAAACAGGTAATTGATTTTTCATGTTTGCATTTCTCAATCAAAGCCTAATATAAAAACTTGTTTCTTGACTTTAGCTTCAATATGAAATTTAATTTAACTCTTTTTTCTAGTAATATGTTTGTCAGTGGTATAACTAGAGGACCCTCTAAATACTTTGCACACTGGAGTATAAAATTAGTATTTGCTTCATTTTGCTTGTTCAAGTCAACAAATGCTAATATTAAAAATAAATAAATAAACGAATTGTTTGAAGCAAATATATCACATTCCATACAGCTGAAACTGATCCCTATTCTTCTGCCATCCTAGTTCCTGCACAGTCTTTGAAGTTAAAACTCTAAGCAGTTACAGAAAAGGAATATCCCTGGACTGCTTTAGTTTACCTCTGCTGCCTTTGCATTTCCCAGGAGAGACACAAAGCTCTGAGCAGTCGTCCTCGAAGGTTATGCGCCCCTCAGCTCTTGTTATCTACGCAATGGGGGTGCTAAAGGGAAACCTGGGATTGGGATGAAGAAATTTTTACTGAAGAGTTTTGAATATTCTATTTCTATCACATTAGTTATAACTCAGTTTCTGTGCCTTGTACCTCACATTGCACTGTGAACTAAGGAAAAGCAATTTAGGTGAAACAATCAGTTTCTGAAATAAGCTCTAAGGACACAGACTTTATTTATTCAGGAAACTTTCAAACAGGCACAATTACTTTATTAAATGACTCTTCATAGACATGCACATTTTGGTAATATTTTTCTAAAGTTTTTAAATGAGTGCTTTATAAATTTCAAAATAATAATTGGGGAGTTTGTAAAAGGCCACATTTTGCTCTACATACAATTATTCTCTTATTATACTTATTATATTCAATTTACCACATGAAAATTAGAGGTTAACTGTTAAAAAATAGAGAAAAGGTTCTGTGCTCTATCATTTCGTTTTCATTTACTCAGTTTTATATAATATGATGAAATAAAGCTTTTTTTATACTACCTTTGTTATCTTAATTTGTCAAAAAATTTTGATTCTATACATTGCCACACAGAGAAATTCTTGTGTACTTCCCTTCTGATTTCATTTTCAGAAACTTAGTTATAGGAAAGAATTGTTTTTTCATACTACTAGGTCTATCAGTTGTTCTGTTTAGATGGTTACTAACACATTTTTGATTCGACTACCAAAATTTTATTTTATTTTTTTAGTGAGAGAGACAGAGACACAGAGAGTGAAACAGAGAGAGGGACATACAGACAGAAAGGAAGAGAGATAAGAAGCATCAATTCTTCGTTTTGACACCTTAATTGTTCATTGATTGCTTTCTCATATGTGCCTTCACCTGGGAGCTGCAGCTGAGCCATTGACCCCTTGCTAAAGCCAGTGACATTTGGGCTCGAGCCAATGACCATGGGTCATGTCTATGAATCTGCTCTCAAGCTGGGGACCTCGGGGTTTCGAACCTGGGTCCTCCATGTTTCAGGCTGATGGTCTATCCTCTGTACCATCACCTGGTCAGATGAACTACCAAATTTAACAGTTGGCAACCTCACTCATTTTTTTTTTAGAACTTTCTTTTTTTTTTTTAAGTTTTACAAGGACAGAGAGAGAGTCAGAGAGAGGGATAGATAGGGACAGAAAGACAGGAACAGAGAGAGGTGAGAAGCATCAATCATTAGTTTCTCATTGCTGTTGCGACACCATAGTTGTTCATTGATTGCTTTCTCACATGTGCCTTGACCGTGGGCCTTCAGCAGACCAAGCAACCCCTTGCTGGAGCCAGTGACCTTGGGTCCAAGCTGATGAGCTTTTGCTCAAGCCAGATAGGTCCGCGCTCAAGCTGGCAACCTCGGGGTCTTGAACCTGGGTCTTCCGGCATCCCAGTCCAATGCTCTATCCACTACGCCACTGCCTGGTCAGGCAACCTCACTTATTTTTAACCAGAGGGAGCCATTAGCTTTAATGAAACAGCCATTTTACATACTGTACTTCGAACAGATTGACAATCAGCTTCCTGGAAATTGGATTAGTAGTATTCTATAAGTTTCAAGTTTCTATACAATTTGCATATTCATAAAAGTCCTGTTTCACTTAATTTATGACTCTTTTATATATATTTACTAGACAGTCTTTCAATTTATGAGTGAATGGCTATCAGAAAAAGAATTGTTTGATTAGAGCTGGCTAATATTTACATGAATGTTTAAAATTTTTAAAGTTTAAAGAGTTTGATAAATACTATTTTTTATTTTCATATACTTATAAAAATAAAGTATATTTTGTATGCAAACACAACTCATTACTCATATGTTTACTTCTGTAGTAAATCAAATTAGTCTGCTGTAATCTAATTTTTTAGTAAACATGCCATAAAATTATATTTCTATATATTGATTTGGAAATTTAAAAGCAGCTTTTAGGATTTTGTGTAATAAATAATCAATTCATCAATATTTAAAATGCTTATAATTTATTACTTTAAAAGGGTGGTAGCTTCCATATTTTGTGACATGTGTCTACACACCTTTGTCCTTCAATTGCCTGAACTCTTCTAAAATAATAATTTGTTTTACCATCTGGTAGAAGTGGCAACTTTAATAAAATGAAAGCATTGTGGAATGGACACATTACTTAGCCTCCACTATAAATTTCAGAATCTTCCTCAAAATATAGAAATGATGATTTCCCACAGGTTTTTGTAGTAAATGCAATAATATATTGGGATTATGTTATGTTTTACACAAGTAATGTAATTTGCTATCTATTGCTATGTATTAAGTCATTCCCAAACTTAGTTATTTAAAACAAAACAAAATAAATACATATATTATGTTGCACAGTTCCTTAGTGTTTGGAACGGGGAAGCATCCTAATTTGGTAATGCCTGCTGAGTGTTTTCCTGAGGTTGCAGTCAGGATGCCAGCTAGGGCTATGGTCACTGAAGCTTTACTGAGCTGGAGAATCCACATCCAAACTCACTCACATGGCTTCAGTTCATCACATCAATTTCTCCAGAGAATTGCTCATAATATGCAGCTAACTTATCCCAGAGATGGTGGTCTGAAAGAGAGTATACCACCGTACTGCCCTTTATGACTTAGCTTCCAAGTTACATATTATCAATTCTGCTGCATTTTATTCTTTAGAAGCTGGCCACTCGGTCCAGCCCAAATTGAATGGAAGGAAGTAAAACAAGTAAGTGAATACTGAGAAGAAAGATCATTGGGAGTCATTTTGAAGGCTGGCTACCACAAGGAAGGTATCATTATCTACTCTATTTAACATATTGTCACAAGGTGATACAAATATAAAACTATGTTTTTATCTTATACTTACAGAATGTACTAAAAGAAAAGAGAAAGAGAAAAAATAAAATTAATTAAAATCAATTGATATATAGTTAAACGATATATAATTATATAATATTAAATATAAAACATGTTTTCATATTAAATATTAATAATATAAAAGATGATTTAAAAAACTTTTTTGTAAAAGGTGAGATAGTATGTATTCTAAACTCTGGAGGTCATAAATCAAAATCAAAGAGATTTTGGGGTACTTATACAAGTACAAAAGAGAAAATAATTTTCAAAAATAATTTAATAAATTCAAGTTATAATAATAATGGATTACACTGGTTTTGTCTTTTTATAATAAGAAGAATGAAAATCTTTTTGAGGAAAAACATTTCATATCCTCTTTCCATTTTTTTATGGGATTGTTTATTTATTTGTTGTTGAGTTTTATGAGTTCTTTTTATATTTTGGATATTAGACCCTTATCTGAGCTGTTGTTTGAAAATATCATCTCTCATTTAGTTGGCTGTTTGTTAGTTGCTGTCAGTTTCTCTTGTTGTGCAAAGGCTTCTTAGTCTGATGTAGTCCCATTCATTTAACTTTGCCTTCATTTCCCTTGCCTTTGGAGTAAAATTGATAAGGTGCACTTTATAACCAAGGTCCATGAGTTTAGTACCTATGTTTTCTTCTATATAACTTATTGTTTCAGGTCTTATATTTAGGTCTTTGATCCATTTTGAATTAATTTTATTAGAAGGGTACAAACTGTAGTCGAGTTTCATTCTTTTGCATGTGGCTTTCCAGTTGAGAAAAAACATTCCATTTCATTGACTTTAAAATTATTGGTTTCATTTATAAAAAGAATTGCAAATGTTTATGTATTTACACTAGTCTCTAATGCGATTTTGTGTATTTAACCTTTGACAATGTATTTTACATTATCTAGCAGTGCACTTACATATATCAATCCATTAGCAAGTATTTTGAATATGTTTACCACTTTAAAAGCACCTTTAAAGCTGCATTGGATTCTTTTCTTTATATTTTCTCTTTATCATGTCATCGCACTGCGGATGAAACTCTTCCAAATGAAGGATAGGTGGAAGTTCTACAATTGCATAGTTAAATGGATTTTGAAATATGGAAATTTCTTTTGTAGTCACATGAAGATACACAAAAAACTATTAAGACTGTAGTTTGTACTTAGAAAATACATCTCTTGCAAATTGGTGTGGCAAAATGATCTCATTTCTTGATATTTGACAGCATGGGGATTGTTTAAAACAATTTGACATTATTAGAGATACAAACAAAATCAGTTGTCATTGAGATGACTTTTCCCCAGTGTAAGTTTTGTACAATGGCCATTGTTTTGCATAGTAATTTTGACACATTAAGAGACATTATGAAGTATTCAATAAAAGCTAATTTCAAAAGTCAAGTTTTATTCAAAATGTTCTCTATATGGTGTGAATTTTTCTTTTTTGAGTTCAGATTTTATTTGTTAGCTCACAGAATTTCTCTGTGGTAAGGCATATTAACATACCACAAAACTGATAATACTTTATTCCAAAGACAAATGAAGTTCATTTTTTACACTGAATCAATAACAGAATAATTTAAATATTATCATCAAAGTTCCTGCTGATGACTAATACAAATAACAGTCTTGTGTTTTTAAAGCTTTGGAATTTTGTCAAATATCCCCTTTTCTGCCACACACACACACACACACACACACACACACACACACACACACTTTTTTCTTTTAGGTGAGAGGAGACCAGATAGTGAGGCAGAATCCTGCCTGCCACAGACCAGGATTGACCCTGCAATCCCTCTGGAGCCAATGCACCAATACAGAACTATTTTTAGCCCTGTGGCTGATGTGCTTGGATCCTCAGCACTGGGGCTGAATTTTGAAATAATTGAGCCACTGGCTGTAGGAGGGAAAGAGAGGAGGGGAGAGGGGTGAGAAGAGGCAAGAGGGAGGAGGGGAGAAGCAGATGGTTGCTTTTCCTGTGTGTGCCCTGACTGAAAATTGAACCTGAGACGTCCATATGCTGGGCCAAGGCTCTGTCCACTGAGACACTTGCCAGGGCCAGTACACATATTTTATAACCATCGAAGTAACATGTCCATTTCAGGTTGTATTGAATTGTGTTTTCTTAAATTCTTTGAAACTAATCCCCCTATAGTTGTTCAATGCAGACCACTGATAGAGGTATTTCTTCAGTCATTTCAAACTCAGCATCAGTTCTTTGAATGAACAACTGGGTAAAATATATCTCCCTATCCCCCCACCCTTAGGCTATATCTAGTGTTTAGGTTCCCATCTTATTTAGAATCACTACCCATTCCTTTAGTATTCCTAGAGCCATTGACAGATATGCAGTTGAAACTGAACACAAAATATATGCACATTAGCATAATGCAGAATCTATAGTGACCCTTGCTTTGCTGCTTGATGTAGTTCTGGTTGGCAAGGTGGCTGTAGTATATGACCAGTCTAGCTGAGCCAACACACAGACTTCAGTCCACCCTTAACTCACCTATTAGATGCTGAGGTTTGGGAGATTTCTACACTTACCATTAAGTATTTAGCTAATTAAAGGGGAAAATAATAAAATTTACCACATAATCAAATAAAGGCAGAAAACTTTACAATCACTTAAATCAACAGAAAAAAAAACTCAAAAAATTTAATTTTTCCTTATGACAAAACTCAGCAACTTGTTTTCAAGCTGATGGTATACTTACACAAAGTCTATGTTAATCTCATACCTTTGTGAGAGAAGAATAAAAAGAAATTAGAGCAACTATATTTATTTCTGATTTTCATAAAACCGAGGTATTAATGAATAATGGTATTTACTGAAATGTGGTTATATATCATATTATCCTGGGACACAATTATTTTAATAAGGAAAGAAAGAAAACTAACACTTAAGTGATATTTTAAAAGCAGAAATAGAGACATCAGAGACACTCCAAGAAAAATTTCTAATCTTTATATGGTAGAAATCTTTTTGTAATAATAATGAGATTTATAAAATGACTAGGATGTTGTTCTTCAAATTTATTCTCCCTTTATTCATGCAATATGCATCTGTGTCCCAGCATCCACTTAGAGAACTCAATCATCAGATATTCTTGAAAATCTGCATAGCACAAATTACTCAGAATATAATCATGACCTTTTGCAATTTTTAGTGTCATTTCAGATCAACCTAGTGTTTCCCAGAAATAGTATCTGTGTAAATTAAGTCATGATCTAATAAATTTATTAAATATTGTTTTTTTCTACCACTCTAGAAATCCTTTCACCTTTAAGGCACACAAAAGCCGCATAAACATTTTTCTATTTAAATTATTTTAACCTACACTTATTTTCTCTACTGAAATATAAAAAGTGGTGATTAGTTCTAACATTTACCAAAGCATTTAAAGCTATTATTTTTACAACTGAGCCAATATTCAGAGTATTCTTAGGCAATTTATGGCATGGTGCACATTTATTTTAAATATCAAGGTGTAAAAGTACCTTCATGGCCCATGTTAATGTTCCTTAATGTCTGTAAGGAACAAAGAAGATCATAAATAAACATTTCTATTTTTATGATGCTTGTTAGAAAGAGTTGATAAACAAATTATACAAACAGGTCTTATAAAGCTTATGAATATTTTAAAAATCAGATTTATCTTTTATTTAATTAAAAGTGCATAAGTAGGCCCTGGCCAGTTACTTAATGGATAGAGCATTGACCTGGTGTGCAGACATCCCGGGTTCAATCCCTGGTCAGGACACACATGAGAAGCAACCATCTGCTTTTTTCCCCCTCCCTTACTTCCTTTTTTCTCTCTTCTCCTATAGCAGGTAGTGGCTCAGTTGATTTGAGCATCAGTCCTGATGGGGGTTGCTGGGTAGATTCCAATTGGGGTGCATGTGGGAGTCTATTTCTGTATCTTCCTTAAACTCATTTAGAAAAAAAAAAGAATGCATATTTAAACAATGACCATGTTTTTCCTAACTATGTGACTATATACTTATATAGCCAGTTCCTGCTTTCCATACAAAATTATTCATTTTCTTAACCATTTACCTACATCAAAAACACTATGCAATCCTTTAAGAAAAACACTCAGTGTGCACATGCACACACAAACACATTTGCAGTTTCTTTATAGAACAGAGAAAAGAAGCCAGAAGAAGGAATATTGACAGACACCATAAAATGAACAAAAATATGGTTATTTGAGAATTTCGAGTTTCCCTCATTGCCTACATATCAATATTCTGAGCTTTAAAATTCTTTATGATAAATAAAAATCATTATTTTCTAAATACTGATTTTTAGTATTTCTTAACTGATTCCTTTTCAGATAAAAAGACCAAATACCAGAAAGCTTAAATAATGAGAGTGAGGAAATGTGACTTGAAAACACATCAGGTTGACATAATGGTAACAGATGATGCTATGTGTAAAAGCAATGGCCCGTTTCCTGATTTCCTTTATCACCATCATATTTCCTTTTGCTTCTAATTACAGAGCTCCTCAGTTTTCAAAATCTGTAACACTTTGAAAGTAAATTAAACAAAAACTTTACTTTCCTTTTTTAAACTTAATAACACCTATGAGAATCAAATCATTTATTTTGCCAATTAATAAAATGATCTGAGAACACAATTACTTTTTCCAAATAAACTGCATGATTATTGGTATCCATAGTGCATAAAAGTATGCACTTTTGCCATGGCAAGGTAGCTTAGTTGGTTAGAGCATCCTCCAAGGTTGTGGGTTTGATCTCCAGTTAGGGCACATACAAGCTTCAAAGAGTGAATGCATAAATAATTGAAACAATAAATCAATGTTTCCCTCTCTCTCTCTCTCTCTCTCTCTCTCTCTCTCTCTCAAAACAAAAAAATAATAAAGTTCAATAGGCTCTCACTGGTTGACTCAGTGGTAGAGTGCCAGCCCAGTGTGTGGCTCTTTGGATGTCCCGGGTTCAATTCCCGGATAGGGAACACAGAAGAAGTGACCATCTGCTTCTCCACTCCTTTCATTCTCCTTCTCCCTCTCTCTCTGTCTTCCCCTCTCACAGTTATGGCTCAATTGGTTTGAGGGCATCCATGCTGGGCACTGAGGATGGCTCCATGTAGCCTCTGCTTCAGGTGCTAAAACATAGCTTGGTTGTGAGCATGGCCCCAGATGGGAAGAGCATTGTCCCCAGACTGGGGTTGCTGGATGGATTTCACATGGGACACATAAAGGAGTCTGTTTTTGTATGTCTTCTCACTTAGGAAAAAAAGAACAAAACAAAGTTAGAAAAAATATTTCTTAAATAATTTAAGATTTGTTGTTTACCTGCTGAATAGACTCTTACATAGAAAAATAAAAGTTATCTGCCAAATAAAAGCATTTTCTGTGACACTAAAACTTAAGCCTACTTTGAATCTCCTTAGTCTAGATCTGAAAGTCAACATTTATTTCTTCTAAAACAGCCCCGATTTGATAAATTCTGAAAATTAATATAAAGATGGCAAAATGGCGATGGAGCAGGCGGAAGTACCAACTTCCAACTCCAGGAACCAAAGTAGATTATAACTTAATTTTAAGAACCATCATCTGGATAAACCAACTTTGAACTAAACTAAGGGGACTCTTCAACCAAGGAACACAGAAGAAGCCACATTGAGACTGGTAGGAATAGCTAAAATGCAAAGAGGGCTGCCCAGCTCCCCGGAGCAAACAGCAGCCCGGAGAGACCCTCGTGGTGGAAGGAGAGTTTGGTGGAGAGGGAGGGACCTGGGTCCCAGGAACAAAGCCCCAGCCTGTAGCCCCAGAGCCTAGAAGAGGCGTTTGGACAGTATTGAGCTATGAAACAAGTAAGGATACTTTTTGTGAGAAAGAGAGTTTTCTCAGACCCAAGATTCTTCTTGAAGGGACAGGAAGAAAACCTCTCTCACAACCACGCACCTGGGGCTCCAGGAAACGGGAACAGAGGAGAGGACCAGAGCAGCGGGAAGAGAGTGTGGACTGAAGGCACAGGGAGAAACACTCTGAGGGACAGCCACCCTAACCCCTGGGCTAAGTCGCTTCCCTAATCAAAAACGAATATTTCCCCTAGAACTAGTAATACTAGCAAAGGGAGACAGGACACCAGCCAAACAAGCTTTCCTGCAGCACTTAGAGCAGAGCTGCTTAGACGGAGGGAGCTTCTAGGACTACAGTATGGAGTGTTAGGGTCTGAGCTGCAGTGCACCCACCCATACTGCTGAGGGCTTGCTGGAGGGACGATTGTGGTGGGATGCTGAAATACAGTTCTGTCAGTGGGAGAGGAGGTTCAGCCAGTGTGAGCTCTGTCTAGCCCAGCAGGGGAGGAGAGGACGTGTGATAGCATTCTGGCAGCTGCAGCCCGCCTGTAGCCCCACTTGGGGGGGAAAAGCGGGAGGCCAGAAATGGGCAGAGATCTGCTCTGCGACCCTGCACAAGCTGGCCCTGATCGCGGGGGCGGGGCTAGGAGCAGGAACAGGTGGTGTCTCGAGGCTGAGCGCACGCCAGCAGCCCCGTCCAGCCCGAGAAACCTCAGTTTGCCATCCTGTGTGAGTGAGTTGGCTCTGAACATGGGGGTGAGGCTAGACACCATTATGAGTGGAGGCTCACAGCTGAGCGTACACCAGCACCCCCCCCCCAGCCAATAAACCGTGGTTTGGGATCCTGTGTAGGTGAGCCCTGGCCTCAGGGGTTGGGCTAAAGCTCCGGACGGGTGGAGGCTCACAGCTGAGTGCACGTTAGCAGCCCCATCCAACTAGAGAAGCTGTGGTGAGCAGGTTCTGACAGCAGGGGCTGGGCAGAAGCCCGTGAAAAGGCTGAATCCACAGCTGAGCAAACCTCTACCCTTGGTGTTGAGGCTTGTGGCTTGAGTGCAGTGGCAACCAGAACACAGCCCCTCCGTGGAGAAGAGGCAGAAATCACAGCAACAGCCGAAATGGGCAGGTGCTGGTAATGCCCATACCCATCCGCCCTGAGCAGCGGCAGAGGAGGTTGCAAGCCTGCAGACAGATCACGCCTAGAGAACACGAAGGCAACACCCATTAGATTCCAGTGGCAACAAACTTCTTATACACAGACAAAATGGGCAGGCAGAGAAATGCAATCCAAATGAATAAAGAGAAATCCCCAGAGAAGGACCTGAATGAACCAGATATAACCATATTACCAGATGCAGAATTTAAAATAATGATAGTTAGGATGTTCAAAGAAATTAGAGCAACAATGGATAGTCATTATGAACACCTAAATTAAGAGATAACAAGTATAAAAAGGGAAATTGAAATAATAAGAAAGAATCAGACAGATATGACAAATATAGTATCAAAATTGAAGACCACAATGGAAGAAATTAAAAGCAGGATGGATGATGCTGAGGGTCGAATCAGTGAGTTAGAGGACACAATAAACAAAGGCACAGAAGAAGAGCAGAAAAAAAAAAGAAACTCAAAAAATCTGAGAAAACTTTAAGGGAACACTGTGACAACATGAAGAGAAATAACATCTGCATCATAGGGGTTATTGAAGAAGAGAGAGAAAACAAGAAATAGAAACTTTGTTCAATCAAATTGTTGCAGAAAACTTTCTTAAATTAAGGCTAGAAAACATTTCAAATATTCAAGAAGCACAGAGAACTCCATTAAAGAGAAACCCAAAGAAATCTACACAAAGAAACATCATAGTTAAAACACCAAAAGTAAAGGATAAAGAGAAAATTTTAAAAGCTGATAGAGAAAAAAAGCTATCACCTAAAAAGTAATCCCCATAAGAATGACATCTGACTTCTCAACAAAAACACTTGAGGCCAGAAGGGAATGGCAAGATATATTCAGGTAATGCAGAATAAGAAACTACAACCAAGACGACTCTATCCAGCGAGGTTAACATTTAAAATTGAAGAAGAAATAAAGAGCTTCCCAGACAAAACAATCCTCAAGGAATTCATTTAAACAAAACCAATTCTGCAAGAGATACTAAGGGGCCTACTGTGAACAGTACAAAAGGAGGAAAGAATATAGCAAAAGAAGAATACAGGTTTAAAGAATACAATGGCAAAAAACAACTACATATCAATAATAACCTTAAATGTAAATGAATTAAATGATCCAATCAAAAGTCATGGGGTAGCTGCATGGATAAAGAAACAAGCCCCGTACATATGCTGTCTACAAGAGAAACACCTTAAAACAAAAAATGCACATAGACTGAAGATAAAAGGATGGAAAAAAATATAACATGCTAATAGAAATGGGAAAAAAAAGCCAATGTAGCAATATTTATATCTGACAAAATGGACTTTAAAACAAAGTCTATAGTAAGAGATAAAGAAGGACACTACATAATGATAAAGGGAACAATTCAACAGAAAGAGATAACTATTATAAATATCTACACACCAAATATAGGAGCGCCGACATACATAAAGCAGACTTTGAAGACATAAAGGGCAAGATTAACAGCAATACTATAATAGTAGGGGATTTCAATATCCCACTAACATCACTGGATATATCCTCAAGAAAGAAAATTAATAAACAGCAGACTTAAAGGATACACTAGATCAACTCGATTTTAAGGATATCTTCAGAACTTTTCAACCTAAAGCAGTAGAATATATATTCTTCTCCAGCGCTCATGATACATTTTCTAGCATAGACCACATGTTAGGACAAAAAATGGTCTCAATAAATTTAAGAAGATTGAAATCATATCAAGCATTTTCTCTGATCACAATGCCATGAAACTAGAAATTAACCACAAAAGAAGAACTGAAAAATACTCAAACACTTTGAAACTAAATAGCATGTTATTAAAAAATGAATGAATTAACAATGAGATCAAAGGAGAAATAAAAATGTTTCTAGAAACGGATGATAATGAGCATACATCTACTCAAAATTTATGGGACACAGCAAAAGCAGTACTGAGAGAGAAATTCATCGCACTACAGGCATGCCATAAGAAGATAAAAAAACCTCAAATAAGCATCCTGACCCTGCATCTAAAAGAACTAGAGAAACAACAGCAAATAAAGCCCAGGACCAGTAGAAGGAAGGAAATTATAAAGATCAGAGCAGAAATAAATGACATACAGGCTAAGGAAACAATACAGAGGATCAATGAAACCAGAAGCTGGTTCTTTGAAAAGGTAAACAAGTTTGATGAACCTTTAACTAGACTCACCAAGAAAAAAAAAAGAGAGAGAGGACTTAAATAAATAAAATTAGAAATGAGATTGGAGAAATAACAACTGACACAAAAGAAATAAAAAGTATTGTAAGAAAATACTATGAAGAACTCTATGCTAAAATATTAGACAATCTCGGTGAAATGGACAAATTTCTTGAATTATCTAATCATCCAAAAATCAATCTGGAAGAATCAGAACACCTAAACAGACCAATTACAACAAATGAGATCAAAACAGTTATCAAAAACTCCCAGCAAAGAAAGTTCTGGGCCCAATGGCTTCACAATTGAATTTTACCAAAAATTCAAAGAAGAACTAACTCCTATCCTCCTCAAGTTATTTCAAAAAATTCAAGAGGAAGAAAGACTTTCAAACTCCTTTTATGAGGCGAGCATAATTATTATCCCAAAACCGGGTAAAGACAACACAAAGAAAGAAAATTATAGGCCTATATCCCTGATGAATTTAGATTCTAAAATTCTCAACCAAATATTAGCCAACCGGATCCAGCAATAAATGAAAAAAATCATACACCATGATCAAGTGGCATTAATTATGGAGAGGCAAGGCTGGTTCAATATTCGCAAATCAATCAATGTGATTCATCACATAAACAAAAGAAAGAATAAAAATCAGATGATAATTTCAATAGATGCAGAAAAGGCATTTGATAAAATCCAGCACCCATTCATGCTCAAAACTCTCAGTAAAGTGGGAATACAGGGAACATTCCTTAACGTGATCAAGGCCGTCTACGACAAACCCACAGCAAACATCATACTAAATGGACAAAAATTAAAAGCAATCCCCATATGATCAGGAACCAGGAGGGGTGTGCCCTTTCACCACTTTTATTCAACATAGTTCTGGAAATTCTAGCTACAGCAATCAGACACGAAGTAGAAATAAAAGGCATCCAAATTGGAAAAGAAGAAGTAAAACTGTCATTATTTGCAGATGATATGATATTGTATATAGAAAACCCTAAAGTCTCAGTCAAAAAACTACTGGACCTTATAAATGAATTCAGCAAGGTGGCAGGATATAAAATTAATACTCAGAAATCAGAGGCATTTTTATATACCAACAATGAACTGTCAGCAAAATAAATGAAGGAAACAATCCCCTTCACTATTGCAGCCAAAAAAATAAAGTACCTAGGAGTAAATTTAACCAAGGAGGTTAAGGACTTATACTCGAAAAATTAAAAAACATTGATATAAGAAATCAAGGAAGATACAAACAATTGGAAGCATACACTGTGTTCATGGTTAGGAAGAATAAACATCATTATAATGTCTATATTACCCAAAGCAATTTATAAATCCAATGCAATACCAATTACAATACCAATGACATAGTTCAAAGATATAGAAAACATATTTCAAAAATTTATATGCAACCAAAAAAGAACACGAATAGCCTCAGAAATCTTAAAAAGAAAAAATAAAGCAGGAAGTATCACTCTTCCAGATATCAAAGTTTACTACAAGGCCATTTTTGGAAGACAGTTTGGCACTGGCATAAGAACAGGCACATAGATCAATGGAATAGAACAGAAAACCCAGAAATAAACCCACACCTTTATGGACAACTGATATTTGACAAAGGAGGAAAGAGCATACAATGGAGTAAAGACAGCCTCTTTAACAAATGGTGTTGGCAAAATTGGACATCTACCTGCAAAAAAAGGAAACTAGACCATCAACTTACACCATTCACAAAAACAAACTCAAAATAGATAAAAGACTTCAATGTAAGCCGTGAAACCATAATCATCTAGAAGAAAACATAGGCAGCAAGCTTTCTGACATCTGTAGCAGCAATATATTTGCTGATTTATCTCCACAGGCAAATGAAATAAAAGGCAAGATAAACAAATGGGACTATATCAAACTAAAACGGTTTTTGCACAGCTAAAGACAATAGGAACAGAATAAAAAGACAAACCACACAATGGGAGAACATATTCGACAACACGTCTGATAAGGGGTTAATAACCAAAATTTATAAAGAACTTATAAAACTCAACACCAGTAAGACAATCAATCCAATCAGAAAATGGGCAAAAGTAATGAATAGAAATTTCTCCAAAGAGGACATACAGATGGCCAATAGGCATATGAAAAAAATGTTCAACATCACTAATCATTAGTGAAATGCAAATTAAAACCAATATGAGATATCACTTCACACCAGCCAGAATGGCGCTCATCAACAAAACAACACAGAACAAGTGCTGGCGAGGATGTGGAGAAAAGGGAACCCTCCTGCACTGCTGGTGGGAAAGCAGACTGGTGCAGCCTCTGTGGAAAACAGTATGGAGATTCCTCAAAAAATTAAAAATCGAACTGCCTTTTGACCCAGCTATCCCACATATAGGAATATACCCTAAGAACACCATAGCACTGTTCGAAAAGAATAAATGTTCCCCCATATTTGTGGCAACATTATTCACAATAGCGAAGATCTGGAAACAGCCCAAGTGTCCGTCAGAGGAAGATTGGATTAAAAAGCCATGGTACATATATACTATGGAATACTACTCAGCCATAAGAAATGATGACATTGGATCATTTACAACAAAATGGATGGACCTTGATAACATTATACAGAGTGAACTAAGTAAAACAGATAAAAACTGAGAACAGCATGATTTCATACATAGGTGGGACATAAAAGTGAGACTATGAAACATGGACAAGAGTGTGGTGGTTACGGGGTGGTGAGAGGGAGGAGAAGTTGGGAGAGAGGGGAGGGAGGGACCCAAAGAAAACCAGATAGAAGGTGATAGAGGACAATTTAACTTTGTGTGATGAGTATGCAACATAATTGAATGAAAAGATAACCTGGAGATGTTTTCTTTGTACATATGTACTTTGATTTATTAATGTCACCCCATTAAAATTAATAAAAAATTAATATAGAATAATTTTGATTATAATTTTATTAATCAAGGAATAATTAATTAATTGGATTTAGTTACAAGAGCCATGTAGTGCTTAGAGAGATTGTATTAACCTGCAATAGACAGTTTTAAATGAAAAGATAGCAAGTTTTACCTTTAAGTGTAACTTCGCTTATTTATTAGCTTGTGTATTTGTTGTTATCTCCTGACTACAAAGCAGAAATGTAAACTCTAGAACAAGATATCTTATAGAAAATAAAGCTAAGTATTTCTGATCATCTGAGTAGCAAAGTTGTTGAACCCCAACTAATATAATAATTTTTAAGAATTGTAGAAAGAATAGTATATGCTAGTATGATAGCATTTGATAATAGAAGAAATTCTTCTGGAATAGGATGATTTTACAAAGAATGCACTTCAAGTGGTTTTCAAAGAATATTGTTGGGTGGTTATTATATGCAAGAAGACTTTTCTGTCGATTGACATGACATCAGCAAAGAACCTCTGACTGAAATGATTGACTGAAGGCTGTGACCATCAGAGCTTCAGCTTTGTAAATAAATGAATGATGCCAGGATACAGTAGGGAAGAGGGTATGAGGAGGCGGAGGAGGGCCAAGGGCAGATAGATGGTAATAGAGAAAGACTTGACTTAGAGTAGCAGACACACGGTACAGTATAGAGCTAACGTATTATAGAATTGTGCCTGTATAAGCTTATTAACCAATGTCACCTGAAACATTTTATAAGAAATTTTAAAAAGTAAAATAAATGAGTGATTCTCTCTTCACAAGGTGATTCTGATGTTGGGTATGTTATTTCTTCAGTGACATTTCTTTTCTAGAGAATTTGCTTTCTTCACCAGTTTTGACACTAATTTTTTATGGCTAGACTTACTGAAAAATTGATATGGTATCATGTAAAAGATAAATCTGCACTCTTTTTCTTAAATTCTGTGTGTGTATGTGTGCAGTGTATGTGATCATCAAGTTGACAAATAGAAAGCACTCTTTGTTTTTTTTTGGGGGGGGGCTCTCCTTTGCCCTTCACTTTTTTTAAATATTATTTTTATATTTTACTTTATTATGTTTACATAGATTCTAGTGTTGCCACAAATGCATCTCCCCTCCCCTGTATTCCCCTCAACATCTCCCTTACCCTTTTCTCCTGAGTGCCCTCTCCCATCCCCTTCAGGTTTATCCTATCCTATCAACCTCTTTCCCTTTGTCCTCTTTTCCTCTGGTCCCTTTGATCTCTCCACAGTCTCAATTCTGCTTCTCAGTTCACAGTTCATTGGATTCCTCAAATGATTGATGTCATAGGATATTTTTCTTTTTTCTGCCTTGCTTATTTCACTTAACATAATAGTTTCCAGATCCATCCATGTTGTCACAAAAAGTAACATTTCCTTCTTTTCCATGGCCTCATAGTATTCCATTGTATATATGTATCACTGCTTTTTAATTCACTCATCCACTGACGGACATTTGGGCTGTTTCCAGATCTTCGCTATTGTGAACAATGCTGCCATGAACATGGGGGTGCATTTCTTCTTTTCAAACAGTGCTATGGTGTTCTTGTGGTATATTCCTAAAAGTGTGATAGCTGGGTCAAAAGGCAGTTTGATTTTAAATTTTCTGAGGAATCTCCATAATATTTTCCACAGTGGCTGTACCAGTCTGCATTCCCACCAGCAGTGCAGGAGGGTTCCCTTTTCTCCACATCCTCACCAGCACTTATTCTGTGTTGTTTTGTTTTTGAGCGACATTCTGACTGGTGTGAGGTGATACCCCATTGTGGTTTTAATTTGCATTTCTCTAATGATTAGTGATGAGCATTTATTTTTTTTATGCCTATTGCCCATATGTATGTCCTCTTTGGTGAAGTGTCTATTCATTTTCTTTGCCCATTTTTTGATTGGATTATTTATCTTCCTGGTGTTGAGTTTTACAAGTTCTTTATAAATTTTGTTTATTAACCGCTTATCAGATTATTGTTGAATATGTTCTTGAATTGTGTGGTATGTTTTCTTATTCTATTCTTATTGTCTTTAGCTGTGCAAAAGCTTTATAGTTTGATATAGTCCCATTTGTTTATCCTGTTTCTTATTTCATTTGCCCTTGGAGATAAATCAGCAAATATATTGCTGCGAAAGATGTAGGAGAGTTTACTGCCTATGTTTTTCTAAGATGCTTATGGTTTCACGGCTTATATTGAAGTCTTTTATCCATTTTGAGTTTGTTTTTGTGAATAGTGTAAGTTGGTGGTCTAGTTTCAATTTTTGCAGGTAGCTATACAAGTTTCCCAACATTGTTTGGTGAAGAGGCTGTCTTTACTCCATTGTATGCTCTTACTTTCTTTGTCAAATATCAGTTGTTCATAAAGGTGTGGGTGTATTTCTGGGTTCTCTGTTCTGTTCCATTGAACTATATACCTGTTCTTATGCCAGTACCAAGCTGTTTTGATAAAATGGCCTTGTAGTATAACTTGATATAAGGAGGTGTGATATCTTCCACTTTATTCTTCCTTCTCAAGATTACTGAGACTATTCGTGTTCTTTTTTGGTTCCATATAAATTTTTGGAATATTTTTTCTATATTTTTGAAGTATGTCATTGGTATTTTAATTGTTATTGCATTGAATTTGTAAATTGCTTTGGGAAATATAGACATTTTAATGATGTTTATTCTTCCTAACCATGAGCACGGTATATGCTTCCACTTGTTTGTAACTTCCTTGATTTCTTTTATCAGTATTTTATAATTTTTCCAGTACAAGTCTTTAATCTCCTTAGTTAAATTTATTCCTAGGTACTTTATTTTTTGTTGTTGCAATAGTGAAGGGGATTGTTTCCTAAATTTCTCTTTCTGACAGTTCATTGTTGGTGTATAAAAATGCTGCTGATTTCTGTGTATTAATTTTATATACTGCCATCTGCTGAATTCATTTATCAGGTCCAGTAGTTTTTTGACTGAGACTTTAGGTTTTTTTATATATACAATATTATATCATCTGCAAATAATGATAGTTTTCCTTCTTCTTTTCCAATTTAGATGCCTTTTATTTCTTTTATTGTCTGATTGCTGTGGCTAGGACTTCCAGAACTATGTTAAATGAAAGTGGTGAAAGGGGGCACCCCTGCCTTATTTGTGATCTTAAAAGGATTGCTTTTTATTTTTGCTCATTGAGTATGATGTTGGCTGTGGGTTTTTAATAGGTGGCCTTTATCATGTTGAAGTACATACCTGTGTTTCCACTTTGCTGAGAGTTTTGATCATAAATGGGTTCTGGATTTTATCAAAAGCTTTTTCTGCATCTATTGAAATTATCATGTGGTTTTGTCCTTCCTTTTGTTTATGTGATGAATCACATTGATTGATTTGCAAATATTGAACCAGCCTTGCCTCTCTAGAATAAATGCCACTTGATCATGGTGTATGATATTTTTATATATTGCTGGATCCGGTTGGCTAATATTTTTTTGAGGATTTTAGCATCTAGATTCATCAGGTATATTGGCCTATAATTTTCTTTCTTTGTTTTGTCTTTGCCTGGTTTTGGACTCAGAATTATATCGCCTCATAAAAGGAGCTTGGAAGTCTTCCTTCCTCTTGATTTTTTAAAAATACTTTATTTATTCATTGTAGAGATGAGAGAAGGAATAGTGAGAGAGAAGGGGGGAGGAGCAGGAAGCATCAACTCCCATATGTGCCTTGACAAGGTAATCCCAGGGTTTTGAACCAGCAACCTCAGCGTTCCAGGTCAATGCTTTATCCACTGCGCCAGCACAGGTCAGGCTTGAATTTTTCATATAGATTGAGAATGATAGGAATTAGTTTTTCTTTGAATATTTGGTGGAATTCACTTGTGAAGCCATCGAGGTCCGGGCTTTTGTTTGTTGGCAGTTTTTTGATAACTGTTTCGATCTCATTTGTTGTAATCAGTCTGTTTAGATTTTCTGATTCTTCCACATTGATTTTTAAAATATTGTACGTTCCATTTCATCTACGTTGTCCAATTTTTTGGCATACAGTTCTTCATAGTTTTTTCTTCCAATCTTTTGTATTTCTGTTGTGTCAGTTGTTATTTCTCCACTCTCATTTTTAATTTTATTTATTTGAGTCCTCTCTCTTTTATTCTTGGTGAGTCTGGCTAAAGGTTCATTGATCTTGTTTACCTTTTCAAAGAACCAGCTTCTTGTTTTATTGATCCTCTGTATTGTTAATTTAGCCTCTATGTCATTTATTTCCACTCTGATCTTTAGTATTTTTTTCCTTCTACTACCTCTGGGCTTTACTTGCTTTTTATTTCCTAGTTCTTTTAGATGCAGGATCAAGTTGTGTATTTGAACTTTTTCTAGCATCTTATTGTATGCCTGTAATTCTATCAACTTTCCTCTCAATACTGCTTTTGCTGTGTCTCATAAATTTTGAGTTGTGTTATGCTCATTATCATTTATTTCTAGGAATTTTTAAAATTTCTTTTTTGATCTCATTATTCACCCATTCATTATTTAATAACATACTATTTACTTTCCAAGTGTTTGAGTATTTTTCAGTTTTTTTGTTGTGGTTGATTTCTAGTTTCATGTCATTGCAATCAGAGAAAATGCTTGATATGATTTCAATCTTCTTGTATTTGTTGAGACCGCTATTATGCCCTAACATGTGGTCTATCCTAGAGAATGTACCATGAGCACTTGAAAAGAATGAATATTCTACTGCTTTAGGATGAAAGTTTCTGAAGATATTTATTAAATCAAGTAGATCTAGTGTATCCTTAAGTCTGCTGTTTCTTTGTTAATTTTCTTTCTTGAGGATCTATCTATTGATGTTAGCTGGCTATTGAAATCCCCTATTATTATAGTATTGCTGTTGATCTGGCCCTCTATATCCATCAAAGTCTGCTTTATATATTTAGGTGCTCCCATATTAGGTGCGTAGATATTTATAATGATTATATCTTCCTGTTGGATTGCTCCCTTTATTATTATGTAGTGACCTTTTTCTCTTATTATAGCCTTTGTTTTAAAGTTCATTTTGTCTGATATAAGTATTGCTACCCCAGCTTTTTTTTTATATGCATTTGCATGAAATATCTTTTTCCATTCTTTTACCTTCAGTCTATGTACATCTTTTGTTTTAAGGTGTGTATCTTGTAAACAGCATATGTATGGGTCCTATTTTCTTATCCAGGCTGCTAACCTATATCTTTTGATTGTATCATTTAATGCATTTACATTTAAGGTTATTATTGATATGTATTTGTTTATTGCTATTTTATTCTTTGAAGCTGTATTCTTCTTTTGCTATATTTCACCCCCTTAAATTGTTTATGACAGGCACCTTAATATTTTTTGGAGCATTGGTTTGGTTTTAGTGAATTACTTCAGTTTTTTTTTCTTTGTCTGGGAAGCTTTTTATTTCTTCTTCAATTTTAAATGATAGCCTTGCTGGATAAAGTAGTCTTGGTTGTATGCCCTTGGTCTGCATTACTTTGAATATATCTTTCCATTCCCTTCTGGCCTCAAGTGTTTCTGTTGAGAAGTTGGATGTCATTCTTATGGGGGTTCCTTTTTAGGTGATAGCCTTTTTTTTTTTTTTCTAGCAGCTTTTAATATTTTCTCTTTATTACTTAGCTTTGGTATTTTAATTAGGATGTGTGTTGGTGTAGATTTCTTTGGGTTTCTCTTTAATGGAGTTCTCTGTGCTTCTTGAGCTTGTGAGATTTTTTTCTTGCATTAATATTTAGAAGCTTTCAGTTATGATATGATTGAACAAAGTCTCTATTCCTTGTTGTTTCTCTTCTTCAGGAACTCCAATGATGCGGATGTTATTTCTCTTCATGTTGCCACAGAGCTCTCTTAGTTTCCTCAGACTTTTTGAGTCTCTTCTTTTTTCTTCTCTGCTTCTATGCCATCATTTATCTTTTCCTTTAACTCGCTGATTTGATCCTCATCTTCATTCATCCTACTTTTAATTCCTTCTATTGTTGTCTTCTTTTCTGATATTGTATTTGTCATTTCTGACTGATTCTTTTTTATTATTTCAATGTCCTTTTTAATATTTGCTATGTCTTCATTTAGGTGTTTGTAATGACCATCTATTTTTGTTCTAAGATCTTTGAGTATCCTAATAATTGTTATTTTAAATGCTGCATCCAGTAATTTGGTTATATCAGACTCATTCAGTTATTTTTCTGGGGATTTCTCTTGATTCATTTGTGTTGCATTTATCTGTTTTCCCATTTTGTCTATGTATAAGAAGGTTTTGGCCACTGGAATTCAATGGATGTGGCCTGTGTGGTCCCTAGATGTGGTCTGTTTGCAGTTTTACCACCCTTTCTGCTGCTGCTGCTGCTTAGGGCATTTGGGTATGGGCATTCAGAAAACTCTCTTAAAACTTGTTTTCAGTTCTCTACATTGTTTAAATAAAATTAAATATTTATTTTCTTTTTCTTTTACTTACATATTTTTCTTTAAATTTAGGCATTATATTTGTCCATGTGAACATGCAGTTTTCAGGTGTGCATCTTCATAGCACATGAACTATTCATTGCACTGTGTTCCCATCACCCAAAGTCAAAACACTTTCTATCACCATATATTTGGTTTCTTTTTCTCTCCTTCCCCTTAACCTCTCCCTCTGGTAGCCACTTCACTTTTATTCATTTCTATGAGTCTCAGTTTATATCCCACATATGAGTGAAATTTTATAATTTTTAGCTTTTTCTGATTCACTTATTTAGCTTAACATAATATTCTCAAGGTCCATCCATATTGTCACAAATGACAATATTCATCATTTCTTATGATTGCATAATGTTCCATTGGATAAGTGGTTCTTAACCTTTTTTGAGGTACCGGACCTAACAGTTTCATATGCGCATTCACCAAACCCTTCTTTAGTGATAAATAAAATATGGTTTTTTTCCCCCAAATTCAAGACATATGTATATGTTTTTTTACTGGTGCACAAAATGAGCTGTGCATGATCACCTTGCTCAAAGAACAAAACCAACAAAGTGCATGAACTCACAACAAATTACAGTATTACTTTATTCTGGCCTCCGCAGCAGAGGCTTCTCCGAACCCCTGTGACCAACTCATCGAACCCCTAGGGTTCAATAGAACCCAGGTTAAGAACCACTGCATTGGATATATGTACCACATCTTTTTTATTCAAACCTCTACTGAGGGACACTTTAATTGTTTCCATCTTGGCAAACATGAATAATGCTGTGATGAACATGTGGGTGCATATATCTTTGTATATAAGTGTGTTCAACTTTTTCAAGTAGATAAGGCCCGATCATATGGTAACTCTATTATTAAATTTTAGAGGTACTTTCATACTTTATTCCATAATGGTTGTACTAATTTGCATTCTCACCAGCATTGAATGAGGTTTCCTTTTATTTCACAGCCTCTCCAACACTTATTATTAACTGTCTTGTTGATAATAGCCAATCTAACAGATGTGAGGTGGTATCTCATTGTAGTTTTGATTTGCATTTTTCTAATAGTTAGCAAAGATGAGCATCTTTTCATTTATCTGTTTTCTGTGTATATATCTTCATGAGAGAGATATGTGTTTGTTCAGGTCCTGTTTTCATTTTTTAATTGAATTGTTTGATGATGTTAAACTTTATGAATTTTTTATATATTTTAGAGATTAACCCCTTTGTCAGAACTGTTATTTGTGAATATAATCTCTCATTTGGTTAGCTGCCTTTTTATTTTGTTGTCATTTTCTTTTGCTGTGCAGAACATTTTAGTTTGATATAGTCCAATTAATTTTTTTTTTTTTTTGCCTTTACTTCTCTTCCCTTTGGGGTAAATTCAGAAAATTGTCTCTATGGTCATGGTCCATAATTTTAATACCAATGTGTTTTCCTGTGTACTTTATTGTTTTAGATCTTATATGTAGATCTTTGATCCATTTTGAATTAATGTTTGTGCATGGAGAAAATCTGTATATAAATTTAAATAAATTTAAATATTGTTTTTCTTTTACTTACATACTTTTCTTTAAATTTAGACATTAAATTTTATGGGGTATACCAGGAAAATTAGAGGTAGTTTTATTTCATGTTAGTAAATCTTTGTATTGAGGATGTTCTAATATTCTAATATTAGAATATTCAATATTCTAGTTGAATGCATGCAGCATTCAATTTTCCCAGCGCCATTATTAAAGAGACTTTTTTTTTTGCCTCATTGTGTGTTTTTGGCTCTTTTGTCAAAGATTTTTTTTGTCCATATACATGTAATTTTACTTCTAGGCTCTTGATTCTATTCTAATGTTCTGTGTGATTGTTTATCTGTCAATACCATACTGTTTTTATTATTGTGGTTCTGTGGTATAATTTGAAGTAAGGTTATGATATCTGCTTTCTTCTTATTTTTTCAGGATTCCTTTGGCTATTTGGTTTCCCACATACTTTTTATGACAATAAAAATTAAAAAAAACTATATATTAGGATTTTATCATATTCTTAGTGCACTCCTGAAATGGCTTACTTGTTTCTAAACCTAATATGAACTTTAAGAAGTGCACTGTTGGTGGGAATGCAGACTGGTACAGCAACTGTGGAAAGCAGTATGAAATTAACTCAAAAAAATAAAAATAGAACTGCTTATTGACCCAGCAACTCCACTTCTGGAAATTTACCCAAAAAAACCTTAAACACTAATTTGAAAAAATATATTCACTCTATGTTCATTGCAGTTATTTACAATAACCAAGATTTGGAAGTAGCCCAAGAACCTATCAGTAGATGAGTAGATAAAATGCTGTAGTACATTTACACAATAGGATACAACTTAGCTATAAAAAAAGAAACAAATGCACTGACCAGTGGTAGAGTTTTGACCCAGCATGTGGATGTCCTGGATTTGAATCCCAATCAGGACACAGAGGAAAAGAAACAATCTGCTTCTCCACTCTTTCTATTTCTCTTTCTCTCTCTCTTTCCCTCCACAGTGATGGATCAATTGATTTGAACACATTGGCCCTGGAAGTTGAAGATGGCTTCAGTCTGATGCATTAAAAAAATAGCACAGGGACCAGAGGGACTGCAGTCAGAAGGAAGGAGGATGAAGGAATGGCATCAGAGAAAGTAAAGGGATTAGTGAAACTATATATACATAACACAGAGATATAGATAACAGAACAGCAAATCCTAGAAGAAAGGGGGGAGGGACTTAAGGGGAGGGGGGCAAAAGGGGTATAAAAAGGGACACAGGAGTGAAGGTGAGGGAGTTATAATCAGTGGGACACTTGAATCCATGTAAATAAAATAAATTAAAAATTAATTTAAAAAATAGCTCAGTTGCAATAATCAGCCCCAGATAAGCAGAGCATTGGCCCCATATGGGGGTTGTCAGGTGGATCCTGTCAAGGCACATACAAAGTCTTTCTCAATATCTCTTTTCCTCTCACTTAAAATAAATAAATAAAAATAAAAGAGAAGGAAATCTTACCCTTTGTGACAGCATGGACAGTCATGGAGAATATTATGCTAAGTGAAATAAGCCAATCAGAGAAAGACAAGTACCATATAATTTACTTATATGTGGAATCTAATGAACAACATAAACTAACAAA
Source organism: Rhynchonycteris naso (assembly GCA_037038555.1). NCBI lineage: Eukaryota > Metazoa > Chordata > Mammalia > Chiroptera > Emballonuridae > Rhynchonycteris > Rhynchonycteris naso. The sequence continues at coordinate 174,220,494 of CM072996.1, read as the reverse complement.
CAAAATAGAAAAAGATTTATAGATACAGAGAACAGATTGATAGCTGTCAGAGGAAAAGGTTGTTTGAAGGTTTGGTGAAAACGGTGAAGGGAATAAGCAGTATAGCCAGTAGTCATGGCCACCATCACAACTGCCTGGCTCGTGTAGGTTCGCATTTGATTCGGACAGTTGGTAATGAACAACAGAGCCAAAAACTGGTGGGTCATCATTTTTAATCCTAGCTTGCACCTGGTGGGCAAGTAAAAACACACATTGGGCTCCAAAACCCACTCATTCAGTGCTCACAAAGTTACTGACTTATCCGAGTTTCCTAGAATCAAAGTTTCCCAGCTCACCAGTCTTATTCACCTCTGTTCCCCATAGCCCTCTCCCTGCACAAACTCTGCACAAACTGGCTTCTCCCTCAGTACTCCACCATCTTGTCTGCTTCTCCTGGCCTCCTCCACATGGCTTTTCTCTGCTCTCCTCTATAATACTAATCTCAGGAACCGAGAGAGAGCAAACTCCTGCTTTGCCCCACTTTATAGTGTAGAAATCCAAACCTTTAAGCCAATCTACAAGGCCACTTATCTGAGGCATAATGGGATTTCTCATGAGAGTGCACCACCCTACCTCATGCAATCAGTCAAGGGTGTGGAGAAAAGCTTAGTCTTAAAACTAAGCCTTAGGCTCTAATGACTTGGCCTGCCCACAGCCTGTCTCCCAACACACATTAATATCAATGGACTTGCACGTGGGCAGTACTATCTTTAACAAAGTGAGCATAATATATTTTATCTTCCCAACAGCAAATAAAATTATTATACTCAAAAACAACAGTGTGGTGATTGTAGGAGGGTAAGTTGGAGGAGGGTAGGGTGAGATAGAAGGTGATGAAGGAGACTTGACTTGAGGTGGTAAACAAACAATGCTATATATAGATGATGTATAGTAGAATTGTAGACTTGAAACTTGTATAATTTTATTAACTGATATCACCTCAATAAGTTCATTTTTTTTAAAAAAAGAAAAACAGTATTTACTTCATGTGTGATACCAATAAAATAGTAAAAAAAAAAAAACAAACTTGTTATCGATGATGAATGACTTTATAACATTTCTACAAACAGTTTTAGAAGTACATTTGTGCAAGAAAATTACTTTATTAAAAATAAAAATATTAAATACAAGTAATACAACATTAGGTTAACACTCCATAGTTAAGAACATTGGCCATTAAATAAAGTGGTTAAGAATTACTCTTGGCTTTTTTTCTGGCTTGGAGTTTTAACACATGTGAGGCCCGGACAATATCCTTACTTTGGTGACCTTCTGCACTTGGATGTGTCCCTGCTCAGCTCACATCTAACTGCCTACCACAAAGATGACACAGCCTCAAGGGAATCAGAAAGGAGTGTATCTGGTCCATAATTTTCCACCTTACCATGCACATGATGCTGTACCCAAATGAACTCCAAATTGCAGCAGATTTGATTTGATTTTTCTGACATATGCAGAGGTTCTCTCTCCTCAAGAAACACTGGGCACACAGAAATGCAGATTCAAGAGATGAATTCAGAATAGTGGCAGTGTGAGAAACACTCCTGACCTCTCCCTTTGAAATGTTAATAAAATGAACAACTATATGCAGCAAAGGAACCCCAGCTGGGTTTACAGGCACACCTAAAAAATTCATGTACTGAATGAACTAAAGGTGGAATGGGTGGCAAAGGGGTGTGAAAGATAAAACAAACTCACAGTTGGCTCTGAGGAAGAGACAAACCTGGTATGACTGTTTTTGTTTTGTTTTGTTTTGTTTTTTTACTCTACTGGACTACGGGGAGGAGGGTAGCTCAGGCTGTTTGGATATTGTCTGAGAAGTAAATAGAGGGGAACTTGGAGTGATTGGGTCTCGTTTTGCCAGCAGGAGTGGTGAGAGGAGTGTGGGGGGGAGACAGAATGGAGGTCATGACCAGTGTTTCCATGGTTGGCCTTCAGCCTACACTCAGCAGAGACATAGAAAAGTAAGTGCGGCCCCCAGCCTTCCAGATCTCACCTCTCTCAAATTGTGGTACAAAGCGGGGCAGAGACAAACCCCACAGCTAGCTTTCCAGAGCATCTCTCTCTTCTGAAGAACAGAAGTACTCCATGTCTAATCCCTGGGTCTGTTGAGACATAGGGAGAAATGCCTGGAGGCCAAAGATTGCCTTCACAACATACCCCACACACCAATGAGTTTGTGGCCCCACCTATACCACTGTGACAGCAAAATCTCAGCTAAGGACATCCTACAAACATCAGTGCTAAAACTTGTAATAAATGACACCTATTTAAAACTTGTAATAAATGACACCTATTGAAAGAAATCTCTCAAAACCCAAATTTATTTTTTTCCCTGTTTTTCTTCTTATTGGATTTTTCTTTTTTAATTTTCATTTTCATTAATTTTTATATTCTTTATTCTTATTTTTTGTAGGTATTTTGCTTTTCAATTTTTTTGTTTGTTTTTTATCTTTTATTCTGTAGCTTTTCTTCTTGTAATAAATTTTTTAATTTTTATATATTTTTATTATATTTAAAATTTTTTTCATGTCTGTAACAGCTTTTCTTTGTTAGGCTTTTTAACAATACCACTCTAAAATGCCATCAAGGAAGAAGGAATTGAATATCATGGTTACAAAAGATAGAAATGTAGTTCAGAAAGAAAATAAAAAAATATCCAGAAAAATATTTCAATCACATGAAAACCTTCAAGTTAAATGATAGAGAATTCAAAATTTAAGTTCTGAAAATACTCAATGAGATGCAAAAACACACCAATAGGCAACTTAATAAGCTCAGAAAGCAAATTAATGAACAAAACAAATGCCTCACCAAGGAGATTAAAACTTTAAAAACAGAGATGAAGAACTCAATAAATGAATTGAAGACTGAGGTAGCCAGTTTAGTTAATAGAACAAACCAGATAGAAAAAAGAATCAGTGACATCAAAGACAGGCAGTTAGAGATACCACAGAGAGAAGAGTAGACTCACAAATTTTAAAAAATGAGATTTCTACAATTGACTGATTCCATCAGAAAGAGCATTGTAAGAGTAATTGGTATCTTAGAAGAAGAGAGCAAGAAGGAAATGAAGCCTGACCTGTGGTGGCGCAGTGGATAAACCGTCGACCTGGAATGCTGAGGTTGCTGATTCAAAACCCTGGGCTTGCCCGGTCAAGGCACATATGGGAGTTGAAGCTTCCTGCTCCTCCCCCCTTCTCTCTCTCTCTATTTCTCTCCATTTCCTCTGAAATGAATAAATAAATAAAAATAATATAAAAAGAAGGAAATGAAGATCCTATTCAAAATATTAATTAATAGAATTTTCCAAGTTTATGAAAAGAGTTAGAGCCTCAAGTCCAAAAAGGAAACAGAATGTTGAGTTACTGCAATACAAACAGACTTACTCCAAGGCATATCATAATAAAACTGTTAAATATCAATGGCAAAGAAAGAATACTTAAGGCAGCTAGAAAAAAAGAAAACATAGCATATAAAGAAATGCCCATTAGGTGATCATCAAACTTTTCAGTAGAAACGCTAGAAGCCAGAAGAGAGTGGACCCAAACATTCAAAATACTGAAAGAGAGGAATTATCAGCCAAAAATATAATATCCATCAAAGTTATCCTTAAAATATAAAAGAGAAAATAATTTTACAGACATACAGAAGCTGAAGGAATTTATCACAAGAAAACCATCACTGAAGGAAATACTCAAGGGAGTTATTTGACCAAACACAAAGAACAAAATAAGTCAAGATTACAAGTAAAACTCCAACAAGGGCACAATAAAAACAAGGAAAATCTGTGACAGCTATAACATAAAAAAGGAGAGGATAAAGATCTGCAGTAGCAAAGAAAAATGGAGTAAAGGGGCACTCATAAGACAAAGGACTCTGGGACATATGGACATTTTTCTCTTAATAACCTAATGGTAACCACCCAGGAAAAGGCTGTTACTAAAATACACAGCTTAAAAAAAAAGAAGAACCATGGGAAAGAAGTATGAAATACCACCAAACAAAAGTAATTGACAGAAACAGAAAAGAGAAAAACTAAACAAGACACAGAGCAAACAGAAAACAAAACATAAAATGGCTATAGAAAATTCTAAAGTGTCAATATTTCTCCTAAATGTAAATGGACTAAACTCACCAATAAAAAAGTACAGAATAACAGATTGGATCAAAATGCAAAACCCAACCATATGCTGCCCTCAAGAGATACATCTAAGCTGCAAGAAAAAAATTAGATTCAAAATGAAAGGTTGGAAAATGATTCTCCAAGCAAATAATATCCAAATAAAAGAAGGTATAGTCATACTTATATCTGACAATGCCGACTTCAAGACAACAAAAGTAATCAGAGACAGAGATGGACACTTTATAATAATAAAGAAAATATTGTATCAAAAGGACAAAATACTTCTTAATTTATATACACCAAACCAGGGAGCACCAAAATATATAAGACATCTACTAACTGATATAAAAATAGAAGCAGAAACAAACACAATCATACCTAGAGATTTCAATACACCATTAAAAACTTTAGATAGATTATTCAAACAGAAAATAAGAAAATATCTGCCTTAAATGACACACTGGACATATTTACAGTACCTTTTATCCCAAAGTGTCAGATTATACATTTTCCTCCAGTGTTTATGGAATATTCTCAAGGATAGATAATATGTTGGGTCACAAAACTAACATCAACAAATTCAAGAATATTGAATTTATACTAAGCATATTTTCTAATCATAAGGCTTTGAAATTAGAATTCAATTGTAAAAAGAAAGTAAGAAAACTCACAAAAATGTAAAAATTAAATGACATACATCTAAAAAGTTACTGGGTCAAAGAAGAAATAAGAACAGAGATCAAAAGGAATATACAGAAAAATAAAAATGACAACACAATATATCAAAATTTCTGGGATGCAGCAAAAGCAGTAATAAGAGGGAACTTTATATTAAGGCTTATATAAAGAAACAAGAGAGATCTCAAGTAAACAACCTAGTATCACATATTAAGGAACCAGAAAAAGAAGAACAAAGGCAACCCAAACTCATCAGAAGAAAAGAAAAAGTAAAAATTAGATCAGAACTAAATGAAATAGAGAACAAAAACACTATAGAAAAAAATTAATACAACAATGAGCTGGTTCTTTAAAAAGATTAGTAAAATTGGTAAACCACTGCCTAGACTCACTAAGGAAAAGGAAGGACTCATATAAATAAAACCTTAACGAAAGAGGAGAAATTAGCAAAGACATTATAGATATTAAAAGGATCATAGTAGAATATTATGAAATATTATATGCCACCAAATTCAACAATTTAGAGGAAATGGATGAATTCCTAGAACTATGTAATCTTCACAAACTAAGTCAAAGAAGTGGAAAACCTAAATAGACCTATAAGCAGGAAATAAATAGAAACAAATATCAAATACTTTACAAACAGCAAAAGTCCTGGAACAAATGGCTACAATAGTGATTTCCACCAAATATTTGAAAAAGATTTGGTACTTATCCTTCTCAAAGTCTTCCAAAAAAAATAGAAGAAGAAGCAAAACTTTTAACACATTTTATGAGGTCAATATAAACCTTATACCAAAACCTGACAAGGACAACATACACACACAAAAAAAACTACAGATCAACATCTCTAATGAATACAGATGTAAATATCCTAGACAAAATACTAGCAAATCAAATACAACACATTAAAAAAATAATACATCATGATCAAAAGGTGTTTACTATAGAAGCATAAGGATGGTTCAAAATATGGAAATCGATCAACAAAACAAAGAACAAATTTCATATGATCCTATCAATAGATGCAGAAAAGGCATTTGATAAAATACATCTCTTTATGTTTAAAATACTTAGTAAGATCAGAATAGAAGGAAAGTACCTCAACATAATAAAGCCATATATGACAAACCATCAGTTAATGTCATACTAAATGGTGAAAAACTGGAAGCTTTTTCCTAAAATCAGGAACAACACAAGGCTGCCTACTAACTCCATTCTTAGTCACCATAGTTTTGGAAGTTTTAGCCAGAAGGACCAGGCAAGAGAAAAAAATAAAAGGTATCTGCATTGGGAAAGAAGATGTAAAAGTATCACTTTTTGCAGATGACATGATCCTGTATATAGAAATTCCAAAGTCTCTGCTAAAGAAACTATTAGAAATAATAAACCAATACAGTAAATTCATAAGTTACAAAATCATTATATAGAAACCCATTGCTTTCCTATACACCAATGATTAAACATTGGAAAATGAACTAAAAAAACAATTAGTTTTATAATTCCAGCAAAAATAAAATAAAATAACTAGGAATAAACTTAATGAAGGATGTGAAGGGCCTATATACTGAAAACTACAAAATATTATTAAAAGAACTTAAAAAATACACAATGAAATAAAAAAAAATATTCCATGTTCATGGCTTGGAAGAATCAATATAGTTAAAATAGCAATATACAAATTTAATCTAATCCACATCAAAATCTCAATGTCACTTATTAAAGAAATAGAATAAAAAGACACCAGGTTTGTATGGAACCATAAAAATCTCCCAATAGCCAAAGCAATCCTGAGAAAATAGATTGAAGCCAGAGGTATCACACTACCTGACTTCAAATTATACTATAGAGCCATGATATTCAAAACAGCATAGTATTGGCAGAAAAACAGACACACACACCAATGGCACAAAATTGAGAAGCCAGAAATAAAACCACATATATATGGACAAATCATCTTTCACAAAGGAGCCAAAAACATACAATAGAGAAAAGAAAACCTGTTTAATAAATGGTGTTGGGAAAATAATGAAACTTGACTACATTTTATTCCCTTCAAAATGTATCAAAGACCTAAAATATAAGATCTGAAACAATAAATTACATAGAAGAAAACAGGTACACCCTGGTGGATTGGCTCAGAGGTAGAGCGTCGGCCCGGCATGTGGATGTCCCAGGTTTGATTCCCCGTCAGAACACACAGAAGAAGCACCCACCTGCTTCTCCACCCTTCCCCTTCTTCTTTCTCTCTCTCTCTTTCCCTCCCATAGCCAAGGCTCCATTGGAGCAATGTTGGCCCGGGTACTGAGGGTGACTCCATGGCCTCTGCCTCAGGTGCTAGAATATATCTGGTTGCAATGGAGCAACGCCGCAGATGGGCAGATCATTGTCCCCTAGTGGGCATGCTGGGTAGATCCCAGTCAGGAGTATGTGGGAGTTTGTCTGCCTCCCTGCTTCTCGTTTCGGAAAAATACAAAACATAGGTACTAAGCTCATGGACCTTGGCCATAGGAAACAATTTATGCATTTGACACAAAAGGCAAGGAAAGTAAAGGCAAAAATACATGATTGGGGTTATATCAAACTAAAAAGCTTCTGCATAGGAAAAGAAACTTACAACAAGACAAATAGGCAGACAACTAAATGGGAGATGATATTTGCAAACAGCAGCTCTGATAAGGGGTTAATATTTAAAATACATAAAGAACTGACAAAGCTCAACAACAAGCAACCAAACAGTCCAATTAAAAAATGGAAAGAGGTCCTGAATAGATGCTTCTCCCAAGAAGGCATACTAATGGCCAACAGATATATTAAACGATGTTCATCTTTACTAGCTATTTTAGAAATACAAATGAAAACTATAATGAGACACCACCTCACACCTGCTAGATTTGGCTGTTATCAACAGGACAGGTAATAACAAGTGTTGGAGAGGCTGTGGAGAAAAAGCAACCCTCATCCACTTCTGGTGGGAATGCAAACTATGTAGTACAACCATTATGGCAGACAGTATGGTGGGTCTTCACAAAGTTAAGACTAGAACTCCCATATGACCCAGCAATCTCTATATTGGGAATCTACCCCCAGAATTCAAAATAATTGGAATGTAAAAACACATGCACCCCCATGTTCACTGCAACATTATTCACAGTGGCCAAGACATAGAAACAACCAAGATGTCTCTCAATAAAGGATTGGAAAAAGAATAAGTGGTACATATATACTACTCAGCCATAAGAAATGATGACATAGTGACCTTTATATATGGATGAAAACATTACACTGAGTGAAATAAGTAAATCAGAAAAAGCTAAGACCTGTATGATTTTACACATAGGCGAGATATAAAACTGAGACTTGTGGACATTGATAAAAGTGAAGTGGTTACCAGGGGGAGGGTGATGTGGGGGAGCAGATTGGGAATGGGGTAAGGGAATGGTTGTAAAGAGTTAAATAAAAGGTGAGGAAAAAAGATTTGATGGGTATACAACATAATCAACAGTTCAAAAGCTATGGAAATGTTTATCTGAAACCTATGTACTCTTATTTATCAATGTCAGGCTGTTAAAGATAATTTTCTAAATAAATTTTTACAAATTTTTTTTTAAATTTAATTTTTTATTTTGTTCATTTTAGAGAGGAGACACAGAGTGAGAGAGAGAGAGAAAGAGAGAAAGGGGGGAGGAGCTGGAAGCATCAACTCCCATATGTGCCTTGACCAGACCAGTGCAGGGTTTTGAACTGGCGACCTCAGTGTTCCCAGGTCAATGCTTTATCCACTGTACCACCACAGGTCAGGCCTAAATAAATTTTTAAATATAGGATTATGCTTAACTCATATAGACTAATATCTGAGTTCTGGTTTCATCAACAAAAACTGTGATTTTGAGCAATTCACTTCTCTCAGTTTTAGCTTTTTCTATCTGTAAAATTAGTTTATTATCACTTTTGCTTGGGGCTGTGAACAATTTTAAGAGTGTCTATAAGGCTCCAAAGTCTTGTGCAAAATATCACAATAACAACACTGCTTTGTATTCTAGGATATTCTGTAGAATAAAAGACTTTTCATGAGTATTCCAAAAGACAGGCAATGTGATAATAATATAGAAGTTTCCTGAGACAAAAAAAAAAAGGGCCAGGAAAAGGGTAGAGTTGTTGATTAAGTCTCCATTTCTTTCTATAATTTTAGCTCTGCAGTTCTTAAACATTGGTATTTAATCTTTTCTTATATTGTAACCTCTTTAGGAATCAAGGTGGAACAAGAATCCAAAAAAAAAAAAAAAAAAAAGAGAGAGAGAAGACAGGTAGTTCTCTACCATTTTTATTTTTTCAACTTCAGAAATTTGCCCAAACTGCTCTGACAGTAAGAACCTAAAGTTTGAATGAATAACTTCATTAACTATAAAATACAGTGTATGTCCAAGAGCTTTAGAATCAGAGAGATTTGTATTCATTTACTTCTTGTATGACTTTTGATAAGTTGCTTTATTTTCCTAAGTCTCAATTTCTACATCTGAAAAACATTAAACATTCCCAACATCAAAAAACACTTAACACTTAAAAATATACTCATACAAAATAATAAAAGCTCTATCAAAATCAAAATTAATAGAAAAAATCATGAAGGTATTTGTACTGAGACTTGCAGTAAGTCACATGCTTAGATGCCAATATGTGATATTAATTTATTAATGAGGTATGCAAATAGTGATATTAATTTATTAAGCAAATCCTAAAATATTCTCAATTATACAACTAGTATGTATAGTCACAAATCTTATTTTATTAAGATGAGTTTTAAAGAAAATATCAAGTAACAAAATGCATTTAAAAACACTATTTTTAAAAAGTTGTTCAAAGATTATTTTAGTTATGTAAGATAATATTTAATAAAATTTATATAGCTATGCAGTCATGTAGTTATAAAATATTTATGCATTTATTTAATTTATATCTTTGTCTTTCTAAATACTTCTCTAGCTGGGCATTTGAATATGGCAAGCAATAACAGTTGCTCATTTGTTTTGTTTTTGGTAAGTATTCACAATATTCAGCAGCAACAGGATCTATATATGCTTAGCTGAGTAAGCATGCATATGCTAAGTATATAAGCATATAAATAAAAGATATTAATCAAATATGAGATATGAGCACAAATTAAAGTAATATCTGTTGCCTGACCTGTGGTGGGTGCAGTGGATAATGCATCTACCTGGAATGCTGAAGTCGCTGGTTCAAAACCCTGGGCTTGCCTGGTCAAAGCACATATGGGAGTTGATGCTGTTCATCCCATCTTCTCTCTTCTCTCTAAAATGAATAAATGAAGTCTTTAAAAAAAAAAACAAACAAACAAAAAAAGAAGATAGAACAATATCTATTATATCTTTTATAACAGTGACTGCATTACAAACATGGATATTAAAGTTATTATAAATTTATAAAACAACATAATCATTTCACAATATTTGGTTCTTTCTGAGTCGTTCATGCATATAGGGAGTGAAAAATCAATGGGAATGCTGGTACTTTCACTGAGAAAATGCAAAAATTGATAAAATAGACTTAAATTCTAGAGAATAAGAAATAGGTTATCTCATGGCCATCCAGAATTACCGATAGTGCTAATCTGAAACCTGGTGATAGATCCATAAGGTTTGAATGGTAATTTTCTGTTAGTCGCAAAGTAGAATGAAAACCTTTGAAATGGAACTCTTACTCTACTATGATTACTAGTTAAGTTTTTTTTTTTTTTAGTAAACATAACAAATATCTCAGGATGTGAAAGCAACTAGGAGTTCTGTTTTTTCATAAATTATGGTAAGTGCCATGTTTCAGCCACCTGAAGAAGGCATGGAATGCATGATTCACTTTGTTACTTTTACTGTTTAATGCATGCTAGACACAAAATGAAGCAGGAATGTGGAAATCGGCATGAATTATACTCACAGAACATATAACTAATGCAAAAGAGAAGACTGGTTTATGAAAACGATTAATAAATAAGAAATTGTATAGTGAAAATAAGGCAAAGTTGATTCTTTAACAGTCTGATTAAAACCCCAAATTCTGTCTGGCCAGGCGGTGGCGCAGTGGACAGAGCGTCGGACTGGGATGCGGAAGACCCAGGTTCGAGATCCCGAGCTTGCCAGCTTGAGCACAGGCCCATCTGGCCTGAGCAAAAAGCTCACCAGCTTGGACCTGGGGTCGCTGGCTCCAGCGGTAGGTGGTTCAGCCTGCTGAAGACCCACGGTCAAGGCACATGTGAGAAAGCAATCAATGAACAACTATGGTGTCGCAATGGCAACGAGAAACTAATGATTGATGCTTCTCACCTCTCTCCGTTCCTGTCTGTCTGTCCCTATCTATCCCTTTCTCTGGCTCTTTCTCTGTCCCTGTAAAAAAAAACCCCAAGACCCAAATTTCTACTAGATTCATATTAACTGACACAGATATTAGTGTCATTACATCTTCAATCAATGAGTTTGAATCACATCCCCAAAACGGTTTCTGGTGGAATTTCAAGTACTATCCTCAACCTTTCTCTTTTTGTTGAAAGAGTAATTTATTTTCACCAGGTATGGCAGACTTATAAGAGAGATGATGCACATAAAGATTGTTATATTTTATTAGCTGATATTGATATTAATAGCTAACTCTTGCTGACAGCTGCATTTTTTTTTTATTTATTTACAGGGATAGAGAGAGAGTCAGAGAAAGGGATATATAGGTACAGACAGGAACGGAGAGAGGTGAGAAGCATCAATCACTAGTTTTTCATTGCCGTTGTGACACCATAGTTGTTCATTGATTGCTTTCTCACATGTGCCTTTACCACGGGCCTTCAGCTGACCGAGCAACCCCTTGCTGGAGCCAGTGACCTTGGGTTCAAGCTGGTGAGCTTTTGCTCAAGCCAGATAGGCCCACGCTCAAGCTGGTGAGCTCGGGGTCTGGAACCTGGGTCTTCCGCATCCCAGTCTGACGCTCTATCCACTGCACCACTGCCTGGTCAGGTCCAGCTGCATTTTTTAAATTAATTTGTCCATTTACCCTTTTACAATGAGATACACACATGGTAGGATCAAGATAGAAAATTAAGCACCATTATTTGGTTACTAATTAGACTTTAGCACCACCCTCATTTGAAATGATTAATGCACTCTTAACAAAAGAAAAAAAATGATTCATCCTGTATATGAAAGATTTGGTTAACACTGCAATTAATCTCTTCATTTATGGGAGAAAATTGTTTACTGAAAATTTTATGTACTTAACAAATATAGATGAGTGTCAGCACAATTTCAAGCTTTGGTCAACCTGTGATTCAGTAGTGATAAATTTGATCTAATATTTTCTTCATACGTTGACTTCTTTATACTCAAGTGTCACAGATATTTGGAGCCTTAGTATATGTCATTAATATTACTGAAAATTCACACAAACACTGCTTCTTTTAACCAGTAATACACAGCTTTAAAAATATAGCTAGTTTATTTATACAACATAAAAATAAGTCTAAAATGTCATTACTGTGAACATAAGACAAAGGAAGTGAAAGATGATGGTGAATATGAAGACTATTATGATCAATAAGATTTGAGTGAAGTAGTCATTCTTTATAATATTATTTCATTCACTTTAATTAGTTTCTTATTCAATTAATTCTCTATGTTGCAACATGAATGATATTCTAGAGATGCAAAGATCCATTAAAACTATTTATGAAAAAGAAACTATGAGTCATAATTAATGCATGGTTTGTAAGAAATTATTTTATCTGGATAACTGCACATAGAATTTTAGTAATATATTTTTTCAAATGATACCAATTCCTCCTTGGTACTGGGTACCATTCACTGAATTACTCTCCTTTGTTTTTGATTCTTTAATTTATTTAATTATTTGTGTTTACATAGATTCTAGGGTAACCCCGACTGCATCCTCCCTACCCCATATTCCCCTCCACATCTCCCTTGCCCCGGTTCCTACAGCACCCTCCCCTCTTCCCTTCAAGTTCATCCCATCCTATCATCCCCTTTTCCTCTTTCCTCTTTTCCTCTCATCCCTTTGATCCCTCCTCTGTCTCAATTCCTTTCCTCACTTCTCAGTGTTGCTTGGATTCCTCAAATGAGTGAGGTCGTATAATATTTTTCTTTTTCTGCTTGGCTTATTTCACTCAACATAATAGTTTCCAGGTCCCTCCATATTGTTGCAAAAGGTAATATTTCCTTCTTTTTCATGGCCCCATAGTATTCCATTGTATATATGTACCACAGCTTTTTAATTCACTTGCCCACTGATGGACACTTGGGCTGTTTCCAGCAAAGATGGCACATTGCATTGACTCATGAGTATTTCAAAATGTTTTTAAAATACATTGCTTCAGTAGGAAGCAATAGTATAAAGCAACAAAAGAAAGAAGTAATTTGAAGAGATAGTTTGTGATTATACTATGTTCTTAGAGCTGCTGATGTAACTCAACAATTATTTTTCTTTTATAATGTGACAACAGAATTTGTCCCTAAAATGATGAATTCTAATGCTGTTGAACTCACTTTTTGTTAGTAATATAATATTAAGAGGTGAAAGGTCTCAGACCCAGCAGCAGTTGCATCAACAACACAGAGCTCAAAGTATAGAAAAGATAATTTATTTTAAGTGCCTGGGTGCAGGTGGACTGAGTTTGATAAGGGAATCAGCCCTGAGCAGAGGTGAGAGGGTTAGTTTTATACTCTGCTGCCTCCTTCTGGCAGTTTCTGTTGATGTTGGCCTTGTGGTCTTCTGTTGTTTTGGTTCCTGCCTCCATTGATAATGGCCTCCTTTGTAAGGGCTCTGTTTGTTTAACTTAGAGATTAAGTACAGTTCATCACATAGTGACTGAAGAAGAGATGAGAGGGAGCATTTTTAAACCCTGAGGATACATTTTGCCCTAACATTTCTATCTTGTTGGTTATAAGAAAGAAAAAGGAAAGGAGGAAGGAAGAAAGGAAGGGAGGTAGGAAGGAAAAAAGGAAGGAAGGAAGGAAGGAAGGAAGGAAGGAAGGAAGGAAGGAAGGAAGGAAGGAAGGAAAGAAGAAAGGAAGGGGAAATAAAGAGAAGAGAAAAGGAAAGAAAGGAAGGAGGAAAGGCATGGTAACTCCTTCTTCATAAGGCCAGAGAGCACTGACTGGTCTGTAGACCATGCTGGGCTTTTACAGGGATCAGATACTACTTTGGAACTAGATATAGGGAAGGGTTTTAAGCTGCAGTTGTACGGGTTCATGATGAGCAGCAAGGGGAGAAAAGGTAGTGTCTCATACAAGGACATTCACAAGTTTGGGCGATACTGAGAGGGATTCTTCCCCATGACTGGCTGGCTCTTGTAAGAGACAGAGTAGGTGAGTGGAATTGTCTGTACCTAAGCTGGAAAAAATAACCAAGGTAGTTTGTACCTTGGTCAAAATATTTTGGTCTAGCAGGAGTGTTGGGTAAGTAGGGAGCACTAAGAAAGCATATAGGAAGGTATAAGTCACAAGGTTCAAGGTAGGGGACAGGTGACCTATGACTGGGGAATGTGGCCATCAATACCCACAACTGAGATCCCCAATAACCGGAGCAGACCCCAATACTCAGGGAGGGCAGAGTAGGTTGCTCCTATGTCTATAAGAAATAAAACTGGCCCACTCGTGCCCATCAGGTTTACCTGTGGTTTAGAAGTAGTGATGTGATGACAGTTGAGGCGTCCATGTGGGCATCTTCAGTCTTCAGCTACTAGACCAATAAGGTCAGGGCCAAGGCGCCCTCCTCTGCCAGCCTGTGGAAAGGATGAGGACTGGCCCTGTGTGGCCTGTCCGCAGTCTGATTTCCAGTGTGGCCACACACATTGGCAGCATGACTTAGGTGGAGGTCGAGGGTTAGGGCACTGTTTCACCCAGTGGTCAGGTTGGTTGCTCTTGAAGCAGGGGCCAGGTGGTCCCACTGGTGGTTTTTATTGTGTTCCCTTCTTCTTTCTCTTCCAGAAGTTTTGTGAGCCATTATTGGGACCCCTGATGGTGGAGGCAAGCGTTTTGTATTCAGCTATATGTTGCTGTTTGGACTCCTTGTCCTAGTTATTAAATAAAGATCTTGAAGGCCAGGTTAAGGCATTCCCATTGTGGAGTTTGGGGGCTGTCTTCTAACTCCTGTAAATTTTGCCTGATGTCAGGGGTGGATTGGGAGATGAACCTCAGGTTTAGAATAACTGATCCCTCTAAGCTAGAGGGGTTGAAGTTAGTGTACTTCCTCATGGCTGCCGTTAGGTAGGATAGGAAAGTGGCTGGGTTTTAACGATTATCTTGGATGATTTCTGAGAGGTTTTCATAATTGATTGCCTTATGTGAGGATTTCTTAAGGCCCTCAGTGAGGCAAAGAATTATGTGATCCCTTTCTCGGTGACCAGTGCCGTCATCCTGATAATTCCAATTGGGGTCCCTAATGGGGACAGCCTCATTGCTGATCAGATTGTTAGGAACTAGTTGATGCATGACATTGGCGTGAGCTTGGGCATGTCTCCAAACACAATTTTTCCTTTCAGGCTATAGGGTTGAGGATAGGATTAAATGTAAATCATTCCAGGTTAGCTAATATGACTGAGTAAGATATTCAAATACCTTGATATAAATGTTGGGGTTCTCTGTGAAGGAACCTGGCCTTTTGTTTATTTGGGATAGATCAGATAAGGAGAAGGGGATGTGTACTTGGACAATCCCCTCTGCTCTGGCTACGTCCCTAAGAGAACACTCTATGACTGGGGCAGAGGTAGAAGAAGGGTAGGGGCAAAAAATAGTACATGACCTAGTATGCAAGAGAGTGGTCTGGAATGGAGGCTGCGGCTCAGAAGAAGAAGGAAAAGAAAAAGAGAAAGGTGGAAGAGAGCATGTCAGCAGCCCTCCAAAAGAGGCTGGTGGAGGGGCTGTGGGCAGTGTGTGGTCTGCTGGATCAAAGGTAGAGATAGAGGAGTCTCTTCCTCAGGCATGGGCCTTCGTGGCTTAGTGTGAAGAAGGAGGATTTGTGAGGGAGAACAAGAATCACAGAGGTCGGGTTGTGATCTGAGTGCAAAGAAAGCCTGAATGTAGGGTACCTAGAAAAACACTTCTGCTCTGGTCTGCAAAACTTGTCAAGTTCAGTAAGAATGTTTAAATAAAAAATCCCATTCTCTGACCACCAGGACCCACTGTCTAATTTATATTGCAGCCAAGCTATATTAGACTGTATTAGGTGTTTAGATTGGAGGTCTTGGGTCAACCCAAGGGTTTGTAAGTTTTTAAGGACACAACCCAAAGGTATAGCAGATGGAGCATTCCCCATGGTTAGGTGAGTCTAAGCTTCTTCACTCCTTGGACTGAGCACTTTACTCAGAGAAAGAGCATCCCCACTCCTAAAGTCGGGGCGGAGGGTGAGGCAACTCATCTGGATCAGGTGTCCCAAAATGCAGCACAAGTTGAAGGAGTCTGGCTCCCAGTGGGCTTCCTGGATTTTCAGAGTCACAGGCTGTGATGGGGAACCTGGTCCCAGTTTAGAAACAGAGTAGCCCAGACAGAAGGTCTAGGGAAGAGAGAGATTTACCTCATGAATTAATGACCACTGTTGTCTGTTATCCAGCAATTGAAGGTCTTCTTGTCAGGTAAGAAGGAGACCTGGAGGAAGTCTGGGGGCCTGCAATAGCCACCCAATCCACTATCACAGGTCTGCCAGGTTTCAGCATCAAATGAAAGGTCCTGGATCTAGCAGGCATCACATCAACAATGCAGAGCCCAAGTGTAGAAAAGAGAATTTATTGTAAGTGCCTGGATGCAGGCAGACTGAGTCCAATAAGGGAGTCAGTGCAGAGCAAGGGTGAAAGAGTTAGTTTTATACTCTGCTGCCTACTTCTGGCAGTTTCTGTTTATGCTGACTACCAGGCCTACAACCTGGGCTGTGGGATTCTTCTGTTTTGGTTCCTGCCTCCATTGATAATGGGCTCCTTCTGCTGCTTTGCCTCCTGCCTTTATTGGTAACGGGCTCCTTCCTAAAGGGTGCCTGTTTGGTCAACTTAGAGGTTAAGTACAGTTCATCACATATTGACTGAAGAAGCATTGGGGAGGCAGTTTTGAGTCCTGAAGATACGTTTTGCCCTAACAAAATGATGTATACTTAATTTATATTCTCTTTTCAATATTTTATTGCACCTATATACATAGATTCTCTTTTATAATTTTATCTAATTGAAGAGCCTGAGTTTGTATAAAAGATATGTCTAAAGTGAAAAAGTAAGTTGTGACAGAGGTACATATTTAAAAGTACTTGCTTTCTATTTGCTGTATAATTCGAGTAAATTTGTTGCTCTGCTTATTTGTTCATTCATTCATTTGGTTCTTCTGGTATCCATTCAGCATTTGCTGGAAAATCACATTATCCTATGTGCATTTAATCACTTGACTCACAAGTAAAAAGGACATAAAGGACTTTACCGAGAATTCACTTGCTAGCTAAGCATTGTATAATGGTAAATATTATGTGTCAACTTGACTAGACCATGCAGTGTCCAAATATTTGGTCAAAAATATTCTGGGTATTTTTTTGAAGAGGTTTTGAATAAGTTGACGTTTAAATAAGTAAACCGAATAAAGTAAATTGTCTTCCTTAATGTAAGTTGGCCTCATCCAATTAGTGAAAGGCTTAACTAGAACAAACTGTCTACACTTCCTCTAAGGAAGAGAGAATTCTTTTTGCCTAATGGCATCCTTCAAGTGGGACATCGATGTTTTAATATTATTTCCCCTGCCCTTAGACTTGATCAAATCATTAGCTCTTCCTGTATTCTGGCCTTTAAACTAGATCTACACCATTGGTTCCCCTGGGTCTCTAAAAAGTTAAATTACCCTGCAGATCTCACAACTGGTCAGCTTCCATAATAATGGTATGTCCCAAATCCTTATAATAAAACATCTGTGTGTGTGTGTGTGCATGTGTGTGTGTGTGTGCGCGCGCACACACACGCGTGTATGCATCCTATTAGTTTTGCTTCTCTGGAGAACTCTAACTGGTACATATAGTGTTTAAAATTTGGCTAAACAGATACTATTAACAGAAGTTTAAATAAATAGTGATGAAATGAATGTTCAGTCCAATATGTCTGCTATGGGTATATAGAGCTTAGATTCAAATAGACAGAATGACATATTCAAATAGTGGAAAGTTAGAGAGTATATGACTTCAGTGAACTGCAAGAAATTATATTTTATTAAAGTATGGAGAATATATGAGAAAGTAGAGAAAAATGAAGTTCAAATTCCCCATGCTTATATTGTCAACTGCTTCAAACATTTTTTTTTATTCAGTGGGAGGAGGGTAGGCAGAAATATACTCCCACATGTGCCCTGACTGGGATCCACCCAGCAAGCCCACTAGGGGACGATGTTCAGTCTCTCTGGGGCGCAGCTCTGTTGCTCAGTAATCGCACTCTTCTTAGCACCTGAGGCAGACAGAGACCATGGAGCCATCCATCCTCAGTACCTGGAGCCAATTTGCTCCAATTGAGCCATGGTTCCAGGAAGAAAAAAGAGAGAGAGGGAGAGAGAGAGAAAGAATTGAGAGGAAGAGAGGTGGAGAAGCAGACAGGAGTTTTTCCTGTGTGCCCTGACTGGAAATCAAACCCAGGACACCCACACCATGGGTCAACAGTCTACCACTGAGCCAACTGGCCAAGGCCAACTGCCCCAGACATTAAGATCACTAACAACTCTTCTTCAAGAAATTATTAGGTTTTAACAACTCTGTCATTTCAGTGTTTAGTACACAGAGAAAAAGTTAAAAAAAAAACGTGTTGTACATTGTCATCATTAGAGTGTTTGAAAATTAGTAGTTCATCTTCTTTTTTAAATAATAAGTTCTATTTAATTCAAAATATATTTTCTGACAATGTTATTGTGATAAATTACAGTACTTAAAAAAAATATCTTCCTAAACTAAAATCAATTATCAGATAATCTTCCCATTTATTCAAAGCTATATTTTAGGCAAAACAATTCTAAAAATAAGTACAAAAGCTTAAATAAATAATACATTGAATTTTTTTTTAATTTTATTTAGAAATAATTAATATTAACAGGGTAACACTGATCAATGAGTACACAGATTTCAAGTAAACGTTTCTATAGCATTTGAACTGTTGATTATGTTGTATGCCTATCACCCAAATATACATCATTTTCTGTCACCTTATATACCCCAACCTCATGTTCCACTCCCCAATGCCCCCATCCTCCTGGTAACCATTTCACTTCTATCTAAGTCCATGAGTCTCAGTTATATACCCCACCTTATGTGTGTATTTATACAGTTCTTAGATTTTTCTGAGTTACTTATTTCACTCAGTATAATAATGTTCTTAAGGTTCATTTGTTTTGTTGTAAAATATCACTATGTCATCATTTCTTTAGGCTGAGTAGTATTTCATTGTATATATGTACCACTTCTTCTTTTTAAATTTTTTTAAATTTTAATTTATTGTGTTAACATACATTAAAAGTGTCTCATTCAATATAACACCTTCACTTCCCACCCCTGTGTCCCCCATTACACTCTCTTTGTCCTCCCTCTAACTTCCTTCTTCCTTCCCTCTGGGATTTCCTGTCCTGTTATGTGTATCTCTGTGTTATGTATATATAATTTCACTAATCCCTTTACCTTCTTTGATCCCATCCCCTTATCTTTCTTCCCTCTGACTGCTGTCCATCTGCTTCCTGTGACCCCACTTCTGCCTCTATTTTGTTCCTCAATTCACTGTGTTCATTAGACTCCACTTGTAAGTGAGATCATATGATATTTTTCTTTCTCTACCTGACTTATTTCACTTAGCATAATAATCTCCAGGTTCATCCATGCCATAGCAAAGGTAAGATTTCCTTTTTTTTCACAGCTGCATAGTATTCTATGGTGTATATGTATCACTGCTTTTTAATCTATTTGTCCACTGACAGACACTTGGGGTGTTTCCAGATCTTGGCTATTGTAAACAATGCTGCAATAAATATGGGGGTGCATACCTAATTTTGAATAAATGATTTAGTATTCTTAGGATATATTCCTTAAAGTGGAATACCTGGGTCAAAAGACAGTTTCATTTTTAATTTTTTGAGGAAACTTCACATTGTTTTCCAGAGTGGCTGCACAAGTCTGCATTCCCACCAGCAGTGCAGGAGGGTTCCCTTTTCTTCACACCCTCACCAACACTATTATGTATTGATTTGTTAATAAGCACTATTCTGACTGGTGTGAGGTGGTATCTCATAATGGTTTTAATTTGCACTTCTCTGATGATTAATGACTTTGAACATTTTTCATATGCCTAATGGCCATCTGTATGTCCTCTGTACGACTTCTTCTGTATCCATCCCTCTATCAAGGAGCACCTTTGTTTCTATGTCTTGGCCACTGTAAATAATGCTGTGATGAATATGAGGTTGTATGTGTCTTTGTGTACCAATATTTTTGAATTTTGGGGTAGATACCAGGTAGAGGGATTGCTGGGTCATGTGGTAATTTTATTCTTAATTTTTTGAGGAACCACCATACTTTCTTCCATAATGGTTGTACTAATTTACATTCCCAACAGCAGTGAATGAGGTTCCCTTTTTCTCCACAGCCTTTTCAACATTTGTTATTATCTGCCTTGTTGATAATGGGCAATATAATAAGTGTGAGGTAGTATCTCATTGTAGTTTTGATTTGCATTTCTCAAATAGCTAGTAAAAATGAGCATCTGTTTATATATCTGTTGACCATTTGTATTTCTTCTTAGGACAGTGGTTCTTAACCTGGGCTCTATCAAACCCAAGGGCTTTGATGAGTCGGTCTCAGGGGTTCGGAGAAGCCCCTGCAGCAGAGGCCAGAATAAAGTAATATCGTAATTTGTTGTGAGTTCGTGCACTTTGTTGGTTTTGTTCTTTGAGCAAGGTGATGTTAATGCATGACTCATTTTGTGCATTAGTAAGAAAACATATACCTATGTCTTGAATTTGGGGAAAAAAATCATATTTTATTTATCACTGAGGAAGGGTTCGGTGAATGCGCATATAAAACTGTTGGGTTCAGTACCTCAAAAAAGGTTAAGAACCACTGTCTTAGGAGAAGTGTCTGTTCAGGTTCTCTCCCATTTTTTAATTGGATTTTTTGCTTGTTTGTTGCAGAGATTTCTGAGTTCTTTATCTATTTTTGATATTAACCTCTTATCGGAGCTGTTATTTGCAAATATCGTCTCCCATTCAGTAGACTGCCTATTTGTTTTGTTGTCAGTTTCTTTTGCTATGCAGAAATATTTCAGTTTGTTATAGTTCCATTCATTTATTTTTGCTTTTACTTCCCTTGCTTTTGATGTCAAATTCATAAATTGTTCTCTATGGCCAAGGTCCATGAGCTTAGTAACTATGTTTTAGTTTATGTAATTTATTGCTCAGATCTTATGTTTAAGTCTTTGATCCATTTTAAATTAATTTTTGTTCAGGGGACAAACTGTAGTCAAGTTTCATTCTTTTGCATGAGTTTTTTTCAATTTTCTCAGTACCTTGTATTGAAGTGTCTTTTTTTTCTCCATTGTGTGTTTTTGGCTACTTTGTCAAAGATAACTTGTTCATATATATGTAGTTGTCTTGCTCTTGATTATAGAGGAAAAACTTTCAGTTTTTCACTATTTAGTAAGATATTAGCTGATGGTTTGTCATATATGGCCTTTATTATGTTGGGGTACTTTTCCTATACCAATTTTATTGAGTGTTTTAAACATAAAGGAATGTTGTATTGTATCAAATGCTTTTTCAACCAGTTACCCAGTGTTAGCTGGTGCTTATCTTAGTTATTAGAAAATCATTGAATGAGTGTGCACAGAATACAGGATTGGGCTCAATCAAACACTGAAACTACAAGTAACATAATTCATGACGTACATCCTAGAAGGTTTATCTTGCCACATTTCTTTTTTTTAATCCTATAGCTTATACTTTCACAGGAAGTTTCCCATGACCCACTGACAAATTTATAGATTGCTTTATTTTATATAAATTTCACAAACTGGACTTATATAGTTTCAAAGTTCCACCATAAAAGTCACTGAGGGGAGAGAAATCTTCCCCATCTTTGGTAGAATTCAAAAGTGCTATTTCATGATCTACTTTGACTTGTTGGAGAAAGCTGTGAGAGTTTGAATTCACTGATGGGTGATTGCTAATAGGTTGGCCAAGTATTGAAACCTTGGAAAAATTAAGACTGTTTTATCGATGACAAAGAGGTTTGGGAAAGAGGTATATGACTTAAGGACTTTTCATTATAGACTCAGACTGAAAATATACATGTTTCAAGTGAATGTTCATCAAATGATATCCATTACAGAAATTCTCACAATAATCATGAAAAATACCTTCTCTGTGGCTTTTCTCCAACTACCACACTGCTTGATAAATGGAATACTGAACAAATTGAATGTAACAAAGCTGAAAGCAATACATGGATTTATTAAAGTTTTTTTATGTTCTCAGCAAGGTTGAATTGGTTAAATATACAAGTTGATTTTCACCTAGAACTATCAGTATTCCAGAACCTTTCACATGGTACCATACTTTGGAAGAACCACCCAATCTTCCAATGGCAGATTATGTTCAATATCTTCCACTGTGGAAGGAATAGTATTTGTCTTTGCTAGTGTAAAGATTTATTATGAAAGTACCTTTTCTTCCCTTACCACGATTTAGTCTCCATTTACCTCCTTTCTAAATATTCATTCACTTGTATGTCCTATATAATACATTTTTTTTCAATAAAGAAACTTGATAGCAAGGGAAGAGTGTGGCAAAGGTAGATTTAGACTTGTGAGTACATGAAACATTTTATTCTTGTTTTGTTATTTATTAATTATTGCATTATTTTTCATATGAACAACTGTAAACTCACATTTTCACAATCCTGTATAAGGTTATCAGTTTTAGCATATTTTTAATCACTCAAAAAAGCGGGCCTTATAGAATAATGGCATACTATACATAATACTCAATTAAGATGCTATAAAAGAAACAATAACTTTGGGTTTGGGATGTATTACAGGGTTTAGCTAAAAGATTAATATGTAGTGCTATCACTTCCAGAGTTAGAAATATAGACCTAAAGAACTAAGGATTAGGAGCTAGATGATAATCTTCCTAGAAATTCCAAACTATTGATTTTCTAAAATGTAATTCAGAACATACTTCTATTGAATTCATAACTATGACCACTAAATGGTTATATTAGTCATGGTTCTCCAGAGAAACAGAAACAATAGTATATATGCTATTGAAAGTAAGAGAGAGATATTTTGAGAATTGGCTCATATAATTATAAAGGTCAAGAAATCCTATAATCTGCAATCTGCATGCTGGAGAATCAGAAAATGCAGTAGTATATCTTAGTTCAAATCCAAGCCCAGAGAACTAGAGGAGCTGATGGTATAAGTACTAGTCTAAGGCCAAAGGCCAATATCCAAGAGCTTGTATAACCCACTGCAAGAAAAAAATGGAAGCCTTAACTCAAGTGGAATTTTTCTTTCCTTCTCTTTTTGTTTTATGCAGGCCTCCAAAACAGTAAATAATGCCCCCACTCCTACATTGGTGAAGTGGACCTTCTTTATTTACTTTACTGAATCATTGCTAATTTCTTCCAGAAAAACCCTCACTGACACACACCAAATAATGTTTTACCTGCTATCGGTGCATCTCTTAGCTCAGTCAAGTTGATATATAAAATGAACCATCATTATGGTCATTTTAGGGTTCTCGTGTGATTGGATAAATAAGAAAAGAATTGTTTATTATGTGATATGAAATAATTGATCTTAACAAAGCAATACTGTAACTGTTAAAATAGAAATTCTATGTCTAGTGATTCAAATTAGTGAATGATAACAGTAATACTATATGATAATATTAAGTGATATTCATAATCTTTAGGAAACTTTAGATGTCCAACCACTTAAATATTTTTGTCAACCTACATTCTGACTGAAAATTAAGGCAGTTTAAAATCAGAAAACAAAAAAAAATAAGTATAAATATTAATTTTGTCCTTGTGAATAGTTTAATAAATGAAAGCTATAGAGGTAACCTGTGAATTACTTATATTAACTAATTTTCCCCCTTATGCACTTTCAATTTCATTTTTATGTCATATAGTTAATTTTATTATCAAATATACAGTTTACAAATTATTGAAATAGGCCTGTGAATAAATTAAAGAAGAAATGCCATTATTTATAAATCTTAGACTTAGGGTTATATACAATGGGCACATTAACTTTTGGGGAGAGACAAACATATTTTTATTTATATGTGAGCAATTGTAATATATTATGTTTAAGAATTCTATTATTGTTAATTTGATATTGGGAAACAAGAGTAGGAAATACAGTGCACATCTGTTTTGATAACCATTTAATCTGGGAAACCTGCAATTGCCTATATATTTTGGATCATAGTCTACATTATACTTGTCCCCATTTTACTTTCCTTCACAGCATAGAATCTCCCCCAAGCCACTCCCCCACACTCAAAAAATAATTTCTTTTTCTTTCTAAGATTCAGATGTGAAATATATATTAACTAGTTCTACAGTGTGAATAAAAAGTCATTCCCGGAGTCTCAGTTTAGAATTTGTTTTCTCAGACTGAAAAATTCTGTAAAATAATGTGATTTTTAACAACTCATTTCTATTAAAGTGTTTCTTTCTGATAATAAGAATTTTTACAAATAGTCATATATATAAATTTTGAGTTTTGTTTTATTTTTAAGTAAGTCAAGAGAATAATTTTATGCAGAATCAGTGACTTGCAAATACTTTTAATTACAGTAGACTTACAATATGCGTCTATTAAGAAAATAATTCAGCTAGGAAATTTAACCTGCAAATTTAAAATTAAAATTTATTTTACCATGTTAGTCAAGATTCATGAATAAGCTCAAATTCTCACTTTTACTTGATGATCTGGTAGGTATGTAAGATGACTTTTTAAAGCAATTAAGGATCAATGGGAAGTCAGAAACCTTAGAAGCACAGCAGAGTTTGTTGGTGGATCAGATGAAACCCTTACTTCATAGTATAATATCATGAGTAGGAGGCTGCATCTGAATAATAAAGAAATACATCAACTCAATGAGGATTTGTTTTGTACCTCTAAAGGAAGCAAGATTATGCTAGATTACCATAGTTTATCTTTTCCTGACGTTTATTGGTACATTGATTTAAATGTGTTAGGGGTTAAAAATTGGAAAAGATTTTTTTTTTTTTTACCAGTGCAGTATGTCAGGTGGTACCTGTTCTGTCAAAGGAATAGTGTGTAAAGAAGACCCTTTTATACATATAAGGTTAATTTTATAAACTTTTGCTAAAACTATAGAGGTGAATAAATCAACAGACACATAACAGTGAATAATTACAGGGCACACATAACTGATAAGGTAACTTAAAATTGAAACCCTGGATGGCATTTAAGATAGAATCCCCTGCAAGGAAACACTGAGAATGGAAGAGGCTCTGAGGACCCCCATGAATCCCTCTCAAGTGGCAGTCAGCAACTTTCCAGGCAGAAATTGTATGACTGGTAAATTCATTCTTTGTGTCAGTAAGTAGAACAGAAATTCCTAATTCTCCTGTAGGCATCTCTCTCTTTCAAAGTGGTAAGAGAAACAGTATCTGTAAACATTTTAGATGCAGTATGATGCCATGTAAATAGTCATGATCTACAAAAATTTTGATTACATTGAACAATAATTATAGGTTAAAAGATTTAACTGTCAGCAATCATGATACAAAATGTGTGTGTTAAAACTTTCTTTTAGGCCGTGGCTGGTTGGCTCAGCAGTAAATTGTTGGCCTGGAGTGTGGAAGTCCCAGGTTCGATTCCTGGTCAGGGCACACAGGAGAAGTGCCCATCTGCTTCTCCACTCTTCCCCTTCTCCTTTCTTTCTCTCTCTTTCTCTCTCTCTCTCTCTCTCTTCCTCTCCACAGCCAAAGCTGTAGAGCAAAAGTTGATGGGGGCGCTAAGGATGCCTCCATGGACATTGCCTCAGGAATTGGAATGGCTCCTGCTGCAGCAGAGCAACACCCCAGATGGGCCAAGCACGGCCCCCTGGTGAGCATGTCAGGTGAATCCCAGTCAAGCACATGTGGGGAGTCTGTCTGACTGCCTCCCCAGTTCTAACTTTTGAAAAAGAACAACAACAACAACAAAAACAAAAAAAAACAAAAATATCACTTTTTTAATGCAATTTTAACTAAAGGTTTAAAATAATGTTTAATGACAAGGGTTCAGAAATTATCTTCTTAGACTAGGAGATTCAAGTGAAAAATAAAAGTAAGAATTGAGCATGCAATTTTCAGAAAAGTGTATAATAAGCAATTTATTGATTAGTAAACTATTTCTGGCTTGAGAAAATATATTTAATCACATTAAGTACACCTGTGCATCCACTACAAAGTTTAAGAAATAAAATAGAACTGAAGCCTTCCATTTATTTCTCTTAGATTTCATTTCCAATGTTTCTGCTTATAGGTAACCTATACTTCCCATTTGGCATTTAATTTCTTATGCAAGTTTTCATATTTTATCTTATATGAACTCATTGCAAAGCAACATATAATTTATTTTGTATGCATTAGAATTATATTGAAGATATAATTTATGGTCAGCTGGAACTCATAAATTTAGCCAATATTTTTGAATAAATTATCCATGTTATTATAAAAGGCCCTCATTCCTTGATTTTACTGCATAAATACACACACACACACACACATTGCTATGTTTTGTGAATAATAGAATAATACTTGTTGACTAATTTTCCTGAGTGGAAATTCAGATTGTTTTTAATATTACATGCAATGTTATAATGAACATTCTTGTACGTGTCTCCCAGGGCACATGTGGCCATTTCTTTGGGAAATGTAATTGCTGACATATATGCATCTTCTATTTCACTAGAGTGTGTGAAATTGTTCTTTAGGCACTGTGCCTATTTACAAATTTTCCAGCAGTGAATGAATGTTCCTTTTGCCCACATCTTACGTTCAGTTATTATTTTCATTTTGCTGATTTAGTAAGTGCAATATTATAGGCAATTATTGTTTTAATTTGCACTTACTAATTACTAATGAGTTTGAGCATTTTTTCATATATTATTAGCTTTGTGGGTCTTCCCTTCTGGCATTTGCCTTCATTTATTGTGACCTCAGCCAAACCTTTTAAATGATATTTATTTTATTAATTCAATATTTTTAGGTATTTTGCAAAGAAAAGGTTTTTCATTATTTTGTTTGAAATGTTTCTCAGAGAGACCAAGGCTTGGTTCTCACTATCTGCATTTTAAACTTACTGAAAATTGCAGCAATAAAATATATACTTCCCTTATATTCCTCATCATGTTTACCTTAATATTAACAAATTACATGACCATAGGATAGTTATCAAGAACAGAACATTAACATTGCTGCCATATCATTAACTAAGCTGCAGATCTTTGGCAAATTTTGCCAATTTTTTCATTAATTTCTTTTTTTCTATTCTAAGATCCTATCCAGAATCCCACACCTCACTAAATATTTGTATTTAATCTCCTCCACTATGTAACAGTTCCTTAGCTGTTTCTTGTCCTTGTGTACCTTGGTTGATGGTTTGAAGAGTACTCATCAACTGTTTAGTAAAATGTTTCTCAACTTGAAGTTGTCCAATATTTTCTGATAATAAAAGTGAGATTATGCATTTTGGGTAAGAATACAACAGCAATGGTGTTATGTCCTTCTCAGTGGATCATATCCCCTTGTTATGTGGTCTGTATGCTTAATGAAGCACATAGTTCACTAAAAAAATATAAAGTTTGAAGTGATGCGTTGAAACTAGTAAACTGTGCAAGAGAATTTAATTCTGTACCTTCTGAAAGACAAAGACTGTGAATGACATAATGTTGCTATCACCACAATGAACCTAACAGTTAACAGTGTAACACTAACCACCCATAACACAGTCCACTGTAATGTCACTCAGCATACAACAAAGAAATTAACTAAATGCTTCAACTATGCTTTGAAGAAATTATTGGGGAATGTGAGTCAGGCTAAAATTTGGCATCTCTTATGCAAGAAAATTCCTAGCAATGACTACATGAAACTCTCTTCCTTGAAGCAGCACTTTAAAATCAAGTGTGTAAATTGTGATGAAAAACAACCAGAATGTTTTACAACTTAAAAGATAAGTCTTGGCTGGAAACAGTGCGATGAAAAGTACAAACAAGCAAGCAGGTTGCTTAAAGTTAAAATTCAAATCTGTTTCAGAATTGCATTGGAATGTGAAACTCAGATAACTGGAAACGTTAAGTGTATTACAGTCAAAGTGAACAGTTTATAAGTCAAAACCCAATAGACACACTGACAAATAATATTTCCAAATAATGTATTTTACAATACCTAAATACCTTCTTATTTTAGAGACTGAAATGGACATGTTCTTTCTCATTTTCTTGTTCTCTTAATAGCCTACATCTTTTTCTTATTATTAGTCATGAAATTATAAAAGTAAATAATTCTGTGATGTTCTTGTCCTTTTAAAACTATTAATTTATTCTATCCCTATAATTAGTTCCAAATTTGCCCTAGCAGATAAAATTTTTAGTTCATTAATTCTCAATATGATTAACATAAAATGATAGTGTTTCTTTTAATAGAAAAGTAACCTCAAGCTTAAAATATAAATAGTATGTATGTGTGGTTATACTCAGAGGCTGACTGTTAGCTATAAAAATTTCTTGTTACAGGAGCCCTTTGAGCAGCTGCAGAGTTATCTTTCATCATTATGTTTGTTCTTCCTAGGCCATACAGCATAATAATGAACTAGTAGTAATACTTACAAAACAACTAGAGAACATTTTTACAAAACCTAATCAATATAAAATATACATAAACTTACAAAAGTTTGACACAAAAATAAAAAGCATTCAAAAAGAAATAACTTGGATTCTAAGAAGACTATCAATATTTTGATCTTATAAGTAAAATAAAAATTTGTTTAGCAACATTATATAAAAAAGTAAGTTGCAATATAAAAATTAAAGTATGTTTCTCAGCTTTTTTGAGGTGTAATTAAATAACAAATAAAATAAGATATTTGAAGTGCACAATACAATGATTTGATATACGTACATATTGTGAAAGTATTTTCTCTATCTAGTTAACACTTCTATCACTCCTTATATTTAACCTTTCTTTTCTGTGTAAGAGTATTGAAGTTCCATTTTCTTATCAAATTTCAATTACACAATGCAGTGTTATCAAATATAGCCAGCATGTTATGCATTATGCTTAGGCCTTAATCATCTTACAAGTGAAAGTTTGTACCATTACCAACCTCTCCCTATTTTCCCCATCCTTTGAATTTGACTATTTTTTTGAGATTCCACATATAATTGATATCATACAGTATTTGTATTTCTGTCTTATTTATTTCACTTGGCTAATGCCCTGCAATTTTATCCATACTATTGTAAATGATAAAATTTCCTTCTTTTAAAGGCTGAATAACATTCCATTGTGTGTATTTACATGCACGCGCACGCGCTCATCAGGATGTATGATGATTCAAGTTTGTTCTTTCTCTACATTGCTTTATCCATTTAGGAGTCTCTTGGGGATCCATATAAATTTTATAATATATTTCTGTTTCTATAAAAATGCCATTAACATTTTAATACCTATTTTATTAAATCTGTAAATCACTTTTGGTAGTATGGTCATATACTAGGAACAATTTCTTTTCATTTTCTACTGCATGAGGTTTTAGAACTCTTTCTATATATTTCTGCATCACTGATTCCAAATCTGAAATTTGTTTTTTGGTGCACTCTCTAGTTTTTATGCAATTTTAATTTCTTTTTGTTACAGTTAATGGCATGCATTGATTTTTAAATTGGAGTTAAAGGGCAAAACCTCTTGAATTGAACATAACCAAAGGCATTTAATGTTTTAAAAACATCACTTTTACATAATTGTAGTTGTTTTAAAATGTAAAATTTATTATCTGATAAAAACACCCTCTTATTTTGTTTTAATATTGAATCATGGCTTCTTCGAATAGGAGTAAATGTAAGAATAGTCCTGACACCTTCTGTTATATAGAGACTTTGAAGGGTGGCTATTACACCCTTCAAAGTCAAGGCACAATATTTGATCATTTGTGACATGTGAATATATTGCCTATTTTCAAGTTCCCCTTGGTGATCAAGACAAGAATTGGGCTCCTCATATTGTGTGTCATGATTGTGAAAAAATGCTTTGTGACTGGTCAAAAGAAAAATGCAAAGGAATGTCTTTTGGTATTCCCATGGTTTGGCATGAACCTAAGGACCAGAGCAGTGACTGTTATTTCTGTCTGATCCATACAAAGGGGATCAGCAAAAAAAAATGGCATATGATTGCATATCCTAATATTCCTTCAGCAATATGACCTATCCTACACTCTGACACATTCCCGGTTTCAGTTTTCAATGGTTTTATTTCTTCAAAGGGCAAAGAAAGTGAACATGGTGATCAAGTTTATTTTGATAAGATGCATAAGGAAATGGTTGTAGAATCTGAAGGGTCTCCTTCTGATGCCAAGCAGTAATTAACCCTTCAGCAGTTTAGCCAACCTGAATTGAATAACTTAGTAAGAGAATTGGGCCTATCAAAGAAAGCAGCTTCCAGGCTTCAAGAAAAGAATGTACTTCACCGATCAGCTAAAGTATCCCATTTCAGAAAGCATGAAAAATTTTTGTGGACTTTTCTTCTGAAGACAAAAACTTTGTTTACTGTTATGATATCAGTAGTCTTCTCAGCCAGTTAGGTGTTACCACTTACCATCCAATAGAATGGCAAATATTTCTTGATAGCTCTAAACAGAGTCTGAAATGTGTTCTCCTATATAACGGTAATGCTTATGCAGTGGTTCCAACTGGTTATTCAACTCATCTGCAAGAAGATTATAATGACATAAAAATTGTCCTCAACTTTCTAAAGTATGATGAGCATAACTGGATCATTTGTGTTGATCTTAAAATGGTCAATTTCCCGCTAGGACAACAGAGAAATTTCATGAAGTATCCTTGCTTTCTGTGTTTGTGGGACTGCCGAGCTCAGGAGAAACACTGGGCACAGAAGGAGTGGCTGAAACATGAAGCTCTGGAAGCAGGGTTGCAAAATATTGTGACTGAACCTGTAGTTAATCGAGACATGATCCTTTTTCCCCCAATTCTCATCAAACTTGGCTTAATGAAGCAGTTTGTTCAGGTTTTGAGTAGAGAAAGTGAATGCTTTCAACATATTATTTCTGCTTTTCCTGCCATTTCTTTTGAGAAGATAAAAGCAGGTGTATTTGATGGATCTCAAATTTGAACCCTCATATGTGACTAAGAATTTGCCAAGAAGATAAAGAAGGAGGAGAAAGCAGCATTGCAGTCTTTTGCTGCAGTTACAAAGAACTTCCTTGGCAACAAAAAAGCAGAAAACTATGAACTTCTGTGTCAAAGGTTGCTGTTAGCTTTCCACAACATTGGATGTAACATGAGCGTTAATATTCTCTTCCTGAACAGTCACCTTGATAAGTTTCCCAAAATTCTTGGAGCTGTCAGTGATGAGCAGACTACTGCTGGAGCATCAGACGAGATTGTCCTCAACCAGTACACAAATGCAAAAGCTACAAACGCAAATTTTTGCCTGAATAGAATTTATATAAGTTCTGCACATACTTTATGATTAAAATGAGTGTTTTAATATGTTCTATTTTAAAGTTGTTGATAAATTCTGATGCAATCATATTTTTAGTGCATTAGTGTATTTACTGTAAATGTAAGTTATTATATTTTCAAAAAGATGATGCCCAAGAAGACATTCTACTTCATTATGTTAAACTAAATGCTGAAAATTTTACAGTATGATGAAAACCAAAAACCTTGAATTGCAAAAGAACTGTAGCTTCCAGAGTAAAACTGTCAGACTTGAGATCAGCACACTTGAATTAGGTAAGAACAAGTGTTTTTGTGGATGCAAAAAAAAATTTTGTTCCCCAGTGTTATTATTCTTTGATGCTTGAGAAATAAATATCTTTCCATATGTTAGTGCTTTCTTCAATATCTTTCATCAATATCTTATAGTTTTTAGTGTATAGATGTTTCACTTCTTTTTTTTTCCAAGAACAGAGAGAGAGAGAGTCAGAGAGAGGGATATATAGGGACAGACAGGAACGGACAGAGGTGAGAAACATCAATCATTAGTTTCTTGTTGGCCTTGCGACACCATAGTTGTTCATTGATTGCTTTCTCACATGTGCCTTGCCCACAGGTCTTCAGCAGACCGAGCAACCCCTTGCTGGAGCCAGCGACCTTGGGTCCAAGCTGACGAGCTTTTGCTCAAGCCAGATGGGTCCGTGCTCAAGCTGGAGACCTCGGGTCTTGAACCCGGGTCTTCCACATCCCAGTCCGACGCTCTATCCACAGTGCCACCGCCTGGTCAGGTTATTTCATTCTTTTTAATGGTATTGTAATGATATTGTTTAAAATTTATTTCTTATAGTTGATTGTTAGTATATGAATTAACAACTAATTTTTATATATTGATTTGTATTCCAAAGCTTTTGAATATGTTCATTAGTTCTAAGGGTATTTTAGTGGAGTCTTTAGGTATTTCTCTATATAAGATCCATCATCTGCAAATAAACACAATTTTATATTTTTCTTTTTAATTTGAATATATTTTTCATGTGCTTAAATGCTCTGGCTAGAACTTCCAGTACTATACTGAAAAAGTGCTGAAAATGGTCATCCTTGTCTTGTTCCTGATCTCAAAATAAAAAAACCTTCAGCTTTCGATTGTTAATGTTAGCTGTATAATTTTAGCTATAGGCTTGTCATTTATGGTTTTTATTATGATAACGTATACTCCTTATATAACCAATTTGTTGATAGTTTTTATAAAGAATGTGTGTTGAATTTTGTTAAATGCCTTTTCTGAATTTCTTGAGCTAATCATATGATTTTTATGCTTCACTTGGTTAATATGACCTATCACATATATTGACTTGTAATGTTGAATTAGCCTTGTAACTTGGAATAAGTCTAAATTGCTCATAATTTATAATTCTTTAAATGTACTGTTGAATTCAGTTTGTTATTATTTTGTTGAGGATTTTTGCATTTGTGTTCATCAGGGTATTAGCTTGTAATTTCTTTTTCTTGTCATGTCCTTCA
Organism: Rhynchonycteris naso; assembly: GCA_037038555.1. Taxonomy (NCBI): domain Eukaryota; kingdom Metazoa; phylum Chordata; class Mammalia; order Chiroptera; family Emballonuridae; genus Rhynchonycteris; species Rhynchonycteris naso. The sequence goes on along the minus strand of CM072996.1, from coordinate 174,187,368 downwards.
CTGGTTCTGGTATCAGGGTAATGTTGACCTTGTGAAATGAGTTAGAAGGGTCTCCTCCTCTTCAACTTTTTTGGAAGAGTTTGAGGAGCACTGGTCTTGATTTTTATTTAAATGTTTGGTAGAACTCTTTTTGTTTGAAGCCTTTTGATTAATGATTCACTGTTATTAGTAATTGGTCTGTTCACATTTTTTATATCTTCATGAATCAGTCTTGGTAGGTTGTATGTTTCTAAGAATTTATCCATTTTTTTAACTTCTTTTTTATTCATTTTATAGAAGAGAGAGAGAGAGAGAGAGAGAGAGAGAGAGAGAAAGGGGGAGGAGCTGTAAGCATCAACTCCCATATGTGCCTTGACCAGGCCAGTGCAGGGTTTTGAACTGGCAACCTCAGTGTTCCCAGGTTGACGTTTTATCCACTGCGCCACCACAGGTCAGGTGAATTTATCTATTTTTTAATTATTTACAGTCTCTTGTTATCCTTTGTTGGTTTCCACACATTAGGTAAAATAGTCACCCCTCCCTGTCTTGACATAGTGGTCTCCTGTAAGATATGATTTATTTCCATTAGCTCAACCCAAGCTCCCAGGTGTATGACAAACCTTTATAATTGACCAAGCATCCTTCTTGGTTCTGAGTGGCTCCCATTGTCAAAGGTGTCCCACGATCTGTCAATGTTCCAAAACATAGTCATCATCTGATTCAGGATGATTAGAAGCTGCACTCTCAGGCAGCAGCTGGAAAATTCTGTAGTTAAAAGCAGCTTCCAGGGAGAAACTAGGAGATGGGCATTTTTGCCTGTTCCCTCTGTGTTGAACCTGGTGTATAGTCATGATGGCAGAGGGAGTGCACCAGTACCTGCTTAAAAACTGCTTCTTTGTTTTCTATGGTCTAATGGGACTTGTGAATGTATACTCATTAACTTTTTGAAGCAGGCAATCTGAAAGTCCATCTCTTGTGCAACCTTCATAGAAGCTGGGCCATCACCTGCAAGTACAAACTCCTTCCATGGTTTTATAGTTGGATTGGGACAGAGGCAGAAGGTGAGAAAGTGTCTGTAACTTCCCTGGTCACAGCTAACCTCTAGCAATATAAATAAATGTTAAGTTATAACATTTTCTTTGACAACTGAGTGAATCAGATATTGCCCATTAGATGTGAACTATTTCTTTAGAGTAAGAACAGGTTAAGACCAAACAAAAGTAGAGCTAAATTAAAAACATCTAAGATATCTCATGAAGGGGAAATTTTCTCAATCATTTAAGGTATTTAGTCAGAAAGTGAGAGGTCTTAGTGATTGGCATTCTACAGTTTGCTCTGCTGGGCAAAGCAGACAGAATACTGCTCAATAACCTGACAGAAATCGAGAAGAGCAAAGAGCAACTTTCACACCCTTTTTTTCTGATAAGGCAGTAGGTTAATTAAAAGCAATTAATATAGTGGCAAATAAGAAAGGATTGCAAAGCTTGTTTTAACACGAGGTTTTCTACATTGGTCAAGAGATCTTTCATTTGAAGAAACTGTAGAAAGCAGGGTAGTTTGTCTGCTTGATCCTATGAAGAGGGAGGAATCAGTTATCAAGTTGCTGTCACCTTGAGTATGACACTTCAGATTTTTGTTTGGTTTTGTATGGTTTTTATCATGGTTACTTCATCTCTAAAATGAGGCCTCCTAGAATATAATTATTCCTAACATCTATTTCTTTTGTGTATATAGAGTCAAAGAAGCTTAGTAATAGACTCAATATTAGAAATATTGTAATGCTCTTTATATTTCACCCAGGTAATTTTCTTAGCCAATAAATTTTATAAAAACAGTTACAAGGGTATGACCAGGCAGTGGTGCAGTGGATAGAGCGTCGGACTGGGATGCGGAAGACCCAGGTTTGAGACCCCGAGGTCGCCAGCTTGAGCTCGGGCCCATCTGGCTTGAGCAAAAAGCTCGTCAGCTTGGACCCAAGGTCGTTGGCTGCAGCAAGGGGTTGCTCGGTCTGCTAAAGGCCCGCGGTCAAGGCACATTTGAGAAAGCAATCAATGAACAATTAAGGTGTCGCAAAGACAATGAAAAAACTAATGATTGATGCTTCTCACCTCTCTCCATTCCTGTCTGTCTGTCCCTATCTATCCCTCTCTCTGACTCTCTCTGTCCTTGTAAAAAATGAAAAAATAAAAAAAAAAAAAGAACAGTTACAAGATTGTATCAGAAATGCCTGAATTGTAATAATAATTTCAGGAAGTATTGTGTTTACATAGCATTTTTCATTTCTGAATCTCAAAAGATTTAAATATACCTCATTAATCACCAAAACATTCTTGGAGATATGTAGCTGGGTGTTTTTAGCATTATTATCAACAATTAACACCATAGAAATCAATCTTATCTTTACCAATATAAATAAAGTACTATTCTTTTAATCTTTAAAAGGCTCATTATAGATAAAAGAGAAAACACTTAAATAAAAATATGCCCCAAAATACACTACCAGATATCAGTAGGATAATTATACAAAATGAATTTGAGATTCATAGTGAAGAAATTACTCTCTTTAGAATATATTCAATTTCTGTGAAAACAGCATCAGTACATTAAGGCCTCTAGGATGTGATTAGGTAAATTGAAACAGTAATTTAATTTATTATTGATTCAGTTATACTGCTTTTTTTCCAAGGGTTCTTTTTCTGAAGTGTATAAATTTAATTTTTATTAAAAGAACAGAAACATATTAGATGAATAGTTCTTTTTTAAGACTAAGTACAAGTAGTTATTTATCTGTTGTACCTAATTGTACTTAATATTCTAAATTTATTCAGAAGATTTTTACATATTTGAAATTCTTAAAAGTGGAGCTCTATTTGTACCATAAAGGCATAGAAGTAAAATTTAATTTTTAAAAATACCCTAAAAATTCCTAGAAAATAGTTCTTCTGAGAATCTATATTAGAAACATGCTAATAAAGTAAAACTGATTAGAAAACTTGCATCTTCAATATAATTAAAATAACTAGAAATTCCTTAAGACATTAAATAGACACATTTGCTTGATTTTGATGTGAAGTTTATTATTATTAAGTTCAAATGATCTAAATTAGTAATTTTAGCTCATCTTTTGGTGCTTTTTAAAAATAAAGTTAAATTATTAAAATACAATAAAAACACAGTAGGGAATTTTTAATTTTATTGTACAAGTTTTATAAAACTGTTTTATGTACATATATGGTGAACATAATTATTCCAACATTTTTACCTAGTCTCTACTGAAATTAGAAAATGATTCACATACACCCCTTTTAATAATGAATTCTTAAAATAGTATTTTGTAAATTTAATTTTAAAATGTTAAGAATTCATAAAATGTGACTTATTTGACCATGCAGTTAGAAATTTTCAAAATAGTGACATGCTATATTAATGTTATTGGTACATATAAACATAGAAGCACAAATGTGTGGCCTTGTATTTGTTGCATAAAATTCTAAAGAGTCATTTATTACTCAAATGCTTCAGAAAAATCAAAGGATTTTTCAAAAGTAAAAAGTACATTTATTAAAATGACTTTATAATATAATTTTCACCACAATATTCAGTAGAATTCTCTTTGTGATTTTTAACTTACAAAAGTTTTCTTCATAAAATGTACTCTACATAAAAAATGAATTTGCCAGTTTGCAATGTATATAGTTATTGAGTATTTGTACCATAGCCATTGTTTTTTGTGAAACAATCTTTCATTTGTGTATGAGTGTATGCATATTAATACATAAGAATTGCATTTTAAGACACAGAATGTTAAATAAAAAAATCTATTAAAATACATTTTTACCTTCACTGAGAGTAATAAGACACTCATGTTTCTGTTATCCTTACTATGAAATTGGTAATCTTGTTCACATCAGGTTGACAGATGTGGTAAAAATAATGGGAGCTTATAAATGTGTTAAAATCTCCTTCTATGCTAAGCACTACATAATGCCTTTTCATCAGTAGCTATATATATATTTTTTATCCTTCGTAGTAGTAGTAGTAGCAAGAAAATTAAACACATCTTCCTGAGAAAATGTATGTTCTTCCTTTATCAATTTTATGTCCATAAAAATTGTACAAAAAATTATACAAATACATTATACACAAAAGTAGACATCTATATTGATGACATAAAATAAAAATACATGTGGCCTGACCAGACGGTGGCACAGTGGATAGAGCGTCGGACTGGGATGCTGAAGATCCAGGTTCGAGACCCCGAGGTCGCCAGCTTGAGCACGGGCCCATCTGGCTTGAGCAAAAGCTCGCCAGCTTGGACCCAAGGTCACTGGCTCCAGCAAGGGGTAAGCTGGCTGGCTCCAGCAAGGGATTGCTTGGTCTGCAGAAGGCCCATGGTCAGGGCACATGTGAGAAAGCAATCAATGAACAACTAAGGTGTTGCGACAGCAACAAAAAACTGATGATTGATGCTTCTCACCTCTCTCTGTTCCTGTCTGTCTGTTCCTATCTATCCCTCTCTCTGACTCTCTCTCTGTTCCTGTAATAAATAAATAAAAATAAAAATAGATGTGCTAATATTTTTTTCTGTGCATTTGAGAGTAGATACTAACTTTTGCTTATCAATTCTTCAAGGTACCAAAGTTTTCTTATATGCAATCCAAGAGGCTCTAAATTATATTAATATGGCAGGTATCTGCTAATTCTTCTTAGCTACTTGCCTTTTTTTTAAGTTACTGCATAATAACATATATTAGCATAAAAAGTAAGTTCACCTTCTATTAAAAAATATTTTCAGAAAATGAAATTTAGGAATTGTTACCACATGAGAATTGTAATTCCACCATTTAACTCATTCTTGCTTTAGGTGTCCAGAAAGGTAGTATTTTATGATTTCTGGAGGCATAACGTTTGATGTGTATTTGGAGAGAGGGGAGAGATAGAAAGAGAAAGAGAGAGTGAGGAAGAAGAGAGAGAGGTATCTATTCTTTTGTGTGTGTGTGTGTGTGTGTTTTTTCTAAGTGAGAAGCAGGGGGAGGCAGGCAGGCAGACAGACTCCTGCATATGCCTGACCGGGATCCACTCGGCATGCCCTCCCATCTGGGTGGGGCATTACTCCGCTGCCCATTCTAGCACCTGAGGCAGAGGCCATGGAGCCATCCTCAGTGCCCGGGCCTATTTTTGCTCCAATGGAGCCTTGGCTGCGGGAGGGGAAGAGAGAGATAGAGAGAAAGGAAAGAAGGAAGGGTGAAGAAGCAGATGGTTTCTTCTCCTGTGTGTCCTGACCAAGAATCAAATCCGGGACTTCCACACGTCAGGCCAATGCTATACCCTGACTCAACTGGCCAGGGCCAAAAGCATCTATTCATAATAGTTGCTTTCTGTATGTGACTTGACTGGGTAAGCCTAGGAATTCGAACCAGCCACCTCAGCATTCAAGATTGACGTACTGTCTACTGCCACACGACAGGTCTGTGATGTGTATTTGCATACACATATACACACACACTTGCAAAGACATATAAATACAGAACAATCTTATAAAAGGGTTCAAGTTATTTTTGGCCTACATCCTGGGCATTTTAGTTTGTTCTGCACAATTCTTAATCACACTCTGTATTTAAGGATGTGGTTTCAGGTATATATTTATTTTGTTGAACCAATTAGCATATTTAACATGCAGTTTTGGAGATAGGAGTTTGAAGAATCCCTTTCTTTCTTTCTTTCTCTATTGAATAGAGGGAAAAGGTTATCCAGGGAAATTTGAAGGTAAGAATGAGACAAGGAAGAAACAGGAAGGCAAGTGAAGCCAGGGGAGATGGCCCAGGTCTTAGTTTTGGGAGCTTATATTCACTTGACTAGGTTTTCAAAAGGCAAAGGTCACTAACTCACATATGGACTACATTGTGAGTATTCATATGTAGAAATGAGGATTTCAAAGAAGATGAATGAAGCAAAATAGAGTTAAAATGTGAACTGTCAGCATTTTCTTCTCAAAAGAACTCAAGTAATCTCGAAGTTGAGCATCAAAGTTGAATAGCATTTACATTGTTCTGACCCAAGATAGGCACAAGTAGAAGAGAGTATAGATAATTGACACAGAGGATTTAGTATCTAATAATGAATTTTGCCATACAAGTGCTCTCTCCATATATTATGATTGTTAAAGTTCTTGATAATTTAAGAGCATAATCATCATTTGTTCAATTTCATGTTGATTTATTCCAAAACCTCATTTAATGAGCCCAACAATTCATAAAAAGTTCCTGCCATCTCAGAAAAGATTTATGAAAGACTAAAGGTGTATCTCCTAAACTATACCCTTTCTAATTGCACAATAGAATATAAAGGATGGCAGTTAATTTGGATAAGGTTGTGATTTTAAAAATTTGTGAGCATTCCAGTGATTTCAGAAGTTCATATTCAATTTTTCTAGTCACTTAATATTTGATATTTTTTTCTTGACAATCCACTAGTTAAATTACTAGAAAAGATCATAACTAAAGGTTTCACAGAAGCTAACCCTAACATATACTGTTCTTATACAATAACACCTAGATTGTCATGAAGGAGAATTATCCAGCAAAAATGAGACAGAAATCTTAGGTGGCCTATATTCACACTTTCTTTTGAACTAAGTTGTTAGCAATAAAAACCGAGTACTTATATAAAACATAAACTTTCAAAACAAAGATAGTATCCAGGTATTATAGATATAAATTTGAGATCTCCCATGGGACCAATGAAAAAGGCAACAAGATATTGAAGAAAGAAAAAAGACTTTGAGCCATATTAGCTGTATGATAATTTGATTTTTTCTTCTTATAATTGTGTGAGGTTGGGATGAATTTAGGAAAGTTATTCCAAATTGCTAAAAGGAAAAGGAAGTCAGATAAGTCAGCAGCACTGAATTAGTTCAACTATGGCTAAAGAAGCAGGTCACATGTAATAGAAAGAGGGGAACCCAGATCTTAATGCCATTAAACACTATTAAGCAAAGTTAAATTCTTAATTCTAGAATTTTCACTTTTGATTCTTCATAAGGTTTGGAGAGTCATGAGACAGTTGTAGATAAAGAATTTTGGCCTGACCTGTGGTGGCACAGTGGATAAAGCATTGATCTGGATTGCTGAGATCACTGGCTGGAAACCCTGGACTTGCCTGGTCAAGGCACATATGGGAATTGATGCTTCCTGTTCCTTCCTCCCTTCCCTCTCTCTCTTCAATCTAAAATGAATAAATAAAATCTTTTTTTTTAATAAAAGAAATTTTGTGGCTTGGTGGGTGCTTTCATTTGTAAGTTGGAGACAAAGGCAATTACTTCATACGTCAGGTAAACCCCAACTCTTCACGAAAACCCTTCCTGACCCATTTAGTTTTAGTGATTGTCGCTCACACCTATGTGGACCTAACAGCTTTTGTTTCTGCCTTTCCTGGGCACTTGATTCTCCAATCACTGTTTACTATCTCGCCCTACTGTGGTTGGAAGCTTCAGGAATCGTCTGTTTTCTACTGTGTTGTATCTGGCAAAGTTGTACAGTAATTAGCTTTCAATAAGGTGTTCAAAATATTGATGAAAGGAATATTTCAACTTGTAGTACATATGTACCTGCCTTGTATATCATGGCAGCATGCTGTATGGAGTTAAAGAACAAAACTACTGTATCTGAATACAGAAAGATTAGAGAATATATATATATATATATATATATATATATATATATATATATATCCATTGGAGGCCATTTTAATGCTTGTGTTATTCACTTGTCTACTATTGGCATAACAGTCAGACAGAAAAATCATATCTAGTGATCAGAGGCAGATTAAGGTTGGTTAAGGGCCCAGGTGCAGAAGAAAATATTGGGCCCCTTAAGAAAAAGAGAGAGAGAGACATGTTAACAATAAAAATACATGTTAACCATATTTTAAAATAAATAAAAAATATTATGTACTATTAATGTTAAAATCCCATATATGAAACCAAACTTGGTGTCACTTTAAAAAAGTATAAAGGTGAAGTCGGGACCCAGGGCACGTGCCCCATGCACCTACCATTAAATCCACCTCCTGGATTCAAATTTTATTTTATTTTTTTCTCTATCAAACTAGGTAATTGTGAGCCAGTCACTTATACCTTTCTTTTTCTGAGGTGGTAACAATTCCTAGTTTCATATGGTTGCTATATGAGTGAAAATACATGATTATATCTAAGCACTTAGAACCATAAATACAAAGCAAGCACTTAATAAATATTACCTATTATCTGAGACACTATTAATTATATATTATTCTGTCCTTTGGTGTTTAGTGTTAGCCTCAAATGTTTCATCATTCAAAGCCCTGTTTTGTCTTTACCACTGTATTTTAGAAAAGTTAAGAATTCCATGACAGCATTTTTATGTCAGTGAGTCTGAAGTGAAAGCATCTTGTAGTTCCCCAATGGAGGTATATGTATATTTTTAATTCTCCAAAGACCTTTTGTTGAAAAAAATCACAAAATCTTATTCATAGACATGGCATTTTTCTGTGTCTAGATCTTATGCAGTATGAATCATAAATACTTTTTGGAAATTCCTGTCCTGTATAAAATTCATAAACAAAAGAACCCCTATTACCAGCAATAGCGCTTTTTATATTTATATAGTTTCATATTAGCCTCCCACATGTTTATATAATTGTTGGTAAACTTACTTTGAATAGATTGTTTTCAAAGATAGTATATGTTTTATAGCTTAGAATCTTGCTTCAATAGCCACAGTCCCATGTATCTTCTTAGTGTTAGGAAACTTGAAATGGAGTAGCACTGCAATTTAATTTAATTTTTTAAACAATATTTTAATCTAGTAGAACCATTCTACTTTTATATTTAGAATGAGTCAATTCTACTTTTATTTTAGTGGTGAACTGTTTTAGTTGGGGAACTTGGGGTTTCAAGGGAAAGACACCAGCTGCCTTTAACACCAGCTAAAGAAATTATAATGAGAATGCAGCATGTCCTGCAGAATCTTAGATAGAAATTTGGCCAAATCTCAGATATTACTGAAGTCATTAACAGAAGTCAGAGTGTGCTCCGTATTTCCTTCTGCAGATGTGCTTCATGCGATTCTGGAGTAACTGGATTTCTCTGACTTATCATCTGCATAGACAGAAGAATCTTAAAATCTAATATAAGGCCATTATGTACTGTCTTACAATCCTTTTTCTGCCAATGTGCACTTGTTTAATACATCTGTTATCTTATTATATTCATGGTATAAAAATTGAGAAAGGACCTTAATATATCAAATATACTGCTCAAAAAATTAAAGGATATTTCAAAATGAATATGAAGAAACAAAATATCCCCTAATTTTTGTGAGTGGTATATTTTTCCATAATAATCCATCTTTGGGTGATGGGTACACAAGACAAAGAACAGTTCAAACGCTATAGCGATGTTTACCTGAAACTTATGTGTTCTTATGGATCAGTATCACCCTGTTAAATTCAATTTCTAAATAAAAAAAAACTAAAAAGAAATTTAACTTTGCATATTCTAAGAAGTAATTGCAATGGTGATAAAAGTTGTCATCATTACGATCCCTACCAATGTGTTACATATATGAAAAATTGAGGTAAAATGTTTACAGATAGAAGAATATTACTTAAGTAATGGTCTAGCCACTCAGTGGAAAAAATTTTTTAATTGAATATAAAAATAATTTGTCATATTGAAAGAATAGTGGTATTTTTTAAACACAAAACCTGTATGTGAAATGTTTAGATAATTTTCAAAAATTTTGTAAAGTTAATTATAAACATTCAGTAAAAATACGCAATTTCTTAAATTGTATTTTACCCTTTGAGTAGTGAGTTTTTTTTTTATGCTCTCTGACCCCCAGGAGTGAGTTTGTTTTTTACAAAATAAAGTTAGTTCCAGTAACAGTTTTGTTAACTTCAAGTCATATTTGTTTGATAACCAATTTATGGAAACAAGAAGAACATACATTTGCCTTTTTTTTTATGATGCCATTGTACATGTATGATCATGTTCTAGATCGCGGTAGTCAACCTTTTTATAAAAACCGCCCACTTGCAGTGGAAGTCAACCTGGTTTGTACCGCCCACTAGTGGGCATTCCTGCTTTCATGGTGGGCAGTAGTGGAGCAATCAAATGGTGCCATGATTACATAGATTTAACTATAGTAAGTTGTTTTATAAAGATTTATTCTGCCAAACTTAGCGAAAATCTGACATAAAGTACTTGGAAAGTAATTATTATTATATGCTTTAACTTGCTGTAACTCTGCTTTATAAATTTTATAAAGTAAAGTTACTTCCATACTTTATAAATCACAATTACTGTGGAACTGGTGGGCGGTTAGGAAATTTTACTATTAACAGAGATGTAAAAGTGGACTTTATATAATAATAATTACTTACTAAGTACTTTATGTCAGATTTTTGCTAAGTTTGGCAGAATAAATCTTTATAAAACAACTTACTATAGTTAAATCTATGTAATCATGGAGCCATTTGGTTGCTCTGCTACCGCCCACCATGAAAGCTGGAACACCCACTAGTGAGTGGTATGGACCAGGTTGACTACCACTGTTCTAGATGATCAGGGGTATGAGGACGTACATGAAGATTTGTACTACTAAAAGGGTTAAATAAAGTAATATGATCTCTTCTTAAAAGTTGTTGTATTAGTTTATGTATAGAAAATGTTTAATACATTGACTGAGAAGGTGGTGGCACAGTGGATAAAGTATTAATCTGGGATACTGAGGACCCAGGTTTAAAACCCCAAGATTGACCCTGGCCAGGTGGCTAAAAGGATTGAGCCTTGGCCTGGTATATATATGTCTTGGGTTTTATTCCCAATCAGGGCATACAGGAGAAGTGGCTATCTGCTTCTTCTTTTTTTCCTCTTTCCCTTCTCTCCCTCTTCTCCTCCAGCAGCCAGTGACTTGTTTGGTTTGAGAGTGGCCCCAGGTGCTGAGGATAGCCTCAGGTGCTAAATATAGCTTGGTGCTCCAGCATTGGCCACAGATGGGATTGCTGGGCGGATCCTGGTCAGGGCATAGGCGTGAGTCTGCTTCACTATCTCCCCTCCTTTAGCCTAAAAAAAAATGTCAAAAAGTCACTGGCTTGAACCCAAAGGCCACTGACTTGAGCAAGAAATCACTGGTTCAGCTGGAGTCAAGGCATGCATGAGAAGGCAGTCTGTGAACAACTAAGTTTCTGCAACTGCAGGTTGATTCTTCTCATCTTTCTTCCTGTCTGTTTGTTCCTGTCTGTCTGTCTCTGTCTCTCTCTCTTTCTCTCTCTCTCCTCAAAAAAGAAATAATAATACATTTTTAATTTACAATTTCTCAGTGCCATATTAATCTGGATTGTGTATCTCTAAAAGACACAGTTTACATGTTAGATATTTTTGATAATAGTATTTTTCTCTAGTAGTTATGGGGAAATAAATGAATTTAAAACAGTTCGAGAAGAAATTAAATAAGTAAAATGTTAAAATGAAGTAAACCAAAAAGTACGCACACTAGTTTTCTTTGAATGACTCTACTAATTGCTCTAAGCCTTTTCTATTCCAAACCTTTCTTTTTAAAATCATTTTATTTTGTTATGCTATTTTCTAAAATGTTATCTTTCTTTTTAATGTCTTTTAAAATTAAGTGGTAGCTTCATTTGTTGATACTGCACCTCTAAATAGATATTTCAGTGTTTCTCCAGCAAAAAATAAAGTAAAATAAAACTAGTGGAAATTCCTTCTGTGAAGCATTTATTTAATTGAAGTTATTTTTAATTAAATACTACTTAACTGGTACTGAGAAAAAAGTCAGAGATCTAATTTTCCTTTCATGTTTTGTATGACATAGTCCATGTGTGTGCTCTCTATTTTAAAAATATTTTACTCAATAGATTTCAGCATAATTGAAAGAAGATTTTAAAAATTTACCAATTATAGACTTTGTCTAATGGAAAGGAGCAGCACTGGCTTATTTCAAAATGCAAATAGCATATTTACAAATTTGGGACTTATTTTCCCTGATGCCATAACCAGAGGGAAAACACAATCATACACCTTGCCTTAACATTTATATCAGTGAGGAACCACTGACCTTCAGTTAGTGCTATTAAAAATTTTTTTAAATAATAATTGTATTCAGCTGAATTGTTCTGAAAAGAATTTGTTTTAAAAGGATAATATTATCTTAATTAAAAGTGCATTTATGTGTGAAAACAAAAGGTCAAATGCATTTCTGCTTACATATAATCTGATATATAAATAAAAGTCATACTATTAAGTCATAATTATTATACTTTCTAAATTGCTATTTTACATTATGTCTGTGAGTCTTTATCTTCCCTTTTTAAATTAATGAAGACCATACTGACTAAGCATTTCTAATTGATCTAAGTGAGGATAGCTCATCTTTAAAAGATTACATCTCTACTTAAAATTTTTTAAATTAATTCTACAAAATAGTGTTAGCCCTTATGCAGATGAGTGTATTAAATTGTATACATGGAGTTTTAATGAAGATAATTGTATAAGTGATTTAGAAGATATCCTCGATGCTCTCATTCCCTATCAAGTTCTCATTAACAACATCATCAAATCCCAGAAGTATATTCTATATTTTAATTAACTAATTCAGAAACAAAAGAGTTTGATTAACCAATTAGTCCACAACTTACATATTCATTTTCTCACATTACATTAAATATAGTACAGAATATACTAATATAAAGACCTGTATTAATAGGTTAAATTGTTCAAAATACCAGGCTTATACATGAATTCAACTAAGAAGCATATTTGATTTGGCTAAGAAATTTGCATTACATCAGTAGCAAATTTATCTTCCATCCATCTTCTTCAAAACCTAGTGAGCTCTTTTAAATGCATAAAGATTGTCCTTTCATTTTCCTGATGCTCATGACATGCCTTCTCCTGAATAAAAATTTATGAACAAGACTTGGGGGAAAAGAGGCATTTAAAAGTGCTGAGCAATCAGACCTTCTCTGTGCAAAGTCTGGATCTGGCAGGAGATATACTGTTCCTGATTGGCAGCGTGAGAAGCAGACAAAGGGAGTAGGAAGGAGACTTTAGGAAAATTTTTAATTCATTTATTTGTTCACTAATCATTCACTCATTCATTCAAGTTAGTCAATCATCATCACATCATTAAATACGGTACTTAGTATATAGAGCTGCATATTCTGACGTCTAGTGCCTCACAACCTAGCATAAAATATTCCAGCAAAAATAATTATAATAAAATTATAACAAATTCTATAAGAAAGTTTGCTTTTAGTATTAACAAAAACAAGAAGAGGAAACTATTAACTGACAAAAAGACTTATCCAACTTTAGCATATTATAGGAAGGTTCTTGGCCTTAAAGAATGTAAAATTCAAGAGGAGAAGAGAACAAGCAATTCTATAAAGTAAAAGTATTCTATTTTTGTTCTTTATTAGTTGTTTAAATAAATGTAAATTCCTAGAGTTTCAGGTAAAATACAGTGTTTTGTACAACCATTCATTCAAATTGGAGGGGAGCAAAATAAATGACCGCAAAATATGCCACTTTGGCATGTGGATTATTTTGAACTGAAGGCAATCAAGACCCAAAATTTACACAGGGGACCTGGCTGAGGAAGAGAGCTATTACAGAGATCACTTTTAACTGAATTACCTATCTTTACAGCTGGAGAAACATACAATTTCAAAACAGTTGCTCTTTTTATTGTCCTGTGCATACCATACCGCCCTCTGAAACCCCAGGCTCCATCCCATACCTTAGTTTAGGATTGCATACAAACTTCAACTGCCCCACTTCCCCTTGGGTCTTATATTTTTATGAGACTCATATAAAATTAAATTTTTCTCCTGTAAATCTGTCTAATGTCATTTTAATTTTTATATCTGTCAAAGAACCGAGAAAGGTAGAAGAAAAAAAAAATTTTTCCAATGAAATAATATTTACTAAATAAGCAGAAACTGCTAGAAACTTCAAAAATGCGATCTTATTAGCATAGCAATACATTTAAGTGAATATTATCATTTCAAAAAATAATCAGGCTATTACTTAGAAAAATTTTGATCAATATTTCTAACTCTTGGCTATGAACGATGTAAAGTCTATTGAAATCTGCAATGAAAATGATTTGCAGTATTACAGAGGCTGAGAAGTCCCACAGTTTGCCCTCTGCATGCTAGGAAGTCTAGGAAAAATAGTAGTATGGTTGCAGTCTGAATAATTCAAAAGTTTGAAAACCAGGAGAACAAGTGGTGTAAGTTCTAGCCAAAATCTAAAAGCCTAAGAATTTGAAGTAAAAATTATACAAGTCCCAGTCCAAGAGCAGTAGATCAATGCCCTACATATCCCAGTTCAACAGTCAGACACACACAGAGAATTCTTCCTTCTCTTGCAATTTTATTCTACTCTGGCCCTTAAAAGATTGCATGCTTCTCACCAACATTAAGGAGAGCAATATGCGTTACTCAGTCTTCTTTACTTTACTTTTTTCAAATACTAATCTTTCCCGGAAACATCCTCACAGTCTGAACCAGAAATCTTTAACCAAATATCTGAGCATCTCTTGACCTAGCATGTTGACACATAAAATTAAGCATCACATAATGCATTCAAACAAACAAACAAACAAAACCTAATCATTCATTTTATGATGAAAGTCATTAGCACACTTTTTAAATTTTTTTAAATTCTTTGAGTGAAACATTAAAACCAAACAAATGATTTCACTATTTCTAATAAAATTGAGCAATTGTGACCGAGGACAATTTGACTTTGGGTGACGGGTATGCAACATAATTGAATGATAAGAAAACCTGGAGATGTTTTCATTGTACATATGTACCCTGATTTATTGGTGTCACCCCATTAAAATTAATAAAAAATAAATAAAATTGAGCAATTGACTGACTACTGTTATGTCAATGTAGCTAACCTCTCAATCCAGAAGTTTTCTCTTAAGAGACAGCTAAGGCTCTTTATTCCACCCTCAAAAGTATCAAAATGCTTACCTATCAATTTTAAAATTGTGGCAAGGAGAAAAAACATGTGAAAGTACAGAATGCCTAAAAATAAGAATTAAGCAGACCTTAAAAGAATAGAGAAATGTAAGTATCCAACCAAAAACAGAGAAATTCACATATAAAACCTTGTTTGTTCTTTGATAAAAGTTAATACTAATCGATGAACTATTAGTAATGATTTTTAAGTGCATTCTTATAATTTCTAAAGCACATGCACACAGCAATGTTAATTACAGTCCAATGTGAGTGAGAGACAAATATAAATATTTCTTCCTTTAATTTACTAGAAGAAAATAAGGAATTGACAAGAAACTGTTTCATAGCATACTGTCTTTGACATACTTCTTTAAATTTTGACTAATTTTTAGATATGACTGATAATATATGTTCTTGAAAGGCATAAATACATTTGCATATTTTGAAAATAACACCATGGAATTTTATTTTGAAACAATTCATGGTTCCTTGTGATTGTTTATTTCTTCTAGAGTTCTGATAAGTAATTACTATTTGTAAATGTTTTGCCTATTTTGTTTCAACTTAACAAAAATTCTAGATAAATATATGTAACTATGTACTTTTCCTTAAAACTTCTGTTTATGAGTAATTTATTCTGTAAAAGTATAGATTAAAATTTAACAAAATTATAGATTTTTTAATGGTTTTAAAGATGTTTCTAAAATTTATTTTATGGTATAAAGCTATAACAGATGCTAGCGATTATACATTTTTCCCTCTCACAGCCTGCTGTTTCTACTGGCAGATTCACAGCATTTGGTAGATACTAATTTTAAAAAATGCACATGGATGAATATTATCCAAATTTATCACAGCTCAAGGGAAACTGTTGATGGGAAAAATAGCTCTGTAGATAGATTTTTGGTAGTGAACAAAACGTTAAATGAGAATAAATGAGTAAAAAGAATAGAATATTATGCATGTAAAAAATTTGCTTTAAAAACATGTATTTTTAGAATTATGAAACCTAAGTCTATAATTCCTGTTGTTGCCTTCTTTTCTTTTCTTTTTCTCTCTTCCTTTCCTTTCATTTACTTTCTTTCTTGATTTTTTATTCTTTTGATTGAATGATACTTTGACCTATACCTCTGATAATTATTTGAGTCCCAATCATAATGTGCATTCCTCCAGAAAGTACTGTCCTTTTCTCTTGTCAGAAGTATTATCCACTACCAATCTGAGACTAACAAAGATACACTTCCAGCAGCTTTTTCAGACCAGGTGGTGGTATAAATTCAAGCTGTGTGGTTAGACAATTTTTACAGTGGCTAAGGCTGAGACAGTCATAGATTCTCTATTGTCACCCTGCCTTTGCATGACATGTTTCTTCTAATCCACCTTTTTTTTTTAAAGTTATTTTAAAATTTTTATTTTATTCATTTTAGAGAGGAGACACAGAGAGAGAGAGAGAGAGAGAGAGAGAGAGAGAGAGAGAGAGAGAGAAAGGGGGGAGGAGCTGAAAGCATCAACTCCCATATGTGCCTTGACCAGAACAGTGCAGGGTTTTGAATTGGCGACCTCAGTGTTCCCAGGTCGACGCTTTATCCACTGCACCACCACAGGTCAGGCCTAATACACCTTTTAAGGAACCTGAATTTTTCTGAGAAATCTAAGATCTAACCTCTCAATCAGCAAAGTTGTCAGGTATTGTTTTCTATCTCCCTTGTCTTTAGGGCTACCTGGCCCAAGGGTAATATCTGACTTCTGTGCTCACTGGTCTCTCTAAATGCCCTCTATCTCATAGACTGTATCCTCTAAAAATTTCTCTTGATTTCCTGAAGTAAGTAAACTAAGAAAAAAAAAAAAAAAAGAAAAGAATAAAGAACTTTCATCTACTATGAGATTCTTAGATTTTCTTAACTGGAAGTGATTTATGTTTTTTTTTTATTTAAAAGTACATTGTTAATTCAGAGAAAAATATATATTTACTTATATATGATGGTGAAAAAAATAAAGATGCCAATAAAATCTTGCTAGCTACCACAAGTGATTTAAAGTAAATTGGCTCAATAATTTTTCCACTCCTGGTATCAAAGTGGAGGGTAAGATTCTAAATTCTTTAATAGGCAAACATATCTGAATTAGAAGATCCTATAAGAATATAATAGTGTTCATTAGGTAAATATGTCATATAAATGACAACTACAAAAAGAGCAAAGCACATCCACTCTCCTTTTTTCTGTAGATCTTAGAAGGAAAATCAAGTATTACCCAAGTTGTTATTAAGTATAGATGAGAGTAATCCAAATATGTGACTCTAGCATTGGTGAAAAAAAGAAGAAAGTTTATAAAATATTAAAGGACAATAAAATACAAGAATTATTTAAATGAAATAGAATAGAATACTTCAGATAATCATCTGCTGTGGGATGCTGAAAACTATTTATTGTTATTATTGATTTTGAGCGAGAGAGAGAGAGAGAGAGAGAATACAAGTGGGAAGCATCACCTCTAAGTAGTTTCTACCCGTATGTGCCTTGACCAGGCAAGCCCAGGTCTCATTGTTATAGGTCAATGCTTTATCTACTGTGCCACCACAGGTCAGGCAAAAAACAATTTCTTAAAACTGGAATATAGAGTAGTTTCCACAATAAAAGAAAAAATCACATGTTTCAACTGAGCAAAATAATACTAAATTTATATAGAAGAACAAACAGAAGAAAATAACCAAAATAATTTAAAAGTAAGATACATTACCAAATTTCAAAATTTAAAACTATAATGGTTAAACTTCTGATATACATATAAAAATAATCAATCAAATAGAGTTAATGGACTATGATAAAACTTACGATAGTATAATTATTATCAAACTATTTTTATATATCTTTATTATTTCTAATTGATCTGAAATAAGTTTTCTAAAATTTGGCTATATAACTTTTATGGTAGAATATTTATTTGGCATCAAATCATAAATATGCTTTCTAATATTAACCTGTGATTTATTAAATAATTATTTAATACAAATGTTTACATATGCTCTCTTTGAAGTAAATACTGTAGGGTTAATCTTGTTTAGATAATATGTTTGTTTGGAACTATATTAGCATTTAATGTTCATTTTCTGGGTTAAGAGATTTTGCCATAATATATTTAGGATGAAATCTGTTTATAGAAAACAAAAAAAGCAAACAAATAGTCAGAGAGAATGGAATGTTGGAAAAGGTAACTGCCAAAATATTTTTTAGTGACCAGGCATATATAGAACTGGGTTTCAGTTCCAAATATGTACTTCTTGAACATGTGAAACATTTTCCAGTCTTAATTTAGGAAAGTTTTCAGTTATGATTTGATTGAACAAAGTTTATATTCCTTGTTCTTTCTTTCCTTCTTTAGGAACCCCTATGATGTGGATGTTATTTCTCTTCATGTTGTCACAGAGCTCCTTTAGAGTTTCCTCACATTTTTTGAGTCTCTTTTCTTTTTTCTGCTCTGCTTCTATACCTTTGTTTATTGTGTCCTCTAACTCACTGATTCAATTCTCAGATTCATCCATCCTGCTTTTAATTCCTTCCATTGTGGTCTTCAGTTCTGATACTGTATTTTTCATTTCTGTCTGATTCTTTTTTATTATTTCTACTTCCTTTTTTATATTTGCTATCTCTTTATTTAGGTGCTCGTAATGACTATTCATTGTTGCTCTAAGCTCTTTGAACATCCTATTATTATTTTAAACTCTGCATCAGGTAGTTTGGTTATATCTGATTCATTCAGGTCCTTCTCTGGGGATTTCTCTTGATTCATTTGGGTTGCATTTCTCTGCCTGCCCATTTTGTCTGTGTATAATAAGGGTTTGGCAACTGGAGTCCAATGGGTGTTGCCTCTATGTTCCCTAGGTGTGGTCTGTCTGCAGGCCCGCCACCCCCTCTGTTGCTGCCTAGGGTAGTTGGGTATTGGTTTTGCCTGCGCTGGCTGCTGGGACTGTTGCTGCAGTTTCCACCTCGCCTCCACAGGAGGGGCTGTGTTCTCATGCCAGACTCTATAAGCCTCAGCCAATCTCAGCCTTCACCCCTCTCCCACGAGTGGGACCACACACCACACTCGGGCCACAAGCCTGGGCACCAAGAGCAAGGTGAGCACTTTTGCTTAGCTGCGGGACCCTGTTAGCTTGTTCCTCTAGCTGGGTGGGGCTTCTGGGGCACACTCAGCTGCTAGCCCGAGCTTCCACCCTGCCCCCGCCAACCTTGGTTCTTCGGCAGGGAGGGGCTGCTGGTGTTGCTAAACTGTGAGCCCAGGCTTTCGCCCCACCTTCATGGGCAAAGCCGGTTCTACAGGGCTTCAAGCCTCTGAGGCGGGGTGAGGCTGCATGCCTGCTCACCCCTGCCCAGCAGCAGATCTCTGCCCGTTCAGGGATCCCACTTTTCCCCCACAGGTGGGGTCGCAGGCGGGCCTGCTGCTGCCGGACCACTTTTGCATGTCCCCTTTGCCCCTGCTGGGCTAGACTGAGCTCATGCCAGCTGGCTCAGCCTCTGCCCCCACTAATGAAACCGCACTTCCGCATCCCGCAGCTGCCGCCACACTCCAGCAAGCCCTCAGCAGTGTGGGTGGGGGCACTGCAGCTCAGACCCTAACACTCCATACTGTAGTCCTGAAAGCTCCTTCCTTCTACGCAACTGTGCTCTAATTGCTGCAGAGGAGCCTATTTGGCTGGTGTCCTGCTTCCCCTTGCTGGTTCCAGGGGAAATATTGTTTCAGATTTGTAGACTGAATTAGCCCTGGGTTTAGGGTGGCTGTCCCTCAAAGCTTTTCACCCTGTGCCTTCCAGACCACACTCTTTCCGCTGCCTTGGTCCTCTCCCCTCTCCCTGTCTCCCGGAGTCCCGGGTGTGTGTTTGTGAGAGAGATTTTCTGTGCTGTCCCTTTAAGAAGAATCCTGGGTCTGAGTCAACTGTCTCTTTCTCACAAACAGTATCCTAACCTGTTTCCTAGCTAAATACTGTCCAAACGCCTTTTCTAGGCTCTGGAGCTATAGGCTGGGCCTTTGTTCCTGGGTCCCAGGTCCCTACCCTTCTACTAGCCTCCCTTCCTGCCACACGAGTCTCTCCAGGCTGCCTTTCGCTCCAGGGATCTGGGCAGCCCTTTCTGCGTTTTCACTTTTCCTACCAGTCTCAATGTTGCTTCTTCAGTGTTCCCTGGTTGAAGAGTCCTCTCAGTCCAGTTCAATGTTAGTTTATCCAGATGATGGTTCTTAAAATCAAGTTATAATCCACTTTGGTTCTGGGAGTTGGAAGTTGATATGTCCGCTTACTCCATTGCCATCTTGCCCCTCCCAAATATGTATTTATTACTACCTTTGTTGTCCTAGTATTCTTCATGACACTGTACATTTACTATAGTATGTATGTTGTCTGTTACTTTACAGAGTAACAGCTTAATAAATATCAACTTTCATTCTTTCTCATTTCCTCTCCATATCACATTTCTCATCACTCCTTTCAATATCTATTTTCCAAACTGGACTGGGAAGTCACAAGAGTCTAAATTTAAGTTCTCATATTTGAAAGTTTATGTTCTCAGGTTCTTAATTTAGTGTCCAAGAAGAGGCTAATATATAATATAAAACAAAATGCAAAATAGCTAATTTATAGTGATTTTTAATGAAATATTAGTAGTCTCCAAAATAATAATAAGTGGATCTTAAGTTTCCTTCCCTCATATCAGGACACTTTGAAAATATTTTTTTTCTCTTTCTAATGAAGAATAATAATAAACAATAATTCAGAGGGTCTAAGCAGAGGTTACTACCTTCTCTTGAATATAACATTTATTTGTTATGGGAGCCAGGTGACTTGACTAATCAAGGGCTTTTGCTTAAAACCTTGACTTAATCTCATGTTCAACCTCCTTATCTTTGAAAAAACCTCAGGTTTAGTTTTTAGATACTGGTGCTAGTATCTTCATTTGTACCAGTAAATTGGGTTTTTATATTTGCTTATTGTTTCTGGAATCAATTAATATTAAGTTCATTTGCATAACTGGAAAACTCAAATAACCATGACATAAATGAGATAGGCATTTATTTTTTATCATGTAAATGCCCAGATAAAGAGTCTGAGACTGCCATTGCTTTCCAGTGTTTCAGAGATCCACTCTTTCTACACCAGTGGTTCTTAACCTGAGTTCTATCGAACCCTAGGGGTTCGATGAGTCGGTTTCAGGGGTTCAAAGAAGCCTCTGCCGCGGAGGTAAAGACACATTTGTGTAAAGTCGTGATGACACACCCCACTTGGCCATCACTTGCTGCAGAGGATCACATTACACTGCTTGGCCAACCAATGCTGCGGGGAATTTAGTGCGCGCAGTAGTCAACGGCTGTCGTAGTTGTATGTCATGTGGTTTCTTAATATTTTAATTCATACTAAATATGTCAAGCAAAAAAAGAAAGTGGTCAGACGAATATGTACAACATGGATTCACATGTATCACAGAACAGGATGGGAGTCAGTGTTCTATTTGCATGATATGCAATACCAAGTTGAGCAACTCTAGTCTCGCACCGGCAAAACTAAATTTGGAAAAAAAAATCATATTTTATTTATCACTAAAGAAGGGTTCAGTGAATGCACATATGAAACTGGTGGGTTCAGTACCTCAAAAAAGGTTAAGAACCACTGTTCTACGCTGTTGATCTGCCACACTTGGTCTTTATCTTAGGTCTCTGGGTGTTTGCTTCTGCATAGCATGTAATTGGGGGAGAACGACAAAACAGCAAAGGGCAAAAATGAAGTCTAATATTACTTGGGAGGTTTCTAGACTCGACCATGTGTCACTTCTTATAATTTATTGATGAGCCTTAGTCATATGGACATCTCTCTTTCAAAATAAGACTGAATAATAGTCATTTTGTCTTGGGCCCACTCAAACATTTTAGGCTTTTATTTCTATAAAATGAGACAATGAATAAATATTAAGGGTAAGCCCATTTTTTCAACACTCTCTGATTGGTGTAAGCTCACTGTTTAGAAGTGTTGCTGTTATTGTTTTTTCTTATTTTCTGTGAACATAGAAATGTTTTAAAAGATGTACTTGTTATGTATATAGTATCTAGAGATCAGTTCACATTATTTAGTCATTATATAAAGAGAAATAGAAAACAAAGTTTTCCTTTTTTGTGTTCATTAATATTATTGCCTAAGATACAGATTTCTTCATAGTCAACCAAATCATGACTACATGTTTCACATTTTTGCTTTGAGAGAGAAAAACTAAACAAAACAAAACAACTAGCCCCTAATGACAGTTAGGACATGGTTTACTCATAGAATAAGTAAATTAATATTAGAAAAATCTACTCTATCACCAGTATGAGGCCAAACTGAAACCAGAGAAGTCTATAATCATGGTTTAGAAGAGAGAAAAATACTGCTGAACACAAATGAGCAGTGAACATTAAGTTACTGCTGCTTTTCTAAAAATTACAATTGTAGCTCCTTCCTAATTTTAGATAAAATTATTAGAATAATCATATAATCACCTCTTCTCTTTTTTATCATATCCAGTCTAGAACAAAACTATGCTCTCTTGAACCTCTCCCAATCACTGAACAAAAACAGAAACCCTCTGAGAAACCTGTCCTAACACTTTTTAAATAATGTCATTACTCCCCCACCCCACCCCCCATCCCATGCTTTGCTCACATCCCTGTTTCACGGAGCCGATAAATTCACCTTTGGTCAGCCCTCGCCAGTTAGCTCAGTGGTAGAGCATTGGCCCGGTATGTGGAAGTCCTGGGTTTGATTCCAGCCAGGGCATACAGAAGAAGCGCCCATCTGCTTCTCAACTCCTCCCCCTCTCTTTTCTCTCTATGTCTCTTCCTCTCCCACAGCCAACGCTTCATTGGAGCAAAGTTGCCCTGGCCACTGAGTATGGCTCCATGGCCTCTGCTCCAGGCACTAGAATAGCTCCAGTTGCAACTGACCAACACCCCAGATGGGCAGAGCATCGCCCCCTAGTGGGCATGCCGGGTAGATCCAGGTCCGCCACATGAGGGAGTCTGTTTCTCTGCCTCTCTGCTTCTCACTTCAGAAAAATAAAAAATAAAAAAATTACCTTTGTTCAACTGCAATGTGTTCTGTTTCCTTTGATTTATATTTGTACTTTTAGAGACATCAGTCCATTTAAATTTATTTCTTTTGATACCTATTGTGAAACATCATGTGTGAGTTTTGTCATTTTATTTTAAACAACTAATTGGTTTATAGAATTGGGGGAATATAAATCCTAGCTTCATATTTCTATAGGTACATTTTGGTACTAGCTTTCTATGGGCAATGTCCAGCATTTAAAATAGATTATTAAAATAAATGCTAATACTAATTGGTATTGATACAATTTGAAACTTTTTGGTTCTGTGTATAAGAAAGCAATTTGGGCTAATTTAAACCATAAGGTAGAATTTATACTATGTATTTCAATGAATCTATAGGCAGTAACATTTCAGATTATAGCTGGCTTTTAGGAAAGAACTAGAATTAGAAGCTGTATCTGTCTATTTTCCCGCTTTTCTGCATACCACTCTCTCTCTCTTTTTCTCCTTTTGTGAAAGGATTTCTCCAAGTTTCTTTTTGAGTATCAGGCTAGTGATAACCACCCTCAAGCTCTCAAGTTCATAACTCAGTCAAGACAAGTATTCAAAGTAAATTAGAATTATTTGTTTATACCTGTGAAATCAAGAAAGACTATCTGATTTTCTAATTTTAGTCCAACCAGTGGTGTCAAGATGAGTGGACTCACATTATAGGAGACAAAGTTATTGGGTCTGTTCCTGTAGAAATTTTTCATTTGTGCAAAAACCACTAAAGAGTCTTCTGCAATGTGTCATATTTCAAATAATTAATTCCATGTCATTTTTATTCTGTTGGGATTTAAAATATATATTTATTTCACATTAATTGTAAGAAATTAAATGTTCTACATTACTAATCATCAGAGAAATGCAAATTAAAACCACAATGCAATATCACCTCACACCTGTTAGAATGGCTATCATCAGTAAATCAGCAAACAACAAATGCTTGTGAAGGTGTGGAGAAAAGGGAGTACTTTTGCACTGCTGATGGGAATGCAGACTTATGAAGCCACTGTGGGAAACAGTATGGCATCTCTTCAAAAAATTAAAAATGGAACTTTCTTATGACCCAGCTATCCCACTTTTAGGAATATTCTTTAGAATCCCAAAACACTAATTCAAAAGAAGATATGCACCCCTGTGTTCATTGCAGTATTGTTCGCAATAGCCAAGATTTGGAAACAGCCAAAGTTTCCATCAGTGGATGAGTAGTTAAAAGAGCTATGGTACATTTACACAGTGGAATACTACACAACCATAAAAAAGAATAAAATCTTACCTTTTGCTACAGCATGATGAACCCAAAGATTCTTATGTTAAGTGAAATAAGCCAGGCAGCAGAAGACAAGTACCATATCATCTCACTTATATTTGAAATCTAATAAACAACATAAACAGAGAAACAAAATAGAAACAGAGGCAGGGTCACAGAGAATAGATGGACAGCTGTCAGAGGGAAGTGGGAAGAGGAGACTGGATCAAAGAAGGTGAAATGATTAGCCAAAAACATATATACATCACACATATATAAAGACAACAGGTTAGCAATAACCAGGGGTAAAAGGGGGAGTAGGGAGAAGGGTGGCAAAGGGGGAAGATGAGGATGGAAAAAGACTTTGCACTGGGCATGTAGGGACACTATGCAGCGTGTAGACAGTGGTTCTTAACCTGGGTTCTATCGAACCCTAGGGGTTCAATGAGTCAGTTTCAGTGGTTCGGAGAAGCCTCTGCTGCAGAGGTAAAGACACACTTGTGTAAAGTCGTGATGACACGCCCCGCTTGGCTATCACTTGCTGCAGAGGATCATGTTACACTGCTTGGCCTACCAGTGCTGTGGGGAATTTAGTGCGTGCAGTAGTCAACGGCTGTCGTAGTTGTCCGTCGTGCGGTTTCTTTTTTAATATTTTAATCCATACTAAATATATCGAGCAAAAAAAGAAAGTGGTCAGACGAATATGTACATGGATTCACATGTATCATGGAACGAGATGGGAGTCTGCATCCTATCTGCATGATATGCAATGCCAAGTTGAACAACTCTAGTCTCGCACCGGCAAAACTAAATTTGGAAAAAAAAATCATATTTTATTTATCACTAAAGAAAGGTTCGGTGAATGCGCATATGAAACTGGTGGGTTCCATACCTCAAAAAAGGTTAAGAACCACTGGTGTAGAGGGTGTTATATTGAGTGAGACACTTGAAACCATGTCAACACAATAAAAAAAAAAGGAAATATTTTGCCTTCTGGTGTCCAAAATAGAGTTAGTCCTAAGATTCCTCTTTTTTTCTCAAAATATTTTAATAAGCTATAGTTTGAAGAATTAGAATTAGAAAATGCCTTCAGAAATTGCATTAATTTATATTTTGTTTATTTGAGTGAGCCTTACAAAACTGGGGGGAAGAGAACAAGAAAATAATAATTTACAAGGAGCAAGTCATTTCTCTCAGAAGAGATGAATAAAAATAGCAGATAGTGAAAGAAAAGAAAACAAGACCTATATGTAATTTACAGACAGGAATCTGGAGAGACCATCGCCTTTGGTCGTCCCTGGAACTGGATATTAAGTAATGAGGCTCTGAAAGAAGAATAGGGAAGGGAGAGACCTTTTTATGAATCATCTAATTTGTTTCAAAAAGATAACAGGCTAAAACTTAGAGCTACAAGATTTAGCAGATAGAGAATTGGTAAAGGGAGACATTAATATGAACAAAAGGCCAAACTTTATCTCATTATCTGGACATCATATACACTTTCCAGATTCTTGTGCTACTTCAAGAATCAGAGACTAACAGACTGAATAAAATAAAATGGCTGTTGGCCTTGACTGGGTGGTTCAGTAGATAGAGCATTGTCCTGGGGAACTGAGGTCATGGGTTTAATCCCCATTCAGGGCACACATGAGAAGCAATTTATGAGTGCACAACCAAATAGAACAAATACTTGGCACAATGAGTAGATACCTCTCTCTCTCTCTCCCCATTTCCCTTTTTTCTATTTCTCTCTCTCAAATCAATGAAGGAAAAATAAAATAGAATAGTTGTTAACCTGTCAAGGTGATTTCGTAGTAAAGAATATTTTTATTGAAGCCTAACAAGAGGATTGCATAGATTATATTTTTAATAACTGACAAGACACAGAAAGTATACAGCTTGGTGAATTTCTAAGAAATGAACACAAATGTGTAATACAATTCAGATTAAGAAATTAAATATTATCTATATCCTAGAGTTTCTCATGTGTGTCCTTCTGGTCTTTATGTCCTTCTGTTCCACAGAGCTAAAACCATTGTTTTTTCTAACATAACTGATTAATATTGTCACGTCTTGGTGTCATAAAAAATGCAACCTTGTTTTGTTTGGCTTTATCTACTTGATATCATGTTTATGACATTCATTCATGTTGGGGCATGTAGCACTATTGTGTTTATTTTCTTTGATGTTTAGTATATTATTGTAAAATTATAACAAATTTATTATTTTTTAGATAATAGGCATTTGATTTATTACCAGTTTTTGGATATTATAAATACCTTTTCAATTTCTGATATATGTAATTTATGCTCTTATTCTATTTCTTATCAGTTTAACTAATGTCTTTTAATTTTCAATGAATTTTATTACCTTTAGTTTAAGTTTATATTGTATTTATTTTCTTATATTTATTACTTCAATTTTTTTTGGTTTAATTTAGATTTCTATCTACAATTTATTTTGATACAAGTTTAACTCACTTAAAAATGTCTTTCTTTAAGTCTTTTCTGAAATAATTATAGATTTTGATATAAGTTCAGATTTCTCTAGACTTTTCATAGGTCTATCCATTTTTTTTTTTTTAAGTTAGAAGCAGGGAGGCATGTGCCAGACCAGGATCTACTTAGTATGCCCACCAGGGGGTGATGCTCTGCCCATCTACGGCATTGCTCCATTGAGTCAGGGGCCATTCTAGTGCCTGAGGCAGAGGCCATGGAGCCATCTTCAGCACCTGGGCCAACTCTGCTCTAATGGAGCCTTGGCTGCCAGAACAGAAGAGAGAGATAGAGAGGAAGGAGAGGGGGAAGGATGGAAAAGCAGAGAGCACCTCTCCTGTGTACTCTGCCTGGGAAGAGAACCCAGGACTTCCACATGCTGGACCAATGCGCTACTGCTGAGTCAACTGGCCAGGCCCTATACATTTTTATATATAGTACTAGCTGTATCCAGCCACGTGTTACTGTGGCTCAGTCTGGTTCAATGGAAAAGAAAGAAAAGAGAAAGCGCATGTTTTTAATATGTTTAATTTTACAATGCTTGTGAGTATATAATATTTTTTATTCATTGTCTGTGAAGATATAGAGATTGTCTGGTTTGCCGACTCTAGAACATACAACATATGCATGTGAGAAGCAATACACAATTCTAAAGATTAGCCCTGAGCTTTCTGTAATCACCAATCGAATTGTGAATTGTAATCTCTTAAATTGAAATGGCATATCTGTTGGAATCATAGGAATGTGAGGAATGAGTACATCTTCACCTTTGAAAGGTCCTGTTAAGTTTGTTGCTTCTACAATGTTGATTATTAATTTTTTTACTGCAAGCCACGTGCTGTTGCAAAGCTTTGGCTGGTTGATATTTCTCAACATGATAATTGGCATGCCGATTTTCAATTGCAGTACATGCGGTGGCATCCTTGGCAGATCGAGTGAATTCAAAAATTCTGTTGAATAATTAATCACTTCATCTGCTTTCACAACAGTGTCGATGGACTTGTATGTGACTGCCTTGCTTTGAATGTTAGACTGAATAATATTAAGTTCGTAGACATCTTTATTCTTGGCCGCAAGAACAGCTTGTTCACTCAGCCAATTGTGATTCTTATAATTGGTTTGAATTATGGAAAATACTTTTTCAACCAATTCTTTTGACATCACTAAATTGCAGAAGTTATGAGGAAATGAAATTCGTCCTGAGTCAGATCAACCGGCACCATTCTGTTCCCAATTTCCAGCAATTGATGTGAGAATATCTCAGCTGATTGACCATTTTGTAGCGAGACACGCATATTTGTAGTTAATTTTAATTTCTTTACATGTCACCACAAAGTAAAGTATTTCAGGCAAGCATTTATTTCATCTGCTGGTGTTGATCAAGAAATTACAGGTAATGTTTGCCTGAAATCTCCTGAAAGCAATATTAATGTGTTTCCAATGGTCTGATGTTTCCACTCAAATCTTGCAGTGATCTATCAACAGCTTTGAGCAATTTTTTGTGCGCCATTGTGCATTCATCCCAAACAATAAGTTTGCATTTCTGCAATACTTTTCCCATGCCAAATGCTTTGGAAATGTTGCATGTGGAAGTTTTGATGAGTTGCATATTCAATGGCAATTTCAAAGTGGAATGAGCAGTTCTTCCACCTGGTAGCATTGTCACAGCTATTTTGGATGATGCAAGAGCTAAGGCTATGTCATTTCGGGATCGAATTGCTGCAAGAATCAATCTAATTAGGAATATTTTACCAGTTCCTCCTGGCACATCTAAGAAGAAGATTTCTCTAACCCCATTATTGACAGTTTGCATTATTTGATCGCAAATGCCTTTTTGCTCAAGCGTTAGCTTAGGAATATTTGATTGCACATACAACAAAAGATCACCTGTGTTTTAATTTTGTTCATGATGCAATTCTACATCAAACTAAGCAGGAGCAGATCAATTTGGTGATGTCATTCCCAATTGATTGAGAACTTTTCTCATGATTTCTAAACACAAATCTCAATCATTATCAATACTTTGTTGTAGATTTCTGCTGTGAAATTCATGTTCATATTTGAATTTTCCTTGCATATTTGATGGAAAATATCTTCAGCCATGTATGATTTATATTTCTCTCATAACTCTGTTGGAGATGAAGGAGAGCAGGTGGTCAATGTGATTGGAAACAATGTACAAATTTATTTGGATGTGATGTGTTGCCTGTGTCATTAATGCATACATTCTAGTGTCAGTTGTTCTCCAATAAATTCAGAACTTGACATGCACTGTGGAAAGTGGCATGTGTAACATCATTGACAATTGTATATAGAAACGCGTATATTTGAATGAAACATTGTTTCAAAATTTCAAAGCAATCAGTAAGGGACTTTTAAAGATTTATGATTTTGAACAAATAAACATATACAGAGAGGACAGATAAGGACAGACAGACAGAGAAGGATAAAGATGAGAAGCATCAGTTCTTTGTTGCAGCACCTTAATTGTTCACTGATTGCTTTCTCACATGTGTCTTGGCTGGGAGGTTTCAGCAGACCGAGTGACCCCTTGCTCAAGCCAGTGACCTTGGGCTCAAGCTGGTGAGCCTTGCTCAAACCAGATGAGCTTGCATTCAAGCTGATGACCTTGGGGTTTCAAACATGAGTCCTCCATGTCCCAGTTCGATGCTCTATCCACTGTTCCACCACCTATTCAGGCTTCTCATTCTTTTTTCAAGAGAATATTACAAATTAACAATTGAAAAACGATATTTTTCAGACTCTGCCTCTAAGTACCTGCGAGAAATTATTCTAAGAAGCAGATTTCACAGAAGCAATTGAGAGTTGCATAATTTACTAGTTAGATGGCAAGAAGGGCATCATCACTGGTACTGAATGAAGTATTTATGGTCACAGGCATGATTAGATTGTGTGATTGTTCATATTTTCACTGGTGGCACCTGGAATGAGGTGCAGGTAGAATAAAATTCACTAACTGATTCAAGTTTTTGGCAACTGAGAGGTATGGAGAAGATGCCAATTATAAAGAATAGAATTGAAATGGCTGACTCTAAAGAGCGAAAATTGCGGGTTTGGAATTATTAATCAACATGTTAAAGCAAAGTGGGAAAGTTCGGAATGCTTTGTAGACAGCATTTAAAGACATCTTCATTGATAGCACATTGTCAAATACAGCTAAACGTCAACCAAGAAACTTAATTTTATGAATGGCAAATATTAAAATAATGTTGAATTCTAAACCTAAGTAATTCTATTATGCCAAATTCAGGCCTTCACAGGGAGGAAGTGGTACTGTGAGACTCATGATGGAGAGATATAGACAGGTTCATTTGAGAACCTTGAATCCCTAGAATCCCTTATGAATCTTCTGAACCTGAATTGTTCATTTCTTACACCCCTCTTGTTAATTTATATTTAATGCTAGAATTTATATTTGATTTTATTGTACTGGTTTAATTTCTCTGCTAATATTCTCCATTCTATCTTTTTTAATTTCTTAAAGATATTAATCACATTGATTTTAAATTTGTATTTGTTAACTCCTATACTTAATTTCTGAGGATTGTTTTATATTGTCTATTTACTTCCTCTTACTCTTTCATCATTTTATAAGTAATGATTTTTGAGTAAATTTTTAGCACATATTTGAAAAAAATGTAGAGATAATGTTATATTTGTCATCCTAACTTTTTCTATAGAGGGATTTTTAAAGGTTGTTTGTCTATGAGCAGAGAGTCTTAATACAATATATGAATGACCTAATAGCAAGTGCCAGAAGCAAACAGCAAACAAGAAAGTAAAACAAAAGTAATCTCACAATTTATTCACTTGTACAAGAAGACTGTTAGTGCTTGTAGAAAATATTTGCTTCCCTTTAAAAATGGAGGCTTACGTACTGATGGGCACTTGGGCTGCTTCCAGAGCTTGGTTAGTTGAGTGGATAAAAAATGCTATGGTACATTTACATGTGAAATACTATGTGGCCATAAAAATGAAAGAAATCTTATCTTTGTGACTATATGGATGGACCTAAAGATCATTATGCTTAATGAAAAAAGGCAGTCGGAGAAAGACAAATATCATATGATCTCACTCATATGTGACTTTTAATGAGTGAAATGAACTAATGAGAAAAATAGAGACAGACTAATACATAGAGAGCAGGCATACAGGTGTAAGGGGTGTCAGGAGAGGGGAGGCTAAGTGAGGGAGATAAAGAGATAGAGCAAAAAAGAACAAGAAAAAACTCAGACATGAACACAGAATAGTAATTGTCAAGAGTTGGGGAGGTAGATGAGGGCATCGGGACATAAATGGTAATAAATGGAAACTTGATTTGGGGTGGTGAACACACACTCTAATGAACAAAAATGTGTTGTAGAACTGGGAACCTGAAACCTGTATAATTATGTTAACTAGTGTCACCCCAATAAATTGAGTAAAATTATATTTTAAGAAAATATCTGCTTATGACAAATTCAAAGATATACATAAAATAGCCATAGAAGTATACAACATTATACTTTCCCCACATACATTTTGAGGAATTTTTCTGGAAGGCAAAGCAAGACTATTTTAGATAGTTGCTATTGATGTGGGTTAAGAATATTGTAGTAACTAGATAGATTTGAGTATACAGGACAGGAGGTAAAACGTAAGTCAGTAGAAATTGAAGCAAAATATGTTTCTTGGGGTAATTTTGATCAAGAGATAAAGAGGAAGAGCTAACAAAGCCAGAAAATAGCCTCTATAAAAAACACATTAAAGAGGCTTTTGTAAAGGCATTCTTCATAACAGTGAAAAAAAGTCTGGCTGTGAACAAAGTGGATGTAGGGTCCAAAGAAAATTACAAAACACCTAAGCTAGTCATTGAAGGGTCTGGGAAGAACTATTAGAAGTAGATGATTGTTGAAAAAAATAGTAATTTTGTGGTTTGCAATAGCAACGAATAGCTGATAACTGCAATTCTCTGAAGACTTTGTAGAGCCATCCTACACCACAAACACAATCAGGAGCTGTATAGTAAGTGCCATGACAAATACCATTTCAACAATGCAAGCAGGTACTAAGTACAGGGTTTGTTGTTTGTCACAGCGGGGAATGAAGTTGAAGGTAGTTCTGCCAAGCCTCACTTATAGTTATAGACACTCTGTTGAGATTAATCTAAAGCCATTTTTAAAGTATCATATTTTTATAGTGAAGAGATTTGCTACCTATTTTCTGAAACTAAGAAAATTTTGTTATATTTTTCTGCATATTTTTCTGTTTTCATTTGACAACCCTAAATCAAATGAAATAAAATAATAACACTTTAAGATAATGTCTGTGCATATAATATAGCATATTATGAGCATAAATTTCTAGTTTTATTATATAAATGCATAACATATGGATATAAATATATATGTGTAATATATAAGTTATATATGTGTATATCTGTGCATGTATGTCTGGTTTTAAAATGTGTAAGACAGTTCCCCTCTCAACAAGAAATTATTTATCCTCAAATATAAGAAATAGTGCATAGATCAATCTCATCAAAAATTGTAACTGAATATTATTCCTTTTCTGCCCTAAAATTAACAAGTATGTTCGACAACAGATGCTAATTGAGTACCTCCATTATAACATATATTATTCATTAGAATAAGCATAGAATTAGCACTATCCAGTTCAAATGGGAACTATTTGTAAAATTACACCATATTGCTGCCATCTTTTAAGTATCTTGGTAATAATTAAATCTATAAAAATTCTGATGTTAACAGTACTCCTTGAAAAAGTGAAATACATAACCTGTAAAACTGTATTCAGAGGCTCTTATAGAATGCCCAGCTCATTGTCAATGTTAGCACTGAAAACCTCATATCCAAGAAAACTCAGTCTCAAACCATTCATCTGCCACCCTCCAAAAAGTAGTGGTAGACCAGGTAAATAAAGCTACTGGGTTTAAGGACCTCCAATATAAGTTTTATAAAACAGACAACAGAATATAAATAAGTATATAAAAATACATTACTACAAGTATAAATAAGTGATTTATAAAGCAAAGAAGAGTGAAATTCAGTACTACTAAAGATTTTGTTAGTACCTCCAGGGAGTTTGACTCTGGCTGAGTATGAGAAGAAACAAGTAGTAATTCAATTTTAATTAAATGTTTACACTAGTGCCTCAAGTCAGCCTAAGAAAAGTATTCAAGACAGCTTTGTTCTATTCCCAGAATAGTCATTAGTTAGCTGTGACCCTAAATAAACCACTTCACTTTTCAGTGCTTAAATTTCTTCACCTGCCAGTTAGGCAAGATTGGCAAATAAGGTTCTATGGTTATCTAACTCTAAAATTATGAAATAGAAACTTTACAATCAATACTGAAATTACTCTTGAACCAGGAAAATAATGATGGAGTAGGTGGAAGTTACAACTTCCATCTCCCAGAACCAAAGCTGATTACAACTTAACTTAGGAACAATCATCTTGAAAAAACAACTTTGGACTAAACTAAGAGAAATTTATAACCAACCATCACTGAAGAAGGCACATTGAGATTGGTAGGAAGGGTGGAGACTGGAAAGGGCTGCCCTTCTCCCAGGAGCTAGAGGCGACCTGGAAGGTCTCTCATGGCAGGGTGGGTTGCCAGGAGAGTTGTGGGTCTTCAGCCCCAGGACCAGATTAGAACCCCAGCCTGGAGCTCCAGAGACTAGAGGAGGCCCATGGATAGTACTTAGCTGAAAGGAGAGCCAGGCTACTGTTTGTGAGAGGGAAACAGAACTCTCAGACCCTGGCTCTGCCTTAATGGGGCTGTGCAGAA
The DNA here is from genome assembly GCA_037038555.1 of Rhynchonycteris naso. Lineage (NCBI taxonomy): Eukaryota > Metazoa > Chordata > Mammalia > Chiroptera > Emballonuridae > Rhynchonycteris > Rhynchonycteris naso. The sequence goes on along the minus strand of CM072996.1, from coordinate 174,153,686 downwards.
AACCTGGTCCACAGCCACTTACCAGGGGCTCTGGGAGTGGGGAGCACCGAGAGGACTGGAATTATGAGAGGAGAGTGTAGTCTCGGGGGCACAAGGAGAGACTGTTGGGAACAGTCACCCTGACCCCTGTACTGGGTCACTCCCCAAACCTAAAGTGGCCATTTCTCCTGGAAGAACCAAGCCAGCAAAGGGAAGCAATTACCCTGCTCATCAAAGACTCTCCTGTTCTAGTCAGTGCAAAGAGACATTTAGAAGCAGAGGGCACATCAGGGACACAAGTTTTGAGTGCTGATGTCTGGTATACATTGCCACCCCAAACTGCTGAATACCCTCCAAAGGGTGGGATGGCCAGGCTGTGGTGGCAGCCATGGTGCCCAGTCTGTGCAGCAGCAAGGGGTAAAGTCCGGTGGCCTGTGCAGTGATGGTGAAGGGAGGAGCCCAGAGAGTCATCCCTGTGCTAGCGAGCAACCCCATGGGGAAGCCCGAGCTGCGGCCCATGAGCCCATTTGCCCAGAAGTGTCAATTCCCAAGTGCCTGAGGAGCTCCGGCAGTGGGTGGGGAGGGAGGGCTGGCAGAAAGAACACACCTCAGGAATAGAGAGGCCACACACACTGGCCAAAAGTAAATAAAATCCAGCTTAGGAGTGCAGCTGATATTTACAATGGCATCAGGGCCCAGCAGAGGCAGCCACAAATCCTGGATTGCCTGTAGCTCCAAGAAGGTTGCTAAGGTCCAGTCATAAGCAGTGACCCCCACTAGTCTGCACCAGGTTCAGGCCAGGGAGGTCCAGGGCTGGTACATCCAGCAACCAGATATGGATAACATCAGCTCAGGGCCTAACAACCCTAGTTAGAGTGGTATCTTAAGGAAAGGCTCCTCACACCTGAACCAGCTAAGACATAGAAAGCACTGACACAAATAGCAAAAAGAGCAGTAGCAGCAGACAAGAAGCCCACAGCGAATTACAAATAACAACTCAGGCCAACCAAAAAAAATTTAGAAACAACAGAACTGAAAGCTGGAGGCTGAAAACACCAACCCTATACTCAGCTAGCTACACAAACAACATATTCAAAAGAGCAGTCTATAAAGAGACAAAATGGGAAGACAGAGAAATGCAATTCAAATGAATTAACAAGAGAAATCATCAGAAAAAGAACTGAATGAAATGAAAATAGCCAAGACACCAGATACAGAGTTTAGAATAATGATTGTTAGGATGCTCAAGGATCTTAGAGCAACAATAGATGGACATAATAAACACCCAAACAAAGAGATAGTAAGCATCAAAAAAGACATAGAAATCATAAGGAAAAAAATCAGACAGAAATGACAAACACAATATCAGAAATGAAGACTACACTAGAAACAATTATAAGCAGCCTGGATGAAGCAGAAGATCAAATCAGTGATTCAGAGGACAAGATAAGCAAAAGCATGAAAGCAGAACAGCAAAAAGAAAAGAGGATAAAAATGTCTTAGGAAACACTAAGAGAGCTCCGTGACAACATGAAGAGAAACAACATTTGTATCATAAGGGGTCCTGAAGGAGAAGAGAAAGAACAAAGGATAAAAGCCTGATTGAAGAAATCATAGCTATAAACTTTCCTAAATTGATGAATGAAAAAGTAACATAAGTTCAAGAAGCACAGAAAATTCCATTAAAGAGAAACCCAAAGAGACCTACACCAGGACACATCATAATTAAAATACCAAAGCTAAGAGATAAAGAAAGAATACTAAAAACTGCAAATAAAAAAAAAAGCAATCACCTACAAAAAAGCCCCCATAAAGATGATCTCTGACTTCTCAACAGAAACACTTAAGGCCAGAAGGGAATGGCAAGAAATATTCAAAGTAATGCTAAACAAGAGCCTACAACCAAGACTTCTTTATTTAGCAAGGCTATTGTTAAAACTGAAGAAGAAATAAAAAGCTTTCCAGAAAAAATAAACTCAAGAAATTTATTACAACCAAAATAATGCTGCAAGAAATGTTTAAGGGCCAGTTGTAAGCAGAAAAAAAAAAGGGAGGGTGTGGGGGAACATGTAAAAGAGGAATGAAGATTTAAAGAATAAAATGGCAATAAACAACTACATATCAATAATAACCTTAACTGTAAATGGATTAAATGCTTCAATCAAAAGACATAGGGTAATTGCATGGATAAGAAAACAGGACCCATACATATGCTGTCTACCTCAAAACAAAAGATACACAGATGAAAGTAAAAAGATGGAAATAAATATTTCACACAAATAGAAATGAAATAAAAGCTGGAGTAGCAAAACTTATATCTGACAAAATAGACTGTAAAACAAAGGGATAAAGAAGATCACTACATAATGACGAAGAGAGCAATCCAACAAGAAGATATAACCATTATAAATATCTATGCACCTAATATAGAAGCACCTAAATATATAAAGCAGATTTTGATAAACATAAAGAGTGAGATCAACAGCAATACTATAACAGTAGGGAATTTCAATACCCCACTAACATCACTGGATAGATCCTCAAGAAAGAAAATTTACAAAGAAATAACAGCCTTAAAGGACACACTTGATCAACTGGATTTAATAGATATCTTCAGAACCTTTCACCCTAAAGCAGCAGAATATTCATTCTTTTCAAGTGCTCATGATACATTCTCTATGATGGGCCAAATGTTAGAACACAAAGTGAGTCTCAATAAATTTAAGAAGATTGAAATCATATCAAGTATCTTCTCTGACCACAATGGCATGAAACTAGAAATCAAATACAATAGAAGAACTGAAAAACATTCAAACACTTTGAAACCAAATAGCATGTTATTAAAAAACAAATAGGTTAACAATGAGATCAAGGAAGAAATCAATAATTTCCTTGAAACAAATGAAAATGAACATACAACAACTCAAAATTTATGGAACACAGCAAAAGCAGTCCTGAGAGTATTCATAACATTACAGGCATAGCTCAAGGAGCAAGAAAAAGCTCAAAAAACCTTAACTCTGCATCAGAAAGAACTAGAAAAAGAGCAGTAAGTAAAGCACAGAAGAAGTAGAAAGAAGGAAATAATAAAGATCAGAATGGAAATAAATAAAATAGAGGTTAAAAAAAACAATAGGAAAGATCAATGAAACCAAGAGCTGGTCCTTTGAAAAGGTAAACAAGATTGATGAACCTTTAACCAGACTCACAAAGAAATAAAGAGAGACTAAAATAAATAAAATTAGAAATGAGAGTGGAGAAGTAACAACTGATACAGCAGAAATACAAAGGATTGTGAGAAAATACTGTGAAGAACTGTATGCCAAAAAAATTAGACAACCTATCAGTGGTCAGCAATCTCATTAGTCAACAGAGCCAAATATCAACAGTACAATGATTGAATTTTTTTTGAGAACCAAGTCTTTTTAATTTAAACCATATAAGTAGGTACATTCCTTATCGTGGTAGCGCCCACACGTGGTATTTTGTGAAAGACCCGCACTCAAGAGGCTAAAAAGCCACATGTGGCTCGCAAGCTGCAGTTTGCCAACCAGGGACCTAGGTGAAATGGACAAATTCCTTGACACATATAATAAAAATTAACCTGGAAAAAACAGAAAACCTAACAGACTGATTACAACAAATAAGATTGAAACAGTTATCAAAACACTCCCAACAAACAAAACCCCTGGGCCAGATGGCTTCACAGATGAATTCAACCAAATATTCAAAGAGAAACTAACTCCTATCATTCTCAAGCTATTTCAAAAAATTTAAGCAGAGGGAAGACTTCCAAGCTCCTTTTATGAGGTGAGAATAATTCTTATTTCAAAACAAGCAAAGACAATACAAAGAAAGAAAACTATAAGCCAACATTCCTGATGAATTTAGATGCTAAAATTATCCACAAAATATTAGCAAACTGGATCCAGCAATACATGAAAAAAAAGTGATACATCATGATCAAGTAAAATTTATTCTGGGGAGGCAAGGCTGGTACAATATTCGCAAATCATTCAATGTGATTTATAATATAAACAAAAGGAAGGAGAAAAACCACATGATCATATCAATAGATGCAGAAAAAGCATTTGATAAAATCCAGCATCCATTTATGATCAAAACTCTCAGCAAAGTGGAAATACAGGGAACATACCTCATACATGTTAAAGGCCATCTCTGACAAATCCACAGCCAACATAATAATCAATGGGCAAATATTAAAAGCAATCCCTTTAAAATCAGGAACAAGGCAGGGTTGTCTCCTTTCACCATTCTGATTCAACATAATTCTTGAAGTCTCAGCCACAGCAATCAGAAAACAAGAAGAAATAAAAGGCATCCAAATTGAAAAAGAAGTAAAACTATCATTATTTGCTGATGATATAATACTGTACATAGAAAACCCTAAAGTTTCTGTCAAAAAACTATTGGACCTGATAAATGAATTCAGCAAGGTGGCAGGATATAAAATTAATATTCAGAAATTAGAGGGATTTTTATACACCAACAATGAACTGTCTGAAAGAGTAATTAAGAAAACAATTTCCGCTTGACCTGTGGTGGCGCAGTGGTTAAAGCGTCGACCTGAGAACACTGAGGTCGCCAGTTCAAAACCTGCACTGGTCTGGTCAAGGCACATATGGGAGTTGATGCTTCCAGCTCCTCCCCCATTTCTCTTTCTCTCTCTCACTCTGTGTCTCCTCTCTAAAATGAATAAAATAAAAAGAAATTAAAAAAAAACAATTTCCTTCACTATTGCAACAACAACAACAAAAATAAAGTACCTAGGAGTAAATTTAACCAAGGAGGTTAAAGACTTGTACTCAAAAAATTATATAACACTGATAAAAGAAATCAAGGAAGATACAAACAAGTGGAAGCATATACTGTGTTCATGGATAGAAATAATAAACATCATTTAAATGTTTATATTACCGAAAGCAATTTATAAATTCATTGCAATTACTATTAAAATACCAATGACATACTTCAAAGATATAGAACAAATATTTCAAAAATTTATATGGAAGCAAACAAACAAACAAACAAAAACACAAATAGACTCAACAATCTTGAAAAAGAAAAATAAAGTGAGTGGCATCACACTTCCTAATATCTAGTTATACTACAAGGCCATTGTGTTATAAACAGCTTGATACTGGCATAAGAACAGGCATATAGATTAATGAAACAACAGAGAACCCAGAAATAAACCCACACCTTTATGGACAACTAATATTTGCCGAAGTAGGTAAGAGCATACATGGAATAAAGACAGGCTCTTTAACAAATGGTGTTGGGAAAATTGGACAGCTACCTGCAAAAAAATAAAACTAGACCACAAACTTACACCATTCACAAAAATAAACTCAAAATGGATAAAAGACTTATATGTAAGTCGAGAAACCATAAGCATCTTAAAAGAAAACATAAGCTATAAGTCTCCGACATCTGTTACAGCAATATATTTGCTGGTTTATCTCCACGAGCAAGTGAATTAAAAGACAGGATAAACACATGGGACTATATCAAACTAAAAAACTTTTGCACAGTTAAAGCAATAGGAACAAAATAAAAAGACAAACCACACAATGGGAGAATATATTCAAAAATATATCTGATAAGAGGTTAATAACCAAAATTTATAAAGAAGTTGTAAAACTCAACACCAGGAAGTTAACAATCTAATCACAAAATGGACAGAAGAAATGAATAGACACTTCTCCAAAGAGGACATACAGTTGGTTAATAGGTAAATAAAAAAATGTTCAACATCTCTAATCATCAGAGAAATGCAAATTAAAACCACAATGAGATATCACTTCACACCAGTCAGAATGGCGCTCACTAACAAAACAACACAGAATAAGTGCTGGCGAGGATGTGGAGAAAAGGGAACCCTGCTGCACTGCTGGTGGGAATGCAGACGGGTGCAGCCACTGTGGAAAACAGTATGGAGATTTTTCAAAAAATTAAAATTGAACTGCCTTTTGACCCAGCCATTTCACTCTTAGGAAAAAATCCTAAGAATACCAGATCATTTATTCAAAAGAAAAAATACATCCCCATGTTTATGGCAGCATTGTTTACAATAGCCGAGATCTGGAAGCTGCCCAAATGTCCATCAGTGGACAAGTGGATTAAAAAGCAGGGGTACATATATGCAATGAAATACTATGTGGCCATGAAAAAAAGAAAACCTTACTTTTTGCAACCACATGGATGGACGTGGAAACTATTATGCTAAGTGAAATAAGCCAGGTAGAGAAAGAAAAATATCATATGACCTCATTTGAGGAATCCATTGAACAATGTGAACTGAGGAACATAATAGAGATAGAGGTGGGGTCAAAGGGATCAGAGGAAAAGGAGACAGAGGGAAATGGGATGATAGGAAGGGATCAGAGAAAGGAAATAGATTGGTGAAATTATATATACATAACACAGCATTATAGAAAGCAGGAAAGCAAATTTTGGAGGGAAGTGGGGAGGGTGTTGGGCAGAAGGGGCAAGGGCAAGATTCGGGGGAACATGAGGGTGGAGGGATGTACTCGGTTAGACACTTGAATTTATGTAAACACAATAAATTTAAATAAGTAAATAAATTTTGTAAAAATACTGAAATTACTCTTATTTTGTCCTCAGACGTAACAAATGTCACATCACCTATTTCTGTCCAGTTGAAACTTAAACAGTTAAGAAATAGAAAATAATTGGCCTTTTGACTTTTAAACAATGTAATTAATGTTTCATCAGAATTATATGGTGAATAAAAATGTATTGTTGTGTCTCATTTTACCTGCTGGAAGGGATAGCACCTTATAATGGAACTGCTTATGGCAAAAATGCATTTGTTCAAAAGAGTTTTGCCTTCTGTGTGACGCTGAGGAGGGGATTTTGTGCCACATCATTTCCTCCTCATGATTTCTTTAAAAGACTTTCCATCTGCTGGGCAATCACTTAGAAAGCAAATTGGAGTTCATAGTTCTATACCTCTTGTAGTATATATAAAGGGACAGAGTTTCTCAGTGTCCAGGATACTTAAAATAATTTAGACTGCAGTCGTCATAAGCAGGTATCTCCCTGTTGACTGTTCTACAGCTCTATTCACTGCACAGGCTTTTTAAACCCATACCCCCAGAATCCAATGATCTCATTTGAAAACCAGTTTAGCAACATAAAAATTAGGGGATATTTCAAACTGTATATGAAGCAATAAAAAAAGCAGTTAATTTTTTTTATTAAATAAGAACATTAGAAAAACAAAGAAAGTTGATTATGCAAATGAGATGCAAACTCAATTATCATGATTGAATAGCAAGGGTCTTATCAGTGGGGGTGAACAGAAGCATGTCAGACTGGACGAGAGTGCCCCACATTGACTGTTCAGTAGGGTGTATAGTCACCCAAGACTGCCAAACACACTCACAGCGATGGGCATGGACAGGATCAGATTGTCCAGCAGGTCTTGTGGGATCCTCCGCCACTCTTGCTCCAGGACAAGTTTCAGCTCAAGAGGTGTTGTGGGAGGCATTGGACAGTTAGCCAGATGTCTTCCCAGTGCATCCCAAGCATGTTCATTGAGATTCAGGTCTGGAGAACGTGAAGGCCTGTTCATGCATTTGATTCCTGCCTCCGAAAGCATGTTGTTGGTGAGATGAACACAGTGGGGCCTTGCATTATTATCCATGAAAAGAAAATTGTTTTCAACTGCTTCAGCATAGGGTACCACTGTAGGGTGCAGGACCCCATCTCGATATCTGACAGCAGTCAGCAATCCATTTCTGATGATGTAGAGGTCGGTATGACCACCAATGTTGATGCCAGCCCACACCATGATTCCACCACCACCGAAGGAGTTCCTTTCTTGCATAAAATGTGGATTCTCCTGTGTTCCTCATTTACACCAGATCAGGACACAATGATTGTCAGGCTGCAGACTGAACCATGACTCATCAGAGAAGAGGACAGTTGACCACTTATCTTGGGTCCAATGATAATGCTCAGCAGCCCACCTTCTACAGGTTCTACGGTGTTCAGCAGATAACAGAATGCATACCATTGGTCACCGGGAATGCAGTCCAACACAATGGAGCTGATTTTGTATAGCCTGGGTGCATATTCATTGTCTAGTGGCTGCAAGAAACTTTCCTCACAGCTCTGTTGCATAGCCGTGCCTGTTCCTTCTTGCCAATAAGGTCAAGTAGCGGTCATCTCTTGTTGTTGTGGCAGATGGGCAACCCTGCCCTCATCTTCTTTGTACTGTGCCAGTCTCTTGAAAGCGATCTACAGTCTGCTGATCACTCTTTGAGATGTTCCAAGTGCTGTTTCCACTGTCATCTGTGTTTGACTGGCTTCAAGACGTCCTATGGCTCCTCAGGCTTTGTATTTGGGCAAATTGTGTTGCAGGGGCATTGCAAGTCCTGGGAAATTGCAGAATGTGCTCTTTCAAGATCAGGGAACTTGTAGACACTCTAGTACTTTCAGGCTTTTGTATAGTGCATTTTCACCAATAAAATAAAAATTGATTTTGCATCTTCTTTGCATAACCCAACAACATTTTTTTGACTTGTCATTTGTTTTTCTAATGTTTTCTTTAATTAAAAAATCAAATGCTTCTTTATTTTATCATTTCATATTCATTTTGAAATACCCACTAATTTTGTGAGAATTTTGTGACATAATGGACAGGAGGATAATTACATTCTTTTATAAAACAAAGAAAATATTTCCCATATTATAACATTGTTTGAATGTTAAGTGGGATAATATAGATGAAGTACTAAGTATAGTACTTGAAACATATTAACTAAGCAATAAATGTTTGTTAGAACTGTGATTATTTTAAATCTAAAACCAGTCTAATGGGACAGGTTAGTAATACAGCAGTGGCTCATAATTTGGTACTATTGAGTAACCTTTAAATATGCTTAACCCACTTTTCTTTATTATAATAGATTATTTATAAATATGGTAAATTTAATGGCCGTCAATAAGTTAGACCTTGGATTTCATTTATTTGAGGTCATGGCTGTCTTTTTAAAGTATGGTTCAGATGCACATAAAGAAGTAATTGTTTTCAGTATAAAGTAAGTGCAAACATTAAGTGGATGCTGGAACCATGAAATATGTGAACATTGGACATGTCTTTAACCTAAATAAATACCATGAAATATAAAATTGGGTTTAATCATTTTTAGAAAAAATATCGTCAGAGATTATAAGTAAAATCAATAATATTTGTCTTTGTTGTTTTATATTAATTATGAAAACAAAAAGAATTATTTATACTTTTCTGGAAAGAAAATTTCTTTACACAGAAGGAAGTAATTGATTTGAAACATAACATAGACTTCGAAACCCAAGCTCCAGATCAATGTCTTAAAATTTATAAGACCTATGCTTTATCTAAGCTTGAAAATTATGTTTTATAACCTGACCAGATAGTGGTGCAGCAAATAGGGCATTGGACTGGGACAAAGAGGACCCAGGTTTGAAACCCCAAGGTTGCCGACTTGAGCAGAAGCTCACCAGCTTGAGCATGGGGTTGCTGGCTTGAACATGGGATCATAAACATGAACCTATGGTTGCTGGCTTGAGCCCAGAAGTCACTGGCTTGAAGCCCAAGGTTGCTGGCTTGAGCAAAGGGACACATTACTCTACTATAGCCCCCCGCCCACCCTCAGGTCAAGGCATATATGAGAAAGCAATCAATGAAAAACTAAGGTGCCACAATGAAGAACTGATGCTTTTCATCTCTCTCCTTTCTTGCCTATCTGTCCCTCTCTCTGTATCTCTCTCTCTCTCTGTCTCTATCACAAAAAAATAAATAAATAAAATTAGGTTTTATAGACACAACTAAGGATTAGATAAACACACAAAATAACTCTTATGAAATTTATTTTACAGTAGTAGTAAAATGCACTCTAACTGCTTTATATTTATTGTTGCATACAGGTAAGGTAGACAAGAAAGTATAATTTTAAAGATTTAATATCTAATTGTGCTATATTAAGAGGTTTATTTTCATGTATAAAATGTCCATGGCCTAATGGTAGTTCCTTGAATCTTCAAACCATCTCAGACCAATACAAGGATTGGAGTACATTCATATCATACTTTTATTCTAAGAAACAAGGCATTTTCTAACCACAGAGATGCCTAACTTCCAGGAAATATGTAGTTTTAAAAAATAAAATCACTATCACTCTCAGTACAGTAATGAATTTTATATGACAATGAAAAAGACTACATAGAAAAATGCTAAAGAAAACAAAGCAAAGCATAAAGTCCTGCAGTACTTTTTTATTAAAGGTTTTTGTATTATTTAAGGTTTTTCTCTATATTAATACAAATAGAATAGTCTATCCCTTTACTTATTCCTGATCCTTACAAATTTCCAGCATTCTGGTTTTTTTTACTGAAAACACATATTAATTAGTATTTTATCATTAAAAAATAAGTATATTAGTTTCTGAAATATTGTCACTATGTGTGAAGGAAGCATTACCACTATGTTCAAGAAAAAAAAATATTTCTTTTGTGCTTTTAAAGCCATGATGTTTTAAAGGGTTCACCTTCTTTCTCAATAATCTTTTCTTAGACAAAGCTCATCCCCGTACACATATAAATATTCCTTTATAATTATTCTTGGAATTTCTTTGTATCATTTACATATGCAGTTGAAAGGGAGGCAGTTTGATATTTGTAAATTGTGCTTAATTTTAGCTAAAGTACTATCAAACATAGAATCCAATTAAGTAAGAAAATGATTGAGGCAACCCTTGAAAGTAAAATGTGAATATACACATATAAATAATTATCTTGTGATAACATAATGTTGATAATCCATGTGTTGGGCAGATAAAATATATTATGCTCACTTTGTTAAAGATGGCATTGCCCACGTGGAAGTCCATCACCCAGGTGATAATATTAGTTGCCCTTCTTGCTTGGGATGGGCGTGATTATGTTAATATGTGTTGACGGAGGGCTTTTGCACCAAAAGGTTTTCTTTGAACATATGTACCCTGATTTATTAATGTCACCCCATTAAAATTAATAAAAATTTTAAAAAAGGAAGAGAGATCACGTTCTGGAAGAAGAGTGATTACGTTCTAGGAGGAGCACATGTTATAGGAAAGCAGAGAAAGACCACGTGGAGGAGAAGAGAAGCAGTCAAGATGGCAGAGTGCTGAAGGAGAAGCCAATTTGTGCAGAGAGAAGAAGATGGGGAACCGAGGTGAATACGGCTGGTGAGGTAGATAACTTTGATTCTAGGAAACTCGGATAAGTCAGTGGCTTTGGGAGCCCTGAATGGAAAGGGAAGTGTTTTTCCACTGCATGCATTTCTTACCTGCTGGGTGCAAGCTAGGATTAAAGCTAACGACTCACCAGTTCTTGGCTCCATTGTTTCATTACCATCTGTCTGAATCAAATGCGAACCTGCATGAGCCAGGCAGCTGTGATGGTGGCTGTAGCTACTGGCCATACACCGTGTTAACATATTTATTTATCCAACTACAGTAACAGAAATAGAGAAAGGAGTTTCATTTTCAAAAATAAGTTGGAACACACAATGGTACTTTAACACACGAGCACTTTAAATCACGAACACTTTGAGAGACAAGTAGTCACTTGCAGGAGTTTTTGCTTTAAGTCTTGAGAAGATATTTCAATCATGAGTGTTAGGCAAATGAGTTTGTAAAATTTGTGTTTTTTGAGTTTGCTCACTTTTATTGTTAAAAATTATTCTGGGCAGCCACGTGTATGCTTACCCTTAGAGCAGGGCAGTTGATTGCAAATTGTGGATTGCATTTCTGCTTGGGAGGGGCCATTATTATGCTATGTTGGCTGGAGGAGAGGTTTTGGTGCCATAAAAGTTTTAAAAAGAGAGAAGGAAGAAGAAAAGAAGCCAGAGAGCAGAGAGGATGCAGAGTGCTGACAGAGGAGCCAAGATGGCAGGGAAAGAGAGAGAAGCCAAGATGGCAGGATGCTAAAGGAGAAGCCAGTTTATGCAGAGAGGAGAAGGGAGAGGTGTGCAGATGGGGAACCAGAGGTGACTGAGACTGAGGGAGGCCTTTGATTCTAGAAAAAAACAGAGAAGATTCTCCTGGTTGTGGAATTGGAGAATATGTAAGTGGCTTTGGCAGTCCTGTGTGCATTTGCTTGTTGGCTGGTACAAGTCTTGAATAAAGAAATGGCTCACTATTTTTTGGCTCCATTGTTTCTTTATCATCTGCCTGAATCTATTGGGAACCTACATGTGAAGGGCCATAATGGTCATGACTACTAGCCATACATTTGGCATAGTTTGCACCAGGGTTTGGATCTATTGGTATGGAGCTGCCACCACCCTTGAGGAGTGGGGTAGAGAACTGGTTGTTGTTATGGTTCCCCATGGCTGTCCTTTTGGAGACTGTGGGCTGGCTGATTTTTATAGCCCTGTGAGAGGAAAGTGAGAGCTCTGTGCAAGAGACTGCCTAATGTCTGCAAACCAAGGAGCGGAAGGAGTTGGAATGGCCATGGGAGAAAGAGATGCAGATCCTGAAACTGAAGCAAGTGCTGGAGAAGGAGGCTGAGCAGGTTAGTGAGTAGCATCTGAAATGGAGCAGTCTCTGGAGATGAAATTACAGGTTTGTGAGTTGCAGTTTGCCCAGGAATTTGTAGAGAGCCAGCAGCTGAAGGAGCCTAAGCTGAAGCCATTTCAGCAGTGTGGCTCTGAGTCAGCAGCAGCAGACATTTCCAGCTCCTCTTCTGAAGGTGAGGAGACTGGGGCTGAATTTGCCATCCAAAGACTCCAGAAGGTAAAATCCCAGCAGCAAAGACTATCTACTAAGCCCCTGGTAGGTTTGCTATGATTATGGGACATAGGGGTGGACGGTAGCATGCTCTCTGGAGCAGAGGTGGAAATGTTGGCTGCCATTGCCACATCCTCCCCCTTGGGGCAGAGTTTTAACAGCTGCCAGGATGGCAAAGATGAGGAGGGAGGCATAAGTTCCCATGTGCATGGAATGACTCTTGGACTGCAACCAGAGGCAGCACCAGTTCCTTTGTTGGATAGACATGTAGCTTTTGGATGATTTGAGAGACCTTGATGGTGGGAGGAGCAAGTCTGGTTGAAATTGTACGACTTATGCTGTCACTGTAATTTCTTTATGTGATTTGCCTAACTCCTTGAACAGAAATGCCTGTGGTGTAAATTGCAAAGTGAGCAAAAGGGTTGGAATGTTGGGCAAATGAGTTTGTAAAATTTGTGTTTTTTGAGTTTGCTCACATTTATTGTTAAAAATAGCACTGGGCAGCTGTCTGTGAAATTGCTAATTACCTTATTACCTTCCTGCTTGGGAAGGGCTATTGTTATGCCAATGTCTCCTCCACCAGCATCTTCGATCTTCGCCTGACCTTGAAGGTAAATACACTTCATAAACCAATTTATTTCTATATGTTCTCTCTCATATATATATATATATATATATATATATATATATATATGACATAAAGAAATTACAGTGACAGCATAAGTCATACAATTTCAACAAGACTTGCTCCTCCCACTATCAAGGTCTCTCAAATCATCCAAAAGCTACATGTCTATCCAACAAAGGAACTGGTGCTGCCTCTGGTTGCAGTCCAAGAGTCATTCCATGCACATGGGAACTTATGCCTCCCTCCTCATCTTATATATATATTTGTTATTTATAAAGTACATTTTCTTATTTAAAAGCACATAAAACAAAAAAATTGTGTGTTTTTTGGGAGCCGGAATTGATTAATTGCATTCCCATTGATTTAAAAGGGGACATTTTATTTGACACATGAACAAATTAAGTCATGAGCTTGGCCATGATATGAATTAAACTCTTGTGTCAAGGTACCACTGTATTTTATTAACTGCTAAAGTACACACATATTATTTTATCTATACATTGTAATATTCCTTTTTAAAATTTTAATTTTTTTTTATTTTTCTGAAGTGTGAAGCAGGGAGACAGAGAGACAGACTCTCACATGCATATGACCAGGATCCACCCAGCAAGCCTACTAGGGAGCATGCTTTGCCCATCTGGGGCATTAGTCCACTGCAACTGGAGCCATTCTAGCATCTGAGGCAGAGGCCATGGAGCTATCATCAGTGCCTGGGACAACTGTGCTCCAGTGGAGCCTTGGTTTTGGGAGGGAAAGAGAGAGGTAGAGAGAAAGAACAGAGGGACAGGTGAAGAAGCAAATGAATGCTTCTCCTGTGTGCCCTGACCAGGAATCGAATCTGGGACATCCACACACCTGGCCAATGCTCTATTACTGAGCCAACTGGCCAGGGCTACCTGTATTATTTTTATATGTACTATATATTAAATATCTTTAGCTTTTATATCTTTAGTTATAAAATATATATTTAAATTTTATAGTATATGTCTTAACAGCTGAATAATATTATGAAGAATATCTCTAATCCTTATATTTCAATAAGAATTTAAGTGAAACTCAGTGAAAATCAAACTTTTCTCTTAAAAGTATATAATTAGTGGCTGCTCCCAAACAATACAGCATCAGTTCACTAGTGTTTTTTTTTTAACTTTTGTGGTCATAATTTCTATTAATACATAAAAAAATTTTATGTTTGATCTAAAAATTATAGTGCATCTTTTCCACCACAATGTCCCAATCTGCCTCTTTATTTGAGAAGCTAGTAACTTCTCAGCAACTGAAAAGTCTAGAAGATTTTTTTATCAAAGTGTAATTTTTATTGCTTGAAATACAACAGTAATATTCTCCATATGTATGTTTCCATATGTAAATTCCATAATATTTATGCTATTTAAAAGTATATTCTTGAACTTTATACAGTGTCAATACCCTGCTAGAGGGTGAAGTAGAAGCTCATGCCTTCTCTTCCCTTTGTACTATACATTCTATTATTTTCTGTTAGTGAAAAATCATCTCTTAAATGGTCATTAACTAAAGAGTTTTGAAGTATCTCATATGTGTGCAGTCATTCTGTATTTACTTTGTTTTGGAGGATGGTGATGCATAACAAGCTTACAAAAATGTTTAAAATGACTTATAATTGGCTGTGTTTGAATGAAAAACTGATATTTTAGCATCAATAGAGCATATTCTATGTGTCAGAAACATGTCATACTAACACTCTTCTAATGGTACATATAATAACACTCTGAATGGTACATATCATTATCTTAATTTTCTTAATAAAAAAATGGGCTTTAAGAAGCCTAAAAATTTCTAAAGCACTGCTTCCAGAAATATAGGCTGTGCTATACTATTAAGAATTAAAGGGTCATTTTTTAAAGTTTGGTTTATGAAAATGGTACTCAGACGATGATAGGTCTTTATCAAAATCATGTGGAGAGCTATTAAATATACATATCTTCTTACACCAATTCAATATTAATAAACAAGAATCTCTGAGTATAGGATCATGGAATACATAATTTTAAAATCCTTGCAGGTTACTTTAATGTACTGATGCTAAGGGTTCATTGAGTTTCTTGGATCTGTGGATTAATAGTTTTTATCAAATTTAAAAAATACTTGAAAATTATTTCTTTAAATAATTTATAATTTTCTACCTTACCCCCACCCTTCTTTTTGAACTCCTAATATATGTGAGTCATTTAATATTTTCCCACAAATGATAGAGGCTTATTATCTTTTCTAATCTTTTACTTTCTGTGTTTAGTTTTTTTTTAATATATTTTATTATTATTAATTCTAATGGGGTGACACCAATAAATCAGGGTACATATGTACAATGAAAACATCTCCAGGTTATCTTATCATTCAATTGTGTTGCATACCCATCACCAAAAGTCAAATTGTCCTCTGTCACCTTCTATCTGGTTTTCCCTGTGTCCCTCCCCTCTTCCCTATCCCACTCTTCCCTCCCTCCCCCCATCCCGTAACCACCACTCACTTGTCCATGTCTCATATTCTCACTTTTATGTCCCACCTATGTATGGAATCATGCTGTTCTCAGTTTTTCTTTTTTTCTGATTTACTTATTTCACTCCGTATAATGTTATCAAGGTACATCCATTTTGTTATAAATGATCCGATGTCATCATTTCTTATGGCTGAGTAGTATTCCATAGTATATGTGTACCATAGCTTTTTAATTCTGTGTTTAGTTTTGATGATTATTATTGCTGTCTTAAATTTCATCTATTTCCCCCCTTAATCTGCACTATTTTTTTCAGTATTTTTTTCATTTCAGATATTGTAGTTAGATTTTTACCTTTTCATTAGAAGTTTACCTTTTCAAAATAATTTTTATTTTTCTAATTATCCTAATTTATTTTTATTATGTAATTATTACAATCTCACAAAAAAAAGCTTAGGGGATTCATTATATCTAGACCTGCCCTATAATAAATGCTAAAGAGAGCCTTTTAGCTGTAAATGAAAGGATACTAAACAGTATCTCAAAGCCACATAAAGCAGTAAGTTTCTCTGAGCAATGAAAATTTTAAACAAAAAAGAGCTGTAATGTCTCTCTCTGTGTCTGTAAAAAATAAATAAATAAATAAAAATCTAACTAGAAAAAAATAATTTCTTAAGTAAATTAGACAAAAATAATAGAGAAAAATAGAAAACTTAAAAAAAGCCGAAGAAAAATAAATTATTAATTGTATACACAAATAAGCTTTGAAACTAAATAGTTATAGAGATTGGTTTAACTAAACTTTAAGAAACAAACACTTAAGATGTTACACCAGAGCTTCAAAACAGAGAACAGTGTTGGTAAATTACAAATAATGAATTGAACATAGCACTGAAAGTAGAACCAATAGAGAGAATATTAAAACAATACTAGAGACCAATGTCACTTTAAAATATTCAGGCAAATATCCTAAATAAAACACTGGCGAATTATATTGTAGTTATTCAAATAGCAATGCATATTGCCTAACAAGTATTTAAAGATGCTTTGAAGCCCTGGCTGGTTGGTTCAGCCATAGAGTATCGGCCTGGTGTGTGGAAGTCCCAGTTCAATTCCTGGCCAGGGCACAAAGGAGAAGTGCTCATCTGCTTCTTCCCCCTTCCCCCTCTCCTTTCTCTCTATCTCTCTCTTCTTCTCCTGCAGCCAAGGATCCATTGGAGCAAAGTTGGCCGGGGCACTGAGGATGGCTCCATGGCCTCTGCCTCAGGCACTAGAATTGCTTCAATTGCTGCGAGCAACGCCCCAGGGGGGTTTAGCATCACCCCCTGGTGGGCATGCCGGGTGGATCCCAGTCCAGCACATGTGGAAGTCTGTCTGACTGCTTGACTTTCCTGCCCCCCTACCTACCCAGGCTTTTCACTTTGGAAAAATACAAAAAAAAAAAAGATGCTTTGGTATTACATATTTTGCTAATTCAATTTGCATGGTTATTAGTTTCAAGAAAAAAAAGTGCTCAGAGTTTACTAATGTAGAAACAAACTTTCTTGTACCAACTTTTATTTAAATAACAACTATAATCTCTGGACAAAACATAAATAAAAACTACTTAAAATCATTGGAAAACAATGAAAGGTAAGCAGACGCTGGATAGCAGGTTACACGTGGCATAAGGGCGCAGTCATGGTGTGTGATATTCTGACTTATTTCAAGGTTTTTTTGTTTTTCAGAGAGAAAGCTCAGTCTTACTGATTTGAAGATCAAGAGAGGAGACACTGGAGTAAAACAACAGCTAAAAAAAGAGGAATAAAAATATCACAGAAAGTGCTCTATATTGGCTCCCCAACTTCTCTTAAAAATGTCTGTCGAAATTGTATAATGACTCCTAAAATATGTTTGTGTGGGGAAGACCCTCAAGAAGCTCAGGTGAGGAACAAACAAACTTTATTCTGCTTCAGCCTATTATAAGGAAGACAAAACTTGGAGTTGGAGTCTAGCCAATTTAAACAATTTTCTTAAAATTTTTTTTCAGAGGAACATAGTAGTATATTGAGCCTATATAGTATATACATTTATGATATCTAAGATATGTTCCAGATATACTTACTAGGTGTAGCAAAAAATAGGAAAATATCACCCAAGATTTAAGAAAAAAGACTATCAGTACAGGAGGTACTCAGGTTACAACACAGTTCCATTCCTATGACAGTGACATAACCTGAAAATTAGTGTAAATTGAAACACACTCTAGCCTAAGTCACTTACCTATTCTAACACAGTTGTAAAATCATAATCTAGAGCATAGAAATACAACTAAGCCACAGAAAAGGGGAAAGAACATAAATATACTGTATTGTATACTATACTGTAGTAACAAAAAGAAATTACACAAAAATGAGTGTAAAAAATATTCCTTACCTTTATTCCTGTGGTTGGCTTGCACACTGGAAGGGGCATTGCAAGGTGGGAGAGAGTAACCTATTGGGAGGAGCAAGCTGAAGGGGCAGGTGATCCTGCAGAAGGTGCTGGAGATACTGGGTCAGGTAAATCAGGATTGTCTAAGGAACATGAAGGAGATGCTGGAGATGATTCTACCTGCACTACAGGTGTTTCATCTCAAGAAGCAGCTGATGTAGAGGGTACAGGATCTGTTGCTGGCCTTTCTACCTTCTTAAAGAACTGTTTCAGGCTATTCTGGAAGGTTGATGACTTCTCTTCCAAAATCTGCATATAGCATTGCAACATATCCATAACAGCTCTGTAGACCTTTCTGAATCTGACATCACTATACAACAGTTAATGGCATAAGCCAAAACAAACACATCTCAATTTTTCAAAGTTTTGATGGGAGTGAACATTATAAACTCAAAACATCATATGTTGAAAATGTTGTAACCTGAGAACCCTCTGTTCAAGCTCAAGATGACACAAATGCTGGAATTAGCAGACAAGCATTTTAAAACAGCTTCAATAATTGTGTTTAAAAATGTGTGCTGAGATAAACAGAAGAAGAGTTAAATAAGTGGAATAATACACATTGCTTTTGAATTGAAAGATTCAATATTATCATCTCAATTATATCTTAATTGATCTGTAGCTTCAATGCAGTGCCGATAAAATTCTAGCAGGTATACTGTGTTTTTTTGTGGGGGAGGGAGGGGGTGGGTACAAGTTGATAATTGGTTCTAAAATTTGTATAAATTCAAAGGATCTAGAATATTAAAAAGTTCTGACCAGGCAATGGCACAGTGGATAGAGCGTCGGACTGGGATGGAGAAGGACCCAGGTTTGAGATCCTGAGGTCACCAGCTTGAGCGCAGGCTCATCTGGTTTGAGCAAAAGCTCACCAGCTTGAACCCAAGGTCATTGGCTCGAGGAAGGGGTTACTCAGTCTTGGAAGGCCTGCAGTCAAGGCACATATGAGAAAGCAATCACTGAACAACTAAGGTGTCGCAATAGCAACAAAAAATTGATGATTAATGCTTCTCATCTCTCTTCATTCCTGTCTGTCTGTCCCTATCTATCCCTCTCTCTGACTCTCTCTCTGTCTCTGTAGAAAAAAAAAAAAATCTGAAAATAAACGAACTGAAAGAGCATATACTACTTAATTTTAAAGCTTATTATAAAGTTTCAGGAATCAAGACAGAATCTTCGGTGTAAAAATAAACAAATTGATCAGTAATACAGAATGGAAAATCTAAAAATAGACACACGTATGGTTAATTAATTTTATTTTCTAAGCGAGAAGCCCAGAGGCAGAGAGACAGACTCCTGTATGTACCCTGTCCGGGATTCACCCACCAAGCCTTCTACTGGGCAATACTCTACTCATATGGGCATTGCTCCTTTGCTCAGCAACCAAGCTGTTTTAGCACCTGAGGTGAGGTCATCCTCAGGGTCCAGGATCAACTTGCTCCAATGGAGCTATGGTTGTGGGAAGAGGGAAAGAGATGGAGAGAGAGAAGGGAGGGAGAAGGGTGGAGAAACAGATGATCACTTCTGTTTTCCTTGGCCAGGAATTGAACCTGGGACATCCACAAGCCAAGCCAATGCTCTACCACTGAGCCAACCGGCCAGAGCCTAATTAAATTTGACAATGAAGCAAAATCAATTCAGAAAAAAGTGAATAATATTTTGAACAAATAAGTCCGGAAAAATTAGATAATCAAATATGAAAAATAAACTTGGATCCTTAACTAGCAACTTATACTGCAAATAAAACAAAACAATAACTAATATTAGATTCCAGACTTAAATGTTTAACCCAAATTAAAAATATCAAGAAAAATAACATTTAGCAACATTTGATTAACATTTTCTCAGATAAGTCTCAAACACATAATTCAAAAAATGATTGATAAATTGGACTTCATCAAAATAAAAACATCTGCTGTTCAAAAATCACAAAGAGAATGCTGAAAAAAATTTAAATCAATTATCAGACAAAAGATTTGTATCTAGAATATATAAAGATCTCTTGAAACTTTATAATAAAGTAACCAACACAAGTTAAAAAATGGAGAATAGTGTTATATTAAGATTCTATTAAAAACATTGGGCAATTAAGCGACTTTGGTGATCATTTTGGAGTGGGTTTTGTGTGGTGAAGATAGAACACAGTAAACAGTTTGGTTGAAAATTAAATAGTACCCCTGACACATAAAGAGCTTAGAAATTATCACTCTGTGTAGCAAAATGAAAAAATCTGAAAAAATTGGAAATCAGTTTTTCTCAGACTCATCAGAGAAGTGAGATCACAGCAGAAATCTGGAAGACAGCTGAACTGTTTACAAGGAGCTATAAACTAAGAGGGTACTCATATGGTAATTTTGACAAACTGATGAAAAGTGAAGTTGGTATAGAATGATACTGACAAATCCTTGGTTCCACAGGTTTTGTGGGTGTGTATACAGGTGGGGCAAAAGTAGATTTACACTTGTTTGTATGGAAAGTAATGCAATAATTGATAAATAATAATATGAGAATAAACTGTTTTGCATGTACTTACAACTGTAAACCTACTTTTGCTATATCCTTTATTTATATGAATTTTACCTCTATAGCAACCTTACCAGTTTCTCGTGTAAATTCTAAGATGATCTTTTGTTTCTGGCTGGGAGAATGGAAAATTACCCATTGTGAAATTCACTCATAGCATTCTCGATAACAAAGGTCTATGATGCAAGAAAAGGACTTTATCAGATCTTTAACCATTCACCTGGGAGAAGGTTTTTTTGATAATATATACATTAATACGAGGTGACAAGGATGACGCTTTACTTCTATGGTCTTGCTCCTCAAAACGTATCATTCTAATCATGAGAAATACATTAAACCAATACCATTATGGGCATCCTACAAAATATTTAACCATTACTCCTCAAAACTGCCAATGTCATAAAAAACAAAAACAACAACAAGAAAAAACAAAAAAAAACGTCTGATAAAATGTCACAGCCTAAGGAGACATAAAAACTAAATGTTCTCTGAAAACCTGGATAAGATCCTGGAACAGATTTCTTTAGGTAAAGACTTAAGAAATTTGTATAAGTGAATAACTGTGGACTTTAGTTCATAATAACATATCACTATTAGTTCACTAATGGTACAATTATACCCTGAGAAATGGTCATCTGGATACCAAACACCCTTAACCAATGCACCCCGTTACCCTCAAAAGATAAAACCCTACTCAGTGGAATCCACCTGATAAAAATTTTCTAGAGTTTTACTTGCAGCATTTAAAGATAATTGAGTATCAAGCTATTTTTAGCACCTGAGGCTGACTCACTCTGGCTGACTGAGTTATACTCAGTGCCCAGGGTCATAATCAAACCAATCAAGGCACTGGCTATGGGAAGGGGAGAGGGATGGAAAGGGAAGAGAGAGGGAGAGAAGCAGATGGTCGCTTCTCCTGTGCACCCTGCTTGATAATCAAACTTGCGATGTCCATATGCTGGGTCAAGGCTCTATTCTCTGAACCACTGGCAGGGCTGAGGATTACTTTTTAAGAACCTTTCTATTTAATACTTCTTTAAATTATTCACTGAAGCCATGGTAAGCAGAATAATGACCCTCCTAAGGTATTTGAGTCTTAATCCCAGAAATCATGACAATGTTACCCTTTTATTTTTTAATTCAGTGAGATGAGGAGAGGCAGAGAGACAGACTCCCACATGTGCCTCTACAAGGATCCACCTGGCAAGCTCACTAGGAGGCGATGCTCTGCCAACCGGGACATTGCTCCATTGTTCAACAACCTAACTCTTCTTATCCCATGAAGCAGAGACCATGTAGCCAAAGTCATCACATGGGGTCAACTAACTCCAACTGTTGGTGTATAGTCAGAAAAGTGTATAGCTTGTTTAGAAGATGAAAGATGGAGACATAGCCAATAAATGTGGGAAGTCATTATAAGCTAGAAATTGTGAAAAAGAGATTTTCTCCTAGAGCCTCTAGAAAGGCTCAATACCTGACTTTAGCCATTGAGTCTTATGTTGCAATTCTGACCCATAAAAATGTAAGATAATAAAGTTATGTTGTTTTAGGCTACTAAATGTGGGATAATTTATGTCAGCAACATAACAATAGAATGTATCTTGGTGTAAATGATCTCTAACATCTATTAATTAATTTTATTTTGTTTTATTTTAATTTTTGATTTAGCAAGAAATCAGTGAGTAGTAGTTGGCCAGAGTTCAGGTCAGTAAAAAAATGTCTCAACCTAAGGTATGAATTTCTGACTGTTTCCACATGCAAACAGTTTCTTTACCTGAAAGGTGAAGTTGCTGCCCACAAGAGACCTACGTATTGTAAGTGTAGCCTACTAGCAAAGCCTATTTAACAACGTGGTTTACTGAGAATTGCAGTCTTCCCAGTTTAACAGCAGGACAAAATCAGCTTCTGTAAAAACATAATGAATCCAATGTTAGAGCTACAAATCATAAATGATATGAAATAGACATGGATTAGAAATAGAATCAACAAGGGCAAGGAGTCTAGTTCAGAATATGCCTGAGTGGGGAAGAGAATGAAAGTCTGAAAAATATAATTGTAGGCTAAAGCACACTTGAGATTATTCCAGGTGGCCAGCTCAGCTTTTCCTAGTAGGAAAGAAGCACAGCCCTGGCAGGGTTTTTTGATTGAATTTAGATTAATAAATTGATTTATTGTGTCATTGATTAATAAAATTATATTGACGTCAAGTGTACAATTTTTCTAATACATCATCTGTTTATTGTATTGTGCATTCAGCATTCAAGTCTCCTTCTATCTCTATTTACTTCATTTTTATCCTCTTCTACCTTTTCCCACGCCCGTTTCGCTCTTACAATCACCACAATGTTGTCTGTGTCTATGGGGTTTTTGTTTTTTGGGTTGTTGTGTTTTTTTTTCTTAATCTCTTCACCTTTTTTTCCCCCAGTCCCTAATCCTCTTCCCCTATGACAGCTGTCAGTCAGTTCTCTATATCTGTTTCTACTTTTTAATTAATTATTTTTTCATTAGATTCCACATATGAATGAAGTGATATGGTATTTGTCTTTCTCTAACTTGCTTATTTCACTTAGCATAATACTCTCCAGGTCCACCCATGATCTGATAAGAAGTTAATATAAAAAATTTATAAAGAACTTATAAAACTCATCACCAAAACCCCCCAAACAATCCTACTTAAAAATGGTCAAAATACCTAAATAGACACTTCTCCAGTGAAGACATACAGATAGCCAATAGACATATGAAAAGATGCTCAATGTCACTAATCATCAGAGAAATGCAAATTAAAACCACAATGAGATATTACTACATACCTGTCAGAACGGTTATATCAATAAATCATCAAACAAGTGTGGGCAAGGATGTGGAGAAAAAGAAACCCTCGTGCATGGTTGGTAGTAAAGCAGACTGGTGCAACCATTGTGGAAAGTAGTACAAAGTTACCTCAAAAAATTAACTATGAAACTGCTTTATGACCCAGTGATCCCACATTTGGGAATATATCCAAAGAAAACCAAAACACTAATTCAAAAGAATTATGCAACCTTCTGTTCACTGCAGCATTATTTATAATAGCCAAGAAATGGAATCCGTCCAAGACGTATCAGTAGACAAATAAATAAAATAGTTGTGGTACATTTATACAATGGATTAGTACTCAGCAATAAAAAAGAAGAAAATCTTATCTTCTGTGACATCCCTAGCAGTTTAAAGGAACACAATGAGGTCTAGCAAGACAAGCCACCCTTTTTGCTGCTTTACTCTCCTGACAGCTGAATAGAAGAGCTTGTTAGTGTTCAATAACAGGACATCATTTCTCTAAAATTTTCAGTTACCATGAATATTAAAATCCTCTGGCTCAGATAACCAGGGAGAACTAGCTTAGACTTGGTATCCAAAAGAAGAATGTCAAATAACTCATTTACAATTTTTTTTTCAAAAATTTATTATATATTGAAATGTCACTATTAGATTTACTAAGATACCTGAGGAAGGTGGTTTCTTCTTTGAAACCTACTTATATGTTTTAGATCATCTCCTGTTTTAGATAATTACTATGAAGAATTAAATATATCATATAGTTGAGAATGTATTAAGTTTAAGCCCTTAAAATTTAAAAGATAATACTAAGGCAGAGGTATATAAAAATTATAATATTAAGAAAGAGACTTTTTTTCTCAGTCTAGTGTATTATGGATGGACCATATTGAGACTTGATTAGCAAAATTATATGGAAGATGTGTAAGATTTATAAATTATAAATTTATCATGTCATCCCCTGGATTAAAATATTTATAACTAAAATAAAATTCTGGCTTAATAACCAACCTGAGCTTCTCAATACTAAACTTCAAGCAGTTCCCCCTAACATGCCCTGTCTCCATACAGACACCTATTTCCACTTGGCTTGGAAAAAATACAAGGAAGAAGACTTAGTAAATCAAATTATATTGAAATGGTCTTAGAAAATTGAATCAAGTTGAATCAAGGCAATTGCATATATTTGATGGTTTAAGTTTCCGTGCACAGAACTTTTCTCTAGCCAAAATTAATTTCTATAGTTAATTTTTGTTTTTATCATAGATGTGATACTGAGGGTTCACAGGGGTCCAAGGGAGGCCTCAACCAAAAGACAGTGTCCAGATTCTATCACTGAGCAAGAAAAAAATCCAGTTTGAGATAGAAAGATTCAGCAAAGCACAGCAGATTTATTGAAGTGATAGTACTCACTCAAGAAGAAAGGGAGTGTGGAAAACTCAGAAGGTGGCAAGCTCACTGGTTTATGATGTTGGTAGGAGGTGGCCATTGGCTAGCTTGCCTCAGTCTCTCATCTCTGGATGATGGCATGGTAATCTGGAATGGGAGCAGCTTCAAAACTATAATAAATATAATGTAGATCAACATGGCTGTTGATTCTAAGATAAGACTGGTTTTGTTCATTTCAACTGTCTCTTGCCCCAGAAAAATGGGGGATAGCAGCGGATTGGGGGAGACAGATGTCAGTCACAAGTCACATTTACTATGTTCTAATCTAGAAGGGAAGGAAGAGGTAGAGCCCGGGGCCTCTGTTCCCTATACTAAATTTCTTGCTTCAGTTGATTATAGGAGAGATGATTATATCCTGATTTAAGAAAGTACAAATGCAACTTTACTATGATTTTATCTTGCTTGAATTTCCTTATTTGGAGTTTTCCTTAGTATTAATAGATTTGTTAAAATGCACTCTACATTACTAATATTTGTTAGTTCCTTAACACTTTCATAACATTTTTCTTTCTTCTGATTTTCATTCTGGTCTTAACCACATTCAAATATTCTTTTACTTTCCAAATTCTAGTTCAATATAAAGTTATGACTTTGTGCTTATTTTTATTCATCTTTATAATGTATGCATATGTAATGAAACATGGTTCTTATGTCACATAATTATTCTGCTCACTTGTAGCAAATGTTTTAAGAAAAAATGCAAATTTCTATATCTTTAAAATTTTTAAGCCTCTTGTTAAATGTATCATGTTTTATAATCTTTAGTTCACATCATGCTTTACTTAATTTTACTCACTATCTTAATATAGTCATGTTGCCTCCAAAGATATACTTTATATTTGTTCATTTATTTAGTTTAATATATACTATTTCTTCATCCTATGTCTTTTGTTGCCTTTTACCATATTTTTATTAAATCTAGAAATGTCATGAAATTTATTGCTCAAAGCTTTCTCTTTGGATTGTGAGGTCCATTTAAAAAAATGCCAGCTATTTTCTATTTTGTAATCCACAATACACAGTACATTGCCCTTTACTTAGAGATCAAAATCTTTTTAGATTATTTTTAACTAAATTTACACACACACACACACACACACACACACACACAATCATATATAACTTGTTAACCTAGGTATTTTCTATTTACAGAATCTGTAAAATTTTTACTTAGAGAAGCAACAGTACTGGTTTTAAAATCAATTGTCTTAGATCCTATATTCTGAGTTGCATTATAAATACATATAAAAAATTAAATTCTTCCATAAATTTAATAAGATCTATAGGTATGGTTACACATTTTAGAGTGATACATATATAATTTAAGAATCTGATGATTCAGTTAAAAATATTTACAGAATATGAAAAATGTGTAAAGCACTTAACTTCTCCTTCTCTTTCTCCTCCTCCTCCTCTTTCTTATTTTTTTCTCTTGGACAGGCAGAGAGGGAAAGAGAAGACAGAAACATTGAGCTGCTCTACTATGCACCCTGATGGAGGGACCTAACTGGCAACCTCTGTGCCCCAGGAGGACACTCCAACTAAGCTATCCAACAAGGGATTGCACTCAACTTCTTTGTTATTTAAAAATCTTAATTGTATCTTATTGAATTAATTTTATAATTAACAATAGATAGAGGCTAATCATTTGAGAACCATTTATAATAAACCAAGGTTCATGAAGTATGGACATGTTTACAAAAAAATAAATGGGAATTTATGAACTGAATAAAAGGTACAGAAAAATAGTGAAGAAATATGATTTGCAATCAGTCTAAAGTGGGAATTGCATTTAAATATGAATGCTAGGTTTTGAATTTTTATCTATACACTACTGTAAGATGTTCCATGTTTTTAGAAAAAATAATTAATTAATTACATTTTTTTTATAAAATGTTAGTTCCTTATATAATATTTGTTAGTTCCTTGACACTTTCATAACATTTTTCTTTCCTCTGTTTATATAAAATTAACATTTTATATTAATTAATTACATTTTACATAATTATCATTGTCAGCAGTGATAGGGATGGTTGGAAGCTAGGAGAAGCTAGGGAAAAGAGAATGCTATTGAAATAATGAAAGGCAAATATTAATGAGGATTCAAATGGTATAAGCATAATGAAGGACATTGAAAAATAATAGAAGATATTGAAAATGGAAGATTAATAAAATTCAGTAATTGATAGAATGTGTTGCATGAAAGAAAAGCAAGAGTTTTCTATGGTTGTAGAGGTTTAATACGTGATGACTATGTTATGACTATTATCTAAAATTTACAACTCTAGAAGGCAGGTTTCTAAGAGGAAAATGCTAGATATATTTTTATTCCCATTGAATTTGAGCTGTTATCTCTGTGAGTTGAAAATTTGAAAGATAGTTCTGGCTTTATGATTTCAAAATACTCTATGATATCAGAAAAATATTCCTTTTAATACATATCCTGATAGCAGTTATAGAAAATGTATCCCACTCAACTTGTCCGCACAATTAGTGAAATTATAAGAGAGATATGAAAACTTGAGAATAATTAATGATTGTCATTTTAACCTTAAAATTCATGGAAATAACAAAAAAAGTAATAATTAAAAAAATAAATTTAGCAAATTATTTCAAAATCCAGTAACTTAAGAAGACAAAATCATAAATAAGAGAGGAAAGATTACAACTGATACTGCCAAAATGAAACAGATCACAAGAGACTATTATGAACAATTAATTAACAACATATTGTAAAACCTGGAAGAAATGGATAAATTACTAGAAACATGCCAACTACCAGACTAAATCATAAAGAAATAAGAAATATAAAGATATTTTTAACTAATATGAAGGTTTTTATAACTAATCAATAATCTCCTCCCCTAAAACAGCTAAGGACAATTGGATTCACTAATGATTTTTATCAAACACTTAAAGAATTAATGCCAATCTTTCTCAAACTCTTCCAAAAGTTGAAAAGGAAAGGAGGCTTTCATACTCTTTATATGAAGACAGCAATACCCTGATATTAAAGCTAGAAAAAAGCACAACAGGAAAAGAAAATTACAAGTTAATATTCCAGTTTAGCGAAGATGCTAAAGCCCTTAACAAAATACTAATAAACCAAATTAAACAGCAGACCAAACAGAATGACACCATGATCAAGTATGATTTATCCTTGAAATGCAAGATGGTTTAATGTATTCAAGTTAATACATGTGATACACTACATTAACAAAATAAATTAAAATGATATGACCATCTAAATAAGAAAAGTAGAAAAAGAATTTAAGAAAATTCAAAATTTTTTTATGATAAAAACTCTCAAATTTTGTATAAAGAGAATATATTTCACTTAATATGGGCATATATAACAAGCTCACAGAGAACATTATACTCTCTGGTAAAAAACTAAGTGCTTTTCTTCTAATATCAGGAATAAGACAAAGAACATCTAAATCTAAAAATTTATCTAATTTAGAAAGAAAGAAGTATATCACCTCTGTTTGCACATGACATAATTTCATATATAAATAACTCTAAGGATTTAAAAAAATAAAAAAAACTTAAAATTCAGTAAAATTTTAGGACACAAAATTAATATATATTGACCAGTTGTATTTCTAGAAACAAAAATAAACTATCTGAAAAACAATGAAGAAAAAATTTTATAAATAGAAAAAAATATACTGTTCACGAAAGGTAAGGATACTTGAAAATAAATATGAAGTGATAAAAGTCCTCTAATTTTTGTGAGCAGTATAAATTTCATCAAAGGAGGGGGTGAATGACATATACTGAAAACTATGACATTAATAAAGTAAATTGAAATAGACACAAATAAATAGAAATATTTTGGATTTAAACAATAACTATTGTTAAAATATCTATACTACCCAAAGTGATCTACAGATTCAATGTGATTTCTATCAAATTCCAAAGACATTTTTTCTTTTTTGCATCAAAAGAAGAAAATATAGCCTGACCAGGCTGTGGCGCAGTGGATAGAGCATCGGACTGGGACACGGAGGATCCAGGTTCAAGACCCCGAGGTCGCCAGCTTGAGTACGGGTTCATCTGGTTTGAGCAAAAGCTCACTAGCTTGAACCCAAGGTCGCTGGCTCGAGCAAGGGGTTGCTCAGTCTGCTGAAGGCCCGCAGTCAAGGCACATATAAGAAAGCAATCAATGAACAACTAAGGTGTCGCAACAAAAATCTGATGATTGATGCTTCTCATCTCTCTCCATTCCTATCTGTCTGTCCCTGTATATCCCTCTCTCTGACTCTTTCTCTGTCCCTGTAAAAAAAAAAAAAAGAAGAAAAAAAATAAACAATGATAAAACTGGTGTACAAACACAGGACTCCACATGGGCAAAGCAATCTTAAGAAAAAAGAACAAAGTTGGAGGCATTATGCTTTCTTATTTCAAGTTATATTACAGAGCTATATTGATCAGCCTGACCTGTGGTAACACAGTGGATAGAGAGTAGATCTGGAATGCTGAGATCACTGGTTCAAAACCCTGGGCTTGCTGGGTCAAGGCACATACACTCCTCGCTACCACTACCCCTCTCCCCTCTTTGTAAAATCAATAATTAAATCTTTGAAAACAAAGCTATATCAATCAAAATAGCATGGTACTGGCACAAAGCCAGATACACAGACCAGTGGAACAGAATAGAGAGCCCAGAAATAAAGCTACACATATAAAGTCAACTAATCTTTGACAAGGAGAGCTAATCATACAGTGCAAAAAGGATAGTCTGTTTAATAAAAGGTAATGGAAAACTGGATAGCGACATGAAAAGGGATAGAATTGGATCCCTATTTGACATCACTTATATAAATTAACTTGAGATGAATTAAAAACTTAAATTTAAGACCAGAAGCTCTAAAACTCCTAGAAAAAAACATAAGGAAAAAGTTCCCTAACACTGGTCTTCTCAATGACTTTTTTTAATATTAAACCAAAAGCAAAGGCAATAAAATCAACAATAAAAAATTGAGATTACATCAAACTAAAAAAGCTTTTGCACAGCAAAGAAAACAAAATGAAAAGACATTCTATGGAATAGGAGAAAATATTTGCAAACCATATAGCTGATAAGGAGTTAATATCCAAAATATACAGAAAATTTATACAAATCAATAAAAAAATCAATAAATAATAGACAAAGAAGCTGAATAAAAATTGCTACAAAGAAGATATAGCAAAAGACCAACAGATATGCAAAAATTTAACATCATTAATCATTAGGAAAACACAAGTCAAAACCACAATGTAATATTACCTTACTAGTTAGGAAGGTTGTCATCAAAAGGCAAGAGATTAAATTTTCATGAAGAAATGAAGGAAACAAAAGCCTTGTACACAGTTGAGGGGTATGTAAATTGGTACCATCATTATGGAAAACAATATGAAGGTTCCCCTAGAAAGTAAAAGTAGAAGTATCATATGATTCAGTTATCTCACTTAAAGGTACATATCTGAAGGAACCAACTCAGTATCTTACAGAGATAGATATCTGTAGTCCTATGTTTATTGCAGTTTCTTAATAATAGCTAAATATGGAAACAGCTGAAGAGTAAATCTGTGGATGAATAGATAAAAAAAAAGGTAGATATTATGTAATAGAATATCATTCAGCCATAAAAAAGAAGAAAAATCTTGCCATTTACAACCACATAGATAAAACTAGAGGGCATTATGCTAGGTGAAACAAACTAGGTAAACAAATACAATAATGTGTAATGCTACTTATATATTGAAAAGTTTAATTATTAGAAACAGAGTAAAATGGTGGTTTCCAGAGGTTGGAGGGTGGGGTAAATGGAAAATGGTCGATCAAAGACTACAAAATTTCAAGTCATAATATAAATAAGTTCTGAGGATCCAAAGTACAGAACAGTGGCTATAGGAAATAATACTGTATTATATACTTAAAATTTGCTAAGAAAAGAAATGTTAAGCAGTTTTATCCACTGCACCCAAAACAAGTAACTATGTGAGATGATGTATGTGTTAATTAACTTGATAGTGGGGATAATGTTACAATATATGCATATCTAATCATCACATTACATACATTAATATCACAAATTTATTTTTCAATTACATCTGAATAATTCTTTAATTTGATATAAAGTAATGTAAAAATGTCTAAGCGGGGGAGGGCACTGTTGGGAGGGGAGCAAGGGAGATGTTGAGGGGAATATGGGGGAGGGGAAGATGCATTCAAGGTGACACGAATCTATGTAAACATAATAAATTAAATAAAAAAATGTTTAAGCTACATTTTTAATCTCCATCCCCTACAAGTTACTTTAAGTTATGGTATTAGGTGAGGAAGAAAATAGTATTCTTTTACTTAGTTTATGAAATGTTTGAGCAGTAGAATCTATTATTTTAATGAGAGAATATTTGATCTATGCCAAAATGTCCACAGAGACATGATCTATGCCAAAATGTCCACAGAGATATGCGGTCTACACCATAAGGTCCTTGATATTTGGTCCTGTCCAATGTGACTATTGAGACATTTTTTATACATAGGTAATATAAATCTTGCTCTTCCATAAAATTAAAAACCTTATCCATCTACCTAACCCCTTGTGCTATTGCCAGGTAGGCTAACAAGGCAAGAAGGGTCATTTTTGGCAATATAGCCACAACACAATTATTGTACCAATAAAACATGATAATATTTTTATGTATTAATCCTGTAAATCAAAAGTATAAATAAATGTTATATGCTATATGAACCCTGGGACATTTTATAAGCATGGAGAACACCAAATTTCAAGGTTCTTTTACCACAGATCAGATATCTCCATGGAAGTTTTGGACAGATCTAAATATCTTCTAATATTTATTTTAGTTAATATTCTCACTAACATTTGGAATGCATTATCAAATAAAACTCATACAAATAAAAGATATTAATAACACCAAATATCAAGTGTTGTAATAATTTCAAGATTAAAGATAATTGAGTGGCACTGAAGAAACAGAAAGAGGTCTGGACATTGAGAGCATCTTCCTTTGTTTTCACACTAGCCATGTACTTCTTTCCCAGAATAAAGAATGAGGTTTTCACGTCAAAGTCTGTGAGGTCATTTTACATAGTATGAAGGATTCAAGTTATAAAATATCTCCATTTCATACCTAAGAGAGGTATAAAACTTACCCTGCCTAATAAATCCGTAGACCCTAGCTATCAACTGGAAGTAATCTTTTGCCAGTGGTATCTTGGTAAGAACATTTTGAAGGTTAGAACTTTCACAAATATAGTTTAATCATTCAGAGTTTACTTTTCCTGGTGGCATGGCCCGGGAAAAGGTATAAATTAAGTTCAGATCAACTGCTTGGATTCCTTCATCTCAGGCTCTTTTGGTGATCAAATCGCCAAATCTGAAGAAGGACCCATCATGGAGAAATCTGTTGTAAAGTCTGCTAAAGTGAAGACAAAAAGCAACCTGCTTTAAGTTTATAATAAAGTTTAGTTTACTAATAACCCTAATAATACTCTGGTTTTTTTATGTAGAAAACAAAAAAAAATAAGTAGATAGGCAGCCTAAAAAATAAAACACTCAAAATGGCTTTAGAAGAAAATAAAAATACAAAAATAATAAATACAAATTGCTCTAAGAATCAACCAAAAAATAATAATGAGAAAAAATACAGTCTTCGACAGGTTGACTGCTTTTACTGGAGTACGTAGAATGCTAAGAACATTTTTTTGTGTGTGTATGTGACAGAGATAGAGTCAGAGAGGGGGACAGCCAGGCAGGAAGGGAGAGAGATGAGAAGCATCAATTCTTTGTTGTGGCTTCTTTAGTTGTCCACTGACTGCTTTCTCATATGTGCCAGGGGCTACAGTAGAGTGAGTGACCCCTTAGGATCAAGCCAGCTACCATGGGGTCATGTCTATGACTGATGCTCAAGCCAGTGATGCTGCGCTCAAGGAGGATGAGCCTGCACTCTAGCTGGGGACCTCAGGGTTTCAAACTTGGGTCCTCTGCATCCCAGTCCAATGCTCTATCTACCACCCCACCACCTTGTCAGGCCTAAGAACATTTCTTAAAGAGACATGTGATGTGGAAAGAATTTCTTCTCCTTTCATAAGCAAGAAAAAGAAGCTGCTTATCTTTAATCCCAGAAATATGTGTAGGAGGTGCCAATTAATAAGATTTGCTAGGAATTTGCAAAGTGTCTTAATAGAACAGTCCCCAGTTTTATTATTTATTCTTATTATCATTTAGAGTTGGAGTTGATGGCTATTTACAAGGCCAACTAAATAGAAATATTTAACATTTGTGATTACAATCTTTTTAAAAATATATCTTTAAAATTCAACCTTTCTATGACTATTTGTCTCTTGATATTAACAATTATATAGTATAAGATATAATAGTTTTGCTAACATCCTTTCTGCCTTAAAAGAACTTGCTCTAAATTATGAAATACCTTTTTAACATAAATGTGAAATAGTAATTTTGTACCAAAATTTGAGAAAAGTAGTATGTATCACTCTCAGTAGAGTAAAATTACAGTATTACTTCTATGTTCATGATAATTTTACTTCCCTATTTTATCAATTTATGGCTTTGGTTTTTACTCTATTACAAAGTTGTCTTTTTACTGTACATAGAGTAAAAACAGTACACAAGGGAATAGTGCAGTCTCTTCACAAAGCAATATATTTTTGAAGTATATCTACATTTATATTTGAGTATTTATTGATGTCTAAGAGTTTTCTTCTAATATTATCTATTATTTCTATCTTTCCTTCCATATAGTATGTAATAAAATGCTGTCTGTTCATAAAGCCTTTTTAGATTGCCTCTGTGAGCTAATAATAAAATTGGAAATTATTTAGTTTCACTGTGTGAAGGTGTTGCAGTAAGATTTTCTTTTATTACCTCTTTTTACAAAACCAGAATTTTTCAAAGTTGACTACTGTTTGGGTCTTTCCAATGGAATTAAAAATATTTTATTAAGATTATTTTATAAATAGTATGCTAATATATAATCCTTTGTTGTTATAGTATTTTAGTTATAAAAATTATAAATTACTTATAAGTACCAATAATCAAATTAACAAGAATAACAAAGAGATTGATCATATTGCTTTCCTAAAACCAGTATATAAATTTCATATTTATTTAGTTCTAATATTTTTACTTTAATAATAATCAGTGAAAACAATGCATTTGAAAGAGAATGTTGTATAACATGGTATTAATAGCAAAACTTGTTTTCTGCTTACATAATTGTATCACATATACAACCAATGAACAACCACAAATATTAATTTTAATGTGTCACTGAGTCTTGTTATTAATATTCTAATTAATATAGATAACTATTTATTAGTGCAGGATTATGAAAATATATCATGTGCAAGTAATATCTAATTATTAATAGAAATGAAAAAGATAACACAATTTTTTAAAGTTTGAAATGGAAAATGTTGTGCCTACATAAGACTATATTATTCTGTATTGTATTTTATGGGTTCTTTTGAGTTAGAAATGCTGGATACCATGTATCCGATAATGACTCAAATCTCTTTTTCTGTATTTGAACTTCTAAAAAACATTGTTAATACAGTAAAATTATGATTTCATTTAGGCAACACAAGAAAGTATACTGTGATTAAATGTGCTAGAACATACTTTCTTTTGGATTGTCATCTGTAATGAAATATTACAGAACATGTTCTTCTCCTTTGGTAGGATACATGAAAATCTAATCTAAAGGAAGTTTGTATTTCATTGTGATACCTCAAGAATAGAAGAAAAATTTATGGTTAATTGTAAAAATAAAAATTAGAACAATTTTATGTGCTGTCTAAAAAGTAAAAATTTTTATGTTATCTTAAATTTTTTAATATTTTTATTTTCTATCAACCTTTACAAAATTCAGCACTTATGTATGATAGAATGTTCTCTTTTTATAAATGTCTTATACATTTTCCCATAA
Organism: Rhynchonycteris naso; assembly: GCA_037038555.1. Lineage (NCBI taxonomy): Eukaryota > Metazoa > Chordata > Mammalia > Chiroptera > Emballonuridae > Rhynchonycteris > Rhynchonycteris naso. The sequence goes on along the minus strand of CM072996.1, from coordinate 174,118,576 downwards.
ATCTACTGTAAAAGTGGCATACGGTTAGATAATATCTTTATCCCAGTGCTTAAACAGACACTAAGAATGTTTGGAGCAGTCCTGGTGTCATTGAGAACACAGATAGTATGTTAACACTAAATTATATTCAAAACAATAAAAACTGATAAATAATAATGTTGCTTTTGCATTTAATTAACATCATCTTGAACTTGTATCCTAATATTTCATGTTTTCAAATGATGCCAAGTTGAAATTACTTGGAAATATTGGGACTTTGAGGAATTTCCTTAAGCTACTGGAAATGCAATTTATTCTTACAGAAAGTATACTAGTACTACCAACAAAATATGGTTATTTTGAAAATAAAAATAGTTAATTACTATATTTCCTTAACACAGAATTCTACATAACCCAGAATAGACATTTATTAAAATAGTGTTATTGCTATTATTAGAAATAAAATTGTGTCAGTCTCCAAGGAAATATTATCATCTATTCCTTTCTTTGTTTAATAGGGAGGGGAAGATCAAAGTAAAAAAAGCGATCTGCTTTATCACATTCATAAATAACTTTTTACAAAAAGTTTGTGTCATTTTTTGTTTAGAACTAGGAAGCAAAGTTCCTGTAAAACAGCTTATAAGACAAAACCCATAAAAATTTTTTTAGCCATAATATAGTTGAAATTATGTATAATTATAATGAAAATAGAAAATAATACTGTTGTTATACTACCAATTAAGAACGAAAATATATCAAGTAAAAATGAACTCTTTCAATTGAATGTTTTGTTGACTAAAAAGATTTTACTAAAAAATAGGGGAATGATCACCCAAAATTTATGTAGAAATTCTAAGAGTAACTTAGTGGTATTTTCAGAGTTTTTAGAGGATGTTTACACTACTTAGTAAAGCTAATCTAACTTCATTTGTTTCTTTCTATTTTTTTCACTTCAAATATTCTTAAGTATTAATTAAGAAAATTATTATGGAGAAAATAGTTTTCTGATATTGGAAGAAAAATGGAGTTCAAAACAAGAGAGATAAAAAAGTGTGTTTACTGAGGAGGGATTAGTATTTATTGGGAAAAGAAAGGGTAGAAAGATAGAAAGACTAAAAGGAAGAAAGGGAAAGTATAAAAAAAGAGAGAGGAATAGAATTTATTATACAGTTATATACAATGTAAAATAAGGAAAAAAATTAGGAGAATTAATCCATACATAAATATCTGATTGTAATATTTCAATTATGATAAATATATTATAATTTCTAAAAATGTACTATAATTTTACATTTTATAAAAACAAAATGAACAGACCAGAAGTTAATGACTTTTTTCCAATACATTACAGAAATGTGTCACAAGAAAAAGTGTCACACAGAAATCTGGAATTCAGTAGAATACTGGGAATCAAGCCTGGATCAGCTCACTTGGAGCAGAAGATTTGGAATCAGATATGATAGTGACATTTATACAGTACTTCTACAAATTATTGGAGGCAAAGTGAAAAACCTTGGGGGGAGGCTCAGTTTTATGGGGCCTCTACACTTACAGTTTTACCTACAGGAACCTCACTAGGTTCTCAATGTAACAATCCTACAAAAATTCCCTTATTCCCTGTTCTGGAAAAGTGAGTGGTAGAATGTAAACATTTAAAATTATATCAAGTTAGGGCTGTGGCTGTGTAGCTCAGTTGGTTGGACTATCATCCTGATATGCCAGGGTTGCAGGGTGTGATCTCCAATTTGGACACATACAAGAATCAACCTATGAATGCATAAATAAGTGAAACAACAAATTGTTAGCTTTCTCTCTCTCCTTTCCTCTCTCTCTTAAATCAATAAAAAATAAATATACAGGGAGTCCTCATGTTATGTACAGTTCTGTTCCTACAACAGTGACATAACCTAAATTTTGGTGTAAGTCAGAACACTCCCTAGTCTAAGTCACTTACCTCTCCTAATATAATTGTAAAATCATAATCTAGAACATAAAAACACAACTAAGATACAGGTGGTGCAGTGAATAGAGCATCGAACTGCGATGCAGACGACCCAATTTTGAAACCCTGAGGTCACTGGCTTTAGCATGGGCTTATCTGGTTTGAGTGCAAGCTCACCAGCTTGAGCACGGGGTCACTGGCTTGAGTGTGGAATCCTAGACATAACCCTATGGTCGCCGCTGGCTTGAGCCCCAGGTCACTGGCTTGAGCAAGAGGTCACTGGCTCTGCTGTAGCCCTCTGGTCAAAGCACATATGAGAAAGTAATCAATGAACAACTAAGGTGCTGCAGCAAAGAATTGATGCTTTTCCCCTCTCCCCATTCCTTTTTTTTTTTTGTCTTTATCTGTCTTTCTCTCTCTCTCTCTGTGTGTCTCTGTCGCAAAAAAAATAAAACACAACCAAGCCACAGAAAGAGGAAAAGGACATAAATATACTGTACTGTACATTGTATTGTAGTAACAAAAAAAATGAGTGTAAAATTAATTCCTTACCTTTATTCCTGTAGTTGATTTGCAAACACTAAAAGGGTCATTGCAAGGTAAGATGTCACAGCAACAATTAACTAGGACAGGGGTCCCCAAACTTTTTACACAGGGGGCCAGTTCACTGTCCTTCAGACCATTGGAGGGCTGGACTATAAATAAAACTATGAAGAAATTTCTATGCACACTGCACATATCTTATTTTAAAGTAAGAAAAAACAAAATGGGAACAAATACAATATTTAAAATAAAGAACAAGTAAATTTAAATCACAAACTGTTCAATGGGAACTGTGGGTGTGGATACCTCCTGTGCTCCTCTCACTGACCACCAATGAAAGAGGTGCCCCTTCCAGTAGGACCTGATAACTGGCCACAAGGGGCCGCATGCGACCCACGGGCCGTAGTTTGGGGACCCCTGAACTAGGAGACCAGATGAAGTACTCTGAGGGGCCAAGGGCAGGCAACAGTCCTGGTCAGCAGACTAAACGACTGAAGCCTCGTCCTCAGGATTAATCAGATCTTTATTAGCCAGTACAAATAACTCAAGGAAAGAGACAGCAGACATTTTCAGGGGGTGAAATAAAGGACAAGGAAAATGCTGATTCCTAATCTCTATTTTGAGAGCCTAAACATTTTCTGTTGCTGAATCTTATCCTGCTATTTTGCTGTTTCCAGCATGCACTGTTTCCAGTCCAGGTCAGAGAGACCCCTGGACTCTTGTCCACTCAGGTCTTTAGCTGTAGATTGCCTTGTGCTCTCTGATTGTTATTCTAATTCTGCCTATTTTTCTAGCATAATCCTACATATCTTGCTTTTTTTGTTTTAGTAAAGGTTAACAAAGGGTAAAATGGTTAGGTGGTTTCACTGGAAGATGAAGGGCAAGCATAGGGAGAAACAGGTTTTTTGGGGTTATAGGCATGCTTGTGTTTTGCAAAACTTCTTCAGTATGCCCAGTTAGATGTTTCAAAGTATGCAAGGTAATGTTAGGCATTCCATGAGTGCCTGGGAGTGAGCCAGATGTTCTTCTCTTTTTCTGGTTGATTTCTGGAGGTGGATTTACTATCAGCTTCATGATCTCTGGAACCAGGTTGCCTTCTAGGGGCTGGTACCAATTCATGATAAGGCTTCATGTTTCTCACTGATATCAAAAGAGGACCTGTTGATGACAAAATTGGAACATACCCTTGCCCCCAGCTAAGTAATTTGATTGAATTCTGGCACTCAATGCCAGCTAATATGTCACAGTACAACACGAGAGGTTTAGGCCATTGTTCAGCTTGTATAAAATGCCTCTCAGCTGCAGTAAGTCTAGATGAGGAAATGTCCAAAAACTTAAGAGTACAAAGAGCCTTATACCATTGTTCTTGTAGGGTGACTCTCTCCTCCTGACTCTCCCCTTTTTGTTTGTGTAGTTGAGGCTTAAGAAGGCCATTGGCTCCTCCTGAGGTCCCTAAGAATGTCTTAATGTTCCTTTTTATTTTTCTGTCAGAACAATTCTTCTTCTAAAGTCTTTCCTTTTCCTCACCTTGTCTACTTTCTTAGTGCCTTCTCTTTTATTTCCCTTCATATACCTTCTACAACTTGAACAAACTTTCTGCAACTTACACAAACCAGCATCTTTCATAAACTTTCTAACTTACTCAGAAATAATTAACTCTCAGAACTTATTTACTCTCTTTTTCTTTCAGGAGCACCTCTATACCTTATATCTTTTATCATTGAAAATATATAATTTCTTTCTAATTAATCAAAATTCTTAACTTCAAAAAACCCCAAATTTCAGTGAAGACTAAGTTAGTAATTACCAATTTTACATTGATACTTTTATGAATATATTTCATGACCTTTAGAATGTTTTTTTCTCCTATTGGCAAATATACTTATATTTTTAAAAGAAATAATAGAGATAACAAAAACCTTTTGTATACATAGGTAAAACCCTTCATATACCCCCTTCCCATTTTTATGGCCTGCACAGAGTCCAGAGAGGTGTTAATTCTCCTATTGTTCTCAGGATTACATTAGTTCACAGGTATCCAGGAGAAGGCTTTAAAATATTTAAGTGACCTGGTTTATCTTCTTTTCTTCCTGAAATTACCCTTAGTTATCTTTTATTAAAGACCCAAATTAAGATAACCCTACTTATAGGATTAACTTCAGTTTTAACTTAGCCTGCTAATTTCTATAAACAAAACAAGAATAGTAATTGATCATACTGGCATTTTTCAACCTACTTTTCTGGAAATTTATAGGGAATTTTTAGACTGAGTTTAATTAGCCTCTCAAGGCACACACAAAAATCAAACTACACAGTTTCTGTTAGGCTCTGCCTATAATTTTTCTGATAATGTCTTTATTTCCCATAGTAGTAACAGGTTTGTGGCCTTGGTATAGACTATCTCCCTTTTCTAACACTCAGGTTCTTCCTGAAGGTCTTGTCCCAAGGACACTTCCTAGAACCTTCCCAGGGTGGAGGTAGTGTTTAAGTGGGGGGAGGGGGTCAGGTGAAGGAGATGTTTAATAAAGAAATTTCCCTAGTGGGAGGTTGCGTGAGGGAAATTTGAGTTTAAAGGGGCACCTAATTTAAAGGAGCCCTGAACCTAAACCTAACATTTTAGCTTTTCAATTTTTAAGAAAAGGGGGCAAAGGTCTCTTCTTCTGTAGCTACTTCCTGCTGGTTATGGTCAATAAAATATCTAGGGGGAAGGGCTGGTCTGAGATTGGGGATAGGTAGTGAGAACAGTTTTTTCAAGTCCTTTCCAATCCCAAGAGGTCATTTCACATCCCATCCTGATAGCTTCAACCATCCCTTTGGTAGAAGTGTTTTCTTCATCTTCCAAGCTGTTGGGCAGATAAAATATAATATGCTCATTTTTTTAGAGATGGCACTGCCCACGTGGAAGTCTGTTGCCCAGGTGATATTATTTGCCCTTATGCTTGGGATGGGTGTGGGGGAAAGGCTGTAATGTAAGCAGGCAGGGGTCGTTACAGCCTAAGGCTTAGTTTTAAGAGTAAGCTTTTCCCCACACCTTTGACTGATTGGATCATGTGGAGTGGTGCACTATCATAAGGAATCCTATTATGCCTCAGATGGGTGACTTTGTATCAGAGACTTTCTTGTTTGTAGATTGGATTAAGGGTTTGGATTTCTACATTATAAAGTGGGGCAGGCCAGGAGCTTGCTCTCTCAGTTCCTTGGTTCCTGAGGTATCAGAAAGGAGAGCAGATGAAGGCCACATGGAGGCCATGAGAAGCAGCTAAGATGGCAGAGTGCTGAGAGAGAAGCCAGTTTATGCAGAGTTTGTGTTGTTGAAGGAGATGGGCAACAGAGGTGAATAAGTCTGGTGAGCTAGAAAGCTTTGATGCTAGGAAACTTGGATAAGTCAGTAACTTTGTGAGCACTGAATGTGTGGGTTTTGGAGCCCAGTGTGTGTTTTTGCTTGCCCGCCAGGTGCAAGCTAGAATTAAAGCTGATGGCTCATCAGTTCTTGGCTCCATTGTTTCATTACTGACTGTCCGAATCTAATGTGAACCTGCACTGGCCAGGCGGCTGTGATGGTGGCCCTGGCTACTGGCTTTACATTTGGCATAGTCTGTGTCAATATTTGATACAGATCGGTATGGAGCCACCACCACCTTTGAGCGGTGGAGTAGAGGACTGGCTGATGTTATGGTTCCCTGTGGCTGTTTTTTTGGGGACTATTGGCTGGTTGACTTTTACAGCCATGCGTGAGGAAACTTAGAACTCTATGGAAGATGCTGCCCGGGACCTGCAAACCAAGCAGCAGAAGGAGCTGGAGGAAATGTGGGAGAAAGAGATGCTGACCCTGGAGCTGAAGCAAGCACAGGAGGAGGCTGACCAGGTTTGTGAGATTTGCCTGGAAATGGAGCAGATGCTGGAGAAGGAATCACAGGTTCATGAGTTGCATATTGTCCTGAACGTTATGGAGAGCCAGCAGCGGCAGGAGACTGAGGCTGAGGCCGGGGCAGCAACTGCAAGACCTGCTGAGCAGAAGGCAACGGCAGCCCAGGGCTTGAGCCCAGCAGCAGGACCTTATGTTTTCAGTTCCTCTTTGGAGAATAAGGAAAATCAAGCTGGAGTTGCAATTCGCAGTCTCCAGAAGGTGAGAGCTCAGCAGCAAGGACCTCATACTACACTGCTGGTAGGTCTGCGATTTTGGGACATAGGGGTGGATGCCATCATGCTCCCCAGAGCAGAAATGGAAATGCTGACTTCCATTGCCACATGCTTTTCTTTAGGACAGTGTGAGACCTGCCATAATGGCAGGAGTGAAGGGGGAGGCTAACACCTCATGTGTGTGAACTGATTTCCTAAACTATGATTGGATGGGCACAGGCTCCTTTGTTGAATGGACTTATGAATTTTGGACACTGTGAAATACCCTGATGGGGGTCAGGGGTGGCTTTGATGGAGGCCCTTCCCCTGCCCCAGGAAGCCTTTCCAACGGCAAGAAAGAAGGCTGAGGACATTTTGCACTTTTGGCAAAGTGCTCAGAGACTGGTGAAATGTGTGTACCTTTGTAATTGTTGAAATTGTATGATTTGCCATGCTGTTGTAATTTGTAAAATGTGCCTAATTTCCTTGTACAGGAATGGCAGTGGTGTAGATTGTGGGTAGTAAAGTGAGCATAGGGGTGGATTGTTGGGCAGATAAAATATAATATGCTCACTTTGTTAGAGATGGCACTGCCCACGTGGAAGTCTGTTGCCCAGGTGATATTATTTGCCCTTATGCTTGGGATGGGTGTGGGGGAAAGGCTGTAATGTAAGCAGGCAGGGGTCGTTACAGCCTAAGGCTTAGTTTTAAGAGTAAGCTTTTCCCCACACCTTTGACTGATTGGATCATGTGGGGTGGTGCACTATCATGAGGAATCCTATTATGCCTCAGATGGGTGACTTTGTATCAGAGACTTTCTTGTTTGTAGATTGGATTAAGGGTTTGGATTTCTACATTATAAAGTGGGGCAGGCCAGGAGCTTGCTCTCTCAGTTCCTTGGTTCCTGAGGTATCAGAAAGGAGAGCAGATGAAGGCCACATGGAGGCCAGGAGAAGCAGCCAAGAAGGCAGAATGCTGAAGGAGAAGCCAGTTTGTTAAGAGTTTGTGCTGGAGGAGATAGGGAACAGAGGTGAATAAGTCTGGTGAGCTAGAAACCTTTGATTCTAGGAAACTCGGATAAGTCAGTAACTTTGTGAGCACTGAATGTGTGGGTTTTGGAGCCCAGTGTGTGTTTTTGCTTGCCCGCCAGGTGCAAGCTAGAATTAAAGCTGATGGCTCACCAGTTCTTGGCTCTGTTGTTTCATTACCGACTGTCCGAAAGTAATGCGAACCTGCATGAGCCAGGCGGCTGTGATTCTGACTCCAGCTACTGGCTTTACATAAGCCTAAACTTCCCTTCTTGATTAGCAAGGACATTGCTGTCAGATTGTGACAGTGGACAGTTAAATTCCAATCCAACACTCCGCAGCTCAGAGCGATTTCTGTAGCTATAACTTGTGACTTCACTGCTCAGGGGAAGGAGAATTCCCTATGATGAAAGAGGAAAGAAAGAAAAGGGAAATCTTGCCTAATTTCTAAAGGAGACCTTGCTATAATTATTTAAAAACTTTTCCCCTGCTACTTGTGTCCTTTAACAAATGGAATGAGCAGATGTCTTTTTCCTTTGCCTGGCTTTGGGAGGTAATTTCTTCTGGTTCTTCATGTGGAGAATCACTTGTTGTGACAACAGTGAGCTACCTGGAGTAGCAAATCTGTCATTTGGTTCCCATTCCTCCATGGGACACCACTTGTCACAGCAACAATGCACTATTTGGAGACCAGATCAAATGCTCTGAGGAGCTGAGGGGAGAAAACAGTCCTCGTCAGCACATCCAAGGACTAAAGCTGCATCTCTAGCCTTCCTCAGTTATTTATACTGCTCACAAAAATTAAGGGATATTTCAAAATAAATATAAAGTAATAAAATATTCCCAATTTCTTGTGAGCAGTATAGTAGCAAGTACAAATAACTTAAACAAGAAGACAGCAGACATTTTTATGGGGTGAAGTAAAGGACAAACAACATGCTGACTCCTAATATTTGTTCTGAAAGCCTAAACACTTTCTGTTGCTCAGAGCTTATTCTACTGTTTTGTTGTTTCTAGCATGCACTGTTTCCAGTATGAGTCACAGAGACCCCTGAACTCTCATCCACTCAGGGCTTTTGCACTAGGGTGTCTCACTGTCTCTAATTGTTATTCTAACTCTGCATATTTTCATAGCACATTTTTACAGTGAGAGAGAGTGACCCATTGGGAGGAAGAAGTTGGAGAGGCAGGCTAACCTTCAGAAGGTGCTAGAGATACTGGGTCAGAAGAATCAGGATTGCTTATGGAACATATAGGAGATGCTGGAGATGATTCCATCTGTACTACAGGTGTTTTATTTCAAGAAGCAGCTAATATAGAGGGTACAGGCTCTCTTGTAGACCTCTCTACCTTCTTAAATAATTATTCCAGGCTAGTCTGGAAGTTTGATGACTTCTTTTTCAAACACTCATGTCTCAATTCTTTTAATTTTTGATAAAAGTGAGCATCATAAAATTGAAACTTCATATGTCTAGGCTGTTGTAACTTGAGGACCCCCTGATATATATACTCAAGATCATTTGATATAAAAAACTTGATTTGTAAGAAAAACTAATTTTAATGAGCTTCACTTAACTGGGAAAAGAAATCTTATCTTTCTAGGTTTTCCATCTCAGCTAAAATGAGGAAAAAATGAGAGTATCTATCTCTCAAATCTTACCACAGCAACAGAGCTTCAATATAATAACAGTGGATTATATTAGAAACATTTGCATTACAAAGACTATAGTTAAGACAACATTTTTATAGAAACCCAAATTCAACAGGGAGAAAAAAATATCTAAGTACATTGCAGATAACAAGTTTCTATCATGTACAACTACAGCAAATATTAAACACAGCAAAGTTTCAGTACCAATCACCATAAAAATAACACACTAAAAACCTATAACATTAGTTCTCATTACCTATTACATTCTATCCAACTACTAAAACAAAATTAAAAAACAAGGCATACAAAAAATTAGTAAGAAACCGTCTGAATAGACAAAGCAAACCTCAGAATCAGACTCAGTTATGATTTGACTTTGAAATCATAAATAGATGGGAAATTTAATAAATATGTTTGCTATGTTAAAGGCTTTAATAGGACAAATAGTCAATATGTAAAACAGATGGTCACTGTAAGCATAGAGGTGGAAATTCTAAAAAATATTATAAAAGAAACAAATATCAGCAATACTGTAACAAAATAAAAAATGCCTTTGATGGGCTCATCAGTATACTGAACACAGCAGAGAAAGAATCTGAAATCTTGAAGATAAGGGAATTAAAATTTCCCAAACTGAAATGCAAAGATAAAAAATAAATAAATAAAACAGAACATCCATGGACTGTTGACTATAAATGAAGGATGTAGCACCCACACATTCTTGAAATATTAATAAAAATTCCAGAAAGAAAAGAAAAACAGAATAAATGTTTAAATAAGGACAGAAATTTTCAAAGTTAATGACAGAGACCTAACTACAGATACAGGAAGCTCAGAGCACAGCAAGGATAAATATCAATCTATAGCTAAGCATGTCATATTTAAATTGCAAAAAACAAAAAACAGAGAGGAAATTCTGAAAAAAAAAGAAAACAGAGCAATAATGCTTTACCTATTGAAGAACAAGGTAAAAATTACATCAGATTTCTCATAAGCCATACAAACAAGTATAGAATAAAGTGAGATATTTAAAGATTTAAAAGAAAACAAAATCACCAATCTATAATTCTATATGTGGCAAAATTATTTTTCAAAGGTGAAGGAGTCAAAGATGTAAAGATGATCTTAGGCAAATAAGATCTTATAATTTCTTAGAGAGAAAGAAATGATAGAAGTCAGAAACTCAGCTAAACATAAAGAGAAGAACAGGATTGGAGACAGAAGATTTCAGTATACTTGCACTTTCTATGACGTGTTATTTGAAAGTAGACTTAGACTAGTTGTAAGGGTATATTAAGTATACTGCAAATTCTAGGACAAATGCTAAAAAAATTAATAGAATTATAATTGATATAGTAAGGAAGGAGAGAAAATCAAATTATATAAAATATTCAATTATAACCAGAGAGGGCACAAAAAGGACAATAGAATAAAACCCAGAAAACGTGCAACAAATAGAAAACAGAAACATGATATATTGATTAGTTTATATAAATAATCACCTTAAATCAATGGTAAATACAATAATTAAAAGAAAACAACAGGGCCTTTGCTGGTTGGCTCAGTGGATAGAGTGTTGCTGAGCATTTGGATATTCTAGGTTCAATTTTCGGTTAGGGCACTCAAGAGAAGCAAACATCTGTTTCTCTCCCCTTCTCTCCCTATTCCCCTCCCACAGCCAATGGTTTGATTGGTCCAAGCATCGGCTACAGGCACTGAGGATAGATCAGTGAATTTGAGCATTGGCCCTAGACTGAGGTTGCTGAGTGGATCTCGGTTGGAGCACATGTGGGAATCTCACTATCTCCCCTGACTCCTCTCACTTAAAAAAATATGAATGTATTTAACAGAAAATATACATAAATATAGTTCTACATTTATATAAATTCAAAACTTGGATGAAGAAACTTCAGGAAGAATTAAAGATTTACCTAATATTTATGGATTAGAAGACTCAACATTTTTAAGATACCAATTATTTTAATTTGGTCAATGCTATCTCAATAAAATAAAGTTATTTATTTTATACAGTTTAGGAAACTGATTTTAAAGTGGATATGTAAATATCAAAGATCCAGTATATTTAACACATTGAGGAAGATACTATAAACCTGCAGTGATCAAGACAGAGTACTAATAGTGAAAGAATAGACATATGGAGATCAGTTAGACACAATAAAAAGCCCACTATAGATACACATAAATATAGTTAATGAGTCTTTCACTAAAAAACAAGGGCAATTTAATGGGGAAAATTAGAGTCTTTTCAAAAATAGTGCTGAAGAATTGGCTATCCATAAGCAAAAAATAAATAAAAAATATATATAGGACCAGACCTTGATGCTTTCACTAAATTAATTCAAGATATATCAAAGATCAGAGTGGGGGGGGGATTGAGCAAAAAAAGGGGGGTGAAGGAGGAAAATACCTCATGGAAACAAACAATAGTATGGTGATTACTGGTGGGAGGGAAAAAAGGATGGTGGTGAAGGGGGCATAAATGGTGATAGATGGAGACTTAACTTGGGGTGATGAACAACCAATACAATATACAGATGATGTATTATAAAACTGGTTGTTCATCACCCAAAGTCAAGCTTCTTTTCATCACCATTTATCTCCACCTTTATCTTATTCTACCTCCACTTACCCATATTTCCCTCTGAAATATTTTTTCTAAAATTTTCTCTTGAATAAGAAAAACAACAGAAAAATAAACAAATGGGACTACTTCATACTAAAAAGTTAGCATAACAAAGGAAACCACTGATAAAATAAAAAGAACCTATTGACTTGTATGCCATATTTGCCAATGATACATTTCATTTAGGGTTAATATTCAAAGAATAAAAAGAACTTATAAAACTCAATACTAAACAATTAACAACCCAAGTAAAAAATGGGCAAAATAGTTGAATAGGCACTTCTTTCAGAGGACATACTGATGGCCAATGAACATATGAATAAACACACATCACTAATCATTAGAATATGCAAATTAAAGCCTCCATAAGATATCACCTCACACCTATCAGAATATCTATTATCAATAAATCAACAAACGACAAGTGTTGAAAAGTGAAGTAAAGGGAACCCTCATGCACTGTTGTTAAGAATGTAGATTGGTGCATCCACTTTAGATATCAGTATGGACTTAATTCAAAAATTAACTCATAATTGCCCTTATGATGGGCAATTCCACTTTTGGACATTTATCTAAAGAAATCTGATACAGTATTTTGAAAGAATATATGCACACCTGTGTGCATTGTAACATATTTACAATAGCCAAGATTTGGAAGCTGCCTAAGTTCCCATCAGTGGCTGAGTAGATCTAAAAAAGCTATGGTACATTTACACAATGTCATACTAGTTGGTCATAAAAAAGAAGGAAGTTTTACAGTCTGTGACACAATGGATCGACTTGGAGATTATTATGCTAAAGAGATAATTCAGTCAGAAAAAGACAAATACCATATAATTTCTTTTATATGTGAAATCTAATGAACAAAATAAATAAACAGAAGAGAGACAGACTTATAGATCCAGAGAACAGACTAACAGCAGTCAGAAGTGATGGGGTTGGAGTATGAGTCAAAATGGTTAAAGAGGCCTGACCTGTGGTGGCGCAGTGGATCAAGCATCAAACTGGAACACTGAGGTTCCCGGTTCAAAACCCTGGGCTTGCCCGGTCAAGGCACATATGGGAGTTGATGCTTCCTGCTCCTTCCCCACTTCTCTCTCTCTCTCTCTCTCTCTCTCTCTCTCTCTCTCTCTTTCTCTCTTTCTCTCTCCTCTAAAATGAATAAAGATAATTTAAAAAAAAAACAAACAAAAAAAAATGGTTAAAGAATAACAATAAAGAAAACTTATAGAGACTGACAGTAAATTTTTGATATAAAAGTACACAAATATATGCAAAACTACAAAAATAAAACATAAATCATAAATTAAAAAATTGATAGCTTAGAATTTGTTAAAATTAATAAATCTGCTCTATAAAAGGTACTGTTAGGAGAACAAAAAGACAACCAATCCATTGGCTGGGAAACTATTATTTACAAAACATGTATCTGACAAACAACTTTATATCTGAAATATGTTTTAAAAATTCTAACTTAGCAATAAGAAAACAAAAACAAATTTAAAAAATTAGCAACAATCTTGTTATCTCACCAAAGAACAGGGGCCGCCACCACCATTATGGCCATTCACAAGCAGGTTCTCACTAAATTCAGGCAGACAATAAAGAAACAAGAAATGGCGGAGTCGAAGGATGGTGGGCCACTCTGCTTATTGGTGTCTCACCAAGACAGGCAAGCCACAAGAAAATCCAAGGCAAAAGCAAATCATCTGCTTTTCCCATGGAGGGCAAGGGATCAGGGAGGAAAGAAAGAAGAAATCCTCCTGCACCTCTCTTTGGTGGGGGAAGAACCTCCCTTCCAGTAAACATTAGCCTAACAATGACCCCTCCCAATCAGGAAGGCACCTGCAACCTCACAGTCCACTATATCTGGCGTTGCCCAGCCCCCAATGCACCACAGCGAGCAAACATATTTACTAACTTATTTGACCAACAGATGGCAAATGGGCATATAACAAGATGCTCAGCATCAACTTTTGTTAAATAATTGCTAATTAAGATAAAATATACCACTATTTGACTATTTAAAAAATGATTAAAATAAAAAATGCCAAATGCTTGCCAGGATGTGCAACAGGTATGTTGTTCATTTCTGGTGAAAATGCACAATGGTGCAAACACTTTGGAAGGCTATTTGGCTATTACTTACTGTGGGGGATTCAAGAGATTCTGTGCTTGCATAAAGACAAAAATGTGGCCATGAAAAGCAGTAGCACACAATAACCTTTCCAAGAAAGAAGGCTATTATAAATGAGCAGGGTAAGGAAAATACTCATGGGAGAGGAACATTGGAGAGGAGATTTCTGTATGTAGGTGATGTCTCTTAGCTGCATGGTGGGCCATCACTGAGTTAGAGAACTCTGAAAAATATTAGTGGTTTGGGGTTCTTATAACCACCAGGCTCTATCTCATTAATGGCCAATGAACACTAGCTCAGTCTCACAGTGCTATGAACAGAATTTTGTCCCCCCACCCCAAATTTATACATTGAAGCCCTAACCCCTAATTTAATGGTATTTAAAAATGAAACCTTTGGTAAGCAATGTTTAGATAAGGCATGAGATTGAGGACCTTCATGATGAGGTTACTACCCTTAAAAGAACAAATACCCTCTCTCTCAGCCATATGAAGACAAAAGAGAAAGTAGTCATCTTCATATAGGACAAAAGATGTCACCAGAAATTAAATTGGTGCATACTTTGATCTTGGACTTCTCAGGCCCCAGAACTGTGAAAAAATAAATTTGTTATTTAAGCCACCCAGTCCATGGTATTTTGCTATGGCAGCCTGAGCTGACTACAAAACACAGAGTATACTAAGCAAAAAAATCTCTAAATGGTTAAACACTTGTTTAAGTTGATTTTAAAGCTGACAGACTTGTGAGATGATGAGACTCATCCCACAGCAAAGAAATAAACAAATCAGGGGTCAATATACAGAGGCCATCTTTGGTTCATTCATATAACACTTAGAAAATTTAGCACAGTTTACCATATTATCTAGCAATCACTCTCCTAGGTATTTACCTGAGTTGAGAGGTGATGTTTACACAGAAATCTGCATAGGAATATTTATAGCAGTGTTATTAATAATGTTCAAAAACTGTTATCCTCCAAGATGTCCTTCAATATTTGAATGGATAAACTCTGCTGCATACATACAATGAAATCTGTCAACAAGTCATAAAAGACATGGGAAACAACCCTGGCTAGATAGCTCAATTGGTTAGAGTGTCATTTGGAATCACACGGGTTGCCGGTTCCATCACTGGTCAGGAAGCATACAGAAGCAGCTGAATGTTACTATTGTTCTTTCTTCTTTCCTCTCTCACTAAAATCAAAAATAAAAGATTTTTAAAAAGACATGGAAAACATCAAATAAAGATTGATAGTTAAAAGAATCCAGTATGAAAAGGCTACATACTGTATGATACAAATTATGTTGTATTTCAGAAAAGGCAGAAGTATTGAGATATTAAATATTCCTGAGTTCATACTGCTATAAGTCAATGGTTGAGTAAATAAACAAAGAGGTGAAAAGAGACAAATTAGTGCAGAAATATTCAAAATAATTTATCTAGCTATTCCATCATACAAGAAAGTACAATTCACCTCTCCATAAGTGTGAACTGCATAGTGACTTTCTTCCAAAGAGTAAGCATAGTAATGATAGGAGAGAAAGATAACTTTATATCAGAGAAATTTGACAAACACATATCAGTCAGATGACCAAGATAAACATCATAAGTCAACAGTTTTGATCAATAGACTGAGCAAGGTCAGCAGTCATAAATTACACTGATATTATGATGTGATGAAAATAATAGTTGCTTCTGTATAATTATTAAAAATCCATAGCCTCAATTGAATCATTATAAAAACAGAAGGTAAATTATAATATATGACATTCTACAATATATGTGTTCAGTGCTTCCTAAAACTGTCAAGACCATAAAAATAAAGTCTGAGTAAGTGTCATTGCCAGAGAAGCCAAAGAAAACATGACAACTCAATATTCTTAGGAATCTCGGATGGGATTTTGGAAAGAAAAAGAGATTAAATCCGAATAAACTGTAAAGTATAGATTGATAATAATATTGTAATATAAGTTCATTAATTTTAAAAATGTACCATACTAATCTAAGGTGTTGCTATTAGGGTAAATTGTGTGTGAGGGGGAGGATATAATGGGAACCATATGTACTATATGTTCAATATTTCTGTAAATTTAAAATTATTCTAAAATACTATTGATAATAAAAACTAATCAAATTAAAAACTTTTAATACAATTGATGCTTTATTTCTGCTTTAACTTTGTTATAACTGTCTGGCAGGTCCTAAGAAGAAGAAACAAATTAATGGTTGTGGAGAAGTTGTTCTCCATGAGGTAAGCCTAAATTAATTACTTTCTGTTTAAGATATTTTGTTGCAGATATTTTGTTTCACTGCTTTAAAAGTGTTTTAAGAACAAGATATTCACTTTTAGTCAAGAAAGTGGAGTAGGAGCCTGTGCTCACCTCCTCCTGTGACCTCATCAAAATTATAGTTTAACTATAGAAGAATCATCATTGACAACTGACAGAAATAGTATAGCTAAACAGAACTCTTACAACTAAGGAAATACAGAAAAAGCATCTTTGAAACTGGAAGGAGCAGCAGAGGTGTGGAACAATGGGTCCCACACCCATATGTGGTGGTTAAAAATAGGGGGAAATAACTCAGCTGTGGAGGTATCTCATTAGGAGCAAGGGGTCCCAGACGAACACCAGGCTCCCCAACCCAGGGTTCTAGTGCCAGAAAGAGAAGTCTTCACAACTTCCGCCTGTGAAAAATAATGGAGATTGTGACTAGTGAGACAGAGGACTGCTAGAGTCACAGACATTATTCTTAAAGCTTCCCACCCCCTACCACAAACTTGTTCACTGATGGAATCACAGTTTTGTACTTCAGTGTTGGGGTAGCAGTTCAAAAAGCATCAGGGACATCCAAGGAGGAACTGACTTGTTGCAATACTTATACCAGACAAAAGAGACTTTAAAACAAAAGCTATAACAAGAGATAAAGAAGAACCCAGCATTTCCAGTTCTGCATATTTATCCAAAGAAACCCAAAACAGTAAATCAAAAAGATATATGCATCTCAATGTTAATTTCAGCATTATTTATAATAGCCAAGATATGAAAGCAACCTAAGTGTCTATTAATAAATTATTAAATAAAGAACAGGTGGTATATATGTATAATAGAATACAAATCATCAATAAGAAAGAATAAAATCTTTCCTTTTGCAATAACACAGATGGACCTAGAGGATATTATGCTAAGTGAAATATGTCAAACAAAAAAGGACAAATACTGTATTATTTAACTTGTATGTGGAATTAAATAAAAAACAACTCATATATACATAGAACATTTTGATGGTTGCCAGATGGAAGGGGGGATTACAGCAATGGTTAAAAAAGGGTAAGAAATTAAGATGTGCAAATTGCAAATTATTAAAGCAATAACAAGGAAGTAAAGTATGACTTAAGGGTTATAGACAATAATATTGTAATAACTATGTATGGTTCCAGGTAGGTAGTAGACTTACCAGGTGAACATTTTACTAAACATAAATGTCTAATTATTATATTGTACACCTGAAAGTAATAAAATATTGTATGTGGATTGTAATTTAAAAATACATTTTTTTAAAAAAACACATGAAATCATTGAGTGAAGAATATATCATTCTAGAATGAAAAATAAATATAGAGTTGACCCTTAAGCAACATAGGTTTGAACTAAGCTAGTCCACTTATATGCAAATTATTTTCAATGAATATTAATAACTATATTTCTAACAAATAAATGTAACATCTCCATTAATATAAAGAAGATAAATCTTTAACAAACTTCACTGTCATTAACTTTATTGTCAGATGTGAAAATAATATAAAAATATAGGGTACATGATTCTTATTATCAGAAACATATACAAATAATTAAAATACTAAATTTCTTAGAAGACAATAGCCCATTTTCCAGCAAATGTGTGTGTGCCCTCATACACACACACACACACACACACACACACACACACACACATTAGAATAGAATGTAGAAGTGATTAAATGATTAAATAAGAAAAAGTGATCATGGAAGAAAGCATAAAAGTCAAATTGTGGAAGTTATAAATCATCCAAGCAGCCATCAATTCCTTCATTGTCTTCACTGGCTTCTATATACCAAAATCATATGGAACCTGGAGCTATTGTGGTGATTGAGACAGAGAATGACTATGCTCCAGGGATATTTAGGTAATACAAATGCCATGAAGAAAATAAAGCAAGGTAATTATATAGTTATGTATTTTAGATAAGGTGATCAAGATAAAAATTCTAAAATGTTTATATATTAAGAAAGAATATCCATGATTAGATAAAATTATTCCTGTAAAAATTTTGTGGAAGAGCATTCTAAATAAAAGAAACAGAAAGTGTAAAATTTACAAAATTTACATGGCTTAATATTTCGAGGAGTAATAAAACTTATGTGATAGAGCATTGTGAGATACATGTTAGAGGAGAGTTGGAGTTGAAAAGCTTTGTGAGGTATTCATTATTCATGTTGGGCTTTGTGCACCCTGGGAAGTTTTTGGATTGTATTCTTAACGAGAAAGGAAGTAATCAGGATTAATAGCTAATAAATGAGAAGATCTGACTTAAATAAATTGACTGCCATATGGGTTATAGATGTACTGAAGCAAGAGTTATTCAAGGTGATAGTGGTAAATGACATATAGTAGAATTGGCATAACAATTGGTCAAATCTGGGTATATTTTTGAAGGGAGAGTCAGATTATCTGCTCAGAAATTAGATATGGCAGTGCAAAAAAGATGACTACAATTTCTTTTGACATGAGCAATTAAATAAACAAACTTGGCACCTACTGAGCTGGGGAGAACAGGAGAAAGTGTATGTTTTTGTAGAAATAGCTTTTAAGTGTTATGTTTTAAATATTTGTTACTTTAGATATAATGAAGATGTCAAGTAGGTAATTTGTGTTTGAGTTTGAAACTCAGGTGAGATGCTAGGCCTGAAATTATAAATATGGGGATACAATCAAGTAATAGATTGTGCTTAAAGACATGGGAATGTGTAAATTAACCTACCATAAGATTACAGAAAGAAAAAGAAAAGGACTGTTCTACAGTAGGTTTTACTAAAATTTAGCATTAATAAGAAAAGTTACCGTGGATGAGAGAGAAATAGCCACTGAAATAGAGGGGGAAATGTAAGGTATTATGTAATGTCTAATTAGGAAGGAAAAGATCAAAATGGTCCAGAAGTTGAGTCATAAAACCATCTCTTACCTTTGCCAAGATAATCTTCAGTAGGGTGAAAGGAACAATAATGGCAATAATACTTATTAAAGGCATTATAATCTAGGCATCAATCTAAGTACTCCATTTGTATTATATCACTTCTTACAAAACTATTTTCCTGATTTTACAGAAAAGAAAAATGGGGCAAGGAGGGATTAAGTTAAATTAATCTATCTTCAGATTAATTACACAATTAGAGAGATAGTTGAGATAAAATCTAGAGAAGTCTGATTTTGTGTTCATGCTCTTAACCACTGTAAGAAATTTAATGATGAAGGCTTTGCTCATGCCCTTTAAGAAAAAAGAAGCAGACAGGCCTGCCAGTTATCTTTATTTGTTTGTTCAACCTATTTCCAGAGACCCCAGGTAATCAATAAGATAGAAAAAAATAATTAAAAGACATGAAGATTGAAAAGCAAGGTCAGTTTTTATTATATCTACATATGGAGTTATCAATGAAGTAAGAACACAAGAATCAGCAAACAATTAGAACTAAAAAAAAAAGAGAGAGTTTGGAAAGTTGTCCTGATATATGCTAAATATAAAAAATAATAGCCTTTTAACTGGAGAGTTATAATACAGATGATACTTGCTTTGGTATCCTGTTCTTACAATTTTCTTTAAATTTAATTCTGATTTTTAAAAATCTAGTGAGCAGTTATTAAGCACTGGTTTTTATGTACATTGATAGCCTCAAGGGACAAGGTGATCTATAGGACACAGTAGGAACCACAAGGAGCTCAGCATTTAGTAGAGTTTCAGGAAAATGAGTTGATAAATAACCACTGCAAAGTATTAAACACTAGAACAGACACATGAACAAATTATTATGCAAAAGGGGACAAAGAAGTATTTAATTTTTTCAGGCTATCATGAGGCATTTGTGATTCCTGAGGTCTTTATTGAGGACACTGAAGCAGACCATTGCAAGATAAAAAGAATTTCATTAACTGACAGCAGGGAGGACATTCTCAGGGGCCAGGAAGGCAGAGAGAGTCGTAGAACTGCCTGACAAATGCCATCATGTAGTTCAAGGGAAGACCAGCAGCCTCTTATGGAGAAGGCAGGCATTTGAAAATGACAGTGATGGACAGTGTCAACACAGAACCCAAAAATTAAAGGACACTATATGTCATATTTGTAGTTTGGGTTTTCTCTCATAGAAAATGTAAGCAGAGGTTATTGTTTTATATATATATATATATATATATATATATATATATATATATATATATATATATATATATGAATGAGAGAGATGAAAAGAGACAAAGAAAGGAAACCCAAGCAGGTCAAAAGAAGTACAATTGACTTTAATTTTCAAAACTCTCTCATTTTGTTTCCCTTCTGAAGATCTGTGTTCTTCATTCTGATTAAAATGTTTCTGGTCTCTGAGGATTGATTGTTTCTGTGTAATTGTTTCCAGCTATAAACAACTCCCTTCTTGATATAAAGATTCTTTAGTGTCTATCTATACAGTTTGAAATTGATTGCTTACTAATTTACTAATATATTGTCTTTTCAATGTAGTAGCTCATTATAGGTAAGATTATTTCCATCTTTCAAATATTGTTGATTACATTAAAGGATAATTAAGATGAATATGTAAATACTAATGAATTATGAATGTAGTCTCTAGTCTAGCCTTTTCTCTTATACTACAGACTCATATATTTAACTACTTTCTGAAGATTTCCACTTGATGTTTAATAAGTACCTGAATCTTCACATGTCGAGATTGAGCATTTGATATTCCCTTCCAACCCAATAGTCTTAGCTATTTCACTAAGCTGCAACTCTATTCTTCCAATTACTGAGATCACAAAATTTGTAGCTTTTGTTGGCTATACTTTTTCTAACATTTCACATACAATCCAGTGTTCACTCACAACATGGGTAAAATCTGAAACTGGTCCCTATATATGGAGGTCAAGGAGGAACCAAAGAAAGGCAGCTCACTCCAGATTGATAGGTGGAAGTCTTTATAAACAAGGGAACTTAATATAAAACTTGCCTTGGAAGAGTAGATCTCTGTGCCTCTCCACCAGAATCTTAAAGGGTTATATAGAGGCCTTGATGGGGTTCAGTCACATAAACTGTCCAGATGGTTCCAACAACAAATTGCTTTTTAAATATTTTTTTTAATTCTTTTTATTTATTCATTTCAGAGAGGAGACACAGAGTGAGAGAGGGAGAAAGAAAGAGAGAAAGGGGGGAGGAGCTGGAAGCATCAACTCCCATATGTGCCTTGACCAGACCAGTGCAGAGTTCCAAACTGGCGACCTCAGTGTTCCCAGGTCGACGCTTTATCCACTGCGCCACCACAGGTCAGGCCAACAAATTGCTTTTTAAAGGTTGTGTCCCTCAAGTGGCTCCAGCTATGGGAGTTGTAAGGCAATGTCCCCTGCCGAGAAAGAAGGGGGACGGAGCCACAAAGTGTGGAATAAGAAGAGGCTTCATAAGTACTGCACATCCTGCTCCACAATGTATGCTATCCCTGGGGTCAGAGGCTAGGGGAGTCGCAATAATTAAACTGCGTGAGAGGTATTTAACGGGGTCCTCTAGGGTGGGTGAGCAGTTATGACGTGGTGAAATCTCACTGGCTGAGGGACAGTCGCTCTTTCCCAAGGACCTCTGGGAAGCTTCTTTTTGGCGCACTTAGTTGTGAGCAGCCCTAGCCAAAGGTCCTGGGTCTGAGTTCCTCACGTGACTGTCCCTATTGTCCACCGATGTTACATTCTGACCTTTTTTGTTAAATAGAATAGGGGCGCCATTTATTTATCTGGCTATTTCCTGCTGGTTAAGGACATTGTGGGGAGGGGAGGTCGTAAGGTGGTGACTTTGAGGGGAGTCAGGAGGGACATCTGTTTGGCCATGAGTTGAGAAACTTTGCAGATGCGGTTCTGTAGAATTTAAAAAGGAGAAGCAAATATGAGTTATATGCTAATAATTAGAAGAAGATTTAGGATAGGGGAAGCCTAGGTAATAATGGGTGGCTGCCATCAGGAGTTAAGCAGGTTGTAGGAGGAGAGATTCTTGCTTAGTTTTCTTGCAGATGGTTGAGGAGATTGATGCTTCTTTCATCAAGCCAGTCTTACTGAATAACATTGCTCCCTGCTGCAGCGCACTCTGGTGGCAGGTTCCTGGTAGGAGGGACAGGAGCAACAGGAAGGTCTGCAGGGCCCAACCTTTTGGTGAGCCGCAGAGGAGTAGGGCCCAGTGGTTCTGACTACCAGCAATCCTTCATGGGAGCAAGCTTGAGGTGAGAGACATGGGTAGAAATGAAGGTAGTATTGATTATGGGGGAGCCCTTGGTAGTGAAGAATGGCAGGAGTAAGTGGGAAGATGCTGTCAGGTGGATAGTGGCTCCGAGACTATGAAGAATGTCTCGACCCAGAAGGGGTACAGGGCATGCTGGCATAACTAAGAAAGAGTGCAAAAAAGGTGATTCTGTTCAAACTGCATGTCACAGGTGGTGTATGAAGGGGAAGAGAAGGAGTTCCATCCATTCCCATAACTGAGACCTATGAGGAAATTAGAGGTCTAGAGTGTGGTGACAAAACACAGAAGGCAGCTCCCGTGTCCACAAGAAATGAGATGGACTTACCCAATAGTTGCAGCATACCCTGGGTTCTCCAAGTCCAGGCTGTGTACTAGGAATTTGAGCGATGCGCCCACCTGGCTGGATTGGCCTCCCATTCAGGTGGCTTGTCCTCCATATAGAGACGTTGAGGATGAGCCTGCTTCCCAAAGAGGCAATTGCTCTGCCAGTGACCGGGTTGCTTGCAGTTAGGGCAGGGCTCAGTGGGAAGCCGCAGGCAGGGACACTGTCGGGCACAGTGGTCCTGCTTGCCACACTTAAAGCAAGTTGCTGGTGGGTCCAGACTTGGGCTGAGCACTTCCTGTGCCTTTCCCCTGTTGCTTGCTGGCCTCAGGGTTTCCACAAGAGCCTGGGTTTGGAGCATTACCTTCTGCTGCATGCAGGCCTGGCAAACAGCCTTGGCCTATTCCTACTGGCCTTGACCATTGAAAACTTTAAATGCCATGTTCACAGGTCCTGGATAGAATTTCGGGGTTTAGAATAAGAGGAGGAGGAGGGCTCCTAGGGAGCCTTGGACCCAAATACAGCTGAGAATGCTGGAGCCAGCAGCAGGACAGGGTCAGAACTTCCTGTAAGCAGATTGGGGTTGGGCATCCTGCAAACCAGTGTAAGAGCCAATGATAGGCAGAGAATGTCCTGACAGAGAAGGGGTTTAACAATGCAGTGGAGAAGGGAGGGACCCCTGGCCAGCAGGGGAAGAGAAAGAGAGACTGTTATTTGCAGGTGAATGAGAAACAGGACTTAGCAAAGTGAGGGGAGGCTCACTGAAGGGAAGAGATTGGAGCGAAAGAGGTCCCAAGAGAGGGGCATCCCAGGAGGGCAGGCAGGAGAGAGAGAAACTTGGGAGTCTTCAGAGAAGGAAAGATTAGAAGCGTAGGTTTTCTCTGGCAAGAAATGGCCTGTGTGGTGCAACAGGCAGCACAGAGATTAAGGACAGGCATGTGGATAATTAGAGACCCTAAATGTAAAGGGATCTCCAATGAGCTCCCAGCTTTTTTGGCGATAGTTAAATTGGTGAGGGTGTTAAAACTGAAAGTCCCTTTAGGAGGCTGCCTGGTCCGATTATCCAGTGAGTTCTGTGGCCTGGCCACAGCGAAGAAGAAGAACAGTTTCCTTTTCTTTAGGGACGAAGAGATTTCAGATAAGGCAACTCCCAGAGTGTTTCTGGATTCCTGTGACCCCAAGGCAGCCCTCGGTACTTGGAGTGGTCAGAGATGAGAATTGGCATCCCAAAACTAAAGCTCTGGCCACAGATGGATAGGGAAAGTGAATGTGCTTGGATGTCTCCAGGGCACACACGCATTTGGACAGAAAAGGCTTCCCTGACGTAGCTACGGTTTCGGACAGGGAGTCTCTGTGGAAAGAACTGAGGGAAGTTTGGAGGCATGGGCCTTACCACACCATTTGCCAAAATGGGTGGATGGTTGGAGGTCCTGAGATTCTGCTTCTTTCTCAGAGGGGAAGGAGAGAGAAGAACGGTCCCTTGTGAACTTCTAACTGCTTCTCGGGTTTTGGCACCAAAAGGTAAGGTATTTTTCTCCAGAAAGAAGGAAGGAAGGGGGGGGGCAAAAGCCACAAAGTGTGGAATAATAAAAGGCTTTATTAAGTACTGCACATCCTGCCTGACTATGACCCCTATCCCCGGGGTCAGAGGCTAGGGGAGTTGCAAAAATTAAACCATGTGAGAGGTATTTAAAGGGATCCTCTAAGGTGGGCGAGCAATTATGACATGGTGAAATCTCACTGGCTAATGGACAGTTGCTCTTCTCCCAATGATTCCTGGGAAGCTTCTTTTTGGCGCACCTAGTTGTGGGGGCGGCCCCAGTTAAAATTCCCGGGTCTGAGTTCCTCACGGGACTGTCCCCTTTGTCCACCGATGTTACAGGAGTGGTGGGCAGAGTATACATTCTAAGGACAAGGTAGAGGGTAAGGAGCTTTTGGTTGTCCAGGTCCAATTTGCTGGTCAACCAATTGTCATGTCCTTTTGATAACCTCCCCTAACATCCATTGACAAATTCTACTAATTTCACTATCAACATTTATTCAGAATCTGTTTATTTCTCCCTGTCTCCACTATTACCTTCATAGTTACATGTCCAGTCTAAGCTATATCACTCACACCTCAATTGCTGTAATAGTCCCCTAAATGTTTTTCCTGCTTCTTATTTGCATGTATTCAGTATATTCTCAACAGTTGTTAGAATGCCACTATTACACATATACAATGGAATACTACTCAACCATAAGATGAAATACTGCCATTTAACAATGTAAATGATTCCTGAGAATATCATGCTAAATGAAGTAAGTTAGACAGAAAAAGAAACACCATATGATTTCACTCACATGTGGGATATAAAAATAAAGCAACAAATGAAAAAACAAACAAACAAAAAGTCATAGTCACAGTAAGTATTATGGTGGTTAACAGAGAGAAGGGCTGTGAGGAGGAAGTAAAGGGAAAAGGTGGTCAAATATATGGTTACATATTTGACTTTCAGTGGTGGGCACACAATGCAGTATACAGATGATGTATCATAGAATAATGTACTTGAAACCTGTATAACCATTGCCACCCCAATAAATTTTATTTAAATTTAATAAAATGTAAGATGAATCCTGTTGCTTTTCTGTTGATTTAAATGTCCTCTCATCTAAATCAGAATAAAAATTAATGACTTACAAAGCCTTACATGTGCTAATCCATTTGTGCTCATTTCTGACTTTCCTTTCTTTTCACTTTGAAGGGGTTCCTATGGGCTGCTGGGAAACTTTAATGAAGAGGAGGGAAATGAACAGATTGTCATTTAAAACTGATGAAATTTCATTTTCCAAGTTGAAGAACAGATTTGAACAAGGGTTTTTTATTCCCCGTTTTATTCTTAATGCTTTGTCTCTACCAAAAGTGTTCTAGCCCCTATCCTGGGTTGTGTGGGTCTCATTTTTTTTTTTATTCTAGTTCAAGGTATATAGTCTTATTAGCTCGATTCCACCTGGTCTTGTTTTTAATTTGTAACAGGTAGCCATACACCTCATACATGGCATCATGAGGATATTCTCTTGATAATTTCCAGGGATGTCCTGATTGACTTTCATTAAAGAGTAGGATGGTGTCCAGGGCCGAATATTTGTCTGTCTGTCTTCTGGAGACAACAATATGATTTAATTTTTTATCTGCCTTCTTTTTTATTATGAAGAAGAAGCAGAGAACAATTTCAGCTTGTTTATGCTTGAGTAACATTGTGAAATGTGTAAAGTTCAATGCCGGGAGTCTGAAAATTTGCACTATGTTCTTCCATCTGTCTCTTCATGGCTGGCTGGCCGTCTTCTCACTCTGAGCCTGTTACCTCTCTGGTAAAGTAGAATGAAAATACCTGCTTGCCCAAGGTGGGGCTTTCATTAATGAATATATGAGGTTCTTTAAAAATCAAGGTTTTAATCATAGTCATGATCATGGGCACATGAAATTTATCAGTTTCCAAAAGAGAGCAAAATACTAATAACAGGTAGAGGAAAAAATCCAAATGAAATGCCTTGAATGGTGGTATAAATGCAATTTATTAAATATTTATTTCCTATCCAGCACTACAAAGGAACTGAAGTGAAACATGAACAAAATAAACAATGTCCCTAACCTCTCTGAGGTTACTGAATAAAGAAAGGGTGGTGTACTAGGTGTTGTGACTAATTAGAATGCCTCGTGCTGTGCCAACCTCTTTATGCTCAATTGTTGAGAGGACACTAGATATCTGAAATAGCAACCTTTGTGCCTTTCTAACTCTTCAGCAATCTCTTTCCATGGGAAGACTGTAGGTTCTGGGCAGCTTTTGCTGTATTTGACAGAAGTGTGAAGAACTCTGTGATGCTAGACCAGGCATGTTTGTCTCCCACCCAGCCTAAAATATGTTGCAGATAGTCTCAGATTTTTCAAACCTTCCTTAATGTACTAGCCCCATACTCACTGAGATTCCACACCAAGCCTGAGTATGCAAAGGGCCAGAAAGCACCTTGAGTTTCTGATTTCCTGCCAATCCCTCCCAGACTTTTAAGCAAATTTTAAACAAATGAAAATCACTGGTCTAACTGGTGCCTGCTCTCACTAACTGGCACTTCCCCCAAGGAACAAAATGCCTTCTTTTTCTTTAGTGCACAACTATGCTTTTTGTATATAACATAGTGACTATCATCATTAGTAGGTAAAATTCTAAAATTCTCTTCCTTCCCACATTCCTGTCCCCTGGTTATTCAATTAATCAGTAATCTAGATACTTTGGTAAAGGGGCCTGGCTGGTGGAATTAAGGTTGTTAATCAGCTGATCTTTAAATAGTGAAATTATTCTGGTTTATCTGGGGGGAGGTCCCAATGCAGTTACATGAGCTCTTAAAAGTAGAATAGTAAGGCCCAAGGGTAAGTTGGAAAGATATGACAATGTATAGGAGGAGAGGTTTGTAGTCTACGATAGACTAGACTTGCTGTTATTGAAAGGCAGTTACATGGATATTACTGGGAGGAATATGGGCTACCTAGGAGCAAAGATTTCTTGCTGATAGCCAGCAAAGAAATGATGGTTTCTGCCCTACAAACACACTACACTGACTTCTGCCTGAATAAGTTAGAATTGAATTATATCCGGAGCCTTCAGTAAAGAATGTAGCCTTGCTAACATCTTGCTTTTAGTCCTGTGAGATCCAAGACAAATCAAACTTCTAAAAACTGTAGATAATAAATTTGTGTTGCTCTGGCCTATTGGCTCAGTGAATAGAGTGTCAGCCCCATGTGTGGATGTCCCTGGTTTGATCCTTGGTTAGGGTACACATGAGAGGCAACCATCTGCTTTTCTTCCCCTCCCTTTCCTCTTTCTCTTTCTCTTCCTCTCTCACAGCCAATGGTTCAATTGGTCTAAGTGCCGGCCTCAGACACTGCGGATGACTCTGTTGATTGGAGCTCCAAAAGGGGTTGCTGGGTAGATCACAGTTGAGGCACATGTGGAAATCTGCCTCACTATCTCCCCTCCTCTCACTTAAAAAGAATTGTATTGTTTAAAGCTGCTAAATTTGTAACAAATCATTGTGTTAATAGTAGAAAACAATGCAGTCATATCTTTCTTCTACTTACTGAAAGGTGAATTTACCTTTGTGCCCCTTAAGGAAAATTATAGAAGTAATGCAGGAAGCTGAATCAGCAAAAGGAGAAAACAAATTGTTGGAAATGGAAAATTAGTCCCTTTACATTTTCAAATTAATATCCATTGATGTCCTATAATTAAATAATGAAGCCTTTGATATATCTTACATACAAAGTAAGTTCTAAAATACATGTGTTCTTCTTTTTTAAGATTTTTGTGGCTATTTGGGGTTGTCTTTTGTGGCTCCACATAAGTTTTTAAAATATTGGTTCTCGTTCTGAGAAATTAAATTAAAATGTTAATTGTTACTGCCTATTTGTCAGGTAAAATAAAAAGCTTTACCCTTTTGAACCTCCACCAAAAACCAAACAAATAAATAAGCAAATAAATAAAATGTGTGTAAGAGAAATTTAAATGAACAATTATTTACATAAATTTATATGCTTTATGTGAATATATAAAATATTAATAAAATTTTATTTATTCAATTCAAGATTTTCTCATTTGAACCTCATTTGAACTCCATGAATTAAGTACCCCTATGTATATATTATATATAAAGAAACCAAGGCTTGGAAATTTTCAATGATCTTCCTAATGTCAATGAAATGAAAATTTAACTGTAAAATGGAACGAACTCTAGGGAAATGAAATGTCTAAAATTTGTGAACCGGAAAAAAGTAGCCTGACCAAAATTCAGGCTTGCAGAAAAAGCCAGACGATATCTTGGCTGAGTATAGGAATACCAACAGACTTGCCTGCATTTTACTATCTTTCATAATACAAATACATACAATTTTTATTGATTAAGGGAACATCTGATTTACTATGTTAGAATTAAGTTATTTTGTTATTTCAAAGTGAGATGACTTCTTGGCCAAGGGCCAAAGTGACAAAAAACTGTGAAGTAAACCACCATGGTAAGCACTCAGTAAATATTAAGTACTGTATAATTATACTCCACAGACACTACTTAAATGGCTCATCTAAGGAACATTTAAACTTAAAAAACTTCTTGTAATAATTTTAATAGTTTGGGGCAAGGAATGGAGACAGCAGAAATAGATTAAGGTAGATCTCCTGTGTAGGATGATTCCTGTACTACTCTTTATATAATCACTTATTTTTTTCCTAAGGATCCAGCATTCGAGTAAACATCACAGAGAAGTAAATGAAATTTAATTAGTATTAGGGGGGAAAATCAGCAGCATCTCACACAATGTAGAAAAAATACCACCAATGTAGAGTTGTCATTTTTAGCCCTCTGCATCTGCCCTGCTAGAGGAATAAATGCAAGAAAAGCTTCAGAAATAAGAGGTTTCCACCCGATCCACGCTGTAGAAAGAATTTTGACTCTAGACTAAAGTTGGGAAGGAGAACTTTGAACCAAATGTGTGTTTGATGACATTTAGAGTGATTGAAATTCATGGACTCAAATGAGAAGCAATTACAGCAATCAACTATACAGGGGGGAGGGAAATTTCAAAGTCTGTGGCAAGTATGTAATAGATAAAAGAGAAATATTTTATACTTATGTTTTCATGATTTTTAATTCATTGGTTAAATTTATATCTTATTACATTGATTATATATGAGCTATATGTGTGTGTCTATATATATGCATTTTTTAATTATAATTAAATTTATTAAAGTGACACTGATTAACAAAATTATACAGGTTTCAAGTACACAATTCTACAACACATCTTCTTACTCTGTACTGTGTGTTCATCCCTCCCAAGTCAAGCCTTTGTCCATCACCATTTATCCTCTTATATACTCTTCCATCTTCCCTGCCCCTACCAGCAATCACTGCATTGATTTCCATGAGGCAGGTTGAGGGATTGAGCAAAATAGAACAACAACAAAAAAAAGAGTGTGTGTGAGAGAGAGATAATTCATGGATATATGCACTTTTTTAGTCTTAGGAGTATTTTACTGAAATTGTCACCAGAAAATTTAAAAATTTGTTGAAATGCTCTTCAAATGAACCAATAAAATTATCTTTTTTTGCAGTATAATTATACTTAATTTATCTAGAAGTTACTATGAGTACAGAACACTATTCTAAATTTATTTCATGAATTTTACATGTATAATATTATTTAAATGATCAAAACCATCTCAAAAAATCTGGCCAGATGAGGAAACTGAGACACAGTGACTTTAAATACCTTGAACATTTCAGGATTATAAAGGATTTGAACACTTGAAGTTCAATACTGTAGTATTTGTGCCAGTCTGTTCATGGAAATAGCATGAAAGGTCCAGATCAGAAATTCAAAGCTCACTTGAAATTGTTGACCAAAACCAGAAGGACCAATAATAATAACACAGCTAATGAAAGAGTCAACCTACTTCCTCAAACATAATACTTATTTTTAAAATTCCTTGACTTAATTTCACTAGCTTGATACCTGCTAAATAGATTAACATCACCCATCTTTATGTCTTTTGTCCATCCTGAAAAAAATCCATTCTCAAATATTTCTCTAAGCGAGGTCTCTCCTTCTTTCTCTCTTTTACTGTTCTAGAATTTATGTTAGGGACTTGTATTTGATACTTCATGACTCAATTGCTTTTATTTTACAGTCTCTTTGTAATTACATTGCCTTCTATAAATTATAGTGAAATAATAGATAGAGATTTATTGAGTACCTACTTGGCACCAGGTACTATATTTAAAATTTTACACATTTGTCTTCACAACAGCATCAAGATGCAAAAAAACTATTAATTCTCATTTCACAAATTAAGAATATAATGATAATAAGGAGTTTAAATATTCAAATCAAATCCTTTTGACCATAGGACCTGCAGTGCTAACTTCTGCATTTACTCCTGGTTTCAGATTATTCATTTACTCTTAGCAAAATTAAGCCCTCTGTTTAGCACTCTTACTGAAAGTTTTAAAAATTTAGTTTCAGTGATTGTATTTTTCAATTTCAAGACTTTATTTTTAATCTCCCTGCACATAAAAACTTTAATTTGGTTTTGAATACTAATTGCACCTCTATATTTAAGAATTTAACCTGACTTATTATAAAATATTGTACATATAATTTTGATCTTTATTTTCTTAGAAATAAACTTTCCAGTTTGTTGGGTCTTTCAAATATTGAAAATGTTCTGTAGGTTTTCCATCATATATCCTTTACTACAGACATAGTTTCTTGTCAGCCTTAATAATGGCACTTTATAAAATAAGAAGCAAGAATAATGCTATCACTTTGTTTCTAAGACTTTACCCAAGAAGGAAAAAGTATTAAACTTGCACCCACAAGTGACAGAGATCAAATATTTATTATTATTATTATTTTCTTTTTTACAGGGACAGAGAGAGAGAGTCAGAGAGAGGGATAGATAGAGACAGACAGACAGGAACGGAGAGAGGTGAGAAGCATCAATCATTTGTTTTTCATTGCCGTTGTGACACCTTAGCTGTTTATTGATTGCTCTCTCACATGTGCCTTGACCGCAGGCCTTCAGCAGACCCAGCAACCCCTTGCTGGAGCCATCGACCTTGGGTCCAAGGTGACGAGCTTTTGCTCAAGCCAGATGGGTCCGTGCTCAAGCTGGAGACCTCGGGGTCTTGAACCTGGGTCTTCTGCATCAAAGTCCAACGCTCTGTCCCCTGCGCCACCGCCTGGTCAGGCAAATATTTATTATTGTGAGAGCTTTTACTCTGACTATTTGAATAATCAAAATGGCACACAATAGCTTCACCCCAAGTTGGTGAGCAAAATTCAGCCAAGGTAATTAGTGAACACAAATTTTTTAATGGATTCTAGTGATCACATAGGCACCTTGGTCTCCTCATCTCACTTCACCACCATATATGCAGAGGGTCTTCCATCACTTCCAAGCTCCATGTGGGTTAAATTTTTGCTACCCTTGCTTTCTTTGTATTTATCTTTCTAATTCAGTACTAAGACTCCCTTCTTTCTTTTATTACTAAATACTATAGTTGATATTTTTCCAATAGTATCTGTAAACTAGAGTGGATAAAGTTATTTTGCTCTTATGGCAATCTAGACCCAGAATCTCATGTTCTACTGTAATAAGGTTGTACCAGGGTTTGTTGGCATGCAGTAGTGCCAAATATAGTATATATGTGCAGTATTGCCAATTATATATATTTATTTGTTTATTTAAAATTCTATTTTTGAAGAATTTTCACACATTCTTTCAAAAGAGTTTATGATACTTTTATTTTTTTTGTATTTTTATGAAATGAAAATTGGGGAGGCAGAGAGACAGACTCCTGCATCCACCCAACTGGGATTCACCCAGCAAACCCACTGGTGGGGCTAATGCTCTGCCCATCTGGGGAGTTGCTCTGTTGCAACCAGACCCATTCTAGTGGCATGAAGCCATCCTCAGTGCCTGGGTCAACTTTGCTCCAATGGTGCCTTGGCTGTGGGACAGAAAGAGAGAGTCAGAGAAGAAGGAAAGGAGAAAGGGTAGAGAAGCAAATAAGCACTTCTCCTGTGTGCCCTGGCTGGTGTGACACATTATTTATAATTTTTTTTGTGCAATTATTATCTGATTTGTGATTTGAAAGTTTTGAAAAATTCTATCAATTTGAAAAAAAAACAGAAGCCTATTGTCTACTGGTTTAACTGCAAGAATCAGACCAACAAAACATAAAAATATGTGAATAAAAAAAGAAGAACATTAAACAGAAATACAGACAAATAGAACTTCAAGAAAACAAAAAAAAAGAAATGGTCCTAATAATACTCTTTTCTCTTTAAACTATTTGTCTTTATTTTTAGAAACTTTTACAATTTATTTTTATAATTTCTGAAAAAGATACTCTTTAAAAGTACAATACTATAAGCACTAAGTAGTAAATTTTGTTCTTATCTCACATACTTATACATCGATATATAAGTATATATTAAGTATATAAACAATGTATATATTAAGTATAATTATATGTTATATAGAGCTAATATTTTGTAAATCATAAATATAAAAAATAAACATTTTTCAAAAAAGGCCTGCAAATGTTTACATTCCCCTCAAAATTAGTTTACTGTCTGAAAATATTACATAAAACATTCAGTTAAATAATACTGTTTTCTGATTTTCTTTATTGCCTTCTTTATGTAGTTTTAAATTGCTTATTTTTGGTTTTTATTTTTAGCAATACTACTTTAAATTTAATGAAAACAAAATCTCAAAGTAGATTATCTTTCAGTATCCTTTAAAGTTATACATTTGTTTTCATTGAAAACTAAAATAGCATTTAGTACTCTGAATAACAGCTATTTTAGTATTTAAATTATATATTTAAAATTATATAATATTTCAGTATGTAATATCATGCAATATTTTAAATTAAAAGACAAGTAAATTAAACTTTGATATTGGATACAAAGTCCTTTACTGGAATTTTTCTGATTACAAAATATGTCATATATATAATTTGACATAATGTCAAAGGAAATAGAAATTAAATTTTCCAAATATTTTGTCTTTGTATTATTCAAGTTTTAAAAAAATAAATCAAAATAAAATGAACTGTATCTTAAGCTAATTTCTCATTATATTTCCAATTACTCTCACTTTTATTTCTCCTTAGAAAACAAGACAGCACAACTTTTGCTAGACCGAAATGTGAATAATAACTATAAATCTGATTGTATACAAATTGAAATGATCAGTGAATGTACAGTTACTTAGTTTGCATTTAATTAATCATTTATTCTGACCTGTCTTATGCTTATTTCTTATTTATTACTATTTCATATTTTTTCTCTTCCATAAATATTTATTTATATTTACAACATTTTTATTAATCAAGCCTTTTTTCAGCAATCATAACGACAAACCTGCACTCTTGGGGAAAGGTTCACATGTTTTAAGACAACTCATTATTGTACTAATCATTTTAGAGCTTGCTACAACTATATGACACTAAGAAAAATGCTTACAAAAAGGATGCCTAAAAATATAAAGAAAAAAACAATTATTTAAGCTTCACTTTAGGAAACTAGAAAAAGTAGAACAAATTAAATCAAAAATAAAAAGAAATAAATAGAGCTGAATCAATGGAATTTAAAAAAGAAAATCAAGAAAGAAAATTTAAAAACCAAACACTGGTTCTTTGAAGAAAATAATAAAATCAATAATTCTCTAACCAGGCATTCAGTAAGAAACAAAAAAACCAGAATGCAAATTACTTATATCTGAAATTAAAAAAAGACATTATTATAGATACACTGACATAAAAAAGATAATCAAGGAATAAAATAAACAATTCTATTCCTACAAATTTGATAACCAAGATAAAATGGACCAATTCCTTGAAAGACAGAATCTTCCAATGTCACTCAAGAAGAAATAGACAATATTAATATCTATTAATAAAAATGATTCAGTAACTAATCATATTTCAAAAAAACACACACAGCCCAGATGCATTTGCTGGTGAATTCTTCCAAACAGTAAGGGAGATATTGTACCAATTCTTTAGTTTTTTTTAGAAAATAGACCCAAAGAGAATATTCTTTAACTCATTCTATCACTTACACTAATACCAAACCAGACAGAAGTAAACCTCATTAATTTTATCACAAGAAAACCAATATCTTGTTTGAATATAGATATAAAAATTCTCAACAAAATACCAAACCTAACCCAGCAATGTATAAAAAAATTACAGACCTTGATCAAGTGAGAATTATCATAGATATACAAGGTTGGTACAACATTAAAAAATCAATTAGTGTTGAGAGGGAAGATGGCGATGGAGTAGGTGGAAGTACCAACTTCCAACTCCCAGAACCAAAGTGGATTATAACCCAATTTTAAGAACCATCATCTGGATAAACCAACTTTGAACTAAACTAAGTGGACTCTTCAACCAAGGAACACTGCAGAAGCCACATTGAGACTGGTAGAAATAGTGAAAACGCGAAGAGGGCTGCCCACCTCCCCGTAGCAAACGGCAGCCCATAGAAACCCGCATGGAGGGAGGAGAGTTTGGCGGAGAGGGAGGGACCTGGGTCCCAGGAACCAAGCCCCAGCCTGCAGTCCCAAAGCCTAGAAGAGGCGTTTGGACAGTATTGAGCTGTGAAGCAAGTGAGGATACTGTTTGTGAAAAAGAGATAGTTTTCTCAGACCCAAAAATCTTTTTAAAGGGATAGCGCAGAAAACCTCTCTCACAACTACGCACCTGGGGGTCCGGGGAACTGGGACAGAGGAGAGGAACAGAGCGGCAGGAACAAAGAGTGGACTGAAGGCACGGAGACACTCTGAGGAACAGCCACCCCGACCCCTGGGCTAAGTCACTTTCCTAATCGAAAACGAATATTTGCCCTGGAACTAGCAATACCAGCAAAGGAGACAGGACACTAGCCAAACAAGCTCTCCTGCGGCAATTAGAGCAGAGCTGCTTAGAGGGAGGGAGCTCCCAGGCCTACAGTGTGGAGACTTAGGGCACTTCTATCTCCCTGAGGGTTGCTGAAGGGTGTGGTTGCGGCAGGACGCTGAAACGCGGTCCTGTCGGCGTGGGCAGAGGCACAACCAGTGTGAGCTCTGTCTAGCCCAGCAGGGGTGGAGGGGACGCGCAAAAGCAGTCCTTTAGCTGCGGGCCCACCTGCAATCTCACCTGCAGGGAGAAAAACGGGCAGAGATCTGCTCTGCGACCCTGTACAAGCTGGCCCTGACTGTGGGAATGGGGCTAAGACCAGGGACGGGGTGAGGGGCTCATGGCTGAGCTCACACTGCCAACCCCGCCCAATGGAGAAACCGCGTTGTGCAATTCTGTGTGCGCGAGCGAGGGGCTCCAACGCGGGGGCAAGGGAGACACCGAGACCAGCGAAATTTTGTGGCTGAGCTCACGCTGATAGCCTGGCATGGCCGGAGAAACCATGGATTACCATCCTACATAACTCCGAACGTGGGGGTAGGGTAGGATACAGAACGATCGGAAGCTAGCAGCTGAGCTCATGCCAGCAAACACACCTGGCCCAATAAACTGCGGTTTTCGACCCTGCGCATAAGGGCCCTAGCCTCGAGGGCGGGGCTAAATTCTGGACGGGCAAAGGCTCACAGCTGAGAGCATGTCAGAAGCCCCGCCAAACCCACGAAACTGTGGCGAGCAGGCTCTGACTGCGGGGGCTGGGCGTAAGACTTCCGGAAACAGGCTGAGTCCGCAGCTGAGCAAAGGTGCTCACCTCTGCCCTGCATGCTGAGGCTAGTGAATTGAGTGGCAGCCCCTCCCGCATAGGAGAGGCGGAAATCACAGCAACAGCTGCAGTGAGCCGGCTCTGGCAGCGGCAGAGGGGGTGGCAGGCCTGCAGACAGAACACACCTAGAGAACACAAAGGCAACACCTACTGGACTCCAGTGGCCACAACTTGCTTATACACAGATAAAATGGGCAGGCAGAGTAATGCAAACCAAATGAATCAAGAGAAATTCGCAGAGAAGGACCTGAATGAACCAGATATAACCAAACTACCAGAAGCAGAATTTAGAATAATGATAGTTAGGATGTTCAAAGAAATTAGAGCAACAATGGATAGTCACTATGAGCACCTAAATAAAGAGATAACAAGTATAAAAAACAAAATTGAAATAATAAAAAAGAATCAGACAGAAATAACAAATACAGTATCAGAACTGAAGACCACAATGGAAGGAATTAAAAGCAGGATGAATGACACTGAGAATCGAATCAGCGAGTTAGAGGACACAATAAACAAAGGCACAGAACCAGAGAAGAAAAAGGAAAAGTGACTCAAAAAATGTGAGGAAACTCTAGGGAGCTCTGTGACAACATGAAGAGAAACAACTTTCGCATCATAGGGGTGCCTGAAGAAGAGGAAAGAGGACAGGAAATGGAAACTGTGTTCAATCAAATCATAGAAGAAAACTTTCCTAAAATAATGCTGGAAAACATTTCACACGTTCAAGAAGCACACAGAACTCCATTAAAGAGAAACCCAAAAAGATCTACACCAAGACACATCATAGTTAAAATACCAAAGCTAATAGATAAAGAAAAAATCTTAAAACCTGCTAGAGAAAAAAAAGACTATCACCTACAAAGGAGCCCCTTTTAGGATGACATCGCACTTCTCAACAGAAACACTTGAAGCCAGAAGGGAATGGCAAGATATAATCAAAGTAATGCGGAACAGGTACCTACAACCAAGACAACTCTATTCAGCAAGGCTAACGTTTAAAATTGAAGAATAAATAAAGAGCTTTCCAGAAAAAGAAAACCTCAGGGAATTCATTAAAACCAAACCAATTCTGCAAGAGATTCTAAGGGGCCTGTTGTGAA
This sequence comes from Rhynchonycteris naso, assembly GCA_037038555.1. Classification (NCBI taxonomy): domain Eukaryota; kingdom Metazoa; phylum Chordata; class Mammalia; order Chiroptera; family Emballonuridae; genus Rhynchonycteris; species Rhynchonycteris naso. The sequence continues at coordinate 174,081,269 of CM072996.1, read as the reverse complement.
CAGTGCAAAGGGAGAAAAGAATATAGCAATATATATATATATATATATATATATATATATATATATATATATATATATACACACACAGCTTTAAAGAACAAAATGGCAATAAACAACTATATATCAATAATAATCTTAAATGTAAATGGATTAAATGATCCAATCAAAAGAGATAGAGTAGCTGCGTGGATAAAGAAACAGGACCCATACATATGCTGTCTACAAGAGACACACCTTAAAACAAAAGATGCACATAAACTGAAGGTAATAAGATGCAAGATGCACATAAACTGAAGGTAATAGGATGGAAAAAATATTTCATGCAAATGCAAATGAAAAAAAAGCCGGGGTAGCAGTACTTATATATGACAAAATGAACTTTAAAACAAAGGCTGTAGTAAGAGATAAAGAAGGACACTACATAATGATAAAGGGAACAATTCATCAGGAAGATATAACTATTATAAATATCTATGCACCAAATATAGTAGCCCCGACATTCATAAAGCAGACCTTGATGGATATAAAGGGCGAGATTAACAGTAACACTATCATAGTAGGGGATTTCAATACCTCACTAACAACACTGGATAGATCCACAAGAAAGAAAATTAATAAAGAAACAGCAGATTTAAAGGATACACTAGATCAACTTGATTTAATAGATATCTTCAGGACTTTTCACCCTAAAGCAGTAGAATATACATTCTTCTCAAGCGCTCATGGTACGTTTTCTAAGATAGACCACATGTTAGGACACAAAAATGGTCTCAATAAATTTAAAAAGATTGAAATCATATCAAGCATTTTCTCTGATCACAATGCCATGGAACTAGAAATTAACCACAAAAGAAAAACTGAAAAATACTCAAACACTTGGAAACTAAATAGCATGATATTAAATAATGAATGGATTAACATTGAGATCAAGAAAGAAATAAAAATGTTTCTAGAAACAAATGATAATGAACATATGTCAACTCAAAATTTATGGGACACAGCAAAAGCAGTACTGAGAGGGAAGTTCATTGCACTACAGGCATATCATAATAAGCTAGAAAAAGCTCAAATAAGTAACCTGACCCTGCAGCTAAAGGAACTAGAAAAACAACAACAAATAAAACCCAAGACAAGTAGAAGGAAGGAAATAATAAAGATCAGAGCAGAAATAAATGACATAGAGGCGAAGAAAACAATACAGAGGATCAATGAAACCAGAAGCTGGTTCTTTGAAAAGGTAAACAAGATTGATGAATCTTTAACTAGACTCACCAAGAAAAAAAAAGAGAGGTCTCAAATATATAAAATTAGAAAGGACAGTGGAGAAATAACAACTGATACAACAGAAATACAAAGCATTGTAAGAAAATACTATGAAGAACTCTATGCCAAAAAATTAGACAATCTAGATGAAAGGGACAAATTTCTTGAATCATATAAACTTCCAAAAATTAATCTGGAAGAATCAGAACACCTAAACAGACCAATTACAACAGATGAGATCAAAACAGTTATCAAAAAACTCTCAAAAAAGAAAAGTCCTGGGCCTGATGGCTTCACAAGTGAATTCTACCAAAAATTCAAAGAACTAACTCCTATCCTCCTCAAGCTATTTCAAAAAATCCAAGAGGAAGAAAGACTTCCAAACTCCTTTAATGAGGCAAGCATAATTCTGATCCCAAAACCGGGCAAAGACAACACAAAGAAAGAAAATTATAGACCTATATCCCTGATGAATTTAGACGCTAAAATTCTCCACAAAATATTAGCCAACAGGATCCAGCAATATATGAAAACAATCATACACCATGATCAAGTGGGATTTATTCTGGAGAGGCAAGGCTGGTTCAATATTCACAAATCAATCAATGTGATTCATCACATGAACAAAAGGAAGGACAAAAATCACATGATAATTTCAATAGATGCAGAAAAGGCATTTGATAAAATCCAGCACCCATTCATGCTCAAAAATCTCAGTAAAGTGGAAAAACAAGGAACATTCCTTAACACGATAAAGGCCATCTACGACAAACCCACAGCAAACATCATAATCAATGGGCAAAAATTAAAAGCAATCCCCTTAAGATCAGGAACCAGGCAGCATTGCCCACTTTCACCACTTTTATTCAACATAGTTCTGGAAGTCCTAGCTACAGCATTCAGACAAGAAAAAGAAATAAAAGGCATCCAAATTGGAAAAGAAGAATTAAAACTGTCACTATTTGCAGATGATATGATATTGTATATAGAAATCCCTAAAGTCTTAGTCAAAAAACCTGGACCTTATAACTGAATTCAGCAATGTAGCAGGATACAAAATTAATACTCAGAAATCAGAGGCATTTCTATATACACACAATGAACTGTTAGCAAAAGAAATTAAGGAAACAATCCCCTTCACTTTTGCAGCCAAAAAAATTAAATACCTAGGAGTAATTTAACCAAGGAGGTTAAGGACTTGTACTCGGAAAATTATAAAACATTGATAAAGGAAATCAAGAAAGATACAAACAACTGGAAGCATATGCCGTGCTCATGGCTAGGAAGAATAAACATAATTAAAATGTCTATATTACCCAAAGCAATTTATAAATTCAATGCAATACCAATTAAAATACCAGTGACATACTTCAAAGATATAGAAAATATATTCCAAAAATTTATATGGAACCAAAAAAGAACACGAATAGCCTCAGAAATCTTAAAAAGAAAAAATAAAGCAGGAAGTATCACTCTTCCGGATATCTAGGTTTACTACAAGGCCATTATACTCAAGACAGCCTGGTACTGGAATAAGAACAGGCACATTGATCAATGGAACAGAACAGAGAACCCAGAAATAAACCCACACCTTTATGGACAACTGATTTTTGACAAAGGAGGAGAGAACATACAATGGAGTAAAGACAGCCTGTTTAACAAATGGTGCTGGGAAAATTGGACATCTACCTGCAAAAAAATGAAACTAGACCATCAACTTACACCATGCACAAAAACAAATTCAAAATGGATAAAAGACTAAACATAATCCGTGAAACTATAAGCATCTTAGAAGAAAACATAGGCAGCAAGCTTTCCGGCATCTGTTGCAGCAATATATTTGCCGATTTATATCCAGGGGCAAATGAAATAAAAGGCAAGATAAACAAATGGGACTATATCAAACTAAAAAGTTTTTGCACAGCTAAAGACAATAAGAACAGAATAAAAAGACAAACCACACAATGGGAGAACATATTCGACAGCATGTCTGATAAGGGGTTAATAACCAAAATTTATAAAGAACTTATAAAACTCAACACCAGGAAGACAAACAATCCAATCAAAAAATGGGCAAAAGAAAAGAATAGAAATTTCTCCAAAGAAGATATACAGATTGTCAAAAGACATATGAAAAAATGCTCTACATCACTAATCATTAGAGAAATGCAAATCAAAACCCCAATGAGATATCACCTTACACCAGTCAAAGTGGCACTCATCAGCAAAACAAAACACTGTTCGAAAAGAATAAATGCGCCCCCATGTTCGTGGTAGCATTGTTTACAATAGCAAAGATCTGGAAATGGCCCAAGTGTTTTTCAGAAGACAAGTGGATTAAAAAGCTTTGGTACATATATACTATGGAACACTATTCAGCCATAAGAAATGATGACATTGGATCATTTACAACAAAATGGATGGACCTTGATAACATTATAAGTAATGAAATAAGTGAATCAGAAAAAAAAAAACTAAGAACAGCATGATTTCATACATAGGTGGGACATAAAAGTGAGACTATGAGACATGGACAAGAGTGTGGTGGTTACGGGATTTGGGGAGGGAAGGGAGGGTGGAATAGGGAGAAGGGGAGGGGTACAGGGAAAACCAGATAGAAGGTGACAGAGGACAATTTGACTTTGGGTAATGGATATGCAGCAGAATTGAATGATAAGATAATCTGGAGATGTTTTCATTGTACGTATGTACCCTGATTTATTGGTTTCACCCCATTAAAGTTAATAAAAAATAAATCAATTAGTGTAACCTATCACATTAAGATGTTAAAAAAGCAAAACTACATTATCAGTTCAATAGATACAGAAAAAAGTACATGGCAAAATTTAACACTCATTTATAATAGAAACTCTCAGTAAATTAGAGTTGGATAAGATCTTCCTCAACTTGATAAAGAATAGTGTACAAAATCTGCAGCTGACATAACACTTAATGGTGGGAAATTCAAAGTTTTCCCACTAAGGTCAGGTAAAATGCAAGGATGTCCCCTCTCACCATTTCTTCTCAACATCATCCTGGAAATTTTAGCTAATGCTTTAAGATTACATATATATGTATATATGTGTATAATATATGGTGTTAAATATATATATATATTTACATTCACATTTAGATCTGTGATCCACTTTGAGTTATTTTTAGTGAAGGATATAAGGCCTGTGTCTAGATTTATATTTTTCACGGAGATATCCAGTTGTTTTAATACCTTTTGTTGAAAGACTATCTTTTCTCTATTGTATTATCTTTGTTCTTTTGCCAAAGATCAAGTTAACTGTATTTATTCAGGTCTATTACTTGGCTGTATTTTATTTCACTAATCTGTGTTTCTATTCCCTTGCTAATGTCTGTCTTAGTTACTATATCTTCACAATAAGTCTTGAATTTTAGTAACTTCAGTCCTCCAACTTTGTTCTTTAAATTTGTATTTGCTATTTTATGTCTTTTGTCTACCCATATATAAACTTTAGAAGCTATTTGCATCCACAAAATAACTTGCTTTCCATAAGGATGTGTTAAATATTCAGATGACATTGGTAAGAACTGACATCTTGACAATATTGAGTATTCCTATGCATAAACATGGGTTATCTTTTCATTTATGTCCCTGATATTGTTTATAAGAGTTATATAGTAGTCCTCATACAGATCTATAAATATTATACATATTTTGTTGGATTTATACCTAAGTATTTATATACATATAAATACATATATATATATATATATATATATATATATATATATATATATATATATACATATATATATGGTATACAGATCAGAAAAATAAATTAAATTGTCTTTGTTCATGAATGAAATAAATATCTATGTAAAAATTTTAAAGAATTAATAAAAACAACTCCTGTAAGTATATAAAAATTATAGCAATGTTGAAGGATACAAGATTAAAATAAAAAGTCATTTATTTTCCTATTTACCGAAATGAACAAGTAGAATTTGAAATTAAGGACAATATCATTTACATTAGCACTCCCCAAAATAAAATACTTAGGTATTAATTTGCATTTCTCTGATGATTAGTGATGTAGAACATTTTTTCACCTGCCTATTGGCCATCTGTATATCCTCTTTGGAGAAATGTCTATTCAGTTCCTTTGCCCATTTTTTAATTGGATAGTTTACCTTCAGGGTATTGAGTTTTAGAAGTTCTTTATAAATTTTGGTTATTAACCCCTTATCAGATATATCAGTGAATATGTTCACTCACTGTGTAGGTTGTCCTTTTATTTTGTTAATGGTGTCCTTTGCTATGAACAGCTTTTTAGTTCAATATAATCCCATTTGTTTATTTTGTCCTTTATTTATTTCACTTGCCCGTGGAGCTATATTGGCAAAAATGTTACTATGAGATATGTTAGAGTTTGCTGCCGATATTTTCTTTCAATATTTTTATGGTTTCGTGACTTACATTTATGTTTTCTATTATTCATTTGAGTTTATTTTTCTTCAAGATCCTATTTTTTTTATTAACTTTAATGGGGTGACACCAATAAATCAGGGTACATATGTACAATGAAAACATCTCCAGATTATCTTATCATTCAATTGTGTTGCATACCCATTACCCAAAGTCAAATTGTCCTCTGTCACCTTCTATCTGGTTTTCACTGTGCCCCTACTCTTCTTCCTATCCCTCCCTCCCCCCTCCCCTGACCCCGTAACCACCACACTCTTGTTCATGTCTCATAGTCTCACTTTTATGTCCCACCTATGTATGAAATCATGCTGTTCTTAGTTTTTTTTTTTTCTGATTCACTTATTTCATTACTTATAATGTTATCAAGGTCCATCCATTTTGTTGTAAATGATCCGATGTCATCATTTCTTATGGCTGGGTAGTATTCCATAGTATATATGTACCAAAGCTTTTTAATCCACTCATCTTTTGATGGACTCTTGGGCTGTTTCCAGATCTTCGCTATTGTGAACAATGCTGCCATGAACATGGGGGCGCATTTCTTCTTTTCGAACAGTGCTATGGTGTTCTTAGGGTATATTCCTATAAGTGGGATAACTGGGTCAAAAGGCAGTTCTATTTCTTCATTTTTTGAGGAATCTTCATACTGTTTTCCACAGTGGCTGCACCAGTCTGCATTCCCACCAGCAGTGTAGGTGGGTTCCCTTTTCTCCACATCCTCGCCAGCACTTATTCTGTGTTGTTTTGCCGATGAGCGCCATTCTGATTGGTGTGAGGTGATATCTCATTGTGGTTTTAATTTGCATTTCTCTAATGATTAGTGATGTTGAGCATTTTTTCATATACCTATTGGCCATCTGTATGTCCTCTTTGGAGATATTTCTATTCATTTCCTTTGCCCATTTTTTCATTGGATTGTTTTTCTTCCTGGTGTTGAGTTTTATAAGTTCTTTATAAATTTTGATTATTAAACCTTTATCAGATGTGCTGTCGAATATGTTCTCCCATTATGTGGTTTGTCTTTTTATTCTGTTCTTATTGTCTTTAGCTGTGCAAAAACTTTTTAGTTTGATATAGTCCCATTTGTTTATCTTGCCTTTTATTTCAATTGCCCGTGGAGATAAATCGGCAAATATATTGCTGCTACAGACAGATGTCAGAGATCTTCCTGCCTATATTTTCTCCTAAGATGCTTATGGTTTCACGTCTTACGTTTAAGTCTTCTATTCATTTTGAGTTTGTTTTTGTGAATGGTGTAAGTTGATGGTCTAGTTTCATGTTTTTGCAGGTAAATGTCCAATTTTCCCAACACCATTTGTTAAAGAGGCTGTCTTTACTCCATTGTATATTCTTTCCTCTTTCGTCAAATATCAGTTGCCCATAAAGGTGTGGATTTATTTCTGGGTTCTCTGTTCTGTTCCATTGATCTATGTGCCTGTTCTTATTTTAGTACCAGGCTGTCTTGACTATAATGGCCTTGTAGTAAACCTAGATATCTGGAAGAGTGATACCTCCGGCTTTATTTTTTCTTTTTAAGATTGCTGAAGCTATTCTTGTTCTTTTCTTGGTTCTATATAAATTTTTGAAATATGTATTCTATATCTTTGAAGTTTGTCATTGGTATTTTAATGGGTATTTCATTAAATTTATAAATTGCTTTGGGTAATAAAGACATTTTAATTATGTTTATTCTTCCTAGCCATGAGCATGGTATATGCTTCCTCTTGTTTGAGTCTTCCTTGATTTATTTTATCAATGTTTTATAATTTTCCGAGTACAAGTCCTAAACCTCCTTGGTTAAATTTACTACTAGGTACTTTATTTTTTTGGCTGCAATAGTGAAGAAAATTGTTTCCTTAATTTCTTTTGCTGACAGTTCATTGTTTGTATATAGAAATGCCTCTGATTTCTGAGTATTAATTTTATATCCTGACACCTTACTGAATTCATTTACCAGGTCCAGTAATTTTTCGACTGAGACTTTAGGGTTTTCTATATACAATATCATATCATCTGCAAATAATGACAGTTTTACTTCTTTTTTTCTAATTTGCATGCTTTTTATTTCTTCTTTTCTGATTGCTGTAGGTAGGACTTCCAGAATTATGTTGAATAAGAGTGGTGAGAGGAGGCATCCCTGTCTGGTTCCTGATCTTAAGGGGATTGCTTTTAATTTTTGTCCATTTAGTATAATGTTTGCTGTGGGTTTGTCATAGATGGCCTTTATCATGTTAAGGAATGTTCCCTGCATTCCCACTTTAATGAGAGTTTTGCGCATGAATGGGTGCTGGATTTTATCAAATGCCTTTTCTGCATCTATTGAAATTATCATGTGATTTTTGTCCTTCCTTTTGTTTATGTGATGAATCACATTGATTGATTTGCCAATATTGAAAAAGCCTTGCCTCTCCAGAATAAATCCCACTTGATCATGGTGTATGATTTTTTTGATATATTGCTGGATCCGGTTGGCTAATATTTTGTTGAGAATTTTAGCGTCTAAATTCATCAGGGATATAGGCCTATAATTTTCTTTATTTGTGTTGTCTTTGCCCGGTTTTGGGATCAGAATTATGCTTGCCTCATGAAAGGATTTTGGAAGTCTTTCTTCCTCTTGAATTTTTTGAAATTGCTTGAGGAGGATATGAGTTAGTTCTTCTTTGAATTTTTGATAGAATTCACTTGTGAAGCCATCAGGCCCAGGATTTTTATTGCGGGGAGTTTTTTGATAACTCTTTTGACCTCATTTGTTGTAATTAGTGAGTTTAGGTGTTTTGATTCTTCCAGATTGATTTTTGGAAGATTATATGGTTAATGAAATTTGTCCATTTCACCTAGGTTGTCTAATTTTTTGGCATAGAGTTCTTCATAGTTTTTTCTTACTATGCTTTGTATTTCTGTTGTGTCAGTTGTTATTTCTCCACTATCATTTTAATTTTATTTATTTGGGTCCTCTCTTTTTTTTTTCGTGAGTCTAGTTAAAGGTTCATCAATCTTGTTTACCTTTTCAAAGAACCAGCTCCTGGTTTCATTGATCCGCTGTATTGTTTCCTTAGCCTCTATGTCATTTATTTCTCCTCTGATCTTTATTCTTACCTTCCTTCTACTGGTCCTGGGCTTTATTTGCTGTTGTTTTTCTAGTTCTTTTAGATGCATGGTCAGGTTGCTTATTTGAGCTTTTTCTAGCTTCTTTTGTTATGCCTGTAGTGCATTGAACTTCCCTCTCGGTACTGCTTTTGCTGTGTCCCATAAATTTTGAGTTGATGTATGCTTATTATCATTTGTGTTTAGAAAGCTTTTTATTTCTTCCTTGATCTCATTGTTAATCCATTCATTATTTAATAACATGCTATTTAGTTTCCAAGTGTTTGTGTATTTTTCAGTTTTTCTTTTGTGGTTACTTTCTAGTTTCATGGCATTGTGATCAGAGAAAATGCTTGATATGATTTCAGTCTTCTTAAATTTATTGAGACCATTTTTGTGTTCTAACATGTGGTCTATCCTAGAAAACGTACCATGATGCTTGAGAAGAATGTATATTCTACTGCTTTAGGGGAAAAGTTCTGAAGATATTTATTAAATCGAGTTGATCTAGTGTATCTTTTAAGTCTACTATTTCTTTCTTAATTTTTTTTCTTGAGGATTTCTCCAGTGTTGTTAGTGGGGTATTGAAGTTCCCATACTCTTATAGTATTGCTGTTAATCTTGCCCTTTATATCCATGCTTTATGTATGTCAGGGCTCCTATATTTGGTGCGTGGATATTTATAATAGTTATATCTTCCTGTTGAATTGTTCCCTTTATCATTATGTAGTGTCCTTCTTTATCTCTTACTACAGACTTTGTTTTAAAGTCCATTATGTCAGATATAAGTATTGCTACTCCCGCTTTTTTATCATTTCCATTAGCATGAAATATTTTTTTCCGTCTTTTTACCTTCAGTCTATGTGCATCTTTTATTTTAAGGTGTTTCTCTTGTAGACAGCATATGTATTGGTTCTGTTTTTTTATCCATGCAGCTACCCTATGTCTTTTGATTGGATCACTTAATCCATTTCCATTAAAGGTTATTATTGATATGTTGTTGTTTATTGCCATTTTATTCTTTAAAGCTGTATTCTTCTTTTTGCTATATTCTTTCCTCCCTTTGAACTGTTCACAACAGGCCCCTTAGTATCTCCTGAAGAATTGGTTTGTTTTTAATGAATTCCTCAAGGCTTTCTTTGTCTGGGAAGCTCTTTGTTTCTCTTTCAATTTTAAACTTTAGCCTTGTTGGATAGAGTAGTCTTGATAGTAGGTTCTTGTTCTGCATTACTTTGAATATATTTTGCCATTCCCTTCTGGCCTCAAGTGTTTCTGTTGAGAAGTCAGATGTCATCCTCATGGGGGCTCCTTTGTAGGTGATAGCCTTTTTATCACTAGCAGCTTTTAAACTTTTTTTTATCACTTAGCTTTGATATTTTAACTATGATGTGTCTTGGTTTAGGTCTTTTTGGGTCTCTTTATGGAGTTCTGTGTGCATCTTGAACGTGTAAAATGTTTCCCCGCCTTAATTTAGGGAAGTTTTCTGCTATGATTTGATTGAACAAAGTTTATATTTCTTGTTCTCTCTCCTCTTCTTCAGAAACTCCTATGATGCGAAAGTTGTTTCTCTTCATGTTGTCACACAGCTCCCTTAGAGTTTCCTCACATTTTTTGAGTCTCTTTTCCTTTTTCTTCTCTGCTTCTGTGCCTTTGTTTATTGTGTCCTCTAACTCGCTGATTCGATCCTCAGTGTCATTCATCCTGTTTTTAATTCCTTCCATTGTGGTCTTCAGTTCTGATACTGTATTTGTCATTTCTGTCTGGTTCTTTTTTATTATTTCAATTTCGTTTTTTAAACTTGTTATCTCTTTATTTAGGTGCTCATAGTGACTATCCATTGTTGCTCTAATTTCTTTGAACATCCTAACTATCATTATTCTAAATTCTGCTTCTGGTAGTTTGGTTATATCTGGTTCATTCAGGTCCTTCTCTGGGGATTTCTCTTGATTCATTTGGTTTGCATTACTCTGCCTGCCCATTTTATCTGTGTATGAGCAAGTTGTGGCCACTGGAGTCCAGCAGGTGTTGCCTTTGTGTTCTCTAGGTGTGTTCTGTCTGCTGGGCTGCCACCCCCTCTGCACCTGCCTAGGGCAGTTGGGTATGGGTTTTGTCAGTGCAGGCCCACTGCAGCTGTTGCTTTGCTTTTTACCTCTCTTTTATGGGAGGGGCTTTCAGTCAAGCCACAAGCCTCAGCTTCAAGGGTAGAAGTGAGCACCTTTGCTCAGCTGCGGACCCAGCCTGTTTCCCGGCTTCCGCCCAGCACCCATGGTCAGAGCCTGCTCGCCACAGTTTTGTGGGTTGGACGGGGCTGCTGACGTGCTCTCAGCTGTGAGCCTGTGCCCGTCCGGAGCTTTAGCCCCACCCTTGAGGCCAGGGCCCTCCTGCACAGGGTTGCAAACCAAGGTTTATTGGGCCAGGCATGGCTGTTTGCCCCTGCCAACAGAACCGTGTGTCAGTGTCCTGCCGCCACCATCCCTCCAGCAACCCTCAGCAGAATAGGAAGGGGCCCCACAGTTCAGATGCTAACACTCCATACTGTAGACCTGCGATCTCCCTCTATCTAAGCAACTCTGCTCTAAGTGACATGGGAAAGCTTGTTTGGCTGGTCTCCCTTTGCTGGTATTGCTAGTTCCAGGGGAAATATTGGTTTTTGATTAGGGAAGTATCTTAGCCCAGGGGTTATGGTGGCTGTCTCTCAGAGTGTTTGTCCCTGTGTCTTCAGTTCACACTCTATTCTTGCTGCTCTGGTTTTCTCCTCTGTCTTCATTCCCTGGAGCTCGGGGTGCTTGGTTATGAGAGAGGTTTTCTGCGCTGTCCCTTTAAAAAGAATCTTGGGTCTCAGAAAACTGTCTCTCTTTCACAAACAGTATCCTCACTTGTTTCACAGCTCAATACTGTCCAAACGCCTCTTCTAGGCTCTGGGGCTACAGGCTGGGGCTTTGTTCCTGGGAGCCAGATCCCTCCCTCTCTGCCAATGTCTCCTCCCACCACGCGGGTCTCTCTGGGCTGCTGTTTGCTCCAAAGAGCTTGGCAGCCCTCTTTGCATTTTCACTATTTCTACCAGTTTCAATGTGGCTTCTTCTGTGTTCCTTGGTTGAAGAGTCCCCTTAGTTTAGTTCAAAGTTGGTTTATCCAGATGATGGTTCTTAAAATTGAGTTATAATCCACTTTGGTTCTGGGAGTTGGAAGTTGGTTCGTCCGGCTACTCCATCACCTTTTTTTTTTTTTTTAATTTCTTTTTATTTATTTATTTTTAGAGAGGAGACACAGAGTGAGAGAGAGAGAGAGAGAGAGAAAGTGGGAGGAGCTGAAAGCATCAACTTCCATATGTGCCTTGACCAGACCAGTGCAGGGTTTTGAACTGGCGACCTCAGTGTTCCCAGGTCGACGCTTTATCCACTGCACCACCACAGGTCCGGCTCCATCACCTTTTATTTCTCTTTCTTGTCTGATTGCTGTGGCTAGGCCTTCCAGAACTATGTTAAATAAAAGTGGTGAAAGAAAACACCCCTGTCTCGTTCCTGATCTTAAGAAGATTGCTTTTAATTTTTGCCCATTGAATATGATGTTGGCTGTTGGTTTGTCATAAATAGCCTTTATTATGTTGAGGTATTTTTCCTGTAATTACTCTTTGCTCAGAGTTTTAATCATAAATGGGTGCTGGATTTTATCAAATGATTTTTCTGCATTTATTGATATAATTCTGTTATTTTACCCTTTATTTTGTTTCTGTGATAAATCACTTTTATTGATTTTGAATGTTCTACTAGTCTTGCCTCCCTGGAACAAATCCCAGTTGATCATAATACAGTGTGTTCATAAAGTCATGGTGCATGTCAGTTCTGTGACTGGTCAAAAGTACACCATTACTTTACGAACACACTGTATATGAATTTTTTAATGCATTGCTGGATTCAGTTTGCTAATATTTTGCTGAAAATTTTAGCATCTATATCAGTGGTTCTTAACCTTTTTTGAGGTATCAAACCCAACAGTTTCATATGCACATTCATCGAACCCTTCTTTAGTGATAAATAAAATATGATTTTTTTTCCCCAAATTCAAGACATAGGTATATATATTTTTTACTGGTGCACAAAATGAGCCGTGCATGAACATCACCTTGCTCAAAGAACAAAACCAACAAAGTGCATGAACTCACAACAAATTACAGTATTACTTTATTCTGGCCTCCTTGGCAGTGGCTTCTCCGAACCCCTGAGACAGACTCATCAAACTCTTAGGGTTCGATAGAACCCAGATTAAGAACCACTGATCTATGTTCATCAGAGATATTGGGTATAGTTTTCTTTTTCTGTACTGTCTTTACCTGGTTTGGGAATGAGAATGATGCTTGCCTTATAAAATAAGCTTGGAAGTTTTCCCTTCTCTTAAATTTTTTAAAATAGCTTCCAAAGGATAAGTGTTAGTTCTTCTTTGAATATTTGGTAAAATTCTCTTGTGAAGCCACCTAGTCCAGGACTTTGGTTTGCTGAGAGTTTTCTTACTTCTTAAGGTATGCCTGTAATATTATGAACTTCCCTCTAAGGACTGCCCATGCTTTGTCCCATAGACTTGGGTTTTTTTTTTTCATATTTATTTGTTTTCAGAATTTTTAAAATTTCTTCCTTGATCTCATTGTTAACCTGTTCATTATTTAATAACATGCTATTTAGCCTTCAAGTGGTTGAATATTTTTCAGTTTTTCCATTGTAGTTGATTAAGTTTATGCCATTGAGATCAGAGAAGATGCTTGATATGATTTCAATCTTCTTAAATTTACTGAGACTTGTTTTGTGTCCTAACATGTGATCTGTTCTAGAGAATGTGCCATGAGCACTTGAAAAGAATGTATATTCTGCTGCTTTGAGGTGAATGGTTCTGAAGGCATCAATTAAATCCAGTTGATATAGTGTGTATCTTAAGGCTGCTGTTTCTTTGTTAATTTTCTGACTGAAGGATCTATCCATTTATGTTAGTGGGGTTTTAAAATCCCCTACTATTATCATATCGCTGTCAATTTTGCCCTGTATATCTATCAAAATTGACTTTATATATTTAGGTGCCCGTATATTAGGTGTTTAAATATTTACAAAGGTTATATCCTCCTGTTGTATTGTTCCCTTTCTCATTATGTAGTAACCTCATTTATTCCTTACCATAGTCTTTCTTTTAAAGGCTATTTTTTCAGATATAGGTATTACTACCCAAGCTTCTTTTTCATTTTCATTTGCATGAAGAACTTTTTTTTTTTATTACTTCACTTTTAGTCTATGTGTATCTTTTGTTCTGAGGTGAGCCTCTTGTAGACAGCATATATACAGGTTGTGTTTTCTTATTCATGCAGCTACCATATGTCTTTTGATTGGAGCATTTAATTTATTTACACTTATGGTTATTATTAATATATACTGTTCTTTGCCATTTTATTCTTTAAACCTACAATCCTCTTTCTCTCGAATTCTTTTTTCCATTGCTCTTTTTAATAGCAGGCCCTTTAACTTTCCTGCAGTACTGGTTTTGTTGTACTGAATTTCTTGAGTCTTCTTTTGTCTGGGAAGATTTTATTTCTTCTTCAATTTTAAAGTTGCCCCTGCTGGATAAAGTAGTTTTGGTTGTATGTTCTTGTTTTCAGTCGTTTTGAATATTCCTTACCAATGAGTTCTAGCCTGAAGTGTTTCTGCTGAGAATTCATATGTTAATCTTATGGGGGCTCTTCTTCAGGTAATTAACTCCTTTTCTTTCTTAGCTTTTAGTACTCTTTCTTTGTTTCTTAACTTTGGCATTTTAAACAAAATGTGTTTTGCATTGGCCTCCTTGGGTTCATCTTTAATGGGATACTCTTTGCTTTTTGTACTTGTGTAACTATTTCCTTCATCAATTTAGGAAAATTTTCAGCAATGATTTCTTCAAACAAGTTCTCTATTTCTTGTTTATTCTCTTCTCCTTCAGGAATCCCTATGATGGAAATGTTGTTTCTCTTCATGTTGTCACAGAGGTCTGTTAGACTTTCCTTAGTCTTTTTGAGCCTCTTTTTATTTTGCTGCTTTGCTTCTGTTTTTATGTTTATTTTGTCCTCTAAGTAGCAGATTTGATCCTCTGCTTCATCTAACCTGTTGTTGATTCCTTCTAGTATAGGCTTCATTTATGGTATTGTAGTTGTCATTTCTGACTGGTTCTTTTTTATGATTTCCAAGTCTTTTTTGATGTTTGTATCTCATTTTTTTTTTTTGAGTTTTTATTGTGATCATCCTTTGTTGCTCTGAGATCCGTGAACATCCTAAAAATTATTATTTTTAACCTTGTGTTTAGCACTTTGGTTACTTGCATTTTATTTAGTTCTTTTTCTGGGAATTTTTATTGTTGATTTATTTAGGTCATATTTCTTTGTCTGTCCATTTTGTCTGTGTATTAGGTAGTGCTGTCTTTCTTTCAAATTTGTTTTGGTGTCTTTATGAGGAAGATGGGCTCAGTGGTACTGACCTCCAGGCCACCTAATTTTTTTGTTCTAGGAATGCTTCTTGAGGGTGGTATTTACCCTTCTGGTGTATGTGCACAGTGAATGCAGTTGGTCTTTTTGTGAGTATGGTTATTCCTTCAGGCTGGCTGGTTCTAAGAGTCCACCTTGGTCATGTGTATTAGACACTGTGCAGTGTCTGTCCTGTTGGGAATATTTATTCCCCACAGTGTCTGGTTCCTGCTTTGGGTGTACTGCTTGTATAGCTGGCTGAGTTAGTGTTGGTTCTGTCTGTCATCCACTACTGGTTGTGTAGGTTCTGGGTCTTCTTGTTTGGTATCAGCTGTTGTTTGTAACCTGCCATGGGTTACCTGCCTGGAGCTACTGCTCTGTTTGCTGTTTGTGTGTGCATTTTCTGTGCCTGGTTAGTGTGGGTGGGGCTAACCTATATATAAGGATCAGCTTTCTTCTGCTTAGAAATGAGAGTAGCTCCATAAAAGTACCAAGCTATGTAAGATTTGCCTTCACTTTTTAGCTGCTCTACCTCCTCTTGCATTTCCATAGTGTTTCTCACAGGATCTTCTGTAGAAAGACTGTACTGTGGGCTCAGATTGGCCTCAACCTGCCAAACTCTTTGCAGGTTGCAGCTGAGATTAGAAATGCAATGTTAGTGGGGCTCCCTATTTCAGGAGTTTCTTGGTCAGAAGCTCAATATGGGGAAAGTGATCCCTACTCCAGAGTCTAATTATTCAGACACTGCTAGATACTCCAATTTTATTTCTTCCCAGCCAGGTTAGCAGCACATTTAGATTCAGTGGGGTAAGCAGTCTCCTCTGCAGAAGTTCTTATAGCTGATGAGCCCCTGGTTTCAGGGAGGAAGACTAAGTGAGTCAGCTCCTGGGGCTCACTATACCCCCCCCCCCACAAAGTGGCTAAGCCCCTCAACCTGGTAAAAAAAAATAGGCTCACTGGGACCCACACTTTAAATGCTCATGCTCTAAGCCTCTCTCCCTTACCCCTGTGGAACCTAACCCAGTGGTTTAGGATATCCAGCACACAGGCCTGCTGACTGGGAAGCTCCACCCTATCCAATGCACATGAGCTGCTATTCTGGTGGTGATCACAGAAAGCGGACCTCACCTCAGCTGGGCCTCATGTGATGAGCCCTCCCTTAGGACATGCCACCAGCAAGAGTCTTTAGATCCTAAACTAATGCTTTTTGCAGCTGGTCCCTGGATGTGTAGCCCCTAGGCCTCCCTGGAGGGAAACCCATGCAGATCAGTGTAGGACACTGCCTATAACTGCCCTTCAGCAACCTTCTGGAGCTACAAGCAATCCAAAGTTTGTGGCTGCCTCTGCTGGGACCAGGTGCACATGGATATACCAAGCCTCACACCTAGGTTGGCTTTTACCCACACTGGGACTGGGGGAAAGTCCACTAAAGGTATAAGTTCCCTGAACCCCGCCCCCTGTAGCCTTTGTCTGAGGACTGCTTGTTAGGTTTAGCAACTGAAAAAACCTCTTGTAGAGTCTAGAATAGTGGTTCTTAACCTCTTTTGAGGTACCGAACACACCAGTTTCATATGCATATTCACCGAACCCTCCTTTAGTGATAAATAAAATATGATTTTTTTTTCCAAATTCAAGACATAGGTATATGTTCGGCAGATAAAATATAATATGCTCACTTTGTTAAAGATGGCGCTGCCCACATGGAAGCCCGTCACCCAGGTGATATTATTTGCTCTTATGCTTGAGATGGCTGTGGGTGAAAAGCTGTAATGTAGGCAGGCCAGGTCATTATGGCCTAAGGCTTGGTTTTAAGAGTAAACTCTTCTCCACACCCTTGACTGATTGGATGATGTAAAGTAGTGCACTCTCCTGAGGAATCCTATTATACAGAGACTTCCTTGTTTGTATAATTGGATTAAAGGTTTTGATTCTACGGTATAAAGTGGGAGAGAGCAGTAGCTTGATCTCTCTCTCTTGGTTCCTGAGGTATTAGAGAGTAGAGCAGGGTAAGGCCACATGGAGGCCAGGAGAAGCAGTCAAGATGGCAGAGTGCTGAGGGAGAAGCCAGTTTGTTAAGAGTTTGTGCAGGAGGAGATGGGAAACAGTGGTGAATAAGTCTGGTGAGCTAGAAACCTTTGATTCTGGGAAACTCGGATAAGTCAGTAGCTTTGTGAGCACTGAATGTGTGGGTTTTGGAGCCCAGTGTGTATTTTTTCTTGCCTGCCGGGTGCAAGCTAGAATAAAAGCTGATGGCTCACCAGTTCTTGGCTCCTGTGTTTCATTACCGATTGTTCGAATCCAATGCAAACCTGCACGGGTCAGGCTGCTGTGATGGTGACCCTGGCTACTGGCTTTACAGTATATGTTTTTTTTACTGGTGCACAAAATGAACCGTGCATGAAAATCACCTTGCTCAAAGAACAAACCAACAAAGTGCATGAACTCATAACGAATTATGGTATTACTTTATTCTGGCCTCCATGGCAGAAGCTTCTCTGAACCCCTGAGACAGACTCATTGAACCCCTAGAGTTTGATAGAACCCAGGTTAAGAACCACTGGTCTAGAACCTGTGGCAATTCAGGAATTGGGAAGGTTGGTGGGTGTGGTCCTGCCCCTTGGCCCTTGGTATCAGTTTGTATAGACTTTTTTCTGGCCTTAGAAGGTGGGGCCTCTGAGACCCAGAAATAGGTTCTGCCCACAGCATGGATAGTTTCCCCTGAGTCTCTGTAAAGCCAATAGTCGAGGCCACCATCACAGACACCTGACCAGTGCAGGTTCGCATTGGATTCGAACAGTCGGTGATGAAACACAGGAGCCATAAACTGGTGAGCCATCAGCTTTAAGTCTAGCTTGCACCCGGTGGGCAAGCAAAAACACACACTGGGCTCCAAAACTCACACATTCAGTGCTCACAAAGCTACTGACTTATCCAAGTTTCCTAGAATCAAAGTTTTCTAGCTCACCAGACTTATTCACCTCTGTTTCCCATCTCCTCCTGCACAAACTCTTAACAAACTGGCTTCTTCCTCAGCACTCTGCCATCTTGGCTACTTCTCCTCCACATGGCCTTAATCTGCTCTTCTCTCTAATACCAACCCCAGGAACTCATGAACCAAGAGAGAGAGATCAAGCTACTGGGCTCTCCCACTTTATAGCATAGACTCAAAACCTTTAATCCAATTATACATACAAGAAAGTCTCTGATACAAAGCCACCCATCTGAGGCATAATAGGATTCCTCAGGAGAGTGCACCACCCTACATCATCCAATCAGTCAAGGGTGTGGAGAAGAGCTTACTCTTAAACTAAGCCTTAGGCTATAACGACCCGGCCTGCCCACAGCCTGTTCCAGAACACACGTTAATATCAACAAACTTCCATGTGGGCAGCACCATCTTTAACAAAGTGAGCATAGTTGTAAGGCCAGGAGCCTCCATCGTGGCCATTCACATGCAGGTTCCCATTGGATTCAGGCTGACGGTGAAGAAATGGCAGAGTTGGAGGATGGTAGGCCATTCTGTTTATTGGTGTCTCACCAATACAGGCAAGCCACAAGAGAAGACAAGGGAGAAGCAGAAAACCAGCTTTTCCCATGGAGGTCAAGAGATCAGGGAGGCCCCTGCAATGGCGATAGCAGGAACCAAGAGAGCTCAAGCTACTGGTCTCTCCCCCTTTATACCATAGAATCAAAACCTTTAATCCAATTATACAAACAAGGAAATCTCTGTATAATGGGATTTCTCAGGAGAGTGCACCACCCTACATTATCCAATCAGTCAAGGGTGTGGGGAAAAGCTTACTCTTAAAGCCAAGCCTTAGGTCATAACAACCTGGCCTGCTTACATTACAGCCTTTCCCCCACACCTATCCCAAGCATAAGGGCAAATAATATCACTTGGGTGACAGACTTCCATGTGGGAAGCGCCATCTTTAACAAAGTGAGCATATTATATTTTATCTGCCCAACAGTCTTGTTGGACAGATATATTATGCTCACTTTGTTAAAGATGGCGCTGCCCTCATGGAAGTTCGTTGATATTAGTGTGTGTTCTGGAACAGGCTGTGGGCAAGCCGGGTCATTATAGCCTAAGGCTTAGTTTTAAGACTAAGCTCTTCTCCACACCCTTGACTGATTGGATGATGTAGGGTGGTGATGTAGGGAGGAATCCCATTATGCCTCAGATGGGTGGCTTTGTATCAGAGACTTTCTTGTATGTATAATTGGATTAAAGGTTTGGATTTTCTATGCTATAAACTGGGGCAGTCCGGGAGCTTGCTCTCTCTCTTGGTTCCTGAGTTCCTGAGGTTAGTATTAGAGAGGAGAGCAGAGTAAGGCCACATGAAGGCCAGGAGAAGCAGCCGAGATGGCTGAATGCTGAGGAAGAAGCCAGTTTGTTAAGAGTTTGTGCAGGAGGAGATGGGAAACAGAGGTGAATAAGTCTGGTGAGCTGGATAGCTTTGATGCTAGGAAACTCGGATAAGTCAGTAGCTTTGTGAGCACTGAATGTGTGGGTTTTGGAGCCCAGTGTGTGTTTTTGCTTGCCCACCAGGTGCAAGCTAGAATTAAAGCTGATGGCTCACCAGTTCTTGGCTTCTGTGTTTCATTACCGACTGTTCGAATCAAATGCGAACCTGCATGGGTCGGGCTGCTGTGATGGTGGCCTTGGCTACTGGCTTTACAAGTCTCAATTGAGGTAGAAAAACCAGTCATAGATTGGGAGCATGCTGGAAGGGGAGGAGGGAAACTTCAGCCTCAACTCTAGAGTACTGAGTCACTGATGTGCCCCCTACTTCCTGGCTGACGTCTCAGAAGGGCCCAGTCCCCATAGGGTGGAGCAGGAAAGACTCCCGAGGGTGGGGCAGTCACTTTCCTCAGGCTGATGCCACAAAGAGGAGACAGCTCCACCCTAAAAAATGGAAACTGCGGTATTGGAGAGTGACTCAGCACAGAAGTTTCAGTGGCCATTTCCTATGATGTCTCTTTCTGGGCCACTGTTGGGCACATAGGTGTGTTAGCCTTGCTCACATGTACTTTGCCTGGTTGGTGCATGAGCATGGGGCAGCCCATGTGTGTATAGTCTATGGGAGGCTGTGGGTGCTTGCCCTCAGGGCGCAGATTGTAAATTGCAGATTGCCTTGCTGCATTTGGGAGGGGCCACCTTTTGCTATTGTTTGCCAGAGAAGGACCCACCCCCACCCAGCCTGTTTTGCTTGTGAGTCCTGATAGAGAGAGAAGCAGTTTTTTCACCTGTCTACTCTGCCCAAGAAAGATGGTGATTAGTGTGTTGAAGAATGTCAGCACAGATGTTTTGGTGGCCATCCCCCACAGTGTCTCTTCCTGGGCCATTGTAATGCTAGTGATCAAGGCCAAGCAGGTCCACATTGGATTTGGGAAGATGGTAGAGAAACTGAGGAACCAGAAAATGTTGGGCCATTCCATTTAGTAGAATCTCACAATTGTGGACAAGCACATAAGCAGGTGGAAAACCTCTTCTCTGACACACAAATAGCAATAATGGCCCCTCACAGTGGAAGAAAGTCCGTCATTTACAATTCCCAATCTTTCTCGAGCACAAGCACCCATAGCCTTATATAGGCCACACACACATGGTGAAGCCACATGCTCATTCTCCAATCAGGCAAAGCACTTGCAGCTGTGTTGGGCAGATAAAATATATTATGCTCACTTTGTTAAAGATGGTACTGCCCACATGAAAGTTCGTTGATATTAATGTGTGTTCTGGAACAGGCTGTGGGCAGGCCGGGTTGTTATAGCCTAAGGCTTAGTTTAAGAGTAAGCTCTTCCCCACACCTTTGACTGATTGGACGAGGTAGGGTGGTGCACTCTCCTGAGGAATCCCATTATACAGAGACTTCCTTGTTTGTATAATTGGACTAAAGGGTTTGATTCCATGGTATAAAGTGGGAGAGACCAGTAGCTTGATCTCTCTCTTGGTTCCTGAGTTCCTGAGGTTAGTATTGAAGAGGAGAGCAGAGTAAGGCCACATGGAGGCCAGGAGAAGCAGCCAAGATGGCAGAGTGCTGAGGAAGAAGCCAGTTTGTTAAGAGTTTGTGCAGGAGGAGATGGGAAACAGTGGTGAATAAGTCTGGTGAGCTAGGAACATTTGATTCTAGGAAACTCGGATAAGTCAGTAGCTTTGTGAGCACTGAATGTGTGGGTTTTGGAGCCCAGTGTGTGTTTTTGCTTGCCCGCTGGGTGCAAGCTAGAATTAAAGCTGATGGCTCACCAGTTCTTGGCTCCATTTTTTCATTACCGACTGTTCGAATCAAATGCGAACCTGCATGGGTCAGGCGGCTGTGATGGTGGCCGCGCCTACTGGCTTTACAAGCTGGTACACGAGGGAGTAAGCCTAACACAGCTGCCCCACATTTCACCTCTTTAGGGTTGCTCACTTCACAATCTACATGACATCAAACAGAGATTACAGCAACAGCAAAGGTTAGACAATAATTACAAAGATACCCTTCCTGAGTACTTTGTCCAAGGTGCAAACTAGAGGCCCTTCCCTAGCTTCCTACTTTACAGTAGGTGGAAGTACTCTACGGAAGGTGGGAGGGCCTTTATATTCCAGGGTTGTGTCCATGAAAACTGTAAAGTGTCCTTGGTGCACCTCTGCAACTGGATGAGAACCAGTGCAGAGGGCCTCCACAGGTGCCCCCCCCCCAACATCAGGGTCTCTTATAGTATGGTTCATGAGCAATTCATTAAGGGAGCCAGTGCCCCCCTCTGGTCACAGTCCAAGACTCAGTTCACAATAGCTGGTCCAGCTCTCTGTGCAAATAACCAAGGTAAAGGTCCATTATAGGCAACTAGACATATAGCTCTTTATTAATGGACCCTCAGCACCTTTCCATTGTGTGAAGCCCCTTGCCACAAGCCCAATCTAAACCTCTCAACAAGCTCACAGGGCCTGGTGGAGTCATACACATTCAAGGCCTCTGTCACCTTAACAGTTCTCTTAGTTGCTGTTGCTTCTGCTGCTGCTACAAAATTAAAGAAAAGCACCTATTGTCTTCTAATGCCAACACCTGATGCACATTAGAAGGGGACCAGTGGATTGTCAATTTTATATGGGGCCTCTGGCCCCCACCCATCCCTGTCAGATGGGTCCCTCACCCTTCTTCATATTCAAACTGGGAAAATGGATCTTGGGGACCCTGTAACCTGAACGTCAGCCATTTTTCTGGCAGATGCCAGAGCCACCCACTTCCCCGACTTTTTCAGCGGCTGAACCTCTGTTCTGAATCAAGCTGCCACCAAAGCTCCATCAAGATTTTATTAGGCTTGCCATCTCACTTCTATCTTCCCCAGCTGCAATGAAATCTACCCACATCTCTGTTCAAATAACTTTAACAGGCCCATTTCTCTTGTTAGTAGGTGGGGGGCAGCATGGGCAACAGCCCTTACAGCCTTATGGTCCATCTCTGTTCCAGATAATATAATGCTATCCACCCCTATGTCCCATAGATGCACCAAGCAGGCTGCCAGGGGCTTGGTGGGTTTCTGCCTGAATTTCACCCCCAACTCCATCAGCTCTGCCTGGGTATAGGTCTGGACCACAGAGTGCTCCATTACCTAGGGAAAAGGCTGTGGCTGCTCCTGAAAGACTCTTGGCTGCTGAGTCTTTACTTTCTTGGTGACCACCAGCTGGGCTTCGAGTTTGAGGGTGGCAGTTATAGCCCAGCTTCCCCCTCAGAAGAGAGAGAGTCAGAAATGCCTGCTCCAGCCAACTCAGAGCCATTCCGCTGGCAGGAATGCAGCTCTATCTTCTGCACCCACTTCGGCTCATGTGGTTGCCAGCTCTCAGCCTGAAGCTGACTCTCGAGCTCCTGAACCCACAGTCAGTTGTTTTCTAACAGCTGTCACTGCCAACACTTAGCTTCTAGAGAAAACTGCAACTCATGAACCTATAACTCTTTGTTCAGAGACCACCCCAATTTCAGGCACTGTTGGCTCTCAGCCTACACCTCACACTGCAACTCTCAGACTTGGTCGGCCTCCTTCTCCAGTGCTCGCTCCAGTCCAACCCTTCATTGGCACTCAGTATGCAGCTCATCCTAGAACTTTTGACCTCACTCAGCTTCTCACACAGAGCTCTTGTTTTCTTCTCGCAGGACTGTAAAAACACTAGCCCATTGTCCCTAACAGGTGAGCCACCAGGAACAGCCACTCCTCTATTCCACCCTTTAAGGGTGTCGGTGATTCCATACCAATTTGCTCTGAACCCTGCCTACTACACCAGATGTAATGGTGGTGGTCAAGGCCAAGTGGGTTTACATTGGATTCTGACAGACAGTGGAGAAACTGTGAAGCCAGAAAGTGTTGGGCTATTTTGTTTAATAGAGTCTCACAATGGCAGACAAGTGCACAGGCAGGGATAAACCTCTTTTCCGGCACACAAACAGAAAGAATCGTCCTTCACAGTGGCAGGCAAACAGTCTTCCATACACAAATCCCAATATCTCTTGAACACAAGCACTCATAGCCTTATGTAGGCCATACACAGGTGACACAGCCATGTGCTCATGTACCAATCAGGCAAAGTGCTTGCAGCTGATACACCAGTGACTAAGCCTAACATAGCTGCCCCACAGCCACTAACCTCTTTTTACCACCAAATGCTATGTGGGCACCACTTCTAGGCTCTGGGGCTCCAGGCCTGGGGCTGAGCACCCACATCTCTCAGGGCGAACGTCCCTGCAGTAAGAGTCCCACTGGAGGGGCGTCTATTCGCTCCTGGGAGCGGGGCAGCCCTTTCCATGTCTCAGCCCTTCCTACCAGTCTCCGTGTGGCTTCTTCTGTGATCCTGGGTTATAGACTCCACTTAGTTTAGTCCAAAGTTGGTTTTCAAGATGATTGTTCTTAAATTAAGTTGTAATCCAATTTGGTTCTGGGAGGCAGCAGCTGGAACCTCTGCCTACTCCGTCACCATTTTGGAATCTCTTTAATGCATTCTTTGGTATCCCCAAGCAATTCTTTCATGATGAATTATGACACATTCAGCCAGAATCAATAATGCACCAAAAGCATGTGTACAAAATAAGTACAATCTTTACTCTAGAGTTAAGTTCAAGTTAAAATTTTAATTTTTTTAAGAAAGAAAACAAAGTATGACAACTTTTTAGCTAAACAAAATTCTACCTTGTAAATATCTTTAAATTGCCAGAAATAATAAATACTTAACCTAATGAAAAATACACATTAGTATAAGAAATAAACAGCAATTGCCCACTTCTGGACACAAGTAAGAATAGTGGTCATTGAAAAAATAACCCAAAAAAATATTGTTGAATTTGTAATTTTAACTTTAAGAGACCCTCATGTTATTTCTGTGCTGGCTCTTTAATTTTTGTCATCAGTGAAACATGTCCAGTAATTTTACTTACTTACTTTTACCTGAGTGAATCCTATAGAAAGAAAATTAAGATGAGTTATTTACATTGTAGTATGAATTAAATAAACTCCATTTAGTTAGCAAGTATTCCTGGAATAGTGATGATTAAGGGGGCCCATTAGCAATCTGAGTCCAATCAAAAGAGAGAACCCACAGAGTAATTTGAATGAGGAAAGTTAAACGTGAAGAAATATTAGTTGTAACAAGAAACTGAAGTAATGTGGCAAAATAGAAGAAGTGATGAAATATAAAAGGATATAAGTATAGCAGAGACCCAAAACAGCCATCCTCTCTATTGCTAAAATACAGCATCCAAGAAAAAGACCCCACAGGTTAACACACAGGTCATATGTGAAGATACTGCCATGGTTAACTGGATGACAGAGAAATCACTTTGGTTTAATACTGGCAAAATTCTGCTGAAAATCTATCCTATCGCACTTGTTGGATATCAACCCTCTAGAGTACTTGGGAAAGTTCTTCAATGAAAGCTATCTCACTAGAGACAGTTTATTATGGTATAAAACCACTCAAGGAGGGTGTTGTGAAAAATGCTGGCCAATGAATGCTGCTGGCTTCTGTGCATTTCAGGAGTCAGGACTGAGAAGTTGCAAGCCCTGTAGAAGCCAGGTGCTAGAGAAGGTATATACTGTACTTGTAGAAGCCAGCTAAGAGAATTCACAAGAATCAGGAAGCAAAACCCTTAGACACTACAATTGCTCTCCAGCATCATCTACTGATAAAGCTTAATATCACACCAGATGGCGCAGCAAAAATATGTAAGGGGCATTAATTGATTTTTACATAGCAAGCCAACTTTTGAATTTGGAGGTGAGAGCCAGTAACTGGCAGAGTGATGTACATGCATAAGAGCAATTAACTATAATCATAAGGCAGTTACACTTGAAAATGTGATATTTATCATATTAGATGATAAGTACTATCAAAAAACTATCTACAAGTAGGTTAAAGAAGGTGATACAAGTTAGTGGGCAGTTTCACATGACATGAACAGCAGTGAATGTATAATATAGAGGGAGGAACATGATCAAAGAACAGGGAAGAAAATGAATGCAAAATCCCAACTAACTATTATGTAGCTATTCAGACTTTGATGGCTCCTAAATCAACAGATAGATCTTACTAGATCACTGAGACAATTAAGGTTTTTAAGTAAAGGGGTAAAGAACCCAAAATGTTCTTTAGAAATATTCTTCTAGTATGAATGAATGAGACTGATGAAACCATTGTACTGTTCCTGGGCCTTATTGCTTACTATGAAATAAGTAGTTTTATTTTTATCTACGTAAAAGTATGCACAGGAAAACTAATGGAAAAGAGAATTTGTAAATTGCTCAGAAACATGTTGATCCTTTAAATCAGTCAGTAAGTTAGTAACCATGTTTTGCCCTATAATTATAGAGCAGAGTCAGCCATAGTTGATAACAGTGCAAAAAACTGGTAATAAAAAAAGGGAGGCTACATGGAGATACAAATAAGATAACTATATATATATATATATTTTAATATGCTCATTGCTACATTCCAAATATTGTGGGTATTCAGTATTCTTCTTTAGTAGATTTAAGTTAATTATAAAGAAGTTTTAAACTCAATATTGTACAAAGGAAACTGAATATAGAGTGGAAATATATGCAAATCTAAAATATAATTCAAGTCTAAACTGTGCTCTTCGTGTTCCATGTAATGTTATGCATAAAAGTGAACTTTCAAACAGATACATGATTGCCATTAATAAAATGGAATAATATAGATTAAACATTTTTATTAACTGAGAAGCAATAAATAAATACAAGGCACCTCATAAAGTTTCAATTTTTCAAAATTTTATTCTGTACATCTATTGTTATAGATGTGTTCCTGAGGATCCAGCAGGAAATCAATTTTTCTCCCCTGATCTAAACAGTGAAGAACATATTTTCAAAGTTAAGGTTTTTGATAGGATTTTCACAATTTTATGCATATCCTTATGTGATTTCATGATTACTCTAATTTATGTTTTTCAAATAAATAAGCTTCAGAATTCTGACATTTTATTTATTTTAATTGAATTTATTGAAGCATCTTTAGTTAACAAAATTATATAGTTTTCAGGTGTACAATTCTATAATAAATCATCCGTACACTGCACTGTTCACCTACCACCCAAAGTCAGTTCTTCTTTTATCACTATCCATCCTCTCTTTATTCTCTTCCACCTCCCTTTCACCTCATTTTTCTCCTGTAGTCACCATACTGTTGTCTGTGTCTGAGTTTGTTTTTAATTATACAAACAATTTATTTTCTAAATTATGCACCTTATTAAATCTTAAAAGCACATGTTTCTGCTGTAAGTTTTATTTCCACATAATTTCTAACATCATCTTCCACAACCAAGGGCAATTTAAGTTCTTCTACACATTTTTTACTTTATCTTTACACAAAACATTATAATCATTTTTTATTTTATCCAAAACACAAAATATAGATAGACAACAGGACAGCAAGCAAATCCCAGAGGGAAGGAGAGAGAGTTAGGGGGAGGGGGGCAAAGGTGGTGTAATGGGGGACACAGGGGTGGGGGGTGAGGGAGTTATATTGAATGGAACACTTGAATACATGCTAACACAATGTTAAAATTAATAAAAAATAATACAATGAAATAAAGTGCCTAAAAATTAACATTGTTTTTTAAAATAGGTAAGATATTTCACTGACATTTTCACTATTTTGTGTCTGAGTTTTTCTTCGTTGCTTAATTCCATCACCTTTCTCACCCAGCCTCCAACTTCCTTTTGCTCTGACAGCTGTAATTAAATGATTATCTGCATCCTTTTTTATTTTATAGATAGGTCTACGCATTCAAGTGATATTAAAATTTATTTTTAACTTTCCAGGATCTGTAATTCTAAGTCTTTTGTGACATATTTATATTTTTAAACCATATAAATTTAATATGCTTCAAAATATTTATTTTTAGTTTAACTAGATTTAAATAATTCCTGCTGATAGACTTAAAAAACTTACCAAATAAGTATTATTTTTGTAGAAAAGTGTTTTATATGGATCACATATCTCAAGTAATGGAAGTTAAAGAATGTAATTTCTCTTTTCATTAATTAAAAAATACAAATATTCAGCACTCAATATTCATTTGCTAAAAGAGCCAAGCATTAATTGTTGTTTTGGATTATGCCATACTAAAAAGAAATGAGCCTCATAATGTAGCCCCAAACTGGCATTGATCCCAGAAGTTGAAGAGGATTTTGCCAGGGTAAGAATAACTAAACAAGATTTTATACTTGAACCATATCCACTTTCATAGAGCGTGTCTCTTTGCAGAATAAAATAATACAAAAACAGAACTCCCCAGAAATATGAGGGCCATGAGCGAAATTCAAACTAGAGGCTGAAATACAAAAGCAGAAATGTGTTTATACTTATGTGGAATAAGCAAGTCACACTGGCTTCTCTCTGATTTTAGTAAGCATAAGTGTTGAATGATAGAAGATGATCTTGAAATAAAATGATTTTATCTACTTTATAAAATAAAAAAGGTATCATAGCATAATAGAGAGAAGATAAAGTGCAAATGTTAGTGTTTGATGCTATTTTTACAATATTTTATTGGATCACATCCAATCTCATGAGCCTGAGCAGGGGGAGGTGCAAAAAAAAAAAATTTTTATTGGATCATAAGGTGGTAATTAGCTTAATAATAAACTTAGGTCACTGAAACTATTGAACTATTAAATAGATTTAGAAATTTTAAAAGCTATTGATTAATTCAGATGGTATGTACTTTTTCTCATTACACACTCTAATGATTTTAATTACACAGCAAAACATGAGTTTTATTGTTAATTATAAAAACTGCATATGTCACAAAAGATTGTGCTTTTAATTTTCTGAAGTCTTTAAAGTAGTTATATATATCATAATGTTAAAATATACGGATCTTTTTAAATGAGTGTTATTGTTGATTATTTCCTCCCAATTTTATTTATTTTTTAATTTAATTAATTGTGTTTACTTAGATTCTAGGGTCGCCCCAAATGCACCCCCTCTCCCCCGTATTCCCCTCAGCATCTCCCTTACACCCCTTCCTAAAGCACCCTCCCCTCTTCCCTTCAGATTTATCCCATCCTATCATTCCCTTTCCCTCAGTGCTCTTTTTCTCTGTTCTCTTTGATCCCTCCTCTGTCTCAATTCCGTTCCTCAGTTCTCATTGTTCCTTGGATTCTTCAAATGAGTGAGGTCATATGATATTTTTCTTTCTCTGCCTGGCTTATTTTACTTAATATAATAGTTTCCAGGTCCATCCATGTTGTTGCAAAAGGTAATATTTCCTTCTTTTTCATGGCCCCATAGTATTCCATTGTATATATGTATCACTGCTTTTTAATCCACTCATCCACTGATGGACACTTAGTCTATTTCCAGATCTTCACTATTGTGAACAATGCTGCCATAACATGGGGTTGCATTTTTTTTATTCAGTCAGTGTTATGATGTTCTTGGGATATATTCCTAAAAGTGGGATGGCTGGAGCAAAAGGCAGATTCATTTCTAATTTTTTAAGGCATCTCCATACTGTTTTCCACAGCGGCTGCACCAGTCAGCATTCCCACCAGCAGTGCACATCCTTTCTCCACATCCTTGCCAACACCTATCCTGTGTTGTTTTGTTAATGAGCGCCATTTTGATTGGTGTGAGGTGGTATCTCATTGTGGTTTTAATTTGCATTTCTCTAATGATTAGTGATGTTGAACATTTTTTCATCTGTCTATTGGCCATCTGTATGTCCTTTTTGGAGAACTGTCTATTTATTTCTTTTGCCCATTTTTTGATTGGATTGTTTTTCTTCCTGGTGTTGAGTTTTACAAGTTCTTTATAAATTTTGGTTATTAACCTCTTATCAGATGTATTGTTGAATATATATTCTCCTATTGTGTGGTTTGTCTTTCTATTCTGTTTATATTGTCATTAGTTGTACAAAACCTTTTTAGTTTGATATAGTCCCATTTGTTTATCCTGTCTTTTATTTCACTTGCCCTTGGAGATAAATCAGCAAATATATTGCTGCGAGAGATGTCGGTGAGCTTACTGCCTATGTTTTCTTCTAAGATGCTTATGGTTTCATGGCTTACACTTAAGTCTTTTATCCATTTTGAGTTTATTTTTGTGAATGGTATAAGTTTGTGGTCTAGTTTCATTTTTTTGAAGGTAGCTGTCCAATTTTCCCAACACCATTTTTTAAAGAAACTGTCTTTACTCCATTGTATGCTATTGCCTCCTTTGTCAAATATCAGTTGTCCACAAAGGTGTGGGTTTATTTCTGGGTTCTCTCTTCTGTTCCATTAATCTATATGCCTGTTCTTATGCCAGTTTCAAGCTGTTCTGAGTACAATGGTCTTGTACTATAACTTGATATCAGGAAGTGTAATACCTCTCACTTTATTCTTCTTTTTCAAGTTTGCCAAGGCTACATGTGTTCTTTTTTGGTTGAATATAAATTTTTGGAATATGTGTTCTATATCTTTGAAGTATGTCATTTGTATTTTTATTGGTATTGCATTGAATTTATAATTTACTTTGGGTAATATAGACATTTTAATGATGTTTATTCTTCTTATCCATGAACACAATATATATGCTTCCACTTGTTTGTATCTTCCTTGATTTCTTTTATTAATGTTTTATAATTTTCTGAGTATAAGTCTTTAATATTCTTGGTTAAATTTATTCCTAGGTACTTTATTATTTCTGTTGCAATAGTAAAGGGGATTGTTTCCTTCTACCCAATTTTAAAACTGGATTAAAAACTAATTTTGAAGAAATTTAAATTTTTGGATAGAGTGGAATAACTTATTTACACACAATCTTTTTTTTTTAAAGTTTCTTTTTTTTTTAATTTATTCATTTTAGAGAGGATATAGAGAGTGAGAGAGAGAGAGAGAGAGAAAGAGAGAAAGGGGGGAGGAACTGGAAGCATCAACTCCCATATGTGCCTTGACCAGACCAGTGCAGGGTTTTGAACTGGTGACCTCAGTGTTCCCAGGTCGACACTTTATCCACTGCGCCACCACAGGTCAGGCTTACACACAATCTTTTAACAAGAGTAAATATAAACTCTAGATTAAAAATGAACACTGCTGTTTGAAGATATTGAAAATCAACTCAGGGAGTCATGACTTCAGGGTCCAAAATTCCCAAGAGGACAAAAACACAATGAAAGGATTCTAACACTGTCTACCATTTCTCTTCAGGGAACATTTACAAAATTGTCAGGAACATGAGGCTCATAAGACAAGTAAAATGTAGAAATAAGGAGAAAGACACTGCCACAATATGATTATGTATTTACTCAGAGTAGTAAGAATATCTATAGTCTTTCACTAAAAAAGTTATTTATGTATTTTTTGAATTTCCTTTGAGTTGAGAGAGAAGAAAGGGGGAGGAAGTGAGGGAGAAAAACAAGCATCTACTCATTGTTTCACTTAGTTCTTCTATTTTGTTGTGTACTCAATGATTATTTCTCTTACATGCCCTGACCAAGGGTAGCACCAGTGGGAGGATTCAACCAGTTCACTCTAGTTCAGGAGAACCGATACCTAATATTTTCTTGAGTTTAACAAACAAGTTGTTAAAATGGCACTTGAAATCAGAGTTCTCTCTAAGGTGGGTGCCTGGGCAGCCGCCCAATGTGGAAATCACAAGTTTGCATTCTTTACTTTTTTTTAACATTCATCTGTGCAACAGCATATTCTAAGTGCTCATAGTAATGTTCATTCTGTTCATATGTGAAAAAAATTGCAAGTGAGGATAACAATCAAGAAATAATATGAAAATATTATAAATAACTGTTTTATTGCTTTTTGTCAGGTATTATTTAATATTCTTTCATTAATATTTTAAACTTTATTATTATATAATCTAGTTTTGTATAGCTCTTTTATTGTTCTTATTTAAGTATTAAATACATGAAATAATAAAGTACATTTCAGTATGTAACTTTTTTTTTATAGTTAAAACAGTCATCAGGGAAGAGAACTGGCTGTTAAATTATTTAAATCCCACCACTGGGTAGAACCCATGATCTCTGGTGCACAAGGTTGATGGTTCAACTATTGAGCTACTGGCCAGAGCCAAAAAGTTATTTTAAAAGTTTTATTTCTTTAATTTTGTTTTCTTCTTTTAAAAGTATAGAGAAGCTAAGATTTTATAATTATAATTAAATTTTGCTTTAGAAAAATTCCTGATTTAGTCCTTTTTGTTTTTACCATCAACAGTATGTAAAAGCATGACCACTGAGCCACATGTTTATAGATAGCATGGTTTAGTGAAAACAGTGTTCTATTAACACTCATGAGCCTGAGCAGGGGGAGGTGCAGTGGACAGGGCATCGACTTGGGGTGCTGAGGACCCATATTTGAAACCCTGAGGTCACTGGCTTGAAGCCCAAGATTGCTGGCTTGAGTCCAAAGGTTGCTGGCTTGAGCAAGGGGTCACTGGCTTGACTGGAATCCCCTGATCAAGGTACATCTGAGAACCAATCAATAAACAACAAAATAAAAACGTGCTGCAACTACAAGTTGATGCTTCTCATCTCTCTCTGTCTTCCTGCCTGTCTATCTCTGTCTCTTTCTTGCAAAAAACAAAAAACAAAAAGAGATATGAGTACTGAGTTCAGGGTCTGCTGAAAGTAAATTTTATGTTATTAAAAGATTAAAAGAAAGATGTAGAATTATATTTTCTATATATATTTTTTAAAAAGATAACCAGAGATAAGCAATCCAAGCTGCAACTGCTCAAAAAGTCTTTCAGTACTTTTATAATCCAGCATCCTTAGCTAGGTCATAGAAGGATATGTTTTATCCTTCTGGTTACAAGACAGATGCTCCAAATCCTAATATTATATATGTCCTTTAGGCAAAAAGAAGTAAAGGCAAAAGGTAAATCAGTTGAATATATGTTTTTATTGAGAAAAACAATATAGGAAGCTCTATCTCATAGATCTCCATTCATGCACTATTAGCAGTAATTGTGATACTCTTATTTACAAGGCAATATGAGTATATCAATATTTTTAATGAAGCATATGAGCATCAAAATAAAATTGGTGCTATATTAGTAAAAAAAGAAAGAGTGGATTTTGAATAGACATCTACGAATATCTGTTCCTGTTATATTATCTTCCTCACTGGAATGTGTAAGGCCCAGGTCAGCCCTGAGATTCTAAAATTATATGTCAACTGAAAAGAATTTGAACAATGTACTTAGATATCAATCATAATACAAAAAGTAATTGCCCTGTCTGTAAATAGAACAACTCTTGGATTGCATTTGTGATTGTGATAGCAAAATGCTTCATTATAACTTACATTTTCTCTTTCATTAGAATAAGCAATATTTTGAACACTGAGTAAGCTAATGTTAGAAATGAGCTAATTAGACTTTTTACTTTTTATATTGTTTACATCAAATCTAAAGGACTTTGCATTTCAAAGTAGCAAAAATGCAATTTCATGGTATTCTGCTTAAGTGACTTAGAGATATATATACTAACTGACTCAAGTTTGATTATTTTAATGATTTTAAGTCTACTAAAACTCAAATACAAATTTGTGATTTTCTAACCAATATACTGCTCCAGAATGAATACACTAATCTAAATGTTAATTTATAAATTTGCTCATGTAAACAAATATGTAGATCATAGAGAAGAAAATGTTAGTAAAAGGAACTAAAAGTCTATACAAATTTTATGAATAATTTATGCCTAGTAAATAAAGCATAGAAAAAACTATCACTGAACCTAAACATAATTACCATATAACCTGAGGTTATGAGTAAAGCTAATCTAGCATTTTAATCAAATATTCACTAAAAATGATTTAGATCATTGACAGAATAATTAGTTGATTGAAATTTCTATTTTGTCAAGTGGCTTCTTGTTATTATATAAACACTATTTTGAGATCTTGATAAATGCTGAATTTGAGCAAAATATTTAAAGTTATATGCTATCTGTATTAAGTTAATAGAATTATATATTACCTTTGTGTAATTTAAAGTTATATTTAAAAACACCCTGTGTTTAAATACACTTCTTTATTCATTTATTCATCAGGCATGATAACAACTTTCTTCAGTATGACTAATAAGCACTATGAACATTTGTATTGCAAAAGTAAATGTAATGCCATTTGTTTTATAAATAGCATTTCAGAAACTTAATATTCTTATTTAAATAATTAATATACTTATTTTATACCTTTAAAAGTTAAAAATTATTTTAGACATGATAATAATGATGTTGCATTGATTATCCTGATTGATGTAGTCCAGTTAATATTATCTAAAATAACACAGTCTCCTACTTAACTTTCCATTGTAGATTAGTAATGGTTATTAAAAACTTTCAGGTAGACAGCACATAATAAATGAATTCATATATACCTGCAAACATTCACACCACACAAATACATAAAAATGTATATGTGTACATATATGTATGTTCATCAGCATACATGTAAATATGTGTATTTTCAAACTTATATTCAAAAAGCTTATACTATTAAAAAAAGAGATTGATAAAATGATGTAAATAATCAAAGATTGACTTTAGTATCCCTCTCTTAGTAATGTATACAAGGTAACTCAGGCAGCTTTTCCAGTGAAAATAGAGTAGCTCAATTAATACAATGTAGTCAGCTGCTTAAAAGAATGAAGAATTTCTGTAATGGAATATGGAAAGAAGTTAAAGTCAAGGGAGGCAAGCATGAGAATTGGTCTTTCTTACTCTTGTGGGTGTTTTAATTCTGACTAGGGTGGCTGAGAAGCTGAATTGCTGGGCTGAGATATTTTCACACAATTTTTCGTGAGAATTTCAGAGATGGATGTCAAATTAAGTAAACATACATTTTCTAAGACCAAATAACTTAGGTTAAACTGATTTTCTTATTTACTAAATCTAGTTCCCAAGAAAAATCAACTTCCTTGTACTTCTCTTTCTTCAATATTTTATAACATACACAGTAAAATATAAGGTTCATATTACTAAAACAAATGCAAAATGTCAGGGTAATGGGAAAGAAAAAATAATTTCTTAATAGATAAAGAAATATATTTTTATTAAACAAAAGAAAAAATACTAAATATGCTTACTCTCCTTACTTGCCAAATAATCCTGTGTTCATCATTGGTATATTTATTTATCTTCCTGATAAACTTTTTTCTATCAGTATTATCTGTAAATATATTCAATTCTAAAATCTTACAGAGAGAACAAAATCATTCTAGTAAAAAAACTTTCAAAAAATATACAGTCTTTTCAGAAGGGAAGAATAAAAAAGTAATTATAAGAAAACTTGCTCAGCTGTAAATGTCACGTTGGAAATATTAGTTCATATAATGATATGATACCATTTTAAAACTTACCAGACAGTGAAAGAGAGGAGGAAGGGAGAAATGGAAGAAAGAAAGGAATAAAACAAACAGGAAAATGCAGGAACAATAAAACCAATGCAGGGAAAGAACCAACTCAGGGAAAGAACCTCTTTCCACAATACCCCCTCCCAAAATAAGAAAAGGAATTAGAGAAAACTGACAGTACAACTTAGAGAAGATGTGCAACAATAGAAACTCTCAGACACTGCTGGTAAGAACAGACATTGGCAACATAATTTTGAAAAACAACTTGACACACTTAAGTCATATTAAAGATGTTCATAACCTCTCATCACCTATTTCCTGCAAGGATTATAACAGTGATTATATATGAACATGATCATAAGAAGAAATACACAAGAATAGTCTTTGAGCTATTGTTTGTAACAGTGTATAGAAAACACCCTCATTTACAAGAGAATTGATACGTAAGTTGTAGAAATATATAATTATGGTAAATATCATTTTAGCAGTAAAATGGAATGAACTAGAATTCCTATTTAAACATAGACCACAAAGATGTAATATTTAGAAAAACAAGATGTGTAAATTCCTACAAAGCAATAATTTAAAATATATGTAGATGTGCATAAACTATGCATGAGAATGATAAGCACCATAACAAGGTAATGGATTCCTATAAGAGGCAGAAAGGATACCAAGGAAATGGACTCCTCATTTATTTATCTTGGTTCCCTGATGCATGTGCAGTTTCTTAAACAGAACCTAACACAAAGAAAGCTTTCAAAATGTTCGATGACAGAATAACTTAGTGATATTTTGTTTTTTAAAAATCTGTATTAGTACGATTTTAATTATATCATTCTCTGTACTATTATGCTAAGTATAAAATGTCAGAATTTTTAAAACTAAAAAATACTGACTTTTCATATAAAAGATTAATATTTTTCTACTAACATTGATAAATTAGAACATTATAAATAAAATCAATGCTATCAGAGTTTTACTCTCAAAAAATGTTTTGAATTAAAAATCTCTATTATTTCCATAGTTCTATCATCTTGCAAACATGTTTGATGTAATCATGTACACACTTGAAAAAGTGTACACAGGATTAGTGTGGCATCTGGTATTATCTGAAACTTCAACTAAGCAAAATAATTTTCTTAATGTCAGAGTAGTACCAACCCATCATGTTGCCTCACTCACCATCAATTTGTACTGACCCTATACCTTGGTAGGGCAGGTTAATGCTAATGAGGCCAAGGTCACAAGCTCTTTGCCTTGCAGACTGGTTAGTTTCCTTTGTACCTTGGCTATTCATTGCACCTTCTGGTGGGTCTTGTGCCAGCGTTTATTATACAAATAGAAAGAAACAAGGTTTCATTTAAAAAACAGACTGAAAATCTCTGGAATATGTTTTTCTCTTTTAGAAATCAAGTTATTACTAGAATGCAAGAAGCTAGAGGAAATTTTCAAAGTTAAGGGCAAAGAGAAAGATACTCAGGTTTAAGTCAGCATTAGAAATGTAAATCTGAAACTGTTCTAGAATATTGTCTTCCAAGATGACACATGAAGTTCTCTTCCCTTCAATTACAACTAAGGATGTCTATAGTTAAAAGTATATAAAGATATGTAAGTAACCTCTAATGTCCTATTAATCACAGGCAAAAATTAAAGCCCTAATTTGCTAACTCTTGTTTTAAATCTCTAGTATTAGTTCAAAGCAAAAGTACTTCTACATTATTGAATTTAACCATGTGGAGGAAAAAGAGGTCATGTACTGAACGTGACAAGCTCAGGGGAGGCCTGTATGGTGACCTTGTAAAAACTCAGACTTAAAGGAACCACACAGAATGGTCTGAGATGAAAACTTTCTACCTAAAAGCAGTTCAGTGCAGTTAATCCAGTTAATCCTAGGGAGATATTTTTCTCTAACATAGGTCAATGCTTACCTCAGTTGAGCCTGTCTGTTTTTTGCATGTCCCATAACATACCTGATAACATACCTTGGAAACGTAAGAGTAATCTTCTTATCTTGCCCTCTCAGGGTGCAGCCACCTCACCAGAGCAGAAACCACAAGTCTACTCATTGTTATTATTATCATGGTAATTGTTAACTGTTAAATTATTTTATGCTTACTTATGTAAAAGAAATTTGGGTATATATGTTTTTACTATTTATCCAATCCCAAATATTTTCCCATTTTGCTTTTTTGCACCTCCCTAATCTATCACCAGTGGGTTTTAGGTAACCCAGTTACGTCATCCCCTTTGAATTTGACGTGTAAAATAAAACCACCATTTTCTGAATCGGTTGAGACTTTGCTTCCTGGCCCATTGCCTCAAATAAGCTCATAAAATTTTTTTACAGGTTTTGTCATTTCTTACATTGAAAACCAATTACAACCAATTTAAATAACTTCATGAGTCAAGGTGGTCATGTATACATCTGAACAGATCTAGTGTTCTACTTGTATGAGGAATTGTCAGTATTGTAGTAAACTGGAAATTTTATAGTTTAATTTACTGTGTGGATATTAAGTTATTTAGCCACTAGTTTGTGATTCCTTTTTCTGGTCTTTGCTTTGTTGATCAAGTCATCTACAATACTTCATATTTATCTTATACTTAGAATTTACACTAAAAATTTTAAGTGTACCAACAATATATTATTAACTTCTCTTTCTTTATCATTCAATACATTTAATATATTTTTGTTACATAATACAAATAAATACTTTTAAAATAGTCTGCACAGGAAGTAACAAGGTGTTCACCAATATAGTAGTGGCAGTGCTGCTTTTGAGTTTTACAGTTACTATCAGAGGATATTTTCATTATGTAGTGAAATGCCATATAAGAACTTGATTTTGGTGACTTAGTACATATTTTTGCTCCTATAAAATATTTAATTGGTGTGAATCAATACTATTGTACCTGATTGTCTTCCTTTTAAAGAAATGAGTTCTCTCCTAGAGAGCACTGTACCATTTCTAATTATTTGATGAGAGTAGTGAAGTGAATTCATCTTCAGATTTTTAGAGACTTATGAATTTATCCTCAATTGAAAGCATTCTCATCCTAGGTATAGCTATGCTTTTTATGTTAATTTTTCCTCTATCTATCCAAATACTCAGAATGTGAAAAATATATCTGGTCATATATCACTCGTACTTTTTCTTTTTTTTCTTTGCTAGATGAATTTCTCCAGGAAAGGGCCATTCTAAAAGGCTATTTTCTGATTTATTAAATTTTACTCTGTCTTAGAAACATCGTAATTATAAGGGTAAAGATAAAGTCCTTTTATTTTAGTGATTATAAAATACTATTCTTTTTAAATAGCAAAGAATTGATCAGCTCCAATATTATATGTAGAAAGAGAAGCAAATATAACCTTAATCTAAGTGATTTTATTATTAGGTATTTACTTAAAATTTATATAGCCAATATTTATAATTTAATAAGATATATTAATATATGGTCAACAATCAAATTGAAACTTAAAAAATTAAAAAAAACAGGTATAAATCTAAGTCCATAAGCTCTACTTGGGAAATTATTATATAATTATTATTATTATAACTTCATTAAGATTTTGCAGTCACTATTCTTTTGAGCCAGCCTTTCAAAATAGCTCAGTAATTATGTTCCTTCCTCTTTTACTCTGATTTCAAGACCCTATACCTTAATAGTGTCCAATGATAGAGGTTTTAATTATCTATCTACAGAGGGCACCAAACATCTTGCAGTGGTGTTCCCTTTAGGTTTAGTGTCTATTTGTCATTTCTCTGAAATTTTTTGTACATAAAAATATTCAATGAGTTGTGAACTTCTATGCCTAGAGTCTGAATTAACTTGTAATCATTTCGCTGTAAAACCTTGGCTTCCATATCCCCAGCTGACTACCTTTAGCTCTGTTATAAAGCAGATTCTGGTGTCCTATTGCCTCTAGAACTGAGGACCTTGCCCTCTTTTCTCAAGCCAAAGGAGACTATCTATCATCTGGAGAAATTTTTTCTTCCATCCTGTTTCATAAGGCCACTTGTTTCTATATAAAAAAACCTGTTTTTTTTTTTTTTATTTCTTTTACCTCTTTAGAAAAGTCTCTAAGCACTCCTAAGAGTGTAAGTAATTGGAAAACTGGAGACAAATCTGTTCTGTATACTGTCAAATGCTTCCCTTAGAGCTGTGAAATATAGATTTAGGCAGAGGTCAGCATCTTCCATTTGCATAAGAAATATCACAGAATGAGCCCTGGCTGGTTGGCTTAGCGGCAGAGTATCAGCCTGGCATGTGGACATCCTGGGTTTGATTCCTAGTCAGGGCACACAGGATAAACAACTATCTGTTTCTCCACCCTTCCCCCTCTCACTTCTCTGTCTCTCTCCCTTCCCCTTCCACAGCCATGGCTTAATTGGTTTGAATGCATTGGCTCTGGGCATGGAGGATGGCTCCATGGGTGTAAAACCAGTAGCCACGGCCACCATCACAGTCATCTGGCCCATGCAGGTTCTCATTGAATTCAGACAGACAGTCATGAAACAATGGAGCCAAGAACTGGTGGACCATTAACTTTAATCTTAGCTTGCACTCAGTGGGCAAAAAATACACACAGTGGGAAAACACTTTCCTTTCCATTCAGTGCTCCCAAAGCCACTGACTTATCCGAGTTTCCCAGAATCAAAGTTTTCTACCTCACCAGCCTTATTTACCTCTGTTCCTCATCTCCTTCTCTCTGCACAAACTGGCTTCTCCTTCAGCATTCTGCCATCTTGACTACTTCTCCTCCCCTCCACGTGGCCTTTCTCTGTTCGTCTCTCTACTGCTAATCTCAGGAACCAGGAGTTAGCAAGCTTCTGTTCTGCCCCATTTTATAGTATAGTATAATCAAACCTTCAATTCAATATACAAACAAGGAAGTCTCTGATACAAAGTCACTTAGCTGAGGCATAATGGGATTCCTCATGAGAGTACACCATCCCATATCATGCAATAGTCAAGGGTGTGGGGAAAAGCTTAGTTTTAAAACTAAGCCTTAGGCTATAAGGATCCTTCCTGTTTACAGCCTGTCTCCCCACACCCAATGCAAACTATAAGCAAACAAACATATATATCATATTTACAACCTTATTTGACCAACATAAAGCAACTTTAATAGCTTCTCAGAAGGGCATGCTAATGCTAGGAAAAACCAGTCAGCAAATGCTGGTGTTGGGGGTTGGGTTCTTTTAAATTCTAACATTTCTAAGCAACAAAGCAGTATCCCCAGATGGGCAGAGCATCACCCGGGCTTGCCAGGTGGATCCCAGTCTGGGTACATATGGGACCTGCATCTGGACCCTTCTGCCTCTCACTTAATTTAAAAAAAAAAAATCCCAACACAGATTTTAGACTGGGTCTTGCCGCTTTGGCTGGGATGGTGACCATACAATCTTACTCCTTTCCGATTGGCTACTTTAAACGGCTGTGTGAAGAGGGAAGGGAGAGTTGGGGACAGCATTAATTTTAGGGAATTGTTGCCTAAAACCAGATGAGGGAAGATTGAGAAATGTGAAAGATGAGGGGGCGTAAAGCCAGTATTTGTGACCACCAACAGGGCCGCCTGGCCAGTGCAGGTTTGCATTAGATTCGAACAGTCGGTAATGAAACAATAGAGCCAAGAACTGGTGGGCCATTATCTTAAATCCTAGCTTGCACTCAGCGGGCAAGTAAAAACACACTCTGGGCTCCAAAAACCCACTCATTCAGTTCCCACAAAACTACTGACTTATCCGAGTTTCTTAGAATCAAAGGTTTCTAGCTCACCAACCTTATACACCTCTGTTCCCCATCTCCTTCTCCTGAACTCTGCACAAACTGGCTTCTCCCTCAGCACTCCACCATCTTGGCTGCTTCTCCTGGCCTCCTCCACATGGCCCTTCTCTGCCCTGATCTCTAATGCTAATCTCAGGAACTGAGAGCGAGCAAGCTCCCAAACTGCCCACTTTATAGTGTAGAAATCCAAACCTTTAATCCAATATACAAACAAGGAAGTCTCTGATACAAAGTCACTTATCTGAGGCATAATGGGAGGATTCCTCATGAGAGTGCATCACCCCTATCATCCAATCAGTCAAGGGTGTGGGAAAAAGCTTATTCTTAAAACTAAGCCTTAGGCTATAATGACCCGGCCTGTCCACAGCTTGTCCCCCAACACACATTAATATTAACAGACTTCCACGTGGGCAGTGCCATCTTTAATAAAGTGAGCATATATGTAAAGCCAGTAGTCAAGGCCACTATCACAGCCGCCTGACCCACGCAGATTCGCATTAGATTCGAACAGTCGGTAATGAAACACAGGAGCCACAAACTGGTGAGCCATCAGCTTTAATTCTAGCTTGCACCCGGCGGGCAAGCAAAAACACACACTGGACTCCAAAACCCACAAAGCTCACAAAGCTACTGACTTATCCGAGTTTCCTAGAATCAAAGGTTTCTAGCTCACCAGACTTATTCACCTCTGTTTCCCATCTCCTCCTGCACAAACTCTTAACAAACTGGCTTCTTCCTCAGCACTCTGCATCTTGGCTACTTCTCCACATGGCCTTAATCTGCTCTCCTCTCCAATATTAACCTCAGGAACTCAGGAACCAAGAGAGAGAGAGATCAAGCTACTGCTCTCTCCCATTTTATAGCATAAACTCAAAACCTTTAATCCAATTATACAAACAAGGAAGTCTCTGTATAATGGAATTCCTAAGGAGAGTGCACCACCCCACATTATCCAATCAGTCAAGGGTGTGGGGAAGAGCTTACTCTTAAACTAAGCCTTAGGCTATAACAACCCGGCCTGCCCACAGCCTGTTCCAGAACACACATTAATATCAACGAACTTCCATGTGGGCAGCACCATCTTTAACAAAGTGAGCATATTATATTTTATCTGTTGAACAATATATATTTTATCTTCCCAACAGGGGAGGTTGAGGAAATTATTGTTGAAGGAAAGTACATGAGGTAAATAAGTTATTTTCCTTCATTCCACCTATTCTTTATACATCTTAAATTTTTCCTTCAAATTTAGTGAACAGAAGTTGCCTCTGGTCATAGGTATTTATTATGATCATCTGGGTACAGTAAGGGGGAGGGCTTTGCTTGGTTGTGGCCATCTCAATCAGTCTCTGAATTAAGCTTCAAACACATGGGATGATGCAGTATCTTATA
This sequence comes from Rhynchonycteris naso, assembly GCA_037038555.1. NCBI lineage: Eukaryota > Metazoa > Chordata > Mammalia > Chiroptera > Emballonuridae > Rhynchonycteris > Rhynchonycteris naso. The sequence continues at coordinate 174,038,954 of CM072996.1, read as the reverse complement.
AGAATCAAGACTCCAATAATAATTATTAGGGAGGTGAGTATAGAGGTCATTAGTCCAAAGTATTATTCCATTAAATCAGTAAAGGGGTCATCTGTACCTGAATTTTTACCCAATTCATCCATTAGGGTCATTAGTCCGTGTAAGGCTTTGGTAATGGTACTATCTGGAGCTGTGTTATTGAAGATGTAGGTACAACATTGGGTCCCAATCATAACCCATACTCTATTCTTCTCTTCTAGTATTATATCTAGAGCTAGTCTATTTTTTCAAACCATTGGACTGGTAGGGCCAAGTTGTTTTATAATTCCCTTAATCACAGCCCTAGTGTAATTGACAATCTTTGTTAATTATAATATATACAGTTTATCCAATTTACATTCTTGTTTATAGTTACCTGCCAAAATAAGGCTGACCCAAATCTAGCTGCAATTTAATTTCATGTCTTGAACTCATTGGGAACTCCCCATGGAACTCCAATAGAATATATATGATATATATATATATATATATATGAGGGTCGAATGGCCCACTGGAAGTTATTGTAGTCCTTTAGCTTCACCTGTTCTATGAGAAGCTAGAGCTAGGAGGGGATACAAGAAAAGAAAATACCAGGGTTAAAGGGATGGCCAATTATATGAGGGAGCAAATGCTGCTCCAGTTGACTGGTAGTCTCATAGATCCTTGGCCCCTCAATCCCATCAAACACTGGCTCTGGGGATTATAAATTCAGATTGATTTGTCAGCCCTATAAACTGTTGGCTTTCACTGCACTGTTAGATTTCCTACAAAGGCCTAATTTAAGGTAACCAGATTTTAAGATTTGTAAAGCAGGACACCATTGATAAGGGGGGGGGTCTTGATTAAAAATTTGGTCTATATGGAGCAAAAAAAAAATTCATAGAATGCCAAAATAGTATTGTAATATTTACTTTTTTAATTTTTAATATATGTGCAATTTACAAATATAATACATTAAAAATTATGTCTAGTGTTATTTTATTATTTTGCATATTTCTCATTTGAGTGAATATTTTAATAGATTGCTGTCATTGTTTAAAAGGTCATGAAATTTTTCACAAGAATTTGTTAAATTATATTTTCCACATAAAATGACTTTCAAAGTCTCAACACTTAATTGTGATTTTTCTGATGTCCACATTTTATTTACTGTAGAAAAAAACGCATTCAGTTGCAGCATTAGTCCCTGGTAAAGACAGCGCGTATTCGACAATTTTTAGTGCATTATTGTATGGAACATGGTTTGTTTCAAAATGATGAAATATTTCTAAGCATTTGTTGTCTATTGTGATTTTTGCTGACGCCCAAGATTTAACCTTTTCCTTATCAATCTATTTTTTAAATAATGATACCTCAATAAAAAGATCATTTTTGGAAATATTCCTATATGGGAAATTATGAGTGAGTCAGAGGGATCGGATTACATGGTCCCGGAAACCAATGCCGGAGCTGCACGAGCGTGCGGGAAGTAGACAGGGCAGCACCAGCGGCGCGCTCGCACACAAGCGGTCGCACACACTCCCCACCTAGACTCGTCCTTGTGGAGGCCGCGCTCCCCGCATCCATCCCTGCAGTGCATCCCTGCAGTGCTGGAGACCAAGCAGCTTGCACCTTGAGGAGCCTGGAGCTGCACACCGGCATCCAGGACGCGGGGCCCATGGGTAGTTAGGGGACTTGACAGCCTCCACCCCAGCAGGTATGCCCCACCCAAAATTTTTTGTTTCGGGGCCCCTCACAGAGCAGCCGGCAGCCAGCTCTGTGGCAGTGTGGGTGCTTCCAGGTTGAGGCAGGGTCTCCCCACCAAGAACCGTATATTCCCTTCCCGTTCTCCCACTGTTCCCTAGCTTTTTGTGCATTCTTTCCAAAAATCAGGACCTTTTTAAAACATCGCGGGACGTGGGAAAAATTGGGACTGTCCCACCAAAAGGGGGAGGTCTGGTCTGGACAATTAGGTCTTAGCCTAATTGTCCCCCACCTTGACAGTCATGAAGAGAAATTGGCTTTAGGAATAGGCATTCTGAGAGCCCTCAGGGGCTGATCTCAGGAAATAGCAGTGATAACAACTGACATGACTTGTTTTGCCAGGTAGTGGTGTGTTGTAACAGGGCCATCATGCAGTTTATCCCATCAGGGTCCAAGAACCACCCAAGTGGAAATGGGACTATCAGAGCCTCCAGTCTTCCTGTAGCACAAACATAACAGTTCCTTTTGTTTAGGGTGCTGATAGAATATTTGAGCCATTCTACCCAGGTTGTTGCAGGTATCTTGTTTTTATCACTAGGATCTGTTTTCAATCCTTCACTTCTACTACGGCTACCTATGGTGGATTATAGGAAGAAAGGGGTCAGGATTGGAGCTATTGGATTCTGTTGCTGGGGAGAGGGTGACTGATGTTGGGAAGGGGATCTAAGATTGGAGTTTAAACTGACCTATTAGATCATAGCTGGATCTCCAGTTTGAGCTAGTAATCCTTGCTTTCTAAAGTGGGTGTGGGTCATGGCTAGGCCTGTGATATCATCTGCCCTTAGTCCATAGACTCGGCTTATGAAAGGAGATTCACAGTTACAGTGGGAGAATTAATTGATCGCTCAATAGGATTGCACTTTAAATTTTGCAGTTAGGAGGCGCGACTCTTCTAGATAGGTGGATTTGCTTAAGTGTTTGGCAGCCACCTGAGGAGGTCCATTTCTTGAATTGAGTAGTACATAATACATGCATCCAGTGGGGATAAGGTGATGCGCCTGCGGTTAAGTAATTGTAACAGGGGTCTCTTTGATTATTATGCCCCCCCCCCATGATGGGAACGTGCCATCAAGGGTAAAGGGGCCTAAGTACTTGACAGTGTGGGTAAACTGTCTTTGGTTCTTTAGCGAGCTGCAAGACAGGACATGGCATGTGTCAAAGGTGATAGATTAGGGGTGAAGGGAACAGGTGACATTGATTGTGAACAGGCCATCAGTGGAACAAAGAGAAAGAAAGATGTAATTAATAGAGACCATCTTGTATTATTTTGAATGTTAACCTTGTAGGCTTATTTTAGTTCGCAGTTACCATCTAGTGTTGCTGCTACCCGGTGGCTGTCTGCTTGATTCTGGTATAATGCGTCCATTCCTTTTCAGCCATCTGGACCACTTATTCAGTCATGAGTAGCACAGTGAAGGGTCCTTCCCAGGCTGGTTCTAACTTTTCTTCCTTCCTGTCCTTAATCAGGACCTGGTCCCCAGGTAGATATGGGTGAGCTGGGAACTCAAGGGGTGGGGTTTGAGCTAGTAATCCTTGCTTTCTAAAGTGGGTGTGGGTCATGGCTAGGCCTGTGATATCATTCCTAAGGAATTGGTTTTTGGTTTCAAAGGTAGGGAATTTAGTACTCTTACCTAAATAGGACAATCCATATAGTATTTGAGATGGTCAAAGTCAAGTATCTTTCCCAGCGGAGGTCCTGATTCTTAATAGAGCTATGGGTAAGCATTTGGTTCAGGGGAGCCTATTTTCTAGGATTGATCTGGTCAGTTGCTGTTCCAAGGACTGGTTTATTCTTTCCACCCTTTTAGGGGAGGGAGAGTGTCGGTGACTGTGGGAATTCCTTCTGATGACTAGAGTCTGAGTAAGCACTTTGATGATCTGGGCAGTAAAGCGGTTTCCATTATCTGAGTCAAAGTTTTCAACTACCTCAAACCTAGGAATAATGGTTTATAAAAGAACCTTGACTACATTGTTAGCTGTGGCACCAGGGAGGGCAATAGCTTCAATCCAATATGTAAGGTGGTCTACTATGACTAGCAAATATTTCACATGGCCTACCTTTGGCATTTCCATATAGTCAATTTGAACACTTTGGAAGGGTCAGAACCTGGGGTGTCAGCCTTCGGAAGGCCGCTGGCTCAATGCCTGCTTATGTGTATTTTTGCATATCAAACATCCCTCTAAAACAGGGGTCAGGAACCTATGGTTCTCAAGCCAGATGTGGCTCTTTTAATGGCTACATCTGGCTTGCAGACAAATATTTAATAATAAAAAAAACATTAAAAATATAAAACATTCTGATGCATTACAATCCTTTCATTTCCTACCACTCATGTCCATGGTTGCGGGTGGCTGGAGCCAACCACAGCTGTCCTCTGGGACAACACCAAATTTTTATTGGATAATGAGTAAAGTACACAGGTTGTTGTATGGCTCTCACAGAATTACATTTTATAATATGTGGCGTTCATGGATCTCTCAGCCAGAAAGTTTCCCAACCCCTGCTCTAGAACTCATTTGGTTCTAGGGTAAGGTAAACAGACATCCTGCTTTTAGCGGGACAGTCGAGATTTTTAACAATTTGTCCCACATCCTGCGGCATTTTTCAAAAAGTCCCGATTTTTGGAAAGAATGCACGAAAAGCTAGGGAACGGTGGGAGAATGAGAAGGGAATATACGGTTTTCGGCGGGGAGACCCTACATTGACCTGGAAGCACCCGCATTGCTGCAAGAGCTGGCTGCCCCATGTGGGGCCCCGGAACAAAGAACTTCAGGTGGAATGTACCTGCTGGGGCAGCGGCTGTCAAGTCACCTGACTACCCATAGGCCCGCATCCTGGACGCTGCTCTGCCTTCTCCCGCCCGCTCATGCAGCAGCTCCAGCATCGGTTTCGGGACCGTGTAACCTGATCTCTTTGATTCACTCAAAATTTCCCATATAGGAATATTTCCAAAAATGATCTTTTTAATAAGGTATCATCATTAAAAAATATATATTGATAAGGAAAAGATTAAATCTTGGGCATCAGCAAAAATCACAATAGAGAACAAATGCTTAGAAATATTTCATCATTTTGAAACAAACCATGTTCCGTACAATAATGCACTAAATATTGTCGAATACACTCTGTCTTTACCAGGGACTAATGCTGCGACTGAATGCGTTTTTTCTATGGTAAATAAAATGTGGACATCAGAAAAATCACAATTAAGTGTTGAGATTTTGAAAGCCATTTTATGTGGAAAATATAATTTAACAAATTCTTGTGAAAAATTTCATGACCTTTTAAACAATGACAGTAATCTACTAAAAAAAATTTACTTAAATGAGAAATATGCCAAAGAATAAAATAACACTGTACATAATTTTTAAGTATATTATATTTGTAAATTGTACTTATGTTGAAATTAAAAAAAAATATATTACAATATTATTTTTCCATTCTATGAAAATTTTTTTTGCTCCATATAGACCAAATTTTTAATCAAGACCTTCCACCCCCACCCCATCAATGGTGTCCCGCTTTACAAATTTTAAAATCTGGTCACCTTACTATAGGGCAGTGGTTCTTAACTGTTTTTGAGGTACCAAACCCACCAGTTTCATATGTGCATTCACTGAACCCTTCTTTAGTGATAAATAAAATATGATTTTTTCCCCCAAATTCAAGACATAGGTATATGTTTTTTTACTGGTGCACAAAATGAGCCGTGCATGAACATCATCACCTTGCTCAAAGAACAAAACCAACAAAGTGCATGAACTCACAACAAATTACGGTATTACTTTATTCTGGCCTCCGTGGCAGAGGCTTCTCTGAACCCCTGAGACCGACTCATCGAACCCCTAGGGTTCGATAGAACCCAGGTTAAGAACCATTGCTCTAGTGTATAGATTCCTATATACCCATAAGTTCTAAGCACTGCATCACACATGGCCTGGCCACCCAATGGCTGCTGCAGTGCAGCTAAACTAGAATCTGGCATAAAGGATTTCGAGAGTATTTCCCTCCCATTAGGCAGCAGCCATTTATCCTCAGCATTTTCCTGGACTCCTAATTGATGCAGTTTTTGTTTCTCAGCAAGAAAGAAAACTGGCTTGGTGATGGGATCTGGGAGGATGGGGGTCAACTGGAATACAGAAGCCTCTGGGGACAGGGTGGAGTCTTTGGCAACTTTAGTGGCTACTAGGCTGTTGCTCCTAACCTCAAAAGAGTTCCCCCTCTGGTACCCTGTCATATGAACTACTACTATTTCTTCCAAAAGCCCTAGGCTTTCTAGGACCTGAAACACTAGTTGTTTGTGGGCTAAATTCTGGCCCCTGCTGTTAATCAAGCCCTGCTCAACCCAAATTTTCCCAAAGGTGTGTATTATCCCATAGGCATACTTTGAGTCAGTATAAATGGTTCCCTCCTGATGCAATAGTTGTTTCAAGGCTTGGTTAAGGACAAACAATTCACAGGTTTGGGCAGACAAATTATTAGGAAGGTGACCTGATTCTATGACAGAGAGAGTTTCTCCATCTATTATTGCATATCCATTATGCCTTTTTCCCTTGATTACTCATGAGGACCCATCAATAAAGAGGTGGTACTCATTTTGGAAGGGAGTTTCCCTTAAGTCTGGGAACACCTTAGTCTGGTAATCTATTAAGACTAAGCATTGGTGTTAGGCACCCCTTCTGCAGAGTTTTCTGTCAGGAAAATAGCTGGATTCAAAATTTTACTGGCAACCAGGGTTAGATAATCTCTTTCTAAAAGTATGGCTTCATATTGTAGGATCCTGAAGTCTGTAATCCATTTCTAAATTTTCTGGTTGAGAATAGCTCAAATCTGATGTGGGGTATGAACTGTGAGGTTTCCTCCAAATGTCAGGTTTTTGCCTTCTTCAATTAGGATTGCTGTGGCTGAAACTGACTGGATACATTCTGGCCACCCTTGAGTCACTGGGTATAATATCTTTGAAAGTAAGGACACTGGTTGGCAATGGCCCCCATGTTCCTGGGCAAGTACCCCTATTGCAACCCCATTGCTAACATTCACAAACAGGTGGAAAGGCTTCTCTAGGAATGGCAGAGCTAAAACTGGGGCAGTGATAAGAGCCTGCTTTAGATTTTCTATTAACCCTATGAGTAGTATGAACATCTGTGCATGTCCTTGTGACTCCTGACCATCCAGAGTATGATAGTAACAAAAATTTTTATTTTAAAAATGTGTAAGGCAATATTAAAAAATGTAAATGTATGTTCTTCTTGTTTACATAAATTGGTTATCAAACAAACATGATTTTAAGTTAATAAAACTGTAACTGAAACTAATTTCATTTTTTTAAGGTTTTGTTTTATTATTTTTTACAGGGACAGAGAGAGAGTCAGAGAGAGGGATAGATAGGGACAGACATACAGGAACGGAGAGAGATGAGAAGCATCAATTGTTAGTTTTTCATTGCCGTTGTGACACCTTAGTTGTTCATTGATTGCTTTCTCACATGTGCTTTGACCGCGGTCCTTCAGCAGACCAAGCCACCCCTTGCTGGAGCCAGCGACCTTGGGTCCAAGCTGGCAAGGTTTTGCTCAAGCCAGATGGGCCCGTGCTCAAGCTGGCGAGCTCGGGGTCTCGAACCTGGGTCTTCCGCATCCCAGTCCAACGCTTTATCCATTGTGCCACTGCCTGGTCAGGCACTAATTTCATTTTTTGAAAAAAAAAACAAAAACAAAACTCACTCCCGGGGGTCAGTGAGCATGAAAAAAAAAAACCTCACTACTCAAAGGGTTAATTGGACGTCTTGCAGGGTTCACAAGAGGGGAATTTATGTCCTCTTGAGGGCATAAGAATCAATCCAAAGCCTGCAATACCTAACTAGGGCAAGGAATTTTCCAAGGTCCCTTTTAGAGGAAGGTAGGTAATTTCCTCAATTCAGTCAGGACCTAACCTCTATTTCCCTTCATTGATTAAATATCTTCTGATTCTACAAATTAGAGTTTGCTTTTGGAGATATATAGTCCCTGATCTCCTAAGAAATTCAGAAAATTTATGGTAACACTAATAATTCTGTCCTCCTCCATACTGGAGAAAAGGAGGTCATCTACATATTGGAGAAGGCATACTGGTGGAGGAAGAAAAAAAATTTCTAAACTTTATTCTAAGATTTGCCCAAAAAGATTGCCGGAGTCAGTAAACCTCTGCAGAAGGGCAGTCCACCTTAGTTGTTGTTTTTTGCCCAAGTGGGAGATCTTCCCATTTAAAGGCAAACAGGTCATGGCTGCCTTCATCTAATGGGCAGGCCCAGAATGCATTTTGAGATCTACTACACTAAACCATTTATGCTCATGGGAATTTGGTTAAGGAGGGTATAAGGATTGGGAACAACTGGGTGCTTATTTAATACAATCTGATTAATGACATGGAGGTCTTGGACCAACTGGTAAATTCTGTCAGCCTTCCAGACAGGGAGGATGGGAGTATTCTAGGGGGGAACATACAAGGTTCAAGTATTCATCCTTTAGGAGCCCTTCTATTGTGGGTTTTAGTTCAACCTTGCCTTCAAGGGATGATGGGGTACTGTTTTTTCTTAACAACTTTTTCCAGGTTTTTAAATTCAGTTTGGATTGGTGGTACTCATAGTCCTTCCTGATTTCCTTCTCTGGCCCAGACTGTCCTTAATTTTGTTCTCAGCTTCTGTGGTTAAAAGATAGAGAGAAGCCTATCTTTCAATTTGGAGCCCTAGTCTTAATCCTACCATTAAATCTCTTCCCAATAAATTGGCCCCAGTTTCTGAGACAGAGAGTAATTCAATTTTATTATCTCTCCCTTGGAACCTAGCAATAGTTTCTTGGAAAACTGTTGCTTGAAATTTTTCTCCTTTTGCCCCAGAGACCACAATTTTGTTCGAGGATATTTTGAGCCTGGTTGGTTGGTGACTAAGCGAGGAGCAAGAAGCTCTGAAATTAAGATGACCTGAGTTCTTAATGTCCCCACCTCTAAGTTTACAAGGGGCTCTGGGTGGGACCCATGGGAGTAGAAGAGCTCCAGACCACCCTATTCTTCATCGAACGTCATGAGGGAAATCAGGCTTTTCTCTTTATCCCATCTGGACACTCTCGCTTAAAATGACCAGACTTCTCATACTTAAAACATTTTTCTCTCTGTTTTCTCCTCATCATCCTTGTTGACTTGCATTTTCCTTTCTTCCCTTTGGTTTTCCATCATTCTGTTTCAGTCTCTGCCCTTGTCAGAATGCTGGCACCTTTAGCAGGGTTTAGCTAAAGGTGTACATTATTATTTTGGCCTTCTGTTTTTTCTTTTCCTCATCCCTTCTGATATATACCTTCCAGGTCTCCCTCAATAACTCCTCTATACTTCTTTGTTTCCAATTTTCTAATTTCTGTAGTTTCTTATTGATATATGGCCAACTATTGGTTAGAAAATGGAGTTTGAGCATCCCTTGTACTAGGGGATCCTCTAAATCTAACCCTGTATGTTTTCTCATCTGGCTCTTCAGCTGATCTACAAAGTCAGCTGATTCTTCCTCTTTCCCCTGATGGACATGCCTTGGACATGTTCTGGGACTGGAGCACAGAGTCCCAGATTCCCTTGCTAATCATATGCCTAACTAAGGTCCCTCATGTTTTCTCCATGGGTCATCATGTTGTTATCCTATCCAGGGTCTTGATTTAGAAATTTAATATCAGCAGCTGGAACACCTGGGCCTGGTGGGTGTTCTCTTTCTCATGCAGCCATGGCTGCTCAGGGGATCATGGCCCACTCTTCTCCTGAGAATAGGATTCCTAGAATCAACAGTAGCATAGCCCAAGCATAGAGCTACGATCTGAGAAACTGGTCAATTTGATCAGTGACCCCGAAGGGATCATCTAGAAGGCTCTTGAGTTCTTTTTTTCAAGTTCCGAACTTCTGAGCTAGTAAGAGGCATGTTCACAAAACTGATGTCTCTGCCACCTAAAGGAATTTCCCTGAGGGGAAATAGAAACTGTGGATTGTCCTCTGGTGGCTGGGGAAAGGGAAGATTCCTGATGTTCTATCAACACTGGGCAGTTTCTTTCCTAGGCTTCTCATAAGAATTTGACTGGGCCACTGGCTCCAGATCAGAGTTAGTGGAGGGGGCAAGTATAGGGGCAGAGGGAAGGGGTGATGATTGACCTGATTTAAGGTTCCTAGATCTCAGATCTACTGCTGATGCTGAATAATAAGATTGTAAAAGAAACAAGAGGGGTCCCATGGGGGTGAGCTCCTTTGGGAATATTGTATTATCTTCTTTCTCTTGGGCCTTTAGGGGAAATAAGACTACCATTTTTTCTCTCCAACAGAGAGCATAGTCAATTTCCTCCTTGGAGACTGGAGTTTATTATTGATATATTCAATTAGAAGTTGGCAAACCCAATCCTCATAGAACCAAAATTTTGGCCAAAAGACGGAAGGTTTCAAGATTGATCCTTGGGTACAGAACATGAGGTAAATAAAGTTATTTTTCTTCACTAATTGGGTACAGGTAAAACAGCATGCTTAATCATCTGTTGCTTCCTTTTCTCTATTGTTTGGGGGTTATCATCTCAATAAGTGAGCATTTGCTCAGTGGGCTACTGAGAGGTATTTATTCTTTTTGTCTGGTACCATTTTTGTCTCTATTTTCTATCTTCGAGGTGCAATTTCCATCCTGACAGTGGTGTGACTACTGAGAGAGACTCAATTCCCCATCCCTGAAAATATCTTATACTCTCATCACTCAATTCATTCATCTCTGGCCACTTCCTTCTCAGGGACATTGATTGCCTCTTAGCAATTGGTGGGTTGTTATAACCCCCTAACTTGGACCAAGCACTGCTTGATACTGCCCAAAACCTTATGAGGTCACCATGGAACTGTGGATCGGGACTCCACACTTGCTTCATGCTTCAGCATGACATATGCATACTACCTCCTACACCTCTCCCCAACCACCCATGACTTTTCTTACCTTGGTCCTTGCAGGGAATTGCCTGGTTGCCATGGTGTCACCTTTCCAGGGCCCCTTCCCCATGTTGCCAAGAGTCTGGGTTTGTTTGCTACCTGGGCATAGCCCTTTAGTCGAGGGCTGCTGCAATGGAGCAGTGAGGCTCGTCACCCTTGACAGAGGGTCAAGACTCCTTGCAAGGGGAACGGGGTCCCAGATGAGCCCCCAAATTATTAGAGTTACAATGAAGCAAGACTTGCAAAGACTAAATATCTTAGCAAGGCAATTTTTATAACTTCTGCAGAAGGCTATGCTGCCACTAGTGAAAGCTGACAGGCAAGCATGTGGGCTGAGGGTGGGGTTGTTTTAAATCTTAATGCTGGCCTTAGACTGGGTCTTGCCTCATTGGCTGAGGTGGTAACCCTACAATCTTACTCTTTCCCAATTGGCCAGTTTAAATGGTCTTGTAAATGGGGAGGGAGGGGTTGGGATAACATTAACTTTGGGGAATTGTTGTCTAAGACCAGATGAGGGGGTTTGAAGAATGTTGAAAAATACTGGATGAGGGGGGTTGAGGAAATTGTTGTTAAAGGACAGAACATGAGGTAAATAAGTTATTTTCCTTCACTAATTAGTAAACTATCCTAATTTTTATGTATCTCAGATTTAGAAGGATTCAAGTCAATCATAAAAGTGAATAAGATTTTCTTTTTGACAATTTGATTTCTGATCCCTATATATTGTTTGGATTATAAGAAGTTAAGTTATTTTAAAGGCAATGAGTAAACTACCTTTGTAGTTCATCTGAACACCTTTGCCATCCTATCCTATAATTAAAAAAAAATTCGATTATTTTTAAAAATAGCATCAAAATTATATCAACAAAAGAATCTCATAAACAAAAGGTTTACTTGATCTTTCTCTTTATTTCTCTTTTTTTTTTATTATAAGACCAGATTTTCCTATGTTTGTACATGGCTTGTTGGTCAAAAATTGGGCAGAAGCTGTGCTCAGACTCTATGTCCCTAAGCTTCTACTGAATAATTTTCAAGTTGGCCTTAGTGTTTAGTTTCTGATCCAGCTCAGTTTTCTTTCTTTGTGCCCATTGTTTTCTAGTTCACAAAGGAAGTGTGAAGAGTTTACCTACCCCTTGCTTCCAGGACTCATTTACTTTCAGGCTCTTCTTTTGAAATGTCTGGCTTTTCTGGCACTTTCTCACATCAAGTCCACAGCTTCAGGTTTCCAGCCTTCCTTCCTACTTTGCCACATTTACTGACTATACAGAAGGGTGCTGTTTCTCATCCCCCATTCCAAATAAAGTTATCTTCCTTTGTCAGCTAAATTGCCAGTTTTCTTGGCCAGCCACATGCTCATTAGAACTGGGGAGGTGAGAAATGCAAATGAAACAACCTCAGGCAAGAAGGCCCCAGTGTCTCAGTGTTTTTAAGTAAGTTTTAGTAGTTTTTTAAAAATAAATATATGGTTCTCATTTGTTAATGATTTGATTAACATGCAGAGTACTGGCATGGTCGTTTTCAACAATGCTGTAGTTTTATACTTGCTCTTTTTAGAATATTTACAGAAATTTGCCATTTATCACTGCTAAAATACCTGCTTTATTTCTCACATTGTTAATAGGTTATCCTCAATCATCTCATTTTATCATCACAACTAATTTATGAATTAATAATATTTATATTATGATTTTACCAAAGCAAAATTTATGATCAAATTAATTCAGAAGTATAAGCAGAGTTGGATCTACGTATGCCCAAAGATAAAAAATGACGAACTTGTTCCAGGAACCCATTTATACCAAAGATAGTGGCCTTACTTTACATAAATTCCCTTTGGAAGGTGAAACAAAACTATCCTACTTCACAAATAATCTATGCATTCTCACATAATGTTTCTCATTTTATAACTACAACAGAAAGATCCTTTCCCACTTTCCATACTGCACTCTTTTTCATTCAATATCCAAATATTCTCACTATTAAAATATATTAATGGTTTTTTTTGTTTTTTTTATCATATATATTTTTTTCAATTTCTTTTTATTTATTCATTTTTTTTTAGAGAGGAGATACAGAGTGAGCTTCTTCCTCAGCACTCTGCCATCTCGGCTGCTTCTCCTGGCCTCCACGTGGCCTTACTCTGCTCTCCTCTCTAATGCTAACCTCAGGAACCCAGGAACCGAGAGAGAGAGAGATCAAGCTCCCAGACTGCCCCAGTTTATAGCCTAGAGAATCCAAACCTTTAATCCAATTATACATACAAGAAAGTCTGATACAAAGCCACCCATCTGAGGCATAATGGGATTCCTCCCTACATCACCACCCTACATCATCCAATCAGTCAAGGGTGTGGGGAAGAGCTTACTCTTAAACTAAGCCTTAGGCTATGACCTGGCCTGCCTACATTACTGCTTTTCCCCCACAGCCATCTCAAGCATAAGGGCAAATAATATCACCTGGATGACGGGCTTCCATGTGGGCAGCGCCATTCTTAACAAAGTGAGCATAATATATATTATCTGCCCAACAACTCCCATATGTGCCTTGACCAGACCAGTGCAGGGTTTTGAACTGGCGACCTCAGTGTTCCCAGGTCGATGCTTTATCCACTGCATGACCACAGGTCAGGCGAAAAAATATATTAATGTTTTTTAAGTATAATAAATACATCTGAAATTAGGAAACTAGATTCTAAAAACTAACAAACTTTTTTGTAACAAACACACCATTAGAAATAATTCTTTGAAAAGACACCATTGAAAGATTGCCGGGTGCCGCAGATGAACGAACGAAGAGCCGAAATAGCCAAATGAGCAAAAGTCAGGCTTCATTGGGAGGACTCCAGGCGAGTTCACTGACCCTCGGATGTGAGTCTGTGAAGGTGCGCCCGGGGAGGGTTTTTGGGTTTTTTATATCTGCAGAGGGGGGAGGATGGTAACAGTCGACCGGTTTGGTGGGGCGTGCAGTTCATGGAACAGCCTTGGGGACAGACAGTTTCAAGAATTTGGGTGTGTGTGGTTTGAGCAAGATTAACAACTGCCAGACGGTTTGAATAAGATTAACAACTGCCGGACAGCTCAGGGCAAGGGAGGGTTTCACTACCCAACCCAGAGGCAACTACTGGACAAGCATGAAAGTAATAAATTATCTTAATATCTAACAATCACTTCACTTTAATTATGTTTTCCAATTTTATCAGGGAGGTTGAAAACTTCTAAAAAATATTTCCCACATGTGCATTCAGTCTTTTCACAAAGCAATTAGTTTTGTAATAGAATATAGCTTATTTTATATGTGAATGTTCTGAGTAGCATAAAGAATAGGCTTTGCAACAAAGAAGTTAAATGCTATCGTGAAATACTATAATATAAAATTTCTAAATTTTGATTAGATCACCTGATTTATCACTTCAGTTTTATTGAGAAAATGTATGTAAATATAAATTTTATTTTGAATTTCAATATTCAGTTTTGTTGAGAATATGATGTAATATTATAGCTCAAAACTAGTTTAGAGTGTTGTATTAGTCAGGGCTGTCATAACAAAATACCATAGACTGGCTTAAATGACAAAAAATTATTTCTCATAGTTTTAAAGACTGGCTAATACAAAATCAAGGTGCTAATAACATATGTTTTATTTTGAGTCTCTGCTCTTGGCCTATAGTCAGCAGTCATTTTGCTGTGTGTGCACATGACTTCTTTGTGTGTTTACAAAGAAAGATAAAGTGGGCTCTCTGATTTCTCTTCTTATAAGAATGCTGATCTGATTGGATCAGGTCCTATCCACATAATCTCACTTAACCTAATTACCTTCAAAAGCCACCACCTCCAAATATCATCACATTGAGGGTTTGGACTTCAACATATGATTTGGAGGGGCGCACACACTCAGTTCATAACAAATGTCAACATAAATTCACTCATTTATACATTTAAGGAATATTCATTTGGGAAGCCTGGTGTTAGAGAATGAATAAAATAGACATTTTTCTTTTCCTTATAGAGCTGGGATCTAATTTATTTCTTTTTGTTCATGTCTACCTTGGTAAAAATTTTCAAAGCAATTGTCAGAATCCAGGTTTGTTTAATAGATACTTAGAAAAACAACTGCTATGACTATGTTTTGTTTTCTAATAAAACATTTAATACTTAATAAAAATTCATTTACATGGAAGTAAAAAGTTTTAAACATATCACCTGATGTTTTCTGAGTTGTCTTTATTGTTCTTAGTGTTGCATCAATATATAACACATCTACCAATTTCCCATACATATAGTGATAAATTTATTTCAACTCTTACTCATCTTTTCAAAAAATAATACAGGGAAATGGTGAGAAGATTTTGAGCAGTGGGTAGAAGAAAATACATAGTATGAGTTTAAAATTATATGACTATAATAATTTAAAAAGTATTAAATGGAAAAATAATTTATGTTCAACTATAAATATTTCTTTGTTAAAGTATATATGTTAAATCTGATTAGAAGCAGAACTTACACTTTATAATAGTTTTTTCTACTTTACAAAATTATAAAAATTATGTCATTCTTCATTGATTTCTTAAAACTATGTATTTTGAATGAAGCCATCATTCAATATTGCATACATTTTAGCTGTCACTGTGATTTCATCTTGAAAAACAGTGTAGTTTTCTGTTCTTGAGGGTTCTTATACCATTCCAAATCTTTATAAATACATTTTTTAGTTGGCATGCCATGCCTTTCTTGCTATGGTACAGATGTAACACTATTTTTTCCTCCATTCACCTATCCTTTCTATCCAAGTCTTTCATTGTTCAGCTTGCCAGTAAAACTGGATTAGATACTGTTTGTTACAGAAGTCTAAATCATTTTCCCATCTCTGCCATTTTACACACACACACACACACACACAGAAAATACACTCACACACAGGGAATATGCATATATCTGAGGAAATAATTTACATATTATATACTTAAATTTTTCTAACCACTTCCTTCTATGACTTTTAGCTCATTAAATCTCCCATCACCTTTCACAATTAAATTTGAAGACAAATCTTTGTTTTCAAGTCAGATGGAACAAAGAGCAACCATATAAAGAACTTTTTTTAAAAGAAAAACATATTGTTAAAGGCAATTTTTTCTTATGTGGTTCAAAATTTCTAAGATAAAGAAATAATAAGTAATTTTAAAATGTAGAGCATATGCCATTCTTTTGTCATAAATTGATAACTGTAATTTTTTGTTCCTCTAAGCTAGCTAGATAGCTTGGAGGTAAATTTAATGTTCAATTGTAGTAACTGTATGTGAACATAAGCTCCCAGAGGTTAGTTTCTCATTCATAGGTTGTGGCACATAGGAGAACCATAGACACAAAAAATGCAAGACCCAAGTTAGTACTCAGTGAGTCTAAATCCTAGGTGCAAATCTGTTTTAAGATTGTGATCCATGGGTACAGGTTAAACTCTGTTTTGGAAGGAAAGGAGACTATAGGAACAAAAAAAAAAGGTTGTGGCAAAGCCAAATCAGGAAGACATTTCATCCAATGACGTGATGAGGAAGCTATAAGAATAAGGTTGAACCCCTGCCCTGGTTAGCTAGCTGGCTGTGGAGTCAGGATCCTCATGCAAGCCTCAAACAAGAGCAAACCTGTGTTCAGAGCTTGTTCTGAACCTGACACAGCTCAAGTGCTGGGTATTAATGAGAAAAAAACAAAGCTCTACTCTCATACATTCCAGTGTAGGGTCACAGACAATAAACAAAGACACAATATAAGGTCGAAAGTGATTAACAATCAAGAAGATAAATAAAACAAAGTAAGGGGAAAAGAGCATTAAATTAGATAAGGTGCATGGCAAGACCTTTCAAATTAGTTGAAATATGACTAGGGACCTGTATAACCACAAGGAGGAAGCCATAAGTATTTCTGAGTAATACAAGTTTCAGGAAGAGAAACAAACAAACAAACAAAAGACACAAGACTAGGTAGGAACATACTTGGTTGGAGGAGCAACAACATAGTAAGAGGCTGGGACAAAGCAAACAAAAGGAGATTGGCCTAGAAGAGGTTTTAAAAAATACCTTTTAATGAACATTAGGGAAGTCCATTATACATTTATATCTATTTGTAAAATAACACTCTGCATCAAAAAGAAGGTAGTAGAATCTAAAAACATTTGTTGCTGAATTAAATGAGAAATGATTGTTTTCTAATTATAATTTTAAATGAATAAGAAGGTAGTAGAATTTAACCCAATTTGTTGCTGATCTCAACAAGAACACTTATTTCTTTTTATTTATTTAATATTATTATTATTATTTTTACAGGGACAGAGAGAGAGTCAGAGAGAGGGATAGATAGGGACAGACAAACAGGAACGGAGAGAGATGAGAAGCCTCAATCATTAGTTTTTCGTTGCCCTTGCGACACCATAGTTGTTCATAGATTGCTTTCTCATATGTGCCATGACCATGGGCCTTCAGCAGACCGAGCAACCCCTTGCTGGAGCCGGCAACCTTGGGTCCAAACTGGCGAGCTTTTGCTCAAGCCAGATGGGCCCGCACTTAAGCTGGCTACCTCGGGGTCTAGAACCTGGGTCTTCCATGGGTCCGCACTCAAGCTGGCTACCTCGGGGTCTAGAACCTGAGTCTTCCACATCCCAGTCCTATGCTCTATCCAGTGCACCACCACCTGCCTGGTCAGGCTCAACAAGAACACTTTTGTCGTATCTATCTATATCTCAATGCAGTCACTCCACTGTCAAAGTTAGATGGAATAACAACCATTTTGCTCATATTTCTTGATATTTGGTGAAATATAAAGATCCAGGTAGTACTCAGCATTTTATACACTGACAAGTACAAAAAAATTAAAGAAATTTATAGTCAAGTTTCTTTTATAATACAAAGGTTAGGTATTTGTCTCAATATAAAAATAATAGCTCATAAGTTTCTTCCTGAAAATATTTCATCTCTGGGAAATTTATTTTGACTTTTAAATTTCTGTAGGAAATAGAGCAATATTATTTTTTATTATTAGGTAACAATGATAGAATAAAAATATATTCTTATAAAATAAATCAAGATGTTTCCA
This sequence comes from Rhynchonycteris naso, assembly GCA_037038555.1. Taxonomy (NCBI): domain Eukaryota; kingdom Metazoa; phylum Chordata; class Mammalia; order Chiroptera; family Emballonuridae; genus Rhynchonycteris; species Rhynchonycteris naso. The sequence goes on along the minus strand of CM072996.1, from coordinate 174,021,152 downwards.
TTTCTTCTGAATATAGAGATATAAAATTTATCAAAATCAGCATAGTGGGGAAAGTATGAAGACTATTTTTGAGATGTGAAATTTATTTTTCAATAAAATTTAGAAAGGAGATCATTTGTCCTTATTTTTAGACCATAAAATTGAAGTTACTTGGCATATTATCATACCTGGGAAAGTCTAATTAACAGGACTTAACACAGTTAAGCATAATCTAGAATACTTGAACTTTTCTATATGTATGACCAAGTTAACAGCAATTATTAATACTAAAAGTTGAGATAAGCCAGGAAGATTATAATACTCTGGTTATTATAAATAATAAAAATATATGTCTTTTAGATATTTTATAACTTAAATACTGATTATTTAAGAAATTCACATGGATATATATTAAAACAAAATAAATGAAATAATACATTATGCTTTTATTCTTTTCCTTTGACATTGTGTCTACAGCTATAACTAATAATGATATAGTCTATATCCTTGTAAAACTTATTTTTTTCCACAATGGAAAACAAATATTTAATGGCTGTGCTTAAATGTATATCAAAAAAATAAATGTAGGCCTAACCTGTGGTGGCACAGAGGATAAAGCATCAACCTGGAACGCTGAGGTTGCCAGTTTGAAACTCTGGGCTTGCCTGGTCAAGGGCCACATGGGAGTTGATGCTTCCTGCTCTCCCCCCTCTTTCTCTCTCTCTCCTCTCTAAAATAAATGAATAAATAAAGTCTTAAAAAATATATAATAATAAAGAAATATAAATGACATCTATTCCTGGTACGTCAGACTAATCTGGACTAATGTTAGACTATGTCCTGCTGTGAAAAACTAAGAAAAAGTGTTTAAAATATAACAATAATTTGCTTAACAGGAACAAAAAAAATCTAACAAGAGCCTATGGTTATAAGATCTGAGAAGAGAATTTTTCCAGGGAATCCAGTTTGAGAGCTGCATTTGCAGTACAGTCATCCCTCATCATATTGCAGTTCACTTTTCACAGCCTTAGTGTATCGCGGATTTTTAAATTGTATATATATATAATTTTGAATTGCAGATTTTTCGCTATATGCAGTATATAGGTATTATTATATATTTATTATTTTAATTATTTTTGCAGCAAGATAAGCATTTTCTAGCCTGAACATTAAAAACAATATAAAATATTAATTAAAAATATTAAAAAATATTAAATCAAAATAAAGCCTTAATATATATATGTATATATATATGTGTGTGTATATATATATGTATATATATATATACACACACACACACACACAATAAAATAAATATAAGGTTTTTAGTTACTTTGCGGATTTGTGCCTATCATGGGGGGTTCTGGAACCTAACCCCTGCAATAGATGAGAGACAACTGTAAAAGTATATAACGATATGGAAGAAATGGTCTAGAGCTATGGAACCATGATGAACTAAGAAAACAAATTTTGGAGTACAGGATCTGTCAAGGAGAAAACCTGTACAAATCTTACACATTTTTGGGAACTCTGTATATCCTAAATGCAGAATTAAGGCTAAAGGATGCAAATCTTGGCCCTTGCAGGGATGAATCCTAATTTTAAAACATGACAATTTCTGATTAAATTAGGTGAGCTAGAGTTATAAAGTTCTTGGCCAGCTGCCACTCTTAATAATTATAGTAGCACCAGGACCTCAAATAGCATCTACAGTGTACCATGTACAATTCTGAGAAAGCAGCAAGACATATATATGTAAACAAACAAATAAGATAGTGTCATTGAAATTCATGAGGAACCACAGCCCACTGACATATATCTCTTATTGAGAATTCTGGGAACTATAGCACCCAGCATATCCTCTGTGAAGCAGGGGACTGAGAAGAAAACATTGAAAATGAAGAGTTGATAGTAGACAAAGCAGCATGGTAAGGAGAGAGATTTGGACAACATGATTGAGAAACTTAACACATATAAGACAGTTGCACTTAACAACAGAATTTATATTTTAAAAAGTCAATTTATAAAAATTGACTGTATGTGAGCCATGAAGGAAGATTCAAACAGTATTAAAATATTGAAATCATATGAGTGTGTTCTCTATGTTGAATTAAATTAAGCTAAAAATTCTAAGAAAACTAAAAATTGAAAGTATGTAATTATGAAAAATAATTAGAAAATGGGTGTTAGTAAGGCTGTTGAAAAGACACTATATAAAATTTTAACAATATTTCTATATTGAAAAGTCATAAACATTTTAAAATGATACTTTTTACCATAGTATCACAGATATACACATGCATTTGGGAATAAAGCTCATAAATATGAGAATTTTAAGAAAATTAAAACATTCTCATGAGCCATTCATAAGTTATAAGTAAATCAAGGCATATTTCGTTTGCAAGATAATTCATAAATGTTAATTCTCTTGATATTGCTCTTTAGATTTATTACAATTTAAATAAAAGCTTCAACAGTTTGTGTGTATGCATGTGCAAATTAAAATTTTGATTCTTAAATTTATATAAAAATGCAAAGGATTTAGAATGTCAGTGAAGTCTTCAATGAAAATGATAAATATTTCTGATCTGGAATAAAGAACAATTTTTGATCTAATATCTGTATAGAAGCTTTATCTGTATTGAAAATATGAAACTTGAATATTACCTCAGACCACATATATATAAATACCAAGTGTACTATAGATCTAATTATAAAAGTCAGAATAACTACTGCACTCTTATCTATGTCCATGAGTTTCAATTTTGTTTCTCACCTATGTATGAAATCATACAGTTCTTACCAGTGGTTACGGGAGGGGCGGGGAGGAGGAGAAGGGAGGAGAGGAAAAGGGTAGTGGGATGGGAGGGGCATAAGGAAAACCAAATAAAAGGTGACAGAGGACGATTTGACTTTGGGTGATGGGCATACAACATAATAAAATGTCAAAATGATCTGAAGATGTTTTCTCTAAATCTATGTGCTCTAGTTGACCAATGTCACCCCGTTTAAAATTAATTTTTTAAATAAAATTATAAAATTTTTTTAAAAAGCCAGAATAAATCAATACAGGATATATACATACATGCAAACATGAAGCTTTTAGACTGTACTATAGAAAAATATGTTCATGGTTTTGTGGCATTGAGCTATCAATTATTTGGGATACTTAATATCTGTCTGTCAGTTCCAACCAACTCTGTACTTCAGTTACATAAAAGAGTCATGAAATTCAAGTTTCAAAGACTTCTTTATACTTACTGGCTCTCAAACTTTTAACAATTGAACATAATAATGCTTTTTCCTTTCTATATAAAATGTATATGTAGGTGTCTGTATGTTTTGTAGGCAAAACAACAAGAGCAAGAAATTTATTGGGAAGAGCAACAATTCCTCTTTGATGTTAATTAGCACAATTAAGGTGATAGTTTCAGGTCTGTTTTTTTTGTTTGTTTGTTTCATCTTTCCGTTGACCCTTGCCCAGTGGTGAGATTCAAATAATTTAACAACTGGTTCTCTGTCCTAATGACCATTTTAAGTATAACAAAATGATATAGTGAAAGGTAATTAATATTTCATGCATTTAATACTTAAATAATAACAATAAAAGAGGTACACAAAATGAGATTATAAGAGTTTTAAAATATTAATAAAAATATTAAATAATACCTGGCAAAATACAATTAAACTGTTATTTAAGATATTTCCATATTGCTTCTTGATTAACATCCCACTAGCAATATTTTTTTCAGCTATGGATGGAATGAACATTACTACAGATGCTTAGAATATGCTGTTGTGCAGATGAACATTAAAGAAGAGTAAGGAATGTAAATTTGTGATTCCCACATTGGGCGGTTGCCTAGGTGCCTACCTTGGAGAGAACCCTGGTTACAAGTGCCACTTTAGCAACCAGTTCCCTGAAACAAACAAAAAATTAGGTATCAGTTCTGCCAAACTGGTTCGAACCAGCTGAATCACACCACTGTCCCGGTCACTCTAGCTGAAGCATTCCTCTTTAAGAGGCTAATAATCCAGCTTCTTTCTAGTACAAAGAGAAAACATTTTACATGCTGATGTCCACAAATCGGTATCTTTAACTTTTGAAACTGAAGTTACCAGTGTAAAACATCAGTCAGCTTTCTTAGACAACCACATATATCACATTTAAGAATTTGAAATACAAAAAATAAAGGCAATACATGGCTTTCAAATAAAGAATATTTGAAAATTGTAAAAAAAAAAAAAAAAAGAATATGAAAGGGGAAGATGCACAAGGGTTGGATTTTATTGAAACTTCTCAAACAAACCCTCTTTGGACATCACATTCTTAAAAATTAGACCTCTTTGTGTTGTAATAGTCATGGAGGAGAGCCATGCCTGATATTCCAGAAATAATTAAATATTGGTGACATTTATCATAATGATGATATACTGCTCACAAAAATTGGGGATATTTTATCATTTCATATTTATTTTGAAATATTCTCTAATTTTTGTGAGCAGTATATTATACTATATCAGTGACAGAGAATTACATAAAGGCTCTATTAGGGTTAAAAACAGAAAGAGAGAAAAGATTGTTCCTTACAAACAAATTATACTATCAGAGAAGAATAAATTTATACACTAAAATAGCTTGTTTGACAAAAATATTCTGTCCATAGAGTCAGTCTGATATGACACTAAGTAGCAATATAATTAATATGTGGTCTGCCTGACCAGGTGGTGGCACATTGGATGGAGCATCGAACTGGGATGCAGAAGACCCAGGTTCAAGACCCGAGGTCGCCAGCTTGAGTGCGGGTCCATCTGGCTTGAGCAAAAAGCTCACCAGCTTGGACTCAAGGTTGCTGGCTCCAGCAAGGGGGTGCTCGGTCTGCTGAAGGCCCGTAGTCAAGGCACATGTGAGAAAGCAATCGATGAACAAGTAAGGTGTTGCAACGGCAACGAAAAACTAATGATTGATGCTTCTCACCTCTCTCTGTTTCTGTCTGTCTGTCCCTATCTATTCCTCTCTCTGACTCTCTCTCTGTTCCTGTAAAAAAAAAAAAAATTAATTTATGGTCCAAGGTATAGTCATATTAATAATTTTTGTAGATTTGATTATTTTTTAAATGTTTGACTCAACTAGTGAAATAGAGTTTTGTTAGGTAGTTACTGTGTTTATATCAAAACAATGACAGATTTATTAATTTATTTTACAAACAACAAATATCCATTAAACATTTTTATTATTTAGAAATTATTACATAGCGCTTAGCAATGCCAGGGTTACTTTTATAAAGAGAATTTTTATATGTAGCAATATAATTTTATAGTATGATATATGTTTAAATATATGTATGTGTGTGTGTGTGTGTGTGTGTGTGTGTGTGTGTGTGTGTGTGTATGTTGGAGGCAACAGTCCTGGTCAGCAGATCAAAGGACTGAAGGCCCTCCCCAGCTTTACTCAGATATTTATTAGCCAGTACAAATACCTCAAGAAAGCAGAAAGAAGTTTTCAGGGGGTGAAGTGAAGGGTAAGAAACATGCTGACTCCTAATCTCTGTTATGAGAGTCTAACCATTTCTTGTTGCTGAATCTTATCCTGCTGTTTTGCTGTTTCCAGCATGCACTGTCTCCAGTAAGAGTTAGAGAGGCACCTGGACTCTTACCCACTCAGGACTTTCACCCTAGGGTGCTTCACTGTCTCTGTTAGCCTAATTTAGCATGTTTTCACAGCATGTTCCCATATTTATAAGTTTATTTGAATCTCTATAAGCATGCATAAGAGTGTATGATTTGTAGGATTTAGAAAAAATGGGAGAACAAAAGGTTGTATAAAAGAAGCAATAAATGAAAAAAGAAAAGCATTGAAATCTATCACAGCCTATAAGCCAAAACTGTCCTCAGAGAAGTTCAACATGATTTTCATAACTTCAATATTAACTTTGGGAAAGTTCCCAGTATATTTCAGATAGTCACTGGCAAATCATCTTTGAAAGGTAGTTATTTCTATCTTAAATTTTGCTATGGCCTTGGGAAAAGGCAAAAATAAGAAAATCTAGAAAATCACAAAACTAGATGTGATTCCCAAATCTACCCAACTATCTGTGGAAGCTTAAGGAAGAAACACTTTAAGCTTCTCAAACCTTGAAAATTTCCATATCATCAACCACATAAGGATTTCTGCGGGGTTTTTTTAATATATATTTTTCTGAAGTGAGAAGCCGTTGGGGGGAGGCAGACAGACAGACTCCAGCATGTGCCCAACTGGAATCCACCCAGCATGCCCAACAGGGGGTGATGCTTGGCTCCTCTGGGGCATTGCTCTGCTGCAATTAGAGCCATTCTAGGACCTGAGGTGGAGGCCATAGAGCCGTCCTCAGTGCTTGGATCAACTTTGCTCCAATGGAGCCTTGGCTGCGGGAGGAGAAGAGAGAGATAGAGAGAAAGGAGAGGGCAGAGGGGTGCTTCTCCTTTGTGTCCTGTCTGGGAATTGAACTCCCGGGATTTCCACACACTGGGCTGATGCTCTACCGCTGAGCCAATCAGCCAGGATCTGCATTTTTTTATTATTTTTTGTCAATTTATATTTTACGTAGCACTAAAAAAATATTTTTAATGTGCCTAGTTCTAGAATTTTAAAGGAATTAGTACAGGAAATTGTTGTTCAGTATACAGAACATGTTATTTAAAAGTTTAAAACTTAACCCTCTTTACCTCAGTAACTTGTTTCCTGAGCCCATGCAGCCCACCTGGTTTACTTCATAAAGAATAAAATAAAATAAAGGTTTAAAATTTAAGATATTAGCTCGTAAAAAAGTGTGTGTACAATTTTTTTTAGTAACTTTAACAGATTCTTGTTCAGGGTATCTATGGGCCAACTTTCTACCTTTTATGAAGATCCATTTATGGCAAGGAGTCATGACTCATGTAAACTAAGAGTACTAGGAACCAATAGTAAGGAAGATTTTTGCTTGTTCAAATAAATAAATGTATTGTGGAAAAACTAAAAAATATACATGAAACCAATGTCTTGGAAAAAAATTATATTTACATGGGGAATCAAGGAGAGCTATTGCTTTATTTATAGTGCTGGCTTTTCTAAGGAAAAGAAAGTATTGAATGTTATTGACATAATTGATATTCCTTGTTAATTAGAAGGCAGATATAATTTTATTAAGGGACAAATGAAAACAGGCTATACCATATTTATACAACCCCACAGATGTTCCAGAGATGACTCTAAAATTACATCCTCACATTTGCATTAGTATTACTCTTTTCCTGGCAGTTTGGGTCTCAGCCATACCTTGTAACCAGGGACCAGGAACTGAAGAGGATTTTGCCCCTTTTCTTTTACACTATGCCTTTTCTGCTCACTATGCTGCTTCCTGTTTTTTCAGGATTAGGGTGTAGGAATTAGGCATAATAGAGAAAAGGAAAGTAACATTTTACCTAATCATTCATGGGTTTCTCTTGACCTTTCGCTGCTCACTGTTATAGTAAAACTTAGCATGGAGGCTAAGTATTCCATAGGAAAACCACCTTTCCATGGAAAACTGATTTAGAACTGATTGTTAATATCATTAATATTTTTTCTGCTAAATTGGTTAGCACATATTCCCTTTTCTTCCACTGCCATCATGGGTTGGTCTAGTCTTCAACACTCTTGGTATGAAATGTTGGGCACAGTACCTGTTTTCACATATCTTCATACTTGTGAGAGTCTCACAAAAACCTCTCACATGCTCTTCTCTAAGCATAGTATGGAGGTAGGCCTGCAATATTCATAACCTAGCATATGTCTCCTTGTATACTGAGAGTCTTGCCTTCTCATTCTTGGAGCATCTAAAATGTCTTTAAGAGTTTCTCTTCCTGATTCCTACAAATTTGGCTGTGAATAAGTATCCTTCAGCATGGAAATATTGTAGCACTCTAAATTTCCAACAAAGTCTCTTCAATTAGTCAACATTTTTCTAATAAAGCTATAATTTATGGAAACTCTTGAGAGTTATGTATGCTGGGCTGCCTTTACTGTTTCTCATTGTGCCCTGAAAGGCTGTTTCTGGCACTATTCTTGGAAATGTGCAGATAATTCCACTTATTATCTTCAGGATTAGTGCTTCGTCCCACAACTCAGAGACAAAATGAAAATTTCCATTCATTACCTTATTTGTACTATAAAGATTGACAATAGAAAAATGGTAATATACTAAGTAAAACTTGGAACTTAACTTAAGAAGTAGAGATAAAAATAAGTATAAGTGTGCTAATATCCTTTTTTAATAAATGAAGTTAAGAAATAGATATTACCTACATTTATAGACTGACAAATAGAATTTTAAGTATATGATAAATTAATAGTGATAAAAATGAAAGTTTGAAATCCGTTAACAGTGATTGCCCTGGGAACTAACTACACTGGGAATAAAAAATAATAAATTTTTATTTTTCTATCCTATGTATTGTCTCAAGGCAGCTGTATAGACTGTGTGTATGAGTGTTATCAGAAAAATTGGCTAATCAACTATACTATCAGATATTGGATCAACTTTTTAGACACAGAGAAAGAACGTAAACATATATAAATAATACTTTTCTATAAAACATACTAATGTAGTGATTAGTAGGGGAAATATATTCATTCTTCATTTTATTAAACAAACTTCAAAATGCTTGTTGTTTGTCAAATAGTAAATACAAAGATTATTAGTACACATTGTTATACTTCACAAAAATGCAGTATCTAAAATTGAAATATTTTTAACAAAGATTCAAGGTAAAGTTTAGACAATTTATTTAAAATATAGCAATTGGCCTGACCAGGCAGTAGCGAAGTGGATGGAGCGTCAGACTGGGATGCGGAAGACACAGGTTCGAGACCCGAGGTCGCCAGCTTGAGCGCGGGTCCATCTGGTTTGAGCAAAAGCTTTCCACCTTGGACCCAAGGTTGCTGGCTCCAGCAAGGGGTTGCTCAGTCTGCTGAAGGCCTGTGGTCAAGGCACATGTGAGAAAGCAATCAATGAACAACTAAGGGTCGCAAGGGCAATGAAAAACTAATGATTGATGCTTCTCATCTCTCTTCATTCCTGTCTGGCTGTCCCTATCTACCCCTCTTTCTGACTTTCTCTTTGTCCCTATAAAAAAATAAAATAAAATAAATATAGCAATTGTTTCACTGAGATTGCTGAACAAGCAATTATGTCTTTTCCAGGTTTCTTCTGGAAGAATAAATAGAATTCTGATACAAAATCATAAATTTTGATTTACTAAATTGTTATTTTTTAAAAGTCTCATCAAATTTTATACTGCTAACAATAGTATCAATTAAATTTTAATTATTTATACTTATATTTTAATATTAAAAACATTTTTTAAAATAATGTTATGAATTATTTTTAACATGTTAAAAAAATGATGTTCATTTGTGGCTAAAGAAAACTGATTTTGAAGATGTAACATTATAAAATGCTCTGTTCCTGGCCTATGCATTACTTATCCAGTAAAATCTTTAGCTATTGTAGTTAAATGCCTAAACAGCTCATTTCTTAAAGGCAGAGATGTCTGATTAAAATATTACTGCCTTCCGCCCACTTCCTGCCTTTCAAAGAGAATGAATACCTATTGTATCTACCTACTCTCTTTAGGCATTCTTTCTGTATTTGGCTACTAACTGAACCTCTTAGTTAACACTGCATTCAAGGCATGTTCTGTTATTTATATTCCTGACAACCCAAGGGAAAATCTTGTGACATTGTTTTCCCAATGCCAATTTCAAATAATGTAAGATCTTCTAAGAACCACCATTTCTGCTTCCATTTTTCCTTTTCTTCTTATCTGAATAGAAAGACAGCTCCTCATTTCTTGCACTGCACTTCAGTGTCAAATTTTCTCTGCCAACTGTATGAAGATTTTTATACATAAGAATATTGTTTATAGATAATCAGAACATATTTTTCTTTTTTAACATACCAAAAAAATCAGAATATATATATATATAGGCAGGAACTTTACTATGTTCTTATAATTCTTAGATAACTTTATTCATTTAACAAATATTTATGAAGTAGATATAATACATAAGGATTGCTTTAGGCATTTGGGTATATCTGTGCATAAAAAGAATTGATTCCTATCACCATGAAGCTTATATTTTAGCAAGAAGGGATAAATAGTAGAAATTGATGCAGTGAATAAATTATCTAATATTTATAAGTATGAGAACTAAAAAAATTTATCAATATACATGGGATCCAAAATGTCAAGGACTTGGAGTTGGAGATTGTAATATTAAATAGAGTGATCTTACAGTTCTCATTGACATAATGAGAAGCTGGTTTAGTCATATATATTTTTGGATCCATGCTAAAAGAAATGAATAGCAAATGTACAATCTTTATGGTAAAACCAAAGAGGCCAGTGTGGCTACAGTATCTTGGTGGAAGTGGAGATAGGAAGAATGTGAAATGAAGCCAGAGAGTTTAGAGGGAGTTGGGGGGGAGGTACAATTATTATCAGGCTCTATGGACTGCATAGGGGCTGTGACTTTTACTCTGAATGAACTAGGGAGTTATCACAGAATTTGAGTCAGGGTGATATGATCTGACTTCAGCTTTAAAGGACCTTCCTCTATGAATTCATTGTACTGGGCTAAGAGCAGAAGCAGAAAGGCCAGTTAGGTGACTCTTGTTTGAAGGAGGTGCAGCAGAGCAGGTGAGAAGCTGTCTGATTCTGGAACAGCCAACATTACAGTGGGAGGAGTGGGAGGAAGGGGAGGTGGGTCAAGGGACACTCAAGAATAAATTCAAGAATCTGGGGTTTAGGCAATGAAGGAATATACTTGGGTATAAACAGGTTAGGGAGGAAGTAAAACAGAGGTTAATATTGTACATGTGCAGCTGGAGAATTACAATAGACATCTAAGTAAAAATGTTAGTTAGAAGCTGATAATCAACTTTGAATTCAAAAGGAATATCAGGCTAAAGATATGCACTGAAGACTATTAGCATGTATGCGGTATTTAAAGTCATGAGATTGCATAAATTCACCAAGGGAGGGAGGGTGGTTCAAAAGACAGAACTAATTCCGAACTTTAGATATGCCACCAGATAGAGATTGGGAATATTAGGATAAAACAGCCAGGATTAAGAAGGAATGTGTGTGTGTGTCTGTGTGTGTGTGTGTGTGTGTGTGTGTGTGTGTGTGTTTGTGTGTGTGTGTGTAGGGTCGTTTGAGGGTAGATAGTGGTGCCCTTGAGAAGAAGTGAAGAAATATATCAAAAAGAAAGTGAGCACCTGTGTGAAGTGCTGCCAATGGACCCGGTAAGATGAGGACTGTGAACAAGGCATTGAATTTAACAGTGTGTACATCACTAGTAAACTAGACAAGAGCAGCAATATAGGAGGTGTGGAAGCAAAAGCCAGACTACGGCAGGGTCTAAGAAAAAAAAAAGAAATTTAAAAAATCAAATATATACAATGCTTTCAAAAAGTTTCACTGCAAAAGAGAGTAATCCTTCAATGTAAGAGCCATTTTATAGATTAGAAAAACAAAATTGATAGAATAAATACATGGCCTCGAGCCACAAAGTTTGTAAGAGATAGAAACAGCATTCAAAACTCAGTCTGCCTGACTGTTTCTGTTGTATTTTTGTTTTCCCAAGTAACCAAAGAGATTGAAAAGTGATCAATTAATTTTTATTTTATGTGGTTTTATGAAAATTAAGTGGTTTACTTCTACAAATTTTATAGCATAGAATCAAGCACACTAAAGGTAAATAATACATGTTTCTCTTTCTCCTGTTTACTACCTGAGATATAGAGGGTCACATGTAAATGTAAAACAAATGTTTATTGATTATGGAATATGATAATATCAAATATAGAGTACTATGTACGTATGAAGTTTGTAACATATTTCTGCCTATAAGAGAACAATACATGTAGGTTTTACTTATATTGCTTACATCTTGTCACCAGAAAAAAGAAATACTGTATCTTATCCAGCTAACTGATAATAAAAATATACATACATAAATTATAAACTTATATTATTCTAAAAATTAGTTATTTATCTTCATAAAGAAAAACGTTAGAATCTTCTATAAGTTTTCTTATAATATTTATAAAGTGTATACTCTTTTTCTTTTATAAACTTTTTTTTAAATTTAGTGACAGCACAATTCTGAAAATGAACAGCATGCAGTATAGGAATACTCTCATTAGTTATATAATTATTTCAGCCACTGAGCAGAAGGAACAAAATATATTTAAATTCACATAAAATGACATTTGGGGATTAGTGATCACAAATAGATGTTTGGGTTCAAATTCCCTAGAAAAACATTACTTCAAAAATATGTACATGGAATCAGAGTTTTAGATGTGTTTGAGAAGTAGTAACTGGCACCATTTTTCCAGAACTTAGACAATTAAATAAATTATATAGACAGGTAGCTATAGATGTGTAGGTAAGATAAGAAGAAAAACTTTTTGATATTTGAAATCTTAAAGAATTTCAAGCTTTGAACATTCTCTCCAATACAGATTAGGAAAATGATGCTAAAATAGTCTTTCAAAATTACGTGCTACCTTAAGGGTAAGAAATGTCAAGGGACAATAAGTATGCAAATGAATACATTGCTTATGGGAGTTGGGGACCTGGAAAGTGGCCTTGAGTTACTATTACCAGGAGATAACTCTGAGAACAAACTGACAGGAAGGGAGCAATCAGGCATGCATTTCAAACAGGGGTTAAAAGATGGAAAAAGGCTTTGAAAAAAATCAAAACATGATTATAAGTTCAAGAATCAAAAGAGAAAAGTTGTGTGTGCCTGAAAGACAGTAAGCATCTGAGAAAACCATGGGAGAAATGTCTAGAGAGGTTAGCCAGACAGATTACACAGGCTTTCATATGCCAGGGTAAGGAGTATAGACTACACTGTAAGGACAATGAAAGCCTTTTAAGAACTGTGAAGTGAGCAAGTGATGTAATTTAATAAGGGCTGTACCAAATCACTCTGGTTGATATTTTCAGAATGGGTCAGAGTTACTGCAAGGACTCACTATAGAATGCTGTCAAGGCACCCCAGGTGACTGACAATGTTGGTGTAAAGCCTGATCTAATTAAGCAGACAAGAAAGTGTAAAAGCTAGATATAGTTATTTTCACATTTAAAATAAATTATGCAATTTTTTTGTGATATGTGTGACTGTGTAAAAGGGAAGAATAAAATGTAACTTATTGTGCAGATTTAAGTTTGAGATACTAGTAGCAGAATTCCAGAAAGACACTTAAAAATGGCAACTAAAGTTTACCAGGAAGATAAAGCCAGCCATGCAGTTTTGGGAACCATCAGTCTCTTACCAGTATAAAGTGGTCTCTTTGCCAGCATGCATCAAAGTCTAGTAAGACACAAACAGGAGTTCAGCACAAAAAGGAAGGGTTTATTTTGAGGAAGTGCCCCACAGAATACAGGTTAGCTAATGCTCAAAGACCTGGCTCCCCCTTGGCGTCCAGGGGATGGGTTATATAGAGAGAAAAACGTATTCATGGTGACTGAGGGAGTTAGGAGTATAGTCAGGGTAGTTGTTTCTTTACTGATTGGCCAGTAGGGTGTTTGATCAGTGAAGCTTGTCCTGATAGCAGCCATAGGATTGCTTCATCAGGTGTGCCCGCTTTTCTGGGCCTGGGGATGAAACACAGCAGAAGCCTAGTTTGACCAAAACTCTTGTGTCTGGGGTCAACAGACCCAAGGCTTTGTTCCTGAAAATTATTTGATGCTGATCATAACTTCATTGCCCTGAGGTCTTAATGATTAAGGGAGTGGTCCTGCAAGGGAGAAGTAGGCAGGTGAGTTAGGGTGCTAGATGAGGCCAGTTTGAATGAGAAAGAAAGAAAAGGTCATGTTAAAGAAACAAACTTTCTATGCAATTACAAATTCAGAGGAGATCATTAAAGTATAATAAAGACTGGCCTTAGATTAGTCATAAAGGTTTGGGAAATTCACAAAAACACTTCTCTTGAAGAGCTTGGATGGGAAAGAGAATAGTTTGGAACCAAAAGAAAAAAGACGTAGTGAGGATCATTGACTCACCTCTGTTTCCTCCTGTCCCCACTGGTGCTACATTCTTTTCAAGAAAAAACAGGAAAAAATATTATATTCTTTTAATATAAGTAGTCAATTTTTTATAGTAGTTAATAGCAGAAGGTGTACATGAAAATATGCACACAGTCTTCAATGTAGTTATAATTTGATTGTAAAACAAAACCATGAACTCTTCACTTCTATTTCAAGATCACCACTCTGCAATATTTCAAAGAACAGTTTTACAACTTCAATCCTAAATTAGATTTTTTTTTTTTTTTTTTTTTTTACAGGGCCAGAGAGAGAGTCAGAGAGAGGAATAAATAGGGCCAGAAAGACAGGAACAGAGAGAAATGAGAAGCATCAATCATTAGTTTTTTGTTGCTGTTGCGACATCTTAGTTGTTCATTGATTGCTTTCTCACATGTGCTTTGACCGTGGGCCTTCAGCCTACTGAGCAACCCCTTGCTGGAGCCAGCGACCTTGGGTCCAAGCTGGCCAGCTTTTGCTCAAGCCAGATGGGCCCGTGCTAAAGCTGGCGAACTAGGGGTCTTGGACTTGGGTCTTCTGCATCCCAGTCCGATGCTCTATCCACAGCTCCACCGTGGATAGATTTTTCACTGTCCCCTTCCATGGCCTTTTTTAGCGAGCTTCCCTTACTGCCATCCGGCCCTGTAAGAGAAAATTTTTTTCAACAGTCCCTCCAAAACCTAGTATATCTTTAATCACCATTTCTTATTTGGTCCCTCATTATATTTCTACCTCTTTATTATAGATAAATTCAGAATTTTTTTGCTTTCTTTCATTTTTCAAAGCTATACTTTCAAGATCAATTCAACAAAAGACTAGCAGAAAAGCTGATCAAACAAAAGATCTTTCATAGAAGAGGTGTGAGTATATGTTGTTGATGTTTAGGGAAGGGGGCTTTGAAAACATCTACACTAATAATTTTTATACAGATAGATGAGGTATAATTGTTTGAATTTTTTGATATATAAAAAAGTATGAAGAATCTCACAGAAGACACATTCTCTGAAATAACAAAGTAGCTAAATTTTCCAATTTTAACTTTGAAATTCTAAATCTTAAGTAGGATTAAACTTAGTCAAGAATCAGAAACTGCCCTGTCCAGTTGGCTCAGTGGTAGAGTATTGGCCCAGCATGTGGAAGTCCTGGGTTTGATTCCCAGTCAGGGCACACAGGAGAAGCACCTATCTGCTTCTCCACCCTCTCCTTTCTCTCTATCTCTCTCTTTTCCTCCCGCAGCCAAGGCTCCATTGGAGCAAAGTTGGCTTGGGAGGTGAGGATGGCTTCATGACCTCTGCCTCAGGCACTAGAATGGCTCCAGTTGCAGCAGAGCAATGCCCCAGAGGGGCTGAGCATCGCCTTTGGGTGGGCTTGCCAGGTGCATTTTGGTTGGGCGCATGCAGGAGTTTGTCTGTCTGTCTCCCCACTTCTCAGTTCAGAAAAATAAATAAGTAATAAATAAATAAGGAATCAGAAACTAGCCCAGGCTGGTTGCTCAGCATAGAGCATCCACCCAGCATATGGCTGTCCTGGGTTCCATTTCCAACCAGGGCACAGAGGAGAAGTACCCATCTGCTTCTCCACCCTTCCCACTCTCCTTTCTCTCTCTCTTTCTCTCTTCCCCTCCTGCAGCCAAGGCTCTATTGGAACAAAGTTGGCCCAGGCACTGAGGAGGGCTCCATAGCCTTCACTTCAGTCACCAGAATGGCTCCATTTGCAACAGAGCAACGGCCCAGACAGGCATAGCATCACCTCCTAATGGTCATGCCGGGTGGGATCCCAGTTGGGCGCATGCAGGAGACTGTCTGCCTCCTCGCTTCTCACTTCAGAAAACCAAAAAAAAAAAAGAATCAGAAACTCATGTTTTTAAAATAAATCATATAAAAACAATTTTTCTTTATCTTAATTAAATAATGAAGCAATTCAATCAACTCAGCTTTTAAATTTAATCATAATTAATCTAAATAGACACAGAATGCTATATTATACTGACTCAGTGAGTGTAGCAGAAACATTTCAACTCCTTAGGTTGCTTCATTTATTCAGAAAGTGATAACGAGGCAGAATATCATTAAGAAGCTTTCTGCTCAGATGAGGATGCATTTTTCAGAGTTTGTGTCTAAAATATACTAAAGGATATGAACCTCACACACATTTAGTCTATGAGAGTCATTAACCTGCTATCAAAACATGAATCACAAAAATAAAGATTGATAAATAGAAACTCATGAAATAAAATTCAACAAAATTTTGCTTTGCAAAAAGATCATATGAAAGGATAACATAATAGTTAAAGTTGCAAAAAATACTTCAGTATTATACTCTTTATGTAAATGCTAATCACCTATATAATTTAATGTTGTACAGAATATATAAAATTCCAACAAAATAGGTGCATCTCACCTGGACCAATTTAAAATAAATATATGCATTCTGATGCCTTTATCAAAATAATGGTTTTAATTTTCACAGTCTATCATTACTGAAAGCAGAAGTTCTTAATTCAATTTTTAAGGAACCATTTAATCTCTCACCCCTAAAATAATTACTTTCTGCAAAAGCCACATTGACATAAAGATGTGGAAGGCTTTGTAAAACACAGAATACCTGATGATAATTTGGACAGTTAAGAGAAAGATATATATATATATATATATACTTATTGACAATGGGCATAAAGTTTCCTCATCAAGAGGCTCTTGAATACCAGTAGTTTCCTATTTCATCATGATTACAAAAGCAAATAGCTACCTTAAGTTTATTAGATGGAAATAACTCTGAAAAACTGTAGAATTTCTTGCAGTGAAGAGATGTTTTTCTGCAATGGATCGGCAGAGTAAATTTTCTACTTAGAAAATAGTAAATGTTAGTTTGTAACTTATAAAGAATGCTTCCTATTTATGTAAGTTTATTGTTCTTAGTTTGTAGGCAAAAGTGAATTAAGTTTAATTTGGACTCATTAAATGGGAACACACTGAATAGTCAGTTGTAATGGGATTGAAACACAGAAGACATTTGGTACCAATAGAAGAGAATTATTGCCAATAAATATTATTGGTATGTAAATGGTATTACAATGAGTGAAATATAAGAATGGACTAGGGCCAGAACTTTAGGTAGTGGCTATGATGGAAAGACAAAGAGCAAAGAGAAAAATGTGGTCCAGCTCTTCAACAACTATTTGAATAAATCTATAGAAAAAAATCAAATGTTGAATAAATAAAAAGTAATCTCGGCTCTGGCCAGTTGGCTCAGTGGTAGACCATTGGCCTGGTATGTGAAAATCTTTGGTTTTATTCCTGACCAGGGCACTGAGAAGAAGCACCCATCTGCTCCTCCTCCCTTCCCCCTCCCCCCTCTCCTTTCTCTCTATCTCTTCCCCTCCTGCAACCAAGGCTCCATTGGAGCAAAGTTGGCCCAGGAGCTGAGGATGGCTCCATGGCCTTTGAATCAGGCACTAAAATGGCTCTGGTTGCAACGGAGCAATGCCCCAGATGGGCATAACATCACCCCCTAGTAGGCTTGCCGGGTGTATCCTGGTCAGGCGCATGTAGGAGTCTGTCTCTCTGCCTCTTCAGAAAAATACAAAAAAAAAAAAAGTAATCTCCAATGCAATTTTTCTCATTTTCTTTTCTATCTTTCTACCCATTATTTATAATATTTCTGAGCATCAATTATATCATTGAGTGTACACATAGAATATAAATACTGATACTTTAAAGGAAGGCTGATTTATGTTTATAAACTTTTCTCCTTTACTATTATTATATACTTATTTTAAAAACACCATGAAAATGTTTTTAAATCCAAGAAACAAAGAGTCTAAATCTAAAAAAGTGTTCCATAGGAAACCATAAGCTATGGGTTTTCAATAATGACATTAACACATTGTTGTTGTTTTTTTGGATGGATTTGACTCTCTCTAATGGATCTCTACCTAGATTTCAGTAGTTCATAATTTTTCTTTTAAATTTTGAGAATAATTTGGGAAACTTCTGAAAGTTGTAGGACTTTCTGCAGAACAGTAGCTAAACACACATCATTGGTAAAAAATTTAGTGGACTAACCATTAGATGCCACTGATTAAAACTCTATTAACTATTTCATGACCATTATATTTATCAGATCATAGATCTTTGTATCACAAAAATAAAGATAGGTGTGTTACTGCTCTTATAAATTCTAAAGTAGTTATATAAGTAGAAATAGTAGGTAGTCAAAATTACCCTTGAATTTTTCTCAAATAATTCCAATTAAAAATAAACCCACCCTAGCAAGTTGGCTTAGTGGTAGAATGTCGACCCATCATGTGGATATCCTGCATATAATTCAATCAGGGCACACAGGAGAAGCAACCATCTCCTTCTCCTCTCCTTCCCTTCCCTTCCCCCTGCTCTCTCTCGCTTCCCCTCCCACAGCCATGGCTCGATTGATTCCAGCATGTTGGCCCTGTGTGCTGAGGATGGCTCCATGGAGCCTCTACTTCAGGTACTAAAAATACTTCAGTTGTGAGCATGGTCCAGATGAGCAGAGCATTAACCCCATATGGGGATCACTGGGTGGATCTCAGTGGGGATGCATATAGAAGTCTCTCTCTATCTCCCCTCTCACTTAAAATACACATACACACACACACATATATGTAACAACCATATACAGTGATACACATTAATATAATGCACTCAGAACTACAAAATATATCATTCTAATGAAGAAACATTCAGTAATTAAATAATTCAAGGGTTTAACTACTTGGAAAGTTCATCAATTCACTAATGTATCTACAACTGAATATCTGATTAGATTAGATTTAAAGGCATTAATGATCTTGCTTGCACTAGTAAAGGAGAGATTGCTAATTTATTACAAGTAGTGGCAAAACAATTACTTAAATTATCATGGATAGCTACTTAGTATCAAGGGCCTCCAAATGACAAGGCTTTGAGTACCAGAAAGAACACTTAGTATGACAAGAAATATCACAGCACTGTTATTTGCATCTAAGTACATACACAAAAGCACTTAAGGAAAGAAAACAGTTTGCTTAGGCTTTAAATCCTCTGAAGTTCAAGTGAGTGAACAGAAAGTTTCTATGACTAAAAAGAACACCATTTGTTAGCTTTAGGACTGAGATTTTTGAAAACAAAACTAAAATGCTAATACTGTTGTAAATAGCTGAATTTTGATGAAAAATTTAACCTCCAACCTCCCAGCATCTCTTTTGTTAAAATAAGAGCATTGACTGGGATGATAAGGGGTCCTAAAAACCATGTTCTTAAAGGCATGTTATGCTTCTGTATCTTGTTTCAATTAGAGATGCTGTTCAGACCTCTAACATTGCATCAAACAGAAATATTTTCCATTGCCTCATTTCTTAGTAAAGTTTAATCAGTTTAATCACAGTTTTTTGCTAAGTAAATACTACAGTTTGCATTATTATGATTGTGTAAATATTGGTTATATTTGATCCCTATTATGTATTATAATCACATAATTGAGAGGGTGGTTAACTATTGATATGATCCAGGGAGAATAATTATGTTTTTATGTTTTCCCTTTTTTCTATTTCTATCATTAATTCTTCCCCAAACCCTAAAACCATATTTGGTATAATCAACCACATTTAATATGCAATTGTTTTAAACTATTGAAGAATCCCTCCTGGATCTTCCCCCTTCCCCCTCCTGTGTTGGTTAATCACTGGCATGGGAGGCACAGAAGAAGGTGCAAGGTGAACAGGGATGCTTCACCAAAGGATGATAAAACAGTTAAGTTGGTCTTTACTTTGGAAGGTTCCCGAAATTCAGTCAGTATTTTCCCTTGAATATGTCATTAACTTACCTAATCCTGCTGTTTCCAGGCAGTATTTTTTCTCTGACCTCAGTAAAGCAAATATTGTCAGAATATAAACATATTCTTTGTCAGAGTTGGGTAGGTGTGTACACAGGCAAACAAAGTTCTGCAAAGAAGTGCATACCTGTGTTTTACTGACTCTTCCACAATATGGAATCCACACATCTGATTTTGGCTCCAGAATCACACCTCACTATGTTTAAAGGTACCTGGTGCCTTCAATTCCTAACATTCTGCAAATTTTCTTTTTAAATTCAGTGAGAGGAAGGGAGGCTGACGGACATATTCCTGCATTCACCCCGATGGGGATCCACCTGGCAAGCTCACTGGAGGCAATGCTCTGCCCATCTGGGGTGTTGCTTCATTGCTCAGCAACCTAGCTTTTCTTAACGCCTTTGCTTCATTGCTCAGCAACCTAGCTTTTCTTAACGCCTGAGGTGGAGGAAATGGAGCCACTTTCAGTGCCGGGACCAACCTGCTCCAATAAAACCACGGTTGCAGGAAGGGAAGAGAAAGAGAAAGAGGGAAAGAGAAGCAAAAGGGTGAGGGAAAGAGAAGCAGGTGGGTGCTTCTCCTGTGTGCCCTGACCAGGAATCAAATCTGGGACTTCCACATGTTGGACTGAGGCTCTACTACTTAGCCAACCAGCCAGGGCCACATTCTGCAAATTTGAAGTTAGTTTTCTGGGGCTTATAATGTCAATTAGTACTTTTCCATGACTTTCTTTTTATAATTGACTTTTCTTTTATAATTTATTCTCCCATTGTCATATTCTTGTGAACATTGCCTTTTTTTTTAAATGAGAGACAGAGATAGACAGAAAGGGAGAGAGATGGGAAGCATCGACTAGTTGCAGCACCTCAGTTGTTCATTGATTGCTTTCTCATATATGCCTTGACAGGTGGGTTCCAAGTGAGCCAGTGACCCTTTGCTCAAGCCAGTGACCTTGGGCTCAAGCCAGCAATCATGGAGTAAGGTCATGATCCCATGTTCAAACCGGATGAGCCCAAGCTCAAGCTGGTGACCTCAGGGTTTTGAATCTGGGTCCTCAGCATCCCAAATCAATGCTCTATCCACTGTACTACCACCTGGCCAGGCTATTTTATTATTTGCTCTATTAAAATAATTATTCTCGAGAGAAAAGACATAACTGTGCATTATTTAGAATTACTTAGAATTATTTTAAATTTAGCAGTTCATTTCTATTGTTTATATACTTGATTGGTGTGATTTATAAGAAAAATCATAAGTTATTAATTCAAGCCTAAAACTTTAAACAAAATTTTTGCAAATTATGCCAATTGATTGACATGTGTTGTTACCAAGCAACTTATTTGTCTAATGTAACCTTAACTTGAATATACTATATTATTATAAGAAAAAATAAATCTGAAGATTAAGTTGGGAAACACTTTTTAAATCAAATCTAGTTTCCATAGAAATATAGAGATTGCTTATTAAAACCACACAAAATATAATACTAAGCCCATAAGTTTTATAAACTGCTTTAATAGGAGGAAGTCTATTAATCATCAAGTTTTGAGATGATATAAAAAATGCTAGAACAAACATCTAGCTTGGGATAGAAATCACTTGGAATTAAATAAAGGGGTGATGTTGCCTAGGATCTTGTCTGATATGTATGATTTGTTTTCTGTTTCTGAGGTAGGAGTATTAAGATGGAATTTTCAACATATATTTCTGAACTATTTTCTCTCCTAACTTCTTGACAGGATAACTCAGCCATAAAAGTTACCTTAGCTAATTGCCTTTAGCCTACTAAAAATAAAATCCTCCATGTATATTTCATTTCTCATCAATTCCCCACTACCCAACAGACTCTGACAGCCTCATCTTTACAGACATTGAGACTTCTCATCAACTAATGTGAGCAGAAAAAGAAAGCTCTCAACTTTTATATTTCCTAGGTGACATAGGAAAGATATAAATGAATACAACCAGGCTAAATAAATACAAGTTAAGAAAACTTTATCCAAAATAAATGCAAACCCTTGAGAATATGCAATTAGAATAATTTCCAGGCAAGTACCAGAGGGGCCAAATAGACACCAGAGGGGCACAATGGTCGGTTAGGCAGACACGTAGCTCACAGTCAGGGGTAAATGATGAAACTCAGATTCAGAACTCTGTGGGTGTGCAGAAAACTAAACCCATCCAAGGGTGTAGATGTTGTGATGGACAAAAGAAAAGCTCATTTATTTAGATTCCTTTAACAAGTTTAGAGTAAGTCTAATGAAACAGAAGGACCTAGACTGCTTTGGACTAACTCTAAGGGACAAACACAGTTTCAATTAATACAGGAACAGTTGAAAATAATAAATGATTTTACAATACTTAAATGGTTTAAACCTAGGCATGCTACTATTATTGACTTCATAATAAAGAACACAAAGCTGGCTTGGATCAAGTTAAACTTAAATAAATACTTTTATATTATTTCTATTATATATCCAATTATGTTAGTATGATTTATAATAAAACCAAAAAAAAAGGTATTTTTCTAGAATATTTTTTTATTCAGTGAGAGGAGGGGAGGCAGAGACAGACTCTGCATGTGACGAGCCCACTAAGGGGTGATGCTCTGCCCATCTGGGGTGTTACTCTGTTGCTCAGCAACTGAGCTTTTTATAGTGCCTGAGGTGGAGGCCATGGAGAAATCCTCAGCACCTGGGGCCTACTAGCTTCAAATGAGCCATAATTGCAGGAGGAAAAGAGAAAGAAAGAGAGAGAAGAGGGGGAACAGCAAAGAAGCAGATGGGCACTTCTTCTGTGTGCCCTGAGCAGGAATCGAACTTGAAACATCCACATGCCAGGACAACACTCTACCACTGAGCCAACCAGCCAGGTCTATTTTTCTAGTATTTTATGTGGTGGGCAATACTAAGTGTTAGAATAATGAAAGAAAGTTTCCCAGTACAATATTTATACTATATAAATAGTGTACTATTATTTTATGTGAAATAGAAGGAATATTAATTAAAGAACATTAAAACAAGTAATGAGAAAGAAAAAAAGTTTTATAGGGGCACCTCTACAACTCTGAAGATGAAGGTTCCTGCAACTATTAAGCTACATCACTAAAACTTTTCAGCATTCAAGAATCTCAGGTGTGCACAATCCGGATTTGAGGTTCCTTTGAGAAACAGAAAGCCTACTTTTACTCACTTTATTTGCCAATAATAAAAAAATTCAGATTCATGTGCACTGACTGCACATGATTCAAAAGTATCTCTGGAAGTGAGGAAGTCCACAAGGGAGCACTGCAGAAAAATGTTAAGAAAATATAAGAAATGCAATTAACAATAACAAAAGCTGTAGAAGTTCTCTGATAAAATAGCAGGCATGTTTTGGTATCTGAGCTTACTGAAGAGAGTCAACATAGGACACTAGCAGTCAGTTGTCATAAGGCAAACCTGGTACTTAATGCTAATACTCCTAGGTCAATCTTCAACAATATTTCTCTTAATTAGACTAATTTTTCATGCAGTAAAAGTGAAAAGTGGAAAATGCTAAGTTAAAAACTAAAATTGAAAAAATCTATAGACATTTATTAAATTTAATTCAATCAATAAGATTGAGGATTTTTTGGTGTATTTTTTTTTTGTCTTGCTTTGTAGACAGAGTAGAATCTTGCTTAAGAGCATAGACTGTGGTCCCTGGATGCCTGGGTTTTAATCCTGGCTCTAAAATTTATTAGGTCCATGGAGTTGGGTAACTCACTTTACTTCTGTGTCTCAGTTACCTCATTTGTGAAATGGGCATAATATTATGAACTATCTCATAAGGTTGCTGTGAGGCAAACAATTCATAAATTAGTTAATGTGCATAAATTGCTTAGGACAGTACCTGGCACAGAGTAGGCACCATGCATTATTATCACTATTTTAATCAGTTTTATATACCTTACTTTGTATCTGGCACTGTAAGAATCATGTTCTCTTAATAGCTACTTCTCCCTTCACCTGAAGAAAAAAAGATAAATATTAAATTTTGCATCTAACCTCATAATCCAATGTAATTATTATTAAAATAGAAAAAGAAATGCAGAAAGCTTTCAAAAATAACCAAAGTAAGTGTGTGATGTCAAAAGTGACACTATTATTGACCTTTTCATTCCTTCTCATCCCTCTCACTGTGCTTTACTTTCTGCTGGTATATTGCCTTCTAGGAGTAATGCTCTGTAGTCTATATGGATTCCTTATCAAGATACAAGCTAAAGCCTGATTAGTTAATATTAAGTAATTTATTGACTCTAGCTTGGCTTTCTGGTATAACATAATTAAGAAATGTTTAACCACCAGAGATGTCCAACAGCATCAAAAGATACTTTACAATGTATTATACCAACAATTCCTAGTGTATTTTGAAAGCAGGGACACTTTTTGTAATGTTGTTAATCAACATTCAGCAATCATTAATCAAAGACCAATGAATGTTGACTGTGTAGATGCACTTTTGTCTTGATATATGTCAATGATAGATATAGATTGTTGCAAAGACTCAACATAGGTACATTTAAGTTAATTAAACATAGTTATTAATCTAAAGAGAGCAGATACACAATCAAGAAATAAGGAAATTTATTCATTAAAAGTGTAGACACAAGGGCTTCTAAAATCTGTCAGCATCCTCAGGAAGTACACAGCTACCCATAATAAGTTTGAGTGAGGATTGGTCATATCAGACATCCTGGGTTATGAACCTTCTCTTCCAAACCTAAGCTTATATGTATGTATGACTGGGACAATTTAGCTTTGAGCCTTGACAGGAGGCATCCTTTAGACTACCTCACCTGGACCAGGTGATCTCCCTAAGAGATTCAGGTCTAAACCTCCTTCTGATCCAATTCCAGCTTAGCCTAATACTCTTTATCTACCTTAAGAAAAATATATTCCCTAACTCAATTTTCAGAATTAGAACCAGGACTAGTTATCCAGATCTTTCTGAGAATCGTGCTCATAAACCCTTATACCAACTAGTATATCATAGCCTGTGGAAGGAAATAAAAGGAAAAAATTGTGAAGTGATCTTATGTTGGAGGTTATGCCAAATAAATTAATAATAATTTTAATAATAATGTAATAGTAAACATAGCATCACCTTATTACATGCTGTGCAGAGTACTTAAAAAACAAACATTGCCTATAGTATTTTCTTTTATCACTGCAACACCCACCTGAGCTAGGAGACTGAGGCTACACATGTTAAAATGTCAACCAATATAAAGGGTAGAGTTGCAGCCATACCCGAGCAGTTTAACACCAAGGTCTGACTCTACATCACATCTATAAAGAAGCACCGGGACTGTTTTGAACATTATTACCAGGCACTCCCACCTATGCTCTTGTCATGCTACAAACTGTCAAGGAAAACACGTATGTGATCTCACTGGTCCTTTGAATTCAGGAGACTCTGAATAAAACTAACAAAATTTCACCACTACGAACACAAGCCAACCTAAGAATGGCACCCTATGCTTTGTGTCACAGAAAGCAACAGAATCTATGTTATGTCATAACTCTAAATTATACCTTATGCTTTAGAAGGCATCCCAATATCACCTTTCAGAATTTTGTGTTAGCACTGTGTGTAATCCTTAAAGGCTGAGTGAGTTTTATGCTTCCATTAAAAAAAACTCTAATAAATTATAAACTTCAAAAACTTATCCAGGAAATGTAGAAAGATGCTCTTCATGCAACAAGAAAGGTAAATGCAAGATCACAATGCAACTTTTCTGTTTTCATGAAGAAAATAATAGTAATAATAATAAAACCTGACTACTACCTCATAGCATCAACCCATAAAAGATTTATCAATTTCCACTTCTCTATTTTGCACCTTAAAATTTTTTTTAATAAGAATATATCAATAAGCCTGACCAGGCAGTGGCACAGTGGATAGATCATTGGACTGAGACACAGAGGACCTAGGTTTGAAACCCTGAGGTCGCTGGCTTGAGCGTAGGCTCATCAGGCTTGAGTACAGCAGGCTCACCAGCTTGACTGCGGTGTAGCTGGCTTGAGCATAGGATCATAGACACGACCTCATGGTCACTGGCTTGAGCCTGAAGGTCACTGGCATGAGCCTGAGGTCGTTGGCTTGAGCAAGGGGTCACTTGCTCTGTGATAGCCGTCCAGTCAAGGCACATATGAGAAAGCAATAAATGAACAAGCAATCAATGAACAACTAAGATGCCGCAAGGAATAATTGATGCTTCTCATCTCTCTTCCTTCCTATCTATCTGTCCCGATCTGTCCCTCTCTGACTCTCTGTCAAAAAAAAAAAAAATTTAAAAAATTTATCATAATATGTTAGCACTAAATATCTGTTAACAATCAGCCAACCCATCAATAATGCAGTCTAACAGTTTCACTGTTACATTTTTAAAACATATTCTTTAAAAGGTAATTCATAAATGTTTAAATTAAAATATTAATATAAGAACAAACCTCTACTGTACAATAATCATTTGAATTTAATAAATATTTAATTATACTCTTGTTCTTACAGAGCATTTTGTTGTAAAAATACATTTCAGAATATATTCTAATCCTTTATTCTGTTTCAAAGCTTGTGGCACTCTTGTTATATTTTTACTGATAACAATAAGCCACAGCATACATTCATTTGCCATGGGCTATTAGCAATCCTTTTAAAAAGCAGCCTCTTAAATTGAGTAGGTAAGACACAACAGGATTTGGAGAGCATAGCCAAAAATCACCGGGTTATACAATCTTCGAGCTGATAGATTATTTTAAAATTTGAAATTGCTAGAGAGGCTGTCTTTACTCCATTGTATGTTCTTTCCTCCTTTGTCAAATATCAGTTGTCCATAAAGCTGTGGGTTTATTTCTGGGTCCTCTGTTCTGTTCCATTGATCTATGTGCCTGTTCTTATGCCAGTACCAGGCTGTATTGAGTATAATGGCCTTATAGTAAACCTTGATATCTGGAAGAGTGATACCTCCTGCTTTATTTTTTCTTTTTAAGATTGCTGAGGCTATTCGTGTTCTTTTTTGGTTCCATATAAATTTTTGGAATATGTGTTCTATATCTTTGAAGTATGTCATTGGACATCTACCTGCAAAAAAATGAAACTAGACCATCAACTTACACCATTCACAAAAACAAACTCAAAATGGATAAAAGACTTAAATGTAAGCCGTGAAACCATAAGCATCTTAAAAGAAAACATAGACAGCAAGCTCTCCGACATCTGTAGCAGCAGTATATTTGCCGATTTATCTCCACGGGCAACTGCAATAAAAGGCAAGATAAACAAATGGGACTATATCAAACTAAAAAGTTTTTGCACAGCTAAAGACAATAGGGACAGAATAAAAATACAAACCACACAATGGGACAACATATTCGACAGCACATCTGATAAGGGGTTAATAACTAAAATTTATAAAGAACTTATAAAACGCAACACCAGGAAGACAAACAACCCAATCAAAAAATGGGCAAAAGAAATGAATAGAAATTTCTTCAAAGAGGACATACAGATGGCCAATAGGCATGTGAAAAAATGCTCAACATCACTAATCATTAGAGAAATGCAAATTAAAACCACAATGAGATATCACCTCACACCAGTCAGAATGGCACTTATCAGCAAAACAACAGAGAATAAGTGCTGGCGAGGATGTGGAGAAAAGGGAACCCTTCTGCACTGCTGGTGGGAATGCAGACTGGTGCAGCCACTGTGGAAAACAGTTTGGAGATTCCTCAGAAAATTAAAAATCGAAATGCCTTTTGACCCAGCTATCCCACTTTTAGGAATATACCCAAAGAACACCATAGCACTGTTCGAAAAGAAGAAATGCGCCCCCATGTTCGTGGCAGCATTGTTCACAATAGCGAAGATCTGGAACCAGCCCAAGTGTCCGTCAGAAGACGAGTGGATTAAAAACCGATGGTACATATACACTATGGAATACTACTCAGCCATAAGAAATGATGACATCGGATCATTTATAACAAAATGGATGTACCTTGATAACATTATACGGAGTGAAATAAGTAAATCAGAAAAAAAGAAAAACTAAGAACAGCATGATTTCATACATAGGTGGGACATAAAAGTGAGAATATGAGACATGGACAAGAGAGTGGTGGTTATGGGATGGGGGGAGGGAGGGAAGAGTGGGATAGGGAGGAGGGGAGGGACACAGGGAAAACCAGATAGAAGGTGACAGAGGACAATTTGACTTTTGGTGATGGGTATGCAACACAATTGAATGATAAGATAACCTGGAGATGTTTTCATTGTACATATGTACCCTGATTTATTGGTGTCACCCCATTAGAATTAATAATAATAAAATATATATATAAAAAAAATAAAAAATTAAAAAAAAATTAAAAAAAAAATTGAAACTGCTGGGATTTTGTTCTCTGAAAGTATTTGTTTTGTGTTGTTGCTTTTATTTTTTTTATTTTTTTTTATTATTTTTTTTATTATTATTTATTCATTTTAGAGAGGAGACACAGAGTAAGTCAGAGAGAGAGAGAGAGAGAGAGAGAGAAAGGGGGGAGGAGCCGGAAGCATCAACTCCCATATGTGCCTTGACCAGACCAGTGCAGGGTTTTGAACTGGCGACCTCAGTGTTCCCAGGTCGATGTCGACGCTTTATCCACTGCACCACCACAGGTCAGGCTGTTGTTGTTTTTGCTATATGTTTTGTCACAGATAATTTGACATTGGCACACAGTATCAAGAAGGCCTGTTGCCTATATCAGAGGGAATTAATCTTGCACTTAGCACTGGAGAAATAGAGATTAATAGTCATAACTATGTTGTAGAAAACAAATCGAGAGTATAGTTTTAATCTCGGGACTTAACATGAATTTATGTCAGAGTCAGTTGACTTAAGACAAAATACAACAAAGTGATAAATGACATAGATACTGGAGGATAAAAGAATATGCACTAAATGCTTTTACTCATTCAAAATTTCATAAGCAATATTGAATCTAGCTGCAAAATAACATTTTATAATTATGATAGCTGGTGGCTACACATTATTGAGGTTTACATGTGCCAAATACTATGTAAAAGTATCATATGCTGCTAATTCTCATAAGAATCTATCAAATTCATTATATTTTCTTTACTATAGATATGAGAATAATGAGTCTATGTTAACTTTTGCATAGCTAGTTAGCACCCAACCAGTTCTTAAAAACATGGTGACACCAAAAATTAAGCAATCTTAAATGGTCCAAAATAAAATCACAGAATTTCTGGCTCCTTCTGTTAATAACTATGATAGTAGTGGATTTTTAATTAGAACATAAAATGGTTTATGAAACAAAAAAAAATCTACCTACACTTGAATTAAACAGTAAGGAATTTGTTGGATCTATAACAGAAAAACCAGAGGTAGAGTTTGACCTAAAAAGTTAATATGAAAATCAAAGAGCCTATTTCATTTTACCTCTTCATTATGCCACCCACGGTTTTGTCTTGGTGCAAGGCTGCTGACGCAAACATAAGAGAGATACCATTCCAGCACCAGCCCAGGTGCATAGGCTTCTTCAGTGTGCCCAGCAGGAATAAATAGAATGTTGACACATCATCAAAAAGAAGCTTTGAGCTTCACGCTAATTAGGCCTTTCTAAACAGATTTGTAAATCAATCTACAACGTCTCTACATATTACTATGGAACAGGAATTAAAATTGAAGCCTATGTCATTGGACAAAAACTTTAATCTGAATTGGGAAAAATCTTGATGGTTTTAAAAAAGTTCCTTAAATGCAGATAACAAATAATTGTGAGAAAAACAAAAGTAGCAAACATGAAGGCTGGAGATACTGACATAGTTTAAACTATGTGAGGTTTTATAAGCCATATTGAAAAAATTAGGACCTATTTTAAATTTAAGAATTTCAAACAAAAAAGGACTATGATCTAAATTAAATTTTAGAAAGACTGATCTGGTTTTTGTGTGCAAATAATGATTTCTAGAAAATAAATGCTAGGAGCCTGGTTTATATAGTCTAGTAAATAAATAATGATCACTAGAATGAGAATTGTATCAATGCAAATAAAGATTAGAAATTTAATTGACATATATTTTATAGACAGAGTCAACAAGATATGTAGATATCTCTGTAAAATATTTTGAATATCATGTACTTTAATTTTAAAATAATCAAGTATTAAAAGATCAATAAAAACAAGAGCTGTTTGCAATGAAACCACGGTTTATCTTTGAAAAGATAAAAATAATTGATAAACCGTTAATCAGACTCTCAAAAAACAGGGACCCAAAATGAATAAAATTAAAAATGAAAGAGGAGAAGATGTAACAACTGACACCACAGAAATACAAAGTATTGCAAGGAAATATTATGAACAAGCATATGACAACAAGTTGGATAATCTAGAAGAAATGGATAAATTCCTAGAAACATATAATCTCTAAGAACTGAATCAAGAATAAACAAAAATTGGCCCTGGCAAGTTGGCTCAATGGTAGAGCACTGGCCCAGTGTGTAGATGTTCCAGGTTCAATTCCTGGTCAGGACACACAGGAGAAGCAACCATCTGCTTCTTCACCCCTCCCAATCTCCCTTCTCTCTCTCCATCGTTCTCTTCTCTTTCCAAAGCCATGGCTCAGTTGGAGCAAGTTATTCCTGGATGCTGAGGATGGCTCCATGACCTCTACACAGGTGCTGAGCAGTGGAGCAATAGCCTCAGATGGGAAGAGTATTGCCCCATAGGCGGCTTGCCAAGTAGATCCCAGTCCGGGCACATGTGGGAGTTTGCCTCCCCTCCTCTCACTAAATAATAATAACAATAATAATAATAAGAAACAAAATCTAAACAGACTATATATAACTAATGAAATTGAAGCAGCAATCAAAATACACCCAATAAACAAAAGTTCTGAACCAGAGGGTCCTGGACCAGGTGAATTTGCCAAACATTCAAAGACTAACACCTATTCTTCTCAAACTATTTCAAAAAATTTATAAGGAGGGAGGACTTTCAAGCTTATTTTACCAGGCCAGCATTATTCTAACTCTAAAACCGAGTAAAGACACTACAATAAAAGAAAAAATATAGGCCAATAACCCTAATAAACACAGATGCAAAAATCCTCAACAAAATATTAGCAAATGAAATACAGCAATACATTAAAAAGATCACACAACACGATGAAGTGGGATTTATTCCTGATATGCAAAGTTGGAACAATATCTGCAAATTAATAAATGTGATATATTACATAAATAAAATAAAGGATAAAAATTACATGATCATATCAATAAATGCAGTAAAAGCTTTTGACAAAATCCAGCATTCATTTATGATAAAAATTCTCAGTGAAGTAGAAATAGAGAGAATATACTTCAACATAATAAAAGAAATATATGACAAATTCACAGCTAACATCATACACAATGGGAAAAAAGTACCATAAAAGCATTTTCCTTAAAAGATAAGGAATATGACAGGAATCTCTACTTTTACCACTCTTATCAAATACAGTACTAGAAGTCCTAGCTAACCACAGCAATCATACCAGAAGAAACAAAGGGCATCAAAACTGAAAAAGAAGAAGTAAAACTGTCATTATTTTCCAATCATGTGATAGTATTTAGAGAACCCTAAAGATTCCACCCAAAACCTACTGGAAATGATAAACAAATTTAGTAAAGTAGTAGGATACAAAATAAATATGCATAAATCAGTTGCATTTTCATATACTAATAATAAATTATTAGAAAGGGGAACTAAGGAAAAATCCTTTTACATTTGCATCAAAAATAAAAATACCTAGGAATAAATTTAACCAAGGTGATAAAAGAAATGTACTCAGGAAATTATAAGACACTAAAGAAAGAAATTGAAGATGATGAAAAAAAATGGAAGCATGTACCTTGCTAATGGATGAGTTTACATAGTTAAAATTGTTCTACTACCCCAAGCAGTTTATAGATTTAATGCAATTCTTATCAAAATACCCATGACTTATTTCACAAAACTAAAACAAATATTCCAAGAATTTATATGAAACCACAAAAGACCCCAAATAGCATCAGCAGTCTTGAGAATGAAGAACAAAGTGGGAAGAATCATGCTACCTGATATCAAACTATATTACAAGGCTACAGAGATAAAGAAAAATCATGAAACTGACATAAAAACAGGAACATAGATGAATGGAACAGAACAGAGAGAGCCCAGATATAAATCAATACCTATATGGCCAATTATTATTTGGCAAAGGAGGCAAGGAAATACAGTGGAATAAAGACAGTCTATTCAATAAATGTTGCTGGGAAAACTGGAAAGATATGTACAAAAAATAAACCTAGGCCACATTCTTAACACCTTATACAAAATTAAACTTAAAATGGGTTAAAGACTTAAATATAAAATTAGAGACTATAAAACTCTTAGAAGAAAACATAGGCAGTAGAATTCAGACATTTTTTTAGCAATATTATTTTTTTCTGATGTATCTCCTTGGGAAAGAAAAAAAGAAAAACAAATGAGATTATATACCAATTTTTTTCTTCATAGCAAAGGAAACTATTAACAAAATGAAAGAACCCACTGAATGAAAGAACATGTTCATCAATGATACATATATTAAAGGGTTAATATCTAAATCAGCGATTTATAAAGAACTCAAAACTTAACCAAAATATCCCCAAACAATCTAATTCAAAAAGGTCAAAGGACCTAAATAGACACTGCTCCAAAGAGGACATATGAATGGTCAACAGACATCTGTAAAGATGCTCAACATCACTATCATCAGAGAAATGCAAAATAAACCACAATGAGGTATCACATCACACCGGTCAGCATGGCTGTCATCAATAATTCAACAAACTACAAGTGTCAGTGAGGTTGTGGAGATGAGGGAACCCTTATGCACAGTTAGTGGGAATGCAGATTGCTGCAGACACTCTGGAAAGCAGAACAGAATTACCTCAAAAACTTAAAAATGAAACTGCCTTATGACCAAGCAATTTTACTTCTGAGTCTATATTTGAAAAAACCTAAAACACTAATCTGAATGAATATATGCATCCCAGTGTTCATTGAAGCATTATGTACAATAATTCAGCTACTGAAGCAATCCAGCTGCCCATAAATAGATAAGTGGATAAAATAGTTGATATATATATATTACTTGGCCATAAAAAAAGAATAGACTCTTACCATTATACTAAGTGAAATAAGTCAGTCGGAGAAGACAAATACCATATGATTTCACTTATTTATGGAATCTAAAGTAGATTATATGTGAACAGACAAAACAGAAACAGACTCATAGATACAAAGAACAGACTTATCATTGCTAGAGAGAAGAGGATTTGGGGAACTGGTGAACAAAATTGAAGGGATTGAAAAATAGAGTGGTAGTTACAAAATAGTCATGGTGATGTAAAGTGTAGTATAAGGAATATAGTCAATAGCAGTGTAATAACTCTACATGGTGCCAATTGGGAACTAAATATATCAGGAAAAAGATTTTGTAAAATATATAATTGTCTAACCACTATGCTGTACACTTGAAACTAAACAAAATGATAATGAATGTAAACTGTAATTGAAAAAACTTAAAACAATTTTTAAAAAATCAGGTATTTCTAACTACCACTACGATAACTTTCAAAGGTAAATTATCTTCAAAAATAGATAAAATATTCTTCAGATAATTTATGGTTAGGAAAATAAATAATCCTATGGAAAAACTATCTTTACTGTGGTTTGGTAAAGAATATAATTAATGAGTAGAAAAGAAAAAAGTAGAAGTAAAGGGAAGGAACAAACTTAGTCCTAACTTTCGTGATCATTTGAGGAAAAAAATTAGAAAATAGAAAAAAAAAGCAAATTATTTACCTAGTTAGAAACACTCATAATTCTATGCTTGCCATTAAATCAAGTTTGTCAATAATATACTTTAGCAATATAAAATTTAGAAATCTGGAAGATCATCTAATTTCTAACAACAGCAATAACAACACCACCAACAACAAAAAAACAGAACTTTGAAGTAGCTGTTCCACTTGATGGTCACAGTCCTTTGTATAAATAAACTTGTTTGGCCATGATTGTAAACACAAAGTCCAAGATTGTTTTTCATTCAAGCTGACATTTATTGAACATAAACTTAGTGCCAAGGTAGGTCTCAATAAAAACACAATTTATTGAAAATCACCTCTCAGTAAATTATTCTGTTAGTTTTGCATTTAGTTATTCACACTTACTGTATGTGTCAGGCAATCTGACAACCTCAAAGCAGATAATAACAATTTATAAAAGCCACACCCCTTGCCCTATTATTATTAGAATGCACATAAATTAATATGCTATAGAGAAACAGAGTTGTAAAAATTTGTAACAAATTATTTATTTATTTATTTATTATTTATTTATTAATTTTTAGTAAGAGGCGGGAAGGCAGAGAGAAAGACTCCTGCATGTGCCCAGACTGGTAACTACCCAGCAAGCCCACTAGGGGGCGATGCTCTTGCTCCATTTCATCCACAGTCATTTTTTAGCACCTTGAGGTAGAGGCCATGGAGCTATCCTCAGCTCCAGGGGTCAACTCGCTCTAATCAAGCCATTGCTATGGGAGGGGGGTGGGGAAGAGGGAGAGAGAGAGAGGAAGGAGTGGAGAAGCTGCTGGGCACTTCTCATGTGTGCCCTGATGGGGAATTGAACCCAGGGCATCCACATGCTGGGCCAGTGCTCTACCATTAAGCCAACTGGCCAGGGCTTAAATTATTAGATATTTAAAAGATATGTGGGAAATTTCCTCTAAAGTGATGATTCCATACAAACACAGAAATCAGTAAACTGAGGGAAAAAGGAAGGAAAGCATAATCAGGAGGAAGAAGCATCATATGTAAAAACATGTTGAGAGAAAGCGTGGCGAAAATCAGGGCCTAAAGGAAGTCACTATAGCTGCAGTTCCGGACAGTATAGTGTAGAGGCAAGAGTTAGGTGGGTGCTAAAATATGCAGAGTTTTTAGACATAGAGGTATGTTGTCTTTGCTCTAAGAACAACGAGAAGCCATTGAATTGCTTTATGTATTGGTGTCATATATTCTTACTTGCTCACATAAAAGATTGCTACATGTAGAAAAAAAATCGAAGGGGTAAATATGAATGTTGTTAGACTAAAGAAGAAATAATGGTAACTTGGACTAGGGGAGACAGTAAGACGTGTTCAAACATGTACAATTTTTTAATATACCTCATAAATAAATAGACTTTACTAGTAGATTAACTAGCAGGAGTAAGGAAGAGACAGAGGATTCCTAAGTTTCCAGCTTTTGTAACCTGATGGCTCATGCTGCCATTTGTGAATAAAAACAGTGGTAAAGAACTAGATTTATAAATAAAGATTAGTTCTTGTTTATTAGGGCCCTTGAGATATCTAAAAATTTATTTTAATTAGGCAATTACATACATGTATCTGGAGCTAAAAGACATTGTTTATCAGTGATATTATTTTTGAGTAATTTATGGAATGAAAATTATATATATTAATGAAATTGTCTAGGGATACAGTCTAGCCTGTGACAATTTGAGATCCTGGGACTGAGATTTGAAAAATCTAACATTTATTATAAATAGTAAAGATTGATAAGTAGGAGTAAAATCTATAGATTTTTTTGAAATAAAAGCTAAAGAAACTGTTTTGGGAAAGAGGTAACTTAAAGATCCTCCCAACACACACACACCCACCCACACACACACACACACACACACACACACACATACACACACATACACACACCTGCTGTTCGATTTAATGACATAAATATCATAAGTGATTGATCTTGGTAAGAATTTCATCAGTAGAGAGACACAGGATGAAAGAAGACAGGTAGGCATAGCAGTGATTGTAAAACTTAAAAAAAAAAGAAAGAATATATAGTGAAGTGAAATATTAGAAAAGCATTTTGAGAACTTTTTGTCAAACGAGAAAGAAGACTAAAACTGGAGAGGAACATAGGGTCAAATAATATTCTGTTGCTTTCTTCCCCCCACCCCCATTTTTAATAGGACATACTTGAGTTTATTTAAAAGCCAATGAGAATGATGCCATTGTGAGAGAGATATGGACAATCAAAATAGAAATAGATAACAGACATTGTAATGAAAAAGCTGATGGGATAGGATCCAGAACACAATGAATTATCTTTGAATAGGAAGGGTGGATTTCATTGTAACGTTAAGAAGGTGAAGAGGAGAGAAACAGGTGATATTAATAATCATAATAATATAAAGTTATAACATAATTAACTTTTAAAAACTGCACATTATTTTTTCTTTCCCAAAGTCATCCTTTCACCATCAGTGGGAAGTTGAAAGATGAGCATTCAAAGAGAATAGAATAGTGTTGAAAAGACACTCAGAAGAGAGGCAGCAAGCTGACTAGAAAGAAATGTGGTAGGATTGCAGAACAGTGTTGAGACCCCAATGATGATTGCTGGTTAAGAAATTGATAGTGGGCCTGACCTGTGTTGGCGCAGTGGATAAAGCCGTTGACCTGGGAACACTGAGATCGCCAGTTCAAAACCCTGCACTGGTTCAGTCAAGGCACATATGGGAGCTGATGCTTCCAGCTCCTCCCCCCTTTCTCTCTTTCTCTCCCTCTCTCTCTCTCACTCTGTATCTCCTCTCTAAAAAATGAATAAAATAAAATAAAACATTTAAAAAGAAATTGATAGTGTAAAATTCTGTCTGGTTATATGAAAATCTCATAGAGCAATTGGATGAATAGAGTCAATCTTATAAAAATTTTATTAGATATAAAAAGAATAGAATTTTGCTATATATGAGTTACAAATATTCAGCGAAGTAAGGAAGATTTATATATTAGCAAACATGCTTTTATAAAAGTCATCAGGCCTGACCTGTGGTGGCGCAGTGGGTAAAGCGTCGACCTGAGAACACTGAGGTCACCAGTTCAAAACCCTGCACTGGTCTGGTCAAGGCACATATGGGAGTTGATGCTTCCAGCTCCTCCCCCCTTTCTCCCTCTCTCTTTCTCTCTCTCACTCTGTGTCTCCTCTCTAAAATGAATAAAATAAAAATTTAAAAAAAATAAAAAATAAAAGTCATCAGGAATTGATAAAGTTGAATATAAAATAAGTGAAGGAGATATCTAATGAATTTGTGCATAGAAGCAAGTTCAAGTAATTGGAGATTTTAATAAGGTAAAAAAGAAAATACTGTAAGTAGTTGAACAAGTCATAAGGCTAGGAGACATTGGCTATTAGCAAGATTATTGGAGTCGTGATTTTGGAAGATTCAAGTTGTGAAAACACTCAAGGTGTGAAGACTGGAATAAGTAACTTAAGTGGAAGAGATAAAGAAGCTTATTGAGTATCAATAATTTTAAAAAACTGAGGAGTGCTAGAGCTGGAAACATTGTATACATAAACATTGATATTCACAAATATGAAGTTAGGACTTGGGATACAGAGAAATATCTAAACCTGTTACCAACATTTTGTGGAGTAGAAAAAAATAAATGGAATACACACAGAATATATATACATATATGATTGCAGTGTTTTGTAAGAAACTTTGTAATTAACTACAAAAATACTTCTACATCTTTTAACTTGTTTATTTTAATTTCTAAGAATGTCATCTTACAAGCGTGTTTCCTTTCTTTTTCTTTATACTTGCACTTTTTCAAAAACTTGGAATGAACAAATAAATTCTGTCACTGTAAATCTTTATAGGCCAACTCTATGTTGACAATCTATATTAAACAATTGATATTGCTGAACTAGATACTTCTAGCAAGTATAACTTTTCTGGAGTAAAGAAATCACAATGCTCATTTTCTTGACAAGTGTAGATTTAAAAACCATGGAAAATGAAATAAAATAATTCACCTTGCACCAGAATTAGTATATTATTGGTTCTCTAAATTACTGAATCACCTTGTACTTTAATACTTATTTCTATTTTCAATTCATGAAACCGGTGATTGTTATATTCTCTAAGTTTAGATAAAAAATAGCTCTGCTTTATACAAAATTATCACTTGACATTTCTTATAGTATCTGTCTTATTAAAAACATGTTCATGCTGTTACAAACATGGGGGCGCATTTCTTCTTTTCGAACAGTGCTATGGTGTTCTTAAGGTATATTCCTATAAGTGGGATAGCTGGGTCAAAAGGCAGTTCGATTTTTAATTTTTTGAGGAATCTCCATACTGTTTTCCACAGTGGCTGCACCAGTCTGCATTACCACCAGCAGTGCAGGAGTGTTCCCTTTTCTCCACATCCTCACCAGCACTTACTCTGTGTTGTTTTGCTGATGAGCGCCATTCTGACTGGTGTGAGGTGATATCTCATTGTGGTTTTAATTTGCATTTCTCTAATGATTAGTGATGTTGAGTATTTTTTCATATGCCTATTGGCCATCTGTATGTCCTCTTTGGAGAAATTTCTATTCATTTCTTTTGCCCATTTTTTGATTGGATTGTTTGTCTTCCTGGTGTTGAGTTTTATAAGTTCGTAAATCAGAAAAAAACTGAGAACAGCATGATTTCATACATGGGGGGACATAAAAGTGAGACTATGAGACATGGACAAGTGAGTGGTGGTTACGGGGTGGGGGGAGGGAAGAGAGGGTGGGATAGGGAGGAGGGGAAGGGCACAGGGAAAACCAGACAGAAGGTGACAGAGGACAATTTGACTTTGGGTGACAGGTATGCAACATAATTGAATGATAAGATAACCTGGAGATGTTTTCATTGTACATATGTACCCTGATTTATTGGTGTCACCCCATTAAAATTAATAAAAAAATATATTCATGGTGAACTTTACTGGTAACAGTGAGAAATTATTGGTAATAGTGATGAAGTTAACCACAAGTAACTCATTTTTTTAAACATAATAATACAGTGGTTCTTAACCTGGGTTCTATCGAACGCTAGGTGTTCGATGAGTTGGTCTCAGGGGTTCAGAGAAGCCTCTGCCGCGGAGGTAAAGACACACTTGTGTAAAGTCGTGATGACACGTCCAGCTTGGCCATCACTTGCTGCAAAGGATCACATTACATTGCTTGGCCAACCAGTGCTGCAGGGAATTAGTGCGTGCAGTAGTCAATGGCTGTTGTAGTTGTACATCGTGTGGTTTCTTTCTTAATATTTTAATCCATACTTAATATGTCAAGCAAAAAAAGAAAGTGGTTGGACGAATATGTACAACATGGATTCACATGTATCACGGAACGGGATGGGAGTCAGCGTCCTCTCTGCATGATATGCAATGCCAAGTTGAGCAACTCTAGTCTTGCACTGGCAAAACGAAATTTGGAAAAATAAATCATATTTTATTTATCACTAAAGAAGGGTTCGGTGAATGCACATATGAAACTGGTGGGTTTGGTACCTCAAAAAAGGTTAAGAACCACTGTAATAGTAACTGAAATGTATTAAAGAATAGCTTCAGATTGTAAGAAATGTTTCACAATTGCTTCTTTCTCACATTGCTATATAACATTTTAGATAAAAAAAATTTTCTGTTCTCTTTACCCATGAGCTGGATGTTTATCTATTTTAAAATTAGTAGTTAATATTAGCCTTCCTTAGCTCTGACACCTTATTTGAGATTAGAGATGGTCAAAACTTTGGATTGATGTTCTCTAAATATTCAATTGCCTAACCTTTTAAAAGTGTTAAATTTGTTTTTCTTGCTTTCATCCCATCTGTGTCTTGACAAAAAAAAACCAACAAAAAAATGGACCTTTCTATTTATTATAATAATCTTAAGAATAACACACTGATAAAACTTCTACAAAATATGTTGTGAATAAAGACCATTGGCAATTTTATATTTCTTTTACAGAAAACATGAAGTATGAAAGAATTATATTTACAATGATATCAAAGTCACTACACCCTACATTTTAGTATCTCTAGTCCAATGTGAGAGAAATGTTTAAAAGATCATATTAGGTGAAATTTTTATTAAGCAAACTAGTGACATAAATTGAAAATTATTGTAACTTCTGTAAAATTCTTGTATGTTGTTCAGACAGAAAAAATAACAGAATATTAGATTTTATAATGATTTTCTAGAGTTAAAATGCATATAAATCAACTATGTCTGTGATACTGACCGCCAAAATTGATACAGTTGACCTGCCCAAGTGAGTACCTTCTTTCTCCTTCGATACTCCACGTCTATATCTATTGAATATATACAGTACTTACAAGAAAATGTCTCTCTGGAGAAACTTATATTTTTTCTCAAAATAAATATAACCATGCTCTTCATTATATGAACCAAAACAAGTTATAAAAATAAATATAATTGATACTAAGGGAAAATTCTAATTATTCAGGATGTTCTTACACATTCTCTATATTGATTATTGAAATAAGACAGTTTAGAATCTCTAAGATATGTATATGCCCTCAAATCTTCATTAAGAATGAGAACTCAAAATGTCCTCCAGCTCAAAGTACTCTATCAGTGATGGACAGTCCAGGTATATGTAGCCCGCAAACATAAACACTGAACAATAAATACTATATTTTTATCACACCCAGGATAAAATAATAAAGCACC
This sequence comes from Rhynchonycteris naso, assembly GCA_037038555.1. Lineage (NCBI taxonomy): Eukaryota > Metazoa > Chordata > Mammalia > Chiroptera > Emballonuridae > Rhynchonycteris > Rhynchonycteris naso. The sequence goes on along the minus strand of CM072996.1, from coordinate 173,980,610 downwards.
ATTGGAATAATTTCCATAAAAGTTTTACTCAAACAGAAGAAGGAAAAAAATAATAGTATGGTGTGTGATTACTACGCAATTCTATTGGTCTAGTATCATGAAGACCCCTCCCAACTAGCGACAGAGAAGATTCATGGATTAGACCTTAAGTCTTCCCTCTGGGTGGAACCGCCTTATTTATTATCATTATTATGTCAGAAAATGTTGAGGGCCTGAGAATTTACCCTGCTTGCCAGATAACAAGTTAGCCTGACACAATATTCAGACAGAATGTCACAAAACCCTTAGATCAGAGTCAAAAATAGAAGTCACATCAGCAGTTTTTATCAGTATTTTTTGTGGCTCAAACCTACCAGGGCAATACAAGATGGATCAGCTATTACCTATATGTACAGTGAGATTCAACACAGGGAAGAAATCTTAACTTTTAAGAGACAATGAGGGCCTGACCTGTGGTGGCACAGTGGATAAAGCATCAACCTGGGAACACTGAGGTCGCCAGTTCAAAACCCTGCACTGGCCTGGTCAAGGCACATATGGGAGTTGATGCTTCCAGCTCCTCCACCCTTTCTTTCTCCCTGTCTCTCTCTCTCTCTCACTCTGTCTCCTCTCTAAAATAAATAATTAAAAATAAACTTTTAAAAATAAGAGACAATGAGCTTTTATGGATTTGCTAGCATACCTACCCATCATCCCCTGGAAAGAGGGAGCTTATTCATTACTCTAGGCTCAAGTGTAAATATGTCTCCAGAAGGGCAACAGGAAGCTTTATCTTTATTATGCTAGAATATCTATAGGCAGGAAATCCCTAATTTTTTTTGAAATGTTATACTATCTCTACCCTCTAAGACCATTTGCTTTCAAGTATGTCCTTTCTCCTAATGCCAAAATCTTGCAAAAACACAAATAATCCATAGGGAATTATCTCCAGCAATTCTCCATGGCCGCATTTAAAATAGGTGTTGCGATTACATTCTCATGTGACTGTAAAGGTTTCATGTACCATTTTCTAATTATGAAAGTACAGTCCCTTAGGTTGTGAAAGGTAGCATATTCAAAAACACATTATCTTCAAACATAGGTTTCATCAAAAATAACGTTCTCTAAAATATTTAGTAGGCCTCCAACATGCTTGCATTTAGTCAATTTCTTTGGTTGTAACCATACCATTTATTCTGTCCTGTATTTAATTTTTCGTTCAGCTTTATGTCTTTTACATCTTTTATCCTTGGCATGCCTTTACTGGTGGGCTACCTGGATCATACAGAGCAATAGTCTTGGGTGGCCAGCTAATTACCTATAGACTGATCTTGGCTAGATCTCACTAGACCTCTGCCTCAAAGTCTGCATCAATTATATTTCCTATTTTGGAAGATTCAGAAATAGTTGCCATCACAAATTTATAAATTGTCGATGTCTCTTTTATTTCAGCTTATAGTCACTTTAATTTGGCTTGAGCTGATCTTTTTCTTATAACATCTTACTATAAGGTACAAAGAGCAACTAACACATTGCAATAAACTAAGTCTGTTTAGCACTTTATCTAGAGCTACAGTGTATAAAAATATAAACATTTTATACATAAACACTTGCAAATTATTAAGAAAATAGTGCACGTATGCTGTACTTAGAATTATGGACTGAAGAGACTTTAGATGGTGTATAATCTACCTACTTTATTTTTTTTTCTACCTACTTTATTTTACAAAATAAAAAGAAAGTATCATTAGCCAGTTTACTTATAGTGATATATATATATATATATATATATATATATATATATATATATATATATAATCACTTTCATATAGAGCAGGTGACTTACACAGGTATAGCAGGCATAGTAGTCAAGTCAAGTTCAGGGCACATACTTTAGTAACACAGCTCCTAGTTTTGACATTCGGGTTTTATGTAAAATTCATAGTCAATAAGATGTAGTGATTGGATTAGTTGTTTCAAGGGTCTATGTAAATTTGAAACTCTATGATTCTACTTGGAAATATTCCAACTCTTTTTACCTAAGGAAATATTAGTTGCATATAAGCTTTTAATGGTCATTCCTTGGGATAATGTCTAACAAATAAAATATAGAAATATTTCAAATATTAGTTAAGTGGATGAATTCTTAACAATTACTGTATCTAGAAATAGTCACATATCTTTTTTAAAATCTGGACTGTGAGGCTGTGTGATAAAAAAGTATTCATTTCCTCTGTAAAGACATTTAAACTATTACGAGAAATGTAACTAAATACTATACTGTTTTCTTCTATTGCTTCTATGTGTAATTTATCAACTGAATTTAACATAAATAAAAATAACTGACTGGATTACAAACAAAATTTAAATAGATGCTAAATTATTTTCTTTCTTTCTTTCTTTCTTTCTTTCTTTCTTTCTTTCTTTCTTTCTTTCTTTCTTTCTTTCTTTCTTCTTTCAAGTGAGAGGCAGGGAGGCAGAGAGACTCCCACATGCTCGCCAACTGGGATCCACCTAGCATGCCCACAAGGGGGCGATGTTCTGCCCATGTGTGGCCGCTGCTCTGTTGCTCAGCAACTGAGTTATTTTAGTGCCTGAGAGGGGTCCATGGTGCCATCCTCAGCACCAGGAGTCAACTTGTTCTAACCATTCAAGCCATGGCTGTGAGAGGAAAAGAGAAAGAAAGAGAAGGAAGAGAGGGAGGGAGAGGGGTAGAGAAGCAGATGGTCCCTTCTGCTGTGTGTCCTGAGAATCAAACCCAGGACTTCCACAAACCAGGCCAAGGCTCTACTGCTGAGCCAAAGGGTCAGGATCTAGGTGCTAAATTTCAATGTTTTTTTTTATTAGCAAAATTTTGAAAGTATTAATTTCCTTTATTTTCTTTAAAGTGAGAGGAAGGAAGACAGAGAGACAGACTCTTGCATGTGCCTTGACCAGGATCTATCTGGCATCCCCTGTCTTGGGCGAATGTTTATTGTATAAAAACAGTGAGCTATCCTAGGACCGGGACCAACGCTGAAACCAATGGAGCCACTAACTGTGGGAGGGAAAGAGGAAGAGAAATGGGAGAGGGAAAGGGAGAGAAGAAGATGGCCACTTCTCTTGTTTGCCTTGATCAGGGATTGAAGCCACAATGTCTACATGCTGGGCCAGCATTCTAGCCAGTTAGCCAGCTGGCCAGGGCCAAAGTATTAATTTCTTAAATTGTTGCTTATACATTTTTAATTTAGAAAATTAAAGAAACAAGTAAATTTTAAAGGCAAAATATTTTGAAGATAATGAAAGTATCAATATAGAAGCAATTTAATAACTTACAAAAATAACATTAGTAAACCAAACCTAAAACCTGTACCAATGATACTATTATATATTACACCTTTATTCTGTATAGAAATCAATCTTTCACTGAAATAAAAAGTTACCTCCTGTTTCATTTTTTTCATAAGTGCTTTTGCTTTAAATTTTTAAGCAGTTTCAAATTCTCCAGTGGAAACTCCACCATTCTTACCATAATGTTGGCAAATGCAATTTTTATAAAGCAAAATACCAAGTCATTTTATGAGTTTTATGCCTTCTACACTAAAATTATCTCAAGGGCTACGAAGAGGGAAGTATCCAATGCACTTTTAGAAAACTATTGTTATATTTCTCCTCTTCAATATTGTTAGAAAAACTACATTTAATACTAATTTTATATGAATAAAGCATTCATAAATGATGCACAAAAATTACAGTTTTCATTAATAAAATTGTATTAATGGGTAGAGCATCAACCTGTAATGCTGAGGTTGCCGATTCAAAAGCCTGGATTTGCCTGGTCAAGGCACATATGGGAGTTGATTCTTCCTGCTCTTCTCCCCCCTTCTCTCTCTATCTCTCCTCTCTAAAATGAATGAATAAATTTTTCTTTTTTAAAAAGTACAGATTTTGAGCCAGACCACCAAAGTTCAAATTTCTATAAGAATTTATCATATAAAAATAGGCATAACTTTTTATCACTTTCTGCTTCAGTTATTCTTACTTATAAAATAAGGATTAAAAATACACTCACTTTTATAAAATTGTAAAAGTTATATTATTTAAAATACACAAATTAATTAGAATAATACCTAGCACTAGTAAGTACTTCATAAATGTTAGCAAATATTGTGATTGGTGTATCCCAAACAGAATTACAAAACTAATTTCTCAAATATTTTCCTCAGTGTGCCCCCTTTTTACTGTGGCATTTCTGAATATGTAGAAAATGAGATGCTTTTTAAACGCAGGAACATTACATTTGGAAAATATTTGATTCATGAAAAAATTTTATCTACTTAATATAATATTAAATCTTAAAATGATTGAAGAAATTTGCAAAGAAATATCAAATTCTATTTGATATTTACTTTTAATAACATAAAGAATCATTCCAAGACTATGAGTGTCCAGTATTATACTATTATATTATTTAATCAAATCTGATCATTATAAAATATAGAGAGAGGAGGGAGGACTGTTGGCAAAGATGAGGGCTGGGGTGCATATTGCTCTGCCTCATTTACAAGTGTGTCTTAAAAGAACAGTTGGAATTAGCCCAGCTATAAAATATGAAAGGACTATAATATGTATTATTAAAATATTCTGGGCAAAGGAAGCTATATGAAAGAACCTCCATCCTAGAAAAAAGTCAAGTGTGAAGGGAATTTTAAGATACATAATTACTATGCAAAGGTGTGAGAGGTAGGCAAAGTTTTGAAGATATTGCGCTTGACCAGGATCCACTCGGCATACTCACCAGGAGGCAGTGCTCAGCCCATCTTGGGCGTTGCTCTGCTGCAATCGGAGCCATTCTAGCACCTCAGTGCCCAGGCCAACTTTGCTACAAATGGAGCCTTGGATGCAGGAGGGGAAGATCTCTCTTAGATAGAGAGAAAAGAGAAGGGGAAGGGTGGAGAAGCAGATGGGCACTTCTCCTGTATGCCCTGGCTGGGAATCAAACCTGAAACTTCCATATGTAGGGCCGACACTCTACCTCTGAGCCAACCAGCCAGCGCCCATTTTTATTATTTTATTTTAAAGAGATATTTATTGTGCTTGCTTCAGCAGCACATACACTAAAGAGATGTTTATTTTATTACAAATTATCTTCCTGCTTTGTTGAAGCATAATTGACAAATAAAAATTGTATATATTTAAGGTATACAATGTGATGATTTTATATAAATATAAATTGTGAAATGATTATTACAATCAAGGTAATTAACATTGCCATCATTTCACATAGTTACCATTTTGCAAGTGAGCACATGTAAGAATGCTTAAGGTCTATTCTTAGTAAATTCTAAGTATAAAATACAGTATTATTAACTATTGTCACCATGTTGTACATTACATCAGAACTTACCTTATAACTAAAATTTTGTCCTTTTGACCAATATCTTCCCAATTACCCCATCCCCAAACTATACCAACACCACTCTACTCTCTTTCCATGATTTTGCTATCTTTTCATTCCACATACGTGAATTCATATATATATATATATATATATATATATATATATATATATATATATATATCAAAATTCCATAGGCATTTTCCACAGTTTCTTTTTCACAGATAAAAAAAACCCTAAAAATTTATATGAAACCATGAAAGACGCCAAGTGGCCGAAGTAATATTTAGAAAAAGAACAAAGCTAGAGACATTCCACTTCCTGACTTTAAATTAAATTACAAAGCTATAGCAGTCAAAACAGCATAGTACTAGCATAAAACAATACACAGACCAACCAAACAGAATAGAAAACCTAGAAATAAATCCCAGCATATATCATCAAATTATTTATTTTTATAGTTTGGTGTTAATGCATAGAAACACAATATTTTGGCATCTTGATTAGTAAAGTACCCAGTAACTTTACTAATTTTTTCTATTAGTTCTAACAGTTTTTTTGGATCAAGAATTTCAATATATAAGACATGTCATCTATAAATAAAGACAATTTTACTCCTTCCTTTCTGATTTGAATTCATTTACATTTTTTTTCTTGCCTAAATGTTTTGGCTAGAACTTCCAGTGCTATGTTGAATAAAAGTGGTGAGACTGAATTTTCATGTCTTGTTCCCAAGTGAAATCTCTCAGCTTTCCACCATTGCATATGTGTTGGCTGTAGTTTTCCTATATGAACTTTATTATGTTGAGGTACATTCCTTCCATACCTAATCTGTTTAAATCCCATTTGTTTATGGTGTAAGATATTTTTAATGTGTTGTTGAATTTGACTTACAAGTATTTTGATAAGGACTTTTGCACATATATTTAAAAAAAATATTACCCTATAATTTTCTTTTCTTGTATTGTTTTTATATTTGGATTTGTATTAGAATAATGTTGGCTTCATAAACTGAATTTTTTTTCTTTTTTTATTTTTCTTTTTTCATTTTTTATTTTTTTTTTACAGAGAGAGTCAAAGAGAGGGATAGACAGACAGGAACGGAGACAGGTGAGAAGCATCAATCATTAGTTTTTCATTGCCGTTACAACACCCTACTTGTTCATTGATTGCTTTCCCACATGTGCCCTGACCGTGGGCCTTCAGCAGACTGAGCAACCTCTCGCTGGAGCCAGCTACCTTGGGTCCAAGCTGGCGAGCTTTTGCTCAAGCCATATGGGTCTGCGCTCAAGCTGGCGAGCTCGGGGTCTCAAACCTGGGTCTTCTGTATCCCAGTCCGATGCTCCATTCACTGCGCCACCGCCTGTTCAGGCTTCATAAACTGAATTTGAAAGTGTTCCATCTTCTTCAGTTATTTGGAAGAGTTTGAAAAGCATTGGTGTTAATTCTTTAAATGTTAGTTACAATTCACCAGTGAAGCTATCTGGTCCTGAGCTTTTTCTTTGTTGGGAGAATTTTGATTACTGATTAAATATCTTTCTTCAGTAATGGTCTGTTAGGATTTTCTGCTTCATGTTTCAGTCTTGGTAGGTTGTATATTTCTGGGAATTAATCTATTTCTTTTAGGTAATCCAATTTGTTGGCATATAATTGTTGATAGTAGTCTCTTATGATCCTTTATATTTGGTGGTATGTTGTAATGTGTCCTTTCTATTTTGTTCGAGTCCTCTCTTTTTCTTTGTTAGGTTTGCTAAAGCTTTGTCAATATTGTTTTTCTTTTTAAAAAAACACAATTCTTAGAATCATTAATCTTTTCTATTTTCTTTCTTGTCTCTATTTTATTTGTTTCTGCTTTAATCTTTATTATAGCCTTCTTTTTTGTAACTTTGAGCTTAGTTTGTTCTTCCTTTCTCCTTAAAGTGTCAAGTTAGGTTGTTTGAGATTTGTTTTTTTTAATAGGCATTTATTGCTATAAACTTCCCTCCAATAAGTGCTTGCTCTACCCTATAAATTTTGGTATGATGCATTCCCATTTTTGTTTGTCTTAAGTTAATTTTTTAAATTTTCATTTGCTTTCTTTTATGACTCATTGATTGTTCAGGAGTGTTGTTTAATTTCTTACATATTTGTGAATTTTTCATTTCTACTCCACTCAATACTTTCTAGTTTTATAACATTGTGGTAGAAAAATACTTTTCTTGTGGTTTCATGTTTGTCTGATTCTTAATTATCTATGTAGCCTCATATTGGTGTCTGTGAATTTGAAGGGACAAACACCTCATCCAGTCATTACAAGCTTCTTTCAGCAGGTAAAGACCTTCTCTAGTCTGTCCGCTGGGCTGATGAGATTACCTCTGCAATCATAGTAAATTTGGGTTGAGACATGGTCATGTAACTGTTGCAGGTTCGTTTATAGGGTCTGTGGTTGGTAGCACTGTTTCCAGTAGCTTGGGAATGCATATATACTGTCTTGTACCTAGGAATACTAGACTGTCTCAATATCAGCAAGGCTGGTGTTGGGACCAGAGGACTACATCAGGGTCTGCAGATGACAGGCTTATTATCAGATGCACAAATGAGTGTGGCTCCTACCTGGTCCTTGGGTAGGCTCCCGCAGGGTCACTGATCAGAGTACTGTGGTGGGCAGTATTAGACCTGGTCTGTGGCTGAAAGGGGCTGAAACTAAGTCACAGGCTACTTCAAGGTCTGTAGCTTGGACCGAAGCCCTCAGGGATGCCTCAGGGGACATGAATGAGCATGCCTCTTGTCAGGTTCCTGAGCAGGCAGAACAGTCCTTAGACCATGGTTAGGAGGGACTAAAGATTAATCACAGGGCTGCTCGGGATCTGCAACTTGGCGGGCCTGCTTCTGGTGGCAAGAATGACACTGGGAAGACAAGAATACTTCTTAACTGGGGCTGAGATGCTAGAAATGTGTCTAGGGCTGCATTAGGGTCCACCACTGAGACCAAAGTTGGAAGACACGCTACCCGAACCTAGGTGAGCATAACTCCTCCTGGGTTGTTTGGCTGATGGTGCAATTACAGGAGTAAGGCCAAAAGGGACAATAGCAAAGTCCATAAGGAGATGAGGCTGGTTCCAGATGTGTAGCCTGGACCATGGTTGACAAACTTGCCATGTGTGCATGGGTCTGTCTTCTCAAAACAGCACTCCTTGTTCTCGGGTTTCACCAGGACTTTGCAACTTCCTGCCTAGATCCCAAAGCTCCCACAAAGGTATGTTTGTCCATGGATGGCTGACAAATTATTGTTGCTGTAGGGGAGATACAATCAGAAGATCTCTTATCCTACCATTCTGCTGACATCATTTTTTTAATATGCAAGATTGACTGGACACTAAATGAATGCATTAGAAGAAATTTAGTCATTATAGGCACATCTTTATTAGCTCTTCATATCAGTTTTCTTAATTGTAAGGCAAAAAAGACAAAAAAATTAAACATTCCTTATACAATATTGTATGTAGAGCAAGTATAAGATTAATTAATATTTGTAAAAAGTAAAGGTTTTAGAAATTATTATAATCTTATACTTATTAAGAATTATCATTTTCTGGTACTCCTTTAGCAGTTATTTGTATCTCTTTATTTGAGAATAATCAGTTAAAGCACATTCTCCTGACTCTTTCTGAATAGAGTATTTCATACACAAAATTCATTGGTACCAACTAACATAAAATGTTCAACTGTCAAGATTAGTTACTTAAATTCAGCTTCTCTTGAGTCAGTTTCAAGTAAGAAACAAATGGCTATCTAAGGCCATTTATATTTTTTCAGAAGCATTAAATGCATAGTACATAAAAATATCCCCTAAAATTATGGTTATTTTTACCTTGAAAATCATTTCAAAAAATGCATGTAAAGAAATTAAGTAGGTTTAATGTAATATATGAATACATCAATCAGTCTTATTATCAGATATTTTAAAATTAACTATATTTCCGGTTGGCCTATGATGGCATGGTAGATAAAGCAGCAATCTGGAATGCTGAGGTTGCTGGTTTGAAACCTGGGGCTTACCTAGTCAAGGCACATACATAGCAAGTAATAAACAACTTGGGTGAGGCAACTGTGAGCTAATGTTTCTTACTATCTCCCTCTATAAAATCAATAAATAAAATATTTTTTAAAAATTAACTATATTTCCCTCAGAACAAATATACCCACATTCCTCTAGAACTTTGTTTAATATTTGGGAGGTTCTGTGAACTGATTTTTAAATTTCCTTCCTTCTAAACACTCTATGAGTCTATCCTTTTCTTTTCTTGTTGTTACTGTTTTCTTATATTTTTTAATTTCTGTATTCATGAACTGGTCAAAGATCTTATTATCAAAGGTATTCATTTCTCTTGGTATTTTCTAAGTCCCTAAATATTTCTCTACATTAGTTTCTCTCTTGCAAATATCATCATGTTCTGAAGGAATTCCTTCAGGTCATTAACATGATAGCCAGCTCAGAGCATTCTTAAATTTGTTCCCATGCAGTGCTTGCCAGTATTTGCTGAGGTGGCGTGGCTTGGTATAAATGCATTATAAGTTTTCATATTCTTTCTGTAGCTCACAATAATCATCTAACTATTGTTTCATAAGATGTACTTTTTTACTAGGTGGTTTATTTCAGGAGTATCTAATAGATCTATGTCCATATTGCCAAGGACAAAAATCAGTTTGTACTCAATTTCTCCTTCCAGATGCTATTAATTCTAGATACTGATGAAAAACCTTTTTCCTTTGCAACAACATGAGACCATTTTACTTAATAGTATTTCTTTCTAAGGTTTAACTTGATTTTATATATTTGGCAAAGAAAATTATGTCCTCAAAAGTTTTTAGCTTATATTATTTCATTGTTTGGGCTTTATTAACTTGGACTCACACTTTTAAAATGTATCTTTTTTGCCAAAAAGTGATATAATTCTAATTCTATTTAAATGATCATATTTTAATATTTCATAATGAAAAATGACAAATGGGGCATAGAAATATCTGGGTAATGAACTGAATATTAATATAGACTTTCTATAGCAGTGAAATACTAAAGTAATCCTATATAAAATGGTTTAGATTTTGAAATGCTCATTACCTTCTTTTTAAAAAAAATATCTAACTAAACAGTTCTTTTAATAAAAAATTCGTACTGTTATAGCTTATTAAACTTTAGGTCTCATCACAATTTTGATTCTAGCTCACTTAAAATAAACTATATTTAAAAAGAAAGTATGGCTGCTTTTAGCTGCAATTTCTATTGGCAAAGAAATGGGAGTAAAAATAAAGTTAAACAGATTAGTTTTTTGTGTAGGAAACAGATTAGCACAACAGCAGGTATGATTAGAGTAGCAAACATATTTCAGATGGTTAAGTTGGTGACAAAGGTAAGATATTTGAAATAATAAGATAAGCCAGCAGTATCTTCAAAATTCAAGCAGAGGGGCTATTGCTGGGAAGAGTTCCAAGGAAATGCTTAGGTTTAAACCAGTAAATAACAAAAGTCATTCTAGAGGCAATCCAGAGTGGTTGCACTAAAAAAATTATGGTATTGTTCTTAAACCACTCTGCCATAGACTTTGGCTTTAGAGGATCCCATATATCAAAAGCAGGCTAAAAATAAAATTAAGTAGATACAAGGTAGGGGAAAATTGTGAGTACATGAAACAGTTTCTTATTATTTATTAAAAATTGTTATTTTCTGTGCAAACAACTATAAGCCTATTTTGCCCTACCCTGCTTATGAGAGAACATATGGGTGCTTATGTTACTCAGGATCTAAAGCTCAATACAGGTGTCACATGTGCATAATTAAAACATCAAGTCTCTTAACACTATTGGTACCCCAGGGAAATCCTCATTTCTTGACACCATTTCCAAATTTTAAGATAATGTGTTAATTGTTGCACTGTTATCATGGCAAAGAGAGAGTTTATTTAAGAGAAAAGACAATAAAATAAACTTAGTAAATTTTTCTCAAATTGAATGAATATAATAAATCCTTGGAAAATAAATTTCTATAAGAATTCTTAAAATCTATAGGTATATTTTGACTAATTTTAAGTGACTTAGAAAAATGTAAATCAAGTATAGTAGATGTGAACTAAAGCAGCATTTCAATATTTAAAGGAAATTAGAATAAGTAAAATGTATTTGCATGATTATGAACAAGAATTATATCCAAACCCTCAAAAAATTATTTCTATTGAGACTATTGTCTGACCACTATCAAACAAGGTAAATTTTGGTAAAAATCTTTTGAAAAAAATAACAACAAATTGCTATTTCTGGATTTCTTTATAACACTGTAGCTTAAATAAAAACTTGAAGAATTTAAAAAGTTCTATATGAATTTATACATTGTATGACATAAGTAATAAAGTTATATATGATGAAATTAAAGTACTTAATAGCTTCTGTGATAATAATACTTTATTATATGAGATTTCCTTACAATGTACCTGTTTTAATGTCTATATCTTACTATTGCTTAAAGAATTCTATTAATAATTCCAGTTTTTCCTGCTTTAACAGAGTAAATGTCTCCAAATTGGACTTATTAAAAAAGTATCTTAGAATTTCAATTAGTCTGAAACATATAACTTGGCATTACTGTCAGTTGAACACAAATTATCTTAAAATATAAATTGTAATAATGTTAATTTATGATTTATCTGAAATATTATGAATATATATTTATACTGATTTATAACTTGTTTAATTTACAATTCTTTCAGACATTGTTGACTCACCAAGAACACTAATACATGAACAATAATATTTAAATGTAGTTATATTTGATATTTTGATGACTTTTAGTCATAAACTTTGTTTTTTTCAATTTTGCTTTTATAGACGTAAACTTTTCAAAGTAGGAAGACAGATCATATGTTATTTAACAACTTATTAGTTTTATTCTTAACTTTAATGCAGTCTTTGTATTTACCTAATGACAATGCTGTGCAGGTAGTAGGGCAGGCCTGATTATCTAAAAGAGTAATGTTTTTGGATTTCTTTTAATCTAGTCATTCCTTGATCACTTTTACAACCACTAATAAAAACAACAATGAAAACTAAATGTATTTCAGAGACTTATCATTGTTAACATTTTAATGTTTCTCTTTAATTTACTTTATCAACCCTCACATGGAGCTCACATACTACAGTAGTAGAATCTGTTTTAGTTCTTCCCTAGTTTTTTATTCAATGAGTAAACTGGCCCTAATTTTCTAACCAAATACACATGAATTATAAAATAATTGTTTTATCTTATTTAAAGTAATTAAAGCCAAGTTTATATTAGTTATAAAATGTTATCTACTGTGTTCACTGATTAAATATACCTTTTTTTTTAATTTTTTTAAAAAAATTTTATTTTATTCATTTTAGAGAGAAGACACAGAGTGAGAGAGAGAGAGAAAGAGAGAGAGAGAGAAAGAGAGAGAGAGAAAGGGGGGAGGAGCTGGAAGCATCAACTCCCATATGTGCCTTGACCAAACCAGTGCAGGGTTTTGAACTGGTGACCTCAGTGTTCCCAGGTCGACGCTTTATCCACTGCGCCACCACAGGTCAGGCAGATTAAATATACCTTTTAAAAATTATAAAATTATACAAAATAATAATGGTCTTGATAATTTAAAGTACTATCTCTGCTGAAATAAGGTTTACTTTTTTAAAGACTAACCAAATTTTAAGAGACTATAGACAGATATAAATGATTTGAAAAACATTTTTATATATTCACATTCTACTGAATATCTGTATATATCAGCACAAACAATTAGAGATAGATTTGCTGACAGTAAAACATGATACCATAGAGGACATATATAATGAAAACTTGAACATAGCAATTATTATTTTCTTCTGATAAAACATTACAATCAATAATTAAATAATGACAATGATGATAATAATAGGGCTAATATCAGTTTCTGACATACAAATGAAGTTCCCAAACTCAAATTTAAAATATGCATGCCAATTAAACCTGGAAATTATGTTTTATAACATTTTAAGAGAAGAGAGTAAATAAAACATACATACATTTTAAAGTAATAAACATATATTATAAAGTTTACGGTGTATTATCACTCAACAGCTAACACTTTGTTTTTGAATCCAGCAATGGTTTTACTCTAAATTCATTCTCCATGTTGTGGTCAATGAAACAATCACTAATTTTTTAAAAACTAAAACAAGGACATTTGTATCATTCAGACATTTAATTAGAACTTCAAAAATAGATTAATTGTAATTGAAAAGTAATAAAACATAGCTTGACATTCTATAGAGGAATCTAAATTAGTATGGTAAATAAAGTTATTTTATTTTTGACTTTTTTAGTACATTTAGTCTTTTTTCCATATCCTTAGAATTAAAGCAAATAACTCATAAAAAGAAATGATTATTTTTTCTTTTAACTTCCTTGAAATTTTCAGGGCTATTAAAGCAGTTTCACTTGTTTATAATGACTACACTTTTAAAATGAACTTCTGATATCTTATATATTTTTATTTCTTTTTGTTTGCCTATCATAGATAATTCATTATGCAACATCATTTTCCCCATCTTTCTTGTCTTAATAAACAGATTAGAGATTATTTTAAATCAGCATAACTCTATCAATCATTAGGTAAATACTAAATAGCTGCCAGTCAGCTGCTCCTTCATTTCATTCATTTAAAAATTATTTATTGGCCTGACCTGTGGTGGCGCAGTGGATAAAGCGTCGACCTGGGAACACTGAGGTCGCCAGTTCAAAACCCTGCACTGGTCTGGTCAAGGCACATATGGGAGTTGAGCTTCCAGCTCCTCCCCCCCTTTCTCTCTCTTTCTCTCTCTCTCTCTCTCACTCTGTCTCCTATCTAAAATGAATAAAATAAAAATTAAAAAAAAAAAGACATTTGTAAAAATTATTAATTGTCTTCTATATTCTAAGTCCTATTGTAAGTATGAGACATAACAAGACTAACTTTGGAACATACATTTTGTCTGAGAAGGGGTGTACAGAACACAAACAAGAAAAATATTTTGCATAAAACAAAAAATAAAATTACTAAGGATCCATGTTTTGATGAAAATAGAAGAGAATTTAGTGATTTCAAGCAATGAAGTACTTTTAAATTGATTGGTTGCAAGAAAACCTATCAGGAGGTGGACTTTTGCAGGAGCTAAGTTTAAAAATGTTATTGAGCAGGGGTTGATGATTGTGGTTTTGTAAAAATTTAGAAAAGAGATAGAGAATGTAGGGGAGTTTGGATGACAAAACACATATTCCTGAAAGCCCAGTGATAGAGTTTGGGCCCTGGCCAGATAGGTCGGTGGATTAGAGCTCCATCCCGAGGCTCAGAGATTGCTTGTTCAATTCCTAATCAGGGCACATACAACTAGGTGGTCCTGTCCTTCTCTCTATCTCCATTCCTCTCTTGTTAAAATAAATAAATAAAATTTTTAAAAAAATAAAAAATAAAGAAAGAGTTTGAGATGAGGAAGGAGAGTGCAAAAGTGGGTTAGATTAATTGATGTAGAGAGAAGTTTGGATATAAAAAATCTAGCTCATGAGGGGTAAACTGGAGGTTGATGCAGGAAAATGGAAAAATAAAACATAATGGCAGTAGAACCAGATAGCTCTCAGACAGTACTTCTCAAATTTAATTTGTTGAAAGACTATTTCCTTCCCTGTTGCATTATAGAAGAATAGTTGTGTAAAAAAAATTCTGAAGAAATAACCATGTACTGTATGATGTTGCAATGTCAGTTTCCATAACTGTTTTTAACTATTTACTCCAATTTCTGTAATACTTTTTTATGGATAAGTAACAAAAATTTGCCAACTGACATCAACTTGAAAAATGCACTTTGAGTAAGACTGCCTTAGGTTAAGTAAGAGAAACTAGATAAAGTTGTAATTTAGATCAGTGTTTCCATTTTTGTCTGTGAATCTATACAAACTACAACACATTTATTCAGTTAGAAATTTTAGTTTTACTTGAAAAATATACACATGAACATCTATACCAACATTTAAATAAAAAAGAACAAGGTACTGACTTAAAAAATACCTGCAAAGCAACTGAATAAAAGATAAAAACTCATAGTAGTACTTAAAATTAGGGCTGCCAGAAAATTTAATGAAAAAAGAAATTGGCACCAACAATGAGGCATGTAAATCTGGATTAAGACAAATTTTACTCAAACTTTCATGTTATGTCACACCCAAGCATCATTTATAAAATACCATTTTAATTATGTTAAGGCTATGCATCATAACATTTCTAATAGATATTACCTTAGTCAGCACATATGGATTTCAGAAACTGAGCAATAATACTTCTTCATCCCTGAATACTATTACACCTGCCATATTCAGGCATTTAAACAGAAGTCATATATCCCAGAGAAGAACGGAGAAGGGGAACTGGAACTTGGAAGGAAAAGCAGTGATATTTGGAGGTAGTTGTGGGGTGTTGGTGAAAATTCAAGCTTATTAGAAATAGTTTTTGACAAAAACCAGGAGGTTAAGAGGAAACATAAGAAATACAGATAGAAATGAATCCTACTGAGCATTTAATGTATTTTCGCCCCATGAGCTATATTCAGAGTTACATAGAACAGAGCAACTGAGGTAGAAAGAAGATTGCACTTCAGTGGAGAACAGGTTCAAAAGCCTGAATTCTATTGAAAATCACAAATTGGCTTGCATCTTGACATATACCTTGTACTCCATCTATAGAACAAAGAATGTAATCCCCTGTTTTTATAGAATAGTCACTATAGTTTTATTATGCACCCGAGGAACAGTGTAAAAGGCCAACATTTCCTCCACTTAGATCTTAAAGACTAAATCATGTTGAAGATGAGTAAGAAAAAAGCTTTAAATTGTATGAGAATATTTCTTTTTGATATTAAGTTGTACAGAACTTATTTAACAATTGAAGACAGAGATACTTGCTAATATATGCAAATTATTAGAAAAGTTATGGGATTGAGTTGAGATTTCATGCATGTGTGAAGAATAATTTTACCAAGCAGGTTTAAAGGACAATGTTTCAAATTAGTACTTTTTCTACTTCATCCTGGCTTACATATTGACAGACTATAGATTACTATGTTTCAGAGTTCTTTGAGACTGCTAGCTCTTAACCAAATGCCCAAAACCATTTCCTTTCCTCTGGCAAACACTAATGGCCTCATTTCTCAGGCTCCTTCAGAGATGGATGTATCCATATGACTCATTTCCCATCAATAGGATAGGACACAATAAGGATGTGTTTCATTTCCAGTTATGGTCAATTAAAACTTTTGTTCTATTCTTTATATTAAATTTATTGGAGTTTTTATTATTCTGTTAGGTGCATGCAGAGGATAAGAAAGATCCATGAATTAGTATGTATATTTATAAAAGATTATATATATATATATATATATATATATATATATATATATATATATATATATCTGTGTCATTATATAAGGTCATGGAGGAGATATGATCTGCCACCCTACATATTTGTCAACTATTATTTTGAAAGCAAAATATGAATTTCTACCATGTTGCATCATTTGTTTGGTTCATTTCTACAGCACTAAGCTGTAACACAATGAGTAATTGCCCAGATAACACAATGAGTAATTGCCATAATATTAAAACAAAAAGAGTATATAAAAAATTTCTACATTA
The DNA here is from genome assembly GCA_037038555.1 of Rhynchonycteris naso. Classification (NCBI taxonomy): domain Eukaryota; kingdom Metazoa; phylum Chordata; class Mammalia; order Chiroptera; family Emballonuridae; genus Rhynchonycteris; species Rhynchonycteris naso. The sequence goes on along the minus strand of CM072996.1, from coordinate 173,963,568 downwards.
CAAGAAGGAAAAAACTTCTGAAACTATATAATGTAAGAACCAAAGAAAAATTTAGAATGTTGTTGGCATCCTTTGTGAATTGCAGGAACTTGCTCTCATTTTTGAGAAAAACAGTCATAAGAAATGAACCAATTTAGATTAAAATGCAATGATAAAACTGAAAGAGGACAGTAAAAAATATAACAAAGTCTATATTGTAGGGAAGAAAAAATTTAACACCACAGAAAACTGAATCAGTAAGCTAGAGGACAATATGAGACTCTTGCTTAGAATACAGAAAATAAAGGGTTACATGTTAGAAATGTTAAAAAAGAAAGATGATAAACAACAGGGTTAGATAATGACGTGAAAAGATATCAATCACTTTACCAGAAGCAAATGACTAAGCTCTCCAGCTGAAGAAATATGATAAATGATCTCATGGTTTGCTCAGAAATGTCAATGAAAAGAACCTATTATAATACAATTTTGAAGTACAAAGAGAAACATTTATGTAAGTGACCTGAAAGAAAAATCTGACAGACAAACACACATGGACACTACGAAGGAAGAAAAGTCAGCTGTTCCTGTGATGGTGGGCAAACTAAATGCCAGAATTCTGTGGCATTGTGTTCAGAATATTGACTGCAAAAAGATTATCTCAAAATATCAAGGCTTGCTAAATAGTCTTTCTTGGGTGTACTCAACAGAAAATATAAATATTCTAGGTACATAATATTTAAAAAATTAGGCTATTTTATAACTTTCTAAAATTTAGCATATATATCTAATGTAAAAGGTAAAATACAGGTAAAAGTTAAAGAAGAACAATTACATTTAGATAATCAAGTATAGTATAAGTCCTGAGAACAGGTAATGCAAGATTTGCAGTCATTCATTTTTTTCAAGTGTGCAAAAAAGAAAAAAAAAGTATATGTTAAATATGTCATCACCTGAAATGACAGCTTATTGAGAAATTCCTTCAAATATATGGGACAGAGAAAATATAAAGCATATTCAACTCTTTTATTACTATAGGTTACTCAAAAGTAATATTTTTTTCTAAATTATATCAACTAGAAAATGCTTTTTATAAAAATGTTTTATAAGAATGAAAACTATTATAAATTACAAGATTGGAGAAGATTCAAGTGAGCATGCATAGAGCAATATTATATGTAATGAAGAAGGCAAGAAAACTTAAAAAGCAAAGCGGAAATAAACTAACAAAACAGATACAAAAAAATTGGTAACAAATCATTAAATTTAAAACTTTCATTTTGGGACCAAAATCAGATTTAACTACACAATATTTAAAATAGATTTTAAATTAAGTAGTATTAAAATAAAAATATAGGTACATATAGATAAACAAAACAAATGAATATTTTACAGAAAAAAAATGACATATTTTCCCTTGATGGGCTATATATAGGATATTTTTATGGGTATATTTGACGAGTTCTTACATTGTGCCAGAGACTATTCTATTATTTCATAGTGATTCACTTATATATTCTTCTAAGCTACTCTGTAAAGTAAGTACACTATGTTCTTCATTTTGAAGACAAATAAAGGTCATTAATTAAATTTCCCCAAGATGATACAATGGAAAATTATGGAGCTCAGACTAAAATCCAGGCCAGCTGAAATCATACCCCAAGAAACTAAGTTCAGTACATCTCTATAATGATTAACTTGTCATAAAGCTTATGCTCCTTGATCATACTGCATTACATAGGACCCTGTAAGTGATGAAACAAACATACCTCTTCAGGTATTAACATATTTAGTAAAGTGTAAAGTACAATCATAAAGGGTAATTTAAAAATGTCAGTAGTACATAATAGATTAATAAACACTAGTTTGTTTTAATCAATAAATTATAGACCTTACAAATTTCATTTTACAACTGCTGCAACTTGTGCTATACAAAAAATAAAGCACAAATCTATAGTTTCATCTTGGGATAGAAAGTAAATAATTTAAGGTCATATAATTATTATTAAAGCTAGTATTTCCAATCAGAACTATTCTATTCCAAATCCCTTTACATAAAAATATACTATGTTATGTCTTAATATAATAACATGCAATTTTAAAGTATAAAAGTGATAATTTGGTAAAGGTATATATTGTGAAATGATTACCACAATAAAGTTAGTTAATACTGCCATACCTTTATATAATTGATCATTTTTGTCTTTTTAGTAAGAGACTATAAAATCAAATATAATTAGGATTTAACTCTAAAAAACTGAAAAAAAGGCCTGACCAAGTGGTGGCACAGTGGACAGATCATCGACCTAGGACACTGAGGACCCTGGTTCAAAACTCCAGGTTGCCGGCTTGAGCTCAGGCTCACCAGCTTCAGTGTGGGATTATAGACTTGACCCATGGTTGCTGACTTGAGTCCAAAGGTCGCTGGCTTGAAGCCCAAGGTCACTGGCTTGACCGAGGGGTCACTTACTCTGCTGGAGCCCCTAGTCAAGGTACATATGAGAAAGCAATCAATAAACAACTAAGGAGCCACAACGAAGAATCAATGCTTATCTCTTTCCTTTCCTGTCGATCTATCCTTCTCTCTCTCTCTCAAAACAAAAACAAAAACAAAAACAAAAAAGACCTGAAAAACATAAAACAGAAATGTCTTAATTTGTGTTAAAAATAAAAATTAAATCAAGGTAAAACAAAATTGATAAATCGTTTCAAGAGTTACGTATCTGATTAATCAATAAAAGAAATAATAAAAAAATAAAAAGGCACAGAGAAAGAAAAATTAGAATAAGTATTTAACTTAAGAAAAATAGGCAATTAAAAGAGTTTAAGAATTACTGCATGTAATTCTAGCCAGAAAATTAAAAAATCTTAATAGACAGATTTTGAGAAAAACAGTATGTTCTCAATTTACGTTAAAATACAAGAATACTAAATTTACATTAAAATACAAGAATATTTTTGAAATAAAAAATTAATAAGTAGAAATAATTGAAGTATTATTCCAATAAGAGGTTCTTGACTTGGATTGTTTTAGAGGTCTATCACACAGTGCATAATTTCTTTGTCCTTGTAAGAAGAGAGAAAACCATAGTCTTTTGATTAATTTTATGTAGGAGAAACCTGACACCAAATTCTGATAAAGATACTAGGAAAGCAACATAATCATACTGCAAAACACTAAAATCCTCACCATCACCACCATCACCACCAAATATGTGTGCTTGATAGGTTTGAGCAAGAACTTATATTCTGCAATTTGAAAGATGAAACAATGTTTCAGATACTTGATATTTTCTTGGTAAGGGTTAGAATCATTGAACACTAAACACCCCCTTATTCAGCGTTTACTGACAAATACAAAATGATGTCTAACTCAATTTCTTAAAATATTCTATCTCAATATTACACCTACAATTAAAAACAAATTCTTGATTTTCTCCTTTCAAGGTAAAAGCAAGCATAAAACAATGTTCAATCATCTTCTTTAAAGATCTCCATAAATAAATAGTGTATTATATAACCAAGTATAATTTATACTAAAAGTAGAAAAATGATTCAACTATACTTTGAAAAGTTTATTTGATGAAAGATGATAATATTTCTAGTAATAATATTATCAAAAAACATATGCCAGCCATTCTTGTAAATGCTTTGCATATATTACCTCATTTAACCCTTGTAACAATATGTGATTCGAGTTTCCTGATACAAAACTCAAGTCCTAGGGAAACTGAATACCTTATCTGAGAACACAACTAATAAGTACCTGGACAGACATGTAATCTGTCTTTCATGAGTTTGTGCATGTAACAATAAACCATAAAATATTAACAGCAGAAAGTTAAAGTAGAATTTTTTGTTATTTGCAGGTTTTCGACCTGGAAAACCATTTAAAACAGCAAGTGCTCTTAGCAATACCTCTCCTTCTCTAGCCCTAATTCATTCTGTTCTATTACTTAAAGGATATACACAGAGCTCTTCCTTCCCTTGTCACTATTCTCCTTAACAGGTACAAACCCAAGCATGATTTGTGGAGATCTTCTGCGCATCTCACTCCTGCTGGCAACACTTCTTCTCCTTCAGCTTAAACATTGTCTGCTAAACTGTTTAATCCTAAAAAGGAAACTGTATTTAGAATCGATTACCCAATTTTCCCTAAGAAACCATCAGTACTAATCTAAACATTTTATAGCTTTGTTAACTTCAGAAAACAGCTAAAATCGCCTGACCTGTGGTGGCGCAGTGGATAAAGCATCGACCTGGGAACACTGAGGTCGGCAGTTCAAAACCCTGCACTGGTCTGGTCAACGCACATATGGGAGTTGATGCTTCCAGCTCTCTTTCTCTCTCTCTCTCTCTCACTCTGTGTCTACTCTCTAAAGTGAATAAAATAAAAAAGAAAAAAATAATAATTTAAAAAAAGAAAGAAAAAAAGAAAAGAAAACAGCTAAAATCTGTCAAACTTCCTCAATCACTCATATGGCTCCATACATCCCCAAATTGGACCTAATGTCTTACCATTTCCTCACCTTCCAAATTGTCACTATACTCTCTTTCACTGTAACTTTATATAAATACTAGTGATCCTCAACAGTTATTTTTAGTTCTCCTTCCATCCTAGGTCTAAGAGACTTTTGCACTACTTTTAATTGACCAACTTTAACCAATGAAACATGAATTAAAATAGTATGTACCACTTTTTGGTATAAATATTAGAGAACTAGTTGTGTTTTCTCTTTTTTATTGCGGTAATCACAGAAATATATATTAGTATGGAGTTGCCAAAATGTCAGAGTGACCCAGAATACTAAGCTAATATAAGATGAAAAGCTACCCTGGAGACTATTCTTCATACACATCAACCTTTGTGCAAATTATATAATTTTATTCTCTTATGCCAATAAAATTTATAAAGTCATTTATTCAGAGGGTTTCCAGGAATCAGAACTGACTCAAAAGCATGTAACACTCCCATGCCAATAATATATTACAGGCAATTGGACTGGTACTTGAAAAATTCCTAATCCTGGTTGATCTCAACTCAGTTTATTTATGCTTCTAGCTAAGTAGTTATAAACATACCATGTTTCCCCATGTATAAGACACTCCCATGTATAAGACACACCTTAATTTTTGGGCCCAAAATTTGGAAAAAAATGTACTACATAAAATTGTTGAACTCAAGATTTATTCATCATAAAATTCATACAACTCCTCATCACTGTCCAAACTCCCATCAATTAGCTTGTCTTCATCTGTGGGTGATGACGAATCACTGTCTTCAACAATGAACACATCAACAAGTGCAAAAAAGCAGGAAATGCAAGTAAAAACAACTACAACCACTGTATAAGATGCACCCAGTTATTATACTCCAAATTTTTTGAAAAAGGGTGCATCTTATACATGGGGGAATATGGTGTTGGGCAGATAAAATATATTATGCTCACTTTGTTAAAGATGGCGCTGCCCACATGGAAGTTCATTGATATTAATGTGTGTTCTGGGACAGGCTGTGGGCAGGCTGGGTCGTTATAGCCTAAGGCTTAGTTTTAAGAGTAAGCTCTTCTCCACACCCTTGACTGATTGGATGATGTAGGGTGGTGCACTCTCATGATGAATCCCATTGTGCCTCAGATGAGTGGCTTTGTATCAGAGACTTTCTTGTTTGTATAATTGGATTAAAGGTTTTGAATCTATGCTATAAAGTGGGCAGACCAGTAGCTAGTTCTCGCTTGATTCCTGAGGTAGAAGAGAGGAGAGCAGATTAAGGCCACATGGAGGCCAGGAGAAGCAGTCAAGATGGCAGAATGCTGAGGGAGAAGCCAGTTTGTTAAGAGTTTGTGCTGGAGGAGATGGGGAACAGAGGTGAATAAGTCTGGTGAGCTAGAAACCTTTGATTCTAGGAAACTCGGATAAGTCAGTAGCTTTGTGAGCACTGAATGTGTGGGTTTTGGAGCCCAGTGTGTGTTTTTGCTTGCCTGCCGGGTGCAAGCTAGAATTAAAGCTGATGGCTCACCAGTTTTTGGCTCCGTTGTTTCATTATCGACTGTTCGAATCAAATGCGAACCTGCATGGGTCAGGCGGCTGTGATCCTGACCGCGACTACTGGCTTTACATATGGTAACAGAAGAATAATCACACCACTGCTGACCTGTGACTACAAATCTTAATTGACCTTTTAAATTTCCCACTATCTTATCTCTACAAGTCTTCAAGGCGACCATTTCACAATTTCCCCTCTTCCAAATACTCAATTTACCATAATCTCAGTTTACAGTCTGTGTTACTTTACTGAAGAGATAGAAGCCATGACAAAATCAATGTCAAACACCACACTCCCAATACCAAATCTGCCAATCAATTTAAATTTATATCCATATATTCTGCTTTCAATCATATTGAAGTAGAAAAGCTACTCTTGCTCCCCTCTAAACAAAGCATGCAAACTGATCTGGATTACAGACTCTCCTATTTTCTAATAAGTGATTTTGTTTTTGCATGACCAGGCAGTGTCATATAAATAGAGTGGTGTAAAGCTAGTATCCAGGGTCACCATCACAGCTGTCTGGTCAGTGCAGGTTCGCATTAGTTTCAGAGAGTAGGTAATGAAACAACAGAGCCAAGAACTGGTGAGCCATCAGCTTTAATCATAGCTTGCACCCAGTGGGCAAGTAAAAACACACACTGGGCTCCAAAACCCACTCATTCAGTGCTCACAAAGCTGCTGACTTATCCGAGTTTCCTAGTGTAAAGCCAGTAGTCACTGCCACCATCACAGCAGCCCGACCCATGCAGGTTCGCATTGGATTCGAACAGATGGCAATGAAACACCGGAGCCAAAAACTGGTGAGCCATCAGCTTTAATTCTAGTTTGCACCCGGCAGGCAAGCAAAAACACACACTGGGCTCCAAAACCCACACATTCAGTGCTCACAAAGCTACTGACTTATCCAAGTTTCCTAGAATCAAAGGTTTCTAGCTCACCAGACTTATTCACCTCTGTTTCCCATCTCCTCCTACACAAACTCTTAACAAACTGGCTTCTTCCTCAGCACTCTGCATCTTGGCTACTTCTCCTCCACATGGCCTTAATCTGCTCTCCTCTCTTCTACTAATCTCAGGAACCCAGGAACCGAGAGAGAGATCAAGCTACTGTTCTCTCCCACTTTATAGCAGACTCAAAACCTTTAATCCAATTATACAAACAAGGAAGTCTCTGATACAAAGCCACCCATCTGAGGCATAATGGGATTCCTCCCTACATCACCACCCTACATCATCCAATCAGTCAAGGGTGTGGAGAGGAGCTTACTTTTAAAACAAAGCCTTAAGCTATAACGACCCGGCCTGCTTACATTACAACTTTTCCCCCACAGCCATCACAAGCATAAGGGCAAATAATATCACCTGGGTGACGGGCTTCCATGTGGGCAGCACCATCTTTAACAAAGTGAGCACATTATATTTTATCTGCCGAACACCTAGCATCAAAGCTTTCTAGCTCACCATACTCATTCACCTCCGTTTTCCATCTCCCTCTCTCTGCACAAACTCTGTACAAACTGGCTTTTCCCCAGCACTCTGCCATCTTGGCTGCTTCTCCTGGCCTCCTCCACATGGCCTTAATCTGCTTTCCTCCCTAATGCTAACCTCAGGAACTGAGAGAGCAAGCTCCCGGTCTGCCCCACTTTATAGTGTAGAAATCCAAACCTTTAATCCAATCTACAAACAAGAAAGTCTCTGATACAAAGTCACTTATCTGAGGCATAATGGCAGGATTCCTCATGAGAGTGCACCACCCTACATCATGCAATCAGTCAAGGGTGTGGGGAAAAGCTTACTCTTAAAACTAAGCCTTGGGCTATAACGACCCTGCTTGCTTACAGCCTGTCCCCCACCCACAGTAACATAATTATACTCATCCCAAGCATAAGGGCAACCAATATCACCTGGGCAATGGGCTTCCCTGTGTGCAGCGCCATCTTTAACAAAGTGAGCATAATATATTTTATCTGCCCAACAAGTGGTGACCTGGGAGACTGAGGACCCAAGTTCAAAACCCCGAGGTTGCTGGCTTGAACATGGGCTCATCCATCTTGAGCATGGGAATCATAGACATGAACCCAAGGTCACACTGGCTTGACTCCAAGGTTGCTGGCTTGAGCGAGGTGTCATTTGCTCAGCTGGAGCCCCCTGATCAAGGCACATATGAGAAGCAACCAATAAACAACTAAGGTGCCACAACTACGAGTTGATGCTTCTCATCTCTCTTTCTTCCAGTCTCCCTGTCTCACTCACTAAAAAAAAAAGTTTCTGAAATTATGCGATGTTTAAACAAATACATTTTTTTATTGGGTGTAAGGCCATGAGCCGCCATCATGGTCATTCACATGCAGGTTCCCATTGGATTCGGGCTGACGGTGAAGAAATGGCAGAGTCGGAGGATGGTAGGCCATTCTGTTTATTGGTGTCTCACCAAGACAGGCAAGCCACAAGAGAAGACAAGGGAAAAGCAGAAAACCAGCTTTTCCCATGGAGGGCAAGAGATCAGGGAGGCCCCTGCAATGGTGATAGCAGGAACCGAGAGAGCAAGCTCCTAGTCTGCCCCACTTTATAGCATAGATTCAAAACCTTTAATCCAATTATACAAACAAGAAAGTCTCTGATACAAAGCCACCCATCTGAGGCATAATGGGATTCCTCAGGAGAGTGCACCACCCTCCATCATCCAATCAGTCAAGGGTGTGGAGAAGAGCTTACTCTTAAAACTAAGCCTTAGGCCATAACGACCCAGCCTGCCCACAGCCTGTCCCAGAACACACATTAATATCAACGAACTTCCATGTGGGCAGCGCCATCTTTAACAAAGTGAGCATAATATATTTTATCTGCCCAACATTGGGTCTCTCTCAACAACAAACAGACATGTAATACATATTTTCTTAAAAATTAAAATGAAACAATCTTGACAATCTCTTCATCCCATTGCTATCCTAAAATTCTAAAAATAATTGATTCCTTCAATCACTGCAACATTTCTAGTTAAGTACACAAAGAAATTTCATCTTATCAAAACAAATGATGAATTTCAATCCTAAATCACCCAGCCAGCCAGGTTCTTAATTGTATTCTGTATATTTACTCACCTCCTTTTTCATTCCAGAAACATTTCTTTTTAACTTATCTCCAAGAATATCATGATTTTGGCCTTACTTTGCTGTTTGTCTCAGTTTCTTTTACCAGCTCCTTTTTTTTTGCTTGAATTCTAAATGTCAGAGTATTATAAGGCTTAGACAAAAACCATCTCCTGTTTTCTCTTTTTTACCCACATTAACTCCTTAGATGATCTTATGCAGTTCTGTGTTTTTGTCAATAAAATACTGAATGCCTAAGTTATACTTCTATTCTGAACAATTCCTTTGAGCTTCTGAACCAGAAAAGGTGTTTCTTGTTAGATGTCTACATTCAGGTGTCCAATAAGCTTCTGAAATTTCATGTGTCAAACCACATTTTTTATTTACCCTACACATTTCTGATTCTTACTCATCTCTATAAAAGGGGCCATTGGCTATTTCACTGCCTAGTAGACCATAACCTACAAGTTATCCTTATTTCTCCAACTGGGGCCAGCAGGCAAACCAACGCATGCTCTTCTCATAATGATGGTAGAGCAGTGGAAGAAAAAGAGTGAAAACCTGTGTTGTTTATTAAAAACCAAGCTTGAAATTGCAACTCTATTACTTCTAAATACATACTATTGGCTAAAAACAATTTAAATCACAAGCCTGTAGTTAAAAGGAGTCAAAATTAGGGACAACATTTTAACTACTATACAATCTCTCTGCCACTGGTAAAATTATTTCTGAGTTAAGATATTACTGGAGTTCTAAGCAATAATAAACAATGCCAGCTTAAAGTATTTTCACATGCATTGCATAGTTATCCAAATTATTCCACGTGATCCCCAGAAAATACTGCAATATGCATATTTTTACCATTTTACAAATGATAAACTAAGGATCAGAGAGGTAAAATATATTTTACCAAATTACTTAAGTATTTTTAAAAAGACAGTGGAATCCACTAGTTTTGTTTAGGTTCTAACCATCTCCTGCCCTTTTTCTATTGTATCATAATGTCTCCATAACTTATTAAGACAAAACAAACTTTGAAAAATAACATATTGTAAAATAACATATGAACAAACAATTTCATTTTAGTGAGGAATGTGTATTCATGTGACTAATAAAATTTCATCTTGTAATTCCACACAGTGATTTTTAAGTCAGCTTTGATGGATGATGCTGTTACTATTACTTTAAATCCTTTGACAACCTCTCTGCCAAATTAGTATCTTCTCCAATGTATCATGTAAGAAGTCTTTAAGAGATTACAAAACAAAATCATTTCATACTTTCAGAGTGCTATCATAGTGATACTTGTATCTAGATGCTAAATAGTATTTTGGAATTTTTTTGTAGTCAAAATGATATATCAAAAGATTAGACTTTGGGTTGCAAAACAAAGTATTATTCTTGCTTTGGTCTTTGTCTTAGAAATTATTCAGCAAAATTATTTGGGCTCCTTTTAGTATATTAATTTTTGCCACTTCAGGAAGATTTATGATTTAGAATTTTTTAAGAAAGGACATAATTTTCTAAAGTAGTGAAAAGTGGAAAAATTTGTCCTGTTGTAACCATAAAGGAATTGTGTTATTTATTATCAAGGCTGCAATTCAATTAAGAGGAGAAGAGGGCTCTCTTTCAAGCACACTTAAACACTTAGAAGCTCCGGCTGGCTTTCCTCCCTGCTTTCCATTAGTTCAGCTATAATACTATCAAGTGGGCTGACCAGGACCAAAAGACAACTCACAACAGATGCTAGAAACACAGTGGTGAGAGGCTTAGAATTTTCCACAAAACATTGCTTTTTATTCTAAAATTTTGCTCTCTTTAGTGTTTGAGGCAAAGTTATTGTCATCATCCCACCGCCTTGGCTTTGCTCCAGGATACAATTTACAAATTGATTTGAAACTCTTTTTAAGTATAGTTAAATCCATGATTTGAAGGATCAATTGTGTTCTATTTTTTTCACAGTACCTAGCAAGTGTCTGTCACCTGGTAAGAAATCATACATATTTAATGAGATAAATCAATTAACTGGTGTGAACTTTTCATAAGGAATAATAAACGAATGCAAGTCTAGTAAAAATTTTTAGTGTTATGCTTTATAAGAGATTATAAAGTAAAATAAAACTGTAGTGTAAGTCTTCAAAAATAAAGAAAGAAATAAAAAATAAAATGCTCAAATAACTAGTTTTCTTGATAAGAGATATGTGATTACTTATAAAACTTTGAAAAAGATATGCAACATAAAGCTCTGAAAGCATTGTTATGTAAAATGTCTCTAGCAAGGAAAAAGAAAACCCAGAAGAAGAAAATTATAGATCTCTTTTATAACAAAATCAATAATAATGAAAAATGTCTGCAAAAGCAAAGAAAACTCTTTTGAGAGTCTAGTCAATCCATAAAAAAATGGGAAAACAATGACAGAAGCATGAACTTTTCACATAAAGATATATTTATGCCTCACCAGAGGTGGTAGAACAGTTGGAGCGTCGATCTGGGATGCTGAGATCCCAGGTGGGAAACACCAAAGTCGCTGGCTTAAGCACAGTTCACCAGCATAAATGCGGGGTCTGAATATGGATGGGATCATTGACATGATCCCATAGTTACTGGCTTAAGCCCAGAGGTCACTGGCTTGAGCCCAAGGTACTGGTTTGATCAAGGAATCACTGGCTTAGCTGGAGCCCCCCAGCCAAGGCCCGTATGAGAAAGTAATCAATGAACAACTAACTAAAGTGCTGCAACTATGAGATGATGCTTCTCATTTCTCCCCCTGTCTCTCTCTCCTACTCTCTAATTCATGCTCTCTAAAAAAAATAAAATAAAAAAGATATATTTGTATACATATAATTTACATCCTACATAGATAAAATATATAATTTTTATAAACTGCTGAGTACTTAGTGCCTAAAAACTTAGGATCCTATCTCATCTCAGATTCTACTTAAATCAGTAATTTATGGCACATCATTTAAAACTCATGAGCTAGAATTTTCTTATGTTTGAGTAAAACAATTAACATGACTTTAATACAAGATTATGTGGATATGCAAATCTTTACATGGACTATAAAATTCTTTCAAATATATTACTCAAAATTGTAATCTGCAAATAAGATAGTAGATTTAAAGGTGTAATGCCGGCAGCCAAGGGCAGGCAGGTTTTCACTGAATTTGGACAGACAGTAGAGGAACTTCAGAGTGGGAAAGTGTCAGGCCATGCCCATTTATTGGATGCTCTCAAAGACAGGCAAGCAAATAAACAACAAAAAGAAAAGAGCTAATACACATAGGAAAATCTGCTTTTCACAGTGAAGAGCAAGGCAACAAGAAAAACTGCACCACGGTGCCAGGAGAGCGATCTGGGAGAATAACCGCAGAAGGAAGCACCGCAGCCTTACAGGGACCACACCCACGTGGTGCTGCAACACGCTCACGCACCAATCAGGCAAAGTGCTTGCAGCCAGTAAACCAGTGAGCAAGCCTAACACAGCTGATTTCCCCACAGAAGATATTTTTATATTCAAAATCATTGTACAGATGTAATGTAGCTTTGTAATTTTATCATGCAAATTTATTTTATCCTCTATATTCTAAAGAATAAAACAAGCAGTTGTATATCACAGAATTAAAAGAAATATTTCTCAATGGCATTTGATCATACTTGCAATAAAATATAAAACCCCTACCTAGTCTGCAGATTCTTATAAGATCCCAGCCTTTCCTATTTCAGTGTAAACTGTCTTTATTGCTCACTAACCTTTTGAAAAACTAGTTGTCTTCAGAGAGGGGAGTCTTAATTATGACAATATTATTTCTACCTTAGGATCCTGCTAGATATTTCTTTTTTCTTTGGCTGGCTGACTCCTGGTCATTTAGACATCAGACCTTTCCTAATCACCTGTTCTAAAGTAACATCCAATGACTCTATCAAATCACTTTGCTTTAATCCTTTTTAGAATACTAATCACAACCTGATATTTTTTGTGTCTTTATTTCTTTAATCTTATTTATTGTGAACATTTTTCCCCTTGAATTACTATTCATGATTACAGGAACGTTGCCTTTGCTCTTTATCACAGTACTTATAATATCTAGAATGTCATCCAGCAAAGAGTTGGTTCTCAGTACATATACATTAAATAACTATAAAGAACATCTAAGCTGAATAGCCTTTTGATATTAAAGTTTCACAAAGGTGCATTGTTTGTCCAAGGGACACATACAGTTTCTCAATTTGGATTCTATCACCTCTCTACTTTGCCATAGATATTAGCACTAATTAATACTCATACTGGTTTTATTATCACAATTCACAATTTTACATTCAAACTTACTGCAGGCAGCATAAATCTACTACATTTCTATAAAGTTGAAAAATATTTCCAGAGTTCTAAGAAAAGAGCAGGCTTCCTGTTGATCAAATAAAAATAAATGCTGAGCAGCTGTTCTGGATCAATCATTCCCTCAAGTAACAGAAAGAAAAGGGTATGTGTAAAGAAAGACTTTCAGTCCGAAGATTCCTAAAGGCACCGAAAACTCCAGATGGGTGAAGAGACATTGGAAGGAGTTATATTAAAAGGCATACTGATTTTTATGATTACAAAGTATTGTTACTAGTAGTTTCAACACAGGCTTTAAATAAATGAACAAACAATGGTCACAATTTCTGATGGATATTTAGACAGGACAAAAGTCCATATAGTTGGCTTTCTATATGTATGAGTTCCTGATCCACTTCATTGGTGGATCAAATATACTTGTTTTTAAAAGTCACATTGTTGCTGATGTTTACTACAGTTAGGGCTATAATGGTTGCATCTGCACTGAGCATGTATAGACATTTTTTCTTCTCACTCTTTCCTAAACAAAATAGAATTACAGATATTTACATAGTATTTGCATTATATTAGGTATTATAAGTAATCTAGAAATGTTTTAAATAAATGGCAGGATATGCATAGGCTATACACAAATACTATGCCATTTTAAACAAGAGACATGAGCATCTGAAGATTTTGGTATCCATGGGGGTTTCTGGGCCAATGCCCTGTGGATAGTAAGGGACAACAAATACTAAAATATTGTTCCCTGGCCAGTTGGCTCAGTGGTAGAGCATCGGCCTGGCATGTGGAAGTCCCGGGTTTGATTACCAGCCAAGGCACACAGGAGAAGCACTCATTTGCTTCTCCACTCTTCCCCCACTCCTTTCTCTCTATCTCTCTCTTCCCCTTCTGCAGCCAAGGCTCCACTGGAGCAAAATTGGCCCAGGCGCTGAGGATGGCTCCAAGGCTTCTGTCACAAGCACTAAAATGGCTCTGGTTGCAACAGAGCAATGCCCCAGATGAGCATAGCACCACCCCCTAGTGGGCTTTCTGGGTGGATTATGGTCAGGTGCATGCAGGAGTCTGTCTCTCTGCCTCCTCATTTCTCACTTCAGAAAAATACAAGAAAAAAATGTTCACTAAAAAGGTTAATGATAACAGTCATCTCTCATGTTAAGAAGAAACAGAAGCATAAATACTTATTCATCTCACTTTGTGAGGGGAAAAAGGGAAGGTGACCAATTGTTAAAACATTTTAAGTTAAAGCAAACATTTCTAGGACATTTAATAGTTTATAAAACTGTTATTTTTATTGTCAAATTTAATACTCAGTTATGTCTAAAAGTATTTGTAATTCCCCCTTTAAAGGTTTATAAATCACTTCAACTCTGATATATAAAGAATTTGGAAGTTAACACTCTTATCCTTATAACCAGAAAAAGCTACACACACACACACACACACACACACACACACACACACACACACACACACACACACACACTCAATGACAAAAGTCATAGGACAAATAACCACCATGAAATCTGGAGAAACAGATAAAATCAGAGATACAAGACGCAAGATTTTCTTAATCTGGAACAGAAGCTGCTGGGCACCGTAAACTGGGAGGAACAGTAGGAAATAACTTAATGAGCAATTTTAACTAATTCCCAGAGGCTGAGTACAGACTAGTGTTCAATAGAGAATATCCTGAGACAAAAATTGTAGTGGGACCTGACATTTGTATTAACATTACCTCCACTAAGTTATCATGGTCAAGAGTCAAGAATTATCCTCCTGTGGCCATGGAAATAGGAAGAGAAGAGCTGTTACTGTGAAACCCTTCCAGATCCTTCTCCCTAATAATGGTCTGTCCCCAGTGGGCAATATTGTAACCTTATCCTAACTACTGTAAGGCAACACCAACTCACTCTAGCCTGCTACAGCCTTCCTGACTCATCCAAGGGGAAAAAATCCTAAGTCAACAAGGGAGAGAAATTCAAGTAAACAGATTGGGAATGCTCTAGAAAAGAAGAACAGTAATGGAGAGGAGAAAAAAGAAAGACTTCTTTAGAGGAGACAGAAACACTTGTAAAGGTTACACTACTGAAACAGGCTCAATAAGAGACTGTTACTTAATGAGAGTGGCATAGAACACTCCTCCTCCTCACACTTTACCATCACACCAACAATGCTCCAGCAAAACAGCCTGGATCACAGCAACACGATACAGGCCCTCCCTAAGAGGGAGTGCAAAGCAGAGTCCCAAACCAGGAAGAGAGACAAGAATAAGGATTAGAAGAATTTGAAATCATTGGTACCTATAACTACAATGAGCATTGGATGTATTCTGACTCTTAGATGAACATAAATCCTCACATGAAAGGTCTGTTAACCAGTTACTATTACCCAATACAACATATCCAACTTTCAACAGAAATTTACAAAGTATGTCAAAAGGCAAAAAAAATCAACATCTGAAGTGACAAAACACTGTATGAGTATGTCTAACAATACAATGTAACTGTGCAAGAAAAAATGAAGATCCAAAGCTATTATTTAGCTAATTGTTTTTCTCATTTTAATTTTACTTAACAAATAATTACTTTTGTTTCTACTTTGAATCAAAGGCTCTACTGTTTGCTAATTTAACAAAAGCTGTGGATTAACACAGAAAAAGAGTTATGGTACCTGTCCTTGAATTGGTTACAGTCAGGTAAGAGGAGGTATAATTGAGTGCCTGATAATGCTGTCTCTTAAGATACATAACAAAGCAGGTTCTGAAATGAGGGGGGAAATCCTGAAAACTGAATTCAACTCTGTCATTGCTGGTGGTGACCCTGCCAGGAAAAGGTAACAATACACAAAGCTGAAATCTCCTTCATATTTTACCCTTTTAGGCTCGCCCTGAATGCCCTCTATTGATAGAATCTGCCAGGAGAAATAGAACTTACTGAGGCCTTATCCCCATCACAAAATAAAGGGTAGGTTGGGGACTATGAGGCAACAGCTTAAAAGGCAGAATAGTTCCCATCTTCATCAATGGTATTTAGCATCTTCACACTCCCTTCTATTATATTTGACCTTCAAAACAAAACAAAACAAAACAAAAATGTTTTCTCATAACTAGATGTAGCAATCCTTCATACAAACAAAGGTGTTGCAATTCTTTTAAAAGCCCAACATTAATTGTATCCATCTCTGGGTAGTATGCAAGGCAGCCATTTCTAAATGATAACTTACTCCTAAAGAATAGTAACATTCCACTTTTAGTAACCTAAGGACAAATTATAAAATTAAACACGAACAAACAATCCTTACATAAAATAATAAGAGAAGGAAAGTGGAGAGAGAGGAAGAGAGGGAGACAGGTAGAGAGAGGGAGAAGGACAGGGAAGAAGATAAAAATGAAAATAGAAGAGAGTGAATGTGTACAACTAAATATTTAAAAGGCAATAAAACTCGTATCAGCTAAAGTTCGCATTTCTGTAAAATGTCACAAAGTCATAGTTTAGATGTGCATTTTTCTTCTTCTGTTATCCATTTGTCTTCAGTCAGAGCTTCAGCTTGTCAGTTTTTACCACATGGAGTGACTTATACCTTTACTACTGAATGTTTTGAATAACAAGGGGGAACCTTTTTTTTCATTTTCTGCTGCATGAAGTGTTAGAACTGTTTCTTTATATTTCTGCATGACTGATTCCAAATCTGAAATTAGTTTTCTGTGCATGCTCTAGTTTTTACACAATTTTAGTATATTTTATAGTTAATGGCATGCATTGGTTTTTAAATAAGAATTAAAGGGCAATGACTTCTTTTTTATTTTTTTTATTATTATTATTAATTTTAATGGGGTGACACCAATAAATCAGGGTACATATGTACAATAAAAACATCTCCAGATTATATTATAATTCAATTGTGTTGCATACCCGTCACCCAAAGTCAAATTGTCCTCTGTCACCTTCTATCTGGTTTTCCCTGTGCCCCTCCCCTTCTCCCTATCCCAACCTTCCCTCCCTCCCCCCAACCCGTATCCACCACTCTCTTGTCCATGTCTCATAGTCTCACTATTATGTCCCACCTATGTATGAAATCATGCTGTTCTCAGTTTTTTTTTCTGATTTACTTATTTCATTCCGTATAATGTTATGAAGGTCCATCCATTTTGTTGTAAATGATCCGATGTCATCATTTCTTATGGCTGAGTAGTATTCCATAGTATATATATACAATAGCTTTTTAATCCACTTGTCCTCTGACGGACACTTGGGCTGTTTCCAGATCTTCCCTATTGTGAACAATGCTTCCACGAACATGGGGGCGCATTTCTTCTTTTCCAACAGTGCTATGGTGTTCTTAGGGTATATTCTTATAAGTGGGAGAGCTGGGTCAAAAGGCAGTTCGACTTTTAATTTTTTGAAGGAATCTCCAAACTGTTTTCCACAGTGGCTGCACCATTCTGCATTCCCACCAGCAGTGCAGAAGGGTTCCCTTTTCTCCACATCCTCGCCAGCACTTATTCCATGTTGTTTTGCTGATGAGCGCCATTCTGACTGGTGTGAGGTGATATCTCATTGTGGTTTTAATTTGCATTTCTCTAATGATTAGTGATGTAGAGCATTTTTTCATATGCCTATTTACCATCTGTATGTCCTCTTTGGAAAAATTTCTATTCATTTCTTTTGCCCATTTTTTGATTGGAATGTTTGTCTTCCTGGTGTTGAGTTTTATAAGTTCTTTATAAATTTTGGTTATTAACCCCTTATCAGACATGCTGTCGAATATGTTCTCCCATTGTGTGGTATGTCTTTTTATTCTGTTCTTATTGTCTTTAGCTGTGCAAAAACTTTTTAGTTTGATGTAGTCCCATTTGTTCATCTTGCCTTTTATTTCATTTGCCCGTGGAGATAAATCGGCAAATATATTGTTGCTTCAGATGTCGGAGAGCTTGCTGCCTATGTTTTCTTCTAAGATGCTTATGGTTTCATGGCTTACGTTTAAGTCTTTTATCCATTTTGAGTTTGTTTTTGTGAATGGTGTAAGTTGATGGTCTAGTTTCATTATTTTGCAGGTAGATGTCCAATTTTCCCAGCATCATTTGTAAAAAGAGGCTGTCTTTACTCCATTGTATGTTCTTTCCTCCTTTGTCAAATATCAGTTGTCCATAAAGGTGTGGGTTTATTTCTGGGTTCTCAGTTCTGTACCATTGAACTATGTGCCTGTTCTTAGGCAAGTACCAGGCTGTTTTGAGTATAATGGCCTTGTAGTAAACCTTGATAGCCTGAAGAGTGATACCTCTTGCTTTATTTTTTCTTTTTAAGATTGCTAAGGCTATTCATGTTCTTTTTTGGTTCCATATAAATTTTTGGAATATGTGTTCTATATCTTTGACGTATGTCATTGGTATTTCAATTGGTATTGCGTTGAATTTATAAATTGCTTTCGGTAATATAGACATTTTAATGATGTTTATTCTTCATAGCCATGAGCACGGTATATGCTTCCACTTGTTTGTATTTCCTTGATTTCTTTTATCAATGTTTTATAATTTTCTGAGTACAAGTCCTTAACCTCCTTGGTTAAATTTACTCCTAGGTACTTTATTTTTTTGGCTGCAATAGTGAAGGGGATTGTTTCCGTAATTTGTTTTGCTGACAGTTAATTGTTTGTATATAGAAATGCGTCTGATTTCTGAGTATTAATTTTATATCCTGCCACCTTGCTGAATTCATTTATAAGGTCCAGTAGTTTTTTGACTGAGACTTTAAGTTTTTCTATATACAATATCATATCATCTGCAAATAATGACAGTTTTACTTCTTCTTTTTCAATTTGGATGCCTTTTATTTCTTCTTCTTGTCTGATTGCTGTAGCTAAGACTTCCAGAACTATGTTGAATAAGAGTGGTGAAAGGGGGCACCCCTGCCTGGTTCCTGATCTTAAGAGGATTGCTTTTAATTTTTATCCATTTAGTATGATGTTTACTGTGGGTTTGTCGTAGAAGGCCTTTATCATGATAAGGACCGTTTCCTGTATTCCCACTTTACTGAGAGTTTTGAGTATGAATGGGTGCTGGATTTTATCAAATGCCTTTTCTGCATCTATTGAAATTATCATGTGATTTTTGTCCTTCCCTTTGTTTATGTGATGAATCACACTGATTGATTTGCAAATATTAAACCAGCCTTGCCTCTCCAGAATAAATCCCACTTGATCATGGTGTATGATTTTTTCATATATTGCTGGATCCGGTTGGCTAATATTTTGTTGAGAATTTTAGCGTCTGAATTCATCAGGGATATAGGCCTATAATTTTCTTTCTTTGTATTGTATTTGCCCGGTTTTGGGATCAGAATTATGCTCGCCTCATAAAAGGAGTTTGGAAGTCTTCCTTCCTCTTGAATTTTTGAAAAAACTTGAGGAGGATAGGAGTTAGTTCTTCTTTGAATTTTTGATAGAATTCACTTGTGAAGCCATCAGGCCCAGGACTTATCTTTTTTGGGAGTTTTTTGATAACTGTTTTGATCTCATTTGTTGTAATTGGTCTGCTTAGGTGTTCTGATTCTTCCAGATTGATTTTTGGAAGTTTATATGATTCAAGAAATTTGTCCATATCACCTAGGTTGTCTAGTTTTTTTGGCATAGAGTTCTTCATAGTATTTTCTTATAATGCTTTGCATTTCTGTTGTGTCAGATGTTATTTCTCCACTGTCCTTTCTATTTTTATTTATTTGAGTCCTCTCTCTTTTTTTCTTGGTGAGTCTAGTTAAAGGTTCATCAATCTTGTTTACCTTTTTAATGAACCAGCTTCTGGTTTCATTGATCCTCTGTATTGTTTCCTTAGTTTTATGTCATTTATTTCTGCTCTGATCTTTATTATTTCCTTCCTTCTACTTTTCCTGGGTTTTATTTGCTGTTGTTTTTCTAGTACTTTTAGATGCAGTGTTAGGTTGCTTATTTGAGCTTTTTCTAGCTTCTTATGATATGCCTGTAGTGCAATGAACTTCCCTCTCAGTACTGCTTTTGCTGTGTCCCATAAATTTTGAGTTGATGTATGCTCATTTTCATTTGTTTCTAGAAACTTTTTTATTTCTTCTTTGATCTCATTGTTAATCTATTCATTATTTAATATCATGCTATTTAGTTTCCCAGTGTTTGAGTATTTTTCGGTTTTTTGGGGGGTTACTTTCTAGTTTCATGGCATTGTGATCAGAGAAAATGCTTGATATGATTTCAATCTTCTTTAATTTATTGAGACCATTTTTGTGTCCCAACATGTGGTCTATTCTAGAAAACGTACCATGAGCGCTTTAGAAGAATATATATTCTACCGCTTTAGGGTGAAAAGTTCTGAAGATATCTATTAAATCAAGTTGATCTAGTGTATCCTTTAAGTCTACTGTTTTTTTTTTTATTAATTTTCTTTATTAATTTTCTTTCTTGAGGATCTATCCAGTGTTGTTAGTGGGGTATTGAAATCCCCTACTATGATAGTATTGCTATTAATCTCGCTGTTATATACATAAAAGTCTGCTTTATGTATGTCGGTGCTCCTATATTTGGTGCATGGATATTTATAATAGTTATATCTTCCTTTTGAATTGTTCCCTTTATCATTAGGTAGTGTCCTTCTTTATCTCTTACTACAGCCTTTGTTTTAAAGTCCATTTTGTCAGATATAAGTACTAATATCCTCGTTTCTTTTTTCATTTTCATTTGCATGAAATATTTTTTTCCATCCTTTTACCTTCAGTCTATGTGCATCTTTTGTTTTAAGGTATGTCTCTTGTAGACAGCATATATATGGGTCCTGATTCTTTATCCACACAGCTACCCTATATCTTTTGATCGGATCATTTAATCCATTTACATTTAACGTTACTATTGACATGTAGTTGTTTATTGCCACTTTATGCTTTAAAGCTGTGTTTTTCTTTTGCTATATTTTTTTCTCCAATTGAACTGTAAACAAAAGGCCCCTTAGTATCTCTTTCAGAATTGGTTTAGTTTAATGAATTCCTTGAGGCTTTTTTTGTCTGGAAAGCTCTTTATTTCTCCTTCAATTTTAAACGTTAGCCTTGCTGGATAGAGTAGTCTTGGTTGTAGGTTCTTGTTCTGCATTACTTTGATTATATCTTGCCATTCTCTTCTGGCATCAAGTGTTTCTGTTGAGAAGTCCGATATAATGCTTTTGGGGGCTCCTTTGTAGGTGATAGTCTTTTTTTCTCTAGCAGCTATTTAAATTTTTTCTTTGTCCATTAACTTTGGTATTTTAACTATGATGTGTCTTGGTGTAGATCTTTTTGGGTTTCTTTTTAATGGAGTTCTGTGTGCTTCTTGAAAATGTGGAATGTTTCCCATCCTTAATTTAGGGAGGTTTTCTGCTATGATTTGATTGAACAAAGTTTTCATTTCCTGTCCTCTCTCCTCTTCTTCAGGCACCCCTATGATGCGAATGTTGTTTCTCTTCATGTTGTCACAGAGCTCCCTTAGAGTTTCCTCACATTTTTTGAGTATCTTTTCCTTTTTCTTCTCTGCTTCTGTGCCTTTGTTTATTGTGTCCTCTAACTCGATGTTTCGATCCTCAGCATGATTCATCCTGCTCTTAATTCCTTCCATTGTGGTCTTCAGTTCTGATACTGTATTTGTCATTTCTGTCTGATTCTTTTTTATTATTTCAATTTTGTTTTTTATACTTGTTATCTCTTTATTTAGGTGATCATAATGACTATCCATTGTTGCTCTAATTTCTTTGAACATTCTAACTATCATTATTCTAAATTCTGCTTCTGGTTATTTGGTTATATCTGGTTCATTCAGGTCCTTCTCTGGGGATTACTCTTGATTCATTTGGTTTGCATTCCTCTGCCTGCCCATTTTGTCTGTGTATAAGCAAGTTGTGGCCACTGGAGTCCAGTAGGTGTTGCCTTTGTGTTCTCTAGGTGTGGTCTGTCTACAGGCCCGCCACCCCCTCTGCAGCTGCCTAGGGCGGTTGGGTGTGGGTGTTTCCAGCGCCGGCCCACTGCAGTTTTTTGCTGTGATTTCTGCCTCTCCTCTTCGGAAGGGCTGTCACTCAAGCCAGAAGCCTCAGCACATAGGGTAGGGGTGAGCAGCTTTTCTCAGCTGCGGACCTAGCATGTTTCCGGGCTTCTGCCCAGCACCTGCAGTCAGAGCCTGCTTGCCACATTTTTGCGGGTTGGGCATGGGTTTTGATGTGCTCTCACCTGTGAGCCTTTGCCCGTCCAGAGCTTTAGCCCCAACCTTGAGGCCAGGGCCCTCCTGCTCAGGGTCGCAAACTGTGGTTTATTGGGCCGGGCGTGTTTGCTTGCCTGCGTTCAGCTGTGGACTTTCATTTGTCCCGGGTTCTACCCTACCCCCACTTTCAGAGCCAACTCATGCACGCAGGATGGCAAACCGTGGTTTCTCCGGCCGGGTGTGTTTGCTGGCGTGCGCTCAGTTGCGAGCTTCTGCTTGTTCCGGGCTCGACCCTGCCCCCCACGTTCGGAGCCAGCTTGCGCATGCAGTATGGCAAACTACGGTTTCTGTGGCCGAGCGGCGCTGGTAGCGTGAGCTCAGCCATGAGCTCCCACCGGTCCCTGGTCCTAGCCCTGTCCCCGCGGTCAGGGCTGGCTTGCGCAGGGTCGCAGAGCAGATCTCTGCCTGTTCCTAGCGTTTTGCTTTTTCCCCTCAGGTGGGGATACAGGTGGGCCCGCAGCTGCCGGACCGCTTTCGCACGCCCCTTCCGCCCCTGCTGGGCTAGACTGAGCACACACCTTTGGGCCTCCACCCACGCTGACAGAACCGCGTTTCAGCGTCCTGCTGCCACCATCCCTTCAGCAATCCTCAGCAGAGTATGAAGTACTCTAAGTCTCCATACTGTAGGCCTGGGAGCTCCCTCCATCTAAACAGCTCTGCTCTAATTGCCGTGGGAGAGCTTGTTTGGCTAGTGTCCTATCTCCCTTTGCTGGTATTGCTAGTTCCAGGGGAAATATTCGTTTTAGATTAGGAAAGTGACTTAGCCCAGGGGTTAGGGTGGCTGTCCCTAAGAGTGTTTGTCCCTGTGCCTTCAGTCCACACTCTCTTCTCGCTGCTGTGGTCCTCTTCCCTGTCCCCATTTCCCGGAGCCCCAGGTGAATGGTTGTAAGAGAGGTTTTCTGCGCTGTCCCTTTAAAAAGAATCTTGGGTCTGAGAAAACTGTCTCTCACAAACAGTATCCTCACTTGTTTCACAGCTCAATACAGTTCAAATGCCTCTTCCAGGCCCTGGGACTGCAGGCTGGGGCTTGGATCCTGGGACCCAGGTCCCTCCGTCTCCGCCAAACTCTCCTCCCACCACACAGGTCTCTCCGGGCTGACATTTGCTCCAGGGAGCTGGGCAGCCCTCTTCGCGTTTTCGCTATTCCTACTAGTCTCAATGTGGCTTTCTCTGTGTTCTTGGTTGAAGAGTCCACTTATTTTAGTCCAAAGTTGGTTTATCCAGATGATGGTTCTTAAAATTGAGTTATAATCCACTTTGGTTCTGGGAGGTGGAAGTTGGTACGTCAACCTACTCCATCTCCATCTTCCCAATTTCAAAGGGCAATCACTTTTTGATTGAACATAACCACAAGGTAATTGGTTTTACAAATATCACTTTTACATAATTGTAGTTGTTTTTAAATGTAAAATATTATTATCTGATAAAAACACCCTTTTATTTTAAGGTTGAATCATGGCTTCTTTGAGTAGGCGTAAATGTAATAATAGTCCTGACACCTTCTATTATCTATGTGGCTGTTACACATTTCAACATCAAAGGCACAATATTTCATCATTTGTGACACATGCATATATTGCCTATTTTTAAGTTCCCCTTGGCAATCAAGACGAGAACTGGGCTCCTCATATTGTGTGTCATAATTGTGAGGAAATGCTTTGTGACTGGACAAAAGGAAAACGCAAAGGAATGTCTTTTGGTATTCCCATGGTTTGGCGTGAACCTAAGGACCCTAGCAGTGACTGTTTTTTCTGTCTGATCCATACAAAGGGCATCGGCAAGAAAAAACGGCATATGATCACCTATCCTAATATTCTTTCAGCAATACAACCTATCCCACACTCTGAGACACTCCTGGTTCCAGTTTTTAATGGTTTTATTTCTTCTAGGGATCAAGAAAGTAAACATGGTGATCAAGTGTATTTTGATAAGATGCATGAGCAAATAGTTGTAGAATCTGAAGGGTCTTCTGATGCCAAGCAGTCATTAACCCTTCAGCAGTTTAGCCAACCCAAATTAAATGGCTTATTAAGAGATTAGGGCCTATTGAAGGGAGCAAGATGGCGACGGAGTAGGCGGACGTACCACCTTCCAACTCCCAGAACCAAAGTGGATTACAACTCAATTTTAAGAACCATCACCTGGATAAACAAACTTTGAACAAAACTAAGTGGACTCTTCAACCAAGGAACACAGAAGAAGCCACATTGAGACTGGTAGGAATAGCGAAAATGCGAAGAGGGCTGCCCAGCTCCCCGGAGCAAACGGCAGCCCGGAGAGACCCGTGTGGCGGGAGGAGAGTTTGGCGGAGAGGGAGGGACCTGGGTCCCAGGAACCAAGCCCCAGCCTCCAGTCCTAGAGCCTAGAAGAGGCGTTTGGACAGTATTGAGCTGTGAAACAAGTGAGGGAGCTCCCAGGCCTACAGTGTGGAGTATTAGGTCCCTTCCTACTCTGCTGAGGGCTGCTTAAGGTTTTGGGTCGGCAGGACGCTGAAAGGCGGTTCTGTCAGCGTGGGCAGAGGCCAAGCCGGTGGGAGATCGGTCTAGCCCAGAGGGTCAGATGGGACCGCGAAAGCGGTCCGGAAGCTGCGGGTCCACCTTTAATCCCACTTACGGGGACAAAGCGGGAGGCCAGGAACGGGCAGGCCCTGTGCAAGCCGGCTCTGACCGCGGGGACCGGGTTAGGACCAGGGACGGGCAGGGGCTCGTGGCTGAGCTGACGCTACCAGTCCCCCACCCCCCACCCCGGGGCCGGAGAAACCGCGGTTGGCCAGTATACGTGCGCGAGCGGGCTACGAGTGCGGGAACAGGGTGGACCCCGAGACAAGTGGAGGCTCGCAGCTGAGCCCACGTTACTATCCCCATCCGGCCGGAGAAACCCCGGATAGCATTCATACGTGCACGAGCGGGCTCGGAACGCGGGGTCGGGGAAGAGTCCAGGACGAGCGGAAGTACGCAGCTGAGCGGAAGCCAGCAAACACGCCCGCACCAATAAACCTTTGTTTCCGACCCTGCGCAGAAGGGCCCTGGCCTCGAGGGCGGGGCTAAAGCTCCTGACGGGCTAAAGCTTACAGCTGAGAGCACGTCAAATGCCCCGCCTAACCCGCGGAACTGTAGCGAGCAGGCTCCGACTGCTGGTTCTGGGCGGAAGTCCGGAAATAGGCTGGGTCCCCAGCTAAGGAAAGGTGCTCACCTCTACCCTTGGTGCTAATCTTGTGGCTTCAGTCACAGTCCCTCCCACGGAGGAGAGGCAGAAATCATAGCAAAAGCCACAGTGGGCCGGCGCTGGCAATGCTCATACCCAACCACCCTAGGCACCGGCAGAGGGGGTGAGGGGCCCGCAGATAGACCACACCTAGAGAACACAAAGGCAACACCTACTGGACTCCAGTGGCCACAACTTGCGTATAAACAGAAAAAATGGGCAGGCAGAGGAATGCAAACCAAATGAATCAAGAGAGATCCCCAGAGAAGGACCTGAATGAACCAGATATAAACAAATTACCAGAAGCAGAATTTAGAATAATGATAGTTAGAATGTTCAAAGAAATTAGAGCAACAATGGATAGTCATTATGAACACCTAAATAAAGAGATAACAAGTATAAAAAATGAAATTGAAATAATAAAAAAGAATCAGACAGAAATGACAAATACAGTATCAGAACTGAAGACCACAATGGAAGGAATTAAAAGCAGGATGGATGACGCTGAGGATCGAATAAGCGAGTTAGAGGACACAATAAACAAAGGCACAGAACCAGAGAAGAAAAAGGAAAAGATACTTAAAAATGTGAGGAAATTCTAAGGGAGCTTTGTGACAACATGAAGAGAAACAATATTCGCATCATAGGGGTGCCTGAAGAAGAGGAGAGAGGACAGGAAATGGAAACTTTGTTCAATCAAATCATAGCAGAAAACTTTCCTAAATTAAGGCTGGGAAACACTCCACACATTCAAGAAGCACACAGAACTCCATTAAGGAGAAACCCAAAAAAATCTACACCAAGACACATCATAGTTAAAATACCAAAGCTAATGGATAAAGAAAAAATTTTAAAAGCTGCGAGAGAAAATGACTATCACCTACAAAGGAGCCCCCATAAGGATGACATCGAACTTCTCAACAGAAACACTTGAGGCCAGAAGGGAATGGCAAGAAAGAATCAAAGTAATGCAGAACAAGAACCTACAACCAAGACTACTTTATTCAGCAAGGCTAACGTTTAAAATTGAAGGAGAAATAAAGAGCTTCCCAGAAAAAGAAAGCCTGAAGGAATTCATAAAAACCAAACCAATTCTGCAAGAGATACTAAGGGACCTCTTGTGAACAGTTTAAAGGGAGGAATGAATAGAGCAAAAGAAGAATACAGCTTTAAAGAATAAAATGGCAATAAACAACTACATATCAATAATAACCTTAAATGTAAATGGATTAAATGATCCAATCAAAAGACATAGTGTAGCTGCATGGATAATGAAACAGGACCCATACATATGCTGTCTACAAGAGACACACCTTAAAACAAAAGATGCTCATAGACTGAAGGCAAAAGGATGGAAAAAAATATTTCATGCAAATGGAAATGAAAAGAAAGCAGGGGTAGCAATACTTATATCAGACAAAATGGACTTTAAAACAAAGGCTGTAGTAAGAGATAAAGGAGGACACTACATAGTGATAAAGGAAACAATTCAACAGGAAGATATAACTATTGTAAATAACTATGCACCAAATATAGGAGCCCCGACATACATAAAGCAGACTTGGATGGATATAAAGGGCAAGATTAACAGCAATACTATCATAGTAGGGGATTTCAATACCCCTCTAACAACACTGGATAGATCCTCAAGAAAGAAAATTAATAAAGAAACAGCAGACTTAAAGAATTCACTAGATCAACTTGATTTAATTGATATCTTCAGAACTTTTCACACTAAAGCAGTAGAATATACATTCTTCTCAAGAGCTCATGGTACGTTTTCTAGGATAGACCACATGTTAGGACACAAAAATGGTCTCAATAAATTTAAGAAGACTGAAATCATATCAAGCATTTTCTCTGATCACAATGCCATGAAACTAGAAATTAACCACAAAAGAAAAACTGAGAAATACTCAAACACTTGGGAACTAAATAGCATGTTATTAAATAATGAATGGATTAACAATGAGATCAAAGGAGAAATAAAAAAGTTTCTAGAAACAAATGATAATGAGCATACATCAACTCAAAATTTATGGGACACAGCAAAAGCAGTTCTGAGAGGGAAGTTTATTGCACTACAGGCATATCATAAGAAGCTAGAAAAAGCTCAAATAAGCAACCTGACCCTGCAAATAAAAGAACTAAAAAAACAACAACAAATAAAACCCAAGACAAGTAGAAGGAAGGAAATAATAAAGGTCAGAGCAGAAATAAATGACATAGAGGCTAAGGAAACAATACAGAGGATCAATGAAACAAGAAGCTGGTTCTTTGAAAAGGTAAACAAGATTGATGAACCTTTAACTAGACTCACCAAGAAAAAAAGACAGAGGACTCAAATAAATAAAATTAGAAAGGACAGTGGAGAAATAACAACTGACGCAACAGAAATACAAAGCATTGTAAGAAAATACTATGAAGAACTATATGCCAAAAAATTAGACAATCTTGGTGATATGGACAAATTTCTTGAATCATATAACCTTCCAAAAATCAATCTGGAAGAATCAGAACACCTAAACAGACCAATTACAACAAATGAGATAGAAACAGTTATCAAAAAACTCCCAAAAAAGAAAAGTCCTGGGCCTGATGGCTTCACAAGTGAATTCTATCAAAAATTCAAAGAACTAGCTCGTATTCTCCTCAAGCTATTTCAAAAAATTCAAGAGGAAGGAAGACTTCCAAAGTCCTTTTATGAGGCGAGCATAATTCTGATCCCAAAACCGGGCAAAGACAACACAAAGAAAGAAAATTATAGGCCTATATCCCTGATGAATTTAGACGCTAAAATTCTCAACAAAATATTAGCCAACCGGATCCAGCAATATATGAAAAAAATCATACACCACGATCAAGTAGGATTTATTCTGGAGAGGCAAGGCTGGTTCAATATTTGCAAATCAATCAATGTGATTCACCACATAAATAAAGGGAAGGACAAAAATCACATGATAATTTCAATCGATGTAGAAAAGGCATTTGATAAAATCCAGCACCCATTCATGCTCAAAACTCTCAGTAAAGTGGGAATACAGGGATCATTCCTTAACATGATAAAGGCCATCTACGATAAACCGACAGCAAACATCATACTAAATGGACAAAGATTAAAAGCAAACCCCTTAAGATCAGGAACCAGGCAGGGATGCCCCCTTTCACCACTCTTATTCAACATAGTTCTGGAATTCCTAGCTATAGCAATCAGACAAGAAGTAGAAATAAAAGGCATACAAATTGGAAAAGAAGTAAAACTGTCATTATTTGCTGATGATATGATATTGTATATTGAAAACCCTAAAGTCTCAGTCAAAAAACTACTGGACCTTATAAATGATTTCAGCAAGGTGGCAGGATATAAAATTAATACTCAGAAATCAGAGGCATTTCTATACACCAACAATGAAATATCAGCAAAAGAAATTAAGGAAACAATCCCCTTCACTATTGCAGCCAAAAAAATAAAGTACCTAGGAGTAAATTTAACCAAGGAGGTTAAGGACTTGTACTCGGAAAATTATAGAACATTCATAAAAGAAATCAAGGAAGATACAAACAAGTGGAAGCACATACCTTGCTCATGGCTAGGAAGAATAAACATCATTAAAATGTCTATATTACCCAAAGCAATGTATAAATTCAATGCAATACCAATTAAAATACCAATGAAATACTTCAAAGATATAGAACACATATTCCAAAAATTTATATGAAACCAGAAAAGAACACGAATAGCCTCAGAAATCTTAAAAAGAAAAAATAAAGCAGGAGGTATCACTCTTCCTGATATCAAGGTTTACTACAAGGCCATTATACTCAAGACAGCCTGGTACTGGCATAAGAACAGGCACATAGATCAATGGTACAGAACAGAGAACCCAGAAATAAACCCACAGCTTTATGGATAACTGATATTTGACAAAGGAGGAAAGAACATACAATGGAGTAAAGACAGCCTCTTTAACAAATGGTGTTGGGAAAATTGGACATCTACCTGCAAAAAAATGAAACTAGACCATCAACTTACACCATTCACAAAAACAAACTCAAAATGGATAAAAGACTTAAATGTAAGCCGTGAAACCATAAGCATCTTAGAAGAAAATATAGGCAGCAAGCTCTCTGACATCTGTAGCAGCAGTATATTTGCTGATTTATCTTCATGGGCAACTGAAATAAAAGGCAAGATAAACAAATGGGACTATATCAAACTAAAAAGTTTTTGCATAGCTAAAGACAATAAGAACAGAATAAAAAGACAAACCACACTATGGGAGAACATATTCGACAGCACATCTGATAAGGGGTTAATAACTAAAATTTATAAAGAACTTATAAAACGCAACACCAGGAAGACAAACAACTCAATCAAAAAATGGGCAAAAGAAATGAATAGAAATTTCTCCAAAGAGGACATACAGATGGCCAATAGGCATATGAAAAAATGCTCAACATCACTAATCATTTGAGAAATGCAAATTAAAACCACAATGAGATATCACCTCACACCAGTCAGAATGGCACTCATCAGCAAAACACCCCAGAATAAGTGCTGGCGAGGATGTGGAGAAAAGGGAACCCTTCTGCACTGCTGGTGGGAATGCAGACTGGTGCAGCCACTGTGGAAAACAGTTTGGAAATTCCTCAGAAAATTAAAAATCGAACTGCCTTTTGACCCAGCTATCCCACTTTTAGGAATATACCCTAAGAACAATAGCACTGTTCGAAAAGAAGAAATGCGCCCCCATGTTCATGGCAGCATTGTTCACAATAGCAAAGATCTGGAACCAGCCCAAGTGTCCGTCAGAAGACGAGTGGATTAAAAAGTTATGGTACATATATACTATGGAATACTACACAGCCATAAGAAACGATGACATCGGATCATTTATAACAAAATGGATGTACCTTGATAACATTATACGGAGTGAAATAAGTAAATCAGAAAAAAAGAAAAACTGAGAACAGCACGATTACATACATAGGTGAAACATTAAAGTGAGGGTATGAGACATGGACAAGAGAGTGGTGGTTATGGGATGGGGGTAGGGAGGGAAGAATGGGATAGGGAGGAGGGGAGGGACGCAGGGAAAACCAGATTGAAGGTGACAGAGGACAATTTGACTTTTGGTGATGGGTATGCAACACAATTGAATGATAAGATAACCTGGAGATGTTTTCATTGTACATTGTACCCTGATTTATTGATGTCTCCCCATTAGAATTAATAATAATAAAATATATATATAAAAATAAAACAAAGAAAAAGAGATTAGGGCCTATCAAAGAAAGCAGCTGAGTTATTAGCCTCCAGGCTTCAAGAAAAGGATATACTTCATCTGTCACCTAAAGTATCCCTGAATTGAATTTAAATAAGTTTTACGCAAATATTATGATTAAAATAAGTGTTTAATATTTTCTATTTTAAATTGTAGATAAATTATAATGCAATCATATCTCTTCGTGTATTAGTATATTTATTGCATTATATAAATTATTATATTTTCACAAAGATGATGCCCAAAAAGACATTCTACTAAATGTTGAAAATTTTACAATAAGATAAAAACCTAAAATATTGAATTGCAAAAAAATTGTAGCTTACAGAGAAAAACTAATGTCACATTTGAGATCAGCACACTCGAATTAGGTAAGAATAAGTATTTTTGTGGATTCAAGAAAAATTTTGTTCCCCAGTGTAATCAGTGATTTTGACTTTTTTTGCAACTTTTAATATTTGATATAGAAGCAATTAGAGGTCCCTAAACATTCCTGGTATTTTAAATTTTGTTTTTTCTTCTACCACATTTTGGGTCATTATTATATGGAGATGCCTTTTCAATTAATTGGGATTTATTAATGGAACAAAAGAAATTTATTTTGACTTTGTTTTTGTATTTTTTTCTTGTTTGATAGTTACAAATTTAGGTTTAGAGATCAAAAATATTTTTAATCAATTAGTAACATAATGTTGAAGGAAAAAAATCAAGTTGAAATTCTCTTAATTAAACAAAACTTCTCTTATGTCGATTAAAATGCTATTTGTTTAGACAAATGAAGATCACTTTGTTCCTTTCTACTTCCGTTTCAGGGAAGTGAACCCAAAAGTGCTGATACAAACTTTTTATTTTTATTTTTATTCCCTTTAAACATGCTTTTATGTGACAGGTCAAAAGTATAGGTTATAGAACAAGACTCCATAGAAATGAAAAAGTGAATTATATACAATTTCAGTGGTCTCTTGAGGCTTCTCAGAATTAAGGTCAACTCAAAAATTTCATCACTACTTATTATCTCCATCACCTGTTGTTAAAACAAGTCCACAATCTGCTTTCTTCTCATTTTCATGCCCCAGAGAGATTGCTATTGCTGCACTTTCTATTCCCTCCCTCTTCACAGCATTATGGTTTTGAGATCCAGAAAGGAGGTGATTCATTCCTTTATACTTTCAAGAAAATTGAGACAGACTACTGTTGGAGCCAGTTTCAGAGAACAAAGGTCTATTGTGTGTTCTACTGGCTGCTTCCACACCATGCAACAGTCATTCACCATAAAGAAGGCTAGCAGCACCCCTAAAGAGTGGCCATGTAAATATGTGTATAGAAAAATGAAGTAAAATTACATCCAAGGGAAATAATTAAAAAATATATATTTTGACTCTGTATTTTCTAAATGCCTGGTAAGGTACCCTGTAAAATGTATGGATTCGATAAGCCCTGTTGATAAGAATTGGGTAACATACTGTAGGGTAAAAGTACTAAGTTAATTATTTCTAATAATCGATTTCTTTTTTGTGTGGTAAATAGAAAAAAAGAGCTGAGCTATAAAATCATGCAATCCTATGATCCTCTGTGGTATATACACTTAGGTTCACGTATATATTCAAGTTCTCAAAACTATGCTTGAGTGTCAATTTACTCTATATCTTTGCATATTTGACACATTATATAAAAAAGATGTATGAAAAATATGTACCTTATTTAATGATGGAGTTTCTAAATTTATTTTACATATTTAAATTTAGATTTATAACAAAAAAATTCAGATATTCATAAATATTTTGATTTCTTTTAATGAAAATTGATAGTCATAATGAAGTAAGAATTCACACATTTCATATAAAGCCTTTAGATGATAACAACTTTGGGTTGAGTACCTAACTTAAATAATTGTGAAAGTAGTTCAGAAATCAAATCAGTTGCTTGCTTTTTATTCTTTCTTAAATAACCTGAGTGAAGATCCTCCTAGAAGAAATACTGATGTATCAAGAGAGCCACTTCTTTTGTTTGTCTCAAGGGAATGTATTTAATAAATTATAAATACATACTCATGATATATCTATAAAACTACCAATTTTATGCCTGCCCATCCAGGTGTTTTCCTTGATATCAAGTGTAAATATTGAACTGTCTGCTTTTTGAATCTCCCAAAACATTCAAGAAAGTGACTTAAAAAAAAAGTTCTTTAAATTAATTTTATTCATAACATTGAACAATAATCATTACTGCTTTTCAACAAACATTTTTGGTTTCCTTTCAAGGCCAAAAACAGAACTGTACTTTTCCATCACCCAATAATTTTGGGAGAACCTATTGTAGCAAAAGTGACATCTGTCACTTCTTGTCAGAGGCTTTATGAGCAATGTAATAATGTACGTTCCTTTTCCTAGATGCAACCTCTTCTTGCCTGGGTCCCTCTTACCTGAGTCCTTTTGTAAGTACAGAGAGTAGAACTTTTTGCCAACCTGTTTTGAGAACTTAGAATCAGTAGGAAATAAATTCTGGTTGCATTTAGCCATAGAAATTTGCAGGCTATTTTATCTAAGGCATAATTTATAATCCAATCTTTCTTAACAAGCATATGTAAAAATCCTATTTTCTTGTTTTCTTTTTGAAATGTTGACATAAAGTATATAGTTACTTTCCCTGTGCTATATGCTCTAAGCTCTGGCTAGAGAATGCTCATAAGGGATAAAAAAAAAAAATGAAAGGACAAGTAGTTGGAGTGGGATGAGAAAAGAGAGCTACCGGGGATCATATAGTAATGTATTGTTTTAACAACTACAGTAAAGTTAGCAAGAGCTTATGGGATCTACTGTAATTTTAAATGACTGAAAAAGCCTGATGTAATATTCAAACATCAAGTCTAATCTCCTCTCATCCTCTAATGCTTTCTACTTATATGATGCCACTGTGGATGCTTTTTGAACATTAAAAAAAAAATCCTTCCTTCCTAAGGACTGTGAAGAATTAAATTCAGAAACACTTTTCTTTGTAATATACATTCAGGCCTCCAAACCAAATAAGATGTTTATAAGGTTACTACACATATAAAATGCCATGTCTTCTCAGGAGAAAAGACTTAGGTTTATTTTGGATATTTATACCAGCTCCTGTTCTCCTGCAGGGAGAGGAGAGAATTTGCTAGATTATAACAAATATTAAAGCAATGCCCAATAGGAGAATAAAAGTCAAGTTGAAAAGAGACCTTTCCTGAAGCTGAACTCGGCACAGATTTGATGGACCTAAGAAACAGGGAACTAGCAATAAAATAAGCCAAGAGGTATAAAGAATTCTACATATGATAATCGCTTTAGCAGAGCAGGACTTCTCCAGCATCCTTCATCTTCTCCTCTGCTAAAAGGCCACAGGAATGTCATTATGTAACCTTTCCATCTTCCAAATTAAATCACTGTCATTGGTTCACAATGTGGATAGTAAGTATATTTAGCTTCTAATTCTTTCCCTTAAGGTGTTTTTAGATTTCTGACTCACTGAGTAAATGTTAACTTATTGATTGAAATAAATATCAAACAATATTATTTTTTAAGTTGAAAGACAGTAAATTATAAAGATCAAAGAGCAGCCTCTTTTAACTGTTAAAACTCTGTTTAGGGGGGTGACGTCAGAGAATGGCTGAGTGAGAGATACCTCCAATCTTTCCCCTTGAAATTTCAACAAATTCAGTAACTAAACAGAGAAAAAAAAACTTAGAAGCACCCAAAATTTACACACACCAGACAAAGGTATGATTGGGTGAAAAAGTGGCTGAATATATAAGACGGAGGACAGGTCCTTTCACTTTCTGCACTGATCTGAGGTAGGAACAGTTTTGTTTGGAGCTGGGTGAAGAGGAGAGACTGAGCTAGTGGCAAAGGAGCTGAGTTAGGGTAGGCACCAAAACAAAAGAAAGAACACACTGGCTCTCCCCAAGATCATGGACACTGGGCGCACACGGGCAGTGGGATCCACTTAAAATTACCAGCAAAGGGGGCCATATGGGCCAGCGCCAGTATCTTCATGCATTTCCAGCTCCACAATTACCAGTGCATCCCTAGCAGCTCCACCTAGCAGCTCCAGCACAGGGAGCAAGCTGGCGTGTATGTGGGCCAATGTGCTTTGCCCAAGATTAACAACTTTAGGCACCTGCATGAGCACCAGCATCTTTGGATACTCCAGACTCCACAGTCCCCAGCACGATGTACGTGCAGGGACTGGGGTGCTTAGCCCGAGATTGCCTGTGCTAGGAACCTGCGGGGGCACCAGCGTCTTTGGGCATTCCTGGCTCCATGATCTCCAGCTCCAGGTATGTGCATGGGCCAAGACCCTTGGCCTGAGAATGCCCACTCTGGGCACCTGAACAGTGGCTGCAACCGTCTGTGTGCATTGCTGGAGTGTGGACACACACGTGGCCTGTCACAGGCTACCAAGCAGCACAAGTAGGAAAAGCCCTTAGAGATTAAAACCGCGGCCCACTGAGGCATGCCAGATATACCCGCCATCCCATAGAATTTTGCCTGTGTATAACAGAAAGGAACTTGGCCATTGGTCTGTGCACTGCCATGCCTGCTTGCGCTGGTGGCACTGGTTCCCACTGCCTTCCCCAGAACTGTGCATTGTGTGGTGCTGGACGGTGGACCTGGCTGTGCTAGATTTCCTTGCTGCGAGGACAGTAGCTGAGGTGGACAACAGGGCTAAGTCTCCAGGCTGCTAGCTCCAGTGAAAGGGATGTGTAGAGAGGTGCCTAGAAAACTGAGACTGCCATTACTAGGGCCACATAATTGCAAAGCCCTAACAAGCCCCACCTGCCTACAAAATTGAGGCCCAGCCTATATCATTGCCAGAGCTACACACCAGCATACCTCTGCCCAAGATCCCTAACAAGGGCAAAACTTGTAGTACAGCGCCACCTGCAGCAAAAAAAGAAAAAGCTACCTCTCAAAATCAGAAAAAATATATTTTTAAAGGCTTTTGGTCATTTTTACTTCATTCCTTTTTCTTTTTTTATTATTTACCTTTTAAACTACATTATCCATAGTTGTTAAATTTTTTATTCTTGTTTTTTCTGAGGGTTTTATTTCAGAAGCCTTTCCTTCTGTTTTTTTCCTTTTTTCTTTTTCTTTCTCTTTGTTTTGTATTTTGTTTATTGTCCTTTCTCTTTATTCTCCCTTCTAATTTCTTCTTCTTTATCATTTTTTTCTTCTACCTTTTTTAAAAAAATTTTTGCTCTCATCAGATGGTAATTTATTGTCAAATTATTATATTTTGGATTCATATTTTTCTTTGTGGAATTTTACTTGTTTTTTTCACTTCACTTTTTTCTCTATTTTGTCATCTCTCCTCAGTTACTGTTACTTGTTCTCTGTAGTTTTTGTTCCACTTATCATTATAAAATTTTTATTTTTTTCACTGTATTTTTTCAAATTTGTTTTATTTTCTTAATTATCTCTTATTAGTGTTATTAACAATATTACTCTGAAATGCCATTAAGGAAAAAGAAATCAAATATCATGGATATAAATAAAACAGAAACAGAGCTCAGATAGATGATGAAAAGTCTCTAGAAAATAATTTTAATTACATGGAAACCTTGGAGTTAAATGACAGGGAATTCAAAATTGAAGTCCTAAAAATACTCAGTGAGATACAAAAGAGCTCTAAAAGGCAATTTAGTGAGCTCAAAAACAATTTAATGAACAAAAATAACACTTCATCAAGAAAATTGAAACTATAAAAAGAAATCAAACAGAGATGAAAAATTCAATATATGAAAATAAAATTGAGATGACAAGCTTAGCTAATAAAACAGGCCAGATAGAAGAGTTAGTGACATAGAAGACAGTCCAGTAGAGATACTAAAGAGAGAAGAAAAGAGAGACTCATGAATTTAAAAAAAAATGAGAAAACCCTACAAGAATTGTCTGACTCAGTCAGAAAGAGAAATATAAGAATAATAGGTATATCAAAAGGAGAAGAGAGAGAGAAAGGAATGGATAACATATTCAAACAAATAATCAATGAGAATTTCTTAAGACAGTAGAAAGAATTAGAACCTCAAATTCAAGAAGCAAAGAGAACACTAAGTTACCTTACCCCAAACAGACCTCTCCAAGGCACATTGTATGAAATTATCACAAATCAGTGACAAAGTAAAAATCCTCAAGACAGCCAGGTGAAAGAAGACTACAATATATAAAGGAAGGCCCATTAGGTTATCATTGAATTTCTCAGCAGAAACTCTACAAGCCAGAAGAGAGTAGACCCCAATATTTAAAGTACTAAAGGAAAGGAACTTCCAGCCAAGAATACTATATCCATCAAAGCTTTCCTTCAAATATAAAGGTGAAATAAAAACATTCACAGATATAGAGAAAATGAGGAAATTTATCACCAGAAAACACCCACTTCAGGAAATACTAAAGGGGGTTATCTGACCAGATACAAAGAACAAAAATATGAAACACAAAATTACAGGTAAAATCTTCAACAAGAGCACAATAAAAAAACAAAAATAATCTGTGACAGCAAAAACAATAAAAGGGGAAAAGACAAAAGTTAGCAGTAACAAAGGAGGATGGAGTGCAGAAGTGCTCATGATATAACAGACTATAATAGGTATGATATATATTCTTTTAATTACATAATGGTAACCATCCCTGTAAATACCACTACTGAAACATATGGTTTTAAAAAAAAGAAAACAGAGGAAAAAAGTATGGAATACCACCAACCAAAAACAAATGCCAAAAAGAAATAAAATAAAATAAAGAACCAAACAAGACACAAAGCTATCAGAAAGCATTATATAAAATGGCAATAGGAAATCCTAAAGTGTCAATAATTACACTAAATGTAAATAAATTGAACTTACCAATGAAGAGGCACAGAGTAGTAGATTGGATCAAGAAGCAAAACCCAACAGTATGCTGCCTTTAAGAGACTTATCTAAGATACAAGGATAAAAATAGATTCAAAGTGAGAGGTTGCAAAATGATTCCCCAAGCAAATAATATCCAGAGGAAAGCAGGTGTAGCCATACTCACATCTGACAGTGCTGACTACAAGACAACAAAGGTAACCAGAGACAAAGATGGACATTTCAAATGATACAGGGGACATTGTATCAATAAGGCATAACACTTCTTAATATATATGCACCAAACCAAGGAGCACTGAAGTATATAAGACATCTATTAACTGATCCAAAAATAAAAACTGACAAAAATGCAATCATATTTGAAGACCTCAATACACCACTGATGGCTCTAGATCAGGGGTAATAAACCTTTTTATACCTACCACCCACTTTTGTATCTCTATTGGTAGTACAATTTTCTAAACACCCACTGGTTCCACAATAATTGTGATTTATAAAGTAGGAAAGTAACTTTACTTTATAAAATTTATAAAGCAGAGTTATAGCAAGTTAAAGCATATAATAATTACTTACCAACTACTTTATGTCGGATTTTCCCTAAGTTTGGCAGAATAAATCTTTATAAAACAACTTACTATAGTTAAATCTATCTTTTTATTTATACTTTGGTTGCTCTGCTACCGCCCACCATGAAGGCTGGAACGCCCACTAGTAGGTGGTAGGGACCAGGTTAACTACCACACCTCTAGATTGTTCATCCAAACAAAAAACTAATAAAGAAATATTGACCTTAAACAAAACACTAGAACAACTGGATATGATAGACATCTACAGGACATTTCATCCCAAAACGTCAGTGTATACATTTTTCTCCAGTGTACATGGTACAATCTCAAGAATTGACTATATGTTGGGACACAAAACTAACATCAAAAAATTCAGAAAGATTGAAATTATACCAAGCATATGATCTGACCATAAAGATTTGAAACTAGAATTCAACTTTAAAAAAAAAGTAAACAAACTCACAAAAATGTGAAAATTAAACAATATACTTCTAAAAAACAAGTGGGTCAAAGAAGAAATAAAAGCAGAGACCAACAGATATGAACAGATAAATGAAAATGACAGCATAACATATCAGAATCTCTGGGTGCAGCAAAAGCAGTAATAAGAGGGAAGTTCATATAATTACAGGCTTATATGAAAAAACAAGAGAGAGACCAAGTAAACAACTT
The DNA here is from genome assembly GCA_037038555.1 of Rhynchonycteris naso. Classification (NCBI taxonomy): domain Eukaryota; kingdom Metazoa; phylum Chordata; class Mammalia; order Chiroptera; family Emballonuridae; genus Rhynchonycteris; species Rhynchonycteris naso. The sequence goes on along the minus strand of CM072996.1, from coordinate 173,924,272 downwards.
AACATTACACTTTAAGGAACTACAAAAAGAAAAACAAAGGCCACACAAAACCAGCAGAAGAAAAGAAATAATAAAATTAGAGCAAAAATAAATAAAATAGAGAACAGAAAAACTATAGAAAGGATAAATAAAACAAGGAGCTAGTTCTTTGAAAATATCAAAAGAATTGGCAAACCCTTGGTAAGACTCACTAAGAAAAAAAGAGAAAGAACTCATATATACAAAATAAAATATGAAATAGGAGAAATTACTACAGAAATCATAGATATACAAAGGATTATTGTAGAATACTATGAAAAACTATATACTACCAAATTTAACAATCTAGAAGAAATGGATAAATTCCTAGAACAATTAAATCTTCTTAGACTGAATCATGAAGAAGTAGACAGCCTAAACAGACCCATAAGCAGGAAGGAAATAGAAACAAATATAAAAAACTTCCCCAAAAATTAAAGTCCAGGGTCAGATGGCTGTATTAGTAAATCCTATCAAACATTCAAAGAAGATTTGGTTCCTATCCTATTCAAAGTCTTTCTAAATATTGAAGGAGAAGTAATACTTCCAAACACATTTTATGAGGCCAACATAATCCTCATACCAAAACCTGGCAAGGACAACACAAAAAAAGAAAACTACGGACCAATATCTCTAATAAATACAGATGCAAAAATCTTAAACAAAATACTAACAAACCGAATACAGCAACATATTAAAAAATTATTCAGCATGATTAAGTGGGATTCTCCCCAGAGTCACAAGGATAGATCAGCATACGTAAAACAATTAACATAATACAACATATCAACAAAACAAAGAACAAAAACCATATGATCCTATCAATAGATACAGAAAAGGCATTCGATAAAATACAACATCATTTTATGTTTAAAACAATGAACAAAATGGAAATGGAAAAAATCTGAACAAAATAAAGACCATTTATGACATACCATCAGCTAACATCATATTAAATAGCAAAAAACTGAAAAATTTTTCTCTAAAATCAGAAACAAGACAAGGTTATCCACTCTCTCCACTCCTATTCAATGTAGTGCTGGAAGTTCTAGCCAAAGCAATCAGAAGAGAGAGAGAAATAAAAGGCATTCATATTGGGAAAAAAGAAGTAAAGTTTCAGTTTTTGCAGATGATATGATCCTGTATATAAAAAAAAACCCCAAAGACTCCACAAAAAGACTATTAGAAACAATAAACCAACACAGTAAGGCCGCAGAATACAAAATTAACATACAGAAATCAATTTATTTCTTATATGCAAACAATAAAACTTCAGAAAAAGAACTAAAAAAAATCTTATTTAAGGTTGCAACAACAACAACAACAAAAACCTGAGAATAGACATAACAAAGAATATAAAAGACCTATATAATGAAAACTACAAAGCATTGTTAAAGGAAATCAGAAAAGACACAATGAATTAAAAAAATATTTCTTGTTCGTGAATAGGAAGAATAAAGATAGTTAAAATAATTATATTACCCAAAGCAATATACAAATTTAGTGCAATTTCAATCAAAATTCCAATGTCATATTTTAAAGTAATGGAAGAAAAAAATTTTAGGTTTATATGGAATGATAAAATACCCAGAATAGTCAAGTAATCCTAAGGAAAAAAAATGAAGCTGGGGGCATTACAATACCTGACTTCAAACTATACTACAGAGCCACAATAATCAAAACAGCATGGTATTGGCAGAAAAATAGACACTTTGACAAATGGAACAGAATAGAGAGCCCATAAATAAAACCACATATATATGGTCAAATAATTTTTGATAAAAGGGCCAAAAATACACAATGGAGAAGAGAAAGCCTCTTCTATAAATGGTGCTGGGAAAACTGGAATGCCACATGCAAAAGAATGAAATTCGACTACAGTTTGTCTCCTTGTACATAAATTAATTCTAAATGGATCAAAACCTAAATATAAAATCTGAAACAAAAAAAATACATAGAAGAAAACATAGGTATTAAATTCATAAACCTTGGCCATAGAGAACATTTTATGTATTTGACTTCAAAGGCAAGGAAAGTAATGACAAAGAAAAATAAATGGGACTACATCAGACTAAGAAGCTTTTGCACACCAAAAGAAACTGACCACAAAACAAACAGGCAGCCAACTAAATGGGAGATGATATTTTCCAACAACAACTCAGATAAGAGGCTAATATCCAAAAAATATAAAAAACTTACAAAACTCAACGACAAACAAGCAAAGAATCCAATAAAAAAAATGGGAAGAGGACATGATCAGACTCTTCTCCAAAGAAGAAATAAAAATGGCTAATAGATATATGAAAAAATGCTCATCTTCACTAGCTATTAGAGAAATTAAAGTTAAAACTGCAATGAGATACTACTTCACACCTGTTAGACTAGCTATTATCAACAATACAGGTAATAACTAGTGTTGGAGAGACTGTGGAGAAAAAGGAACCCTTATTCGCTGTTGGTGGGAATGTAAAGTAGGACAACCATTATGGAAGAAAGTATGGTGGTTCCTGAAAAAATTAAGAATAGAAATACCCAGTAATCCCTCTAATGGGTATCTACCCCCCAAAACTTGAAAACACTGGTATGTTAAAGACACATGCAGACCCATGTTCATCTCAGAATTATTCACAGTAGCCAAGACATGGAAACAATGAAAGTGTTCCTCTATAAAGGATTGGGTAAAGTAGATGTGGTACATATATTCAATGGAATAGTACTCAGCCATAAGAAATGATGACATAAGATCTTTTACAACAATGTAGATGGACCTTGATGACATTATAATGAGTGAAATAAGTAAATCAGAAAAAAAACTAAGAACTGTATGACTCCATACATAGGTGGGACACAAAATTGAGAATCATGGACATAGATAAGAGTGCAGTTGTTACCAGGGGGAGGGGGAGGGAGGAGAAAAAGTGGGTGGGGGAGGGGAGGGACATAAAGAAAACCAAATGAAGGGTGACGGAGGATGATTTGACTTTGGGTGATGGGTATACAGCATAATGGAATGTCAAAATGATCTGGGGATGTTTTCTCTAAATCTATGTGCTCTAGCTGACCAGTGTCACCCCATTAAAATTAATTGTCTAAATAAAACTATTTAAGAAAATACATTTTATAATTCCATTTTAGATTTTTAATGAAGCCTCTTCTAAATAAAGAGTATATATTCTTAAAAGTGAAAACAACAACCACAAAACAATACAACTGTATTTAAATACCAACCTTACCACTTGAAAAAAATCTGCACTTTGAACAAGGACTTAAATAAATGTTTTAAGTTTCTGTTAAATTATCTTTAGGGTGATAATGAAAATGATAATGATGTTAGTAGTATTTGCCTCACTCTTTGTCAGTAATAAATGTTACATATATAACTAGGGTTGTTAATGGCTATTAAATGATCATTTCAAATAAATAATGAATAATATTTTAAGCCCTGGCTGGATAGTTCAGTTGATTCGAGTGTCATCCTGATAAGCCATGGTTATGGGCTGCATCCCCAGTCAGGGCACATACAAGAATCAAGCAATAAATGCATAAATAAGTGAAACAACAAATCTATGTTTCTCTCTTTTTCTCTTCTTCTCTCTCTAAAATCAATAAATAAATTTTAAAAATAATATTTTAGTAGGAGTATGTTCAAAATATATGAATGTTTATACCAAAACAATAGTGGAGCACACTAATATATAATATATAATACAAATATACACATAGACACATTTTTAAATTTATCTAAAGTCAAAATTAATAAGAATTAACTGCACTTTTATTTTCTAAATTTAAAAATCATATATATGACCTCAAGAGTTTGAGAAATATACTAGCAAAGTGATATCTGTTATTATTTTTTTATTATCATTGTGCCAATCCTTGGAGTGTTCCTAGAGTTTTATATTATGAAACAAAATTATGATTCAGCATTACTAGAATCATAATAAACTATATTCTTCTAAGGCCAATTTCAACCTCATTTTTTCCCACTGTTTTTTATTTTTCCTCTGTTTGTTCTATGTACTTTACTCAGAGGTTGTCTTTTCATTTAATACAACTTGTGGCAGATCAACTTTTTTTTTAAATGTTTATTTTATTGACTTTAGACAGAGAGGAAGGAGAGAGAGTGAGAGAGACAGAATCATCAATCTGTTCCTGTATGTGCCCTTACTGGGGATCAAACCAACAACCTTCACCTTTTGGGACAATGTTTTAACCAACTGAGCTATCTAGCCAGGGCAGATCAACTTCTAAGGTGACTCCTATGACCCTGCCTCCTGGCATTCATGCCTTGTGTGATTCTCCTGTCCTTACATGTGGTGGGACCAACGACTTGCTTCTAAAAAGCAGAATATGGCAAAGATGACAGAATATGTGTGAGTATATGTATGTGATTATGTAATTATATCACATAAGATTATAATGCCCACATTGCTGGAGTCTCTTTTCTTTGTTAGCTTAGAAGAACATGTTAAGCCTCCCTACAATGTAAGAAACTATGGATGACTTCTAGGAGCTGATGATGGTCTCCAGTCAGCAGTCACCAAGAAACTGAAGACATTAATCTTAAAACCACAAGAAGTTGAATTCTAGCAGGAACCAAACTGCACTCCTTTGGTTGTTTTCCATTAAAGCGACAGATGAGATTGTCATATTGATCAGAACCTTGATTGCAACTTTGTGAATTCTTAAGCAGAAGACATAGCTAAGCCATGCCCAAATTCCTGACCCACAGAAACTGTGACATATTGTATATGTTTTGTTTTATGCCAGTATATTTGTGGTAATTGTTACTCAGTAGCAATAGGTAATAATACACTATCTTCCCCTGTCCTTACTGGTTGGCTAATCTGAAAGACCATACTTAATATGCCAACACTTGAATGCCTTGATGTTCTCTGATAAGCAAGGAATCAATTCTTCTCTTTTTCTTAGATCATTTTGAAATACATTATTCTAGCATTGAATGCATTAATCTGTATTTGTTTTTGTGTTCACATATTACATTATCTCTTTTATAAAAAAGGGATATTTTCCTGAGTGTTGAGAAATGTGTTTTTTTCACATTGCCCATCAATCAATAAGTGACAATGACTTTATGTATATTAATACAATTTCCTTAAAGATATGGGGCTTCTAATATATTTGTCTTTATATTTTCAGCTCATGGCACATATTAGGTTCTTACAGTATATACTACTTTAATAATAATTAGATCTTACTGGTTAACTTACTTGGTAAGCCCTTTAAAAATCTGTGCTTATATTATTTTTAAAAATTTTTTTCACAATTTTTCTAGTCATGTATCTCCTAACCATGAATCTGTAAGGAATACAAATTTTTATATAAAGGCAGGGAGTGGGTTGCAAACAAATTGCAAACTTTCAGTGTCCAGAAACATTACCATATTTAATAGCCAAGCCTTTGACTATGACAAGTGCAGTGACAGTACCATATTTTAACAGGTTTGTAACAGTAATCCTTGAGATGAAGTATTTTATTTCTACTGCTGTTTTTCTTATCATTTACTTATTTTCAAAACAAGCTAAAGTATTCTAGCCATTTTTTATCAGCCTCCTTTTTCCTTCAATGCAATTGTTGAATAGATTATGTATACTGTCATTCCAGTTTTATTAGGTTCATTTTGTATGACTGAATTTTTGGTTCAAATTCTTTAACTAAAATCATCAGCCTTATCATTTAATTTCATTCAAGGATAGAAAGACCATCATTTTATAGAGTTGGCAGCTTTTCTGCTTCAGAGATTCCATAATTTAGTTGGCTACTCTGATAGGACTATATTTCATGTATGCTGAATATACCCTTTATGCTTGTGTTACTGCTTAGAGAACTCAAAGACAAAATAAAGTAGTTTATTGCATAAGAGATGGCAATTGTATTGACCATTAACCTCAATAATTTGAAAAGGCTATAGAGAAGTTTATAAAACATTCTGTAGTCATGTTTAAAGTGGTACACGATATTTGTTCAAGCTGCAGCACTGACATGTAAAGACTTATAGTCTCTCCTAGAGAGCATAGATATCATTTCAAAATCAAAGGTATTTTATATATGTATATAGGAAAGTGAAAAATTTTGCCTAAGATTAAATAGGGATTTTAGCTTTCACATGCCACTGCAAGTGTATATGAATAATATTTATTTATGCAACACAATATTGATCAAATTTTAGTTCTAATTAAGATACAAATAAATCTTATACAAATAGTAAAGTGCCTCTGTTAAGTTTTAATGCAACTATATTAAAAATGCATAGGTACATGCATTCTTTATGTAACTGGTATATCAGATAATTATAACCAAATAAATATATTATTTATATTTGTCCAGCATAAAATAAGAAACCATTTAAACTGTAATTTTTAGACCACTAATTTCTATTTAATTTCTGCTTTGCAAGCAAAAGCACATATTATAATCCAATTGCTTTACAAGAAAAATAATTAAAATTATATATTTTTAAATTAAATTATTTTTTGAATATAGTACTTTTTCATGCTAACTTATTATTTACATTTAGAACAGTGGTTCTTAACCTGGATTCTATTGAACCCTAAGGGTTCAATGAGTAGGTCTCAGGGGTTCAGAGAAGCCTCTGCCGCGGAGGCCAGAATAAAGTAATACCGTAATTTGTTGTGAGTTCATGCACTTTGTTGGTTTTGTTCTTTGAGCAAGGTGATGTTCATGCACAGCTCATTTTGAGCACCAGTAAAAAAACATGTACCTATGTCTTGAATTTGGAAAAAAAATCATATTTTATTTATCACTAAAGAAGGGTTTGTTGAATGCGCATATAAAACTGGTGGGTTTGGTTCCTCAAAATTTTAAGAACCACTGATTTAGAACTATGTTTAAAAAGCTTCAAAGGATAACTTAAACACACTTTTAAACATAAATAAAATCAATGATATCAAAAGAAAATTTAAATAGAAATAAGTAGCTTGCAAATGAAGAATATTAACTAAAAGAAAATAGGAAACCACATATTATAAATGTGCCTCATACAACATCACTTGACAGCTTTCTTACCAACATTCTGATTCTTTTATGTTTGAAAGACAGAATCATTTATATAAGGAAAATTTTATACTACTTTTCAGAAGAAAAAAAAGAATTTGTTAATGGCCTAGAAATAAAAGTATGAAAAGGCAACATAAATAAAAATATATATTACTTTCCTAACAGATAGTTCTCAGATTAAAACTACTTAAAATATGAATAAAATGTGATATTATAGCAAAGAAGGAGTAAAAAACCAAATGAAAAAGTGATGTTTTATCTGCCTTTAGGATATTTTTAATGAGAGCCTTGGTTTTTAAAAGCTGCTTTGTGAATAATGGGCAAGACTTTGAAACCAAAAACAGTTTCAAGTTGGAATTTGAAGTTCAGACTAAAATTAATTCACTCAAAGTTGTCTATCATAGATGTATGGGTGGACTATAAAATAGATTCATCATTAAGGAAGGCATAATAAGGAAAAAATGTCTGATCCAGCCTTATCTCTCCATATGAAAAAAGAAAATTCTTAGGAGATATATTCTTTCATGTGGCTTTGAAGATTTAGTGTACACTGTTGGTATTGTAGAGGAAAATACCAAGCAAAAGAAATAATTCAATGTATCCAATGAAAGGGAAGCTCCATAATGACAAGACTTTTTGATGTTGTTGTTATTGACTTACTGCACAAAATAAGACATTTCCCGCCACGTGGCAGATGCTTAATAAATATTTAATAAATAAATGAATGTAATTAGCCCCATGTAAGGAAGACAGAGGCTAGAAAATTAAATATATTTTATAAGAACACAATCTCAACAAAACCTCTTTCTCACAGAAAAAGCACAAATCTGTTTAAATTAAAAAAAATAAAAAACAATAATAATTTGTCAGAATTTAGGATTAAATTGATAAAATGTCAGATAATAGAATTATTAGATAATAAAATAAGCATGGTTTAAATATTTAAGCTTATAAAAGATGAACTTAAAATTAAGATATATTCAAACAAAAGAAAATTAGAAAATATGGTTTTCCAAGTATATCATATCTAGCTTTCAACAACAGCAAAAGAAACTATAGGGAAGTAGAAAAGACTAAAAAAGCAAAACAGAATGAACAAACAGAAAAATAAAACCCTAAGAGCAGAGGCAGACTTAATGGCGGGCACGCTGGGCACGGAACCTGGGCCCCACTTTTGAAGGGCCCTGCAAATCCCAACTTGACACTTTTTTCTAATATAAGGGGCCTAATATTTTCTTCTGCACCTGGGGACTCAATCAACCTTAATCCGCCTCTGCTAAAGAGACAAAGCAAGCTTCAGAAACAGATATAGGTATGGCACAGATGTTGAAATGATCAGACAGGGAATTTAAAATAGGTTAAGTTAATAGGTTAAGAGCTTTAATGGAAAAAGACAGTATGCAAGAACAGATAGATATTTTTAAGTATAATGATATAAACACTAGATCATATAATATTTTTTTTTCTGAAGTGAACTGAGGAATAAAACAGAGGCAGAGACTGGGTCACAGGGACCAGAGGGACAGCAGTCAGAAGGAAGGGGGATGAAGGGATGGGATCAGAGAAGGTAAAGGGATTAATAAAACTATATATACATAACACAAAGATATAGATAATAGGACAGCAAATCCTAGTGGGAAGGGGGGAGAGAATTAAGGGGAGGGGAAAAAGTGGGTATAAAAAGGGACACGGGTGGGGGTGAGGGAGTTATATTCAGTGGGACACTTGAACCCATGTAAACATAATAAATTAAAAATTAATAAAAATTAAAAAAAATTAAAGAAAGAAATGCTAATGAAGAATCAAAAGAAAATGCTAAAAATCAAAAACATTGTAACAGAAAAGTATTTTTGTGACAGGAAATAAATATGCTATATTACTTATATTAGTCTGCACATAGAATAGAATTAAAATAAAAATATACTAATAAAGTAAGTATATAAAAGAATTTGTAGAAAGACACCCATATTAATCTTAGTAAATATTAAACCCAGCTTGTTACTCTAACTGTAACTATAATTTAATATCAGCAATCTAGTAATCAAAGTTATGTATTAACAAATCAAAAGTATGTAATCAATTCTGTGCTTTCACTTCTGGCTGCATTCCTTTTACAGTTCAAAAGCCTATTCTCCTCCTGAAATAAAGTATGTTAACACTGGTGATGACTCATAGAGGAATGAACCCTAAAGCTCACTGCCTTCTCTTCCACCATGCTGAGACTTACAGTTTTGATTCTCTGATAAGGTCAAGAGGACTGTGAAAGTCCAGCCAGCCATGAAGATAAGAATGTCCCTCCCTCAAGAGAAACTGTATGTCCACTATCTCCCTAGGAGTTCTCCCCCTCCTGAATGTCCCCATCTCCTATGTAATCTTGCCAAAGCATCTGAGCAGTTAAGAAGGGTTTTTGAGGACAGGAGTCTCCCCATCTTTTCAGGTGGGCAGCACATGAATAAACCTCTTTACACCAGCACCTATATCACAGATATTAGTTTCTCTTGTCACAACAGGCAGCAAAACCTGTGGGTCATTTTATTCAGTTCTACTTTTAAAAGTGTGTTAGTTTTCCCAGGCTGCTGTACAAAAAGATTGCTAAAAACTCGACTGTTTAAAACATATTATTCTCTCACAGTTCAAGAACCATATTTCTGAAATTAAGTTCAGGAGGGCTGGTTTTTTTGAAGATGCTAAGGAAGAATTTATCTCATGCTTCTCTCCTAGGTTCTGGTTGTTGCCAGAAATTCTTGGAGTCCCTCAGTCTGTAGATACATCAACTTAATCTTTGCCTCAATATTTGCGTTGTCTTATTCTCTGTGTGTCGCTATATGTCCTTTTCTCCATACTATAATATTGAATTTAGGGATTATCCTAATTCAACATGATCTCATCTTTATACTTACCTGAATTACATTTGCAAAGACCTATTTCCATATAAAGTCATATACTGAATTTCAAGTTTAAAAATAGAAGTATTATGTTGAACTTATCTTCAAGAAGTATAAAAAGAAGTAAAGTGAAACATTAAAGTGTTAAAAGAAAGAAACCACCAACAAACAATTTTATTTTCAGCAACATTATCTTTCAAAAGTGAAGAAGAAAAAAGCTTTCTAGACAAACAAAACTAAGGGAATTTAGCATCAGTAGACCTAGTGTGCAAGAAATGTTAAAATAGTTCTTTAAGGAGAAGTAAAATCATACAGGTAAAAAACTAGAATTTACATAAATAATGGAAGAGCTTTAGGAAATTAATAAATCAAGATAAAATAAAATATTTTATTTTTGTTATTCTTTATTTTTTTTTTAGTGAAAGAGACAGAGACAAAGAGAGGTACAAATAGAGATAAACAGGGAGAGAGATGAGAAGCATCAATTCTTCATTGTGGCACCTTAGTTATTCATTGATTGCTTCCTTATTTTTGCTATTCCTAATTACTCAAAATATTATTATTTAAACTAAAAATAGTAACAATGAATTCTGGCATTATAGCACACATTAATAAAATGTACAAAAGCAATGTTATATAGGATTAATGAGAGAAACTAGGCAAACTCTATTATCAGGTAACTGTACAACCCCTGAAGCTGCATAATATTTTTTGAACATGAGCATAGATTAGTTTAAAATGTGTATCACAAATTTCAATGTACCAACTACATTTTTACATAGGTTTCTTTTTTTTAATATTTATTTTATTTTATTCATTTTAGAGAGGAGACACAGAGTGAGAGAGAGAGGGGGGGGGAGGAGCTGGAAGCATCAACTCCCATATGTGCCTTGACCAGACCAGTGCAGGGTTTTGAACTGGCGTCCTCAATGTTCCCAGGTCGACACTTTACCCACTGCGCCACCACAAGTCAGGCCCAACTACATTTTTAAAAAATCATTAAAGTCAGAAAAATATTGAAAGAAACAAATAAAATTAATAGAAAGCAGTTAGAAATATTGTAATTATTAATCCACATATAGCACGTTTCACTTTAAATATAAATGGTTTAAATATAATAATTAAAAAATATATATTTCATAGTAGATTAAAATAAACACTTTTTTCTCATCTAGAGGTATGTCATGGGTTTAAAATAAAAGATGGGAAAGATATACCATTGGAACATTAATCTGAAGAAAGTCAGAATAACTATATTCATTTTAGATAAATCAGACTTTAAAATAGAAAGACTGTCATAATTAAGTGTAGAATTATGTTAATTATACAATGGACATAAAATCCTAAACATGCCTATACTTATTAAGAGAACATCAGCATACGGGATTACAAAGCAACAGAATTTTAAGAAGTAGAAAAATCCACTGTTGTAATTCAGGGTTTCAACATACCTCTATCAGTAATTGATAGATTTACCAAGTAGAAAATTAGTAAGACCATAGTTGAACTGAATAATTCCACCTGTCAATTTCATTTAATTGACATTTATAGAATTCCATTCAACAAGAGAAAGCACATTCTTAAGCTCAATGGAACATTCACCCAGGCAGACCACAGTCTAGTCATACACCATACTTTACCAAACTTAAAAGAATAGAAATGGTATAAAGAATGTTCTTAGATCATAATGGCATTAAAGTAGGAAAAAAAATAGCTGAATAATCTTTTATTTTGAGATAAAACAATAAACTTCTAAATAGTACATGAGTCAACATCTGAAGGGAAATTAAAAAATGCTTTTAAGTAAGTGAAAATGAAAATATAAAGTATTAAAATTTAAGAAAGTTAGAGAAAACCATGCTTAGAGGAAAAGACAGATTTAAAATCAATAATCTGTTTAGGAAATCAGAGAAAGAATAATTTAAACCAGAAGAAAAGAGAAGAAAAAGATAAAAAATTGGTGCTTTAATCAATAAACTGAAAACAGGAAAAAAGAGAAAAAGTAAAATCAAGAACAGTTTTTTTGGAAAAATAAATACTGATAAGCTGCCAGTCAGGAAAACAAGAAAATAAGAGAATATATGAATAAATAATATCAGAAATGAAAGATATATCTTTACTACTGATAATATAAATATTCAAAGGTACAAAAAATGATTATAAACAATTATATGCCCACAAATTTAAAAACTTAAAGTAAATGGGCTAATTTCCTGAAAAACACTATCCAAATTAATACAGGAAGAAATATATTATCAAAATATGCCTTATCTATTAAAGTAATTTAGTAATAATTAATAAATAAAAATAACACCGGAGCTATATTATTTCACTAGTCAATTACACCAAATATATATATATATATATATTTAAATTTAATTCTTTATAATCTCTCCCAAAAATAGTACCAAAATACAATAATGCCAAAAACAGATCACTAATTATTGAGGCAAAATCCTCAACAAATGTCTGTACACAAAATCCCAAATGTATAAAAAAAATTATATACCATGATGTCATGAACAAGTGGAGAATTTTCAGCCATGCTAAGCTAGTTTAATATTTAAAAATCAATGTATTTTATCACATCTTCAAGTTATAGAAGATAAATTATTTGATCATATCAAATGATGCATAAAAGAATGTCTTGCAAAAGCCAACATGAATTCATGACGAAATTTGTCAGCTAACTAGCATTAGAAGAGATTTTCTATTTTATGAAGTGTATCTACAAAAAACCCACATCTGTCATCAGACTTAACTGGTGAGAGAATGAACATTTTACTTTGCCCCTTAGATCAAGACTGAGGCAAGCATGTTTTCTCTTACCACTTGTATTCGATATGTTGCTGAGAATACGAGGTCCTTCAATAAGAAAATGTAGAAATAAAAAAAAATAAAGATTTGGAAAAAAAGTAAAAGTCTTTATGTTCAAAGGCAAAATTATTATCTATTTTGAAAATCCCCAGGGACCTGACCGGTTGCCTCAGCAATAGAGTGTTGGCCTGGTGTGTGGAAGTGCCAGGTTTGATTCCTAGCCAGGTCACACAGTAGAAGCACCCATCTGCTTCTCCACCCTTCCCCATTCCCCCTCTTCTTTCTCTCTCTCTCTCTTCCCCTCCTCCAGCCAAGGCTCCACCGGAGCAAAGTTACCCCAGGCGCTGAGGTCAGCTCCATGGCCTCTGCCTCAGGTGCTAGAATGGCTCCAGTTGCAGCTGAGCAATGCCCCAAATAGGCTGAGCATCGCCCCCTGGTGGGCATACTGGGTGGATCCTGGTCAGGCACATGCAGGAGTCTGCTGCCCCCTGCTTCTCACTTCAGAAAAATACAATAAATAAATAAGTAAAATAATAAAAGAAAAAAATCCCTAGGAATCTATAAAATAATTTTCTGTACTAACAAGTATGTCTCAAGGTCTCAGAACATAATCGTAATATACAGAATCAATTGCTTTTCTATATATGAGGATTAAGCATTTTAAATTAGAAATGTAAGAATTAAAAATATTTTAATATAAAATGTTAACTAGGTATACATATTAATCAAAATAAGTATACAGAAAATTAAATTGACTCTGATGAAAAAAATGAATGATTTTGATAATTCAAGTGGTATCATATATTTATTTATTTGAAAAGTCAATTTGTTAAATTGTCAGTTCTTCTTTCTTTTGATCTATAGAACAAAACCATAGAAAAATCCAGCTAGTCAAATTATAAATATTATAGTATATAAGAAATCTCAATTATCTTCAATTATTTTTCTATGAATCTGAGGTGTAAAACTAGAAAGTTACTTTAAAAAGAAATATCAAAGACCAGAAAATAAAAGAAAACCTAGGTATAAAAAATGGAAAACATAAAGATCAAACAGTACTTAATTGGAAAAACCCACAATGAAATGAATAAATAAAGTAAATTAATTTCTGGAAAACAAGTAAAACTGATAAAAGTCCTCTTAAAACTGATAAAAAGTCCTCTTAAAACTGCTTTAAAAAAAGGATGAAGAAAATGAACAATAATATAATTGAAAATGGTAATATTAATAATTATTAATTTAATTAGATAAATGAAATATTAAAAATTAAGTAAAATGTACAAATTTCTAGAAACAGACAGCTTGCCATTTAAAAAAAATTTTTTTTTATTTATTCATTTTAGAGAGGAGACACAGAGTGAGAGAGAGAGAGAGAAAGAAAGAAAGAGAGAAATGGGGGAGGAGCTGGAAGCATCAACTCCCATATGTGCCTTGACCAGACCAGTGCAGGGTTTTGAACTGGCGACCTCAGTGTTCCCAGGTCGATGCTTTATCCACTGCGCCACCACAGGTCAGGCCAGCTTGCCATTTTGATACAGATTAAAGACTAGGTTAGTTCTATAAAGAAAAATAAAAGTAACACAAAAATTTATAACTCAAACTGTACCAAAAGGCAAACTTTAACACCATATAATTTAGTACTGAAATATAAGAAAAAATTATAAGAAATAAACTATATTTACACAGTATCTTCTACATAGTAATTTGTATTTGTGATCAGGATAACCTTAATATGAAAACCCAGTAAGGCTATTAAAATAAAGTGACATTACACAACAAACAGTCTTTGCTCATGAATATAAATAAAAAATCTTTCACAAAATAATAGTACATTGAATATATTGATATTTCAAAACTATATCTCATTTCTAAGTTAAATTTATACCAAAAATCCAAGTTTGGCTTACGTTTTGAAAATCAATCAATGAAATTTACATATAACAATAAAAAAGTGTATTATATAATTATTTCTACAGTTTCAAATTAAAATACTTGATAAAATTCAATAAACATTTGAAATAATAACTTTAGAAAACTTGAAATAGAAGAGAATTCCTCATTCAGGTAATTTCTAAAAATACCACATCACATACACACAACTCTTCAGTAAACATAATTGTGAAATGACAGACTTTTCTCTATCAATTAGAAATCAGACAAAGATGCTTAGTATTATCTTTTCTAGTCAATGCTTTTTTAGGGACCCAAACTAAGACAATAACATGCACAACAAAAGAAATAAATGAGATAAGTAAAATCTTCATTATATGCCAATGATAGATTACTGTCCTCCAAGGTTCACAAATAAATTACTACAATATATACCTGTGGTCAGTAATTTATCTGGATAAAGGTCAATATAAAATATAATCAGATTTGGAGAATGACTCAGCACAGGGGTTCTGGTGGCTGTCCCCCACAGTGTCTCTCCCTGGGCCTCCAACTTTACACTCTTCTCACGCAACTCCAGTCCCCTCAGCCCTTCCTCCACTGAAGCCCCAGTTTCTAGACTTTTAACAAGAACTGTATTGTTCGAGAGAGGGAAGATGGCAATGGAGTAGGCGGAAATACCAACTTCCAACTCCCAGAACCAAAGTGGGTTATAACTCAATTTTAAGAACCATCATCTGGATAAACCAACTTTGAACTAAACTAAATGGACACTTCAACCAAGGAACACTGCAGAAGCCACATTGAGACTGGTAGGAATAGCGAAAATGCAAAGAGGGCTGCCCAGCTCCCCGGAGCAAACGGCAGCCCAGAGAGACCCGTGTGGCGGGAGGAGAGTTTGGCGGAGAGGGAGGGACCTGGGTCCCAGGAACCAAGCCCCAGACTGCGGTCCCAGAGCCTAGAAGAGGAGTTTGGACAGTATTGAGCTGTGAAGCAAGTGAGGATACTATTTGTGAAAAAGAGAGAGTTTTCTCAGACCCAAAAATCTTTTTAAAGGGACAGCTCAGAAAGCCTGTCTCACAACCACGTATCCAGGGTTCCGGGGAACTGGGACAGAGGAGAGGAACAGAGCAGTGGGAACAAAGAGTGGACTGAAGGCACACAGACACTCTGAGGGACAGCCACCCCGACCCATGGGCTAAGTCACTTCCCTAATCGAAAACGAATATTTGCCCTGGAACTAGCAATACCAGCAAAGGGAGACTAGCCAAACAAGCTCTCCTGCGGCAATTAGAGCAGAGCTGCTTAGACGGAGGGAGCTACCAGGCCTACAGTGTGGAGACATAGGGCAGTTCTAGCCCCCTGAGGGTTGCTGAAGGGTCTGGCTGCAGCAGGATGCTGAAAAGCGGTCCTATCGGTGTGGGCGGAGGCACAACCAGTGTGAGCACAGTCTAGCCCAGCAGGGGCGGAGGGGACACGCAAAAGCGGTCCTTTAGCTGCGGGCCCGCCTGTGACCCCACTTGTGGGGAAAAATACGGGCAGAGATCAGCTTTGCGGCTCTGCGCAGGACGGGCGAGGGGCTAACGGCTGAGCAAACGCTGCCAACCCCGCCCAGACGGAGAAACCATGGTGTGCCATCTGTTTGCGCGAGCGGGCTCCTAACACGGGGGCGAGGGAGACACTGAGACCAGGGGAAGTTTGCGGCTGAGCTCACGCTGCTCGCCCCGCCTGACCAGAAAACTGCGGATTACCACCCTACATGCCCGAGCTGGCTCCGAGCGTGGGGGCAGGGTAGGATCCGGAACGATTAAAAGCTAGCAGCTGAGCTCACGCCAGGAAACACGCCCGGCCCAATAATCCCACGTTTTTGGTTTTAGTACCTGCGCAGGAGGGCCCTGGCCTTGAAGACGGGGCTAAATTCTGGACAGGCAAAGGGTCACAGCTGAGGGCACGTCAAAAGCCCCGCCCAACCCACGAAACGGTGGCGAGCAGGCTCTGAATGAGGGGGCTGGGCAGAAGCCTTCCGGAAAAAGGCTGGTTCGGCAGCTGAGCAAAGGTGCTCACGTCAGCCCTGGGTGCTAAAGCTAGTGACTTGAGTGACAGCCCCTCCCGCAAAGGAGAGGCAGAAATCACAGCAATAGCTGCAGTGAGCCGGCGCTGGCAACGCCCACACGCAACCGCCCTAGGCAGCGAAAGAGGGGGTGGCAAGCCTGCAGACAAAACACATCTAGAAAACACAAAGGCAACACTTACTGGACTCCAGTGGCCACAACTTGCTTACACTCAGATAAAATGGGCAGGCAGAGGAATGCAAACCAAATAAACCAAGAGAAATCCCTAGAGAAGGACCTGAATGAACCAGATATAACCAAACTACCAGAAGCAGAATTTAGAATAATGATAGTTAGGATGTTCAAAGAAATTAGAGCAACAATGGATAGTCACTATGAGCACCTAAATAAAGAGATAACAAGTATAAAAAACGAAATTGAAATAATAAAAAAGCACAAGACAGAAATGAAAAATACAGTATCAGAACTGAAGACCACAATGGAAGGAATTAAAAGCGGGGTGAATCACGCTGAGGATCGAATCAGCGAGTTAGAGGACACAATAAACAAAGATACAGAAGCAGAGAAAAAAAGGGAAAAGAAATTTAAAAAATGTGAGGAAACTCTAAGGGAGCTCTGTGAAAACATGAAGAGAAACAACATTCGCATCATAGGGGTGCCTGAAGAAGAGGAAAGAGGACAGCAAGTGGAAACCGTGTTCAATCAAATCATAGCAGAAAACTTCCCTAAATTAAGGCTGGGAAACAATCCACATGTTCAGGAAGCACACAGAACTCCATTAAAGAGAAACCCAAAAAAATCTACACCAAGACACATCATAGTTAAAATACCAAAGCTAATAAAGAAAAACTCTTAAAAGCTGCTAGAGAAAAAAAGACTATCACCTACAAAGGAACCCCCATTAGGATGACATCGGACTTCTCAACAGAAACACTTGAGGCCAGAAGGGAATGGCACAATATAATCAAAGTAATGCAGAACAAGAACCTACAACGAAGACTACTCTATTCAGCAAGGCTAACGTTTAAAATTGAAGGAGAAATAAAGAGCTTCCCAGAAAAAGAAAACCTCAAGGAATTCATTAAAACCAAACCAATCCTACAAGAGATTCTAAGGGGCCTGCTGTGAACAGTTCAAAGGGAGCAAAGAATATAGCAAAAAAATAAAAAATGCAGCTTTAAAGAATAAAATGGCAATTAACAACTACATATCAATAATAACCTTAAATGTAAATGGATTAAATGATCCAATCAAAAGACATAGGGTAGCAGCGTGGATAAAGAAACAGGACCCATACATATGCTATCTACAAGAGACACGCCTTAAAACAAAAGATGCACATAAACTGAAGGTAAAAGGGTGGAAAAAAATATTTCATGCAAATGGAAATGAAAAAAAAGCGGGGGTAGCAGTACTTATATCTGACAAAATGGACTTTAAAACAAAGACTGTAGTAAGAGATAAAGAAGGACACTACATAATGATAAAGAGATCAATTCAACAGGAAGATATAACTATTATAAATATCTACGCACCAAATATAGGAGCCCTGACATACATAAAGCAGACTTTGATGGATATAAAGGGTGAGATTAACAGTAATACTATCACAGTAGGGGATCTCAATACCCCACTAACAACACTGGATAGATCCACAAGAAAGAAAATCAATAAAGAAACAGCAGACTTAAAGGATACACTAGATCAACTTGATTTAATAGATATCTTCAGAACTTTTCACCCTAAAGCAGTAGAATATACATTCTTCTAAAGCGCTCATGGTACATTTTCTAGGATAGACCACATGTTAGGACACAAAAATGGCCTCAATAAATTTAAGAAGATTGAAATCATATCAAGCATTTTCTCTGATCACAATGCCATGAAACTAGAAATTAACTACAAAAGAAAAACTGAAAAATACTCAAACACTTGGAAACTAAATAGCATGATATTAAATAATGAATTAACATTGAGATCAAAGAAGAAATAAAAAAGTTTTTAGAAACAAATGATAATGAGCATATGTCAACTCAAAATCTATGGAACATAGCAAAAGCGGTACTGAGAGGGAAGTTCATTGCAGTACAGGCATATCATAAGAAGCTAGAAAAAGCTCAAATAAGCAACCTGACCCTGCAGCTAAAAGAACTTGAAAAACAACAACAAATAAAACCCAAGACAAGTAGAAGAAAGGAAATAAAGATCACAGCAGAAATAAATGACATAGAGGCTAAGGAAACAATACAGAGGATCTATAAAACCAGAAGCTGGTTCTTTCAAAAGGTAAACAAGATTGATAAACCCTTAACTAGACTCACCAAGAAAAAAAGAGAGAGGACTCAAATAAATAAAATTAGAAAGGACAGTGGAGAAATTACAACAAATACAACAGAGATACAAAGCATTGTAAGAAAATACTATGAAGAACTCTATGCCAAAAAATTAGACAATCTAGATGAAATGGAAAAATTTCTTGAATCATATAAACTTCCAAAAATTAATCTGGAAGAATCAGAGCTCCTAAACAGACCAATTACAACAGATGAGATCGAAACAGTTATCAAAAAACTCCCAAAAAAGAAAAGTCCAGGGCCTGATGGCTTCACAAGTGAATTCTATCAAAAATTCAAAGAAGAACTAACTCCTATCCTCCTCAAGCTATTTCAAATAATTCAAGAGGAAGGAAGACTTCCAAACTCCTTTTATGAGGCGAGCATAATTCTGATCCCAAAGCCGGGCAAAGACAACACAAAGAAAGAAAATTATAGGCCTATATCCCTGATGAATTTAGATGCTAAAATTCTCAACAAAATATTAGCCAACCGGATCCAGCAATATATGAAAAAAATCATACACCATAATCAAGTGGGATTTATTCTGGAGAGGCAAGGCTGGTTCAATATTCGCAAATCAATCAATGTGATTCATCACATGAACAAAAGGAAGGACAAAAATCACATGATAATTTCAATAGATGCAGAAAAGGCATTTGATAAAATCTAGCACCCATTCATGATCAAAACTCTCAGTAAAGTGGGAATACAAGGAACATTCCTTAACATGATAAAGGCCATCTACGACAAACCCACAGCAAACATCATACTAAATGGACAAAAATTAAAAGCAATCCCCTTAAGATCAGGAACCAGGCAGGGTTGCCCACTTTCACCACTTTTATTCAACATAGTTCTGAAAGTCCTAGCTATAGCAATCAGACAAGAAGAAGAAATAAAAGGCATCCAAATTGGAAAGGAAGAAGTAAAACTGTCACTATTTGCAGATGATATGATATTGTATATAGAAAACCCTAAAGTCTCAGTCAAAAAACTACTGGACCTTATAAATGAATTCAGCAAGGTGGCAGGATACAAAATTAATACTCAGAAATCAGAGGCATTTTTATATACCAACAATGAACTGTCAGCAAAAGAAATTAAGGAAACAATCCCCATTCACTATTGCAGCCAAAAAAATAAAATACCTAGGAGTAAATTTAACCAAAGATGTTTAGGACTTGTACTCGGAAAATTATAGAACATTGATAAAAGAAATTAAGGAAGATACAAATAAGTGGAAGCATATACCGTGCTCATGGCTAAGAAGAATAAACATCATTAAAATGTCTATATTACCCAAAGCAATTTATAAATTCAATGCAATACCAATTAAAATACCAATGACATACTTCAAAGATATAGAACACATATTCCAAAAATTTATATGGAACCACAAAAGAACACGAATAGCCTCAGCAATCTTAAAAAGAAAAAATAAAGCAGGAGGTATCACTCTTCCGCATATCAAGGTTTACTACAAGGCCATTATACTCAAGACAGCCTGGTACTGGCATAAGAACAGGCACATTGATCAATGGAACAGAACAGAGAACCCAGAAATAAACCCACGGCTTTATGGACAACTGATATTTGACAAAGGAGTAAAGAACATACAATGGAGTAAAGACAGCCTCTTTAACAAATGGTGCTGGGAAATTTGGATATCTACCTGCAAAAAAATGAAACTAGACCATCAACTTACACCATTCACAAAAACAAACTCAAAATGGATAAAAGACTTAAACATAAGCCGTGAAACTATAAGCATCTTAGAAGAAAACATAGGCAGCAAGCTCTCCGACATCTCTCGCAGCAATATATTTGCCGATTTATCTCCACGGGCAAATGAAATAAAAGCCAAGATAAACAAATGGGACTATATCAAACTAAAATGTTTTTGCACAGCTAAAGACAATAAGAACAGAATATTAAGACAAACCACACAATGGGAGAACATATTCCACAGCATGTCTGATAAGGGGTTAATAACCAAATTTTATAAAGAACTTATAAAACTCAACACCAGGAAGACAAACAATCCAATCAAACAATGGGCAAAAGAAATGAATAGAAATTTCTCCAAAGAGGACATAAAGATGGCCAAAAGACATATGAAAAAATGCTCAACATCACTAATCATTAGAGAAATGCAAATCAAAACCACAATGAGTAATCACCTCACACCAGTCAGAGTGGCACTCATCAGCAAAACAACACAGAACAAGTGCTGGCAAGGATGTGGAGAAAAGGGAACCCTTCTGCACTGCTGGTGGGAATGCAGAATGGTGCAGACACTGTGGAAAACATTTTGGAGATATCTCAAAAAATTAAACGTCGAACTGCCTTTTGACCCGGCTATCCTACTTTTAGGAATATACCCGAAGAACACCATAACACTGTTCGAAAAGAAGAAATGCACCCCCATGTTCGTGGAAGCATTGTTCACAATAGGGAAGATCTGGAAACAGCCCAAGTGTCCGTCAGAGGACGAGTGGATTAAATAGCTTTGGTACATATATAATATGGAACACTATTCAGTCATAAGAAATGATGACATCAGATCATTTACAACAAAATGGATGTACCTTGATAACATTATATGGAGTGAAATAAGTGAATCAGAAAAAAAAAATCTGAGAACAGCATGATTTCATACATAGGTGGGACATAAAAGTGAGGCTATGAGACATGGACAAGAGTGTGGTGGTTACGGAATGGGGGGAGGGAAGGGAGGGTGGAATAGGGAGAAGGGGAGGGATACAGGGAAGACCAGATAGAAGGTGACAGAGGACAATTTGACTTTGGGTAATGGGTATGCAGCACAATTGAATGATAAGATAATCTGGAGATGTTTTCATTGTACATATGTACCCTGATTTATTGGTGTCACCCCATTAAAGTTAATTAAAATAAAAAATATATAATCAGATTTGTACATGCAAATAATATTTATAAAATAAAATTTTATATTATTACATGATTTATAATAGCCCAAATAATTAAAGATCTAAGAATACATCTAAGAAAGAATGTCAAGGTTTTTACAATGAAAATTACATAACAAAGTTGGGGGACTAAAATATATAGAGAGAAATGCAATGTTCCTTCTGCATTGGGACACTCAATTTGATTAAAATCCCAAAATTATTCTATAGGTTATGCTATCTCAATCAATATCTTAGCACTTTATTTTGTAAAAATACACAAGCTGTTTTTAAAATTTATTAAAAAAATTCTAAAGACAAAGAAAAGTCAACGCATTCTTGTAAAATTTGAGATTGGGATACTGCCGATGGGATAAAGCCATTGATGACTGAAGTATTGGTGCAAAGATAGAAAAGTAAATGTATGAATTTGAATAGAGTTCAGAAGATACAATGGTGAAAGTATGTTTTTTTCTCAAAAAAAAGTGCCAAGTCTTTTGTATATTGATATACTGAAAAATCACCACTACTTTTAACCATACACAAATAACAAATGATTATAAATAGAAAATGAGTGCAAAAAGACATAAATATACACACATATTTATAAATATGCACTTCATATTTTTAAAAATATTGGACTACTTTAAAATTAAAAGTTTGGGGGCATCTAAATCACCATTTAGAGAGTCAAAGGCAGGCTGTGAAGAAGGAGAAAATATTTGCAATGCATAAAATCAACAAAGTAATTATATCTGAAATATAGAAATAATTTCTACAAGTAAATAAAATATAAAACAGTAGAAAATAAAAAGAACTGTGAATAAGCATTTCACAAAGAAAAATATCAATATGTAAAAGAGCTTAACCTAAGGAAAATAAAAATTATAATCAAAATAAAATATCACTGACATATAAATCAATATATAAAAGCAAAAGAAATACACACAAACAAAAGCATTATAAATTTGCGAGAGTGTCTGATATCAAAACCATTTCTATTCTTTTGGAAGAACAGTGAGTATTATGCCTTTGTAAACCTTTGTGATGTTATCTACTAATCAAACGCAGGGACAAACTATGACTAATATTTCTATTCCTAGTTATATTACCAACAAAAATGTAATCTAGAAATTTTGAGTACTAGTTCTAATTTAATGGAACCCAATTGTTATCATATTTTGATAATACCATTATAAAAAATACTTTAAATTTCTGTTTCTAATGATAAGCTAATTAGCCTCACCAGGTAGGTGGTTGTGCAGTGGATATCAACCTGGGATGCTGAAGACTCAGGTTCAAAATCACAAGGTCACTGGCTTGAGCAAGGGTTCACTGGCTCAGCGGACACCCCCTATCCCCTGTCAAGGCACATATGAGAAAGCAATCAATGAACAACTAAAGCAACACAACTATGAGTTGATGCTTCTCATCTCTCTTCCTTCCTATCTGTCTCTCTCTGTGTCTCTCTGCCCATATCTCTCTCATTAAATAAATAAATAATGAAAAATCAATCTAATCTATTTAATTTAATAGAATGGATTTGCTTTCTTTTTCCATATATCTCCCTCATTATATGCAATGATCAGATCTGTTCTTCAAGCAGAAAAGGGGCAAATGTAATCAGATAGTTACTGTCTGGGGATTTTAGGATTATGCTTTTTCAAGAAGTATATTGTTTAGATATGAGTAATTATTTATGAGAAACAATAAGAAATTCATTGTTAATAAGATGACAAAATAAGACATTTATTCAATGAAATATTTCAAATTTAAGAAGTATTCAACCTATAAAAACTAATATTATAGAAAACAAGTTTACTTTTTAGTTTATTCTCTATGGGAAGTTTGTGAATCCAGAGTAAAATTTTTAACTATTACAAAATTGCAAAAGAAATCTAGAAGATTGCATTTCTTATCCCCAAAATTAATTACACTGAGCAAAATTTTTAAGTGAAAACATTGTACGTTATTTTTGTGCACATTGACAAATTATCCTTGAGGTCAGCTGTGGCTCAACAAGTTTGGTATCTTAGTTTGTTATTCTTAATATGTTCAAAAGATAAACTAAAGAAAGAGTTAAATTAGAAAAGGTAATGGTGACCGCAAGAAAAATGACATTTACTGAGGAAAAATATCTGTGTATAAAGCAGATGGGTAAATATTTTTAATGTAATAAAAACATGCATGTTCATAATGTTTATTCCAAGTTATTGTATAATATTTGTGTCTGTGCATTAGCTTAAAATAAAATAATGACATGGGTTATGTATTTTAGAAGTTACTTACCAAAATCATTTTTATGACAAAATATTATAAAATACCTATTTAAAAATGCCCCTAACTTGTGATGAAATTTTTCTGTATCTTAACTGTGGTGGTGGTAATCTACACATTTATAACATGCTAAAATTGCATAAAACTAAATACACATACAAAGTGCTAAAATTGTATAGAACTGAATACACATACAAATATATTTTATGTAAAATTGGTAGAATCCAATGTAAGATCAATTTCTTAATTTTGGTCCAATAGAAATACAAAACATTACTATTGGTTGAAGTATATTAGACCTCTATATTTTATTTCTTACAACTATAAGTGAATCTACAATTATCTCAAAATTAAAAATTTAACCCCTTCCACAAGCAGACTATAAATTCCTTGAAGACATCAACTCAGTCTTATTTACCACTACTTTATATTTCAACATCTAAAAGGTACAGTAGTCCTTCAACTATCTTGGGGTTAGGTTCCAGAAACCCCCATGATAGGCAAAAATCTGCAAAAAACCAACCTTATATTTACTTTATTTATATATATTTTAAGGCTTTGACACCCTCCCACACTCTTATAAACCTTTCCGATGCTGTAATTAACTTTTCCCACACTTTTATAAACATTTCTTATGCCCTTAAACACTTTCTACACTCTTAAATCTACATAATTTTAACAACATATAAAATTCTATATGCGTACTCACCAGTGAATATACAGTACTATTCTTTTAATGTTTTAATTAAATTTTTTTATTTTTTATTGTTTTTAATTTTTTAGGATGTTTATTTTACTGCAAAAATAATTAAAGTAATATATAAAAGTACCTATATACTGCAAAATTTCACAATATATAAAAATATCTGTGATACAATATTAGATATATACAATTTAAAAATCTGTGATACAATGAGATCACGAAAAGTGAACTGCGATATGGTGAGGGATGACTGTACCTTGTACTTTGTACCAAGAAAATAAACAGCTGTTTAATAAATTCACAAATTCTGCCTGACCAGGGTGTGTTGCAGTGAATAGTGTCGGATTGGGATGCAGAAGACCCAGTATCGAAACCCCGAGGTTGGTGGCTTGAGCGTGGGATCATAGACATGACCACATGGTTGCTGGTTTGAGCCCAAGGTCACTGGCTTGAGCAAGGGGTCACTCGCTCTGCTGCAGCCCCCTGGTCAAGGCACATATAAGAAAGCAATCAATGACAACTAAGTAGACTAAGGAGCTACAACAAAGAATTGATGCTTTTCATCTCTCTCCCTTCCTCTCTGTCTGTCCCTTTCTGTCCCTCTCTCTACCTCTATCTTTGTCTCTCTCTCACACACACACACACACACACACACACACACACACACTATATATATATATATATAAATAAATACATTAATTCCTATAAAATAAGTTTAGGTGTGAAAGTAGAAGATTCAACACTAGAAAATGTAATTATATATTTATTCTCTACAAATGACTAATAAATATTCAAAGTTTATATTAATTAGTTATGTTTTTAAAAATTATTAGGATTATGATTGGTGTAAAATAAAAGCAGTAGCTTTTGAGACCAAAATATTTCTCTCCATCAGTGTTTAAAATTAATATCTTTAAAATATAATAGAAATTAGAACATTTTAGTACCCCTAAAATTCTTACAGGATATACATATTTTCTTATTAATTAAAAATTTTAAAAAATAACAATACGGCCATCCCTACCATAAAAAAGAAAAAGTATCAGACTTCAATACTTTTATTACAATCTAACTTAAGCTGTCAGATGTTTTTATAGTAGAGTTAAAATTTCAGCCAAGGTAGATTTATAAAGATTCTGTGCACATCAAAATGAGAAGACCTTTGCTATCTTTCTCTTATTTTTATTATAAGTTATTATAATTATTAATAAATATTATATAAATAGCATTATATAAACACTTTCCTAAAGTTTGTTGCACTCTCTCAATAGCAGCAGAATAATTTTTGCCAAATTATATATTATTTCAAATATTAATAAGCACTAACATCAGCTATAAGTTTTCTGGACCTTAATATCAAAAATGAGATATGGCATGATATGAATCTTTTCTTCTAATTTTTTTATTTCTTTAAAATAAAGATTAATTTCAAATTTATTCACTGTTTCAACTTCATGTAAATAATCAAAGTGATATTACCTTTCTAATAATCATTTTATTAAAGTTTTATTTTCTTTTAAGGTCCTTCATATAGAAATTGCATAAGCTCTACACAGAAGTAAAATCATAAAGAAAAATATAAATCTATGTAACAGATTTATGTTTATCTATCATATCCCCAATGCAAGTATTCTTGTATCATGCAGATTAGTTTATTTCTAACTATCATTTCTGCTAAACTAAAGATAGTATATGTTTAGTCATTTTTATACATTGATGTTCCTAATTTAACAATTAACAATTAAATAATAACCCTTTAAGAATATAGATGTTAAATAAACACTATAAAATATTCACATAAATCTTATTGCTATTATTTACAATAAAATTTAACAGGTTCTTCAAAAAAATAATTTTATATGGTTTTTAAAGTCAGAAGAAAATAATATTAAACGTGTTCCAAATTCTCTACAGGACTAAAATAACATTACATTTATGTAATGGGTTAAGATCAGAGAAGATTTGGTAATTTTATTCACACACACACAAAAAATAATATATATTATATACAACATATTTAATACATATTTACATATTAAGGTTGTATACATATATATAATTATTTAAATATTTTATAAATATTTGTGTATAATACATAAAGACTGAGAATTAACTTCTTGAAATCACACGTTAGACTTCAAAAATTTAATTTTTAATTTATTAAAATTCAAGATATTATATTCAACATTAGTATCCTATTATTAGAACAAACATTTAAATTATGAAGTTAATAAAATATGTTATTGCTGCAACTATTTTTGGCATAGAGTGGACAGCTTTAATAAAATACACATATTTAACTCAAGCATTTGTATTTTCTTCAAGTGCCAAGCTGTGTAAAGATAAACATATTTACACAGACAAATAGAAGCTGCCACCCATTGAGAGTGGTCATTATAAGTATTGCTATAAGGTTATATGTAGTCTCCCTTGCTTACTGATAAACAGTATTTGGTAACGGAGGCAATATAAAGATGAATCTTTGATTATGGCTGGTGTCTGGTGAAAAACAAATTGTGTTTAAATTGTGAAAAAATAGATACCCAGGTTATAATAAAACTTTTTAAAAATTATTTAAAGAATAATGTAAAAAAATAAAATCATCTGAAGAGCTCATCAGCTGTAATACTTTGATAAGCATTAAAAAAGAAAAATCACACTGTAGGCATCCTGTTGTTTTTACCTTGATATTCCAAGTGGAGAAATTCATTTTGCACCAATAGCCATCGGAGAAACTTTACCTAGTTTCTCTTCCAATATGACTGTATCACATTACCCACAATACCTCACATAGTGATTTTGCTTTGAAAACAGATTTAATTGAGCCTTGCTGAACTTAATTAATGTATCTGTTTAAATTGAGCAAACCTAATTATCTCACATGGAAGTTATGTCAGCTCTGGTGAAACAAAGCTAATGAAATTAAAGTCAGTTAGACGTATTAATTGAGTATTGTAAACATGCAGTATATCTTGTTAAAAAAAATAAAAAGTTCATTATATATCAGGGACTAGACAGTTTGTAATATATCCATACCAACCTCTATATACATTACTAATATAATATTATCTTCGGTTTAAAGATCCATAAAACTCAGAATCAGCGGACCACTGTAAACTTTAGGAATAAATATCTCGATAGATTTAAGATGTTTTATATCATGCATTTTGTTTCTATTCTTTGAAAACCCAGTTTTCTGGAGAATTCATAAGATATAGACTTTAGCTCCCCATATTCTCCTAAAAAACATTAAATCAGAAGAAGCCATCATTTCAGGTGTCTGGTTACCTATGTAAGGAGACTGCAAGTGGCCATTTGTTGCCACGTCATCCTCATAAGTAAAAGCTAAACAGATGGGGAAATCAACAACTTCGTTAGGACCTGTAAAAGGGAAGACACAGGACAATTATGACCAAAGAGTGGTGAACTGACAGGTGAAGTCAGGCAGTCGGCTCACCAGAGCAGAGACACACAGGAAGTGGGATACCACTGCAGGAAGGAGTGTGGTGATAGGAACACCTGGACTATAATCAACAAATAACTGGAATCTCAATATGTACAAGTCTGAGAGCTAAAAACTTGATAGGTACCCAGTCATAGAAGAACCTCCACAATTTTATGAGGTTTGTCTTAAAAGAAAAGTCAACCTGACTGACCTGTGGTGGTGCAGTGGATAAACCATTGACCTGGAATGCTAAGGTCATCGTTTTGAAAACCTGGGCTTGCCTGGTCGAGGCACTTATGGAAGTTGATGCTTCCTGCTTCTTCCCCTGTTCTATCTCTTTTCTCTCTCTCTCTGAAAATGAATAAGTAAAATCTAGAGAAAAAAATGTCAACCAGATTCTTACAGGAAATATCTGAGAAAACTCCCCTCCAGCTTCTGGCAGAATGAAAAAAAATCATTTTGAAATATACTAGTGCATGCTGTTCCCTTAAAGGGATGCTCTCAGGAGAAACTACTTAAGAACCTAACTATTTGGGAGACCTAACTACTTAAGAGACTAGCTCACCTGGGGAAAGGGAAATCTTCTAACAATATTCCACCCTACCCATCCTGTCCCACCGTGGAGAAAAAAAAACACTTGTGAAGTTCACAGTCCAGAGGCATTGGCTCATTAAGACTGATACCTAATCACGAGACCATAGATAACTTTACCTTCTCTTATACTCACCTCCACATTACTAACGTCTATTTGCATTTACTTGGCAGATTGTGTCCAGTTGTCAAAAAGAAAAAAAATGACAAGTCACACCAATGGGCAAAAATCACAAATTTATGGAACAGGACAAGTAGAAGAACCAGATACAACAGGGATGTTGGCATTGTCAGACTGGTAATTTAGAACAACTACAATTAATATGCTAAGTGCTCTAATGAATAAAATAAATAGTGTACAGGAAAGGATGGACTATGTATTATAATTTTAGAAAACAAAATTTTGAATGTAACATCCTTATCTAATAAATGGAATTATTATTTTGGAAGGAAATTGGAGTGCAGAGTAAATGGAAAATTTCCTCTTCACTGTATATGTCCTTGCATTGCTTTTAACATGACAGTAGATTCATACATGTATGTGACTAAAATGCAGAAAAACTATCATACAGAAGAAAATACTCCCAAAGTGTGGCAAAAAATAAGTATATAAAATAGGATATCAAGTGCTTCCAGAAATAAGGATAATGTTCATTGCCATAATTTTTAAAATCTGTTTTCTATGAGGAAGCTTATTTCTAGCAACCTAAATTTCAAAGACAAAGAGATAAACTGCATGACTAAAAATGCCCAATCATCTAAAACCAAACCATTTGTTTATAAGTAGATCTTTACTTTGCTTTTAAAAAGTGCATTGAAAATGATCTGCAAATTTCCTCATAAAAAGGATTCTTTGTTGTACCAAGCCCAGAAATCTGTATTTAACATACACTTCACCTGATATTGAAAGTCATTGATTTTGAAAACCTGAAAGTGACTGTATGGCATAACTTTCACAAAAGCCTACGTGAATGTTAAAGCAATTGTAATAATTTCTAATCAGATGCCCTATGAAAACAAAATATATGTCAATGAATCAATTATTGAGTACTACATAAAAGCAATACTTATTTCTATAAGTTTTATGACAATGGATATACTATATTATAAACAGATGAGTTTGGTTTATAATAAATTTATAAACCAAATAAAAGTGTATAATGTCTATATAAAATCAATTTTGTCTTAGAAATTATAATATATAGTCTTTTATCTGGATAATAGTTACAGACAAAGTTCATTTGGCTATTCAATGTATTCTTAATATTAATAAAAACTTATTACTGACCAATAAAATTACTTGTCTTTCTTTGCTTCACAGCAAAATTAGTTTCAAGTCATCACATGTGTCAACTTTATAGTTTGTTCCAATGTAGAATGTAAAGTCATACTAAAAGGTTTTCACAGTCTATTTCATTATGTTTTATATTATTGAATGTGATTCTCATGCATAGTTTTGTACCTTGATGCTTTGTTTATTTGGAAATCACTGATATAATAAACTATGCAGATATTGCAAAGAGACATTTCTTATCAAACACTATTAGTCATTTTCTTTTAAATGATAGGCTCCCATTATTTACTTTAGAGAAAATGTCTGCTAAATACCCATTCTAAATAATTACAGTTGATGTGTTATTCATTCTTTTTATTAAAACTGTGTTTCATGAATAAAACAGCTAGCCAGCTTACAATTAAAAAGTTGTACAAATGTTTTTTTTTTGTTTTTTGTTTTTATCAAGACAAATATGGTAGAGTGATATGCTGCAGAGGTGCTTGATGTACATTTCCCATTTTGCTACATGGGACATTAAATGCATATACAAGGAATCAGTGTTAATAAAATTAGTATATTTAATACTTTAACAAGGACACTTGAAAGTGAAACCAGTTGATTTTACAATTGTGTACACAGCACTGAAAAATTGAACTAGCATCACTATATTAATTCCTACTAAAGAGTCAGCATTTTTCACCCACTGCTACTTTTGCATCATCAGTGCAAATGTCAACCCAGAAAAAACTGTAAGTAACATCATAGTAAATCATGAGAACAGCTTTGGCCTCATGGACCTCTTCAAAGAGTGTCAGAGAACCCAAGTACTCTGCACATCACACTCTGAAGAATCACTTCAATCAAAAAGGTCAGACACAATTAAGCTCCAGACATTTGTTATCTTGAGGTAATTTAGGCAAAAAAAATGGCCAAGACTTCACCTTATAGAACAATTAGGTATTTTTTTTAATAATAACATTTCTACAATATTAATGGCAACCAGTTTAACTCATTTTGGAGGATTGTCTTGGCCAGCCACTGGCTGAGAAAATGTACTACTCACCCACCAGCCAGAATCTTAAGTTTATATAGAGCTTTTAACTGTGTTCATTTACAAAATAAGTCCAAACAGTCTCAGCAACATCTTACTCTCTCAGGGCTTCCTCCTTGAAACAGACTGGCTATTGAAATGGTGGACAGAACACACATTCTAAGGACAAAGAATGAGGTTGGAACCTATGATTACCTGGCCCAGCTCACAGGTCAACTGTTAGTCCCATCCTTTCTCTGAACTCCTTCAACAATGTAAGTGCAGTAGAGTTCATCCTCAAACAACACTGGGTTGAGGGGCACTCACCCACGCAGTCAAAAACCCACATATAATTTTTGACTCCACAGTCCACAGTTTGCTTTAGGAGATTCAACCAAAAGAGTAATTGCCTGTGTTTGGGGGAGGGGCCAGTGGAGGAGGGTTTGGAGATATAAATGGCGATGGACAAAGACTTGACTTGGGGGAATGAATACACAGTATAGTGTATAAAGATGTGTTGTAGAATTGGGCACCTGAAACCAGTATTATTATGTTAACCAGTGTTACCCCAATAAAATTCCGTAATAATAATAATAATAATAACACAGTTCTTTCTTTTAGTGGTTGGAAATCTGCAGCGAGGAAACTACAGATGGGAATATGAAAATATATTTGATCCATAGTTGATTGAAGCCATCAATGTGAAACCCTCGGACGGAAAGGATTGACTGTATTTAACAAAATAAAAATCATACAACTGGACTGACATAGTTCAGACCTGTGCCGTTCGAGGGTCAACCGTATTTTAAGACAGGTTGTGATATTTGAAATAAGGTTAAAGCTATTACCTGTGTTTGCACCTGTGAGCACTAGTACTATTATGAGGAAGTTGTTAATTATTTATTTATTTTTTATTTTTATTTTTTTACAGGGACAGAGAGAGAGAGTGTCAGAGAGAGGGATAGATAGGGACAGACAGGAACGGAGAGTGGTGAGAAGCATCAATCATTAGTTTTTCGTTGCTGTCGCAACACCTTAGTTGTTCATTGATTGCTTTCTCACATGTGCCTTGACCTTGGGCCTTCAGCAGACTGAGCAACCCCTTGCTGGAGCCAGCGACCTTGGGTCCAAGCTGGCGAGCTTTTGCTCAAGCCAGATGGGCTTGCGCTCAAGCTGGCAAGCTCGGGGTCTCGAACCTGGGTCTTCGCATCCCAGGCAAAAACTCTATCCACTGCGCCACCGCCTGGTCAGGCAAGTTGTTAATTCTTTATGCCTTAAATGCTCCATCTAGAAATGGAAAGTGGACCATAGCAAAAGGTAAGTGATATTTATTGAACTGCATTTTTTATTTAATTCTCCCACTATCCTTATGAGGTTTGCATTGTTTGAATCCATTTTCAGGTTGGGAAATGGTGACACAGAATTTAAATAAGAATTTTAAGTGGTAGAGTCAAACCTTGATATGAAATTTCATCAGAGTTTTATTAAAATTTTTCAATATTCAATAATGACAAATGCTAGAAATCACCATAAAGTGCCGTTCCTCTTCTGTGTAGTTTCATCAACAGTATGTATTTCTCAGAATTTCTAACTTAGTTGAACTCAGAGTTTCTCAGAAAATGTCTCTCAGCTGAAATTACTGCCCTTGAAATGTGCTCTTTGGTATGTTTATAAGCACTACTACCTTTGATCACAAAAGACAACACTGTCATATTTATTTTCAAAGTACTTTATTACCATTAATTACTTCATGGAGAGCTTTTGCAGAAACAAAGATATCTTCAAAATGACAGTCTGCTCAGTTGCCTTTATTATTGTTTATTAAGATAAAACAAACCTAAACTAAAAATATTTTTTCTATAGTTTCATTTTTCTATAATGATCAAAACATTTCATTACAACATTTAGGCATCAGAATATATGTGGAAAAAAGAGGATTTTTCTGCAAAACAATTTATACTCATTGTGGTTTTAATTTGCATTTCTCTAATGATTAGTGATGTTGAGCATTTTTTCCTATGTCTATTGGCCATCTATATGTCCTCTCTAGAGAAATTTCTATTCATTTTATTTGCCCATTTTTTGATTGGGTTGTTTGTCTTCCTGGTGTTGAGTTTTATAAGTTCTTTATAAATTTTGGTTATTAACCCCTTATCAAGACGTGTTGTTGAATATGTTCTCCCATTGTGTGGTTTGTCTTTTTATTCTGTTCTTATTGTCTTTAGCTGTGTAAAAACTTTTTAGTTTGATATAGTCCCATTTGTTTATCTTGCCTTTTATTTCATTTGCCCGTGGGGATAAATCAGCAAATATATTGCTGCAAGAGATGTCGGAGAGCTTGCTGCCTATGTTTTCTTCTAAGATGCTTATGGTTTCACAGCTTAAGTTTAAGTCTTTTATCCATTTTGAGTTTGTTTTTGTAAATGGTGTAAGTTACGGGGTGGGGGGAGGGAGGAGAGGGTAATAGAGGTAGGAGGGGTGGGGCACAAAGAAAACCATATAGAAGGTGACAGAGGACAATTTAAATTTGGGTGATGGGTATGCAACATAATTGAATGATAAGATAACCTGGAGATGTTTTCTTTGAACATATGTACCCTGACTTATTATTGTCACCCCATTAAAATTAATAATAAAAAAAAGACCTTGAAAAAGAAAAAAAAGAAAAAACAATTTATACTCACCCTTCAGTCACAACACAGAAAATAGCTGACACTCTCTGGCAGTGTCTCAACCATACATTTATTTGCTCATTACCTTACTTCAGCAGTTTCCAAATGTTTTTCTTTCGGGGTCCCTTTATACTCTTAAAAATAATCAAAGTTCCCAAAGAGCTTTATTTGTGTTGGTTAGATTTTTAAATATTTACTGTATTGGTAATTATAATTCAGAACATTTAATCATATATATTTATCAATTAATTTAAACATATTAATAAAAAACATATATGTTAACAAACATAACACACTTTTACAAAAAATAAGTGTTCTTTCCAAGATACTTATTTTCAATTTTTGAAATCATTTTTTATACTTTTGGAAATCTATTTAATATATGGATTGGTAGAAATGATCAGTATTTTTATATATTCTCTGTTCCTGTATGAAGCTATGGTAGGATATTCGACCTTTTTCATCTCATGGCACGTATAAACTAATTAAATTTTGCAGCTCATCAAAAAATATATTTTTTGACAATATGACAAACAAAAGTACAATTTTGATTTATTTACACTGAATGGCTATTCTTGTGTTGGCTGTTGTCATTTTGTTATTTGAAAATCTAAGAGAAAAAAAATCAGTGTTCCTGACTAGTCATGTATTCTATGTTTTAAAAATTATAGCAGGGGTGTCCAAGATGGTGATGGGGTAGGCAGATTTTCCAACTGCCTCCACCCAGAACCAAATTGGATTACAACTTAATTTAAGAATAATCATCTCAAAAAACAAACTCTGGACTAAACAAAGAGGAGTCTATAACCAGGGATCACAGAAGAAGCCACACTGAGACTGATAGGAAGGGTGGAGATGAAGAAAGGGCTGCCTGCTCCCCAGAGCAAGTGGTGGCTGAGGGTCCAGAGGGACTCTCACTGTGGGAAGGGTCACCCTGAGTGGTGTGGGTGCTCAGTTCCAGGCCCAGAGCCCCAGTCTAGAGCCCCAGAGCCTAGAATAGGCACCCACACAGCATTTGGCAGTGAAAAAAGCAGGGTTTCTGTCTTTGAGAAAGAAACAGAGAGGCAGCTCTCAGAGACTCAATCTCAGTCATAAATGGCCCACGCAGAAAATTTTGTTTACAGCTACTTACCCAGAGCTCCGGTAGGGGAGGGCTGAGAGGACTGGAGTTGCTGGAGGAGAAAGTAAATGTGGAGGACCAGAGAGAAACACTGTGAGGGATGGCCACTGGGACCCCTGTGCTGAATCATTCTCTAATACCGTATTTGCCATCTGCCTTGGGCAGAGCATCCCTCTGTGTGGCATCAGCCTAGGGAAAAGTAACTGCTCAGGGAGTCTCTTCAGCCCATCATGGCAATGGGCTGTTTGGCAAGGCCAGGAAACTGGGGGCACATCAGTGACTCAGTTTTCTGGTATTGAGACCAGAGTTTTTCCCCATAAACTCATTCTTGACATTAAGACTGGTGCTTCCACCTCACAGAAGACTCAGTAGAAACTCCAAACTGCAGGCAGACTACATTTCTGGGTCTCAGAGGCCACACCCACCAGATTTATGGGGCTACACCCTACTGAGATCTGTAAATGTCTGGACAGACTGACACCTGGGGCTAAGGAGCAGAGCCATACCCCCCAACCTTCCTAAACCCTGAATTGCCTCAGGCTCTAGACTCTAATAGAGGTATTTTAAGTGGCAGAGCCCAACAAGCAGGCAGCAGACAGAGGCTGCAGGATGTGGAACTCAGGGATACTTGGCTTTTTTAGTGGAACTTGTCTCAGAACCAGTGTGGGTAAAAGGCAACCTAGAAGTGCAGCTTGGTATTTATATGTACACCTGGGCCCAGCAGAGACAGCCACAAACTCTGCATTACTTATAGCTCCAAGAAGATTGCTGAGAGCCATTTATAGGCAGTGTCTCCCACTGGTCTGCACCAGGTTCCTTCCAGGAAGGCCCAGGGTTGGCAAACTCAGAGGCCAGCTGTGGAAAGCATCAGTTCAGGACCTAACAACCCTTGCTAGAGTGGTATCCTAAGAAAAGTTTCCTCACAACTGGCCCAGCTGAGGCAAGTTCCATTCTCTGTGATCAGCACGGGCACAGTGGCTCATGTGCATTGGATAGGATGGAGCTTCATAGCCAGCCTGGCATTGGATACATTGGATATCTTGCCCTGCAGGGCTAGCTTCCACTAGGGGAAGAGAGAGAGGCTTGAAGCATAAATATATAACATGTGGGTTTCTGTGAGTCTATTGTTGGATGTGGTTGATGAGCTTAGCCAACTTTGGCAGGGGGCGGGGGGCACAGTAAGCCCCAGGAGAGGACTCTCTCAATCTTTCTCCCTGAGACCAGGATCTCACCAGCTGAAAGAACTTCTGAAGAGGAGACTGTTGGCCACACTAGGTATGAACCTGCTGCTCACCTTGTTGGGGAGAAATAAAATTTGAGTATTCATCAGTGGCTGAAAGATTAAGCTCTGGAGTAAGAGCTGCATTTCCTGTACTAAGCTCCTGATCAAGAGACCTTTGACAAAGGGGGTCCCACTAATGTTGTATTCACAACCTCAGTGGTCCTAACCCACCAAATGTGAAACCTGTAAAAGGGTTGGTTGGATGAAAACAGTCTGAGCCTATAAAATAGGCTTACTACAGAAGACTCTGTGGGAATTCCAGGCACTTGCAAAAGGAGGAGAAGCAGCTAAAAGTGTGGACAAATATTACAGAGGTTGGAGCTTTTATAGAGCTACTGCCATTTCTAAGTGGGAGGAAGCTGATTCTTATACAAAGGTTGGCCCCTCCCACACTACCCAGGCACAGAAAACACAAATATAAACAGCAAAAAGTAAAAGTAGCTACAAACAGGTAGCCTATAGCAGTTTAAAAACAACAGCTGACACTAATCTAAGAAGATCTAGAGCCAACACAACTGGTAGTGGGTGGCAGACAGCACCAACCCTAGACTCATCTATAAGAAACACACCCAAAGATGGAGTCTAGCAGGCACCAGTCACTATGAAGAATAAGTACACTCAACAAGACAAAAATTCTATAGTGTGTAATACACATAATTAAGGTTGACCCTTAGAGCCAGCCAGCCTGAAGGGATAATGGTACCCACAAAAAGACCAACTGCATTTAATACTCACATACAATAAAAGGGAAAACAGTACCCTCAAAAAGCATTCCTAGAACAAGGAAAACAGGTGGCCAGGAGGTCAGTACAACAGAGACCATCTTTTTAATAAAGACACCACAAAAATTCCAAAGTCAGACAGTGTTACCTAATGCACAGACAAAACGACAAAGAAATGTGACCCAAATGAATCAACAAGAGAAATCCCCAGGAAAAGAACCAAATGAGATGGAGGTAACCAAACTACCAGATGCAGAGTTTAAAATAATGATTTTTATGATGTTCAAGAATCTTAGAGCAACAATGGATGAACATAGTGAGCACCTAATTAAAGAGATAGCAAGCATCAAAAAGGGCATTAAAATCATAAAAAAAAAACAGTCAGAAATGACAAATACAATATCAGAAATGAAGACTGCACTAGAAGGAATCAATAACAAGCTGGATAAAGCAGAGGATCAAATCAGTGACTCAGAAAACAAGGTAAAAAAATATGAAAACAGAGCAGTAAAAAGAAAAGAGACTCAAAAAGTCTGAGAACACTTTAAGAAAGCTCTGTAACAACATGAAGAAGAACATCATCTGCATCACAGAGATTCCTGAAAGAGAAGATAATGAACAAGTAATAGAGAACCTTTTGAAAATTTCCCCAAATTGATGAAAAAAAAGTCACACAAGTTCAAGAAGCACAAAGAGTCCCATTAAAGAGGAACCCAAAGAGGCCTACACCAAGACACATCATAATTAAAGTGCCAAGATTAAGAGACAAAGAAAGAATACTAAAAGCTACAAAGAAAAGCAGTTAATTACCTACAGAGGAACCCCCATAAGAATGACATTTGACTTCTCAACAGAAACACCAGAGGGAATGTCTAGAAATATTCAAGGTGATGCAAAAAAAGACCCTACAACCAATACTTCTTTATCCGGCAAGATTATCATTTAAAATTAAAGGAGAAATAAAGTTTCCCAGACAAAACAAACAAACAAACAAAAACAACTGAAAGAAATTTATTACAAATAAAACAATCTGCGAGAAATTTTAAGGGGCCTGCTCTAAAAAAAGCGAGTGAAAAAAATCTAGAAAAAGAGAATTGTAGCTTTAAAGGATAAAAAATTGGCAACAAATAACTACATGTCAGTAATATCTTAAATGTAAATGGATTCAATGCTTCAACCAAAAGACATAGGGGTAGCTGCATGGATAAGAAAATAGGACTCGTACATATGCTGTCTACAAGAAACCCACCTCAGACCAAAAGATACACATAGACTGAAAGTGAAGGGATGGAAAAAATTATTTCATGCAAATTGAAATGAAAAAGAAGCTGGGGTAACAATACTTATAGCTGACAAAATATAGCCTTTAAAACAAAGGTTATAGTAAGGGATAAAGAAGGTCACTACATAATAATAAAGGGAGCAACCCAACAGTAGGATATAACCATTAGAAATATTTATGCACCTAATATACGAGCACCTAAATATATAAAGCATATTTTGATGGACATAAAGGGAGAGATTAACCACAATACTATAATAGTAGAAAATTTTAGTACCCTACTAACATCAATGAGTGGATTTACCCGACAGAGAATTAACAAAGAAATAACCACCTTAAATAACACAGTAGATCAACTGGATTTACTGAATATTTTCAGAACCTTTCACCCCAAAGCAGCAGAATATACAATCTTTTCAAGTACTCATGGTATATTCCCTAGGATAGACCACATATTAGGACACAAAAGAAGTCTCAATAAATTTATGAAGATTAAAATCATATCAAGCATCTTCTCTGATCACAATGGCATGAAACTAAAAATCAATTACAATAGAAAAACTGAAAAACATTCAGAGTTGGAAGCTAAATAACATGTTAATAATTAATGAATCAGTTAACAATAAGGTCAAGGAAGAAATAAAAAATTTCTTTGTAATAAATGAAAATGAACATACAAATCAAAATTTATGGGACACAGAAATGCAGTCCTGAGAGGGAAGTTTATGCCATAACAGGTATTCCTTAAGAAGAAAAATAAAGTTCAAATAAACAACTTACACCTGCATTTAAAAGAACTAGAAAAAGAACAACAAATAAAGCCCAGAGGAAGTAGAAGAAAGAAAATACTAAAGATCAGAGCAGAAATAAATAACATAGAGACAAAAAAATAATACACAAAATCAATGAAACCAACAGCTGGTTCTTTGAAAAGGTAAAGAAGATTTACAAACCTTTAACCAGACTCAACAAAAAAGAGAGAAAAGACGCAAATAAATGAAATTAAAAATAAAAAAGGAGAAGTAACAACTGACACTGCAGAAATACTTAAGATTGTAAGAAAATTTATATGTCAAAATATTGGACAACCTAGGCAAAATAGATAAATTCCTAGAAACATACAGTCTTCCAAGATTCAATCTGGAAGAATCAGAAAAGCTAAACAGACCAATAACAACAAATGAAATTGAAACAGTTATCAAAAGAATCCTAGCAAACAAAAGTCCTGGACCGAATGATTTGCAGGCAAATTTGACCAAACATTCAAAGAAGAAATAAAATTTATCCTTCTCAAGCTATTTCAAAAAAAATCAAGAGAAGGGAAGTCTTCCAAGCTCCTTTTATGAGGCGAGCATAATTCTGATTTCAAAATCAGGCAAAGACAATACAAAGAAAGAAAACTATAGACCAATATCCCTGATGAACTTTGATGATAAAATTCTCAACAAAATATTAGCAAACTGGATTCAGCAATACATGATCAAGTGGGATTTATTCCGGGGAGACAAGGCTCATACAATATTCACAAATCACTCAATTTGATTCATCACATAAACAAAAGGAAGGAGAAAAATCACATGATAATATCAATAGATGCAGAAAAATCATTTGATAAAATCCAGCACCAATTTATGATAAAAACTCTCAGCAAGTGAGGAGCAATATGGCGATGGAGTAGGCGGACATACCAACTTTCAACTCCCAGAACCAAAGTGGATTATAACTCAATTTTAAGAACCATCATCCAGATAAACCAACTTTGAACTAAACTAAGTGGACTCTTCAACCAAAGGACACAGAAGAAGCCACATTGAGACTGGTAGGAATAGTGAAAACGCAAAGAGGGCTGCCCAGCTCCTCGAAGTGAATGGCAGCCCAGAGAAACTTGTGTGACAGGAGGAGAGTTTGGCAGAGAGGGAGGGACTGGGTCCCAGAAACAAAGCCCCAGCCTGCAGTCCCTGAGCCTAGAAGAAGCATTTGGACAGTATTGAGCTGTGAAACAAGTGAGGATACTGTTTGTGAGAAAGAGACAGCTTTCTTAGACCCAAGATTCTTAAAGGAACAGCACAGAAAATCTCTCTCACAGCCACTCACCTGGGGCTCCGGGGAACAGGGTCAGAGGAAAGGACCAGAGCAGCGGGAAGAGAGAGTAAACTGGAAGCCACAGGGAGAAACACTCTGAGGGACAGGACAGCCACCCTAACCCTTGGGCTAAGTCACTTCCCTAATCAAAAACAAATATTTCTCCTAGAACAAGTAATACCAGCAAAAGGAGACAGGACACCAGCCCAACAAGCTCTCCCACAGCACTAAGAACAGAGCTGCTTAGATGGAGGGATCTTCCAGGTCTACAGTATGGAGTGTTAGGGTCTGAGCTGTGGGGCCCCTTATCACTCTGCTGAGGGTTGCTGGAGGGACGGTGGCGGTGAGACGCTGAAATGCAGTTCTGTCACAAGGGGCGGAGGCCCAGCCAGTGTGAGCTCAATCTAGACAAGGAGGGGTGGAGGGGATGCGCAAAAGCTGTCCAAGAGCTGCAGGCCCGCCTGTAGCCTCTCCGGCGGGGGAAAAGTGGGAGGCCAGGAATGGGCAGAGATCTGCTCTGCGACCCTGCGCAAGCCGGCCCTGACCACGGGGACAAGGCTAGGACCAGGGACAGGTGGAGGCTAGCAGCTGAGCTCACACTAGCAGCCCCAACTGGCCGGAGAAACCAAGGTTTGCCATCCTGCGTGTGCGAGTTGGCTCTGAACGCTGGGGCGGGGCTAGAGCCTGGGATGAGCAGAAGTTCGCAGCTGAGCACACGCCAGCAGCCACGCCTGGCCCAATAAACCGCGATTTGCAATCCTGCACAGGAGAGCCCTGGCCTCGAGGGGGGGGTTAAAGCTCCAGACTGGCGAAGGCTCATAGCTGAGAGCACGTCAGAAGCCTTGTCCAACCCAAGAAACTGTGACAAGCAGGCTCTGACCGCGGCTGCTGGGCAGAAGCCCGGAAACAGCTGAGCAAAGGTGATGACCCCTATACTTGGTGCTAGGCTTGTGGCTTGAGTGACAGCGCCTATATCGGAGGAGAGGCGGAAAACACAGCAACAGCCACAGTGGGCTAGCGCTGACAATGCCCATACCCAACCGCCCTAGACACTGGCAGAAGGGGTGGCGGGCCTGCAGACAGACCAAACCTGAAGAACACAAAGGCAACACCTACTGGACTTCAGTGGCTACAACCTTCTTATACACAGAAAAAATGGGCAGGCGGAGAAATGAAAACCAAATGAATCAAGAGAAATCCCCAGAGAAGGACCCGAATGAACCAGATATAACCAAATTACCAGATGCAAAATTTAGAATAATGATGGTTAGGATGTTCAAAGAAACTAAAGCAACAATGGATAGTCACTATGAACACCTAAATAAAGAGATAACAAGTATAAAAAACAAAATTGAAATAATAAATAATCAGACAGAAATGACAAATACAGTATCAGAACTGAAGACCACAATGGAAGAAATTAAAAACAGGATGAATGACACTGAGGATCAAATCAGCGAGATAAAGGACACAATAAACTAAGGCACAGAAGGAAAGCAGAAAAATAAAAAGAGACTCAAAAAATATGAGGAAACTCTAAGAGAGCTCTGTGAAAACATGAAGAGA
Organism: Rhynchonycteris naso; assembly: GCA_037038555.1. NCBI lineage: Eukaryota > Metazoa > Chordata > Mammalia > Chiroptera > Emballonuridae > Rhynchonycteris > Rhynchonycteris naso. Next base: position 173,882,238 of record CM072996.1, on the reverse strand, counting down.
AACAACATTTGCATCATAGGGGTTCCTGAAGAAGAGGAGAGAGAACAAGAAATAGAAACTTTGTTCAATCAAATCATAGCAGAAAACTTCCTTAAATTAAGCCTGGGAAACATTCCACATGTTCAAGAAGCACACAGAACTCCATAAAAGAGAAACCCAATAATATCTACACCAAGACACATCATAGTTAAAATACCAAAGCTAAGGGATAAAGAGAAAATTTTAAAAGCTGCTAGAGAAAAAAAGGCTATTACCTACAAAGGAGCCCCCATAAGGATGACATCTGAATTCTCAACAGAAACATTGAGGCCAGAAAGGATTGGCAAGATATATTCAAAAATAATAAGAACAAGAACCTACAACCAAGACTACACTATCCAGCAAGGCTAACATTTAAAATTCAAGGAAAAATAAAGAGCTCCAAAGACAAAGAAAGGCTCAAGGAATTCATTAAAACCCAAACAGTTAAGTGCTGGCGAGGATGTGGAGAAAAGGGAACCCTTCTGCACTGCTGGTGGGAATGCAGAATGGTGCAGCCACTGTGGAAAACAGATTGGATATTCCTCAAAAAATTAAAAATTGAACTGCCTTTTGACTCAGCTATCCCACATATAGGAATATACCCTAAGAACACCATAGCACTGTTCAAAAAGAAGAAATGCGCCCCCATGTTCGTGGCAGCATTGTTCACAATAGCGAAGATCTGGAAAAAGCCCAAGTGACCGTCAGAACAAGTGGATTAAAAAGCCATGGTACATGTATACTATGGAATACTACTCAGCCATAAGAAATGATGACATGGGATCATTTATAACAAAATGCATGTGCCTTGATAACATTATACAGAGTGAAATAAGTAAATCAGAAAAAAAGAAAAACTGAGAGCAGCATGATTTTATACATAGGTGGGACATAAAAGTGAGACTATGAGACATGGACAAGAGAGTGGTGGTTACGGGATGGAGGGAGGGAGGGAAGAGTGAGATAGAGAGGAGGGGAGGGACACAGGGAAAACGAGATAGAAGGTGACAGATGACAATTTGACTTTTGATGACGGGTATGCAACACGAATGATAAGATAACCTGGAGATGTTTTCATTGTACATATGTACCCTGATTTATTGGTGTCACCCCATTAGAATTAATAATTAAATATATATATTTATATAATATTTATATATTTATATATATTTAATATAATAATTAAACATATATATATGTATATATATATGTATGTATATATAAAAACCAAACCAGTTCTGCAAGAGATACTAAGGGGACTGTTGTGAAGAGTTCAAAGGGAGAAAAGAATATAGCAAAAAATAATACAGCTTTAAAGAATAAAATGGCAATAAACAACTACATATCAATAATAACCTTAAATGTAAATGGATTAAAGATCTAATCAAAAGATATAGGGTAGCTGCGTGGGAAAGAAACAGGACCCATATATATGCTGTCTACAAGAGACACACCTTAAAACAAAAGATGCACATAGACTGAACGTAAAAGGGTGGAAAAAAATATTTCATGCATATGGAAATGAAAGAAAAGCCGAGGTAGTAATATTATATCAAACAATACTTATGATAAAATGGACTTTAAAACAAAGGCTGTAGTAAGAGATAAAGAAGGACACTAACTACATAATGATAAAGGGAACAATTCAACAGGAAGATATAACTATTAAAAATATCTACGCACCAATATAGGATCTCCAACATACATAAAGCAGACTTTGATGGATATAAAGGGCGAGATAAACAGCAATACTATAACAGTAGGGGATTTCAATTCTCCACTAACAACACTGGATAGATCCTCAAGAAAGAAAATTAATAAAGAAACAGCAGACTTAAAAAATACACTAGATCAACTCGGTTTAATAGATACCTTCAGAACTTTTGACCCTAAAGCAGTAGAATATACATTCTTCTCAAGTGCTCATGGTACATTTTCTAGGATAGACCACATGTTAGGACACAAAAATGGTCTCAGTAAATTTAGGAAGATTGAAATCATATCAAGCATTTTCATTGATCACAATGCCATGAAACTAGAAATTAACCACATAAGAAAAACTAAGAAATACTCAAACACTTAGAAACTAAATAGCATGTTATTAAATAATGAATGGATTAACAATAAGAACAAAGAAGAAAAAAAAAGTTTTAGAAACGAATGATAATGAGCATACATCAACTCAAAATTTATGAGACACACAAAAGCAGTACTGAAAGGGAAGTTCATTACACTACAGACATACGAAAAGAAGCTAGAAAGAGCTCAAATAAGCAACCTGACCCTGCATGAAAAGAACTAGAAAAACAACAGCAAATAAAGCCCAGGACCAGTAGAAGGAAGGAAATAATAAAGATTAGAGCACAAATAAAAGACATAGAGGCTAAGGAAACAATACAGAGGATCAATGAAACCAGGAGCTGGTTCTTTGAAAAGGTAAACAAGATTGATTAACCTTTAACTAACTTTTCTAGACTCAACAAAAAAGAAAGAGGACCCAAATAAATAAAATTAGAAATGATAGTGGAGAAATAACAACTGTTACAACAGAAATACAAAGCATTGTTAGAAAATACTATGAAGAACTCTATGCCAAAAAAATAGACAACCTAGGTGAAATGGACAAATTTCTTGAATCATATAACCTTCCAAAAATCAATCTGGAAGAATCAGAACACCTAAACAAACCAATTACAACAAATGAGATTAAAACAGTTATCAAAAAACTAACCCCCCCAAAAATTCTGGGCCTTATGTCTTCACAAGTGAATTCTACCAAAAATTCAAAGAAGAACTAACTCTTATGCTTCTCAAGCTATTTCAAAAAATTCAAGAGGAAGGAAGACTTCCAAACTTTTTTTTTGAGGTGAAAATAATTCTGACCCCAAAACCGGGCAAAGACAACAGAAAGAAAAAAAATTATAGGCCTATATCCCTGATAAATTTAGACAGTAAAATTCTCAACAAAATATTAGTTAACCAGATACAGCAGTATATGAAAAAAATCATACACCATGATCAGGTGGGATTTATTCTGGAGAGGCAAGGCTCATTCAATATTTGCAAATCAATTAATGTAATTCATCACATAAACAAAAGGAAGTACAAAGATCACATGATAATTTCAATAGATGCAGAAAAGGCATTTACTTGATAAAATCCTGCACACATTCATGCTCAAAACTCTCAGTAAAGTGGGAATACATGATAAAGGCTATCTACAACACACCCTCAGCAAACATGATAATAAATGGACAAAAATTAAAAGCAATCCCCTAAAGATCAGGAACCAGGCAAGGGTGTCCCCTTTCACCACTCTTATTCAACATAGTTCTGGAAGTCCTAGCTACAGCAATCAGACAAGAAGAAGAAATAAAAGGCATGCAATTGGAAAAGAAGAAGTAAAACTGTCACTGTTTGCAGATGATATGATATTGTATATAGAAAACCATAAAATCCCAGTCAAAAAACTACTGGACCTTATAAATGAATTCAGCAAGGTGGCAGGATATAAAATTAATACTCAGAAATCAGAGGCATTTCTATATACAAACAATGAACTGTCAGCAAAAGAAATTAAGGAAACAATCCCCTTCACTATTGTAGCCAAAAAAAATGAAGTACCTAGTAGTAAATTTAACCAAGGAGGTTAAGTACTTGTACTCGGAAAATTATAGAACATTGATAAAAGAAATCAAGGAAGATACAAACAAGTGGAAGCATATACCGTGCTCATGGCTAGGAAGAATAAACATCATTAAAATGTCTATATTACCCAAAGCAATTTATAAATTCAATGCAATACCAATTAAATAACCAATGACATACTTCAAAGATATAGAACACATATTCCAAAAATTTATATGGAACCACAAAAGAACATAAATAGCCTCAGCAATCTTAAAAAGAGAAAATAAAGCAGGAGGTATCACTCTTCCGGATATCAAGGTGTTCTACAAGTCCTTTATACTCAAGACAGCCTGGTACCGGCATAAGAACAGGCAAATAGATCAATGGAATGAAACAGAGAACCCAGAAATAAACCCACGGCTTTATGGACAACTGATATTTGACAAAGGAGGAAAGAACATACAATGGAGTAAAGACAGCCTCTTTAACAAATGGTGCTGGGAAATTTGGACATCTACCTGCAAAAAAATGAAACTAGACCATCAACTTACACCATTCACAAAAACAAACTCAAAATGGATAAAAGACTTAAACATAAGCCGTGAAACTATAAGCATCTTAGAAGAAAACATAGGCAGCAAGCTCTCCGACATCTCTCGCAGCAATATATTTGCCGATTTATCTCCACGGGCAAATGAAATAAAAGGCAAGATAAACAAATGAGACTATATCAAACTAAAATGTTTTTGCACAGCTAAAGACATAAGAACAGAATAAAAAGACAAACCACACAATGGGAGAACATATTCGACAGCACGTCTGATAAGGGGTTAATAACCAAAATTTATAAAGAACTTATAAAATTCAACACCAGGAAGACAAACAATCCAATCAAAATATGCACAAAAGAAATGAATAGAAATTTCTCTAGAGGAGACATACAGATGGCCAATAGGCATATGAAAAAATGCTCAACATCACTAATCATTAGAGAAATGAAAATTAAAACCACAATGAGATATCACCTCACACCAGTCAGAATGGCCCTCTTCTGCAAAACATCACAGAACAAGTGCTGGCGAGGATGTGAAGAAAAGGGAACCCTCCTGCACTGCTGGTCGGAAAGCAGACTGGTGCAGCCACTGTGGAAAACAGTATGGAGATTCCTCAAAAAATTAAAAATCGAACTGCCTTTGAACCAGCTATCCGACTTATAGGAATATACCCTAAGAACACTGTTCGAAAAGAAGAAATGCGCTCCCATGTTTGTGGCAGCATTGTTCACAATATCGAAGATCTGGAAACAGCCCTAGTGTCTGTCAGAGGACGAGTGGATTAAAAAGCTTTGTTACTTATATACTATGGAATACTACTCAGCCATAAGAAATGATGACATCGGATCTTTTACAAAAAAATGGATGGACCTTGATAACATTACACGGAGTGAAATAAGTAGAACAGAATAAAACTGAGAACAGCATGATTTCATACATAGGTGGGACATAAAATTGAGACTATGAGACATGGACAAGAGTGTGGTGGTTACGGGTTGAGGGAGGAGAGGGTGGGATAGGGAGGAGGGGAGGGGCACAGGGAAAGCCAGATAGAAAGTGACAGAGGACAATTTGACTTTGGTTGATGGCTATGCAACATAATTGAATGATAAGATAACCTGGAACCTGACCTGTGGTTGTGCAGTGGATAAAGCATCAACCTGGAAACACTGAGGTCTCCAGTTCGAAACCCTGGTCTTGCCTGTTCGAGGCACATAAGGGAGTTTATGCTTCCTGCTTCTCCCACCTTCTCTCTCTCTCTCTCTTCTCTGAAATGAATAAATAAAAAAAATTTTAAAAAGAAAAAGAAGATAACCTGGAGATGTTTTCTTTGAACCTATGTACCCTGATTTATTGGTGTCACCCCATTAAAAATTAATGAAAAAGAGCTCTCAGGAAAGTGGGAATACAAGGAACATACCTCAGCATAATAAAGGACATATATGACAACAGACAGCCACCATCATTATCAATGGACAAAAATTTAAAGCAATCTTCTTGAGATCAGGAAAAAGGCATGGGTGCCCCTCTTTCACCACTTTTATTCAACAAAGTTCCAAAAGTCCTAGCCATAGCAATCAGACAATAAGAATAAATCAATGGTATCCAAATTGGAAATGAAGACGTAAAACCATCATTTTTTGCTGATGACATGATATTGTACATAGAGAACCCTATGTCTCAGTCAGAAAACTACTAGACCAGATAAATGAGTTCAGCAAGGTGGCAGGATGTAAAATTAATATTCAGAAATCAGTGGCATTTTTATACCCTAATAATAAACTGTATGAAAAAAAATTAAGGAAACAATTCCCTTCCCTATTGCATCAAAAAAATAAATAATTGTGTACCTAAGAGTAAATTTAACCAAGGAGGTAAAAGACTTGTACTCAAAAATTATAAGACATTGAAGAAAGAAATCAAGGAAGATACAAACAAGTGGAAGCATATACTGTGTTCATGAATAGGAAGAATAAACATCATAAAAAATGTTACCCAAAGCAATCTATAGATTCACTGAAGTTCCTATTAAAATACCAATGGCATACTTCAAAGATATAGAACAAATATTCCAAAAATTTATATGGAACCAAAAAAAGAACACGAGTAGTCTCAGCAATCTTGAAAATGAAGAATAAAATGGGAGGTATCACACTTTCTGCTATCCGGTTATACTACAAGGCCATAGTAACCATAACAGTTTGATATAGGCATAAGAACAGGCCTAAAGATCAATGGAACAGAACAGAGAACCCAGAAATAAACTCACACCTTTATGGTCAATTGATATTTAATAAAAGAGGTAAGAGCATACAATGAAGTAAAAACAGTTTATTTAATAAATGGTGTTGAGAAAATTGGACAGATACATGCAAAAAAATGAAACTAGACCACCAACTTACACCATTCACAAAAACAAACTCAAAATGAATAAAAGACTTAAATGTAAGTTGTGAAGCTATAAACATCTTGGAAGAAAACAGGCAGTAACCTCTCTGATATCTCATAGCAATGTTTTGGCAATATATCTTCACAGGCAAGTGAAATAAAGGACAAAACAAACAAATGGGACTATGTCAAACTAAAAAGCTTTTGCATAGCAAAAGACACCATAAACTAAATAAAAGACAACCCACACAATGGAAAAACATATTCGCCAATAAATCTGATAAGGGGTAAATAACCAAAATTTATAAAGAAATAAAACTCAACACCAGGAAGTTAAACAATTCAATTAAAAATTTGGCAAAATATCTGAATAGACACTTCTCCAAAGAGGACATACAGATGGTCAATAGGCATATAAAAAATGTTCAATGTCATTTGAGAAATAAAAATTAAAACCACAATGAGATACCACCTCACACCTGTCAGAATGATGCTCATTAACAAATCAACACAGAATAAGTGCTGGTGAGGGTGTGGAGAAAAAGGGACCCTCCTGCACTGCTGGTGGGAATGCAGCCACTATGGAAAACAGTATGACATTTTCTAAAAAATTAAAAATGAAACTGCCTTTTGATCTAGCTATCCCACTTTTAGGAATATATCCCAAGAACACCCTATCACTGATTCTAAAGAAGAAATGCACCCCCATGTTTATTGCAGCATTGTTCACAATAGCCAAGATCTGGAAACTGCCCAAGTGTCTGCCAGAAGATGACTGGGTTAAATACATAGCTTGGGTACATATATACAATGGAATACTACAGGGCTGTGAAAAATAAGAAAATCTTACCTTTTGCAAGGGCATGGATGAAGTTGGAGCAGTGGTTCTTAAACGTTTTTGAGGTACCGAACCCACCAGTTTCATATGCGCATTCACCAAATCCTTCTTTAGTGATAAATAAAATATGATTTTTTTTTCCAAATTTAAGACATAGGTATATATTTTTTTACTGGTGCACAAAATGAGCCATGTATGAACATCACCTTGCTCAAAGAACAAAACCAACAAAGTGCATGAACTCACAACAAATTACGGTATTACTTTATTCTGGCCTCCGCAGCAGAGGCTTCTGCAAACTCCTGAGACTGACTCATCGAACCCCTAGGGTTTGATAGAACCCAGGTTAAGAACCACTGACTTGGAGATTATTATGCTAAGTGCAATAAGCCAGGCAGAGAAAGACAAATATCATATGATCTCACTATGGAATCTAATAAACAAAAGTGAACTGAGAAATGAAATAGAGGCAGAGATGGGGTCACATGGAGCAGAGGCACAGCTGTCAGAGGGAAGGGGGATGAGAGGACAAGATCAGAGAAGGTGTAAGGATTAGTGAAATTATATATACATAACACATAGATACAGATAACAGGACAGCGAATAAGAAAGGGAAGGAGGGAGGGGCGAGCAATGGGGGATAAGCGAGTGGGAGTGAGAGTTATATTGAATGGGACACTTGAATTCATGTTAACAAAATTAATTAAGTTTAATAAAATATCAAAATAAAAAAGAACAAGATATCAAGATAATAAAATAAGGATTTCTGTGCAAAACAAAACATCTCCACGGTAAAATCTAAGTGATCATGTGATGTGAAAAAAAAATGTAGTCAATTCTTGGATTGTTTTATCCCTTTCAGTTTTTTTGTAGAATTGCAGTATATTACCTGGTTTTGCTTACCTTATTCAAGAATGTAAGGCACATTAAATCATAATAAGTTTGACTCATTACACAATTAAAAATAAATAAATAAAAATTATTGCAGCACACTGGTTGAAAATCACTGATCTACAATACTATCACATGTTATGTAGCCTCTGGAAAATTCCTCTATGTACCTGTTAAAAAATAAGGGTTAAAAGACAAATGACATCTTTGCCTATTTTAACAGCTTTGTCGATATAATGTTTACATATCACCAAGTTCATGTGTTTGAAGTGAATTTTCTTTCTATCTCTATAGAATTGTCTATTCTGCACATTTTATATAGATAGTATCATAAGATATGTGACTTTTTGTGCCTGGCTTCCTTCACTTATTGTACCCTATTAGAGGTTCATCTATGTCACAACGTGTGCTAGTTCTCATTCATTTTTATTGACAAATGATTTCCCATTGTTTGGGCACACTACACTGTCTTACCTATGCATCCGCCGAAGGGTGTGAAAAGTACTGTTTCTGGGTTTTGACTATTTTGAATAGCTCTGCTATGAAGTTCAGTGTATAAAGTTTTGTTTGGGCATATGTTTTTATTTCTCTTAAATATATAGTAGTGTTATTTCTAGATTATCGGTAACCCTGTGTATAATATATATTTTAAAGAACTGCCTGTTTCCCAGAACAGCTGCACTGTTGTAGATTTTGACTCCCGATGTGTGAATGTTAAAATTTACCCCCATTATCACCAAAAATTATTATTGTCTATCTTTTTATAAGCTAGTGTATGTAGTATGTGGGATACCTCATAATTTTGATAAATATGTCATAAAGATTAATAATGTTGTTTTCATGTAATCTATTATATAGTCATATATCTTCCCTAAAGATTTATATATTTACACTCTGTCCATTTTTAAAAATTGTTTTTAATTTTTTTGTTACAGTTGATATCATAATACTTTCAGGTGTACAACCCAATTGATTAGATTTATATAACTTACACAATAACCACCCCAATAAATGGCCTTATGTAGTAGGTGCTCTGTTGGGCACAGTAGTAAAAGTAACACATCCTCCCCAGTCACCCACGCTGGGAGCTCCATCCAGGTCCTCCTCTGTGTGTGCTATGTGCACTCTCTTGTAGTAGTTGAGCTTTGATTCTTTTGGCACATCTATGGGTTAGGGAGTGATGGGCGGTGAGTATTGGCTGTGACTACAGTGGAGGATTTGCTTTGGAGAGACCAAACCAAGAAACAAGACTTTCTTCAATAGGGCTCTAGTGCCCAGTGAGTTTGACTTTGGAGTGCATTATTGTGGTGGTGCTCTGGTGTGTTCTGAAGCTGGCCACCAGTTCTGCTGACTCTAGGGCCTTTCAGAAGGTGCAGGCCAAGGTTGGCTGCTGATTCTGCCCTGCCCAGGGCCACCAAACATGAGCTACAAAGTGACCTGCAGATGGCTGCTTTTTGGGCTGGGCATGAGGTGCCTGAGAGAGGCCAAGCTGTGAACATAAGCTGTAGGCTGCTGCAGCTATTGTTGGTCCTGCGGCCAGTTATCAAAAGGGGCAGGGCATGCCATAGCCAGATGTTGATGTTTGTTTGTGGTTTGTGAGCCTTTGAGGGATTTTAGAAAAGGACAAAGCATGAGCCACAGCAGGCTGTTTATATGGAAAAGGCACTGGAAGCAGTGTGGGTGGACCCACAAGTTGAATGGGGTGGGGTTTCACTAGGGCAGATCAAACAGTATTTGCCAAGTTGATAAGATTCAGATATGGCTTGGGCCTGGGCTTGCAAAGCGAAAGTTTCTCAAAGCAAAGCAACAATAGCTTGTGCCAGCAATTCTGTCTGCGAAAAAGCTTCTCCTCCAGACCCCTTCGCAAAGACAGACCATTCAGTTTCTCCCAATATCTCTCTGGCACCTTCAGAGCTGCAGTTTCAGCTCTGGAGTTCACCGGGACTGAGTTCATGTAAGCCTGTGACAGGGCCCTTTAAGAGGACTGTCAGGGACTCCAGAAGCCCTATCTTCCTCAACTTCAGTGCCCGCTGGATATTATAGCTTGAAGTTGTGGGAACTTGTGTTTTCAGCACCAAAACCCTAGACTTGTGGTCTGGAGTGGGGCTAGGACCCCTGGTTCCTCAGCAGAAGTTGAGATATTCTTCCTAATTTTTAACCATCACATGAAGGTATGGGATTGGTATGTTCTGTGTCTCAGCCCTCCATTCTTCTTATTATCATCAGTTGTAGAAGTTCTGTTCTGCTAGATTGCAGGTGTTCTGAAGAATATTTGCTCTGCAGTTTACTTGTAATTTTGGTGTAGTTGTGGGAGAATGTGAGTACCCTGTTTACCTATTCTACCACTTTGATTAGAACTTCCTCTTTGCCCATTATTTAAGATAAGGTTACTTATTTTTTATTATTAAGTTGTAAGAATTTTTTATATATTCTGGATATAACTTCTTGCAATGGTTAAATTTATGTGTCAGCTAGTATGGGTCACCATGCCTAAATTAGATCAATCATTATTTCAGGTGTTCCTGTGAAACTGTTTTATTGGATAAAGTTAACATTTAAATTGGTTGACTGTGTGTAAAGCAGATTACTCTCCATAATATGGATAGACCTCATTCAGTCAGATAAAGGCCATAACAGAACTGATTGACTTCTCCAGACAGAAAAAATTCTATTATCAGATGGCTTGGGGAAGGACTGCAATTCTTCTCTGAATCTCCAACCTGCAAGCCTACTCTACAGACTTTAAATTTACCAAATTGCCATAATCACAGGAATCAATTCCTTAAAGTAAATTCATACGTGTGCACACATGCGCACACACACACACACACACACACACACACTCTCTCTCTCTCTCTCTCTCTCTCTCTCACACACACACTATACACATACATATAGTCTGGTTCCGCTTCACTGGAGAGAACTGGGACTTATATGGGTCTTTATCAAATATGTATTTGAAAATATTTTCCCTCTGGTTCTGGGTGGTCTTTTTACTTTCTTCTGAAGCACAAATTTTTAAAATTTATGTTTAAGGAATACTATAAATCTTCTCTTTTTTTTGTTTATGCTTTTGATGTCATATATAAGAAATCATTGCTTAACCTAAGTTCATCCGGATTTACTCCTCTATTTTCAAGAGTTTTAGAATTTTATCTCTTCTATTTAGGTCTGTGATCCAGGATTTTTGTATGGTATGAGGTAGGTGTCTAAGTTTATAATTTTGCATATGCTATCCAGTTGTCTCAGTGACATTTCCTGAACCTAGTATTATTTTGGAAATACATTTCTCCTAATAGAGTCACAGAAAAGTTCCACGAACCACTCTCTGAGAACTTCTGTAAAACGTTAAGTATCATCACACTGTACCAATCATTTTAATTGAAAACTTAGCATTTCTAATCTAATTTAGCATGTGGTTACTCAGCCTCATACCAGTAAAATACTTATTTTGTATTATCTTTTGTAAGAAAATTTAGAATAATGACCATGTGTAATGTCTTGTGGCAAAGAATTGAATCTTTATGGATTTCCTAAATAGAAGTTGAAGCTGGATTCCGCCCCCACCCCCATCAGTACTTGAGTCTTTAAGATTAATTGATATTTTTTTCCTTAACATAGCATGGCTAGTAAAAAATCCCTTCTCTCTAAATGTTTTGAACCTCCAATGTTGTAGTCCTAGAACTATGCAAATACTGTAGTTTATTGCGTTTTGTACTTCACTGTCTGTAAAACAATATGCGTAAAAAATACTCTCCTTAGAGACATTAATAGAGCAATATGAACTATAACCTCATTTTCTGATTACCAAAAACAAAGCAAAACAAAAACCTAGTGAAATGCTATGAATAAAAACACCAATTTTTGAATATTTACATAACATATGAAGCACTGAGATAGGTACTAAATAATGTACCTGATTTTAATTAAATCAGATAATAATTTATACAGTCGGTATTATCCACCTTTTAAAAAGAACAAAAGTACTAGAATGCTATTGTACTTAGATTAAAATATTGATCAGAGAATAATTTTAGATAGATATAACTCAAAGTAAAATAACTACACTTAAAAATAAGTGAAAATAGATAAAGACACATTAATATTATTTGTTTCAAGTAAATATGCCAAAAATTTTGTTAAATGATATAAGCTTTGTTATTAATATGAGAAAACATTTTCTGAAGTAAGGATTTAGGAAAAAATGGAACGCTTAAAAATCAGAATGCTAAAAAAAAAAAGAAAAATTCAAAATGCTGCCTGACCAGTTGGTGGTGCAGTGGATAGAGCGTCGGACTGGGATGCGGAGGACCCAGGTTCGAGACCCCGAGATTGCCAGCTTGAGCGCGGATCCCTCTGGCTTGAGCAAAAGCTCACTAGCTTGGACCCAAGGTCGCTTGCTCCAGCAAGGGGTTGCTTGGTCTGTTGAAGGCCCACGGTCAAGGCACATATGGGAAAGCAATCAATGAACAACTATGGTGTCGCAACAAAAAACTGATGATTGATGCTTCTCATCTTTCTCCCTTCCTGCCTGTCTGTCCCTATCTGTCCCTCTCTCTGACTCTCTCTCTGTCCTGTAAAAAAAAATCAGAATGTTTTAGACTCTAATAAATTTCCTTGGCTATCGCTGCTGATTGCAAAGATATTTAGATTTATATAAAAGTTTTCTTCAATGTAAGCAGCAGGCAGTTTCTTCAGTTTGCTATGCAAGCTCTCACAATTGGAGTCGTTTTTCCTCAGTAATCACTTCAAATTTTACAAACACTGTGGGCTATGACATCATCAAGTAATCTATGATTAGAAGCAGCAATGAAATCAAAAATGAGAAAACACTTTTTGTAAAAATGTCTCAACAATATTCAATAATTGCCACTCTGAAGTATGATAAATTCTGATAGTTTTATGAGGCTAAGTCTACCACAAGATGTGCAGTCAGCATACTAATATGTGGCTCTGATGCCCTACCCAAGCCAATAACTGCACCATTATTCTCAATGAATAGTTTGTTCAAATAGACCTTTCCTCTTCAGACCTCTTATAAGACTTAACTATACTCTCCTATGGAATTTATCATTCTGGAAAAAAAATATGTATATATCAATCTCTTGCTCTAGTAAACTAGTGATATAATTTATCTAGTATAATTTAAGAGTTATTTTTTTTTATTACCCAAAGGCATCTGGTTGAGTATTTGGCCCATAACAAGTGGTAAAAAAAAAAAAAAAAATTATTGTAGTTTAATTTAACAGAACTGTGTCATGTCATATAGTTCAAAAACTCATTACAGTTTAATATGATACCTGTTTTCTCACATGAAACAATATATAAAACCCATTAAAGGCTAGTTATATCTGTTAACATACAATGTGTTTTTAGAAACAAAGAAGAAAAGTAACTCTTTTGGCAAGTCAATTTCATATGAATATCTCAAATATGAACCCACTTTTTTCAAGTAGCATTTTTCAGAAAAGCTGCAACAAGGTCACTGGCATTTAAAAACAAAATTAACAAAATTTTTAAGACCCTGGCAGTTTGGCTCAGTGATAGATCCATTGGCCCAGTATGTGGATGTCCCAGGTTCGATTCCCAGTCAAGGCACATAGGAGAAGTGACCATTTGCTTCTCTACCCTCCCCCCTCTCTTTCTCTTTCTCTCTCTTCCTCTCCCTCAGCCATGGCTCAACTGGTTGAGCACATTGACCTAAGAGCTGATGATGGCTTGTGGAGCCTCCACCTTAGGCACTAAAAATAGTTCAGTTGCAAGCATGGTCCTAAATGGGCAGAGGATTGGCCCTAGTTGGGTGGTTGCTAGGTGAATACCAGTTGAGCTGCATGCAGGAGTTTGTCTCTATCTCTCCTCCTCTCACCTGGAAAAGAAGAAAAATAATTGTTTTCAGAACTATAAAATATTGATGATAAATGAACTATATATGCTATAAAAAAACATTCTTTTTTCTTTTTCTTTTTATTTTTTTGAGGCAGAGAGAGAATCAGAGACAGGGACAGACAGACAGGAACAGAGAAAGATGAGAAGCATCAATCATCAGCTTTTTTGTTGCCGTTGCGACATCTTAGTTGTTCATTGATTGCTTTCTCATATGTACCTTGACCACGGGCCTTCAGCAGACTGAGTAACCACTTGCTGGAGCCAGCGACCTTGGGTCCAAGCTGACGAGCTTTAGCTCAAGCCAGATGGGCCCGTGCTCAAGCTGGCGAGCTCGGGGTCTCAAACCTGGGTTCTTCCGCATCCCAGTCCGATGCTCTATTTACTGTGCCACCACCTGGTCAGGCAAAAAAGAAAACATTCTATGTTTGTTTGTTTTTTGTGACAGAGACAGAGAGAGGGGCAAATAGGGACAGACAGACAGGAAGGGAGAGATATGGGAAGCATCATTTTTTTCCTGCAGCTCCTTAGTCTCCTTAGTTGTTCATTGATTGCTTTCTCATATGTGCCTTGACCAGGGAGATGCAGCAGAGCAAGTGAGCCCTTGCTCAAATCAGTGATCTTGGGCTCAAGCCAGCAACATTGGCCTTCAAGTCAGCAACCTTTGGGCTCAAGCCAGTGACCATGGGGTCAGACCTATGATCCTATGTTCAAGCCAGTGACCCTGTGCTCAAGCTGTTGAGTCCACACTCAAGCAAGATGAGCCTGCGCTAAAGCCAATGACCTTGGGGTTTTGAACCTAGGTCTTTTGTGTCCCAGTCCAATGCTCTATCTCAGGGGTCCCCAAACTATGGCTCGCAGGCCGCATGCGGCCCCCTGAGGCCATGTATCTGGACCCCGCCAAATTTCCGGAAGGGGCACCTCTTTCATTGGTGGTCAGTGAGAAGAGCACAGGATGCATCCTCACCCATAGTTCCCATTGAAATACTGGTCAGTTTGTTAACTTAAATTTACTTGTTCTTTATTTTAAATATTGTATTTGTTCCCATTTTGTTTTTTTTTACTTTAAAATAAAATATGTGCAGTGTGCATAGGGATTTGTTCATAGTTTTGTTTTTTTTTTTATACTCCGGCCGTCCAACGGTCTGAGGCACAGTGAATTGGCCCCCTGTGTAAAAAGTTTAGGGACCCCTGCTCTATCTACTGTGCCACCACCTGGTCTGACAAAACATTCTATGTTTGCTTGATTTTTTTTTGTATTTATCTGAAGTGAAAAGCGGGGAAGCAGAGAGATAGACTCCCACATGTGCCCAACTGGGATCCACTCAGCAAGCCCACTAGGGGGCGATGCTGTGCCCATTTGCAGTGTTGCATGGTTGCAACCAGAGCCATTCAAATGCCTGAAGCAGAAACCAACTAGCCATCCTCAGCTCAACTTTGCTCCAATAGTGCCTTGGCTATGGGAGGAGAAAAGAGAGATAGAGAGGAAGGAAAGGGGAAAGGGTGGAGAAGCAGATAGGTACTTCTCCTGTGTGCCCTGACTGAGAATCAAACCTGGGACTTCCACATGCTGGGATGATGCTCTACTGCTGAGCCAAGCAGCCAGAGCCATATTCTATGTTTTAAGAAACCAAATTCTCATAACTGAGCAACCTCAAAAGAAAAACAGTATTTTAAATTATCTCCCACCAATTCTTTTGCTATTGCAGCCCTGATTTTTTTACTTTTGTCTGTCAATTCACACATCCAACTGCTTAATTGACATCATGTACACCTGAGTATGTAATAGGCACTTCAAATGTAAGAATCCCTCCCTCAACACACAGAATCCTTAATATGTATCCAAATTTTTTCTCCTCCTAATAAAGCAACTACTACCATAAACTCAGCTACTCATGCCAGAATTATAAGAACTGTCCTTGATTCTTCTCCACCTTTCATCTCTAATTTAACACTATCAGTATGTTAAAAATACATATTTATATATACTGTGGTTTGATCCATTTCTCTGTGTCTACTGCTGGCCCTTTGGTGTAGTCACTGCAACAGAATCCTAACAAAGGATGAACAATTTCAGGTAGACTTAGTTTTTTGTTGTTGTTATTGTTTGTTTTTTCATGTGTATGCTATAAACTACACAAAACACATATGTAAAGTCAGTACCCACAGCCACCATCACAGCCAGCTGCCTGGCCAAAGCAGGTTCGTATTTGATTCGGACAGTCGGTAATGAAACAACGGAGCCAAGAACTGGTCAGCCATCACCTTTAATTCTAGCTTGCACCCAGCGGGCAAGTAAAAACACACACTGGGTTCCAAAACCCATTCATTCAGTGCTCACAAAGCTACTGACTTATCTGAGTTTCCTAGAATCAAAGGTTTCTAGCTCACCAGACATATTCACCTCTGTTTTCCATCTCCTCTCTACACAAACTCTGCTCAAACTGGCTTCTCCCTCAGAACTCCTCCATCTTGGCTGCTTCTCCTCTCCTCCATGTGGCCTTAATCTGCTCTCCTCTCTAATGCTAACCTCAGGAACCGAGAGAGAGCAAGTTCCCGGTCTGCCCCACTTTATAGCATAGAAATCCAAACCTTTAATCCAATCTACAAAAAAAAGGAAGTCTCTGATACAAAGTACTTATCTGAGGCATAATGGGAGGATTCCTCACAAGAGTGCACCACCCACATCATCTAATCAGTCAAGGGTGTAGGGAAAAGCTTACTTTTAAAACTAATCCTTAGGCTATAACGACCCGGCCTGCCCACAGCTTGTCCCCCAACACACATTAATACCAACAGACTTCCACATGGGCAGTGCCATCTTTAACAAAGTGAGCACAATATATTTTCTCTGCCCAACAACATATTTATTCCTTTTAATTAAAATTTATATTAAGATATATTATACTATTAGAAAATAATACAAAAACACAACAGAAATACAGAGATTTGCCAAATGCACGTGTGATTAGTCATTGTGTTTACCTAGGATGTATCACTGGCTGTAGACAAATATCTGAGTTTCAAAATAAAACACTTTGAGAAGTATATGTGTATCTAGGGGTGTGAGAGAAGAACTTCTTTGGGTTTTTTAAGTAACTTCATTATATATCTTCTATTAATCCCACTGATGTTGATTGCTATGTAATTTATACGCAAAAGGAAATGGTTCATAGTCTTCATGAGTACTTGAATTCATTTTTTTAAAACTTAATTGTCAGAAGACTTGTTATTCTCTGCAACTGGCTCTCGGTCTTGTGATGGGAAATATTGCAACTTAAAAAACAGTCATGGCTTTGAGATCACACAAACTGAGGACAAACCTGACTTTGTTGATTAACATTTCTCTCTTAACTTCTCCAGTTTTAACCCTCCCATCTTTTATCCCTTTCTTCTTTTCTTCCTTTTAATAAGTATTGTTCTAGCACCTTGTAAAGCCAGTGGCTTCCTCCACTGTGGCCATGCAGGTTTCCAGTGAATTCAGGCAGATGGTAAAGAAATAGTCTAGCCAAAAAATGGTGGGCCATTCCCTTTATTAAAGTCTCGTACCAGCAGATGAGCAAAGACACAGGGAAGATTACTTCCCTCTCATTCAGAGCTCCCAAAGCCCTGATGCATTCTCCAGTTCCACAACCAGGAGAATCTTTTCTGGTTCCTCCTGGAATCAAAGGCCTCACCAGTCTCATCAAAGCTCACACAGCCCCTCAGCTTTGATTCCCCATCTGCACACCCTCTTTTCCTCTGAAAACATGGCTTCTTTCTCTGCACTCTGCATTCTTTCTGCTCTCCCTGCAAAATAAGACCCCTGTCCAGCAAACATTAGCAAAAGAAAACAGTGACCCCTCCCAAGCAGGAATGCAATCCACAGTTTGCAATCAACTGTCCTGCTCTGAGGGCAAGCACACACATGGCTTCCCAGCACCATTTTTAAACAATAAAAGTGATCAAACTAAAAAAAGTACAAATTTAACAAACTCATTTGCCCAACACATCTCATTATATGAAAAGACCTATGCTAGGCAATGAGTATAAAGAGAACTCAAAGATTTCTAGTTTAGTAGAGAAATCAGATAGGAGAATATTTAGCATTCCAAGAGATAAGTAAGATTAGCTCTGCCTATAAAATGTCGGAAAATGCTTCAAAGGAAGAGGAAGTATATACGTTCAATTTGACCCATCAAAGGAAGTTGTCTCCCTAAGACATATACAAGATTTCATAAATATTCCTTTCTCAATCATTACTTTTCTACTCTAAGTAACTTATTATCCTGATAAATTTTCAATACTTCTTTCATAAGAATTAACTTTTAAATTAAATCTGAGAAAATCATGTTATAGCAATTTAATTCAATATATATTTTTGAGTCTACTGTTTTAGGAAATGAGGGTGTTACAAAGACTAATAACATAGATGTACTGCAATCTTAAAAACTTAAAATCTCACCTGTAAACAAATGAGAAAACATACAAATAACTTTATTAGAAGGTAAACTGTCATCAGTTCTATTACAAGCACATAACAGCACTATGGAAACACAAATAATACCATTTTCAATTTAAAGATCAAGGAAAGTTTTACAAAAAAAGATGATGCATTTAGTTGTTAATATATTGATGTACTTTGGTGTGTGCTTATATTGGGAGAGTATTTCTCAGGCCTTGAGTGTACTTTGGATAAAAGCATGGATATGAGCTGTTGAGCAGATAAAATATATTATGCTCACTTTGTTAAAGATGGTGCTGCCCACATGTAAGCTCGTTGCCCAGGTGATGATATTAATTGCCCTTCTTGCTTGGGAATGGGCATAATTATGTTAATATGTGTTTGGGGAGGGCTTTCGCGACAAAAGGTTTTAAAAGGAAGAGAGATCACGTTATTCGGGAGAAGAGGGATTACGTTCTAGGAGGAGGGCAGAGAGGAGAGCAGTTAAAGGCCATGTGGAAGAGAGGAGAAGCAGCCAAGATGGTGGAGTGCTGAAGGAGAAGCCAGTTTGTGCAGAGTTTGTGCAGAGAGAAGGAGATGGGGAACAGAGGTGAATAAGGCTGGTGAGCTAGAAACCTTTGATTCTAGAAAACTCAGATAAGTCAGTAGCTTTGTGAGAACTGAATGAGTGGGTTTTGGAGTCCAGTGTGTGTTTTTACTTGCCTTCTGGGTGCAAGCTAGAATTAAAGATGAATGCCCACGAGTTTTTGGCTTTGTTGTTTCATTACCGACTGTCCGAATCCAATGGGAACCTGTATGTAAATGGCCATGATGGCAGCTCCTGGCTATACATGAGCTTAACTAAATATACATACTTAGGTACTTGGCAGCAAAGCAAAAAGCAGGACAAAAAATCATTCCAAATTCGTGAAGTCTGAAGGTCTGAAACCAGGAAAGGAATTCTTTAAAAAAAATTTTTTTTTAAATTACAAACACAGTCTGACCAAGAAGTGATGCAGTAGATAGAGCATTGGCTTGAGATGCCAAGGACCTATGTTTGAAACCCCAAGGTTGCTGGTTTGCTTGTGCATTCATCTGGCTTGACTGTGGGCTCATGAGCTTGAGCATGGTGTCACTGACTTAAGCGTGGGATCATAGACATGACCCCCTGGTTGCTGGCTTGAGCCTAGAGTTGCTAGCTTGTAGCCCAAAGTTGTTGGCTTGAGCCCAAGGTTGCTGGCTTGAGCAAGGGATCACTAACTCTGCTGTAGCCACCCTGGTCAAGGAACATGAGAAAGCAATCAATGAGCAACTAAGGTGCCACAATGAAGAATTGATATTTCCCATATCTCTCCCTTCCTGTCTGTCTGTTCCTATCTGTCCCTCTCTCTGTCTCTCTCACAAAAAATAATTACAAATATAAATTAGGTATAAATATGAGTGTTTTTATAGGAAGAGAAAAATTCAACAATATATACAGTTTTTGAAAAACTGACAGATACCAATGTTAAAAAAAATTGCACTGGACATATTAAAAACAGCATGGAATACTTTATCAAGAGTATTGCCATATAGAAGAGATTGAACTCAACTCTGCAAAAAATAAAAGGAAAAAAGGATATTTAAATTCAGGTGCACTAGTAAAAGGGTACTGAAGAACAGTAAGTCATTGTGATGGACCAATGTGATTGCTAAATGTTTCTTATGGAAGTTAGATGTCTACCCTCCCATAGAGTGGAAAATGATGGGGCAGGGGATGCTCTCTTCCTTAATTTTTATATTTTAAAGGGCTTCAATTTCTCCTTGAGAGAGACAGTCTTAGATGTAGAAGATTTACATTCAAAGAGAGAAAGAAAGAATTTATGATTGCAAAATTTCTTCCCTGGCCAAATTGCTCAGTGGTAGAGCATTAGCCAGTCATGTGGATGTCCCTCTTTGATTCTCAGTCAGGGGAAACAGGAGAAGCAACCATCTGCTTCTTTACTCCTCTTCCTACCCCTTCTCTCTCTCTCTCTCTCTCTTTCTCTCTCTCTTTCCTCTTCCTCCACAGCCATGGGTTGATTGGTTAGAGCAAGTTGCCCCTGGGTGCTGAGGATACTTCCATGTCCTAGGTGCTAAAATAGCTCAGTTGCTAATTAGCAGAGTAATGACCCCAGATGGGGGCTATAGGAGGCAGGCTGGGTGGGTCCAGTTTGGGGCGCATGTGGAAGTCTGTCTCTCTGCCTCCCTGCCTCTCACTTAATTAAAAAAAGAAAATTGAAAAATTTCTAAAGTAAATGTGCTAAGAAAAACCATGTCAGAGGACTCCCAAACCATCCCCACTTGCCACCACCAGGAGACTCCCTTTCTAAAGTAAGTGCTTGTTGGCCAGATAAAATATATTATGCTCACTTTGTTAAAGATGGCACTGCCCACCTGGAAGTCCGTTGGTATTAATATGTGTTGGAGGACAGGCTATGGGTAGGCTGGGTCATTATAGCCTAAGGCTTAGTTTTGAGAGTAAGCTTTTCCCCACACCCTTGACTGATTGCATGATGTGGGGTAGTGCACTCTCATGAGGAATCCTCCCATTATGCCTCAGATAAGTACTTTGTATCAGAGACTTTCTTGTTTGTAGATTAGATTAAAGGTTGGATTTCTACAGTATAAAGTAGGGCAGACCGGGAGATTGCTCTCTCTTGGTTCCTGAGATTAGCATTAGAAAGGAGAGCAGAGAAAGGCCACATGGAGGAGGCCAGGAGAAGTAGCCAAGATGGTGGAGTGCTGAGGGGGGAGCCAGTTTGTGCAGAGTTTGTGCAGAGAGGAGATGGAAAACAGAGGTGAATATGTCTGGTGAGCTAGAAACATTTGATGATAGGAAACTCGGATAAATCAGTAGCTTTGTGAGAACTGAATGAGTGGGTTTTGGAGCCTAGTGTGTGTTTTTACTTGCCCGCTGGGTGTAAGCTAGGATTAAAGCTGATGGCTCACCACTTTTTGGCTCTGTTGTTTCATTACCGTCTGTCCGAATCTAATGCGAACCTGCATGGGCCAGGTGGCTGTGATGGTGGCCTCGAGCACTGGCTTTACAGTGCTCTAAAACTGTCTAAAGTTTAGTCAAGTTAAGGGGAATGTTAATGGTATTACAGTCACCACAAAATAATCAAATCCAGAAAAATAAATTAATGTTTATTTTAGTTAATTGGCTTACACTTATGTATATTACTGTTCTCTTTTATAAACATTAGCTGCATTGTCTTTGATGATATCTTTTCTGGGAATAATTTTGTCATATCATTTCTTTTAGAAAATAATTAGCCCTGGCCAGTTGGCTCAGCGGTAGAACATAGGTCCATCCTGTGAAAGTTCCGGGTTCAATTCCCAGCCAGAGCACACAGGAGAATCATCCATCTGCTTCTCCACCCTTCCCTCTCCCTTTTCTCTCTATCTCTCTCTTCCCCTCCCACAGCCAAGGCGCCATTGGAACAAAGTTGGCCTGGGTGCTGAGGATGGCTCCATGGTCTCTGCCTCAGGCGCTAAAATGGCTCCAGTCACTTTGCCCCAGATGGGCAGAGAATCACCCCCTGGTGTGCATGTTGGGTGGATCCCAGTCGGGCGCATGCGAGAGTCTGTCTGACTGTCTCCCCACTTCTAACTTCAGGAAAAAAATAATCTTTTCTTTTACCAAGGTTGCAAAAAATAAATTATTAATAATATCTTAAGAAAATTTGTCGAGATTTATAATTTATTGGCAATGTCAAGGAAATTTTAGGATTGTTCAAATTTAAGGAAATTGCTATCAATATTCTTTAATATGTAAGCTCTAAAATTTTTGAAATCTTTATTTTTTCTTGTGCAATAACTTATTCTCTGGACTGGTAACTATAAAGTTGGGTGTCAAGAGGAGCCAAGCAAGAGAGGTTTTTAAGTAAAAAGTTTATTAAAGCATCTGTCAGTAGTTGGGCTGAGACCAGAAAGGCATCAGCTATAAAAGGGAATTTTGGAAATCTGGACTAGGGGTGGCTGCCACAGACATCTGTTGACATGGCAGGGATACACCTATTATGCTTAGATTTAGTATATCCTGGCTTATGGCTTTGGTCACTGACTTGACAACAGGCAAGAGGTGAAAGAGTTTGTTTGTCAGAAAGTTCTCCTTTAATTAGTGTTGGTCTATTACTGGGTCCATCTAGCATTCTCTCTGGGAGACAAGATAAAGATTTAAAATTTGTGATTTAGACCCTTTCAAGACTGGCTATTTTAATTCCTACCCTTAAGGTTGGGTTCCTCCCAAATGTTTGCTCCCAAGAACACTTCCTTACAGTGCTGACAAACTTCTCACAGCATTTCTTATCCCCTTTGGTTTCCTAATGACTACAACTAAAGCTACTATTACTAAAGTTAAATTTCTAACTTTTGCATTCCCTATCAGTAACACTCATTCAACAACTTGTCAATAATGTCCTTGTTGTAGTTGTATATTCTGAGTTTTATGTTATTTGTGTCAATGTCAGTATTCCATACCAAATGAAGAAAAATATGGTAAGAATCTGTAGAGTGTGATTAGGCAAAACCAGCTCAGGCTAGTGGAAAAACATGATCATGGCATAATCCTACACAGTCCACTTGGGCTCTTATGGGGTGCATAGCCTAAGCACCTTTTTGCAGAACACTGGTGAAGTATAATGAAATTGGATTAACAAGGACCAAGCATGGTTGGTTCATGACAGAAATGCATACAGTATGTTGATAAAGCTAATCTTTAAAAAATTTATCTACCTTTGAAGTCACTAAGCTAAAGAGCTGAAAATCATATGACTATTTATATAGGGACAGTGATCTCTTTTATTTAGTTATTTTGTTGTTGCTTGTTTATTTTTTCAGAACATGAATGAATTGCCAAGTTGAAATAATAACTCTGGAAGTTTTTGTAAAAGGTCTAGTTTTCTAACTGAAAAAATTCTTTTAAAAGTCTCATTATAAAGAAATCATTTCAAATATATGCAGGGCAGATAATATTCTTGCCATGCAGAGCATATAGAAGAAAATGAATCAAATAGAAGAAACAAAAGAGAAAATTTAATTGAAAACTAATCTAGGAGTTAGTTTAAACAGAAAACCATTACCACCTGTATAACTATTCTTTGAATATGTATAAGGGAAAATTTTCAAGAACAGTATAAAACAAAATGTGCATTATACGCCATCTAAAGTACTTTCCGGTTTCAGTGTTTGAATAGATAAAATGCTACAAATGAAACACAGCTGGGAAAGGCCCACAGAATAACTTGAAATTGTATAAAAGAGTGTCTTTAATGTCACTGAAGTCATTATTTTTCTCATGAAATAATTGCTGCACTTTACCAGTAAAAGCAGAGGTTTGGCACTGTTTGTTTTGTTCATTGTTGAAACATGATTTATCACAGTTATTTATGAGACCCTTATATTTTCTTGTCATATTTTGACCATGATTTATTTAGAAAAATATTTTACTTTTCAAATTAAAAGTAGTGTACAGTTATACTTGTCTGTAAATGTATTAAAATGTACAACAATCAACTTGGAAATAGTTAATTTTACTTTTTTGTTTTGTTTTGTTTTTTACAGAGATAGAGAGAGAGTCAGAGAGAGGAATAGATAGGGACAGACAGACAGGAACGGAGAGAGGTGAGAAGCATCAATCATTAGTTTTCCGTTGCCGTTGCGACACCATAGTTGTTCATTGATTGCTTTCTCACATGTGCCTTGACCGCGGGCCCTCAGCGGACCGAGCAACCCCTTGCTGGAGCCAGTGACCCTGGGTCCAAGCTGGCAAGCTTTTTGCTCAAGCCAGATGGGCCCGTGCTCAAGCTGGCAATCTCGGGGTCTCGAACCTGGGTCTTCCGCATCCCAGTCTGCGCCACCGCCTGGTCAGGCTCAACTTGGAAATAGTTAAAGTTCAGCTTGCATTTCTTCCTCATCAAGCCACTCAAAAGAAAAAAATGAGAGCTGAGAGTGAAACGCCCTCACATTTGTATGAAGTCATGCACTTTTAGAAAAAGAAATGACAGACTGTATTTGAATTGTATTAGAATTAATTGTGGTTTTAGTTATATCTTCATGGCTTACAATGTTATAACTTCAGTATTATGTGAAAAATTAAAAGCATTCTTTTTCAAACTATGTTATACATAAAAGAACATATTTCAAATCAAATAGAGAATAAATTCTTAAACCATGGAAAAGAATGCTGGCTTTAGGTTAGTATGAACTATTTTTATGCACTGACTGTTCTAGTTTGGGGGCATACTTTCCTACAGTTAGTTTGAGGTAGTTTGTAAATGTATTCAGGAAGATTTTAGGTCTGTAACTTTTGTTTTACATTGTAAAGTTCATTTTTCTTCCCCAAGGACACAGAACCTAGAATATTAATAATATTTTGCAAGTTCAGCCCTGGCTAGTTAGCTCAATTGATTGGAGCTTCATCCCAATGCACCAGCATTGTGGGTTTGATCCCCCAGCCATGACACATACAGGAAGCAACCAATGAATGCATAAATAGTGGGGCAACAAATTAATGTTTCTCTCTGTCTCTCTTTCACTCCCTTTCTCTTCCTTCCTCTCTAAAAAAAAAAATCGATAACTTTTTTTTTTAATTTTTAAGTTCAGGTTATTTACAGTATAAAAGTAAAATCACATATTACAAAAATATCAAATGTAAATTAAATTTATCCAACTCCTTGCCAATAGGAAGTACCATAAAGTAGTAACAGTACCATTTGGGCCTATTAATTGATGCAGCATTCCTGAAGGGCCAATTTGACTCCATATTTAAAAGTAAAGTGTATTTTGTATCTCAGCAATCTCATTTCTATGAATATACTATAAGGAAATAAATTGCCAAATATTATTAGTACAGGACTATTCATCTCAACATTTTAAAGATATCAAAATATTGAATAAAACAGAAATGTTAAACAATGTTGAATTGTCCAGAGCTTAGAATTAGTTGACAATAATTAGAAATGGTTTTAGTGATATACAGTTATATGAAAATACATCCATCATACTTAGAGTAAACTGATGTTTATATATAAATTACAAAAGTTTGTTTTAGTCATTCATTGTGTTAAATGTTTTAAAAGCATATAGAAAACTCTTCAGAAGAACATAAACTAAAATAATTCACCACTGATTGATATCTTATTTAATAGTAAAACCAAACTTTATTTCTTAGTACATTATATGCACTAAAATATTTATGATTAAATTAATGAATACAATAGATATAAGAATCCATCAAAAATGTATTTTTGTGCCCATAATGTTAAATATTTTTATGGACATTCTTGTAAATGTTGTAAGTTTAGGGAAAGAAAAGATACTATATTAGAAAAAAAGAAAATATAATTTATTTTAAATCACAGTATTTCATGAAAAGAAAACACAATTATTTAAAAACAAATTATTCATTTAAAAAATGTGGCTAAGATTAAATTGATGGATACTTATAGCCTTGTATGTAATTAAAATTTTATACAAATATTATGTATAGCAATTAAAGAAAATGAATGGGAAAATGCTTTCATTTAATATCGTAATAATATAAAGAATAGAATATTGAAAATATATCTAACAACTTTAGTCTAAGGCTTATATAATTGGAAACAAAAATTTTTCCAAATATACATAAAAGCTGAACAAATTAATCTTTCATTACTATGGAAGGGAAGACATTTAAATATATCAATTCTTCTCAATGTAAAAAAAATTTTAAAAATTTAAAATATACTTTCAATGGTTATTTATTTTTTGATTTAAAAATTATAAACAAATAAAATCAATATAGTAAAAATACTTTAGGATAAAAGATAATGAATAGGACTTAAATGAGATAGTAAATTATATATTAAACCTTAAATTACTTTTTTTATTTTTAAATTTTGTCAGAGTTTATACTCAGTATTATTTTGTATTAGTTGCAGGTGTACAGCATAGTGATTAAATAAACACATGCTTTACAAAGTAATACCCTCAATACTTTCAGTATCAACTTGGCACCATACATAGTTACCACAATGTTATTGACTATATTCCCTGTGCTGTACTTTACATCCCATGACTATTTTGTAACTGATAGACTCAGTCGGAGTCCAAAAGACCAGTATAACAGCCTTTAATAAAAGGAGTCCTGCTGGGCTGTCTTGTAAGGGAGAGCAGCTCCCAGTTCTCTAATGAGTAGGGTTAAATAGGGGATTTGAGGGTGGTGGTTGGTGGTCATTAAGGAAAAATGTATCTTTCAGCAATTTATGTAAGATTAACTATAAATAAGCTAGGGGACCTTCCACACCCAGGTTAGTCACCCAGATACCTGGGGGAAGGTGATCTGGAACATCTAGTTTGTCAATGTCCCTTTGTCCACTTAAGGGAGTAGAGGGTCAAGGCCCCCACCTACAACCCTATCAGTAACTACCAACTTTTACTTTTTAATCACTTAAGCTTTTTCACCCAGTTTCCCAAAGCCCATCCCCTCTGGCACCATCAGCGTATTTCCTGTATCTATGAGCCTATTTCTGTTTTTTTGTTCATTTATTTTATTTCTTAATCTACACATGTAAAATCAATGGTATTTGTCTTTCTCTGACTGATTTACTTCTCTTAGCAAAACATGCTTTAGATTTATTTATGCTGTCAAAAATAGTAAGATTTCATTCTTGTGGCAGAGTAACATTTCATTGTATACATGTACCACCACTTGTTTATTGCTGGGCACTTGGTTTGCTTCCATATCTTGACTGTTGTAAATAACACTGCAGGAAACATAAGGCTGCATACATACTTTCAAATTAGTGTTGGAGGTTTCTTTGCTAAAGTCCAGGAATGAGATCACTGGATTATAAGGCAGTTTCATGCTTAATATTCTGAGAGCCTTCCATACTGTTGTCCACAGTGGCTGCACCAATCTGCATTAAACAAACAATCCCACAAGGCTTCCCTTTTCACCACATTCTCACCAACACTTGTTTATTGAGTTATTGATGATAGACATTTTGACAGAGGTGAAGTGATAACTTATTATGGTTTTAATATTCTTCTCTCTGAAAATTAGCGACCTTAAGCATTTTTCATAGGTCTGTTGGCCATCTCTATGTCTTCTTTAAAAAATGTCTTTTCAGGTTATCTGACCATTTTTTAATTAGACTGGTTTTTTGTTGAGTTATATGAGTTCTTTATAAATTTTGTATATTAACCCCTTATCAGATATGTCATTGGTGAATATCTTCTTCCATTCAGTATGATGTCTTTTTGTTTTGCTTATTGCTTCATTTGCTGTGCAAAAACTTTTAAGTTTGATGCAGTCCCATTTGTTTATTCTTTGTTTTGATTCCCTTGCCCAAGGGGATAGATAGGTTAGAAAAAATATTGCTGAGATAATTTATGAGAGTTTTACTGCCTATGTATTCTTCTAAAAATTTTATTTATTTATTTATTTATTTATTTATTTAGTGTGTGTGTGTGTGTGTGCGCGCGCATGTGACAGAGACAGAGAGACAGAGAGAGGAACAGATAGGGACAGATAGGCAGGAAGAGATCGAGATGTAAGTCTTCATTGCAGCTCCTTAGTTGTTCATTGACTGCTTTCTCATATGTGCCTTGACTGGGGGGCTACAGCAGACTGGGTGACCCCTTGCTCAAGCCAGCGATCTTGGGCTCAAGCCGATGACCTTGGACTTCAAGACAGCTACCTTTGGGCTCAAGCCAAGGATCATGTGGTCATGTCTATGATCCCATGCTCAAACCAGTGACCCCATGCTCAAGTTAGTGAGCCCATGCTCAATCTGGATGAGCCCTTGCTAAAGCTGGTGACCTCAGGGTTTTGAACCTGGTTTCCTCTGCATTCCTGTCCAATTCTCTATCCACTGAGACACTGCCTGGTCAGGCACTACTACAAATTTAATGGTTTTGAGTCTTTCATTTAAGTCTTTAATCCATTTTGATCTTATTCTTGAATATCACGTAAGAAGATGGTCTAGTTTCATTTCTACATGTATCTGTCCAATTTTCCCATCACTTTCTTTATCCCATTATATACTATTGCCAGCTTTGTGAAATATTAGTTGATAGGTAGACATGTGTTTATTTGTGGGTTTTCTATTCTGTCCCATTGATCTATGTTTTTGTTTCTATGCCTGTATCATGGTGTTTTGATCTCTATAATCTTGTACTATAGTTTGATTTCTGATAATTTGATACCTTCAAATTTGTTCCTTTTCTTTAAGATTGCTGTGGAAAACCTGAAGGGAAGAAGGAAGGGCGTTATGAGGAGGGAGACAAGAGAGATGTTGAGGGGAATATGGGGAAGCGGGGATGCATTCAGGGCAACACTAGAATCTATGTAAACACAATAAATTAAAATCAATAAAAGAAAAGATTGCTGTGGATACTCAGAATCTTCTGTGATTCCATATAAATTTTTGTGTGATTTTTTTCTAGTTCTGTGAATTATACCATTGGTATTTTGATAAGAATCACATTAAATTTATAGATTGCTTTGTATAGTATTACATTTTTAATGATATTAATTTTTCTTATTTATGAGGCATGCTTTATGCTTCTATTTATTTGTATCTTCAATTTCTTCAGTGTCTTATAATATTCTAAATATAGAGTTTTTATCTCCTTGTTTAAATATATACTGAATTGTTTTGATGGAATTAAACCAAAAACTATTTTCAAAGCACAGTGCAAATCCAAGAGTTGGCTGATAGAGGAATAAAGAGATATATAAAGATATAATTAATATATAATTTAGAATGTAATGAAGTTGGCATTTTTAATATAAGAAAAGATCTATTATTCAATAAATGGTGATGAGACAACAATTATTAAAAATCTAAAGCTTCATTTTTTTGCACTTTTTTCTTACAAGAAGTTTCAAATGGATGAACAAATAGCATAAAAGAACTGACACCAAAACAGCAATGGAATAAAATATAAATGAACAAACTACACATGATTGTAGCTAAGACAGAATATTTAACATAAAAGAGGAAGTAAAAAGTAATATTTTTGCACATCAAAATATATAAATTGTTAAATAATAGAAAAACTACTTCAAACCATATAATGCAAACAGCAAGCTAAAATAGACTTAAAAGATATATGGCATGTTTATGGTGTGCTGGAGCTGACTGTCATTGACTCACAGGCTTAATTTTGTGTTTCTTTTCCCAACTTTGCTTCCATAAGTGATATGAGGTTGATAGCTTGAAATCAGCCACAGTGGAACTGATTATACCACAGAACTGGCAAACACTACAAAGCAAGGCCCACTCTCCTACACTTGTTAAACCTTTACTGGTATATTACTACATATACATGAACATAAAACAACTTAACATGCGATAGAGGTTAACAGAAGAACAGAAAATAGAAAGATAAAGCCTAAATCATTAAATATTAAAATATTTAATTGTGCCATCATTACATAATGAAACATTACTTCTTTATTGTAGAAGAAAAAAAGTTCTTCTGTATTTTCTAAACATATTTGACTTGACTTCTTCTTTACACTAAGAATAATTGCTAATCTCAGGGGTTTTTTTTGTTGTTGTGTGTCTTTTTAAATTATTTTATTTTATTATTATTAATTCTAATGGGGTGACACCAATAAATCAGGGTACATATGTACAATGAAAACATCTCCAGGTTATCTTATCATTCAATTGTGTTGCATACCCGTCAAAAGTCAAATTGTCCTCTGTCACCTTCTATCTGGTTTTCCCTGTGTCCCTCCCCTCCTCCCTATCCCTCCCTTCTCTCCCTCCCGCCACCCCGTAACCACCACTCTCTTGTCCATGTCTCATAGTCTCACTTTTATGTCCCACCTATGTATGAAATCATGCTGTTCTCAGTTTTTCTTTTTTTCTGATTTACTTATTTCACTCCGTATAATGTTATCAAGGTACATCCATTTTGTTATAAATGATCCGATGTCATCATTTCTTATGGCTGAGTAGTATTCCATAGTATATATGTACCATGGCTTTTTAATCCACTCGTCTTCTGACGGTCACTTGGGTTGTTTCCAGATCTTCGCTATTGTGAACAATGCTGCCACGAACATGGGGGCGCATTTCTTCTTTTCGAACAGTGCTATGGTGTTCTTAGGGTATATTCCTATAAGAGGAATAGCAGGGTCAAAAGGCAGTTCGATTTTTAATATTTTGAGGAATCTCCAAACTGTTTTCCACAGTGTCTGCACCAGTCTACATTCCCATCAGCAGTGCAAAGAATTCCATTTTCTCCACATCCTCACCAGCACTTATTCTGTGTTGTTTTGCTGATGAGTGCAATTCTGACAGGTGTGAGGTGATATCTCATTGTGGTTTTTATTTGCATTTCTCTAATGATTAGTGATGTTGAGCATTTTTTCATAGCCTATTGGCCATCTGTATGTCCTCTTTGGAGAAATTTCTATTCATTTCTTTTGCCCATTTTTTGATTGGATTGTTTGTCTTCCTGGTGTTGAGTTTTATAAGTTCTTTATAAATTTTAGTTATTAACCACTTATCAGATGTTCTGTCGAATATGTTCTCCCATTGAGTGGTTTGTCTTTTTATTCTGTTGTTATTTTTTTATTCTGATGTTCTGTCTTTAGCTGTGCAAAAATATTTTAGTTTGATTTAGTCCCATTTGTTTATCTTGCCTTTTATTTCATTTGCCTGTGGAGATAAATCGGCAAATATATTGCTGCCACAGAGGTCGGAGAGCTTGCTGCCTATGTTTTCTTCTAAGATGCTTAAGGTTTCCCTGCTCACATTTAAGTCTTTTATCCATTTAGAGTTTGTTTTTGTGAATGGTGTAAGTTGATGGTCTAGTTTCAATTTTTTCAGGTAGATGTCCAATTTTCCAGCACCATTTGTTAAAGAGGCTGTCTTTACTCCATTGTATTTTCTTTCCTCCTTTGTAAAATATCAGTTGTCCATAAAGGTGTGGGTTTATTTCTGGGTACTCTGTTCTGTTCCATTGATCTATGTACCTATTCTTATGCCAGTACCAGGCTGTCTTGAGTATAGTGGCCTTGTAGTAAACCTGATATCTGAAAGAGTGATACCTCTTGCTTTATTTATTCTTTTTAAGATTGCTGAGGCTATTTGTGTTCTTTTTTGGTTCCATATAAATTTTTGGAATATCTGTTCTATATATTTGAGTATGTCATTGGTATTTTAATTGGTATTGCATTGAATTTATAAATTGCTTTGGGTAATATAGACATTTTAATGATGTTTATTCTTCCTAGCCATGAGCACGGTATATGCTTCCACTTGTTTGTATCTTCCTTGATTTCTTTTATCAATGTTCTATAATTTTCCGAGTACAAGTCCTTAACCTCCTTGGTTAAATTTACTCCTAGGTACTTTATTTTTTTGGCTGCAATAGTGAAGGGGATTGTTTCTTTAATTTCTTTTGCTGACAGTTCATTGTTGGTATATAGAAATGCCTCTGATTTCTGAGTATTGATTTTATATCCTGCCACCTTGCTAAATTCATTTATAAGGTCCAGTAGTTTTTTGACTGAGACTTTAGAGTTTTCTATATACAATATCATATCATCTGCAAACAGTGACAGTTTTACTTCTTCTTTTCTAATTTGGATGCCTTTTATTTCTTCTTGTTGTCTGATTGCTGTAGCTAGAACTTCCAGAACTATGTTGAATAAGAGTGGTGAAGGGGGCACCCCGGCCTGGTTCCTGATCTTAAGGGGATTGCTTTTAATTTTTGTCCATTTAGTATGATGTTTGCTGTGGGTTTGTCGTAGATCGACTTTATCATGTTAAGGAATGTTTCCTGTATTCCCACTTTACTGAGAGTTTTGAGCATGAATGGGTGCTGGATTTAATCAAATGCCTTTTCTGCATCTATTGAAATTATCATGTGATCTTTGTCCTGCCTTTTGTTTATGTGATAAATCACATTGATTGATTTGTGAATATTAAACCAGCCTTGCCTCTCCTGAATAAATCCCACTTGATCATGGTGTTTGATTTTTTTCATATATTGCTGGATCCGGTAGGCTAATATTTTGTTGAGAATTTTAGCGTCTAAATTTATCAGGAATATAGGCTTATAATTATATTTCTTTGTGTTGTCTTTGCCCGGTTTTGGGATCAGAATTATGCTCGCCTCATAAAAGAAATTGGAAGTCTTCCCTCCTCTTGAATTTTTTGAAATAGCTTGAGGAGGATAGGAGTTACTTCTTCTTTGAATTTTTGATAGAATTCACTTGTGAAGTCATCAGGTCCAGGACTTTTCTTTTTTGAGAGTTTTTTGATAACTGTTTTGATCTCATTTGTTGTAATTGATCTGCTTAGGTGTTTTGATTCTTCCAGATTGATTTTTGGAAGATTATATGATTCAAGAAATTGTCCATTTCACCGAGATTGTCTAATTTTTTGGCATATAGTTCTTGATAGTATTTTCTTACAATGCTTTGTATTTCTACTGTGTCAGTTGTTATTTCTCCACTGTCCTTTCTAATTTTATTTATTTGAGTCCTCTCTCTTTTTCTCTTGGTGAGTCTAGTCAAAGGTTCATCAATCTTGTTTACCTTTTCAAAGAACCAGCTTCTGGTTTCATTGATTCTCTGTATTGTTTCCTTAGCCTCTGTCATTTATTTATGCTCTGTTCTTTATTATTTCCTTCCTTCTTCTTGTCCTGGGTTTTATTTGCTGTTGTTTTTCTAGTTCTTTTAGATGCAGGGTCAGGTTGCTTATTTGAGCTTTTTCTAGCTTCTTATGATATGTCTGTACTGCAGTGAACTTCTCACAACTGCTTTTGCTGTGTCCAATAAATTTTGAGTTGATGTATGCTCAATATCATCTGTTTCTAGAAACTTTTTTTATTTCTTCTTTGATCTCATGGTTAATTCATTCATTATTTAATATCATGCTATTTAGTTTCCAAGTGTTTGAGTATTTTTCAGTTTTTTCTTTGTGGTTTATTTCTAGTTTCATGGCATTGTGATGAGAGATAATGCTTGATATGATTTCAATCTTCTTAAATTTATTGAGGCCATTTTTGTGTCCTAACATGTGGTCTATCCTAGAAAACGTACCATGAGCGTTTTAGAAGAATGTATATTCTACTGCTTTAGGGTGAAAAGTTCTAAAGATATTTATTAAATCACGTTGATCTAGTGTATCCTTTAAGTCTCCTGTTTCTTTATTAATTTTCTTTCTTGAGGATCTATCCAGTGTTGTTAGAGGGGTATTGAAATCCCCTACTATGATAGTATTGCTGTTAATCTCGCCCTTTATATCCATGAAAGTCTACTTTATGTATGTCGGGGCTTCTATATTTGGTGCGTAGATATTTATAATAGTTATATCTTCCTGTTGAATTGTTCCCTTTATCATTATGTAGTGTCCTTCTTTATCTCTTACTACAGCCTTTGTTTTAAAGTCCATTTTGTCAAT
The DNA here is from genome assembly GCA_037038555.1 of Rhynchonycteris naso. Classification (NCBI taxonomy): domain Eukaryota; kingdom Metazoa; phylum Chordata; class Mammalia; order Chiroptera; family Emballonuridae; genus Rhynchonycteris; species Rhynchonycteris naso. The sequence continues at coordinate 173,848,173 of CM072996.1, read as the reverse complement.
TATAAGTACTGCTACCCCGGCTTTGTTTTCATTTCCATTTGCATGTAATATTTTTTTTTATCCTTTTACCTTCAGTCTATGTGTATCTTTTGTTTTAGGGTGTGTCTCTTGTAGACAGCATATGTATGGGTCCTGTTTCTTTATCCACGCAGCTACCCTATGTCTTTTGATTGGATTATTTAATCCATTTACATTTAAGGTTATTATTGATATGTAGTTTATTATTGCCATTTTGTTCTTTAAATCTGTATTATTTTATTTTTTTGCTATATTCTTTCCTCCCTTTGAACTGTTCACAACAGGCCCCTTAGTATCTCTTGCAGAATTGGTTTGGTTTTAATGAATTCCTTGAGGTTTTCTTTGTCTGGAAAGCTCTTTATTTCTCCTTCATTTTTAAATGTTAGCCTTACTGGGTAGAGTAGTCTTGGTTATAGGTTCTTGTTCTGCATTACTTTGATTATATTTTGCCATTCCCTTCTGTCCTCAAGTGTTTCTGTTGAGAAGTCCGATGTCATCTTTATGGGGGCTCCATTGTAGGTGATAGCCTTTTTTGCCCTAGCTGCTTTTAAGATTTTTTTTTTATCCTTTAGCTTTGGTATTTTAACTATGATGTGTCTCGGTATAGATCTTTTTGGGTTTCTCTTTAATGGAGTTCTGTGTGCTTCTTGAACATATGGGGTGTTTCTCAACCTGAATTTAGGGAAGTTTTCTGCTATGATTTGAATGAACAAAGTTTCCATTTCCTGTCCTCTCTCTCCTCTTCTTCAGGCACCCCTATGATGTGAATGTTGTTTCTCTTCTGGTTGTCACAGAGTTCCCTTACAGTCTCCTCATATTTTTTGAGTCTTTTTATCTTTTTTTTCTCTGTTTCTGTGCCTTTTTTGTGTGTGTGTCCTCTAACTCGCTGATTCAATCCTCAGCATGATTCATCCGGCTTTTAATTCCTTCCATTGTGGTCTTCAGTTCTGATACTCTATTTGTCATTTTTCTCTGATTCTTTTTTATTATTTCAATTTTGTTTTTTATACTTGTTATCTCTTTATTTAGGTGTTCATAATGACTATCCATTGTTCCTCTAATTTCTTTGAATATTCTAACTATCATTATTCTAAATTCTGCTTCTGGTAATTTGGTTATATCTGGTTCATTCCGGTCCTTTTCTGGGAATTTCTCTTGATTCGTTTGATTTGCATTCCTCTGCCTGCCCATTTTGTCTGTGTATCAGCAACTTGTGGCCACTGGAGTCCAGTCGGTGTTGCCTTTGTGTTCTCTTTGTGTGGTCTCTGTAGGCCTGCCACCCCCTCTGCCACTGCCTAGGGCAGTTGGGTATGGCATTGCCAGTGCTGGCCCACTGTGGCTTTTGCTGTGATTTCTGCTTCTCTTCCACGGGAGGGGTTTTCACTCAAGCCACAAGCCTCAGCACCAAGGGTAGAGGTCAGCACTTTTGCTCAGCTGCGGATCCAGCCTGTTTCTGGACTTCCGCCCAGAACCCGCAGTCAGAGCCTGCTCGCCTCAGTTCTGCGGGTTGGGCGGGGCTTTTGACGTGCTCTCAGCTGTGAGCCTTTCCCCGTACAGAGCTTTAGCCTAGCCCTCGAGGCCAGGGCCTTTCTGCACAGGGTCGCAAACCAAGGTTTATTGGGCCAGGCGTGTTTGCTGGCTTCAGCTCAGCTGCTAGCTTTCGCTCGTCCTGGACTCCACCCCTCCCCAGACAGAACCGCGTTTCAGCGTCCTGCCACCCATCATGCCCTTCAGCAGCCCTCAGCAGAGTAGGATGGGACCTAATACTCCACACTGTAGGCCTGGGAGCTCCCTCACTTGTTTCACAGCTCAAAACTGTCCAAACGCCTCTTCTAGGCTCTGGGACTGTAGGCTGGGGCTTGGTTCCTGGGACTCAGGTCCCTCCCTCTCTGCCAAACTCTCCTCCCGCCATGCGGGTCTCTCTGGGCTGCCGTATGCTCCAGAGAGCTGGGCAACCCTCTTCGCGTTTTCACTATTCTTACCAGTCTCAATGTGGCTTCTTCTGTGTTCCTTGGTTGAAGAGTCCACTTAGTTTAGTTCAAAGTTGGTTCATCCAGATGACGGTTCTTAAAATTGAGTTATAATCCACTTTGGTTCTGCGAGTTGGAAGTTGGTACGTCCGCCTACTCCCTTGCCATCCTGCTCCCCTAATCTCAGTTTTAAAAATACATATTTTTTTATTAGCTGTATATCTAGCCATATTTACCCTACATGATTGTTAGAGATATGATAAAACTATATGTATGTATATGCATATATTTGCAATATTTATATTTATAACAATAAACTATTAATACAATCTGAATATAACATACAATATTTATTGATATGGAGAAACATTTATACTCTATGGTTATATAAAATTAAGGCCAATTAAATATTTCTTTCTAAATATATTTGATTATCTGTACTGACTGGACTTCTTTTCCCCAAATTCCACTTATGATTATGGGGCTATTCAAGCAAAATCTACTGCTCACAAAAATTAGGGAATATTTTAAATTTAGGGGATATTTCAAAATGAATATCAAGCTATAAAATATCTCCTAATTTTTATGAGCAGTATATTTAAAAATGTAAATAGAGAAAGTAGTGGATATAAAAAGCTGGAACACAAATATATAAATAATGACTAACATTGCTAGTTGTAAAATGCAAAAATATCAACAGGTATCATAGTAAGCTCAGAAAGACTCAGGAATTAGAGGAATCATGTAATAAACCAAACAAAAGACAAGAAAAAAAAGAAAAAATAAAGAAAATAAATAAATAAGAGAGAAAGAAGAAATCAAAAAGAGAGAAAAAAAGAAAACAAAGAAATAAAGAGAGAAAATATATTTAAGATGGGGTATAGCATGAGAGAGAAATGAGGGAATTTTCCATGGAAATAGTGAAAGAATATATTGGAAGATATTAACTTGGTGAGGAACCAATACAGATCAGAGCAGAAAGATATAGGGATATACGGAAGAGAAAAAAAAAACCAGAATATGGACTACTTTATTATTGGAATGTGCTGAGAAAAGTTTTATATTTCAATAAAAGGTTTGGGAATAAATTAATGCAAATCATTAAAAGCAACATATAAAAATAGTTAACAAGAACTAACTTTGGGTGATAAAAATAGTAACAGAAATGAAGGGAAATCCAAACCAACTGCATTACATGGCTGAGTAGAAAATAATTGATACAGAATGAACAGAATATAAATGCTAGATACTGGTCGAGCCAACTCCTACTCCACTGGGGAGTGTGTTTGTCGGCATATGTACAATATATTTGGTGCCTGTGAGCTAAGAAAGCTAAATCTTCCTTTTTTATATAGCAGGAGGAGGTTGGGGCTCTGGGCAACTGAAATAATGTGGAAGTGTTTGCTCTTGGGAATAAAACACAAGAGTAAAAGAAGGAACCTGCAATATATTCATTCTAAGTCTTGAAGACCCAGGAGTCATTAAAAGCAAAAAAAAAAAAAAAAAAATAGAAACCAAAGACTTTAAGCTAAAAATGCTTAATAAACTTTGCCATCACTGACATGCCTAAATCAGTGATTTTCAACCAGTGTGCTGCACCCATTTTTAAAACACGTAATACTTGATGATTTAGTCAGGGGCACTGACCTCTTTTTCTTTAGGTTGTCAAATAAAAATATGACAAGAGCTAACATACCAATAGCCATCCAATGTAAAAGAATAATAATTATACCTATTTTTTTTGTTAGATTAGCAAAAAATATATTTTTGCTGTGCCAAATAATTTTAGAAGTTTATGTGTGTAATGATGAGAAAAAGGTTGAAAATTACTGGTCTTGATAATTGCCAAAGCCTAAGAACTCTTGCATTTTTTGAGTTTATTTTCAAAAAGGATCCAGAGTGATTCTGTAAATATATGTCAGTTCAGAACTCTCCAGTGGCTCCCAACTTATTCAGAATCAAGGTAAAAATGTGTAGAATGATAAGGATTCAGCCACCCATTACATCTCTGCCCTGATCCCTACCACTTTCTCTCAGGCTCCCTCTCCAGTTACACTGACCGCTCCTATTAAGGGCATAATACACTTACACTTGGCACTTGTTCTTCCACTGATCGCTGCAGAACAACCCCCCCCCCAACTCATTCCCTCAGTTTTATCCTGCCCCCTTCTCAGTGAGGTCCCCTCTTATCTCTATTTGCCCCCTTTGCCCCCTTACCACTCCAGCACTCTTGGTTTACTTTTACTAACTTTCTTTTTGTTTGCCGTATTCACATATATATAAATGAACATATGATAAAAGTGTTAGTACTGTTGTTTTATTCACCACTTATTGATTCCTGCCTATTTGCTAGGCCCTTTAGTAAGTTCTTTATAATATTCTATCACTTAATCCTTGTACCATGAAGTATGTCTATTAATTTGTACATTTTTTTTTATTATTAACTTTAATGGGGTGACACCAATAAATCAGGGTACATATGTACAATGAAAACATCTCCAGATTATCTTATCATTCAATTGTGCTGCATACCCCTTACCCAAAGTCAAATTGTCCTCTGTCACCTTCTATCTGGTTTTCCCTGTACCCCTCCCCTTCTCCCTATTCCACCCTCCCTTCCCTCCCCCCATCCCGTAACCACCACACTCTTGTCCATGTCTCATAGTCTCACTTTTATGTCCCACCTATGTATGAAATCATGCTGTTCTCAGATTCTTTTTTTCTGATTCACTTATTTCACTCCGTATAATGTTATCAAGGTACATCAATTTTGTTGTAAATGATCCGATGTCATCATTTCTTATGGCTGAATATTGTTCCATAGTATATATATACCAAAGCTTTTTAATCCACTTGTCTTCTGACGGACACTTGGGCTTTTTCCAGATCTTCGCTATTGTGAACAATGCTGCCACGAACATGGGGGCGCATTTCTTCTTTTCGAACAGTGTTATGGTGTTCTTAGGGTATATTCCTAAAAGTGGGATAGCCGGGTCAAAAGGCAGTTCAACTTTTAATTTTTTGAGGAGTCTCCAAACTGTTTTCCACAGTGTCTGCACCAGTCTGCATTCCCACCAGCAGTGCAGAAGGGTTCCCTTTTCTCCACATCCTCGCCAGCACTTGTTCTATGTTGTTTTGCTGATGAGCGCCATTCTGACTGATGTGAGGTGATATCTCATTGTGGTTTTAATTTGCATTTCTCTAATGATTAGTGATGTTGAGCATTTTTTCATATGTCTTTTGGCCATCAGTATGTCTTCTTTGGAGAAATTTCTATTCATTTCTTTTGCCCATTTTTTGATTGGATTGTTTGTCTTCCTGGTGTTGAGTTTTATAAGTTCTTTATAAATTTTGGTTATTAACCCCTTATCAGACGAGCTGTCGAATATGTTCTCCCATTCTGTAGTTTGTCTTTTTATTCTGTTCTTATTGTCTTTAGCTGTGCAAAAGCTTTTTAGTTTGATGTAGACCCATTTGTTTATCTTGTCTTTTATTTCATTTGCCCGTGGACATAAATCGGCAAATAAGTTGCTGCTACAGATGTCGGAGAGCTTGCTGCCTATGTTTTCTTCTAAGATGCTTATAGTTTCACGGCTTATGTTTAAGTCTTTTATCCATTTTGAATTTGTTTTTGTGAATGGTGTAAGTTGATGGTCTAGTTTCAATTTTTGCAGGTAGATGTCCAATTTTCCCAACACTATTTGTTAAAGAGGCTGTCTTTACTCCATTGTATTTTCTTTCCTCCTTTATAAAATATTAGTTGTCCATAAAGGTGTGGGTTTATTTCTGGGTTTTCTGTTCTGTTCCATTGATCCCTGTGCCTGTTCTTATGCCAGTACCAGGCTGTCTTGAGTATAATGGCCCTGTAGTAAACCTTGATTACCGGAAGTGTGATGCCTCCTGCTTTATTTTTTCTTTTTAAGATTGCTGAGGCTATTCGTGTTCTTTTTTGGTTCCATATAAATTTTTGGAATATGTGTTCTATATCTTTGAAGTATGTCATTGGTATTTTAATTGGTATAGCATTGAATTTATAAATTGCTTTGGGTAATATAGACATTTTAATGATGTTTATTCTTCCTAGCCATGAGCATGGTATATGCTTCCACTTGTTTGTATCTTCCTTGATTTCTTTTATCAATGTTTTATAATTTTCCGAGTACAAGTCCTTAAACTCCTTGGTTAAATTTACTCCTAGGTATTTTATTTTTTTGGCTGCAATAGTGAAGGGGATTGATTCCTTAATTTCTTTTGCTGACAGTTCATTGTTTGTATATAGAAATGCCTCTGATTTCTGAGTATTAATTTTATATCCTGCCACCTTGCTGAATTCATTTATAAGGTCCAGTAGTTTTTTGACTGAGTCTTTAGGTTTTTCTACATACAATATCATATCATCTGCAAATAGTGACAGTTTTACTTCTTCTTTTCCAATTTGGATGCCTTTTATTTCTTCTTCTTGTCTGATTGCTGTAGCTAGGACTTCCAGAACTATGTTGAATAAAAGTGGTGAAAGTGGGCAACCCTGCCTCATTCCTGATCTTAAGGGGATTGCTTTTAATTTTTGTCCATTGATTATGATGTTTGCTGTGGGTTTGTCGTAGATGGCCTTTATCATGTTAAGGAATGTTCCTTTTATTCCCACTTTACTGAGAGTTTTAAGCATAAATGGGTGCTGGATTTTATCAAATGCCTTTTCTGCATCTATTGAAATTATCATGTGATTTTTGTCCTTCCTTTTGTTTATGTGGTGAATCACATTAATTGATTTGCGAATATTGAACCAGCCTTGCCTCTCCAGAATAAATCCCACTTGATCATGGTGTATGATTTTTTTCATATATTGCTGGATCCGGTTGGCTAATATTTTGTTGAGAATTTTAGTGTCTAAATTCATCAGGGATATAGGCCTATAATTTTCTTTTTTTGTGTTGTCTTTGCCCGGTTTTGGGATCAGAATTATGCTCGCCTCATAAAAGGAGTTTGGAAGTCTTCCTTCCTCTTGAATTTTTTGAAATAGCTTGAGGAGAATAGGAGTTAGTTCTTTGATTTTTGATAGAATTAACTTGTGAAGCCATCAGGCCCAGGACTTTTCTTTTTTGGGAGTTTTTTGATAACTGTTTCGATCTCATCTGTTGTGATTGATCTGTTTAGGTGTTTTGATTCTTCCAGATTGATTTTTGGAAGTTTATATGATTCAAGAAATTTGTCCATTTCATCTAGATTGTCTAATTTTTTGGCATAGAGTTCTTCATAGTATTTTCCTACAATGCTTTTTATCTCTGTTGTATTAGTTGTAATTTCTCCACTGTCCTTTCTAATTTTATCTATTTGAGACCTCTCTCTTTTTTTCTTGGTGAGTCTAGTTAAAGGTTCATCAATCTTGTTTACCTTTTCAAAGAACCAGCTTCTGGTTTCATTGATCCTCTGTATTGTTTCCTTCGCCTCTATGTCATTTATTTCTGCTCTGATCTTTATTATTTCCTTTCTTCTACTTGTCTTGGGTTTTATTTGTTGTTGTTTTTCTAGTTCTTTAAGATGCAGGGTCAGGTGCTTATTTGAGCTTTTTCTAGCTTCTTATGATATGCCTGTAGTGCAACAAACTTCCCTCTCAGAACTGCTTTTCTGTGTCCCATAAATTTTGAGTTGATCTATGCTCATTATCATTTGTTTCTAGAAACCTTTTTATTTCATCTTTGATCTAATTGTTAATCTGTTCATTATTTAATAACATGCTATTTAGTTTCCAAGTGTTTGAGTATTTTTCAGTTTTTCTTTTGTGGTTAATTTCTAGTTTCATGGCATTGTGATCAGAGAAAATGCTTGATATAATTTCAATCTTCTTAAATTTGTTGAGGCCTTTTTTGTGTCCTAACATGTGGTCTATTCTAGAAAACGTACCATGAGCGCTTGAGAAGAATGTATATTCTACTGCTTTAGGGTGAAAAGTTCTGAATATATCTATTAAATCAAGTTGATCTAGTGTATCCTTTAAGTCTGCTGTTTCTTTATTGATTTTCTTTCTTGTGGATCTATCCAGTGTTGTTAGTGGGGTATTGAAATCCCCTACTATGATAGTATTACTGTTAATCTTGCTCTTTATATTCATCAAAGTCTGCTTTATGAATGTCGGGGCTCCTATATTTGGTGCGTAGATATTTATAATAGTTATATCTTCCTGTTGAATTGTTCCCTTTAGCATTATGTAGTGTCCTTCTTTATCTCTTACTACAGTCTTTGTTTTAAAGTCCATTTTGTCATATATGAGTACTGCTACCCCGGCTATTTTTTTCATTTCCATTTGCATGAAATATTTTTTTTCATCCTTTTACCTTCAGTTTATGTGCATCTTTTGTTTTAAGGTGTGTCTCTAGTAGACAGCATATATATGGGTCCTGTTTCTTTATCCACGCTGCTACCCTATGTCTTTTGATTGGATCATTTAATCCATTTACATTTAAGGTTATTATTGATATGTAGTTGTTTATTGCCATTTTATTCTTTAAAGCTGTATTTATTTTATTTTATTTTTTATTTTTTGCTATATTTTTTTCTCCCTTTGAAATGTTCACACTAGGCCCCTTAGAATCTCATGTAGGATTGGTTCGGCTTTAATGAATTCCTTGAGGTTTTCTTTGTCTGGAAAGCTCTTTATTTCTCCTTCAATTTTAAACGTTAGCCTTGCTGGATAGAGTAGTCTTGGTTGTAGGTTCTTGTTCTGCATTACTTTGATTATATCTTGCCATTCCCTTCTGGCCTCAAGTGTTTCTGTTGAGAAGTTCGATGTCATCCTAATGGGGGCTCCTTTGTAGGTGAGAGTCTTTTTTTCTCTAGCAGCTTTTCAGATTTTTTCTTTATCTATTAGCTTTTGTATTTTAACTATGATGTGTCTTGGTGTAGATCTTTTTGGGTTTCTCTTTAATGAAATTTTGTGTGCCTCATGAACATGTGGAATGTTTCCCAGCCTTAATGTAGGGAAGTTTTCTGCTATGATTTGATTGAACACAGTTTCCATTTCCTGTCCTCTTTCCTCTTCTTCAGGCACCCCTATGATGCGAATATTGTTTCTCTTCATGTTGTCACAGAGCTCCCTTAGAGTTTCCTCACATTTTTTGAATGTCTTTTCCTCTTTTTTCTCTGCTTCTGTATCTTTGTTTATTGTGTCCTCTAACTCGCTGATTTGATCCTCAGCGTGATTCATCCTGCTTTTAATTCCTTCCATTGTGGTCTTCAGTTCTAATATTGTATTTGTCATTTCTTTCTCGTTCTTTTTTATTATTTCAATTTCATTTTTTATACTTGTTATCTCTTTATTTAGGTGCTCATAGTGACTATCCATTGTTGCTCTAATTTCTTTGAACATCCTAACTATCATTATTCTAATATCTTCTTCTGGTAGTTTGGTTATATCTGGTTCATTCAGGTCCTTCTCTGGGGATTTCTCTTGGTTCATTTGGTTTGCATTCCTCTGCCTGCCCATTTTATCTGAGTGTAAGCAAGTTGTGGCCACTGGAGTCCAGTAGGTGTTGCCTTTGTGTTCTCTAGGTGTTGACTGTCTTCAGGCTTGCCACCCCCTCTGCCGCTGCCTAGGGCGGTTGGGTGTGGGCGTTGCCAGCGCCGGCTCACTGCAGCTATTGCTGTGATTTCTGCCTCTCCTTTGCGGGAGGGGCTGTCACTCAAGTCACTAGCTTTAGCACCCAGGGCTGACGTGAGCACCTTTGCTCAGCTGCGGAACCAGCCTTTTTCCGGAAGGCTTACACCCAGCCCCCTCAGTCAGAGCCTGCTCGCCACCGTTTTGTGGGTTGGGCGGGGCTTTTGACGTGCTCTCAGCTGTGAGCCTTTGCCCATCCAGAATTTAGCCCCGCCCTCGAGGCCAGGGTCCTCCTGCGCAGGGGATTATTTGGCTGGGCGTGTTTGCTGGCATAAACTCAGCTGCTAGCTTCCGGTCATTCCGGATCCTACCCCGCCCCCACGCTCGGAGCAAGCTCGGGCATGTAGGGTGGTTCTCCGCGGTTTCTCCGGCTGGGCAGGGCGAGCAGCGTGAGCTCAGCCACGAAGTTCCGCTGGTCTCAGTGTCTCCCTCGCCCCCGCCTTAGGAGCCTGCTCGCGCACACAGATGGCACACCGCGGTTTCTCCGTCTGGGCGGTGTTGGCAGCGTGAGCTCAGCCGCGGGCCCCTCGCCCGTCCCTGGTCTTAGCCCCGTGCCCGCGGTCAGGGCTGGCTAGCGCAGGGTCGCAGAGCTGATCTCTGCCTGTATTTTTCTCCACAAGTGGGGTCACAGGCGGCCTGCAGCTGCCGGACAGTTTTTGCACGTCCTCTCTGCCCCTGCTAGGCTAGCCTGAGCTCACACCGGTTGTGCCTCTGCCCACAGTGACAGGACCGCGTTTCAGCGTCCTGTCCCAACCATAGGCTTCAGCAACCTCAGGGGGCTAGAAGTGCCCTAAGTCTCCACACTGTAGGCCTGGGAGCTCCCTCCCTCTAAGCAGCTCTGCTCTAATTGCCGCGGGAGAGCTTATTTGGCTAGTGTCCTGTCTTCCTTTGCTGGTATTGCTAGTTCCAGGGCAAATATTCGTTTTCGATTAGGGAAGTGACTTAGCCCATGGGTTGGGGTGGCTGTCCCTCAGAGTGTCTCCGTGCCTTCAGTCCACTCTTTGTTCCCGCTGCTCTGTTCCTCTCCTCTGTCCCAGTTCCCCGGAGCCCTGGGTGCATGGTTGGGAGAGAGGCTTTCCCTTTAAAAAGATTTTTGGGTCTGAGAAAACTCTCTTTTTCACAAATAGTATCCTCACTTGCTTCACAGCTCGATACTGTCCAAACGCCTCTTCTAGGCTCTGGGACTGTAGGCTGGGGCTTGGTTCCTGTGACCCAGGTCCCTCCCTCTCCGCCAAACTCTCCTCCCGCCACGCGCGCGGGTTTCTCCGGGCTGCCTTTGCTCCGGGGAGCTGGGCAGCCCTCTTCGCGTTTTCGCTATTCTTACCAGTCTCAATGTGGCTTCTGCAGTGTTCATTGGTTGAAGAGTCCACTTAGTTTAGCTCAAAGTTGGTTTATCGTGATGTTGGTTCTTAAAATTGAGTTATAATCCACTTTGGTTCTGGGAGTTGGAAGTTGGTACGTCCGCCTACTCCATCGCCATCTTCTTCAGTTAATTTGTATATTTTATAGATAAAAATGTTAAGTTTTGGAAAGGTGACTTTGTTTCCAAGTAAAACTACATTTCATTACTATATTATAATTACATTTTCTCATTCTTAAATCCACCTAGGTATGTAGTATGTTTCAACCTTAATATGTCTAGGTTCAAAATCCTTTCTATTCCCCCTATTCTGCTGCCCCAGCTCTTCAATCTTCTTCCCTTTTTTTATCAGTAAATGTTAATATATATTTAAAAATTTTCAATCAGTAATTCTGGAGTCTGGACCCATTTTTATTTCTACTCTCACAGCAATCCTGTTTGCTCTGCAATCAAAATACATCTATAATCTAACCTCTTTTCAACACTCCACTAAATGCAAGAGTCCAAGCCACCAGGATCTCTGGTCCAAATTATATCCAATATCATCAAGAAGATGTTACTGGAAGTTGACCCAGGAGCTGGATCAGGGCAACTGGAGGCTCATCTCCCTTTTCCTGTCCTTGAAATACACATTCTGCTCACCATGCCCATAGCCAAAGGCATTTCTAGGATGCAACCTTAAGAGAATAAGGCATCACTGAGATCAACTGGCCTGAATCTGAATGAACCAAGTTCAGGCCTCTATGTAAACTTTTGAGATTCTAGTGGGCAAAGGCAGATGTCTGGTTTTGCATCTATGCAAACAAGCCTGCTTTATTTACTTATTTTTCAAGACCCAGAACTATTCCATCACCACAAGCAGAGGTGGATTTAACAGGGTGTGCACTGGACATGAGTCCTAGGTCCTGACTTCTGAAGGGCCCCACAAAACACCAACTTTACACTTTTTTCTAATGACATCAAGTTTGGTTTCATATGTGCAACTTTAACATTAATAGTACATAATATTTTTTATTTAATTAAAAATATATTCAGCATATATTTTTATTTTCCATTTCTCTCTTTTTTTAAAGAGTCCCAATATTTTCTTCTGCACCCGGAGCCTCAACGGACCTTAATCCACCTCTGAGCACAATACTCTCTCATGTGGCCCTTGTGAATTCTCACCCACTTCCATCCCATTCTTGCCTCCTCCTTAACACTGGCAATCTGTTTTATATTTTCAAAATTTTGTTATTTCAAGAATGTTATATAACTGGAATCATATAATATCTTATTTTAGGATATAGTTTTATTTGTTTTGTTTTGTTTTTCTGAACATAATTCTCTGAAGTTTCATTCAAGTTGTGTGTATTAATAGCTTGTCCCCTTTTATTGCTGAATAGTATTACACAATATGAATATACCATCAATTTATTTACCCATTCATCAATGAGAGAATTGATTGCTCTCGAATTTTTGCATCACTGTTAGCATTTGGTGCTTTCCTAGTTTTCATTTTAGCTATTCTGAGTGTTAGTAGAGACATTTCATTGTGGTTTTAATTTGCAATTAATAATGTGTTATTTTCTACCATCTGTATATCTTTTCTGGTTAAATGTCTATACACATCTTTTTTCCATTTTCTAATTGGATTGTTTAGTTGAGTATTGAGAATGTTTTAAGTATTCTAAACACTAGTCTTTTATCATCTCTGTGGTTTGTAAATCATGTCTCTAGACAGCAGCTTGTCTTTCCATTCTCCTCACTGGTTCTTTTATAAGACAACAGTTTAAACTCTTCCCCAGCTTTATTAAGATTTAATAATATATGACATTGGTAAATGTAAAGTGCATAATGTGATGACTTTTTACATATATATACTGCAAACACTTTTAACTTTCATGAGGTTACTTAACCTCTGAGTTAAGCAGTAAGCTCTTAGGTATAACACCAAATATATTATTTATAAAGAAAACCAAACTACCCCCACAAAAAACAAATAAATCAGACCTCATTTATGCAGACTAATTTTTAAGATTTTATAGTTTTAATTTATTTCATAGTGAATTTTGAGTTAACTTATACTATGAGAGTTAGCTTGAGGTTCATTTTGTGGCAAGTGATCTAACAACAATTTTTGAACATACTATCCTTTCTCTATTAAATTGTAGTTGGAACCTTGTCAAAATCATGTACCTAACTTTTGGTTTGGAATCTAGTTTTGTAATCTCTATTCTGTTCCATTGATCTCCATGTCTGACTTGTCCCTTCATCAGTTTACACTATCTTAATTACTGTAGCTATATAATGAATTATAAATTTGGTTTATGTGATTCTCTAAGTTTATTCATTTTTTTTCAGGATCCATAACTATTTCATGTCTTTTGTCTTTTTAATTTTTAGAATCAGCTTTGCTATATCTAGAAAAACCTCACCTTATTGTAGTTTTGATTGCATTTTTTTAATTTTTTATTTATTTACTTTATTTTTATAAAGTGAGAATCAGGGAGACAGAGAGCCGAGTCCCACATGTGCCCCTACTGGAATCCACCTGGCAAACTACCTACCAGGTTATGCTCTGACCATCTGGGGTCGCTGCTCCATTGCTTGGCAACCAAGCTATTTTAGTACTTGAGGTAAGGCCATGGAGCCATTCTCAGCACCTGGGGCCAACTCGTTCCAATGGAGCCATGGCTGCAGGATGGGAAGAGAGCAACAGTGAGAAAAAGAAGTGAGAGAGAGGTGGGTACAAATAGTGGCTTCTCCTGTGTGTCCAGACTCAAAATCAAACTCAGGACTTCCACACACTGGGCTGATGCTTTACTGGTGAACCAACTGGCCAAGGCAATGATTATGTTTTTAAAATTTTTTCTAGCATAAGCCTGGTTAGAACCTTAAATTCTGAGAAGCAAGCAGAATGTCAAGTTACTGCAACCCAAATAGACTTACTCCAAAGCACGTCATAATAAAATAGTCAAATATAAATAAAAATGAAATAATTCACAGGGAAGCTAAGAAAAAGAGGAACATAACATATAAAGGAATGTCCATTATTTATCATTGGACTCCTCATTAGAAAGTCTATAAGCCAGAAGTAAGTAGCCTCAAACATTCTAAGTATTGAAAGAGAGGAATTACCAGCCAAGAATACTATACCCATAAAAGTTATCCTTCAAATATGAAAAAGAAATAAAAAAATTTTACACACATACTAAAGCTGAGAAAATTTTAAACCAGAAAACTCTCACTGTAGGAAATATCAAGGGGGTTATTTGATCAGATATAAAGAACAAAACAAACTAAAAGCAAAAGCTCCAACAAGGTCACAATAAAATCAAGGATAATCTGTGACAATAATAACATAAAAGGGGAGAGAATAAAGATTTGCAATAGCAAAGGAGGATTGAGTGCAGAAGCACTCATAAGACAAAGGACTTTTGTACATATGAAAATTTTTCTCTTAATAACTTAATGGTAACCACCCACAAAAAAGCCACTGCTAAAATACATAGCTTAAAAAATTAGAAGCAATGGAAAAAGGTATGAAATATTACCAAACAAAAACAACTGAAAGAAACAAAAAAGAGAAGAACCAAACAAGACACAGAGCTACCAGAAAACAAAACATAAAATGGCTATAGGAAATCCTAAAGTGTCAATAATTACCCTAAATGTAAATGACCTGAACTCATCAATGAAGAGGCACAGGTATCAATAAAGAGGCAAATGGTATCAAAAAGAAAAACCAGCTATATGCAGTCTTCAAGAGATGTGTCTAAGCTGCAAGGAAAAAATAGATTCAAAATGAAGGGTTAAAAAATGATTCTCCAAGCAAATAATATCCAAAGAAAAGCATGTGTAGCCATACTTATATCTGATATTGCTGACTTCAAGACAAGAAAAGTAAACAAAGACAAAGATGGACATTTCATAATGATAAAGGGGGTATTATATCAAGAGGACATAACACTTATTAATATATATGTACCAAACCAGGAAGCACCAAAATTTATAAAATATCTACTAACTGATCTAAAAATAGAAGCTGGCCCTGGCCAGTTTGCTCAGTGGTAGACCATTGTCCCAGCGTGTGGAAGTCCTGGGTTTGATTCTCAGCCAGGGCACACAGGAGAAGTACCCATCAGCTTCTCCACCCTTCCCCTACTCGTTTCTCTCTATTTTTCTCTTCTCCTTCTGAAGCCAAGCCTCCATTGAAGCAAAGTTGGCCCGGACACTGAGGAAGGCTCCATAGCCTCTGCTTCAGATGTTAGAATGGCTCTGGTTGCAACAGAACAATGCCCCAGATGGGCAGGACATCACCTCCTAGTGGACTTCCTGGGTGGATCCTGGCTGGGCATATGTGGTAGTTTGTCTCTCAGCCTTCCCGCTTCTCAGTTCAGGGAAATACAAAAAATAAAATAAAATAAAAATAGAAGCAGACAAAAACACAATCATACTTGGAAATTTCAACACACTATTGATGACTTTACATAGATTATTTAAACAGAAAATCAATAAAGAAATATTGGCCGTAAATGACTGAATCAAATGGACATTATAGACATTTATAGCACATTTCATCCCAGAACATCAGATTATATATTCTTCCCTAGTGTGCACAAGACTTTCTCAATGATAGACCATATATTAGGCCACAAAACTAACATCAACAAATTCAGGAAGATTGAAATTATACCAAGTGTATTTTTTGATCATAGGGCTTTAAAATTAGAATTCAACTGTAAAAAGCAAGTAAAAAACACACAAAAATGTAGAAATTAAACAACACACTTCTAAAAATTACTGAGTCAAAGAAATAAAACAAGAGAACAAAGGATATATATATATATATATATATATATATATATATATATATACAAATAAAAATGACAACATGACATATCTAAATATCTGGAATACAGCAAAAGCAGTGGGAGAGGAAAGTTTATGTCATTATAGGCTTATATCAAGAAACAGAGAGATCCCAAGTAAACAACCTAACATCATAACTTAAGGAACTAGAAAAAAAAAAGGCAACCCAAGTCAGCAGAAGAAAGAAAATAGTAAAAATTAAAGCAAAACTAATTAAAATAGAGAACAACAAAAAAAGAGAGAAAAAATTAATATAACATATAGCTAGTTCTTTGGAAAGATCAATAAAATTGAAAACCGCTGGCCAGACTCACTAAGGAAAAAAGAGGAAGAGCTTATTATATAAACAAACTTTGAAAAGAAAGAGGAGAAATTACTACAGAAATTATAGATATACAAAGGATCATAGTAGCATATTTTGAAAGACTATATGCCACCAAATTCACCAACCAAGAGAAAATGGATAAATTTCTACAATTATACAAACTTCCTAGACTGAGTCACAAAAATGTAGAAAACCTTAAAAGACCTAAAAGCAGGAAGGAAATAGAAACAACTATGAAAAACTTCACCAAAAACAAAGTTTAGGACCAGATGGCTACAATAATGAATTCTACCAAACATTCAAAAAAGATTTGGTATCTATCCTTCTCAAAATCTTCCAGAAAATTAAAGAAGAAATACTCACTAGCATATTTTTGAGGCTAAAATAGTCCTCATACCAAAGCCTGCCAAGAATAACATAAAAAAACCCAAAAAACTACAGACCAATGTCTTTAATGAACAGAGATGCAAAAATCTTGAACAAAATAATAACAAATAGAATACAACAACCCATTAAAAAAATAATACATCACAATCAAGTGAGATTCATTCCAGGAACACAAAGATGGTTGAACATGTGGAAATCAATCAACGTAATACACCACATCAAAAAACAAAAACAAAAATTATATCATCCTATCAATAGATGCAGAAAAGACATTTGGTAAGATACAACATCCTTTTATGTTTAAAACACTCAATAAAATCAGAACAGAAAAAAAGTACCTCAGCTTAATAAAGGCCATATATGACAAACTATCAGCTAATGATATACTAAATGGTGAAAAACTGAAGGCTTTATCTCTAAAATTAGGAACAAGACAAGGCTGCCCAATCAGTCCACTCTTATTAAACATAGTTCTGGAAGTTTTTGCCAGAGCAATTAGGCAAGAGAAAAAAATAAAAGGTATTACTTTTTTTTGCAAATTACATGATCATGTACATAGAAAACACCAGACTCAAAAAAAAGAACAAACAAACAAACAAAAAAACACAAGAAAAGCCTGCTAGAAACAGTAAAGCAATACAGTAAAATTACAGGATACAAAATCAGTATATAAAAGTTCCCTGCTTTTCTATATGCCAACAATGAAACATCAGAAAATTAAGTAAAAAAAAATTTGTTTTACATTTACAACAACCAAACATATCTAAGAATAAACTTAACTAATGATGTGAAGGACCTATATACTGAAAACTATAAAGCATTATTGAAAGAAATTGAAAAAAACACAATGAAATAGAAAAATATTCCATGTTCATAGATTGGAAGAATCAACGTAGTTGAAATGGCCATATTACCCAAAGCAATACTCACAGTTAATGCAATCCCCATCAAAATCTCAATGTCATTTTTTAAAGAAATAGAATAAAAAATTATAAGGTTTGTCTGGAACCATAAAAAACCCTAATAGCCAAAAAAAATTCAGAAAAAAAAAAATAAATAAACCCAGCGGTATCACAATGCCTGACCTTAAATTATACTTTAGAGCTACGATAATCAAAACAACTTGGCATTGACCAAAAAACTGACATACTGACCAATGAAACAGAATTGAGAGCCAAGCAATGAATCCACATATATATAGACAAGTCATCTTTGACAAAGGAGCAAAAAATACATAATGAAGAAAAGATGGCCTCTTTAATAAATGGTACTGGCGAAATTAGAAAGCCACATGCAAAAGAATGAAACTCGACTAGATTGTCCCCTTGCACAAAAATTAATTCAAAATGGAACAAAGACCTAAATGTAAGATCTGAAACAATAAAATACATAGAAGAAAACATAGGTAAGAAGCTAGTGGACCTTGGCCATAGAGAACAATTTATGCATTTGACCCCAAAGGCAAGGGAAATAAAGGCAAAAATAAATTAATGGGTCTGTATCAAACTCAAAATCTTCTGCACAACAAAAGAAACTGAAAACAAAACAAATAGGCACTCAACTAAATGGGAGATAATTTTGCAAACAACAGTGCCAATAAGGGGTTAATATCCAAAATATATAAAGAACTCACAAACCTCAGCAACAAACAAGCAAACAATCCAATTTAAAAATAGGGAGAGGACCTGAACAGATACTTCTCCCAAGATGACGTACAAATGGCCTACAAATATATGAAAAGATGCTCATATTCACTAGTAATTACAGAAATGCAAATCAAAACTACAATGAGATATCACCTCCCATCTGTTAGATTGTCTATTGTCAAGAAGACATGCAATAAGTGTTGGAAAGGCTGTGGAGAAAAAAGAATCCTCATTCATTGCTACTGGGAATACAAATTAGTACAACCATTATGGAAGAAAATATGGTTGGTTCCTCAAAAATTAGAAGTAGAATTTCCACATGACCCAGCAATCCCTCCACTGGGGATCTATCCCCAAAACTCAAACACATTGGTATGTAAAGACACATATACCACCATGTTCCTCACAGCATTATGCAAAGTGGCCAAGACATGGAAACAACCACAGTGTCCCTCGATAGAGGATTAGATAAAGAAGGTGTGGTACATATATACAATGGAATACTACTCAGCCATAAGAAATTATGACATAGTGACATTTATGACAACATGGATGGACCCTGAGAACTTTATACTGAGTGAAATAAATAAATAAAAGCTAAGAACTGTATGATTTCACATGTAAATGGGATATAAAACTGAGACTCATGGATATAGATAAAAGTGAAGCGATTACCAGAGGAAAGGGGGTGTGGGGGAGGTGCCTGGGTGAGGAGGTTCTGGGAAGGTGTAAAGAGAGACAAATATAAGATGATTGAAAATTATTCAACTTTGGGTGATGGATACATAACATAAACAATTCAAATGCTATAGAAATCTTTACCTGAAACCTATGTACTCTTATTGATTAATATCACCATGTTAATTTTCTAAATAAAATTTAAAAATTAAAAAAAAATTGGACATGTCTTGCAGCAATATTTATTTTTTATTTATCACCTCAGAAAAGGGAAATAAATAGAAATACCTTTAGATACAGTGAAAAAATCATATAATATATTTTCTGAGATCTAAGATTACCTTGGAATTTTAAAAAAGACTAAAACTACAATATACCTTCAGTGAAAACATAGTCTAAATGTATATACCTGACCCATGGTGGCACAGTAGATAATGCATCAAACTGGGATAGTGAGGTCGTAGGTTTAAAATCTTGAGGTTCCTGGATTGAGTACAGGCTCACCAGCTTGAGTGCAGTCACTGGCTTGAGTGTGGGATCACAGACATGACCCTATGGTTGCTGGCTTGAACCAAAAGGTCAAAGGTTGCTGGCTTAAACAAGGGGTTACTGGATCAGCTCAAACCGCTCCCAAGCCCCACAAGACACAAATGAGAAAGCAATCAATGAACAACTAAGGTGCTTCAACAACTAGCTGATGCTTCTCATCTGTCTCCTTTCTTGTCTGTCTGTCTCTCTCACTAAAAACAAAACAAAAAGACTAAATATAACCACATAAAATACACACACACACACACACACACACACTTCCAAGATGATGACAGAGTAGGTGGACATTTCAACTGCCACCTCCCAAGACCAAATTGAATTACAACTTAATTTAAGAACAATCATCTTCAAAAACCAACTTTGGACTAAAGCAGTGGTTGGCAAACTGTGGCTCGCGAACCACATGCGGCTCTTTGGCCAGCTTAGGAGTACCCTAATTAGGTTAATAACAATGTACCTACTTATATAGTTTAAGTTTAAAATATTTGGCTCTCAAAAGAAGTTTCAATCACCTTACTATTGATATTTGGTTCTGGACTAAAAGAAGAGGACTCTATAACCAAGGGTCACAGAAAAGCCACACCGAGACTGGTAGGAAGGGCGAAGAGACGGAATGGGCTGCCCCCTCCCAGGAGCAAGGGGTAGCTGAGGGTCTATCACTGTGAGGAAGGTCACCCTGAGAGGTGTGGGTGCTCAAGCCCAGGTCTGGAGCCTTGGCCTAGAGCTCCAAAGCCTAGAAGAAATGCCCACACAGCATTAAGCTATTAAAAGAGCCGGGTTTCTCTCTGTGAGAAAGATACTGAGCATTCTGAGGTGCAGACTCCATCTTAAAGGGCCCACACAGAAAATCTCATTCACAGCCACTTACCTGAGGCTCCAGTGGAGGGAGAGCTGAGAGGACTACAACTACATGAGGAGAGTGTAAAGTTGGAGGCCCAGGGAGAACACTGGTGGGGGATGGCCACCAGAACCCCTATGCTGAGTCATTCTCCAATACTGCAGTCACCATTTTTCTTGTGTGGAGCATCCCCATTGTGCAGCACCAGCCTGGGGAAAAGGAACTGCTCTACCCTCAGGAGTCTCTCCTACCTCAGAATGGCGGTGGGTCATTCTGAGAGACCAGGAAGCAGGGGATGCATCAGTGACTCAGCTTTCTGATGTTGAGACTGGACCTTTCCCCCACATGCTCATTCTAGACTCTAAGACTGCTGCTTTACCTCACGAGAAACTCAATAAAAACTGTCGGACAGAGGACTGCAGTTGCATGGAGAAAGTGTAAAATTAGAAGCCCAGGGAAAGACACTGAGCGGGACAGCGAGCGGAAGTCCTCTGCTGAGTCATTCTCCAGTACTGCAGTTGCCATCTTTCTTGAGCAGAGCATTCCCTTAGTGCAGCATCAGCCTGGGGGAAAGCAACTGCTCCACATTTGGAAGTCTCTCCTGCCCCAGTCATGGCAATGGGTTGTTCTGAGAGGCCAGATAGTAGGGGGCTCATTAGTGACTCAGTCTTCTACTATTGAGACCAGAATTTTTCCCCTACCCCCACACTCCTGTGTCTTATACAGGCGCTTCCACCTCATAGGAGACTCAGTTAAAACTGTCCGGAGGGAAGGCAGACCACACATCTAGGTCTCAGAGGTTACACCCACCAGATTCCTGTGGCCACACTCTACAGAGGACTGTGATAAAGGTATGGACAAACTGACACCTGGAGCGAAGACCAGAGCCACACCCACTACCCTTTCTTATCCCTAAATTGCTGCAAAAGCTAGACTCCAGCAGAGGTTTATTCATCTGTCGAGCCCAACAAGCAACCAGTAGACAGAGGCTGCAGAAAAATAGACTCAAGGAACCATGGCCTTTTAAATAGACTTTTCGCCAGTCCCAGAGTGGGTAAAAGTCAGCCGAGTTGTACAGATGGTACTTACATGTGCACCAGGGCTCAAAAGAGGCAACGACAAACTCTGGATTACTTATAGCTCCAAGAAGGCTGCTGAGGGCCAGTCACAGGCAGTATCTTGTACTGGTCTGTGTAGGGTTCCTGCCACGGAGGCTCAGGACTGACACATCCAGTGGCTAGCTGTGGAAAGCATTGATTCAGAACCTAACAACCATTGCCAGAGTGGTATCCTAAGGAAGGGCTTCTCACACCTGGCCCAGCTGAGGTGAGTTCTGCTCTCTGTGATCATCACTAGCACAGTGGCTCATGTGCATTGAACAGGGTGGAGCTTCACAGTCAACTGACCTGGATGCTGGGTATTCTACCCTACTGGGCAAGACTCCAAAGAGGGAAGGGAGAGAGGCTTAGAGTATGGATATACAAAGCATGCGCCCCTGTGAGTCTATTGTTGGATTGGGCTGAGGGGTTTAGCCACTATTGGTCAAATAAGTTTGTAAATATGATGTATGTGTTTGCTTGCTTATAGTTTGCATTGGGTTTGGGAGACAGGCTGTAAACAGGCAGGATCATTATAGATAAATGCTTAGTTTAAAGACTAAGCTTTTCCCCACACCCTTGACTATTGCATGATAGTGGGTGGTGTATCTCATGAGGAATCCCATTATGCCTCAGATAAGTGACTTTGTATCAGAGACTTTTTTGTTTCTATATTAGATTAAAGGTTTATATTTCTATACTATAAAGTGGGAAGACTGGGAGCTTGCTCTGTCTTGTGGTTCCTGAGATTAACATTAGAGAGAAGAGCAGAGAAAGGCCACATGGAGGAGAGGAGAAGCAGCTAAGATGGCAGGGTGCTAAGGAAGAATTCAGTTTGTGCTGAGTTTGTGCAGAGAAAGGGAGATGTGTAACAGAGGTAAATAAGGCTGGTGGTCTAGAAACCTTTGATTCTAGGAAACTTGGATAAGTCAGTGGCTTTGGGAGGTCTGAAGGGAAAGGGAAGTGTTTTCCTACTGTGTGTATTTCTTGCCTTCCAGGTACAAGCTAGGATTAAAGCTAATGGCCCACCAGTTATTGGCTTCATTGTTTCATTACTGTCTGTCTGAATCAAATGCAAACCTGCATGGGCCAGGTAGCTGTGATGGTGGCTGTGGCTACTGGCCATACAGCCACTTTCTGAGGTACGCAGTCAGCCCCAGGAGAGACCCTCTCAGTCTTTCTCCTTGAGACCAGGGTCTCATCAGCTGTAAGAACTTCTGTAGAAGGGACTGTTGGCCCCACTTGATCTGAATCTGGGGCTCACCTTGTTAGAGAGAAATAAAGTTTGAATATCCAGCAGTGGCTGAGGGATTAGGCTTTGAAGTAGAGGTCACAATCCCTGTACTGACCTACTGACCAAGAGACCTCTGAAGTAGTAGGTTCCACTAACATGGTATTCCCAACATCAACTGTCCTAGCCCAACAAACTTGCAACCTGTAGAGGGGTTGGGATGAGGAAAGTCTGGGCCAACACTGTAGTCCTTCTACATAAAACTCTGTGGAAAGACCAGGCAGCTGCAAGAGGAGGTGAAGCAGCTGAAAGGTACAGGCAACTCTTAAAGAGCTTGGGGCTTTTATGGAGCTACTCTCAGCTAAAGCAGGAGGAAGCTGGTTCTTATACACAGGTTGGCCCTTCCCACACTGCCCAGACACAGAAAATGCAGAAACAAACAGAAAAAAGAGCAGTATCTGCAGACAACTAGCCCACAGCAGGTTACAAATAACAGCTGACACCAACCCAGAAGACCTAAAACCAACAGAGCTTGTAGCTGGTGGCAGACAGCACCAACACTAGACTCAGTTAGCTATAAAAGTTGCAAGCCCAAAGGAGGAGTATACACACAGAAAAAAAAGGTAAGAATTAAATGCAACCCAAATGAATCAACAAGAGAAATCCCCAGAAAAGAAAGTAAATGAAATGGGAGTAAACAAAATACCAGAAAAAGAGTTTAAAATAATGATTTTTAGGATGCTTAAGGATCTTAAAGCAACAATGGATAGACATAATGAGCACCTAAATAAAGAGATAGCAAGTATCAAAAAGGACATTAAAATTGTTAAAAAGAACCACTCAAAACTGACAAATACAATATCAGAAATAAAGACTGCAGTAGAAAGAATCAACAGTAGGCTGGATGAAGCAGAGGATTGAATAAGCAATTTAGAAAACAAGAAAAACATAATCACAGAAGTAGAGCAGCAAAATGATAAGATTCAAAAGGACTGAGGAAACTCTAAGAGACCTCTGTGACAACATGAAGAGAAACAACATCTGCATCATAGGGGTTCCTGAAGGAGAAAAGAACAAACAAGGGATAGAGAACCTGTTTGAAGAAATCATAGCTGAAAATTTCCCCAAATTGATGAAGGAAAAAGTCACACAAGTTCAAGAAGCACAGAGATTCCTATTAAAGAGGAACCTAAGGAGGCCTACACCAAGACATATCTTAATTAAAATGTCATAGTTAACACATTGTTGACCTGCAATTTTATGTAGAAGTTATCTAATGTCACTGGCTATATTTTTTTTTGTAATTCAGTATGAAAGTGAAACAATCTAAATAAACTTCCGTATACTTTATTTATACATAATAAAGTTAAATTTTGCCTTCATCCAAATAAATCTCAAAGTTGCAAATGTATTTCCTCTTGCTTTCACAAAGCATTCTCACTAAAATCCCGTATTTTATTATTTTTGTCAGACTATATGTTCTGAAGCTGATACATCCTCTATATGGTATCATTACTTCATCTAGGGATAACTTCTTCTTAGGTACATAAAAAGACTAAAATTTTGGAAGAAAGTAATCCAAAAGAGTCCTAATTTTAAACAGTCTGTCTTCATTAGATGTATTTTGTGATTTATCACTAAGATAAAAAATGTAAAAATTTGATCATAGTTTTAGGAACTATTGAAGCTTTAACCAAAAGGTCTGTTGAACAGCAATTCTTCCAATGTGATTTTTTTGTTTGTTTGTCCCATCAGTATAAACAAACCAAGAAACTTTTTTAAATTGGTATTGGTAACTTTCCTCCACAGTAGTTTTAGTATATTTTTTATAAAATTGTTTCATTTGGTGGTAGTATAAACTGATTTGAGAAACAACTAAATCAAAAGAATTATCACTAAAAAGTAATTTTGTCACTTTCCTGATGCTCCATGAATCACTAAGGTCAGCAGTCACACCTGAAATATTTGAATAATCCTCCAAAGTTGGTGTAATTTCATTTTCAATCCACTTTTCTTCGAAATCACTTTCACTATCAGATCTTATTACATTTTCTTTTTGTCTTTTTTGGTGGTCTAATATCTGACTCACTACTGTCTTCTGGTAAACTATCAATTTCTACATCATTTAATATATTTCATAATCACTCAGGCAATCAGATAAACTGTCTTTATATAATTCATTGAAAAGCTCTTCAATTTCATGATCCATCATGGTTACAACTTTTGTAATACTATAATTGTGATAAAACATATATATCAAGAAAAGTCACTGTTTTTATAGTAAACTGAACATGGCAAATTAAAAAAAAATAAACTTTATATGTATGTTCAAACTTAGTGAGTGGTTAGGAGATAGCCCATGCTTAGACAGCACAACACTGTGATTGCTTTTGTTCACCATACCTTTGATTTTGTGGTCTCACTCCTGGAGGAATGGGAAGAAAAGGAGTCAGCATGAGAATATAAAACAGTTTTTATATGTGCTGTTTTTCAAACTCTGAGCCTCAGGGAAAAGAGTTACAAATACAATAATTTTATATTACCCTGAGTTTCAAAAATTGAAATAGCTAATGCAAGTGCAAACATGATTTAACTCATGAGCGGTGAACTAAGGACAAAGAAAGAATACAGAAAGCTACAAGAGAATAGCAGTTAATTAACTATAGGAGCCCCCATAAGGATGACATTCGACTTCTCAACAGAAACACTTGAGCCCAAAAAGGCTTGGCAAGAAATATTCAAGTGATAAAAAACAAGAACCTACAATCAAGACTTCTTAATCTAGCAAGGCTATCATTTAAAATTGAGGGAGAAATAAAAAGTTTGCCAGAAAAGGAAATACTCAAAGAATTCACAACAACCAAACCAGCACTGCAAGAGATGTCAAAGGGCCTGCTATAAAAGAGCAAAGGGGGGAAAAAAAAAGAAAAAAAAAGAGGATTATAAATTTAAGAATAAAATGGCAATAAATAAGTACATGGCAATAATAACCTTAAATGTAAATGAATTAAAAAATGTAGGGTAGCTGCATGGATAAAAAAAACACAACCTGTACATTTGTTGTCTACAATAGATCAACCTCAGAACAAAAGAAACACATAGACAGAAAGTGAAAGGATAGAAAACTGTATTTCACACAAATGAAAATGAAAGAAAACTGGGGTAGAAATACTTTTATCTGACAAAATAGGCTTTAAAACAAAGTCTATAATAAGGGATAAAGAAGGTCATTGCATAATAATAAAGGGAACAATCCAACAAGAGGATATAACCATTGAAAATATTTATGTGCCTAATATAAGAACACATAAATACATAAAGCAGATTTTGATGGACATAAAGGGCAAGATCAACAGCAATACTACAATAGTAGGAGATTTTAATACCCCACTAACATCAATGAATATATCCTCCACACAGAAAATTAACAAAGAAACAGAAGCCTTAAATGATACACTAGATCAACTGAACTTAATTGATATATTCAGAAACTTTCATCCCAAAGCATAAAAATATATATTCTTTCTAAGTGCTCATGGTACAATCTCTAGGATGGAACACATGTTAGGGCACAAAACAAGTCTTAATAAATTTAAGAAGATTGAAATCATATCAAGCATCATCTCTGATCACAATGACATAAAACTAGAAATCAACTACAATAGAAAAACTAAAAAACATTCAAACACTTGGAGACTAAATAGCATGTTATTAAATAAATGGGTTAACAATGAGATCAAGGAAGAAATAAAAAATTCTCTTGAAACAAATAAAAATGAACATAAAACAACTCAAAATTTATGGAGCACAGCAAAAGCAGTCCTGAGAAGGAAGTGTGTAGTATGACAGGCATAGTTTAAGAATCAAGAAATAGCTCAAATAAACAACTTACCCCTGCATCTAAAAGAACTAGAAAAACAACAGATAAAGCCCAGAGGAAGTAGAAGGAAGAAAATAATAAAGATCAGAGTGGAAATCAATGACATAGAGATTAAAAAAACAATCCATAAGATCAATGAAACCAAAAGCTGTTTCTTTGAAAATGTAAACAAGATTGACAAGTCTTTAACCAGACACATCAAGAAAAAGAGAGAACTCAAATAAATAGAATTAGAAATGAAAGTGGAGAAGTAACAACTGACACCACAGAAATACAAGGGATTGTAAGAAAATACTATGAAGAAATATATGCCAAAAAATTGGACAACCTAGTGAAATGGATAAATTTCTAAAAACATACAATCTTCCAAAACTCAATCTGGAAGAATCAGAACTCCTAAACAAACCAATTGCAACAAATGAAATTGAAAGTTATCAACAATCTCACAACAAATAAAAGTCATGTACCAGATGGCTTCACAGGTGAATTTTACCAAACATTCAAAGAAGAACTAACACCTATCCTTCTCAAGCTATTTCAAAAGATTTAAGAGGAGGAAAGACTTCCAAGCTCCTTTTATGAGGCAAGCATTATCCTCACTCCAAAATCAGGTAAAAACACTATAAAGAAAGAAAACTAGAGACCAATATCCCTGATGAATATAGATGCTAAAATTGTCAACAAAATATTAGCACACCAGATCCAGCACCACATCAAAAAGATCGTAAATTATGATCAAGTAGGATTTATTCTGGGTAGGCAAGGCTGGTACAATATTTGCAAATCAATTATTGTGAATAATCACATAAACAAAAGGAAGAATAAAAATCACATGATTATATCATTAGATGTTAAAAGAGCATTTGATAAAATCCAGCACCCATTTATGATTAAAACTCTCAGCAAAGTGAGAATACAGATAACATACCTCAACATAATAAAGGACATCTATGACAAACTGACAGCCAACATTATACTCAATAAACAACAATTAAAAGCAATCCCCTTAAGATCAGGAACAAGGCAGGGGTGCCCCCTTTTCATCACTCTTATTCAACATAGTTCTGAGTTACAGCAATCAGACAAGAAGAAGAAATAAATGACATCCAAATTGGAAAAAAGGAAGTAAAACTATCATTTCTTGCTGATGACATGATACAGTACATAAAAAACCCTAAAGTCTTAGTCAAAATACTACTAGACCTGATAAATAAATCTGGCAATAAGGCAGGATATAAAATCAATATTCAGAAATCAGTGGCATTTTTATGCACCAACAATCTCTTTCAGAATTGCAAAAACAAAAAATAAAGTACCTCGGAATAAATTTAACTGAGGAGGTAAAAGACTTGTACTCAGAAAATTATAAGCTATTGAAAAAAGAAATCAAGAAAAATACAAACAAGTGAAGCATATACCGTGTTCATGAATAGAAAGAATAAACATCATTAAAATGTCTATATTACCCAAAGCAATCTATAAATTCAATGCAATTCCTATCAAAATACCTATGGCATTCTTCAAAGATATAGAGCAAATATTCCAAAAATTTATATGGAACCAAAAAAGAACATGAGTAGCCTCAGCAATCTTAAAAATAAAGAATAAAGTGGGAGGTATTACTATCTCTGATATCAGGTTTTAGTACAAGGCCATTGTAATCAAAATTGCATGGTACTAGCATAAGAACAGATATACAGATTAATGAAACAGAATAGAGAACCCAGAAATAAACCACACATTAATAGTCCATTGATATTTGACAAAAGAGGTAAGAGCAAACAATGGAGTAAAGACAATCTCTTTAATAAATGGTGTTGGGAAAATTGGACAGGTACATGCAAAAAAAATGAAACCAGACCACTAACTTACACCATTAACAAAAATAAACTCGGGGGGGGGGAGCAAGATGGCGACGGAGTAGGCGGACGTACCAACTTCCAACTCCCAGAACCAAAGTGGATTACAACTCAATTTTAAGAACCATCACCTGGATAAACCAACTTTGAACAAAACTAAGTGGACTCTTCAACCAAGGAACACAGAAGAAGCCACATTGAGACTGGTAGGAATAGCGAAAACGCGAAGAGGGCTGCCCAGCTCCCCGGAGCAAACGGCAGCCCGGAGAGACCCGTGTGGGGGGAGGAGATTTTGGCGGAGAGGGAGGGACCTGGGTCCCAGGAACCAAGCCCCAGCCTGCAGTCCCAGAGCCAAGAAGAGGCGTTTGGACAGTTTTGAGCTGTGAAACAAGTGAGGGAACTCCCAGGCCTACAGTGTGGAGTATTAGGTCCCTTCCTAATCTGCTGAGGGCTGCTTAAGGTTTTGGGGCGGCAGGACGCTGAAAGGCGGTTCTGTCGGCGT
The DNA here is from genome assembly GCA_037038555.1 of Rhynchonycteris naso. Lineage (NCBI taxonomy): Eukaryota > Metazoa > Chordata > Mammalia > Chiroptera > Emballonuridae > Rhynchonycteris > Rhynchonycteris naso. Next base: position 173,819,328 of record CM072996.1, on the reverse strand, counting down.
GGGCAGAGGCCAAGCCGGTGGGAGATCGGTCTAGCCCAGAGGGTCGGAGGGTAAGCGCGAGAGCGGTCCGGAAGCTGCGGGCCCGCCTTTAATCCCACTTACGGGGACAAAGCGGGAGGCCAGGAACGGGCAGGCCCTGCGCAAGCCGGCCCTGACCGCAGGGACCGGGCTAGGACCAGGGACGGGCAGGGGCTCGTGGCTGAGCTGACGCTACCAGTCCGCCCGCCCCCCGCCGTCTGCCTGAGAAACCACGGTTGGCCAGTATACGTGCGCGAGCGGGCTCCGAGTGCGGGAACGAGGTGGACCCCGAGACAGGCAAAGGCTCGCAGCTGAGCCAACGGCTGCTATCCCCATCCGGCCGGAGAAACCCCGGATAGCGTTAATACGTGCACGAGCGGGCTCCGAACGCGGGGACGGGGTAGAGTCCGGGACGAGCGGAAGTACGCAGCTCGGTGGAAGCCAGCAAACACGCCCGCCCCAATAAATCTTGGTTTCCGACCCTGCGCAAAGGGTCCTGGCCTCGAGGGCGGGGCTAAAGCTCCTGACGGGCAAAAGCTTACAGCTGAGAGCACGTCGAAAGCCCCGCCTAACCCGCGGAACTGTAGCGAGCAGGCTCCGACTGCTGGTTCTGGGCGGAAGTCCGGAAATAGGCTGGGTCCGCAGCTGAGGAAAGGTGCTCGCCTCTACCCTTGGTGCTAATCTTGTGGCTTCAGTGACAGCCCCTCCCACGGAGGAGAGGCAGAAATCACAGCAAAAGCCACAGTGGGCCGGCGCTGGCAACGCTCATACCCAACCACCCTAGGCACCGGCAGAGGGGGTGGGGGGCCTGTAGATAGACCACACCTAGAGAACACAAAGGCAACACCTACTGGACTCCAGTGGCCACAACTTGCTTATACACAGAAAAAATGGGCAGGCAAAGGAATGCAAACCAAATGAATCAAGAGAAATCCCCAGAGAAGGACCTGAATGAACCAGATATAACCAAATTAACAGAAGCAGAATTTAGAATAATGATAGTTAGGATGTTCAAAGAAATTAGAGCAACAATGGATAGTCATTATGAACACCTAAATAAAGAGATAACAAGTATAAAAAATGAAATTGAAATAATAAAAAAGAATCAGACAGAAATGACAAATACAGTATCAGAACTGAAGACCACAATGGAAGGAATTAAAAGCAGGATGGATGACGCTGAGGATCGAATAAGCGAGTTAGAGGACACAATAAACAAAGGCACAGAAGCAGAGAAGAAAAAGGAAAAGAGACTTAAAAAATGTGAGGAAACTCTAAGGGAGCTTTGTGACAACATGAGGGGAAACAACATTCGCATCATAGGGGTGCCTGAAGAAGAGGAGAGAGGACAGGAAATGAAAACTTTGTTCAATCAAATTATAGCAGAAAACTTTCCTAAATTAAGGCTGGGAAACACTCCACACATTCAAGAAGCACACAGAACTCCATTAAGGAGAAACCCAAAAAAATCTACACCAAGACACATCATAGTTAAAATACCAAAGCTAATGGATAAAGAAAAAATTTTAAAAGCTGCTAGAGAAAAAAAGGCTATCACCTACAAAGGAGCCCCCATAAGGATGACATCGGACTTCTCAACAGAAACACTTGAGGCCAGAAGGGAATGGCAAGAAATAATCAAAGTAATGCAGAACAAGAACCTACAACCAAGACTACTTTATCCAGCAAGGCTAACGTTTAAAATTGAAGGAGAAATAAAGAGCTTCCCAGAAAAAGAAAGCCTCAAGGAATTCATAAAAACCAAACCAATTCTGCAAGAGATACTAAGGGGCCTCTTGTGAACAGTTTAAAGGGAGGAAAGAATAGAGCAAAAGAAGAATACAGCTTTAAAGAATAAAATGGCAATAAACAACTACATATCAATAATAACCTTAAATGTAAATGGATTAAATGATCCAATCAAAAGATATAGGGTAGCTGCATGGATAAAGAAACAGGACCCATACATATGCTGTCTACAAGAGACACACCTTAAAATAAAAGATGTTCATATACTGAAGGTAAAAGGATGGAAAAAAATATTTCATGCAAATGGAAATGAAAAAAAAGCAGAGGTAGCAATACTTATATCAGACAAAATGGACTTTAAAACAAAGGCTGTAGTAAGAGATAAAAGAGGACACTACATAATGATAAAGGGAACAATTCAACAGGAAGATATAACTATTGTAAATATCTATGCACCAAATATAGGAGCCCCGACATACATAAAGCAGACTTTGATGGATATAAAGGGCGAGATTAACAGCAATACTATCATAGTAGGAGATTTCAATACCCCTCTAACAACACTGGATAGATCCTCAAGAAAGAAAATTAATAAAGAAACAGCAGACTTAAAGGAGACACTAGATCAACTTGATTTAATAGATATCTTCAGAACTTTTCACCCTAAAGCAGTAGAATATACATTCTTCTCAAGCGTTCATGGTACGTTTTCTAGGATAGACCACATGTTAGGACACAAAAATAGTCTCAATAAATTTAAGAAGATTGAAATCATATCAAGCATTTTCTATGATCACAATGCCATGAAACTAGAAATTAACCACAAAAGAAAAACTGAAAAATACTCAAACACTTGGAAACTAAATAGCTTGTTATTAAATAATGAATGGATTAACAATGAGATCAAAGAAGAAATAAAAAAGTTTCTAAAAACAAATGATAATGAGCATACATCAACTCAAAATTTATGGGACACAGCAAAAGCAGTACTGAGAGGGAAGTTTATTGCACTACAGGCATATCATAAGAAGCTAGAAAAAGCTCAAATAAGCAACTTGACCCTGCATCTAAAAGAACTAGAAAAACAACAACAAATAAAACCCAAGACAAGTAGAAGAAAGGAAATAATAAAGGTCAGAGCAGAAATAAATGACATAGAGGCTAAGGAAACAATACAGAGGATCAATGAAACAAGAAGCTGGTTCTTTGAAAAGGTAAACAAGATTGATGAACCTTTAACTAGACTCACCAAGAAAAAAAGAGAGAGGACTCAAATAAATAAAATTAGAAAGGACAGTGGAGAAATAACAACTGACACAACAGAAATACAAAGCATTGTAAGAAAATACTATGAAGAACTATATGCCAAAAAATTAGACAATCTTGGTGAAATGGACAAATTTCTTGAATCATATAACCTTCCAAAAATCAATCTGGAAGAATCAGAACACCTAAACAGACCAATTACAGCAAATGAGATCGAAACAGTTATCAAAAAACTCCCAAAAAAGAAAAGTCCTGGGCCTGATGGCTTCACAAGTGAATTCTATCAAAAATTCAAAGAAGAACTAACTCCTATTCTCCTGAAGCTATTTCAAAAAATTCAAGAGGAAGAAAGAATTCCAAACTCCTTTTATGAGGCGAGCATAATTCTGATCCCAAAACCGGGCAAAGACAACACAAAGAAAGAAAATTATAGGCCTATATCCCTGATGAATTTAGACGCTAAAATTCTCAACAAAATATTAGCCAACCGGATCCAGCAATATATGAAAAAAATCATACACCACGATCAAGTGGGATTTATTCTGGAGAGGCAAGGCTGGTTCAATATTCGCAAATCAATTAATGTGATTCACCACATAAACAAAAGGAAGGACAAAAATCACATGATAATTTCAATAGATGCAGAAAAGGCATTTGATAAAATCCAGCACCCATTCATGCTCAAAACTCTCAGTAAAGTGGGAATACAGGGATCATTCCTTAACATGATAAAGGCCATCTATGATAAACCGACAGCAAACATCATACTAAATGGACAAAGATTAAAAGCAATCCCCTTAAGATCAGGAACCAGGCAGGGTTGCCCACTTTCAACACTCTTATTCAACATAGTTCTGGAAGTCCTAGCTACAGCAATCAGACAAGAAGAAGAAATAAAAGGCATACAAATTGGAAAAGAAGAAGTAAAACTGTCATTATTTGCAGATGATATGATATTGTATATTGAAAACCCTAACGTCTCAGTCAAAAAACTACTGGACCTGATAAATGAATTCAGCAAGGTGGCAGGATATAAAATTAATACTCAGAAATCAGAGGCATTTCTATACACCAACAATGAAATATCAGCAAAAGAAATTAAGGAAACAATCCCCTTCACTATTGCAGCCAAAAAAATAAAGTACCTAGGAGTAAATTTAACCAAGGAGGTTAAGGACTTGTACTCAGAAAATTATAGAACATTGATAAAAGAAATCAAGGAAGATACAAACAAGTGGAAGCACATACCGTGCTCATGGCTAGGAAGAATAAACATCATTAAAATGTCTATATTACCCAAAGCAATGTATAAATTCAATGCAATACCAATTAAAATACCAATGACATACTTCAAAGATATAGAACACATATTCCAAAAATTTATATGGAACCAAAAAAGAACACGAATAGCCTCAGCAATTTTAAAAAGAAAAAATAAAGCAGGAGGTATCACTCTTCCGCATATCAAGGTTTACTACAAGGCCATTATACTCAAGACAGCCTGGTACTGGCATAAGAACAGGCACATAGATCAATGGAACAGAACAGAGAACCCAGAAATAAACCCACAGCTTTATGGACAACTGATATTTGACAAAGGAGGAAAGAACATACAATGGAGTAAAGACAGCCTCTTTAACAAATGGTGTTGGGAAAATTGGACATCTACCTGCAAAAAAATGAAACTAGACCATCAACTTACACCATTCACAAAAACAAACTCAAAATGGATAAAAGACTTAAATGTAAGCCGTGAAACCATAAACATCTTAGAAGAAAACATAGGCAGCAAGCTCTCCGACATCTGTAGCAGCGGTATATTTGCCGATTTATCTTCATGGGCAACTGAAATAAAAGGCAAGATAAACAAATGGGACTATATCAAACTAAAAAGTTTTTGCACAGCTAAAGACAATAGGAACAGAATAAAAAGACAAACCACACAATGGGAGAACATATTTGACAGCACATCTGATAAGGGGTTAATAACTAAAATTTATAAAGAACTTATAAAAAGCAACACCAGGAAGACAAACAACCCAATCAAAAAATGGGCAAAAGAAATGAATAGAAATTTCTCCAAAGAGGACATACAGATGGCCAATAGGCATATGAAAAAATGCTCAACATCACTAATCATTAGAGAAATGCAAATTAAAACCACAATGAGATATCACCTTACACCAGTCAGAATGGCACTCATCAGCAAAACAACACAGAATAAGTGCTGGCGAGGATGTGGAGAAAAGGGAACCTTTCTGCACTGCTGGTGGGAATGCAGACTGGTGCAGACACTGTGGAAAACAGTTTGGAGATTCCTCAGAAAATTAAAAATCGAACTGCCTTTTGACCCAGCTATCCCACTTTTAGGAATATACCCTAAGAACACCATAGCACTGCTCGAAAAGAAGAAATGCGCCCCCATGTTCGTGGCAGCATTGTTCACAATAGCGAAGATCTGGAACCAGCCCAAGTGTCCGTCAGAAGACGAGTGGATTAAAAAGCTATGGTACATATATACTATGGAATACTACTCAGCCATAAGAAACGATGACATCGGATCATTTATAACAAAATGGATGTACCTTGATAACATTATACGGAGTGAAATAAGTAAATCAGAAAAAAAGAAAAACTGAGAACAGCACGATTACATACATAGGTGGGACATGAAAGTGAGGGTATGAGACATGGACAAGAGAGTGGTGGTTATGGGATGGGGGGAGGGAGGGAAGAATGGGATAGGGAGGAGGGGAGGGACGCAGGGAAAACCAGATTGAAGGTGACAGAGGACAATTTGACTTTGGGTGATGGGTATGCAACACAATTGAATGATAAGATAACCTGGAGATGTTTTCATTGTACATATGTACCCTTATTTATTGATGTCACCCCATTAGAATTAATAATAATAAAATATATAAAAAAAAAAAAACAAAAAAAAAAACAAAAAAAACTCAAAATGGAGAAAAGACTTAAATGTAAGTTGTAAAATCATAAACATCTTGGAAGAAAACATATGTAGTAAACTCTTTGATATCTCTCATAGCAATATTTTTTTCAGATATATCTTCATGGGCAAGTAAAATAATGAATAAAATAAACAAATGGGACTATATAAGACTTAAATGCTTGTGCATAGTAAAAGACACCATGAACAAAATAAAAAGACAACCCACACAATGGGAGAATATATTTGCCAATATGTCTGATAAGAGGTTAATAAGCAAAATTCATAAAGAAATTCTAAAACTCAACACTAGGAAAGTAAACAATCCAATTAAAAAATAGGGAAAAGAACTAAACAGACACTTTTCCAAAGAGGATGTACAGATGGTCAGTAGGCATATGAAAAAATGATCAACATCACTAATTATTAGAGAAATGCAAATTAAAACCACAATAAGATACCACCTCACATCTATCAGAATGGTACTCATGGCCCTGGCCGGTTGGCTCAATGGTAGAGCATTGGCCTGGCGTGTGGAAGTCTCAGGTTCAATTCCCGACCAGGGCACACAAGAGAATCACCCATCTGTTTCTCCACCATTCCCCCTCTCTTTCCTCTCTCTAGCTCTCTCTTTCTCTCCCGCAGCCAAGGCTCCATTGGAGCAAAGTTGGCCCAGGTGCTGAGGATGGCTCCATGGTCTCTGTCTGAGGTGCTACAATGGCTCCGATAGCAGCAGTAAACGCCCCAGAAGTACCGAGCATCACCTCCTGGTCGACATGCCAAGTGGATCTCTGTCAGGCGCATGCGGGAGTCTGTCTGTCTGCGTCCCCCCTGCTTCTCATTTAGAAAAAAAAACGGCACTCATTGACATATCTACACACAGTAAGTGCTGGTGAAGGTGTGAAGAAAAGGGAACGCTCCTGTGCTGCTGGTGGGAATGCAGACTGGTGCAGCCACTGTGGAAAACAGTATGACGTTTCTTTAAACATTAAAAGTAAAACTGCCATTTGACCCATCTATACCACTATTAGGAATATACCCTAAGAATACCAAATCACTGATTCAAAAGAAGATATGAACCTCTATGTTTATAGCAGCATTGTTTACAACAGCCAAGATCTGTAAACAACCCAAATGTCCATCAATGGATGACAGGTTTAAAAAGCAGTGGTACATATACACGATGGAATACTATGCAACTGTGAAAAATGAAATCTTAACTTATGTGATGGCATGGATGGACTTGGAAACTATTATGCTAAGTGAAATAAGCCTGGCAGAGAAAGGCAAATATATGATCTCACTTATATGTGGAATTTAAGGAACAAACTGAACTGAGGAACCAAATAGAGGCAAAGGCTGGGTCACAGGGAGCAGAGGGACAGCTGTCAGAGGGAAGAGGATGAGAGGATGGGATCAGAGAAGGTGAAGGGATTAGTAAAATGATATAAACATAACACATATTTACAGATCACAGGACAGTAAATCGCAGAAGAAAGAGTGGAGGAAGTTAGAGGGAGGGGAGCAAAAGGGATGTAAATAGAGATGGAGTGGGAGTGTTATATTAATTGGGACACTTGAATCTAGGTTAACACAATAAATTAAAATTATTTTTTTAAAAAGGAAAATCTATCTATTTATCTATCTATCATCTATCTATCATCTATCTATCATCTATCTATCTATCTATCTATCTATCTATCTATCTATCTATCTATCTATCTATCTATCTATCTATCTATCTATCATCTATCATCTATCTATCATCTCCAGGAATCTGAGTCAAGAACTTTGAAGCTGGAGATGAGTGTTTTCTCTTCCAGATAGTGGGTCTGGTAGACTCTTTTTTCCTACATCTTACAAAAACTATTAGAGTTCAAGTACTAAAGTACCTCACAGAACATGATACACCATTTCTCAAATAAGTTGCAATTGTTATGCTCTCTTAATGAAAGCAATTGTTTTCAATCTTCTAAAAGAATCTTTGTTAAACCTTACTGTCCTTCATTCTGCAACCATAGCAAATTATTCTGTTTTGTATTTATATTCTTTTCATATTTGTTTATATATTTGATCTCATTTTCTCTTTTCACAATATTCCACTGTTTTAGGCAGAAGAAAAATAGTGATTCTAAATCCTCTTATTCTAAACCTCAAGATCCAGATATCAAGCTATAATGCCAAAGCACTTTAGAAAAAATTATATTTTTTTATAAATTAACCTTCAAAACACACAGATGATCCTTAATTTTTAAATTATACAATTTTGTGCTTTAAAATTGTATAATTCATAAAGTGTAAGTAATATTTAATATATTTTAGGTTTTAAGTTTTAGAATATGGTATATAGTGAAGAGATAATGTCTTTTTTAGAGAGAGAGAGAGAGAAAGAGAAGGACAAAGGGAGACATGCAGGCACAGAAGAAGAGAGAGATGAGAAGCATCAACTTACATTAGTTATACCATAGTTATTCATTGATTTCTTTCTCATATGTGCCTTGATCCAGGGTGAGGATTCTCCAGCCAAGCCAGTGACCCCTTGGTCAAGCCATCAACCTTGGGTTTCAAGCTAGTGACCTTTGGGCTCAAGCCAGTGACCATGGGGTGACATCTATGATTCCACGCTCAAGGCAGTAACCCTGCACTCAAGCTGGCAATCTCGAGATTTCATACCAGGGTCCTCAGCCTCCCAGACAGATACTCTATTCACTGCTCCACTGCCTGGTCAGTCTAATAACCCCTTTCTAAAAAAAAAAAATTAAAATTTTTGAGATGGCAAAGTTTTATACAAGAGTGGTTTTCAACTTTTTGACATTTGGGGACTGATGAAAATAGAATTATTTTGGGGACTGCTAAAACAAAAATAAAACCATTATTAGTATTTTGCTTATTATATATATATATTTTAATTTTATTTTTTTTAATGAAAACATCTCCAGGTTATATTAACATTCAATTGTGTTGCATACCCGTCACCAAAAGACAAACTGTCCTCTGTCACCTTCTATCTGGTTTTGCCTGTGTCCCTCCTCTCCTCCCTATCCCACCCTTTCCTCCCTCCCCCCACCCCATAACCACCACTCTCTTGTCCATGTCTCATAGTCTCACTTCTATGTCCCACTTATGTATGAAATCATGCTGTTCTCAGTTTTTCTTTTTTTTCTGATTTATTTATTTCACTTCGTATAATGTTATCAAGGACCATGCATTTTGTTATAAATGATCCTATGTCATCATTTCTTATGGCTGAGTAGTATTCCATAGTATATATGTACCATAGCTTTTTAATCCACTCGTCTTCTAACGAACACTTGGGCTTTTTCCAGATCTTCGCTATTGTGAACAATGCTCCCAGGAACATGTGGGTGCATTTCTTCTTTTCGAAAAGTGCTAAGGTGTTCTTAGGGTATATTCCTATAAGTGGGATAGCTGGGTCAAAAGGCAGTTCAATTTTTAATTTTTTGAGGAATCTCCAAACTGTTTTCCATAGTGGCTGCACCAGTCTGCATTCCCACCAGCAGTGCAGAAGGGTTCCCTTTTCTCCACAACCCCGCCAGCACTTATTCTGTGTTGTTTTGCTGATGAGTGCCATTCTGACTGGTGTGAGGTGATATCTCATTGTGGTTTTAATTTGCATTTCTCTAATAATTAGTGATGTTGAGCATTTTTTCATATGCCTATTGGCCATCTGTATGTCCTCTTTGAAGAAATTTCTATTCATTTCTTTTGCCCATTTTTTGATTGGATTGTTTCTCTTTCTGTTGTTGAGTTTTATAAGTTCTTTATAAATTTTAGTTATTAACCCCTTATCAGACGTGCTGTCTAATATGTTCCCCCATTGTGTGGTTTGTCTTTTTATTCTGTTCCTATTGTCTTTAGCTGTGCAAAAACTTTTTAATTTGATATAGTCCCATTTGTTTATCTTGCCTTTTATTTCATTTGCCCGTGGAGATAAATTGGCAAATATATGGCTGCTACAGATGTCGGAGAGCTTGCTGCCGATATTTTCTTCTAAGATGCTTATGGTTCCACGACTTACATTTAGGTCTTTTATCCATTTTGAGTTTGTTTTTGTGAATGGTGTAAGTTGATGGTCTAGTTTCATTTTTTTGCAGGTAGATGTCCAATTTTCCCAACACCATTTGTTAAAGAGGCTGTCTTTACTCCATTGTATGTTCTTTCCTCCTTATCAAATATCAGTTGTCCATAAAGCTGTGGGTTTATTTCTGGGTCCTCTGTCTTGTTCCATTGAGCTATGTGCCTGTTCTTATGCCAGTACCAGGCTGTCTTGAGTATAATGGCCTTATAGTAAACCTTGATATCAGGAAGAGTGATACCTCCTGCTTTATTTTTTCTTTTTAAGATTGCTGAGGCTATTCGTGTTCTTTTGTGGTTCCATATAAATTTTTGGAATATGTTTTCTATATCTTTGAAACATGTCACTGGTATTTTAATTGGTATTGCATTGAATTTGTAAATTGCTTTGGGTAATATAGACATTTTAATGATGTTTATTCTTCCTAGCCATGAGCACGGTATATGCTTCCACTTGTTTGAATCTTCCTTGATTTCTTTTATCAATGTTTTATAATTTTCCGAGTACAATTTCTTAACCTCCTTGGTTAAATTTACTCTTAGGTACTTTATTTTTTTGGCTGCAATAGTGAAGGGGATTGTTTCCTTAATTTCTTTTGCTGACAGTTCATTGTTGGTATATAAAAATGCCTCTGATTTCTGAGTATTGATTTTGTATCCTGCACCCTTGCTGAATTCATTTATAAGGTCCAGTAGTTTTTTGACTGAGACTTTAGGGTTTTCAATATACAATATCATATCATCTGCAAATAGTGACAGTTTTACTTCTTTTTTAATTTGTATGCCTTTTATTTCTTCTTCTTGTCTGATTGCTGTAGCTAGGACTTCCAGAACTATGTTGAATAAGAGTGGTGAAAGGGGGCATCCCTGCCTGGCTCCTGATCTTAAGGGGATTGCTTTTAATTTTTGTCCATTTAGTATGATGTTTGCTGTCGGTTTGTCGTAGATGGCCTTTATCATGTTAACGAATGATCCCTGTATTCCCACTTTACTGAGAGTTTAAAGCATGAATGGGTGCTGGATTTTATCAAATGCCTTTTCTGCAACTATTGAAATTATCATATAGTTTTTGTCCTTCCTTTTGTTTATGTGATGAATCACATTGATTGATTTGCGAATATTGAACCAGCCTTGCCTCTCCAGAATAAATCCCACTTGATCATGGTGTATGATTTTTTTCATATATTGCTGGATCCGGTTGGCTAATATTTTGTTGAGAATTTTAGCGTCTAAATTCATCAGGGATATAGGCCTATAATTTTCTTTCTTTGTGTTGTCTTTGCCCGGTTTTGGGATCAGAATTATGCTCGCCTCATAAAAAGAGTTTGGAAGTTCCTTCCTCTTGAATTTTTTGAAATAGCTTGAGGAGGATAGGAGTTAGTTCTTCTTTGAATTTTTGATAGAATTCACTTGTGAAGCCATCAGGACCAGGACTTTTCTTTTTTGGGAGTTTTTGATAACTGTTTCTATCTCATTTGTTGTAATTGGTCTGTTTAGGTGTTCTGATTCTTCCAGATTGATTTTTGGAAGGTTATATAATTCAAGAAATTTGTCCATTTCACCAAGGTTGTCTAATTTTTTGGCATATAGTTCTTGATAGTATTTTCTTACAATGCTTTGTATTTCCGTTGTGTCAGTTGTTATTTCTCCACTGTCCTTTCTAATTTTATTTATTTGAGTCCTCTCTCTTTTTTTCTTGGTGAGTCTAGTTAAAGGTTCATCAATTTGTTTACCTTTTCAAAGAAACAGCTTCTGGTATCGTTGATCCTCTGTATTGTTTCCTTAGCCTCTATGTCATTTATTTCTGCTCTGACCTTTTAATTTTCTTCCTTCTACTTGACTTGGGTTTTATTTGTTTTTTTTTTCTAGTTCTTTTAGATGCAGGGTCAGGTTGCTTATTTGAGCTTTTTCTAGCTTCTTATGATATGCCTGTAGTGCAATAAACTTCCCTCTCAGTACTGCTTTTGCTGTGTCCCATATATTTTGAGTTGATGTATGCTCATTATCATTTGTTTCTAGAAACTTTTTTATTTCTTCTTTGATCTCATTGTTAATCCATTCATTATTTAATAACATGCTATTTAGTTTCCAAGTGTTTGAGTATTTTTCAGTTTTTCTTTTGTGGTTGATTTCTAGTTTCTTGGCATTGTGATCAGAGAAAATGCTTGATATGATTTCCATCTTCTTAAATTTATTGAGACCATTTTTGTGTCCTAACATGTGATCTATCCTAGAAAACGTACCATGAGCGCTTGAGAAGAATGTTTATTCTACTTCATTAGGGTGAAAAGTTCTGACGATATCTATTAAATCAAGTTGATCTATTGTCTCCTTTAAGTCTGTTGTTACTTTATTAATTTTTTTTCTTGAGGATCTATCCAGTGTTGTTAGAGGGGTATTGAAATCCCCTACTATGATAGTTTTGTTGTTAATCTCACCCTTTATATTCATAAAAGTCTGCTTTATGTATGTCGGCGCTCCTATATTTGAGGCATAGATATTTACAATAGTTATATCTTCCTGTTGAATTGTTCCCTCTATCATTATGTTGTGTTCTTCTTTATCTCTTACTAAAGCCTTTGTTTTAAAGTCCATTTTGTCAGATATAAGTATTGCTACACCTGCTTTTCTTTCATTTCCATTTGCCTGTAATATTTTTTTCCATCCTTTATGTTCAGTCTATGTGCATCTTTTGTTTTAAGGTTTGTCTCTTGTAGACAGCATATGCATGGGTCCTGTTTCTTTATCCATGCAGCTTCCCTATGTCTTTTGATTGGATCATTTAATCCATTTACATTTAAGTTTATTATTGTTATGTAGTTGTTTATTGCCATTTTATTCTTTAAAGCTGTATTCTTCTTTTGCTCTCTTTTTTCCTTCCTTTAAACTGTTCACAACAGGTCCCTTAGTATCTCTTGCAGAATTGGTTTGGTTTTTATGAATTCCTTGAAGCTTTCTTTTTCTGAGAAGCTCTTTATTTCTCCTTCAATTTTAAATGTTAGCCTTGCTGGATAAAGTAGTCTTGGTTGTAGGTTCTTGTTCTGCATTACTTTGATTATATCTTGCCATTCCCTTCTGGCCTCAAGTGTTTCTGTTGAGAAGTCCGATGTCATTCTTATGGGGGCTCCTTTGTAGGTGATAACCTTATTTCCTCTAGCAGCTTTTAAAATTTTTTCTTTATCCATTAGCTGTGATATTTTAACTATGATGTGTCTTGGTGTAGATCATTTTGGGTTTCTCTTTAATGGAGTTTTGTGTGCTTCTTGAACGTGTGGAGTGTTTCTCAGCCTTAATTTAGGGACGTTTTCAGCTATGATTTGATTGAACAAAGTTTCCATTTCCTGTCCTCTCTCCTCTTCTTCCGGCACCCCTATGATGCGAATGTTGTTTCTCTTCATGTTGTCACAAAGCTCCCTTAGAGTTTCCTCACATTTTTTAAGTCTCTTTTCCTTTTTCTTCTCTGCTTCTGTGCCTTTGTTTATTGTGTCCTCTAACTCGCTTATTCGATCCTCAGCGTCATCCATCCTGCTTTTAATTCCTTCCATTGTGGTCTTCAGTTCTGATACTGTATTTGTCATTCCTGTCTGATTCTTTTTTATTATTTCAATTTTGTTTTTTATACTTGTTATCTCTTTATTTAGGTGCTCATAATCACTATCCATTGTTTCTCTAATTTCTTTGAACATCCTAACTATCATTATTCTAAATTCTGCTTCTGGTAGTTTGGTTATATCTGGGTCATTCAGGTCCTTCTCTGGGGATTTCTCTTGATTCATTTGGTTTGCATTCCTCTGCCTGCCCATTTTATCTGTGTATAAGCAAGTTGTGGTCACTGGATTCCAGTAGGTGTTGCCTTTGTGTTCTCTAGGTGTGATCTGTCTGCAGGTCTCCCACCCCCTCTCCCGCTGTCTAGGGTGGTTGGGTATGAGCGTTGCTAGCACCGGCCCTCTGTGGCTTTTACTGTGATTTCTGCCTCTCCTCCGCGGGAGGGGCTGTCAGTCAAGCCAGAAGGCTTAGCCCCGAGGGTAGAGGTGTGCACCTTTGCTCAGCTGCGGACCCAGCCTATTTCTGGATTTTCTCCCAGAACCCGCAGTCAGAGCCTGCTCGCCAGAGTTTTGTGGGTTGGGCGGGGCTTTTGATGTGTTCTCAGCTGTGAGCCTTTGCACATCCGGAAATTTAGCCCCGCCCTTGAGGCCAGGCCCCTTCTACGCAGGGTCGCAAACCCAGGTTTATTGAGCCTGCCATATTTGCTGGCTTCCGCTCAGCTGCGTACTTCCGCTTGTCCCAGACTCCACCCCGCCCCGCGTTTGGAGCCTGCTCGCGCATGTATAATTGCAATTCGCGGTTTCTCCAGCTGGGCGGGGCTGGTAGCGTGAGCTCAGTCGCGAGCCCCTTCCCGTCCCTGGTCCTTGTTCGGTCCCCGCGGTCAGTTTTGGCTTGCGCACAGTGTTCCAGAGCAGATTTCTGCCCGTTCCTGGCCTCCCGTTTTGTCCCCATACGTGGGATTAAAGGCGGGCCCGCAGCTTCCGGACCAGTTTCGCGCGTCCCCTCCGAACCTCTGGGCTAGACTGAGCTCCCACCGGCTTGGCCTCTGCCCAGGCCGACAGAACTGTTTCAGCGTCCTGCCGCCCCAAACCCTTCAGCAACTATCAGCAGAGTAGGAAGGGACCTAATACTCCACACTGTAAGCCTGGGATCTCCCTCACTTGTTTCACAGCTCCAAACGCCTCTTCTAGGCTCTGGGACAGCAGGCTGGGGCTTGATTTCTGGGACCCAGTTCCCTCCCTCTCCGCCAAACTCTCCTCCCGCCACGCGGGTCTCTCTGGGCTGCCGTTTGCTCCGGGGAGCTGGGCAGCCCTCTTCGCGTTTTTGCTATTCCTACCAATCTCAATGTGGCTTCTTCTGTGTTCCTTGGTTGTAGAGTTTACTTAGTTCAGTTCATAGTTGGCTTATCCAGTTGATGGTTTTTTAAATTGAGTTATAATCCACTTTGGTTCTGGGAGTTGGAAGTTGGTACGTCCGCCTACTCCGTCGCCATCTTGCTTCGATCACAATTCTCTTTGATCCATGGTATCTACTCCTGCTTGAAGAATGTGGAAACCAGCCTCTCAGAGCTGAAACTGCAAGCAGTTATGCCTCAGTCTTCCCCATTTCCACTCCAACTATTTTGGCAGCAAAATGTCTTTTGTCAGACGTTTACTCCAAGATCCAGCTGCTTCTTTTTTAATCACCTAAGAAGCAGCACTGATGTGACAAGCTTCAGAATAAGGCTCATCCTTTCTCATCTGCATCTCCAGCCTAATGAGAAATGGGCTTCCATAAACTTAAGAAGGGCAGGGAAATGCTGCTAAAGTCCTGTATGGCATTCTTATATACATTCGATATTAACCCCTTGACAACTATAGTATTTACAAATATATTTACCCATTCAGTGGGTTGTCTTTTTGTATTGTTGATGGTTTCTTTCACTGTGGAAAAAGTTTCTAGTTTGATGTAGTCCCATCTTTATATGTAAATGACACTTTGTTTTTTATATTAAATATAATGGGGTGACAACAATAAATCAGGGTACATATGTACAATGAAAACATCTCCAGGTTAACTTATCATTCAATTATGTTGCATACCCATCGCCCAAAGTCAAATTGTGCTCTGTCACCTTCTATCTGGTTTTCCCTGTGCCCCTCCCCTCCTCCCTATTCCACCCTCTCCTCCCTCCCCACACCCCGCAACCACCACTCTCTTGTCCATGTCTCATAGTCTCACTTTTATGTCCCACCTATGTATGAAATCATGCTGTTCTCAGTTTTTTTCTGATTTACTTATTTCACTCCATATAATGTTATCAAGGTCCATCCAGTTTGTTGTAAATGATCCTATTTCAGCGTTTCTTATGGCTGAATAGTATTCCATAGTATATATGTACCAAAGCTTTTTAATCCACTCGTCTTCTGATGGACACTTGGCATGTTTCCAGATCTTTGCTATTGTGAACAATGCAACCACAAACATGGGGGAGCATTTCTTCTTTTCGAACAGTGCTATGGTGTTCTTAGGGTATATTCCTATAAGTGGGATAGCTGGGTCAAAAGGCAGTTCGATTTTTAATTTTCTGAGGAATCTCCATACTGTTTTCCATAGTGGCTGCAACAGTCTGCATTCCCACCAGCAGTGCAGAAGGGTTTCCTTTTCTTCACATCCTCGCCAGCACTTATTCTGTGTTGTTTTGCTGATGAGCGCCATTCAACTGATGTGAGGTGATATCTCATTGTGGTTTTAATTTGCATTTCTCTAATGATTAGTGATGTTGAGCATTTTTCCATATGCCTATTTACCATCTGTATGTCCTCTTTGGAGAAATTTCTATTCATTTCTTTTGCCCATTTATTGATTGGATTGTTTGTCTTCCTGTTCTTGAGTTTTATAAGTTCTTTATACATTTTGGTTATTAACCCCTTATCAGATGTGCTGTCATATATGTTCTCCCATTGTGTGGTTTGTCTTTTTATTCTGTTCCTGTTGTCTTTAGCTGTGCAAAAACTTTTTAGTTTGATATAGTTCCATTTGTTTATCTTGCCTTTTATTTCATTTGCCCGTGGAGATAAATAGGCAAATATATTGCTGCTATAGATGTCGGAGAGCTTGCTGCCTATGTTTTCTTCTAAGATGCTTATGGTTTTAGGGCTTACATTTAATTCTTTTATCCTTTTTGAGTTTGTTTTTGTGAATGGTGTAAGTTGATGGTCTAGTTTCATTTTTTGTAGGTAGATGTTCAATTTTCCCAACACCATTTGTTAAAGAGGCTGTCTTTACTCCATTGTATGTTCTTTTCTACTTTGTCAAGTATCAGTTGTCAATAAAGGTGTGGGTTTATTTCTGGGTTCTCTGTTCTGTTCCATTGATCTATGTGCCTGTTCTTATGCCAGTACCAGGCTGTCTTGAGTACAATGGCCTTGTAGTAAACCTTGATATCCGGAATAGTGATACCTCCTGCTTTATTTATTTTCTTTTAAGAGTGCTGTGGCTAATTGTGTTATATTTTGGTTCCATATAATTTTTTGGAATATGTGTTCTATATCTTTGAAGTATGTCACTGAAATTTTAATTGGTATTGCATTGAATTTATAAATTGCTTTGGGTAATATAGACATTTTAATGATGTTTATTCTTCCTAACCATGAGCACGTTATATGCTTCTACTTGTTTGTATCTTCCTTGATTTCTTTTATCAATGTGTTATAATTTTCCGAGTACAAGTCCTTAACTTCTTTGGTTAAATTTACTCCTAGGTACTTTATTTTTTTGGCTGCAATTTTAAAGGGTATTATTTCCTTAAAATCTTTTGCTGAAAGTACATTGTTGGTATATAAAAATGCCTTTGATTTCTGAGTATTAATTTTATATCATGCTACCTGCTGAATTCATTTATGAGGTCTAGTAATTTTTTGACTGAGACTTTAGGTTTTTCTATATACAATATCATATCATCTGCAAATAATGACGATTTACTTCTTCTTTTCTAATTTGGATGCCTTTTATTTCTTCTTCTTGTCTGACTGCTGTAGCTAGGACTTCCAGAACTATGTTAAATAAAAGTGGTGAAAGAGGGCATCCCTGCCTGGTTCCTGATCTTAAGGGGATTGCTTTTAATTTTTGCCCATTGAGTATGATGTTGGCTGTGGGTTTGTCATAGATGGCTTTTATCATGTTAAGGAATGATCCCTGTATTTCCACTTTATCGAGACTTTTGGGCAAGAATGGGTGCTGGATTTTATCAAATGCCTTTTCTACATCTATTGAAATTATCATGTGACTTTGTCCTTCCTTTTGTTTATGTGATGAATCACATCGATTGATTTGTGAATATTGAACCAGCCTTGCCTCTAAGAATAAATCTCACTTGATCTTGGTGTATAATTTTTTTCATATATTGCTGGATCTGGTTATCTAATATTTTGTTGAGAATTTTTGCGTCTAAATTCATCAGGGATATAGGCCTATAATTTTCCTTCTTTGTGTTCTCTTTGCCCAGTTTCTGGATCAGAGTTATGCTCCCCTCATAAAAGAAGGTTGGAATATTCTTTCTTCTTGAATTTTTTGAAATAGCTTGAGGAGGATAGGAGTTCTTCTTTGATATTTTGGTAGAATTCACTTATGAAGCCATCAGGCCCAGGACTTTTCTTTTTTGGGAGTTTTTTGATAACTGTTTTGATCTCATTTGTTGTAAATGGTCTGTTTAGGTGATCTGATTCTTCCAGATTGATTTTTGGAAGATTATATAATTCAAAAAAATTGTCCATTTCACGTAGGTTGTCTAATATTTTGGCATAGAGTTCATAGTATTTTCTAACAATGCTTTGTATTTCTGTTGTGTCAGCTGTTATTTCACCACTGTAATTTCTAATTCTATTTATTTGGGTCCTCTCTCTTTTTTTTTTTTTTTTTTGGTGAGTCTAGTTAAAGGTTCATCAATCTTGTTTATCTTTTCAAAGAACCAGCTCCTGGTTTTATTGATCCTCTGTATTGTTTCCTTAACCTCTATGTCATTTGTTTCTTCTCTGATCTTTATTATTTCCTTCCTTCTACTGGTCCTGGGCTTTATTTGCTGTTGTTTTTCTAGTTCTTTTAGATGCAGGGTCAGGTTGCTTATTTGAGCTTTTTCTAGCTTCTTTTGGTTTGCTTGTAGTGCAATGAACTTCGCTCTCAGTACTGCTTTTGCTGTGTCTCTTAAATTTTGAGTTGATGTATGCTCATTATCATTTGTTTCTAGTAACTTTTTTATTTCTTCTTTAATCTCATTGTTAATCCATTCATTATTTAATAACATGCTATTTAGTTTCCAAGTGTTTGAGTATTTTTCAGTTTTTCTTTTGTGGTTAATTTCTAGTTTCATGGCATTTGATCAGAGAAAATGCTTGATATAATTTCAATCTTCGTTAATTTATTGAAACCATTTTTGTGTTCTAACATGTGGTCTGTCCTAAAAAATGTACCATGAGAACTTGAGAAGAGTATATTTTCTACTGCTTTAGGGTGAAAAGTTCTGAAGAAATCTATTAAATTGAGTTGATCTAGTGTATCCTTTAAGTCTGCTGTTTCTTTATTAATTTTCTTTTTTGAGGATCTATCCAGTGTTGTTAGTGGGGTATTGAAATCCCCTAGTATTAAAGTATTGCTGTTAATCTCGCCCTTTATATACATCAAAGTCTGCTTCATGTATGTCGGGGCTCCTATATTTGGTGCGTATATATTTATAATAGTTATATATTTCTGTTTAATTGTTCCTTTTATCATTATGTAGTGTCCTTTATCTCTTACCACAGCCTTTGTTTTAAAGTCCATTTTGTCATAAGTATTATTTGATATAAGTGTTGCTACCCCGTCGTTTCTTTCATTTCTATTTGCATGAAATATTTTTTTCCATCCTTTTACCCCTAAGTCTATGTGCATCTTCCGTTTTAGCGTGTGTCTCTTGTAGACAGCATATGTATGGGTCCTGTTTTTTTATCCACGCAGCTACCCTATGTCTTTTGATTGGATGATTTAATCCATTTACATTTAAGATTATTATTGATATGTAGTTGTTTATTGCCGTTTTATTCTTTAAAGCTGCATTCTTTTTTTGCTATATTCTTTTCTCTCTTTGAACTGTTCACAACAGTCCCCTTAATATCTTTTGCAGAATTGGTTTTGTTTTAATGAATTTCTTGAGGCTTTCTTTGTCTGGGAAGCTCTTTATTTCTTCTTCAATTTTAAATGTTAGCCTTGCTGGATAGAGTAGTTTTGGTTGTAGGTTCTTTTTCTGCATTACTTTGAATATATCTTGCCATTCCCTTCTGGCCTCAAGTGTTTCTGTTGAGAAGTCAGATGTCATTCTTATGGGGACTCCTTTGGAGGTGATATTCTTTTTTTCTATAGCAGCTTTTAAAATTTTCTCTTTATCCCTTAGCTTTGGTATTTTAACTTGTTCTGCCTTGGTGTAGTTTTTTTTGTTTTCCCTTTAATGGAGTTCTGTGTGCTTCTTGAACATGTGGAATGTTTCCCAGCCTTAATTTAGGGAAGTTTTCTGCTATAATTTGATTGAACCAAGTATCTATTTCCTGTTCTTTCTCCTCTTCTTCAGGAACCCCTATGATGCAAATGTTGTTTCTGTTCATGTTGTCACAGAGCTCTCTTAGAGTTTCCTCACATTTTTTGAGTCTCTTTTCCCTTTTCTTTTCTGCTTTTCTGCCTTTGTTTATTGTGTCCTCTAACTCACTGATTTGATCCTCAGTGTCATTCATTCTGCTTTTAATTCCTTCCATTGTGGTCTTCAGTTCTGATACTGTATTTGTCATTTCTGTCTAATTCTTTTTTATTACTTCAATTTCATTTTTTATACTTGTTATCTCTTTATTTAGGTGTTCATCATGACTATCCATTGTTGCTTTAATTTCTTTGAACATCCTAACTATCATTATTCTAAATTTTGCTTCTGGTAATTTGGTTATATCTTGTTCATTCAGGTCCTTCTATGGGGATTTCTACTGATTCATTTGGTTTGCATTCCTCTGCCTGCCCATTTTGTCTGTGTATAAGCAAGTTTTGGCCACTGGATTCCAGAAGGTGTTGCCTTTGTGTTCTCTAGGTGTGGTCTGTCTGCAGACCTGGCCCCCCTCTGCCACTGCCTAGGGCGGTTGGGTATGGGTGTTGCCAGCACCGGCCCACTGAAGCTGTTGCTGTGATTTTTGCCTCTCCTCCGCCGGGAGGGCTGTCTCTCAAGCCAAAAGCCTTAGCACCAAGGGTAGAGGTGAGCACCTTTGCTCAGCTGCAGACCAAGCCTGTTTCCGGGCTTCTGCCCAGCCCCCGAGGTCAGAGCCTGCTCACCACAGTTTTTTGGGTTGGATGGGGCTTCTGACGTGCTCTCACCTTTGAGCCTTTCTCTGTCCGGAGTTTTAGTCCCACGCTTGAGGCCAGGGCCCTCCTGCGCAGGGTCGCAAACCAAGGTTTATTGGGCCGGGCATGGCTGCTGGTATGTGCTTTGCTGCGAACTTCTGCTCATCTCGGGCTTTACCCTGCCCCCGCGTTCAGAGCCCACTCACGTATGCAGGATGGCAAACTGCGGTTTTTCTGGTCGGTTGGGCCTGCTGGCGTGAGCTCAGCCAAGAGCCTCCGCCCATCCCTGGTCTTAGCCCCATCCCACTGGTCAGGGTCGGCTTGTGCAGGGTCGCAGAGCAGATCTCTGCCTGTTCTTGGTCTCCCACTATTCCCCCACAGGTGGGGTTACAGGTGGGCCTGCAGCGGCCAGACCGCTTTCACGCATCCCCTCTGCCCCTGCTGGGCTAGAAAGAGCTCACACCAGCTGGGCCTCTGCCTTCACTGACAGAACCGCATTTCAGCGTCCCGCCGCTACAATCTCACCAGCAACCATCAGAATAGTAGGAAGGGGCCCCACAGTTCAGATCCTAACACTCCATACTGTAGACCTGGGAGCTCCCTCCATCTAAGCAGCTCTGCTCTAATTGCCGTGGGAGAGCTTGTTTGGCTGGTGTCCTGTCTCCCTTTGCTGGTATTGCTAGTTCCAGGGGAAATATTTGTTTTTGATTAGGGAGGTGACTTAGCCCAGAGGTTAGGGTGGCTGTCCCTCAGAGTGTTTGTCCCTGTGCTTTCAGTCCACACTTTCTTCCTGCTGCTCTGGTCTTCTCTTCTGTCCCTGTTCCCCAGAGCCCCGTGTGTGTGGTTGTGAGAGAGGTTTTCTGTGCTGCCCCCACTACGCCACCGCCTGGTCAAGCTAAAAAGAAATGTTAACATCAAAATGAATGCTGAGAATTAAGAATGTTTTTGTAATTTATTTAATTAATTGTGTTTACATAGATTCTAGGGTAACCCTAACTGCATCCCTCCACCCCCATATTCCCCTCCACATCTCCCTTGCCCTTCTCCCTACAGTACCCTTCCCCCTTCCCTTCAGCTTTATCCCATCCTATTATCCCCTTTCCCTCTGTCCTCTTTTCCTCTGGTCTCTTTGACCCCTCCTCTGTCTCAATTCCTTTCCTCAGTTCTCAATGTTCCTTGGATTCCTCAAATGAATGAAGTCATATAATATTTTTCTTTTTCTGCCTGGCTTATTTCATTTAACATAATAGTTTCCAGGTCCCTCCATATTTTTGCCAAAGGTAATATTTCCTTCTTTTTCATGGCCCCATAGTATTCCATTGTATATATGTACCACTGCTTTTTAATCCACTCGTCCACTGATGGACACTTGGGCTATTTCCAGCTCTTCACTATTGTGAACAATGCTGCCATAAACATGGGGGTGCATTTCTTTTTTTCAGTCAGTGATATGGTGTCCTTGGGATATATTCCTATAAGTGGGCTAGCTGGGTCAAAGGGCAGTTGCATTTCTAATTTTTTGAGTAAATAATCCCTTCAATATTACAAAATAAAATAAAATAAAATAAAGTACCTAGGAGAAAATTTAACCAAGGATGTTAAAGGCTTGTACTCAGAAAATTATAAAACATTGATAAAAGAAATTAAGGAAGACACAAATAAGTAGAAGCATCATATACCGTGTTCATGGTTAGGAAGAATAAACATCATTAAAATGTCTATATTACCCAAAGCAATCTATAAATTCAATGCAATACCAATTAAAATACCAATGACATAATTCAAAGATATAGAACAAATATTCCAAAAATTTATATGGAACCAAACAAGAACACGAATAGCCTCAGCAATTTTGAAAAAGAAGAATAAAGTGGGAGGTATCACACTTCCTGATATCAAGTTATACTACAAGGCCATTGTACTCAAAACAGCTTAATACTGGCATAATAACAGGCATATTGATCAATTGAACAGAACAGAGAATCCAGAAATAAACCCACAGCTTTATGGACAATTCATATTTGACAAAGGAGGTTAGAGCGTACAGTGGAGTAAAGATAGTCTCTTTAACAAATGGTGTTGGGAAAACTGGACATCTACCTGCAAAAAAATGAAACTAGACCACCAACTTATACCATGCACAAAAATAAACTCAAAATGGATAAAGGACTTAAATGTAAGCCATGAAACCATAAGCATTCTAGAAAAAAACGTAGGCAGTAAACTCTCCGACATCTATCGAAGCAATATATTTGCCGATTTATCTCTACTGGCAAATGAAATAAAAGGCAGGATAAACGATGGGACTATATCAAACTAAATAGCTTTTGCACAGCTAAAGACAATATGAACAGAATAAAAATACAAACTACACAATGGAAGAACATATTCAACAACACATCTGATAAAGGCTTAATAACCAAAATTTATAAAGCACTTATAAAACTCAACACCAGGAAGACAAACAATCGAATCAAAAAATGGGCAAAAGAAATGAACAGACATTTCTCCAAAGAGGACATGCAGATGGCCAATTTGGAATATGAGAATGAGACAAAAGATAAAGAAGATAAAAAGGCTCATAGAAATATTTGCAGTTGTAATGAGAGAGAATTTTCCAAAATTAATGATAGACATCAAACCACCTCAAAGCCATCCAGCTCAGGAAACATAAAGGAAAGAAAAACACTAAGAAAACAAAACCAATAAATGACCTAGAGCATTGACCTGGGATGCTGAGGTCCCAGGTTTGAAAGCCCAACATCGCCAGCTTGAGTGTGGACTCATCCAGCTTGAGTATGGACTCACTAGCTTGAGTGCGAGCTCACCAGCTTGAGTGTGGTGCTGCTGATTTGAGTGCAGGACCATCAACATGGTCCTATGGTATCTGCCTTGAGTCCAAAGGTTGCTGGTTTGAACCCAAAGTCACTTGCTTGAACAAAGGCTCACTGACTTGGCTGGAGCCCCTTGTACAAGGCACATATGAGAAGCAATCAATGAACAACTGAAGTGCCGCAATTATAAGTTGATGCTTCTCATCTCTCTCCCTTCCTTTCTCTCTCTCTCTCTTCTGCTAAAAAAAAAAAAATGTTTTTCATTTTCTTAATCTCTAATCTAAGAGGACCTAGTAGCAAAGATATCCCAGTAGCAACAGACACACTTATCACAAATAATTTGTTTACTAATACCATTCTACCATTCTCCAAAAGAAAAAAACCAGGATTCCTTGGAAGAATGACTGATTCTAGGACTAGGACAGGAAAACTTGAGATTAGCCTGGAGCATTTTGTAGTAACAAAAAACAAGGACATGCTAAAAAAATACCCTACAACATCTCATGGATACAGGAATCGGCCTAAAGAGTTCCTAACAACAATCTGGGGAAATAATGTTGAACAAAATAGAAAGGAATATTAAATTATAACAAAATATAATAAATATTTATAAATCTATACTAACATTTAAAAATAATAAAACACCATAAATTTAAATGTGAAATTATAGACAAATATTTTATGAAACAAAAATTCAGATAACTTATATAAAGACTTCACTATCAAGGTGTAGCTTAGCTTTCTACTTCTTAAATGTGGTTTGCATACAGTGACTTCTAAAAAAGATGGTTCAAAAAGAGAAAAAAAAAAAGATTAATTTCCTGAGAGAAGTTACCTCAGCTGTTTAACCAAGGTTAACCTCAACATGAAAATTCATGTTAATATGTACTATTAATATAATGTGATGAGAATGTCACTTGAGCTCTGTTATCATCCTCCGTAAATACTGTCACTCCATTCTAATCATGAGAAAGACATCAGAAAAATCCAAGCCTGACCAGATGGTGGCACAGTGAATGAACTCAAGCTGGTGAGCCCACGCTCAAGCGAGTGGTCTTGGGGTTTTGAACCTGGGTACTCCGCATCCCAATGCAACACTCTATCCACTGTGCCACCGCCTGGTCAAGCCACAATTTCTGTTTTCAATTCCACTCCCACAAGCTGAAATAAAAAGTGGAAGAACAAGGAGTAGAAAAATATATATGCTTCCCATGAAAAAAACACAGCAATTTCAAGCTTATATATAATCTTAGTTTCTGTGTCAATTGTCAGGCTGCATGAACAATTTTATATAAAGTTTTTCCAAAATGTTTGTTATTAGGTTTGAAGAATTATAAGACAAATTTGGTTTTGAGGAAACTTCAGTCATATACCACATACAATAAATAAAATAAGTCACCATTAGTCTGACCAGGTGGTGGTGCAGTGGATAGAGCATCGGACTGGGATGCCGAAGACCCAGGTTCAAGACCCTGAGCTCGCCAGCTTGAGCACGGGCCCATCTGTCTTGAGCAAAAGCTCGCCAGCTTGGACCCAAGGCCCCTGGCTCCAGCAGGGGGTCGCTAAATCTGCTGAAGGCTCGTGGTCAAGGCACATGTGAGAAAGCAATCAATATATAACTAAGGTGTCCAAACGGCAACGAAAAACTAATGATTGATGCTTCTCACCTCTCTCCGTCCCTGTCTGTCTGTCCCTATCTATCCCTCTCTCTGACTCTGACTCTCTCTCTATCCCTGTAAAAAAAGTAATAATAAATAAATAAAAAGCCACCATTATAATACAGTCATATTTCTCTTTATATAATTACTTTTGTCTGGTAAAAAAAAAAGATTGTTTCCAAAATATGCTAATAGTTATCAAATGCTTTAAATTTCTATTTGATGGACACTTGTGCTGCTTCCAAATCTTGTCTACTGTAAATAATGCTGCAACAAACGTAGAAGTGCATATATTCTTGTAAATTAGTGTTCTGTGTTTCTTTGGACAAATTCCCAGAAATGGAATCACTGGATCATTAGGCAGTTCCATTTTTAATTTTTGATGTAATTCCATACTGCTTTCCACAGTGGCTGCACACATCTGCATTTCCACCACAATGCATGAGGGTTGTCTGAAATATATTATTATATAGTCAATTATACTTTATAATAAAGATAATTCAAATAAAATGCAAAAAAAGTATTGTTACATTTACAAAATATAGGTCACAGCTACTTGCTGCATATCCTAAATTACATACATGCATACACACTCTTACACAAACCCATGACCTCTGGTGCACCAGGTTGATGCTTTATCCATTGAAAAACTCAGCCAGGGCTATATTTTTCAAATTTTTATCAGTGTCTTTATGTTTCACTAAATAGTAACATAACAAGTTATTTCAAACATATATACATATCTCAGAAACTAAACAATAAGAACCATTTATATATGCACACACAATTCATGATTAAAAAATTATGGTCCAAAAGATATTAATATCAATGATATTAATAGAATTATTTTAAGCATCAGACTTTTTTAAAGTTGACTGAAATTGACATCATGAATACAGTATACCCATTAAAACAAGCAACTGTATTTTGAGAATAGTGACACATTATAATACATAGAAAAACAACACATTGTATGACTGATATTTTTTACTTAGCTCTTTTGTACTCCTCAACCTTATTTTTTAATTTAAAATAATAGCACCACACAAATAAATCATTTTGTTCTTAGTAGCAAAGTTCCAATAATCAAGAGGCTCCTTAAATGTTAAAGAGAATTTTTAAAGAATTTTTTCTCTAATTATGTTAATTTAACGTTCTATAATCTTTGTTTTGAGAAACAAAACAAACATGAATAATTTTTATAGAAGAGAGGCATTTAAATTACAGTAATATTTAAAGGCCCATTGTGCCCAAATGCTTTAATATATGATGAGTAAAAGTTATTATTCTGTTTGTAAAAACACAAGGAAAACTGCATAAGCAGGTTTTCTCCACTGAAGTATCAAGTTGTGCATTAATTTCTCCTTGAAATACTATATCCTGGGCAAGATGTGTTCTAGAATTATGCAAATAATTAGACTTCTTAAATTTGTAGGTAAAATGTTTTTATAGTATATTTAAAGTACATTACCTTAAAGATAACATATAATTCTAGATCACCAACAAGCTTGTGATTACTAATATGCTGGCTACTGATTGATCCAGTATGAAAGTATAATTCCACTTAATTTTGCCAGCCTTCAACATGTAAATAAATTAAACAATCATCCACCCAGTTTCTCAAACTAAAATAATTTTCTGTTCTTTGATCAAATTCTTAAAGCATTTATTTACCTCATAAATTGTCAATGAATGTTTTTCTGTTATTTTCTTTTCCTCACAATCTCATTCTAGGATCAAGTTTTACTGACTCTGGTTCCATAATATATTCATAAAATGCACCTGTTTCTTTAATCTCTCTCTCTCTCTCTCTCTTTTTTTTTTACAGGAACACAGAGAGAGAGTCAGAGAGAGGGACAGATAGGACCAGACAGACAGGAACAGAGAGAGATGAGAAGCATCAATCATCAATTTTTGTTGCGACACCTTAGTTGTTCATTGATTGCTTTCTCATATGTGCCTTGACTGCGGGCCTTCAGCAGACCGAGTAACCCCTTGCTGGAGCCAGCGACCTTGGGTCCAAGCTGGTGAGCTTTTTTTGTTCAAGTCAGATGGGCCCGCGCTCAAGCTGGTGACCTCAGGGTCTCAAACCTAGGTCTTCCGCATCCCAGTCCGACGCTCTAACCACTGCGCCACCGCCTGGTCAGGCTGCACCTTTTTCTAACTTCACTACTACAGGATAGTCTAGGTCACTATCAGCTCTCACTTTAATAACTTAATAACCTCCTAACTTATCTCCCACTTTTTTTCTTACTATCCAAGATAGCAACTAGAGTTATCTATTCAAATTCTAAGCCATATTTTTATCAGTTCTAGTTTAAAATTCAGTATGCTTCCATTGCAATTAGAAAATCTGAGGACTGTTATTATTCTTCTATTTCTTACATAATATGGCTGATTTTATCTCATGCTAGCCTACATCTTACTCATTGCATTACAGCAGACAGTGGCCTTTTTTTCAGTTTCTTAAATTTGGTTAATTTAATCCTCTGAATGATTCTTCTCTTTGATCTTCAAAAGAATAGTTTATTCTATTCATTCATATCAAGATTATTAGTATCTTTTCAAATGATTCATTCATACCACCTTTACCAAAGAAATGTCTCCATTTGTTTTGCATTCTTTGTAATACTTATTACTATCTAAAAGTATGTAGTATATCTTGATCAAATATATAAAGAATTCCTGGCACGTAGAAGGCTCTAAACAAAACTATTGCATGAATAAGGCTAGTATATAATAAAGTATTGTTTAACAAATTCTGATAGGGCACAAAAAAGAAAAAAGGTCTAACAAGGGTAAACTCCAGCAGTATCTATAAAACCAATTCCAAATATTATTTTTTAAAGATTTTATTTATTGATTTTAGAGACAGAGGGAGTGAGAAAAAGAGGGAGAAAAATCATAGTTGGTTCACTTTAGTTATTCATTGTTTGCTTCTTGTATGTACCTTGAACTGGGCAAGCCTGGAGATTTGAACTCGCGACCTCAACTTCCAGGTCAATGCACTATCCATTGTGCCACCAAAAGTGAGGCACAATTACAAATATTCTTATAAATGCAAGCCTTATTTATATCTCTTGTTGAAAAAATATAACATGTACAAATGAGGTAAGCTTGTTAGATTTTAGTAATCTAGTTAATTATCACAATTAATAAATATAAGTATAAGTGACCGATATAATAAAGGTAATGAATGTTGACTATATGAAAGATACTGTTTTAGTCTCTGGAGATAAAATATCTTTCTCTT
This sequence comes from Rhynchonycteris naso, assembly GCA_037038555.1. Taxonomy (NCBI): domain Eukaryota; kingdom Metazoa; phylum Chordata; class Mammalia; order Chiroptera; family Emballonuridae; genus Rhynchonycteris; species Rhynchonycteris naso. Next base: position 173,790,630 of record CM072996.1, on the reverse strand, counting down.
AATGTATGGCAAATCAGTGATATTATTAATTTTTTTCTTTTAGCATCAAAATGTTAATTCTTCATGATGATATTAATTCCATATAACAAATTATTTAATTTTTTCTTTGCTTAATTTCTCCACATTTATCACCCAGTCACTACGCTGCCACAAAAAAATAAAATAAAATCTCATAGACATAGACAACAGTATGGTGATTACAGGAAAAAATAAAGGTAGAGTTAGGTAGGAGAGGGTAAAGAGAAGACATGTGTTGGAAGGAGACGTGACTTGGGGTGGTAAACACACAATATAATATATAGATGATATATTATAGAATTGGACACCTGAAACCTATATGATTTTATTAACCAATGTCACCTCAATATATCCAATTAAAAACATGCACACACAAAAAATGTTTATTTTTATTTTTTAAAAGATTTTATTGATTGATTTTAGAGAGAGGAGAGAGAGGAAAAAAGAGGGAGGAGCAGGAATCATCAGCTTGCAGCAGCTGCTTCTCATATGTGCCTTAACCGGGCAAGCCTTGGGTTTTGAACTGGAGGACCTCAGCACTCCAGGCCAGTGCTTTATCCACTGCACCAGCACCGGTCAGGCAAAAAAGTGTTTATTTTTAAAGGAGCCAAAATATATTTTTTCTTTAGTCAACAATATTGTTTATGTTATTTCATAAAAATAATTTTTATGATATGTACAACAAACTGTATATTAGTTAAGAACATTGTATCAATGTCAAATCTGTTGAGTGAAATGTTATGATTATGTAGAAGTATATTCTTATTCTTAGGAAACATGCTAAACTTTTTATGGATGAAGTGTCAATAATGTCTCAAAAGGCTCAGTAGAAATAAATTATACATTGACAAAATGTTAACAATTAGTGAATCTAAATAAAGGTAATTTGTATTTCCATCATACTATTTTTTATTTTAAAAATATTTTAATTGAAGCCCTGGCTGGTTAGCTCAGTGTTAGAGCATTGGCCCAGCATGTGGATGTCCCAGGTTTTATTTCTGGTCAGGGCACACAAGAGAAGCACCCATTGCTTCTCCACCCATCTCCCTCTCGCTTCTCTCTCTCTCTCTCTTTTTCTCTCTCTCTCTCTTTTTCTTCCTGCAGCCATGGCCCAAGTGGAGCAAGTTGGCTCTGCGTGCTGAGGATGGCTCCATGACCTTCCACCTCAGGCACTAAGAAGAGCTTGGTTGCTGAGCAACAAAGCAACGCCCCACTTGGGCAGGGCATCTCCTGCTAGTGGGTTTGTCTGTGGATCCTGGTCAGGGCGTATGCCAGAGTCTGTCTCTGCCTCCCTTTCTCTCACTGAATAAAAAAAAAGTTTAATTGAATTTATTAGGGTGATGTTGGTTAATAAAATTACACATGTTTTAGGTGTACAGTTTTATAATGCATTATATGTATATTATATTGTATTGTGTTTTCACCACCCCAAGTCAAGTCTCCCTCCATCATTATCATCCCTCTACCCTCCTTCATCTTTCCCCACCCCTATTCCTCCTGCAATCCCCACACTATGGCTATGTCAGAAAGTCTTTTTTTTTCTTTATTCTTTCACCTTTTTCCCTCAGCCCCCCAACAGCTGTCAGTCTGTTCTTTATATCTATGAGTCTGTTTCTATTTTGCTAGTTTAATTTGTTCATTAGAATCTATATATAAGTGAAGTCATGTAATAGTTGTCTTTCTCTGACTGCCTTATTCACTTAGCATAATAACCTCCACCTTCATTTGTGCTGTTACAAAAGGTAAAATTTCCTTTTTTATAGCTGAGTAGATTTCCAATGTGTAAATGACACTACAACTTTTTTATCCACTCATCTACTGAGAAGATTGTGGATTGTTTTCAAATCGTGACTATTGTAAATAATGCTGCAATGAGCATAATAGTGTATATATTCTTTTGAGTAGGTATTTTGGTTTTCTTTGGATATATTCCCAGAAGTAGAATTGCTGGTTCATAAGAAAGTTCCATTTTTAGTTTTTTTGTGGTAACTCCATACTGCTTTACACAGTGGCTGCAAGCATCTGCATTTCTACCAACAGTGCACAAGAGATTCTTTGTCTCCACATCCTCACCAACACTTGTTGTTTCTTGATTTATTGATGATGATGATACTATTCTGACAGGTGTGAGGTGATATCTCATTGTGGGTTTAATTTGATTTCTCTGGCCTGACCAGGCAGTGGCGCAGTGGATAGAGTGTCAGACTAAAATGCAGAGGACCCAGGCTCAAGACCCCGAGGTCGCCAGCTTGAGCATGTGCTCATCTTGTATGAGCAAGGCTTACCAGCTTGAGTCCAAGGTCGCTGCCTCGAGCAAGGGTTACTTGGTCTGCTGAAGGCCCGCAGTCAAGGCACATATGAGAAAGCAATCAATCAAAAACTAAGGTGTCAAAATGAAAAACTGATGATTGATATTTCTCATCTCTCTTTGTTCCTGTCTGTCTGTCCCTGTCTATCCCTCTCTCTGACTCTCTCTCTGTTCCTGTAAAAAAAAAAAAATTGATTTCTCTGATGATTAGTGATGCTGATTATTTTTTCATACATCTGTTGTTCATCTGTATGTCTCTTCTGGAGAAGTGTCTATTCAGATCCTTTGTCCATTTCTTAATTGGATTGTTTCTTTGGTTTTGAGATTCACAAGTTTCTTGAAAATTTTAGGTATTAAGCCTTTATCAAATATTTTGGTGAATATATTCACCCATTCTTCTCATTCCATTGATTGTTGTTATTTTATTTGCTATGAAAAACATTTTTAGTTTTAAGTAATCCCATTTGTTTATTTCTTTTTTATTTCCCTTCCCTTATTTATTTTTTATTTCTGATATATCAGAAAAAAATATTGCTGCAAGACATGTCCAGATTTTACTGCCTATGTTTCTTCTAGAATGTTAATGGCTTTGAGTCTTTTAAGTCTTTAATCCATTTTGTGATTATTCTTGTGTATGGTGGAAGAAGGGTTGTCTAGCTTCATATTTTTACATGTATTTGTTCAATATTTCCAACACCATTTATTGAATAGACTCTCTTTACTCCATTGTATTTCCTTGCTTCTTTTGTCATTTCTTTTGTTGTTGTTATTTTGTTTAGAAAGAATAAGGGACAGAGAGACAGGAACATCAAGCTGCTCCTGTATGAACTTTGACCAGAGAATCCACTGGCAAGTCCACACTCCAGGATGACACTCCAATCAACCAAACTATCTGGCCAGGGCTTAATTTTTTAAAATTGATTGATTTTTAGAGGAACAGAGAGAAAAAGGGAGAGAGAAAGGAGGTGGAAGAAAAGCATTTATTTGTTGTTTTACTCAGTTGTGTATTCATTGTTTGTTTTCTTTGTGTGCCCTAATTGGGGATCAAACGTGTAACCTTGTCATTTCTGAATGATGCTCTTAACCAAGTGAGTTTACTGGCCTGATCATCATCAAATGTTGACTATAAAGGCATGAGGGTATTTCTTGACTTTCTGTTTCATTTTATTGACCTATATGTCTGTGTTTAGGCCAGTACCTGATTAATAGAATAACAATGGTTAGATGCAACTTCTTTGTGAAAAAAATGTTCATTAATCCTTGAATTGATATAAATGTATTTTTAAAATTTAATTGTTGCCTGACCAGGCGGTTGTGCAGTGGATAGAGCGTCAGACTGGGATGCAGATAACCCAGGTTCGAGACCCCGAGGTTGCCAGCTTGAGTGCGGGCTCATCTGGTTTGAGCAAAACTCACCAGCTTGGACCCAAGGTAGCTGGCTCGAGCAAGGGGCTACTTGGTCTGCTGTAACCCCACGGTCAAGGCACATATGAGAAAGCAATCAATGAACAACTAAAGTGCCACAACAATAAACTGATAATTGATGCTTCTTATCTCTCTCCATTCCTATCTGTTTATTCCTCTCTCTGCCAGCCTCTGTAAAAAAAAAAAAAAAATTATTGTTATTGGCTTTTTTTTATTATTCCCTGTCATGTAGTATTATAAATCAAGATTATCTTAGTTTATTAGTTAAAATTAAGAAATATTTTTTTAAAAAAATTAATAATATTAGTGAATAATGAAAAACCATTATTAAATAAAATAAATGTTAGAGTCATTCATTAAATTAAAATTTAAAAGGCTTCACTTAATCTTTGAAAAACTCAATAATTTCAGATTTATCTAAACTTACCTTCTTTCCCCTCAGAAATATAGCATAAAACTGTATGATTTAAGGGAAATTATCAGTATAATTTAATCTAAAAATTAAAAGTTATTATCATGGTAATGTAAAATATGAATTAATCTATTAATTTTTCAGCAAATGTTTGTACAATACATTCTGCATTCCATATATCAGGGTGTGTATATGGAACAGATAGCAAGAAAGGGAAATAATGAGAGAATAGGCAAGCATATTTTTAAAGCAATAGAGTGTGACATTTCAATTAACTATTCTACTTATTTTATATTGCTTTATTCACTTCGTCACTTAAAAAGTCATAGATTTTGGCAAGTAGCATCTAACACATTTCTTGTCTTTTAATAAATCCGAAATTGTAACTCTTTTTGTGAACAGCCATTTAATTCTACTTTACAAAACCATCTCCACAGATAGAGTTCCATTTGAGGTATTTTTAGCATCTTTTTTTTTTTTTACAGGGACAGAGAGAGAGTCAGAGAGAGGGAAGACAGGGACAGACAGACAAGAACAGAGAGAGATGAGAAGCATCAATCATCAGTTTTTCTTTGTGACACTTTAGTTGTTCATTGATTGCTTTCTCATATGTGTCTTGACCGCGGGCCTTCAGCAGACCGAGCAACCCCTTGCTTGAGGCAGTGACCTTGGTTCCAAGCTGGCGAGCTTTTGTTCAAGCCAGATGGGCCAACGCTCAAGCTGGCAACCTTGGGGTCTCGAACCTGGGTCCTCCGCATCCCAGACTGATGCTCTCCACTGCACCACTGCCTGGTCAAGTGTAGCATCTTTAATAAATTATTTTCCTCAAGGATTAGATTTTTAAATTTAGGCAATAAAGTATTTGGAGTTTCTGCCCTCATTCCAATTGGATTGCCTGAGCAATCATCTGAGATCATTATTTGAATTCTTAAGTCTAAGTCTGGCTTTACTGGGGCTATTTTGTATATTTTTTACATCACTATTATTAATATTATTAGACACTCTACCTTGTGCAAACAAATAGTGATGATTGACTCTGTTGTTTTATTCTAATGCTTTCTGGTTGAAGAAAATGGATGGACCTAGGCTCTTAATGTCCCCACAGATGCAAAGATTCTTTTTAGACCCCTTTGATTTCTGTCTAAGATTTCTGAATAAATTAATCAAATTATAACTTTTTTTGATGGACAATGTAATGATAATATCCATAACACATTTATTATGAGAAAAAGACCTTATATGCACATTAAGGACATTTATAATTTGCAAGTAAAACTTACCAATAAAAATTTGAAAATTAATTGCTATCTTATGATAATGATGTAAATTATTTTTAAACTAAAATATATTAGTGTGGCATTATCATTAACTATGTCTTTAAGTGGTATTATTTTAATTGTTTTTTCATTCATATTTTACTTCAAAAGCTGAAAACTTTTATTAATTATATGAACTATTTTATAATATATGAAATGGTATCTTAGCTCTAGAAAAACATCATTTATTTTTTGAATTACTCTTTTCTCTTGATAATAATAAACTTTGCAATATTTACTATAGCTATAAAAATAGATTGTGATAAGTATATAGAAAGTCAGTAGAGACAGATGCTTTCATCTTAACAATCAATGATCTGGGAATACTAAAACATCAGATATTTTATCAACACATAAGAGAGTTAAAGAAACAATGGACCTAAGTTAACTAAATTTCATGAAATGTCAAGTGTTTTTTTTAATTTTTAAATTTTATTTAGAAAATTAACTTAAACATGGTGACATTGATCAATAAGAAGAGTACATAGATTTCAGGTAAAGATTTCTATAGCATCTGAAATGTTGATTATGTTGTATACCCATCACCCAAAGTCAAATCATTTTCTGTCACCTTACATTTGTCCCTCATTACACCCTCCCCCTCCCCCACTTAACCTTCCCTTACATCCCCTTTCCCCTGGTAACCACTTCACTTTTATCTATGTCCATAAGTCTCAGTTTTATATTCCACCTATGTGTGAAATCCTACAGTTCTTAGTTTTTCTGATTTACTTATTTCACTCAGTATAATGTTCTCAAGGTTTATCCATGTTGTCCTAAATGTCACTATGCCATCATTTCTTACGGTTGAGTACAATTCCATTGTATATATGTACCACATCTTCTTTATCCAATCCTCTATCAAGAGACACTTTGGTTGTTTCCATGTCTTGGCCACTGTGAATAATGCTGTGATGAAGATTGTCAGAGCTGCATTTATCCCTCCCAAGGAGGTGAAAATTAAAGGGATATGCCATATATATGTAGAAGAAGAAACACACCAGACTTTGAATAAACTTTCAATGTTAACATGACTGTATTATGAAAGATATGAGCCATGAGCAACACATACTAGAAGCTTGTGTGCATTGTCCCACCAGCGCCTTCCCACAGGGTTTATCTAGTTCATGGAGAGAGTGTACAGAAAAGGTTAAGAGCACAACAAAACTGGAACATGTGGTCGTTGTCCCAGTGCAAGGCATCAGTCTTTCAAATTGAGGGCATCTACAAAATACCCACTGCTAACATTGTATGCTTTTCTTCTAAGATCACAACAAAATTCAGTAATTCCACTCTCACCACATTTATTCAACTTCTTTTCCTGGAAGCCTTAGCTGGTAAAATTAGAATAAAATAAACAAAAATAAAAGTAAGTAATAAAACTATTTTTTTTTCAGATGTTTCATTTTAGTATATAGAAGCATAACTGATGTCTTTATTTAGGGAGAGGGTTAATTTTTTATTTAATTTAAATAATTGTTATTGCTCAATTACAGTTGGCATGCAATATTATATTAGTTTCAGGTTTGCAACCCAGGGATTAAACATTATATAATTTACTAAGTGATCATCCCCATAAATCTAGTACCTATCTGACACATACAAAATTATTAGATTATTGAGTATATTTCCTATGCTATACTTTACATTCCCATGACTATTATGCAACAACTAATTTGTACTTTTTAATTCCTTCACCTTTTTCAACCATCCCCCAACCCCTACTCCCATTTGGCAACTGTCAAAATGTTTTCTGTATCGATGTGTCTGTTACTTTTTCTTTTGTTTTGCTTGTTATTTTGTTTTTTCCAATTCAATTGTTAAATGTATATTTTTTGCCATTTTGTTATTTATATATTTTTTATCTTTTTTTCTTCTTTTTAAAGAAGTGCCTTTAACATGTCATGTAATACCAATTTGGTGGTGATAAACTCCTTTAGCTTTTTCTTGTCTGGGAAGCTCTTTATATGTCCTTAGACTCTAAACAACATTTTGGTTGTAGATCCTTGCTTTTCATCATTTTGAATACTTCTTGACAATCCCTTCTGGCCTGCCTGCAAAGTATCTTTTGCAGCTGACATTCTCATGGGAGCTCCCTTGTACATAACTAACTGCTTTTCTCTTGCCCCTTTTCTCTCTTTGTCTTTAACCTTTTCATTTTAAATATGATATGTGTCTTGGTATAGGCCTCTTTGGGTTCATCTTGTTTGAGACTCTCTGCGCTTCCTGGACTTATATGTTTATTTCCTTTATCAGGTTAGAAAAGATTTCCAATATTATTTTTCACATGGGTATCAATTTCTTGCTCTTTCTCCTCTCCTTCTGACATCCCCAGCATGTGAGAGCTGGTATGCTTGAAGTTGTCTCAAGGGCGGCTTATACTTTCTTAATATTTTTTGTATTTTTATTTTTTCTTTTCTGATTGGGTAGGTGTTCTCTGCTACCTTATCTTCTAAATCTCTGATTTGATTCTCTGCCTCCTCTACTCTATTGTAGATCTCCTATAATATATTCTTTATTTTAGTTCATGTATTCTTCATTAGAAGCATAAACTCATTGTTTCACTTAATTGTTCCATTTGGTTGTATACCCATTGATTGCTTCTTGTAAGTGCCCTGATCTTGGGTTGAACCCACAATCTCTGGTGTACCAAGTTGACACTTGATCCACTAAGCCACCTAGCCAGGGCTTTTTTTTTTTTTTTTTACTTAGGTTGATATTACATGTGTATTTACTTTCTGATGATTCACTGAGCTACAGCTTATGAGTTATACATTTATATTTTGTGCACTCTGCTGATGTATGTTTTACTTCAGAAAATTTAAATATGTAGGTTTAAATGTAATGGGTTTACTACAAATATTCAAAGAAAAGGTAAAAATTTTTAAAGAAATTATAGAGATGGAAGCCAGGAACTGACGTGTTCATTTTAGCACCAAGATTCTACGTTCCATGATTTCTTACTAGTGTTTGGAATAGAGAAGTTCTAATAAACATTTCAGATGGAATCTTTCTGTAACACTAGAAACACAGAGGTAGTTCTTTCTAAGAACAAACTTAATTAAATACTTCTTTCTTTTGGAAAACAACATTTAAATATACTAGAGATCTTACATTAAACTTGTATTGTTTTACAGCATTACTGCTTTTTAGCAAATGTTAGGAAGCTTGTTCAATCAATTCTCTATCTTATAGAAGTAGTTAACTAATTGGAACAGGCCTTTACCTGGTAATATATTTGAGTAATTAGTTTATATAATACCCATGTGGAGTGGAAAAATAAATATTTTACTTCACATCTTACAAATGAGAAAATAGGTACAAATGTGTTAGACCATTTTTTTCTGAGGTTATTCAGAAAATTAATAAGAGAAACAATACTCAAATTAAGAGTTTGAATTATTTTCCTCAACTTTTATTAACTTATTTTGTATGTCTTAAACACATAAAATCTAAAAGTTAAGAATGTAATATTTCATTAAAAAAATATCCTGTATTCACATGAACAATTAGGATATTTAAAAATTGTTTTGCCAAAAAAGAAAATATTCTCATTTTTATACATTTGAATGAATGCTCGTTTTCTTATCTAATTTCTGAGCCAACAGAAATATGAAGATAAGATGTCATTGTGGTTGTTATTGTAAGTTATATTTTAAACATTGGATTTAAAGTTTAATACAGCAGTCTAGGTTCTGGTTCCTCCTCTGCCAGTTTCTAAACATTTGAATTAGGCAATTATTCAGTCATGCAGAGATACTTTTATCATTTCTATTAAAAAATGATAACAACTTACCTGTTTAGTTATTGTGAGAGTAAGCAAGAAAATTTTTACGTTTTCATAAAAGTGCTATTAATAGATTACTTTGTGCTTTTCAATACTTTTGCAAAATAATTTTAATGCCATTATTTTATTTTTAAATTATTTATAGGAAAATCAATTTCTGTACTTATCCTGCTTTGTGCACTTATCTGAATTATTTAAAAGTTTTAATGAATCAGTTTTAAATATATTTATGGAAAGCCAGAATATTTTTATGTGGTCTAGTGTAAAACTAAATATGTATGAGAAAACTAATGTAGGGGCATGTTATTTTGTTCATAATATTAAAAACATGTGACAAAGCAATTAGATAGTAATAAGTGAAGTCTACTAAGAACTTATTCTTTTTAGGTATTTTTATCTATGATCTTATTTAATATTTTCTCATGATAATTAGCATGTATTATTATTTTCCCTATTGTAAAATGAGATTATTATGGCTAGGAATTTTAATACCTAGTTTTAATCATCTGATTTACTACTTAGTCCCTGGGTAATATGAGCAAATTGTTTAAGTCTTAGGTCCTAATTTTTATGGTTGGGATAATAACTCTCATTGAAAAAAAAGTTTGCTTTTAATCATTTTATCCTTATAAAATACCTTTTTAAAAAATAATATAAGCTACCAATGAATATTAGCTATTATCATACTCCACTGCATGTAAATCAATAACTTTTGTAAATGAGAGGTGTTTTCTATAATTCAAATTTACTGTGATCCAGAGAAGGAGCTTATTTTATTTTATATTTTTAGAATGTTCACCTAATATTAATATTCACCTTCTTCTTAATAATAGAATTCCAAATTTGCACAGTGCAGAAATATCTGAGCCCAAAATGTTGTCGTCTTTCTCAGACTTTCTTACCAAAATCACAATAAATTTTTGAAACTAAAGCTTACTCATCAACCTAACCTTGACTATTCTTTTTATCACTAAACAGATGATCAAATGATATGCACATAATCAATTTGTTTTTCCATAAACATATATAGTCTTCTTTAAACAAATATTTCTTCTCTTCTCTGTGACTTCCTGGGATAATATAAAAATGGGTCATTTTCCCCCAACAATTATGGGCTAAGTGTTTATGACTATATAATGGACATCTCCAGAAATGTCTCAGAGCCTATTCATAAACACCTACCTCTTGGTATTTGTGCTTTTGTGTAACATCTTGCATAGTCTGGACCTTTAGACTTGTATCTGGTGAATAGACTACAATAAAAGAGATGAGATGTCACTAATATTAGCTTACAAAAGACTATGATTTCAGTTTTGCTTGTACTCTATTTACTCTTGTTTGGTTTGCAGAAGTCAGCTGCCTTGCTTTAAGTAGCCATGGAAAAGCCCACATGCAAATAACTGAAAATAGCATCAAATCAACAGCTGAAAAAGAATTGAATCCTGCCAACAACCATGTCAGTGAGATTGAACTTGGATTCTTTTCTAGTGGAATCTTGAAATGTCAAGAGCCCTGGCTGACACCATGAATACAGACTTGTGAAAACCTGAATCAGAGAGCCCAGTCAAGCTGTACCCAGATTCCTGACATATAAAAGCTGTGAAGTAACACATGTTGTCAATTAAGGCCACTAATTTTGGAGGGGGTAATTTATTACACAGTTACAGATAGAAAACATCATTTCATACATTTTGATGACATACAAATATGCCATTTTATTGGATGACACCATAACAAACACTGAGAATGTACAGATGACTTTGGAAATGTGCTGTGTGTAAAGGCATAAGAATTTTAAAGAGCACATTAGAGAATGCCTAAATTGATCTGGAGACTGTTAATAGAAATATGGGCTTTGAGAACTTAGCCAATAAGGGCTATGAATGAAGTTAGTACATGTTACTGAAAACTGGAAAAGGGAGTTTACTTGTTATGTGGTAGCATAAAAATAGAAACATGGTCATTCGCAGTTACTGTATATGGAAACTAGAACATGTACCTAAAGGACTTGGTGATGTAGAAAAGGAGATTTCAAAGCAGAGTTCAAAATGCTTCCTGATTTTGTGTGTGTGTGTGTGTGTGCTGCTTACAGTAAAATATAAGTGGAGAGAAAGATTGAGGAGACTATCTTTAAAAAAACAATCAGAATTTGATGGTTTGAAAATTCTCAGCCTCTCCAGAAAGGGAAACATTAAAATTAAGAAATGGCATCTGAGCCCTGGCACAACAGTGTAGCTCTAAATAATCCAAAGGTGTGAGTACACAACTTTTTATTAAGATCTCAAAGTGATCAAAGGATCACAGTGTTATTCAGCCATACAAAGCATTCTTTAAAAAATTAAGGGTTGCCTTACAGACAAACAATAGGCTTTCAAAGCATCTTAAGGGCACTGTTTCTCAGCCATCTCAACAGGATCCCAAGGTAAAGAATAAATTTTATTGAAGAGATTTGTGGGTGTGAATCTTGTCTAATGCAATAAACCCTAGTGATATTCACAGAAGTGCATAAACTTTTTGGGAAAGTTTTATCCATAGGAAGATGGATACCTTGGCATGAATGGGATAAAAAGAGTACAAAACAAAAGGTAGTAAGATTTCTCTGTATTCTACCAGCAGGAGCTGCCTGAGCTGAGAATACAAGCATGGAAAATAATGGATGGTTCAGAGAACAATTAGAAGGGCCCAGAGGATGGAGCCAAGAGCCACAGAGAATAAGAGGCCTTAAAAGCTAATCATATTTCCACATATGTACAAATAAATATCAGAACTGCTGTGGACAGTGGGTTCTTTGTGTCTCCTATTCTTACCTATGTTGAACAGAATTACCTATAGCACTTATTTTATGCTTATTTCACAATTCTATTATTGCAGGAATTAAAGGAGGACAAAAACGCCCAGAAAACTTGATGAAGGAAGTAGGATTTATTAAAGCTGGCAGAGCACATGGGGATTGTGGCTCCAAAACACAGGCTCCTTGAAGTTGATTTTTTTACAGGTTATATACCTTTACAGTATCTAAGCAATGGGCATGTGATTTCTGTGTTTAAGGTTTCCCAGGACTCAAGGAGAGGGGAAGGAAACTTTCGGTGGGGTAAACAAAGGAAAAGGGGTTTCCAGATCACTGGCCACAGTTACATACAGATCTTGCTATTCTTGTTTTGTATTGTAAGTATGGGATATAGATAATTTATCACTGGCTGACTCGGTTACCCCAGCTGGCTCCTTTCCCTTGCATTCTCTTCGTTTCTTCCTTCTAAGCCAAGCGGGGGCCTGCCTCTCCTTCTACAGTATGTTAAGTATATGAGGGGGACAAATAACTTGTCTCTTAATTTCTTCTCATAGATTTATAAATCTAAATGAATTTTGCTCTATCAGGATTATTCACCCATGGACCTGATTTAGATAATGAGATTGTGGACTTTAAAATGATGTAATGGGACAAAATTTTGTGGAATTTGAGAGGAGGTAAATGTCTTTTGTATGAGGAAGGGACATGAATTCTTGGGATCAGGATGAAAAATGTAGCAGATAGCTTCTGAAATGCTTCCCAACAAAACCCTTCTCCCGGTAATCATGGTAAAAGTGATCAGTTTTCACTTCCAAGATTCAGATGGAAAAGATTGTGTCACTGCCTTGCTCCAACTCACTGTAGTGCATGCATAGTCTCTCTCTCTAGCTCTGTCTCTATGTCCCATGACTATTCTGATGAAGTCAGTTCCCATATCATGAACTGTTGAGAGTAGCTTCTGGCCAACAGCCAACAACAAACAAAATCCTATGCTGGGGCCCAGGGAAGGCTGCCCCACAGTGGCGTATTGATTATTTCTAATTAAAATCACTTGGCAAGCAGCAGGACTGGCAGAAACTTTATGACTCTTTGTCTCTCTAAATGCAGAAAACAAATCTCCATGGATAGGTTCCCTGACTGCTCTTGAAGACTCAGAGAAAAACTTATCATGAGAGTTAAAAGAATTCAGTTTAAAAAGTCTTGTAATGCCTTTACTAATACAGTCTCTAAGCCCAAACTTTGCTCAGATTCTTTTCTAACGAGTACCACCGTTCTTTGTCCTGTCAATTTCTCACAAATTTATTTATTTTTGCTAAAAAGTATAAACATGTGCCTTATCTGATCCTTTCTTAGAGGCTCGTTTTATGATCTGAGCATCATATTTTTATTCGCCTGTTCAACAGTTGTTTTTCTCCTGTTAATCTAGGCTTGTATCAAATTTATTTTTATTTATTATTCCAGCCTTAAAACTCACCCACCCACAACTGGGTGAGGTAGTTTGAAAGCACACCTTTCCCAAGCTGAGCCCAAGATAGCTGTAGCCCCAGCAGACTGTAGAAGCAGAAATTTGGGTACTTTTACACAGCTATAGGTAACGGATGCCATTTCAATACAGTGGGAGGTGCTGCCATAACACTGCAATGTGACAGTTTTCACATAGAACCCGCCTGTGCTCCACTGTCTTAGAGGTGACTAAAACAACGTGGCTGCTAAATACAGTGATTTCGGTACAATAGTCATACCTCTCGTGTCAGATGTATTCCTTTTATGAAATGCTTTTGGTTGCTTTTGGTTGCTATTGTAAATGGGATGGCTATTTTACTTGTAATTTCTAATTTTTTCCTGTTTTTAGTTTATAGAAATATAATTGATTTTACATATTTAATTTGTATCAATAACTTTGCCATTTTCTAGATAACCTTTTAGACTGTCCACATTGATGATTCTGTTATTATCAAATAAAAAAAGCTTTACTTTTTTCCTCTCATTACCTTTCTTGCTTACTGAACTGGCTAGAATGTCATGTACCATGTTGAATAAAAATGATAAGAGAGGGCTTCTTAATCTGGTTCCTGATTTAGGGAGAAACATTTAGGCTTTTATTATTGACTATAATGTTAAATGTAGAGTTCTTGTTCAGTAAGAGCATCTAAGTATCTCCCTGTGCCAAGCCAATAGATTTAGAAAAGTGACAAGAAAAACAATAGATAAAAAGTATTTTTGTTTATTTGGGGGGTTTTTTGTTGTATTTTTGATGGGCAGGCAGTAGTGTTTCTTTATCTTCCAGATGCCTCATTCTTTTCCTGTTTTGGTAAAATGTATTTCTCTGTATATAGGAAAAGAAAGGAGAAACCTAAGCACATATAAGAAGAAAATGCAACTTATGTCCCAGGTAGTTGAGGGCTCAGTCGTGAGGCACAAAACCCCCTTAAAGTAAAAGAGTCTTTTATTGTCTGTAGAGGACTGCTGAGCATACGTGTATGGAGGGGATTTCCAACACATCAGAGAAGTGCAAATACGATAATATTAAGCTTTGCAGGCCAAGAGACAAAACAGAGGCTATTATAAAGATACTTAGGGAACAGAGAGAGAATTCCTCCACCTTATTTTCTGGGAAGGCTTACAGGGATGGTAAGTGTGCTTTACATATAAGTTCCATCAGCTGGGGCTATTCTTTGTACAAGTTAAAGAGGACTTGTGGGATGGGGCTAGGGCAGGGAGGGTAGACAGCCAGGTTAATTTCTGCCCCAGTGATTTCCAGATTCCAGCAGCCCATCCTCCGACCTCTTAAAGAGACTGACTCTCAATTTTAGCAGCTTAGCTGGATACAGGATATCTGTCTTAGAGCAAGATTCCATCATGTGGTTCAGGACTTTGCCCCATCAGTAGAATCCCCAGTGTATAATGGAGTCACCCCAGGGGACCCCAGCAGCAGTGAGACACAAATGCCAGAGAGGATAAAGAGGGTCAGTTAGCTCACTTGGGTGGTGCTCCAGGGACCAAACAAAAATAGGTACAGAGTTACAACAGTCTTGGCATATGACATTTTGAGTTTATGCTGCTCACTCCCAAACCTATACATACTTTATAATACAGAAATTAGACTCATAGATAAATCCAACAGAAATATTTGTACACATGGGCACCAAGAGGATTTATTTTAAAAAGTGTTAACACTGTGTTTAGTGTAATAGCCCAAAATTTAAAAAAACTAAAAAATTCTTCAGTAGAATAATAAATAATTAAATTTTCTATATTATACACTAGAATAATAAAATAATGAACCAGTATTATAAGCAAAATATGGATAAATGCTGCAAACATAATGCTAAGTGAATAAAAGATGCAAAGAAATACAACCTATACAATTTTATTTTATAAAGTTCAAAATTACTCAAAACCAATTTACGGTATTAGAAATTATATATTTATTTTTGGAGAGAAAAGAGAGGTAGTGCCTAGGAAGAGACACAAATAGATTTTCTTTTGTTTTGTTAATGTGTGATAATTTACTGAGCTGTGTATTGATGAGTTGTATTCCTTCCTACATATGCATTGTACTTCAATTTTATAAGAAAGATTTTACAATAAAGAATCAAGCAAATAATTTGCTTATGAATAAATGAGTAAGTTGGAGCCAAGGAAGATCATAGTGTTCTAAAATTATGGATATTGGTGGCAATCACTTAGAGGATATTAGAGGAAAGATAAGTTCAGATTCTAGAGAAGAAATAATTTATAGTTTTGGATATTTGAAATACAAGCTACTTTTTATACCTAAGGGGAAATGTAAAGGAGGCAATGGGGTATAAGTTTCGCAGCTCATAGGAGTTCTGGACTGAAGCAATAAATTTATAAGTGTATAAGCATATAGGTAAAAAAATTAAATCACGTGAATGGCTAGATTGGCAATTAAGCAAACTTAAAGTAAAGAAAAATGTGGATATGAAGTTAGTGAGAGATGTGAACATATAAATAATTTTTTTAATAATGTTTGTCCTGATGGGATGGAGAAAGCAAAATGAAAAGACCATTGTGTCTGGAATAAAGAAAAGGGAAGGAAAGCAGTAAGAAATGTAAGTAGGCTTGCTAATGTTGGGGACTTCATTTTAAATAATGGTACTGCACAAGATGAAGTAAAAAGAAAAAAATATGAAAGATGATATATTTTGAAGCAATCATTTAGATGTCAGCATTGGAAGATTATCAGGTAAGACAAAAACCAATCTGTTTTGATATATAGAAGAAGGCAAACAAAGCTATCATTCTATCCTTCAGAGACTAAATATATCAACAGAAGAGAGTTTTTAAAAGATGAAATAACTAATAGTGGAGGATTCATTAAATGCTTGAGATATAGACTGTCTCCAGTATAGAAGGTAGAGGCTTTCACTGAAAATTGGCTTTTTCAATTAGTCTTTTATGGATAGGAGAATATAGTAGAAGATGTGTAAATGTAGGTAGATCTGTATGTAGTTCTACTCTTGAGGAAATGAAGCGTTTCACATTTAACTTCTCTTATGTTGGAAAGTAGTGCTGTAGACAAGCATAGAATTAGTAGGAGTTTAATACAAAATAGACCAACATAACTGAATCATAAATTCTGGATGATAAGCAGAAAAAACAAGGTCAATAGGCAATGTTTCCTTATTGAAATGAGGTAAGAACAAGCAAGACTCAGAGGAGTAAATAAGTTGAATAGCATTGGAAAGTGAGTGCTTAGTTATAACTGCAATGCCTTATCAAGGCAATGGGGAAAAAATAAAAATGTTCAAGATGGGAATACATTTATTGAAAGACTTTACCTTTCCCACATCTGTTCTGTATGTTTAGTGTAGAAATTCACCATGGCTTGTAGAACTAATTCCCGTATGTTTTAAACACATTCTTCTTTATTTTATTATTTTGAACAACCTAAATGGATGCAAACTGCTAATTCAAAGTTGAAGAATGTTTTTGTCTATTTTTGGTGTGTGTTGACAGAAGAGAAAGTTAGACTAATATAGTCAATCCTTATATGAGAGAGCTAAAAGCTAATATAATATACAAGTTAATAAAAATGTATATGTAGAAGGAAAATATATACCCCATTTTTATAGAGAGCATTGATAAAAAGAGCCATCAGAAATTATTTTAACACAAAATATTGAACATCCCCCCAAAATTGAAGAATCATTGATTGTGCCAGCTACATACTGTGCAGAGTTCTGAAGTCAATATAAAAGTAAGGATTTTTATTCTCATTTATTCTTTTTTCTTCTCTCCCTTAAAATTTTGTTTCTTGTCTAATTGTCAGTAATTAAAAAGCAAAACATGAAAAAAAATTAACAAATAAAGCACTTCTCACAATTTTATGAGGAAAATTATACTCATATATACAAAAAAAAACTGTTCAAGCATATAAGTGTCATGACTGAAAAGTAGCAGAAATAATAAAGGGCTGTAACACACTTCAGTGTTGGAAATATCAAATACAAATTATCTGAAAATATTTTTAAGCTTTACCATAGACAAAGAAAATAAATATTTTAAAAATATCTGCTAAGAACTAAAAACTACAAAATATTAAAATAGTTGAAGAAAATAAGTAAGCCAACTAGAAATAAATATATGTCTTATCTGTCTATCCTAACAATTAAAATAAAAATCTTTATGTATACATTTAACATCAGATTAGACAGACACATGAGGCAGGAACTGAAAAGCTGGAAAATTAATAAAAACATTTTTATAGAATGCAACACATAAAAATGAAAAGATGAAAAGTAAAAAGCAGAGTAAGAAGGACTGGTGATGAGTAAAAGACTAATATAGCTAATTAAGTTTTTAAAAAAGAGGAGACAAAGAATGGATAGAGGCAATATTCAGAAAGAATAAATGTCTGAAAGTTTGCTTGTGTTGATAAAATTAACCAATCCACATATTCAAGATGACCAACATCACAAATATGATACACACAAAAGACAATCAGATTTTCAGTTTCTGGTTCAGAATATAAAGAACTTGGAAGTCACCATTTCATTTTAACAAGTAAAAACCTGAACAAACTGAAATAAAATCAACATATTTTTTTCTGATCCAACAGAGAAGTGAGGTAACAGAGCACAGTCCTTCCTCCAAAGCTGAAGAGACAGGAAGATACAGAGAATCACAGTTTAATAAAAAGCAGAAACTCACAAGCTGAACTCTCCCCTAGAACCAATGTCTGCCTAGTAAAATCTGAAATGTAACTGATGAATTGCTGGATGCCAGGTATGAAACGTCTGAGAGTTAAAAATTCTGGGATGGGGGTAGGGGACCACGAGTTTGTGTTTTATCTTCTGGAATTCTACCAGGTTTTTATAGTGAATATCAGAGAAAAATTCATTCTGGCCTTTATGAGGGGGAAGGAAACTGTAATTATTTCAAATAACCAGAGCGCTCTGGCTTTTCTTATATACTAGAAGTAAAAATCACCATAACTAAAATATAAAAACAAGTTTATTAGTAGTCTGCACATGGCTAAAGAAAGAATCTCTGAGCATGAGACTATGTAAAGAGAAACTTCTAAAGCTAAAATGCAAATAGAAAAAATATGGGGGAAAAAAGGAACAGGATATCCAAGAACTGTGGAAAACTACAAAAGGTGTATCATATGCACAATGGGAATGCCAGAAGAACAAGAAGAGAGAAACAGAAAAAAATATTTGAAGAAATAATAACTAAGAATTTCCCCAAATTATACACACCAAACCATAGATCCAAGAAGGTCAAAGAACACAAGGCTGGATAAATGTCAAAAAAGTACACCTAGGTATATTATATTCAAACTGCATAAAATCAGAGACAAAGCAAGAATTCTGAAGGTAGCCAGAGGTGTGTGTGTGAGGCAACAACTTACCTACAGGGAACAAAGGTAAGATTACATACAACTTATTCTCAGAAACCACACAGGCAAGAATAGAGTGAAAAATGTATAAAGTGTTCAAAAAAGAAAACCTATCAACATAGAATACTGTACTGTCAAAATTATCCTTCAAAAATAAAGAAGAAATAAGGACTTTCTTAGACAAACAAAATTGAGGGGATTTGTTATCAGTAGACTGCCTTGTAAGAAATGTTAAATGAAATTCTTCATACCCTGGCCAGTTGGCTTGATGGATTGAGAGTCAGCCCAGCTTGCACATGTCCTGGGTTTGATCCCCAGTCAGGGCACAGGAGATGTGACCACTTGCTTCTCTTCCTCTTCCATTTCTCTCTTCCCCCTCCATTCTCTCTCTTTCCCTCTTACAGCCAGTGGCTCAATTAGTTTGAGCATTGGCCTCAGTTGCTGAAGATAGCTTGGCCTCAGGTGCTAAAAATAGCTCAGTTGGTCTGAACTCAGGTGCTAAAATTAGTTTGGTTGATTAGAGCATCAGCCTAAGACAGGGATTGCTGGGTAGATCCCAGTCAGGGTGCATACATGAGAAAGTCTGTTTCACTATCTTCCTTCCTCTTACTTGAAAGAAAGAATGAAAGAAAAAAGGAAGAAAGGAAAGAAGAAAAGAAGGAAGGAAGGAAGGAAGGAAGGAAGGAAGGAAGGAAGGAAGGAAGGAAGGAAGGGAGGGAGGGAGGGAGGAAAGAAGAAAGGAAAGAAGGAAGGAAAGAGAGAAGAAAAACTCTTCAGATGGAATGAAAATATTAGTCAGAAACTCAGATTTCTAAAAATAAAAGAAGACTACCTTGGCCAGTTAACTCTGTAAAGAGTGTCGGATGTGCATCAAAGTTGTGGTTTTGATCCCTGCTCAGGGCACACACAGGAACAGCTCATTGTTTCAGACCGTTTCTCCCTCTCTCTCTCTCTTTCTCCCTCTGCTCCCCTTCCTCTCTCTTACTAAAATCAATAAATCTGTTGTGAATGAATAAAAAATAAGTAAAAAATAAAATAAATAAAAATAAAAGAAGAGCATCATAGAAGAAGTAAGTGAAGATAAAATAAAAACTATTCTTTTATTCTTACTTGAACTAATAAGTAACTTGTTTAAAATAATAGCAACAATGTATTGGATAATTATAACTTATATTTGAGAGAAATAAATGCCATCAATAATACAATAGATAGAAGGGAATTATGACTAGTTTATTATTAAAAAGTGCTTGTACTACTTGTGAAATGGTATAGTATATACTGTTTGAAAGTTATATGATAAAAGGCTATTATCTAAAATATACAAAGAACTCTTAAATCTCATCAGTTAGTAAATGAACAACCCAATTGAAAAAAGGCAAAAGATCAGAACATTCACCAAAGAAGATATACATGACAAATAAGCCTAGAAAAATTTGTTACATATAATGTATCATTAGGGAAATGCTATTTAAAACAACAATAAAATACCCCTACATACCAGTACCTATTATAACAACCATCATTCAGAGCTCTGAGAACAACAAATGCTAGCAAGCATGTGGAGCTACAGAAATTCTCATATCCAATTGGTAGGAATTGCAACATAGTACAGCCAGACGCTTTGAAAAACAATTTTAGTTTTGACAAAACTAAAAATACTCTTGCCATATGATCCAGCTAATCTTGATATATATATTTACACACACATACATACATATAAAGGGAGTTGAGAACTTACGTCCATACAAAGATCTGAACATGGATGTTTAAAACAGATGTATTAATACTTGCCAAGATGTTCTTTCAGTAGGTGAATGGATAAAATGTGGTATAATGGAATATTATCTAGTGTTAAAAGGAAATAAACTATCAAGTCATAAAAATATATGGAGGAACCCTTATACGTGTATGATTTAGTGAAGGCAGCCAAACTGAAAAAGCCACATACTACCTTATTCCAACTATATGACAATTTGGGAAAGGACAAACTATGGAAACAGGAAAAAGAGCAATGGTTACTAGGAACTAGAAGCAGGGAACAGTGAATAGACAGAGCAGAGAACATTTTTAGGACAGTGAAAGTACTTTGTCTGTTACTATACAGGTGGATACATGTCATTAAGTATTTGTCAAAACCCATAAGATGAACATCACCAAGCATGAACCCTAATGTTAACTATGGATGTTGTACAATGTGTCAGTGTAGATTCATCAGTTTAACAAATATGCTGCTGAGGTGTGGGATAGTGATAGTGGAGGAGGCTGGGCACATGTGTGGGAAGCAGAAGATACAGGGGAACTCTAGTTTCTATTTAATGTTGCTTTGAGCCTAAAACTGCATTAAAAATAAAATCTATGTAAAAAAATATAGCACGTAGTTATATATAGTGCCACAAGTTTTTCCTTATGTTTAGTTGAGTAGAGCAGTTATTGTTTAACATACTTTTGTGTTTTGTTTTACAAGGCTGCCACTTTCCTTGTTCTTTGGCTAAAGAGGGCAGGCTGTAGCCAAGGAACTTGCTTATGTTGAAGCTCGTTTTATCTGCATATGTTGGCACTTCTGGGTTGCTAACTTTTTCAACTTCATGTCTGGGATCTATGAGGCAAAAATAAAGCCCAGAGAACACACTGTCATGTCTTTCCTTGGATGCTGAGTTCTAGTTTGTATTCTTTCTCCACTTTTTAAAGTCTTCTCACATTTGAATGTGTGTTTGAGTTCCCCTTTACATTTCTAAAATAAGTCATTAAACACATGTTTCCATACACTAGCAAAACCACATGTATAAAATAAAAATATTATTTAAAATGTATAATAGCTCCAAAATAGAAGATTATGTGAAACAATCTTACCAGATTGTGCAAATTTTTTGTGAAATTAATACAAAAATATTAGGTACAGACATGATAGAAAACTAAAAAATGGATAGTTCATTTCATTGAAAGCATGATTAAAAATGGTAAAGATTTTTATTATTTCGAAATCATCTCATTTAATATCCCCAAATATCTATATAAAATGTTAGTGCCTTTATTAGGGTTAGGAAAAAAATTCTTAAAACACAGAATTGATTAGCATAAATGTAAAGATTGATCAATTCTAACTTACTAAGATTTGGTAATTATCATCTATTATACTACAAGTTATAATACAAGTATGAAAATATATTGTCAAACTTGTAATGACAAAGATCCAATCTTTAGCATAGGTAAAATATTCTACCAATTAATAAAAAAAAAAGACTTACTCCACAAAGGATAATTGGACAAAATACTTGAACTGTAACTTTACAAAAGAAACATTCCAAATGAAATGCTGCTCAAAATTTTTAGTAAATAGGAAAGTGTAATTAATATCATTAAACCCCCCAGAGAAGAATAAAATGTAGAAGTTAGTTAATTGCCAAGTGTTTAAGAGAGTTTGGTAGCAGTAAGAATTTTCTAGAAGTAGATTTGGAGTCAATGTTTAACTTTAAGGGTGTTTTTAAAGAAAAGGAGAGAGAGAAGCAAGATTGGGACATTAAAACTGTCAAGATGTGAAGTATGCCCAAAAGACAGTCTTTATAGACACTTCAGAGTGCTCTGCAGTTAAAACAAGAGTTGTCCTGCATGAGGCTAAAATGGCCAGGCTTTTACACCTCTAATAGCATAAATCACAGAATGTGGCAATGCCATGGAACAGCGTGACCATGGTGAGATAGCTCTGTGCAGCTGAGTCAAGCCCGACAGGCATCACAGCTAAAGGTTATTTACTGTCAACCCTACTAGCAACTAGACCAACAAGTTCTTCTTTGAAGGAGTATCTGGGAGTTTATCTCCCCATATTCACAACAAATGTGAATGTTCATGCACTACTGGAGTTTTGTCAGTTGGTTCAACCCCTTAGAAGGACAATTTGGAGTTAACTAATAAAATGGTAGATATACACACTCTATGATTCAATAATTAGCCTTTAAAGTACATTTAAAGGTTCTCAAACTTTAGAGTGTATCAGAATCAACTAGAAAGCCTGTTAAAATAGATTGCTGGGTTCTACATTCAGAATTTCTGGTGAACTACATCTGAGCTAGAACTCAAGGATATGCATTTGTTTTATTTGTTTTTAAATATTTACTTTTTAATTATTTTAATGTAGAAAATCTTTTCTTTAATTTCTTTTTTAATTTTAATGGGGTGACATTAATAAATCAGGGTACAAATGTTCAGAGAAAAGATCTCCAAGTTATTTTGACATTTAATTATGTTGCATACCCATCACCCAAAGTTAAATTGTCTTCTGTCATCTTCTATCTGGTTTTCTTTGTGCCCCACCCCCATAACCACTACACTCTTGTCCATGTCTCTAAGTCTCATTTCTATGTCCCATCTATGTATGAAATCATATAGTTCTTAGTTTTTTCTGATTTACTTATTTCACTCAGTATAATGTTATCAAGGTCCATCCATGTTGTAAGTGACCCAATGACATAATTTCTTATGGCTGAGTAGTATTTCATAGTATATATGTACCACATCTTCTTTATCCAGTCATCTATTGAAGGGGTTTTGGTTGTTTTCATGTCTTGGCCACTGTGAACAATGCTGAAATAAACATGGTGCTGCATGTGTCTTTACCTACCAATGTTTTTTGAGATTTGGAGATATATACCCAGAAATGCAAATCAAAACTACAATGAGATACCACCTCACACCTGTTGGATTAGCTATTATCAACAAGACAGGTAATAACAAGTGTTGGAGAGGCTGTGGAGAAAAAGAAACCCTCATCCACTGTTGGTGGGAATGTAAAGTAGTACAAACATTATGGAAGAAAGTATGGTGGTTCCTCAAAAAACTAAAAATAGAACTACCATATGACCCAGCAACCCTCTACTGGGTATATACCGCCATAATTCAAGCATATGCATTTGTAACAAGTTCCCAGGACTGTCGCGGAGACACTGACTACTCAGAGACCATATGGTGTGCACCAAGGGACATAGGGAGACTACCTCACAGTCCCCTTTACTGATCTCATGAGACGGCTCCAACCCCAGTCCTTATGGGTATTTATTGATACACACAAAATAGAAGCAGAAACAAGAATGAGGAAGTCAGGAAGGGGAATTTTTTTATAGCAGATTAAAGGGAAAGCAAGTACTGTGTTCAATACTTTTGTCAGTAAAGCCACTGTGGCCTTTGCCTGAGGGCACTGAACTCTGTCCCTGTTTTATTTTCTTATTCAGGGCCTCTACACAGGATGATTTTTCCCCCTGCACTGGTTCAGGAACTACACTGAAGACTATGGCTTTGTGGAAAATTTCTACCCATTCTAATGGTTTTCCTCAAGCTCCTGCCAGAACGCACTCATATACATATACCTTTACACCTCCGTGTTGTTTATAAAAGCTAGAAATGGCACAGAATCAATATATAAGTGCTAGTATTGTCATGCAATAGAATTCAGTAATAAAATTATTACTAATAAAAATACAGTAATAAAAATAAAGTCATCACAGCTACATGCAACAACAGATACATAATAGAATGTTAACACATCTACCTTATATTAGTAAGGAATGCATAATAGGGCACAAATTAAGGTGGTAAATTATTCTTAAGAAACAAAGATAGTTATAACAAATTTTACAATGCTGGTTAATTCTGAAGGGAGGAAGTGATTTATGTTGAAAAAGATGCTCGTAGGAGGCTTCTGAGATGTCAACAATGTTCTATTTCTTGACCTGTGTGGCAGTACATAGATATTTACATTATAATTATTTTTCAAATTACATACTGTATATCTATTTTATATGCATTTCTATATGGATTATGTATCAAATTGAGAAACAGAAACAAAATAAATAAACAGCATGGCAAATTTCTATAATGAAACTTCTATTAATCTTCCATGGAGATGAACTTCAATATATAAGCACTGTTATCTCCTATGGCAAATATTTGTAATCATATTAAGTTTACAACAATTACTTCTCATGGAAATGGTTTCTTTCCCCTGAAGAGAATGTTGACTCCAGTCAGGTATTTCCTGAATTCATAAGAATTTGTCCTGTTTCCAAAATCAGATAAAACTTTTATGAGGCTGTGGAAATTCTCTCAACATACTATTCCCTTAGAAATTCAGCACTAGATTAAGTAGACCGGTATATTTGTTGGTCGCTTTAAAATTTTATGCAACTGTCATTAAAATCACTATAATATGCTCACTACCTATTTTAATTTTGTGAAGGTAAAAGGTTCTTAATTTTAAAGAACTTCCTGTAAATGGAAGGGGTTACCTGCCGTTGTTAGTCATGGTAGTTGAGAGTAAATATGTTTTCACTACATTATTTTTTCTTCTTCTTTTTCCTTTCTTCCTCCTCCTCCTTTTTCATCTTCTTCTTCTTTCTATAGCTGCACACTTTGTTCAGAAACATGAATGTTACTATTGTAATATCTGATCAAATGTGGAGGAAACTTTATGTACAAAAGATACAATGCTTTAAAAGTAACACTCAAAAAATATACAGAACCCATGACAATGAAAAGAAGTCATATATCTAAACTAAATCAATGCATATTCATTTATGAGTATTACGCAATTTTGTGGAAGCCCATATTTTCTCCAGCATATCATGAATAAAATAGCTGTTGGATCTATTACAATAAGTGCAAGTAAGCACTAACACTTGGACTGTTTGTTCTTTAAAAAGATTATCATGTAAATCATGTTCTGTATATCCTTGATGGGATAAAACTGTGAGAATGGGAAGGCTAGAGGTATTTATATACTTATTTCTGACAAGATCACATGTTTTATGTTGAACTGCTTCCCACAAGAATTGCTGCTGGCTGCTACATTCATCTGGATTTCTTTGAAGGACAAAAAAAGCTAGGCTTTATTCAAATATCATTTGCAGTGAATATATAATCATAAACTTGTAAAGATTGTAATATAAAATTTCAGTGAATGTGTACTCTAATATAAACAATGATAATACCAGTGTACTTGTTTTTTTCTGTTGTACATCTGCTGTCCTAAATTTACCCAAATATTCAGGACAAAAGCAGTTTATTCCACCAAATCAAGTATTTTCAATGGCTCCTTAAAATTGTATTTACTATAGTATATTACATTATTTAGAATAAAATATTTGAATTAATGGCTCAACATGAATTACCATGGGTAAGGGATAGTACCATGGGTGGAGAGAGGTTGTTTACAATTTAAGGATGGACTATTTTAGGACTCTTTTCCTTATTGAAGTTATATCCAAACTCACAACTGATCTAAATCTTTTAACCTACTTGTTCAGCCAGATGAAAAATTAATATTGTCATAAAATTTTGATATGTATTATGATGAGTAATACAACCAAATTGTTAGTATTTTATTTTTATGTAATGATTATTTGCCTAATACTTGATCAATTTTATTATTCTATATCTGCCTGTTTCTATTCTCCATTTTTTCTGAGATTATTTGTAAGATGGAATGAATCTCCTGAGAAATAGGAGTGAGAACATACACCCCCCAACAGTCAAATGCATCTATCTAGTCAACATTTTATTTAAGTTACTTGAAGCTGAAATCTTGCTTGTGGAATTCAAACATCTAATATGTAATTATGGAGAGGCAGAGACATGGCTCACTCAGCTCATAGTAGTTAATATTGCTACAAATATATAGATAAATAATTGCTTTAAAATGCTATTAAGAGAATGAATTGAAGCCGAAAACTTAGGAACATCAAGGTCTGACAATTTCTAAAGATAAATTACCTATTCATGAGACCAGTGCTCTCTTGAGCACTTTCTGACATGATCACTTTCAGATAATTCAGCAAAAAACATACTTTATATGTTTTAAATTTCTCTTTAAAAACTTTCTAAATATTTCACTGTGTATCTTCTCATAATATATTTTAAATTTTATTTTCCAGTTTATTCTTGCTGGCATATAAAGTAATTGATTTTTATATGTAGACCTGATCCAGAAAACCTGTTAAACTTAGTTATTAATTCTAATACTTTATATAAATAGGCTAAAATCTTCCTAATATTTTTATTAATGACTGCTTTTTATAATTATTATTTAAATTATATTTTCCAAGTTATTTTTCTCAATATATAGAAACATGATAAATTATTTTGTTAACTTCTTTTTTTTAAAATAAGAGTGAGAGAGTGATATACAGGGACAGACACACAAGAAGGAAGAGAGATGAGAAGCATCAATCCATAGTTGTGGCATTCTAGATATTCACTAATTGCTTTCTCATATGTGCCTTGACAGGGGGCCTCCAGCCAAGTCAAT
This sequence comes from Rhynchonycteris naso, assembly GCA_037038555.1. Classification (NCBI taxonomy): domain Eukaryota; kingdom Metazoa; phylum Chordata; class Mammalia; order Chiroptera; family Emballonuridae; genus Rhynchonycteris; species Rhynchonycteris naso. The sequence continues at coordinate 173,763,415 of CM072996.1, read as the reverse complement.
GACCCCTTGCTCAAGCCAGCGACATCCGGCTCAAGCTGGTGAGCTCATGCTCAAATCAAATGAACCTGTGCTCAAGCCAGTGACTTAGGGGTTTTGAACCTGGGTCCTCAGAGTCCTAAGTCAATGCTCTATCCTCTGTGTTACCATCTGGTCAGGCTATTTTGTTAATTTCTTATCTAAACTTATCTAAATTAATATGTTTATTAATACTAAAAATAATTTTCAAATAATAATTAATTATATTTCTTATTTTTTTTATCATTATGTCATTTATTTATTTACTTTTCTTATTGTACCAGCTAAGAACTCCAGGAAAATGGTCAATATATTCAATATCCAGAGGCTATAATAGTAAGGTGACTAATCGTTCTCCTTTAGGGAGGACAGTCCTTCTTTTGTAAGTTCCGTCTTCCCTTGAAAAGTGTCCTCCTACATGTCCTCCTTTTTGATATTGAAAGACTAATCTGTAAATGCCCATATTCGATCGATGCAGAATTGATTCATTGCATGTGATGTGACATATTTGTATTTGACATGATGATTTGTCAAGGATCAGTACAATGCGGTGAGATGTGATTATGATATGCGTGCACTCTGCATGGGAGACCTTAAGAGAGCGCGGTATACCGAGTGCGCAAATGGCTTTCTGAACTTACTGAAACACGACGCAGCACATACGACATTGTAGTCTCACGATTACTTCTTTCTCAGTGAATATTTAATCATAGAAGGTAAGTAATATTAGTTTTATTAATTAATTATCTATTTAATAATTTATAAATATGTATAATTTTATTTACAAATATTTTCCCAAAATTTGAGTTTTAAAGTGGAAATCTAACCTCAAACCATATCTATTAATAACACATTTTGATTAAATAGTTGCTTAAAACAAATTTTTTAAATTAGAAAATAATAAATACACCCAAATATTACTCCAAATTAGTGGTTTTGTTAATATTTAGTTTTGTTACTTTAGCTTCTGGAAAATTCACCTACCATGATGTAATGTTTTCAGTTTCTAATGTGCTTGCATTGTTTGTGTAGCTTTATATTTTATTTTTAATTTTAAATTTTATTTAAGGGATGAAAAAATCAAAAGAAAGAAAATGCCATTTCAATGATAAATTGAAAAAAGAACTTCCATTTCTCATATCAAAACAAGATACCATTGTTTTCTGCAGTATTTGCAGCGAAGAATTTTGTATTGCAGTTGGGGCAGAGCAGCAATAATGAAATACTTGACCACCAACAAACATAAGCAATCACTAGATGCATCAGCTTCCAGTTGTAAAGTATCAAGTTTTTTAAAACTTGCCTGACCAGGTGGTGGCACAGAGGATAGAGCATTGGACTGGGAAGCAGAAGACCCAGGTTCGAGACCCCGAGCTTGCCAGCTTGAGCGTAGGCCCATCTGGCTTGAGCAAAAGCTCACCAACTTGGACCCAAGGTCACTGGCTCCAGCAAGGGGTTGCTCAGTCTGCTGAAGGCCCGCAGTCAAGGAACATGTGAGAAAGCAATCAATGAACAACTAAGGTGTTGCAACGGCAACGAAAAACTAATGATTGATGCTTCTCACCTCTCTCCATTCCTGTCTGTCTGTCCCTATCTCTCCCTCACTCTGACTCTCTCTCTGTCCCTGTAAAAAAAAAAACAAACAAAAAAACCCCCTTCAAATTATTCTGAAGATGAAAATCGGTTGGCTGCAATTGAGGGAACATTTGCACTTCATACTGTAATTCACAATCAAAATTTTCATAGTATGAATTGTACAACTAAATTATTGAAAAAGTTTCACAATGAAAAAATTTTATGTGCCAGGACAAAATGCAAGGCTATTTTGAAATCAGTATTTAAAAATTACTGTTACAAAATGCTTACAGAGAGCTTAGAAACTGCAACATTTGTAACGATTTTATCTGATGCATCAAATCATAATGAAATTTAATTGTATCCAATAGTAGTAAGATATTTTAATGTTACCAAGGGCAGTCAAGTAAAAATTTTAAATTTAGAATCCATTGAGGGCAAAACTTCTGAAATTTTTTCAAACCATCTATACAGAGTAATAAATGAAAACAACTGGAAATCCAAAGTTGTTGCACTAATGGCTGATAATACAGATACAAATTTTGGTGGGCAGAGATGCAAAGAGGTGAATAATGTATATGTAAAATCACAAGAGTTACTCCAAAAGAAAATACTAAGAATAGGTTGTAATGCACATATTTTCTCAAATGCAATCAACACAGTGTCATGTGACATGCCAGTTGATGTAGAAGTAATAACAACTACAATTTACTTGCATTTTAGTCATTTTACCATTCATGTTGCTACTTTAAAACAATTTTGTGAAGAAGCAAATATTGAATACAAAAAACTTTTAGGATATTTAAAAGTTAGATGGCTTGTTCTAACACCTGCTATAGATCATGTTCTACAATTTTTGAACCTCTTTGTTCATATTTTTTAAGTTTAAACACATGTCTTAAAATCCTGGAATGGTTTTTTAGTAATAAAATATCTGAGATGTTAATGTTTTTTGTATACAATCAAGCATTTATTTTTTCACAAAATGAACACATTTCAGCTACGGAAGTTAGTCTTATTTTGTATGACTTTATCCTTCAATTTAAATCTCATTTTAAAGAAAAATTTCTTTCCTTTAGTTATAAAAAGAGAATTGTCAGACTTAGAGGAATCAAATCCAGACATAACAGAAAACTTTATCAAAGAAATACAGAATTTTTACCATACATGTTTTCAATATATTGAAGAATGGTCTGAAACAAACATCACAGGAAATAACAGTTTTCAATGCTATGTTTTTTACTTCATTACAAGTATATTGGACAGATACTGAATCTTGTCCTGAGTTTTTATCTAAAGAAATGCCAGACATCAAAATAGATGACAATTGTCTCGTTGAAGAAATTAAAAGACTGAATGTGTATTTAAATTTTGAAAAATTAATACAATGGGAAAATGAACATGTTGAAATTGATAAAAGATGGGTGGAAATATTCAGCCATTTCAAAAATGAAGATATTCTGTGTGAAAATTTATTTATTCTTGTTCAATTTACATTGTGCTTCCCTGGAACTAATGCAGCAGTTGAAAGAGTTTTTTCAATTGCTAATGATTTTGGACAAGTGAGAAATCAAAATTGAATATTGATACTCTAGCTGCAGCATTTGCTGTAAAATTTAATATGAAGGGTATTTCTTGTTCAGATATTTCCAATATATTGTTACAAGATGATATATCAACAAAAAAATATTCATTCAATTAAAAAGTGCTCATTTAGATAATATTATCTAAATGAGTACTTTTTTCTTACAATTATTTAAAATTAATAGGCATGTAAGCATAATTATAATATAAAATATTACAAATGTTTTATTATGCATTTATCATATTATAGTGTATTATTGTTGCAATGAATAAAATATTTTTAATTTACGATATTGTTTTCTTTAATTTATTTTTGCCTTCCTTTTCATTAAGGTAAAAAAGTTGGTCACCTTAATAGTAGTCAACTTCGTTTTATTTTGGCACTCAGAAAGCTGTAAATTTTCTATCACTAATCATGATGTTTCCTCATAGATATCTTTATCAAAGTAAGAAATATTTTCTAAGTTTTTTAAGTGGTTTCATTGTGAATGGATATTGAATTTAATCTGGTATGTTTTTGTAGCTATGAACCAGACTTTGACCTTTTATATCAGTGTTTACTTAAAATCATAAATAAGAATGATTTTTTAAGTTTTACTCTTTATTTATTTACAAAGTTTGGTGTAAAGATTGTTCTTCTCCAAGACATGTAAAGAAGTGTTTCCTCTTTTGCATTGTCTAAAATAGTTTGTGTAAGAGTGGAATTGTTACTTTTTAAAAATTTTTATTGCAAAATTATTATTTTTTATTTATTCTTCTTCTAAGTTGCTCCACCAGTGAATCTAAGATTGTTTAGGATTAAAAAAAATGAATCAAATGAGAAGTAAAGTAATGTAACAGATAAAAATCAATTCAGGGTCATTAAGGGTAGGTTCTGAATGAAGGGACGTGGCATTAATACCACTCTTAAAGGACCCTCTAAGAGTGGTTTTCAACTTCATTCCCCTGCCTAGAATTGGTATTCTTGTTTACCCAATCTCAGCACAGCTCATGTGATAGTACTGTAAAACAAAAAAATTCTAAGTCTCAGTGGCTTAATTGTCAGAGGTTTATTTGTTTCCCTCATAGGTGTGAGTGTTAGCTGGAGGGGCTCTGCTTCAGGTTGCCATTCAGATACAGTTTTGTTTACTTGTCTCTCATTCTAGGAACTATGACTCCCCAGAGCTGTTTCCATGTTAGAAATATAAGAACGGCAAATAGAATCACATGATCCTTCCTAAAACCTGCTTCTTGTTTCTAATGTCCCACTTGTGGAAGCAAATAGATAGTCAAACTCAATATTGATGGTATGAGGATAAACAATGGCAAAGATCTGGAGGGAAAGAGCAAATGTGGTTAAATTTTCTTTTTTTAATTTCCAGATTTGAATACCATAGGCTTTCATCTGCAGAGCTAACTGCTGACAGAGAACAGAGAGGATATGGGCATTAAGCAAGCAAACAGAGCTCAGAGGAGTACACAGAAGAGGCTGAGAACTCTTTCCAACTTTTATTTCACAAACAGGTGAATCAAATTTGGCTGTCTTTCTCTTCTAGGCAGGAGTAAATAAGGGAGTAAATACAGACCTGCATTTTATAAGAAAGGAAAGCTCAACATGGAAGCAAAGAATAGGGCTCACCAAGGTGATTTTAAAGTTCACTCAGCTTCTCTAAACCTTAAGGCAGATTTCTTCCTGATTATAGGTCCCTGACCTCTTTCAGCCAAGCATTTACTTTAGAAGACTTGTAATTGCAAAGTCTTTCTTTAAGATATAAATTTTCTTTCAGCTTGATTTCAGTTTTAAAATTTAAGAATGTCTTCCTCAAGAATGTGGAAGCTGCCTGACCTGTGGTAGCGCAGTGGATAAAGCGTCGACCTGGGAACACTGAGGTTGCCAGTTCAAAACCCTGCACTGGTTTGGTCAAGGCACATATGGGAGTTGATGCTTCCAGCTCCTCCCCCCTTTCTCTCTCTCTCTCCTTCTCTCTCTCACTCTGTGTCTCCTCTCTAAAATGAATAAAATAAAAAGAAATTAAAAAAAAAATCTTCCTTTAAAAAAAAAAAAGAATCTGGAAGCCATCTCTTTAAAACATGATTATTCTGAAGGCTAGTCCCCTATTTCCCAGTCTTCGTGGGAGAGTAGGTTCCTAACTTCAGTGGATGACCATTGGTAAGCACAGATAGCCTCATCACACTGACAGCCTCCTACCTCAAACATGTATCTGTCAGTACTTTTCTATGAACTCACTTGAGCACTTAAACAGTCTTCACTTTTTGTTTAAGAGGAGTTGAGTTAAATCTTTATCTCCTGTTTCAGTAGTGTTGAATAATGTTTTTCTAGCTTGTTTAACTCTGTTTAGTGCAATTTTTCTTTGACAGTGAGTAAGGGTTACTTCTCCAACAGGATGTCAGCAGATCCTAAACCAACTCTTTAGACCATTGCGTGTGTGTGTGCATGTTGAAATGCATTTTTAAATAAACTTGTTATTTGTAATAATCTTAGATCTATAAAAAGATGCCAAGATGGTACAGAAGGTTTCCATAGACTTCTACCCTATTCCCCTAATGCTATTATCTTATGTTTACCATGATACATTTATCAAAATTAAGAAATCAACATTTAGCCCTGGCTGAGTAGCTTAGTTATTTAGAGCATTGTCCAAGTACACCAAGGTTGTGGGTTTGATCCTCTGTCAGGGCACATACAAGAATCAAGTGGGACAACAAATCAATGCCTCTCTCTTCCCCTTTTTCTCTCTTTCTCTAAAAAAAAAATAAGTAAAAAAAATAGCATTTAGTATAATGTTATCAATTCAACTTTATACTTTATTCAAATTTTACTACTTTTTTCATAAATATTCTTATTCTATTCTAAGATTTAATCTAGGATAACATGCTACATTTAGTCAAGTTTCCTTAGTCACTTTTAGACTATAACTGTTTCAGTCTTTCATCATTTTTTATGACCTTGACAATTTTGATATAGATATATGGTTCATGTATATTTTGGAATTTTTTTTTTTTTAATTTGGGTTTGTCTGTTGTTTTTTCCCATGATTACACTGGATTAAAAAATAATATTATAATAATATTACACAAATAAAATATTTTTTTCATCATGGCATATCAGAGAATACCTGCAATTAACATGACTTCTCACCAGTGATATTAACCTTGGTCACTTGATTATGGTAGTGTCTGCCAGGTTTCTCTATTGTAAAATTACTTTTCTTTTATTCTTGAAAGAGACAGACAGACAGAAAGACAGACAGAAAGGAAGAGAGATGAGATGCATCAACTCATAGTTGTGGTAATATAGTTGATCATTGATTGCTTTCTCAAATGTGCCTTGACTGGAGGGTTTCAACCCAGGCAGTGACCCCTTGCTCAAGCCAGTGACCATGGGGTCCTGTCTATGATCCCACGCTCAAGCTGGCAAACCGCAATCAAGCTGATGAGCCTGTGCTCAAGCCAGCAACCTCAGGATTTCGCACATGGGTACTCAGTGTTTTACGCCAATGCTTTAGCCACTGCGCCACCACCTGGTCAGGCTTATTTTTCTTTGTTATATTTTTCTTGGGAAATGAATCACTAGAACAAGCTATCTCTAAGGAGGTAGAAAGGGATTAAGCTCAATTTCATAGAGGAGGAAGTATCTACACATATAATTTGAAATTCTTCTGTAATAAAGTTGTCTCTTTTATTTCATTTATTCATTTATTCAATCATTTCTTTATATCAATATGGATTCATAAATATTTATTTCTGATTTCTTTTACTAAAAAATAGTGTTTAGAAACCAAAATTTGTATGGTGAGGAAAGTGTACTTGTTAATTGAAAGTGCTGTGATTATTTCTGTGATGGTAATTAGATAATTTTTCAAATATAGATTAAAGATTCCCATGCTTGTGAATTCTACTTCAGTAGATATAGAGTTGATTCTAAATATTTTTATTTATAATTTTCTTTTTCTGTTTAGAAGCTTCAAAAATAAGAGAAAAAAAAAAACTGTGCTATTCATTCTAGAAGAAAAAGACCATGACTGGTCCAGTCAAAACCCCATTTTAAGTTACATATATTTGGTTACTGGTGAATCCTAAAAAAGGGTGTCTGTAGGTGGGATTTTAATTTAAAATAAAGTGTCTAATAAATATAATTATTTTATTGCTGTAGTAATTTGGATTTATTTATTTTGGAATATTTGTCTATATTTGTTATTAATTAATACTGCCCCTTCTGTGAATTCCATGTTCCTATTGTTGGTTCCTATTATTTTGTGCATTTTCTTCCTTTCATTTTATCTTTTCTCCTCCTGCTCTCCCACTGAAGTAGAAGCTTCATGGTATTTCAGATATTAATTCCATGTTTATTTCATGCATTGCAAATATTTTTCAAAAACAGATTACTAATTAATTTAGTCTCATATTCTTTTATAAATTGAAAGCTTCATTATGACTGTGTTCAAAGCCAATTTTTATATTTTAAATATTGTTTTTTTTCTCCTTTACAATGTTATTTTATTATCTAAAATGATAATATACAACTCCATATGCTCAGATTTTTAAGGTATTTTAATTATGCTTGCTGGTTTATCTGAAAGCTGTGTCTTTTTGCATGTTAAACTTGCTGAAATCTCCTCTTTTTCAAACATTTTGTCTATTGATTTACTTATCCTTTAGTATAATTATATTGTTTGTCAGTAAAGACACTGCCTTGTTTCATTACATTCTTTACACATCTATTTCTATTTCTCATCTTAATATATTGGTCATGATATCTGTAACTGTAAACCAGTAACAAAGACAAAGGGCTTTCTTTGTCTGTGTTTGGCTTTAGAAGTATTGCTTACTATTTCTCCACTGTATGGCCAGTAGCCACGGTCATCATCACAGCTGCCAGGCCCTTGTAGGTTCACATTTGATTCAGAAAGATGGTAATGAAAGAACAGAGCCAGGAACTGGTGGGCCTTTTTTTCTAGACTCATACTGGCCAACGAGTAAAAAACAAACACACAGAGCACCAAAACCCACTCACATGTTCTCCTGTTCCACAACCAGGATAATCTTTATGGTTTTTTCTAAAATCAAAGGCCCACTAGCCTTACTCAGTCCCCTCTGCCTACCTCCATTTTGGCTGCCTGCCTTCTCTACAACCACATGCTCTCTCTTTCTTACAACAATGTGGTCTCTTTTCAAAATGGCCTTCTATCTCCTATTTTTAAAACTTTTCTGCCAGACAATTCCCTCCTCCAGTACACATTAGCATAACCAAGCCCCTTTCCCAAATAGAAAAATAATTAATATTAAGATCTAGGTGATGGTCGTTCCTGTGGACAGTACCAGGTTTAACAATCAAAGTGAGTGAAACCAAATAACACAAATTTTACAATTTATTTGCCCAACATCCACAAATATGTTTCTTACTGGATAGCTTTATATGTACCTCTTATCTTAAGGATATTTTCTTGTATTTACTTTTTTTTTTTTTACAAATGTCTTTTTTTTAATTTATTTTATTTTTATTTTATTCATTTTAGAGAGGAGACAGAGTGAGAGAGAGAGAGAGAGAGAGAGAAATGGGGGAGGAGCTGGAAGCATCAACTCCCATATGTGCCTTGACCAGACTCGTGGAGGGTTTTGAACTGGCGACCTCAGTGTTCACAGGTCAACGCTTTATCCACTGCGCCACCACAGGTCAGGCCTTGTATTTACTTTTAATTGTTTTTTAATAAGTATTTTATTTTATCTAACGATTTCCAGCATCTATCAAAATAATTTGATTTTTCTTTTTAGGTCAATAAGGTGAAGATACATTTTTAAATATTGGATTAAAACTGTTAAGGTTTATTAATTATATTATTAATATATTCTATATATTTTAATAATGTCATTCAACTGGTCTATCATTTCCACATACAGGTGTATTAAAATATATTACTTAAAATATTTATTCTTATATATTTTTTTGAACTGGAATCATTTATTGGTATAGATTGTTTTATTGCTTTTTTTAATATGATGATACTCTTTAAAAGCTGGTCATTTTCCCCTCTTAAAGATATATTTCTGAAAGTATAAACAATTTTGGCTGGAAGTGTGTACATAGATGTGGGGATAAGTTGCAGTGGAATGTAAAGCCAGTAGCCGTGGCCACTATCACAGCTGCCTGGCCCGTGCAGGTTCACATTTGATGCGATCAGACTGTAATGAAACAACAAAGCCAAGAACTGGTGGGCTATTAGCTTTAATCTTAGCTTGCACCCAATGGGCAAGAAATACATACAGTGGGAAAACACTTCCCTTTCCATTCAGGGCTTCCAAAACCATTGACTTATTCAAGTTTTCTATAATCAAAGGTACCTACCCCACCAGTCTTTTTCACTTCTGTTCCCCATTTCCTTCCCTCTGCACAAACTGGCTTCTCCTTCAGCACTCTACCATATTGGCTGCTTCTTCTGGCCTCCTTTACATGGCCTGTTTCTGCTCTACTACAGCATGGGCTTCTCCCAGAACATAATCACTGTTCCCCCAGAAAAATGTGATATCTCTTCCTTTTACAACCTTTTGGTGCAAAAGCCCTCCCCCAACACACGTTAATAGTATAATCACGCCCATCCCAAGCAAGAAGGGCAACTAATATTATAACCTGGGAAATGGGCTTCCACATGGGCAGCACCATCTTTAAAAAAGTGAGCATAATATATTTCATCTGCCCAACAATCCACCTCTATGCTCACTTTACTACCCACAATCTATACCACCATCATCCCTCTGCGAGGAAATTAGGCACATTACACAAATTACAACATGACAAATCATACAATTTCAACAATTATAAAGGTACATTTCACCAATCTCTGAGCACTTTGCCAAAAGTGCAAAATGTCCTCTGACTTCTTTCTAGCCATGGGAAAAGCTTCCCAGGGAAGGGGGTGGGCCTCTAGCAAAGCCTCCTCCCACCCCCATAAGAGTATTTCACATTGTCCAAAATTCGCAAGTCCATTCAACAAAGAAGCCAGTGACCACTCTGGTCATAGTCCAGGAATCAGTCCACACACATGGGGCCTCAGCCACCCCCCTTATCCCTGCCATCCTGGCAGGTCTTACACTGTCCCAAAGAGGAGCATGTGGCAATGACAGTCAGCATTTCCATCTCTGCTCTGCAGAGCATGGTGGCATCCACCCCTATGGTCCAAAATTGCAGACCTACCAGCAGTGTAGTAGGTAATCCTTGCTGCTGGGCTCTTACCTTCTGGAGACTGCACATCACAACTCCAGCCTGATTCTCCTCATCTTCCAAAAAGGAACTGAAAACATCATCTCCTGCTGCCGGGCTTGAGTCTCGGGCTGCCACCAACTGCTCCATGGGCTTTGCAACCGCAGCTCTGGCCTCAGCCCCAGCCTCCTGCCACTGCTGGCTCTCCACAACATCCAGGACAATCTGCAACTCATGAACTTGTGATTACTTCTCCAGCAGCTGCTCCATTTCCAAGTGAATCTCACAAACCTGGTCGGCCTCCTCCGGTGCTTGCTCCAGCTCCAGGGCGGCATCTCTTTCTCTCATGTTTGCTCCAGCTCCTTCCTCTGGTCAGTTTTCAAGTCCCAGGAAGCCTCTTCCACAGAGCTCTCAGTTTCCTCATGCATGGCTGTAAAAGTCAGCCAGCCTATGGCCCACAAAAGGAAAGCCGTGGGGAACCATAACAGCAGCTAGTCCTCTACTCCACAGCTTAAAGGTGGTGGTGGCTTCATACCAAACTGCATTGAATCTTGACACAGTCAATGACAAATGTATGGCAAGTAGCCATGGCCACCATCAAGCCACCTGGCCTGTGCAGGTTCACATTTAATTTGGACAGATGGTAATGAAACAATGCATCCAAGAACTGGTGGGCCATTAGCTTTAATCCCAGCTTGCACCAAATGGGCAAGAAATACACATAATGGGAAAACACTTTCCTTTTCATTCAGGACTCCCAAAGCCACTGACTTATCCAAGTGTCTGGCTGACTTTTACAGCCATGTGTGAGGAAACCGAGAGCTCTATGGAAGAGGCTGCCCAGGACCTGCAAACTGAGCAGTGAAAGGAGCTGTAAGAAACGTGGGAGAAACAGATGCTGACCCTGGAGCTGAAGGAAGTGCTGGAGGAGGAGGCTGACCAGGTTTGCGAGATTCACCTGGAAATGGAGCAGACGCTGGAGAAAGAATCACGGATTTGTGAGTTGGAGATTGCCCTGGATGCTGTGGAGAGCCAGCAGCGGCGGGAGACTGGGGCTGAAGCCAAGGCTGGGGCTGAGGCTGAGGCTGAGGCTGAGGCTGAGGCTGAGGCTGAGGCTGAGGCAGAGGCTGTAAGGTCCATGGAGCAGAAAGCAACGGCAGCAGGGGGCTCGAGCCCAGCGTTGGAAGCTGATGTTTCCAGTTTCTCTTTGGAGGATGAGGAGAATCCAGCTGGAGTTGCAATCCACAGTCTCCAGAAGATGAGAGCCCAGCTGAAATGGCAGGGAGTGCCTGCTAAGCTGCTGGTAGGTCTGCGATTTTGGGACATAGAGGTGGATGCCATCATGATCCCCAGAGCAGAGATGGAAATGCTGACTGCCATTGCCACATGCTTCTCTTTAGGACTGTGTGAGACTTGCCATGATGGCAGGAATGAGGGAGGAGGCTAAGGCCCCATGTGTGTGGACTGATTTGCTGGACTATGACCAGAGTGAGCACTGACTCCTTTGTTGAATGTACTTATGGATTTTGGACAATGTGAAATACCCTGATGGGGGTGGGGGGTGGCTTTGCTGGAGGCCCTCCTGCCCTGGGAAGCTTATCCCATGGCTAGAAAGAAGGCTGAGGACATTTTGTACTTTTGGCAAAGTGCTTAGAGACTGGTGTACCTTTGTAATTATTGAAATTGTATGATTTGTCATGTTGTAATTTGTGTAATGTGCCTAATTTCCTTGTACAGGGATACCAGTGGTGTAGATTGTTGGTAGTAAAGTGAGCACAAGGGTGAATTGTTGGGCAGATAAAATATATTATGCTCACTTTGTTAAAGATGGCGCTGCCCACATGGAAGTTCGTTGATATTAATGTGTGTCTGGAACAGGCTGTGGGCAGGCAGGGTCATTAGAGCCTAAGGCTTAGTTTAAGAGTAAGCTTTTCCCCACACCTTTGACTGATTGGATGATGTAGGGTGGTGCACTCTCCTAAGGAATTCCATTATACAGAGACTTCCTTGTTAGTATAATTGGATTAAACATTTTGATTCTACGCTATAAAGTGGGAGAGACCAGTAGCTTGATCTCTCTCTTTGGTTCCTGAGTTCCTGAGGTATTAGTGAGGAGAGCTGATTAAGGCCACATGGAGGCCAGGAGAAGCAGTCAAGATGGCAGAATGCTGAGGGAGAAGCCAGTTTGTTAAGATTTTATGCTGGAGGAGATGGGGAACAGAGGTGAATAAGTCTGGTGAGCTAGAAACCTTTGATTCTAGGATACTCGGATAAGCCAGTAGCTTTGTGAGCACTGAATGTGTGGGTTTTGGAGCCCAGTGTGTGTTTTTGCTTGCCTGCCGGGTGCAAGCTAGAATTAAAGCTGATGGCTCACCAGTTTTTGGCTCTGTTGTTTCATTACCGAGTGTTCGAATCTAATGCGAACCTGCACTGGCCAGGCGGCTGTGATGGTGGCCGCGACTACTGGCTTTAAACCAAGTTTCTTAGAATTAAAGGTATCTACCTTACCAGCCTTATTTATCTTTGTTTCCCATCTCCTTCTCACTGCACAAACTCTGCACAAACTGGCTTCTCCTTCAGCACTCCATCATGTTGGCTGCTTCTCCTGGCCTCTTCCACATGATCTTTTCTGCTCTCCTAAAGCATGGGCTTCTCCTAGAACGTAAACACTGTTCCCCCGGAACAATGTGATCTCCCTTTTAAAACTTTTTGGCGCAAAAGCCCTCGCCCAACACACATTAATATAATCATGCCCATTCCAAGCAAGAAGGGAGCAAGAAGGGCAACTAATATTATCACCTGGGCAACGGGCTTCCACATGGGCAGCACCATCTTTAACAAAGTGAGAATAATATATTTCATCTCCCCAACGGGGATAAAGGACACTCTTGAAACCGGAAATACTAACTGAAATTATTCTTACTTCCCCTCATCCACAGGCTCTCAAGAAGCTGGTGTTAGGCAATCTGCTTTCATGATATATATTAAAAATGTGGCCTGAACAGGCGGTGGCACAGTGGATAGAGCATCGGACAGGAATGAGGAAGGACCCAGGTTTGAGACCCCAAGGTCGTCAGCTTGAGTGCGGGCCCATCTGGCTTGAGCAAAAGCTCACCAGCTTGAACCCAAAGTCACTGGCTCGAGTGAGGGGTTACTCGGTCTGCTGAGGGCCCACAGTCAAGGCACATGTGAGAAAGCAATCAATGAAAAACTATGGTGTCACAACAAAAAACTGATGGTTGATGCTTCTCACTTTTCTCTGTTTCTGTCTGTCTGTCCCTATCTATCCCTCTCTCTGACTCTCTCTCTGTCTCTGTAAAAAAATAAATAAATAAAAATGTGAGGGAGGCAAATGTCACAAAATAATTTATAAATTTTTTCCCAATCTATATCTCATCTACATTTACTGATACTGCACTAAGCTATCATTTTTCTCTCCAAATGGACTCCCCAAGGATTTCTAACAATAATCTACTTATAGTTTTATATTTATTTAGCCATTAAACAATCTTTTGTTTTTAGTCATAAATCCAATCAAGATTTCTCTCCCTCTTGAGATAATCATATGTAGGGAATCACCCATTTAACCTTGAACCTTCTATGCCTGGGATTGGGGAACTTTAGTCAAAAGCCCTGAGTGAATTTCTCTTAGATGCAAACACCAAGAAGCTGTGTGAGTGAGTGACTTTTGTGCAGACACAAAGAAATGCATGTGAAATGTCTTTTAAAAATTAGCCTAGAGGTTCTGGATTGCCTCTTCCTTTGTGCTTGTTAATTAGCAAAAGAAAATAATGTTCTGTTCAATTTAGCCCTTTCTCCACTTGAGCAAAATGACAATTAATCATTCTTCGCCTTGTCACCTGATCTTCCTCCCTTGTAATCCTGTTACCTCTGTTCTGCTCTTGATAATAAAAGCTGAGGAAGAAGGAAATTCAGGAGGTCTCTCTTTGCCTCTCTTGGCAGGACTTCCTGTCTCTTCCTCTTGACATAAGTTTGTGTATTGAATAGGTTTTTTCCCCATGACTATGGTAGTTTCCAGTGGGCTATAGTACTGCAATTGTAGGGTTAAGATCAGAGTAGAAAGGCAAACAACACTGCTGGCTTCTCATTTTGTCAGGAATTGGTAACCAAGTTTGTGTAATTTTATAATAGTCCAGATGATTTTGATTTGAAGACCAGTGTTTTAAGTAGCTCTCTAAAATACCCATGATTATAACTGAGTCTTAAACAAGACTTGAAAATAAATAAAATTAAGGTATAAAATGCCCTGGCCAGTTTACTCAATGATGGAGCATCTGCCTTGCATTTGGATATCCCAGGTTTGATTCCAGGTCAGGGCAAACAGAAGAAGCAAACATCTGCTTCTCCCCCTGTTAGGCAGATAAAATATAATATGCTCACTTTGTTAAAGATGGCGCTGCCCACATGGAAGTTCGTTGATATTAATGTGTGTTTGGGGACAGGCTGTGGGCAGGCTGGGTCATTATAGCCTAAGGCTTGGTTTTAAGAGTAAGCTTTTCCCCACACCCTTGACTGATTGGATGATGTGGGGTGGTGTACTCTCCTGAGGAATCCCATTATGCCTCAGATGGGTGACTTCCTTGTTTGTAGATTGGATTAAGGGTTTGGATTTCTGCATTATA
This sequence comes from Rhynchonycteris naso, assembly GCA_037038555.1. Taxonomy (NCBI): domain Eukaryota; kingdom Metazoa; phylum Chordata; class Mammalia; order Chiroptera; family Emballonuridae; genus Rhynchonycteris; species Rhynchonycteris naso. The sequence continues at coordinate 173,748,403 of CM072996.1, read as the reverse complement.
AAGTGGGACAGACCAGTAGCTTGCTGGCTCTTCGTTCCTGAAGTATTAGAGAGGAGAGAAGATTAAGGCCACGTGGAAGCCAGGAGAAGCAGCCAAGATGGCAGAGTGCTGAGGGAGAAGCCAGTTTGTGCAGTTTTTGCTGGAGGAGATGGGGAACAGAGGTGAATAAGTCTGATGAGCTAGAAACGTTTGATTCTAGGAAACTCAGATAAGTCAGTAGCTTTGTGAACCCTGAATGTGTGGGTTTTGGAGCCCAGTGTGTTTTTGCTTGCCCACCGGGTGCAAGCTAGAATTAAAGCTGATGGCTCACCAGTTCTTGGCTCCGTTGTTTCATTACCGACTGTCTGAAACTAATGTGATCCTGCATTGGCCAGGCTGCTGTAATGGTGGCCTCGACTACAGGCTTTACACCCCCCCCTTTCCTTCTCCCTTTTCTCTCTCTCTCTTCCCCTCTGGCAGCCATAACTACATTTAGAGCAACAAAGCAACATCCCCAGATGGGCAGAACATTGCCCCATAGGGGGCTTGCTGGGTGGCTCCTGGTTGGGGCACATGCAGGAGTCTGTCTCTCTGCGTCCCTGCTTCTCACTTAAGAAAAAAAGGTATTAAAGAGTAATCAGGCCTGACCAAGTGGTAGTGCAGTTGGTAGAGCATCGGACTGGGATGCAGAGGATCCAGGTTCAAAACTCCAAGGTCACTAGATTGAGCGCAGGCTAAATGGGCTCATCTGGCTTGAGCATGAGTGTTGGTCAAATAAGTTTGTAAATATGTGTAAAGCCAGTAGTTGAGGCCACCAACAGGGCCGCCTTGCCCATGCAGGTTCGCATTAGATTCAGACAGTTGGTAATGAAAAAACAGAGCCAAGAATTGGTGAGCCATCAGTTTTAATCTTAGCTTGCACCGGCAGGCAAGTAAAAACACACACTGGGCTCCAAAACCCACTCATTCGGTGCTTACAAAGCTACTGACTTATTCGAGTTTCCTAGAACCAAAGGTTTCTAGCTCACCTGACTTATTCACCTCTGTTCCCCATCTCCTTCTCCAGCACAAATTATGCACAAAGTGGTTTCTCCCTCAGCACTCCTCCATCTTGGCTGCTTCTCCTGGCCTCTTCCATGTGGCCTTACTTTTCTCTCCTCTCTAATACTAATCTCAGGAACCGAGAGAGCAAGCTCCCGGTCTGCCCCACTTTATAGTGTAGAAATTCAAACCTTTAATCCAATCTACAAACAAGAAAGTCTCTGATACAAAGTCACTTATCTGAGGCATAATGGGAGAATGCCTCATGAGAGTACACAACCCATATCATTCAATCAGTCAAGGGTGTGGGGAAAAGCTTACTCTTAAAACTTGCATGTGGGCAGTGCCATCTTTAACAAAGTGAGCATAATATATTTCATCTGCCCAACAATATGATATATATGTTTGCTCACTTATAGTTTGCATTGGGTGTAGGAGACAGGCTGTAAGCAGGCAGGGTTATTATAGCCTAAGGCTTAGTTTTAAGACTAAGCTTTTCCCCACACCCTTGACTATTGCATGATAGGGGGTGGTGCACTCTAATGAGAAATCCCATTACGTCTCAGATAAATGACTTTGTAACAGATACTTCCTTGTTTGTATATTGGATTAAAGGTTTTGATTTCTACACTATATAATGGGACAGAGGAGCCCATGCTAGAGGACAGCAGAGAAAGACCACATAGAGGAGTGAAGCAGCCAAGATGATGAAGTACTGAAAGAGAAGCCAGTTTGTACAGAGTTTGTGCAGAGACAAGGAGATGGGAAACAGAAGTAAATAAGGCTGGTGAGGTAGAAATGTTTGATTCTAGGAAACCCGCATAAGTCAGTGGCTTTGGGAGCCCTGAATGTAAAGGGAAGTGTTTTCCCACTGTGTGTATTTCTTGCCCACCTGGTGCAAGCTAGGATTAATGCTAATGGCTCACCAGTTCTTGGCTCCATTGTTTCATTACCATCTGTCCGAATCAAATGCGAACCTGCATGGGCAAGGTGGCTGTGACGGTGGCCATGGCTACTGGTCATACAGTGAGCTCACCAGCTTAAGTGCAGGGTTGTTGGCTTGAGCATAGGATCATGGACATGACCTCATGGTCACTGGCTTGAGCCCAAATGTTGCTGGTTTGAAGCCCAAGGTTGCTGTCTTAAGTCCAATGTCACTGGCTTGAGCAAGGGGTCACTCACTCTTCTGCAGTCCCCAGGTCAAGGCACATATGAGAAAGCAATCAATGAACAACTAAGGAGCCACAAAGAACAATTGATGCTTCTCATCTCTTTTTCTCCGTTTTTCTGTCCCTATCTGTCAGTTGGTCAAACAAGTTTGTAAATATGATATATATGTTTGCTTACTTATAGTTTGCGTTGGGTATGGGAGTTAGGTTGTATGCTGGCAAGGTCATTATAGCCTACGGCTTAGTTTTAAGACTAAGCCCTACATGCCCTTTTAATACTAAGAGCTTCTCAACACTAAACTTTTTCCCACACCCTTGACTGTTGCATGATAAGGGGTGGTGCACTCTTATGAGGAGTCCCATTTATGCCTCAGATAAGTGGCTTTGATCAGAGATTTCCTTATTTGTATATTGGCTTAAAGGTTTTGATTTCTACACTATAAAATGAGGGCAGACCGGGGGCAGTTTCTCTCTCACAGTTCCTGAAACTAGCATTACAGAGGAGAAGCAGCCAAGATGGCAGACGGAGTACTGAAGGAAAAGCCAGTTTGTGCAAGTTTGTGCAGAGAGAAGGAGATGGGGAACAGAAGTGAATAAGGCTGGTGAAATAGAAACTTTTGATTCTAGGAATACTTGGATAAGTCAGTGGCTTTGGGAGCCCTGAATGGAAAGGGAAGTGTTTTCCCACTGTGTGTATTTCTTGCCTCCCAGGTGCAAACTAGGATTAAAGCTAATGGCCCACCAGTTCTTGGCTCCATTATTTCATTACCGTCTGTCCAAATCAAATGCAAACCTGCACAGGCCAGGTGGCTATGATGGTGGCCACGGCTACTGGCTTTACACTGTCCCTCTTTCTGTCTCTCTCTTTGCCTCTGTCACACACTCATACAAAAAGAGTAATTGGTACAGAGATGTTATTTACTATTAATTATGGTTCGATGTATATAAGATAGTTTATTAAAAATATAGCTTATAAGGGCCACCCAGATCCACTGAATTAGAAACTTTTGTAGTAAGGATAGTAAGTTTAATTTTAACATTATTACAAATTATTCTTATTCAGAGTCAAGTTTAAAAACTATAGTTCCAAGATCTAAGTGTTGGAAATAATTTAATAGTTATTTAAAAGGTAATTGTGAATTTGATTAGTGTTCTGATCTTATAGAAAGTCACTTCATTTCTAAGTGAATGTGGTTTCATAGGCAGCATAAGACCTATTAAAACATGCATGAAAGATATGATCAATAGCCTGCATGCATACAGACATTATATTTTAAAGTTAAAATATGATTGATATCTTATAAGTTATAGTTATAATAATTAGAAGTTATAGAAAAATAAAATTAAAAATAAGTAAGTTGAAAATATGCTTATTGATATAGATAAAGACATAGACATGAATATATCTGCTCCATCTCTGTTTATCTTCTCTAATCACAAAAATATTATCAATGCTAATATGGGCTTATTTTAGAACTGTGAATACTGTTGCTCATATTATTTGTTAATATAAAATAGGGCTGATAATCTGTTTCAGACAGAACTGCATCCATTATGATTGTGTGTTTTTAAAGTCTCCCATCTAAGTAGTAGTAACTTTACCAGCCATTTCTAGGGAAAAAAACAAAACAAAAACAAAAACCCAGAAACCGGAGGTACTTTTTCATTTTCACATGTGCAAAATGTGGATAATAATAACAATAGTACTAATCTCATATATTTACTTTAAGAATCAAATATCTGAGGATATTTGTCCTGAGATACAAAAACTGGGCATTGCAGATAAAAACATTGCAGCCACTCTGTTTTTTATCTGGTGATGCTTTATTTATTTGTTTCTTTGTTCTAGTGTATAATGAACTTGACAAGACTCGAAACTACAAACTTTTTATTCCCCATGTGATGTAGCTTCTAATGTTTTTGCTTTGTGTTATCAGTTCTGAGGCTTTTAATTGAATCTTCCTACTGTGCCTTCACAATTAGATGGTCAGTCAGGGATAAAGTAATGTTTTACTCATGTTTTGGGGCTTTCTTTCTCTGTGACTATTTTTAACACTTTGAAATTTTCAGCTGTTCAGCCGGTTTATGGCTGCCTTTTGAGATGTCGAGTTTGCTCTCCAAAATGTGTTTTAGGTAAACTTGGGAAATATCCTCAAGTTAAAAAGCAGGAACAAACAGGTTTTTATTATAACTTTCTTTCTCACCTAAATTTAGGAAGTAATATTTACATTTACCAAGTAAAATTAATGAGTAATGCCACTGAAACCCCTGGGCTCTCATTTGTATCTCCATAATTTAGTTACCTGGATTTAGGCAGAGTTTATATATAATCATATTTTTTTATTTCAACCAATATTTCTCTTATATCAGTAAACACGCAGCATTTGCTATTGTTTTCTACCATCATAACCGGAAAGCCACAACTAGTGATCTTACCCCTGTTAATTGCAGCTTTCCAAAAGTAAACTGTCTTTGGATTTCTGCCCATGCTTGGAGATTATCCAGGACTTTTAAATAGTTATTTTCTGAAAATAATTTATTCAATTTTTATAATTGGCATTCAATCAGATGGTTCATACAACTACTTAACTCTAAATCCATTCTTATTCACACTTGATATTTTTATTTTTCTGAGCATTTAATATTTTCAGAGTCAGCATGCTCACCAGTTTTACCTTAATAGAGTTTATTATTTCATATATATGTTTAATCATAGAGTGGGTTCTCCAAGATTAAAGTTTATCATCTCACTTTTTAAATTTATAGCACTAAAGAAAGTGCTTGGCTTATTAACAGTTATGTTTGCTTTTGTTATTGCATATTTACTGATTAATTAAAGAGAGGTTTATTTATTTATTTTTGCATTAACTTAAGGTTTTTCATTTTATGACACCAATAATTTATATTTAGTTTTGCTTTATGTTTTATTATTTTTTATATTGCACTGCATGATGTTCAAATCTGTAGAAAAGACTACAGTGTGAAACTCATTATTTCAAATCACTTTTTATCCTAAGGAAATTCCATTAGTCCATAAAAATCTCACTTTCATTTATAGCAACTATGTAAGTTAGAAAACAATATCAAATTTAATTAGACTCTGGAACTTTCCCTAAGCAATAATTCATAGATTACAATGAAAAACTACTTTGAGTGAGACTTATAAGTCCAGAAGACAAAGGCAACATATCAAATAAAAAAACTACCATTCAAATGAAATAAGAGTTGGAAGTAGTAAGAACATCAAAATATTCAAAAATCAGGAAAGCAAATAACAATCTAGTAGAGATAACTATAACTCTAAAAATAAAAATGAAAGAAAGAAGAGTCTTTAAATCTGTTATAATTTGGAAATGATGCTTTACTAAGTACCTAACATGTTTGGTGTAGATTCACCACAGAAATGTGTGTATACTATTGCTCATGTTATTATAGTGATGGTGTCAGTAGAATTTTAAGAAACACAAGATGAATAGTCAAAGTAAACTATCACAAAGAGTAGAGCTAGAGAAATAGAGGAAACAAGGCGAAGGAGTAGATATATTTTAGCCACAGTAAAAAGAGTATCACATCAATAAACCAGTTGGTATTCTGAGTTTCAAGCATTCTTACCCTGGAGAGAATCCATCATCAGCAAGATTAAGACTGGTGAAGTAATCCATAAGTGATGAAGAACATATTGAAAATTGAACGTTAGTTTCTGGATAATGAATGGTCTCTCTGTTTCCTAAGTTAACAGATCCGTCTCCTGTTAACTAAATCTACTAACAATTTTCTTCTATAGATTTTTGTTAGAACACTTTCAATGTTACTCATGGAGGGATTCAGAAGTAAAAAGTAATACAAAAATTAGCCAGCAATAGGGTTTATACTTAAACTGTGCTTTTAGCTCATTCTGGTGATCAACCTGACATCGAAAATGTAGTATAATTATTTTCTTGAGTCTCTTTGTGTTAGCACAATTTGTAAGTCTGCATTATCTCATTGAATCCCATTTTGTAGTCTGTGTCTTTATCCAATGGCCTTCTACTAGCTTTCTTCTAGGTATGGGGTCATATAATTCAATCTCAGCTTTTACTAAGTCTAGTAGTTTACTTAGTTTAGTAGTGTACCTGAACCATGAATGAATCATAAATAGCCTTTAGAAATTGTGCCTTCTACAACCTGTGTTAGTTCCTCAATTTCTCTATTCTATTAGGCACATTTATAGCATTTAGGCAGAAAAATGATTTGCCAGTTACTGCAATGTTCAGCCCATATTTACCCATGTTAGTTTTCTTTCAAGTTTTGTGTGATGGGCTTATGTTTTCTGTTTTAGAGTATAAAAAACCAGACATTTTTTTCCAGCCAATAAACATGGGTTGGCTCTTAACATTATTGAATCTGAGAAGTCAGAAATACTTTACTTCCTAACACAGGAAAGGGTTGGATATAATTAAGGGAAGAGAGAGATGAAGAAAATCTAGATTTGATATCTTCTAGCATAAACAAATTTTTTTTTTTTTTTGCCTAACTTATTAGGTTTCTGGGATGCTCTAATAAAGTAACAGAAACTGGGATGTTTTTGAAAAAAAACAGAAACTTGTTGCATAATTCTTGAGACTAGAAGTCCAAAATCAAGTTGTCAGCAGAACCATGCTATAGGAAAGAATCTATTTCATACCTTTTTCTTAACTTCTGGTGTTATCAGCAATTGCAGTTCTTGGCTTTTCTTGTTTTGTAGCTTTTTAACTGTCTCCATAATCACACAGTGGTTTCTATCTTGTTTTGTCTTCACATATTCTTATATAGACACCAGTCATACTCAACTAGAAGCCCACTCTATTCCTATCTGACTTCATCTTAACTAATTACAACTAAACAAACACTATTCTCAAATAGGGTCACATTCTGAGATAATGGACACATGTAATATTGAGTATTGTAGGACTTCAACACATCTTTTCTGTGGGTAGAAATTATTTATGTATTGACCAACTGGTAGAATCATACATGACAATTACTTTTTCTTCAAAATATTGATTAGCAAATATGAATCTAAATGACAAGCAAGTAGATGTTGAATAAAATTAGTTGTATATTTAATATACTTTAAAATATATAATCTAATGAGATAGGTAGTTTTTGGCTATTAGGTGAATGGTTCTAAAAATAAGTAGGGGTTAATTATAATGTTAGTCAGGATAAGCTTAAGAAAGGGCATCTTGGCCAGTTTTTATTCACAAAATATTTTATAAAAATAAATCATTCCCCCCTGACCAGGCAGTGGCACAGTGGATAGAGCATCAGACTGGGATGCAGAGGTTCCATATTTGAAACCCCAAGGTCACTGGTTTGAGTGTAGGCTCATTTAGCTTGACTGCAGGCTCACCAGCTTGAGCACAAGATCATTGGCTTGAGTGGGGGATTGTAGAAATGACCCCATGGTCTCTGGCTTGAGCCCTAATGTCACTGGCTTGAAGCCCAAGGTCACTGGCTTGAGCAAAGGGTCACTTGCTCTGCTGGAGACCCCTGGTCAAGGCACATATGAGAAAGCAATCAATGAACAATTAAGGAGCCCCCTGCCCAAAATTTGATACTTCTCATTTGTCTTCATTCCTGTCTGTCTGTCCTTCTCTGTTCCTCTCTCTGTCTCTGTCACAAAAAATGAATAAATAAATAAATAATAAATAAAGCATTCCCTTTGGCTGTATAGTTTAAGAGTCTTGAGTATTATTCAATGAGAAATCAAGCTACAAACTTAAAGTCCTAATTATAAATGATAGCACAAGTGAAAACTCTAGCATTGGCTCAATTCGATTTCTCATCCATATTCTCAGAAATTAGAATTTAAATGAATCTGTCACATAGGCAGTTGATATGTTTAAGTAGCTTTAATAAATAAATCAATTGCCTTTCTTCAATATGGAATATTTGGCTGTTCTTTACATGTTTAAATAGTTTTCTTTATACTTTTGTTTTATAATGCAGTGTATACTTGAAGAGGACCTTATTTTCTGATTTTTAGATTAACACTGGGGATCTTGTTCTGGTCTTATACAATAACACAATTCTTGTAGGTACACTTAGAGTTAATTCCCATTCTCCAGTTTCTTTTAAAATGTATGATAATGAAAGTTTTATATTTATTTACTTATTATCACTACAGCAGATATTTTGAGGAAGGAGGGTGTTTGGTCCAGTTCTGTGCTTGTTTGCTTCAATTTATTCCACCTAATGAGACATCTTAGGGCAGCAGTCATGTTGACAGTAAAAGTAATAGCTTTACAAGAGCAGTAACCTGTAGCCACATATTGCTCTTCTGAAAAATGAAAGCATTGGTTCGGGACACATCTTTTTATTGAGTGACCACCGTCTATGATGGAAGATATGGGTAAGAAAAGAACATTTCTAATCAAAGAACACTCAGATAAGGAGGGTCAATTAATCTTTGTCTTTTGAAACTGAGGGTAGGAATTAACTTCTGTAAACTAGGGTGATGGCAAAGTCCAAATAAAACTTACATTATTAAAGTTCTTTGTGACTCTCCTTTTTCAGCCTGTGCAGATTGCTTTGCACTTGTGTCAGCTTCTGAATTAATACAGTTACTAAGGCCTAGTTGGTTATCAATGCTAACAAATATTGAAAACTATAAACTATCTTGGCAGTGACTTATCTAAAGCTGAAAGACTGGGTTACATTTAGGTGAGTTCATCTTAGTTTGTTGTTATCTTTTGAGAATTTCATTTAATTTTACTGAGTAGAAAAGCTATGTGCAAAATAAAACTTTGCCCTGCGGGCTTGCAACCTGTGAATGTGTAAAAGGATAAAAGTATAATAGAACACATGACTATCTCTATAGCTTGAACTAAATATTTCTTATGTTTATGTTAGAATTGACCTTTGGGAAGTGTTGATTTGTCCAAGACTGAAGAATTCTTAAATTGACATACTACAGAACTATCTAATGTGTTCTAGTTCACATTTCACTGTTTTTATACCAGCACAAATTAATAGATGCTTAGGTATGTTTCTTATACAGATCTTGACTGTGGTTTGAATAATTATGATGATTATAGTTTAAGTACCATCTATATTTAGTTTATATAAATAGCTACCAGAGTTAAAAATAAGGGGGTGGGGGAAGGGCACAACATATTCTGATTATATATGACACAAATCCTGAATTATGAAACTATTTCCAACCCTATGGATATTACATTTAACAACAAGTGAGAAATATTTTTTTAAGGATTTTACATTAAAAAAATTTTTTTTTATTTTATTCATTTTAGAGAGGAGACACAGAGAGAGAGAGAGAGAGAGAGAGAGAGAGAGAGAGAGAGAGAGATAAAGGGGGGAGGAGCTGGAAGCATCAACTCCCATATGTGCCTTGACCAGACAAGTGCAGGGTTTTGAACTGGTGACTTCAGTGTTCACAGGTCGACGCTTTATCCACTGCACCACCACACGTCAGAAGAGGAATATTTTTTTAAAGATTTTATTTATTTATTTTAGAGAGGGGAGAGAAAGAGAGAGACAGAGAGGAAGAAAGGGGAGGGGCAAGAAGCATCAACTCCCATATGTGCCTTGACCAGGCCAGCTCAGGGTTTGAACCAGCAACCTCAGCATTCCAGGTCGACGCTTTTTCCACTGTGCCATGACGGGTCAGACAGAATATTTTGTGTAATCAAAGAAATTTATTAAAGTGAATTGCATCAAACAGAAGGTTTCTATGGAAAGAATGCAGCAAAGTTTTTGAACAAAAATCTAGCCTTAAATAAATATTTGAGTAACAAATGGTATAAAGTGTTCTGTAATTTATAATGGTTATAATTAGGATCTACTTCAATACGATTGTTCTTATAATTATATAGTATTGTATTTTACTGTCATACACTAGTGTAATATTTAAATTCATGTCTAATAAGTAATTAGAAAACTAATACCATTAACTCACCTATAAGTTTTCAATCAATCCTATTTTACACAAAATTATTACTTTAACAAAAGTTTATGTTAATATTTTCTTGCATCTTCAGCATAATTTTGTTTTACTTGTAAATTTAAAGAGCATTCATAAAAATGGAAGAGGCACATGGTACCATTAACTAGTGGATCAAATCAATTTAGGTTTCTTGCGGGATTATTCTGGTTAGCATTTGTTAATTTCCAGTAGCATTGAATAATACTGAATAGCTTATTCAATTACTGATTTATTTATCTATCTATCTATTTATTTATTTATTTATTTATTTATTTATTATTTTTAATTAAGTGGGAAGCAGGGAGGCAGAGAGCCAGACTCCCATATGTGCCCTGACAAGGATCCACATGGCAAACCCCTCACAGGGTGATGCTCTGCCCATCTGGAACAGCTCCTCCTTTGCTAGGCAACCGAGCTATTTCAGCACCAAAAGCGAGGCCACAAGCCATCCTCAGCATACTGGACCAACTTGCTCAAACCACCTGAGCTATAATGGCAAGAGGGAAAAAGAGAAAGCGAAAGAGAGAAGAGGATTGGAGTGGGTAGGGTGGAGAAGCAGATAGTCGCTTTTTCAGCAGATGTGCTGACTGGAATTGATCTGGAACTTCTACACACTGGGCTGACACTACTTCCAGACCAATGCTAAACCGCTGAGCCAGCCTGCTAAGGCTGATTTTTGCTGTTTTGTTAAAACGTGTTGTTATCAGTGAACTTCCTTTCACTAAATCATCTTTCAGGCATATTTGTTGCATTTCTTAATGAGAAGTTACACATAAAGCTAAAATAATGTTTCTCAGCTGACTAAAATTTTAAAGACGGCTTGCCATTTAGTATTTTCTACTAAAGATAATATAAACTCTTTAATAATAAGCTATCTCCTGAAATAAAAGTGCATTTCTTTTTTTTTTTTTTACCCTTAACAGATACCTATGTGAAGAAGAAATTCTGACAGTACACTTGACATGCATGTTTCTTGGGAACAGCGGTCTCAATCTAATCCAGTGGTTCTTAACGTGGGTTCCATCGAACCCTAGGGGTTGGATGAGTCCTTCTCAGGGGTTCAGAGAAGCCTCTGCTGCGGAGGCCAGAATAAAGTAATACCATAATTTGTTGTGAGTTCATGCGCTTTTTTGGTTTTGTTCTTTGAGTAAGGTGATGTTCATGCACGGCTCATTTTGTGCACCAGTAAAAAAACATATACCTATGTCTTGAATTTGGAAAAAAAATCATATTTTATTTATCACTAAAGAAGGGTTTAGTGAATGCACATATGAAACTGGTGGGTTTGGTACCTCAAAAAAAGGTTAAGAACCACTGATCTAATAAAAGGTATTTCTCAAAACAAAATCTTGTAATGTATATGTGCCTTGTTTTTCAGGAAACCATTTCTAGTATATTTTCCAGTAAATGTCAAAGGGATAATAGAATTCTGTGAAATTATATGTTGCTCTGTTCTTGGTGAACTCGTCTTGATTTTCAAAAAGCTTTTACTCTAGAAAGAAAGCAACCTTATTTTTCATCATGACCCTGCAAATTTCTTATTGTTCATAGTCAAAGAACATAATTAAAGTGCTTTAGCTGAAATCAACAAGCTGCTGGAAATCTTGATATAATTTATTATTGTTTTTGTATTGAAAAATAATTTGTAGATAGTAGTACTTTTCACAAGACTTAAAACATTAATGCTTCACATGAGGTACATTTTCAATAAATATGGATCAGGGCTTTTAGGTCCCCTTCCAGCAAATATGGTGGCTTTTCAGCATTTGGTATCTCCTTAGCTGAGAATGTGGAAACTAACAGTAGTAAAATACAATGTGAGGCAAAAGTGAGTTCACAGTTGTTCATATGGAAAATAACACAATAATTATAAATAATACTACAATAATAAACTGTGTTTTTGCATATTCACAACTGTAAGACTATTTTTGCCCCATCCTGTAAGTGAAAGCATTTAAGATAACTGTAGCTATTAAGCAGATAACTCAAAGAAAGGACAACCTGTTAAGTCTTTCATTCAAATATGGTTAAAGAAGTAATTTGGGTAGATATGTTTTGTTATTATTCAGAAAATTGAATGGCAATTTAATTTTACATATAAAATTATAGTGTAGAAAAAAGTTATGTCATAAATTTATTTTCTATCCTTAATTTGAGACTATCTTATCTTACTTGCCAGTATGTATTAACCCCAAAAGGATATTGTCTATTGGTTTATCCTTTATCCTGTTACACTATAGAGGTTATAAATGATGGCTTCCTTTCTTCCCTAGAGAGAGTATCATACACTCATCACTGTTAAGAAGTAATCGTCACTAAGAAGTTTTTTTTCTGACTTTGACCGAAATACCTGTTTTCAACCTGCTGCCCAAGGTACTAATACCTTAAATAATGTCATTTTATACTTGGTATTTACACCTTTGAACATTGGTATTTCATTTCTTTAATTCAGGCTATAACTTGCTTTCTAGTATCTAAATAGATTTTGTCTTTCCAGTGCTAGAAATAAATACTAATGAAGAAGCATTTGCTATTAAAGAGCATAGAAAATCCCTTGAGCAACTGAATTAAAGGATTAAACTTTAGTCCCTCTGTTAATTGACTGAGAGCTACTGGAAGTCAGGACAAGTAAGTAAATTAACAATGAAGTGGAACCTGAGATCTAAACAATTCATAGAAAAAAATGGGAAGAAAGGTGACTGTGAGAAGAAATAAACTAAGTTATTTCAATCACTATTTGTGTAAACTTCTCTTTCTAATTTTCCTTCAACATAAAAAGGACATATATCATATTTGTAATTAGACTTGTTCAAAAAGCCCAGAAAATAAAATATTTTAATTCCCTGACATACAATTCTTTTTTCTTTTTTTAAGTGAGAAGAGAGGAGACAGAGAGACAGATTCCTGTATATGCCCTAACTGGGATTTACCCAGCAAGCCCCATCTAGACAGGGGACACTCTGCTCATCTGGGGTGATTTTTTATCAACCAAGCTATTTTTAGTACCTGAGGCAGAGCCCCTAGGCTGGTGGGATTTGGAACTTGCTGGAACCAATCCAGCTATGTGGGAGGGGAAGAGAGAGAGAGAAGGGGAAGAGGGAAGGGTGGAGAAGCAGATGCTCACCTGTTGTGCCCTGAAGAGAAATCAAACCTGGGACATCCACACACAGGCAAAGCTCTACCACTGAGCCAACGGGCCAGGGCCAGCATATGACTTTTTTTTTTTTTTTTTAGCATATGACTTTTTAGGGCACCAATTCATCTTCCAAAAGTCCAATTTGGAATTGATTAATTTTCAGTCATCAAATATCAAATAAGAATATTCTGACATTGTCAGAATAAATGATACAACTGAAATAGAAAATTAATTGAGTTGAAGACTTCTAGTTGCAATCTCTAATTTGGCCATGAATTCTGATTTGCTTAGGACAGTTCTGATTTATGCATTGAAAACAATTCAGAAAAACCTGATGCTAACCTATTGGGTTCAGTGAAATAGTACCTATAGGTTTATAGTCAAAGAATAACTCAGAGAAAATATGTTTAAAGCATAAGATAGATGGATAGCTAGATAAATGATAAATACATAGATTAGATAGATAGGTAAACAGATAAAGATGATAAATAGATAGGAGAAAAAGAGAGAAACAGGCAGACAGGTTAGATCACAGCCTCTGTGACCAAAGCAGGGGCAAGGCTTATAACATCAAAAGCTATGCAAGGAAACATTAGTGATGAATTTGCATAAGTCTTTGTCCCATCAGTTCAGAATGTGTTGGTTGTAATGGAGTCAGAAAAGGCCAACTACTAAGTTTTATATCCTTTTGTTGAGTGTAGTCTCATAGAATCACAAGTTCACCATCACAGTTTTTCTACAAAATCTTTTCAGTTTTCTGAAAAATAACTCTTCTCATTCATGCTGGGGACCCTGACTGTTTGGTGCTTTATAATATTCAAGCTCAGGGTCACACTGAGAGCATGTTCAAGAATCTGAAATTTATTTTTTTAATCATAATGCAGTTTTGAGGTTTTGTTTTATTTACCTTTTTCATGATTTTGTTTGCTTAGAAAATTAATCTTTTTAACAGTCACATTAATAGCCTAGAGGGGTTTTGCCTATGCCCACTTTGTATTTCCGACCTCTATTATGGCTTCATTTAAAAACTATGAGGTGTATGAGTAGTGAATAGTGTTTTTATTTTGTTTAGTCCAAAAAACCACCAGAAAAGCATGAACATAGCTCTTTACTCAATCTTATTTTTTCCACTTGCACCCTAACAAACACCTTTGTCCTAAATATAGTAGCTATAGTTTTACAAAAGCAGCAGCTGTGAAATGCAAACCTCTTCTTACAGGAGAAGTCTTCATTCAACACTTCTACTCCTTCCTGGCTACTAGTTGTAACATCCACCTGAGCTGTGGTCAGTATGTCAATCTGTAAAATGCAGGGAGTTATCAAGAATGGTACTGAGATGGGGGAGGTACAGATTGGCCCTGGTGCAGGCAATAAGGTGAGGCATTGAACACAGAGATTTTGAAAACAATAATAAAGTTGACGAAAAATGAGTCTTTCTTTCTGCTTTGATAGCTGTCATGTGCCAGCAACTCTAAACAATGGCAGCGATAACAAACTACCCTGCCAGTGCTGACCACTTCCACTGCCAACCCTCAGGCACTCTAGGGCATTAGTGGATATGGTTTCTAATCATTAGGCAATACAGGAGTATATGTGAATAAAAATTTAGGTGTACAACAAATTTGGGCAGGAAATTGAGACTAAAAAGTAGTGTGAAGGACCAAACAGAATAGTTTGATATTAGTGTTGTAGTGCTTTATGCACATGCTGTGCTGTAAGTCTAAACACTTTTTTGTTTTGTTTTTTCATAACTGTTTTCTGCATCAGTGAACTGAAACCAAAAATGGATGTTTGATTAAAATAAGCATATACTAAATGTTCATTTTCTAAGAAAGTTGATTTCATCTACAATAGGGAACTTGACAATATCACTGATGGAATAAAATCAGAAAAAACACATCTGCTAAAGAATCACCAGCATTTGCTTTAAAAGTTGGTAGTTAATTTAGGACGACTGGCTCTCTTCAGAGCTGATGTCATACATATGCAGCTGCAGAAGATATATTTACAATATCAATTCCAGAAAGCAGACATTTTATTTAAATAAAGTGACCTTTCTTCTAAATTAATTTTATTCATTTTCAAACCCAAATTTTCCACTGCACATATGACTGTTGCTATATTGGCTCCATTTACAAAAGAAGATTTTGCAAAGAGATAGATACCAGTTTTTATATTGGTGACATCAGAGTTTCCAAAGAAAAAAATCAGGTTAATTGCAAGATTGCTTTGATATATTTTTTAATGAATTTATAAAGTAAACCTTTTTGAAAATTCATTGTCAAAATGAAACACCAAAAACTACTGAAAAAGCAATTATAACTTCAAATTTAAAAGTTCAATATTAAAGGTGGAATTATTTTTTTATAATAAAACTTAAAAATATGGTATGAAAAGGCTTGTTTTTAAAAAAGCCCCTAATTAAGACACCAAAGGCAGAAATAATTTGCAATAAGTTATAGTACAAACTCAATTTATAGTGATAATTACTGAACTACAAATTGCTGTTACAAAGCTGATTTTGAATGTTAAAAAGTATTTTGGCATGGTAGTAATACCTTCTCTCTATGTTGTTCATTAGTAATTAAATTTTTAAAATATTTGAGCCTTTCAAAAGATCAGACTGAGTGTGCTAAAATGTACTAGACTTTTTAACAGTTAGACATTTAAATTGTAGCTCTACAATGTTCAATATTAGTTTTAAATATTTAATCATGTTCTTCAAATAGAACATGATTTCTAAAAATATCAGCATTTGAAGTTTTTAGTAAATTGTGATCATAGAAAACAATGAGTATAGCAAGAGACAATGGACTACAGCACTAAAAATACAAGGGACCATCTGAACAAATTAGAGTTTAGATATACATTAACCTTAAATTTAAATTTTGATATTTGCACTTTGGAATATCTTAATGTGTAGCAAAGTTCTTTTATAGAGCTGTTAATTTACTTGAAAATAATTGAAAATTCCCCTAGGAAAGCTATCTGAATTGGGAAATGGATCAACATAGCAATATCTCACAGGATCCATATGTTCCTTTTATCTTTTATCATTCAAAGGATTTGTTCAGTTTAGACAGCATACACATACAATACATACCATGTGTATCTGGACATTCATATATATATATACACACACCTGTGTATTTGTACTTGCACGTTCAAATAAACACATTTATACGTGTATATGTGTATTTGTATATTCATCCACACATAACATCTGTGTGTGGGGCTGTGTGTGTGTATGTACAAGTATAGGCTGTGTGTGAGTGTGTGTATATGTGTGTGACTGTGTATTGAAATGTCTTAAAAAATGAAAACTTTATTCTTTTATCTTGCTCACTAGATCTGATCTACCATATAACCAGAATTATTGAAAATCTAGAGGACTTCTCCTTCTTTGCACATCTCCGAGGCTTTTTCTAGGATCTATTTCCCAAGTCTATTAAATAAAAACTCTATTAAATATTTTGGTGTTATTCAAGTCAGGCCCCCATGAGATCATTTCAAGAATATTTCTTACTTCATATCCATGAGTTTTATTTAGAATTTATTTGCATGTTTTGTGAAGCACATCATAAAAATTCTTTAAAATTTACCATGAATTCTTCTACTGTTCACAAATCAGTTACTTTTGTCTTCTCACAATCAGAAATCATCAGTTTCATATTTAGCTATGCATGAATAATACCCTCTATAAGATTCTTATGTAAGGTGTGTTTGTGGTATATACTAATGATATTCCCATTATATTGCCTATTGAATGATATTTAAATATGGTAATACTTATATATTTAGTTTCCTATTGTAATTGTTAATTTTAGACTTAAAAGATCCATGCACTAATATTGGCAAGACAAGAAAATCTTTAAGTAAGCTTCATCTTTTTCCATACAAAATTATTTTCATTATGAAAACAAAGGGTGATTTATTTCCCCACAAAGTATTAGCAAACAAAATATATCTTTTCTCAGTGTACATATTTATGAAAAACTCTTAATCAAGTTTATTTTATAAAACTTGAAGCTATTTATTTTATTCATTTTAGAGAGGAGACACAGAGAGAGAGAGAGAGAGAGAGAGAGAAAGGGGGGAGGAGCTGGAAGCATCAACTCCCATATGTGCCTTGACCGAACCAGTGCAGAGTTTTGAACTGGCGACCTCAGTGTTCCTAGGTCAACAGCCTTATCCACTGCGCCACCACAGGTCAGGCAAAACTTGAAGCTATTTTATGGAACAATAAGTTAAAAATCGGGATGTACCAGTGATAAGATTAATCAGATACTGATCAGGTGAAAAACTAGCCATTAAAAAATATTTGAATCTTTTTATATTTATACCTGAAAATGTATAAAAAATTATAGACATTTAGTTGACAGAGTTTGAAATGTCAATTACTGACTTATTTACCACTTCAAACTCATTCAAAGCTGTCACAAGCAAAATCAAACAAAACAAAACAAAACAAAACAAAAAAACAACAGTCAAATGAATCCTATAACCTTTGATGTTGAGAAAGTAGAGAAATTTAAGACATTTCTCAGAAAACTTTAACATCTACCATGTGCCATGCACTCTGCTACCCACTGAGAATATAATTATACATATGAAACATCTCCTGTTATGGTCTAGCTGCACAATATACTTGAAAAAATACACAGAAAAAATGAAATATAACATGAAAAGCATTAAAAAGTAGATATATAGCCTGACCAGCTGTGGTGCAGTGGATCGAGTGTTGACCTGAGATGCTCAGGTCACAGGTTTTCACCCTGAGGTTGCTGGCTTGAGTGTGGCTCATCCAATTGGAAAAGGTAGTCCAAGTAACCCTTTAAAATATATTCAACCAAAAAGCCATTAAGCCAGGCATTATGCAATAAAGTTTAATTTACTCAATACCACCACTGTATTGCTTTTGTATTGTTTTGTTTTACTACTTCATGCTCTTTTCTGTCTCTTATTACTTCCACTTATCAATGTACTTCACAGCGTTCCCCCATTTTCTTTTGTATTTTGAAGAGGCAACATGGAGTGTGATTTGGGGATGAACTGCAAATTTTATAAACTTTAAGCATACTCTAATCACTAATAACAGTTCCTTCTTTGGAGTATAATGAACATTTCTAAACCGAAGCAACTGTTTGGTGTGAAAAGCAAACACTTATAAAGTAAATTATTAAATTTTGCTTCATAAAAAGTTCATTTGCATTATGCTTCAGAAAAATGTAAGAGTAAACTGAATTGTGTGTATTTAAATGAAAGAATGCTTAAATAAACTTACCAGAATGAGAGTCTTGATGAATTAGTACATTATGCTATTTATTTACTTAGAAACTATTGTTTAGTTTTCAATATGCTTAATAGTTTGATCAGCTTAACTTTCGACATTGATTTTATGAGCCAGGAAATGACTAGAATTAGGCTCTTGATGGTCACTGAGGAATGAATGTTATGAATATTTTTATCTTCATTAGCATCAGTTATCTTTACAAGACTTGTATCAAAGCATAAGTTATAATTAATTTAAGTATGTACATTCTACTTCTCTGTATGTAGGAAATAGCAGCAAACTTCTCAAACTCGGCTATAGGCACTGTGTCTGATATCTTAATCTAAATAGTGCTGAATTAACAAACAAGTGACTTAAAATACACAAATATTAATGTCTGTTGCAATTCAACTGTGTCTCTCCTTTATTTCAGACCCTACTGAAACTGCTGCCCTATCTGGGTGGGACATGCTGTCTCCTGGGAGACTGACATGCATGAGTGGAAACACACATGGTAACTCTTTCATTCATAATTAATTATGTAAAACCAGTCATATTAGCTAATAAAACATAAGTCTTCAGTAAACAGAGCTCAGTAAGAAAGGGCAGTAAATATTTTGACAATAGTACATTCTATCTCAGGGTCAACAACTGAATAATGTCTGTATTGTCCTAGTGCCTCTTAATGGGTTTTGGCCAGTCTTACCCATCTGGAAAATAAAAAGTTAACTAATTAAAATGCTCTATGCATTTACTATGGATTTTGTCTTTGGTTTATAATTATCTATTCCATTCTATTTTATTGCAAATATTCCGAGAAAATATTTAAGATAATTAAGTCACTAACAAATACTTCTTTTTTATTCCTCTTTTTACCAAAAATATTCATCTACATTTCACTTCAAACCTTAGTCTTGCTTTTATATTGAATAGCAGACAATCAGCATACAAACCTCTTCTCCTCTTTCCATAACAATGCATGACTACAAAAATTAGTGTTAACATCTGAAAATGTATTTTTTATAAAATTTTATTTAGAAAATTAAACTTAACAGGGTAACAATGATCAATAAAAGTATGTACGTTTCAGGAAACATTTCTATAGCATTTGAACTGTTGGTTATGTTGTATACCCATCATCCAAAGTCAAATCAAATTTTGTCACCTTATATTTGTCCCTCTTTACACCCTTCCTCCACCACTCCCCCATTTTGCCTTCCCCACATCATTGTCTCCCTGGTAACCACTTCACTTTTATCCATGTTCTTAAGTCTCAGTTTTATATCTCATCTATATGTAAAAATGGCTTTTTACTTCTCTCAAAATAGTATTTTTAGTGGCCATGCCAGCCTTCTGGAATATGCCATTAACATGAAGCTTGTCTTCCTTGTTCATGTCCTTATTATGAATTAAAAATAAAACAAACTACCCTTTTCTCTAATAAAAAGGTTCTCAGTGTATCTCCATCACCACATCCTACCTTATATTTTCACCACAAACATTTGGCTATTACTCCCCACCACCACTACCAGGGATTTTCAAGCCGGCAAATTCAATCTTCTTTCAAAATCCACATTTTAAATATGACCACACTTTTTTCTCCAATAAGCTATACTCCTTGATTAATTACTTCTGCTGAACTCAAATTGCAAAAAGGTAAAGATGGGGAAGGTAATTGCTTTCCAATCTTTCTGTCTCCATAAGGGTCTTCTACTGAACTAACATCTCTGGCCCTCTATTCTTTATACATTTTTACTGGGAAAGAAGAGTGAATTCACTGGGGAACATTTATTTTTAATTTTCTGTTGCATGAGGTTTTAGAACTGTTGCTATATATACCTGTATTGCTGATTCCAAATCTGAAATTTCTTTCTTTGTGCATGCTCAAGATTTTATGCAATTTTAATTTATTTTTGTTACAGTTAATGGCATGCATTGGTTTTTAAGTTGGAGTTAAAGGGAAATGACTCTTGAATTAAACATAACCACAAGGCAATTAATGTTTTACAAATATCACTCTTATATAATTGTAGCTGGTTTTTTTTTAATTTATTTTTATTTTATTCATTTTAGAGAGGAGACACAGAGTGAGAGAGAGAGAGAGAGAGAGAGAGAGAGAGAGAGAGAAAGAGAAAGGGGGGAGGAGCTGGAAGCATCAACTCCCATATGTGCCTTGACCAGACCAGTGCAGGGTTTTGAACTGGCGACCTCAGTGTTCCCAGGTCGGCGCTTTATCCACTGCGCCACCACAGGTCAGGCTGTAGTTGTTTTTAAATGTAAAAAATTATTATCTGATAAAAACATCCTCTTATTTTGTTTTAAGATTGAATCATGGCTTCTTCGAGTATGCGTAAATGTAAGAATAGTCCTGACACCTTCTGTGATATATGTGACTGTTACACACTTCAACATCAAAGGCGTAATATTTCATCATTTGTGACACGTGCATATATTGTCTATTTTCAAGTTCTCCTTGGCGATCAAGACAAGAATTGGGCTCCTCATATTGTGTGCCATAATTGTGAGGAAATGTTTCATGACTGAACAAAAGGAAAACACATAGGTTCCCTTTTGGTATTCCCATGGTTTAGTGTGAACCTAAGGACCACAGCAGTGACTGATATTTCTGTCTGATCCATACAAAGGGCATCAACAAGAAAAAAATGGCATATGATCGCATATCCTAACATTCCTTCAGCAATACAATCTATCCCACACTCTGAGATACTCCCAATTCCAGTTTTCAATGGTTTTATTTCTTTTAAGGATGAAGAAAGTGAACATAGTGATCAAGTGTATTTTGATAAGATACATGAGGAAATGGTTGTAGATAGAATCTGAAGGATCTTCTGATTCCAAGCAGTCATTAACCCCTCAGCAGTTTAGCCAACCCGAATTGAATGACTTAGTAAGAGACTTGAGCCTATCAAAGAAAGCAGCTGAGTTATTAGCGTCCAGACTTTAAAAAAAAGAATGTACTTCATTGGTCAGCTAAAGTATCCCATTTCAGGAAAAGTGAGTAAATTTTTGTGGACTTTGTTTTCGAAGACAGACACTTTGTTTACTCTCATGATATCAGTAGTCTTCTCAGCCAGCTAGGTGTTACCACTTACAATCCAACAGAATGGCAGGGCAGCTATTTCTTGACAGCTCTAAATAGAGTCTGAAATGTACTCCCCTACACAATGGTAATGTTTATGCAGCGGTTCCAATTGATTATTCTACTCATCTGTGAGAAGAAGACAATAACATAAAAATTGTCCTCGACATTCTGAAGTATGAGGAGCATAACTGGATCATTAGTGTGGATCTTAAAATGGTCAATTTCTTGCTAGGAGAGGTTTCCCAAAGTATTCTTTCTTTCTGTGTTTGTGGGACAGCCGAGCTTGGGAGAAACACTGGACACAGAAGGAGTGTCCAGAATGTAAAGTTCTGGAAGTAGGGATGTAAAATATTGTGAATGAACCTGTTGTTGATTGAGATGGGATCATTTTACCCCAGTTCACATTAAACTTGGCTTAATGAAGCAGTTTGTTCAGGCTTTGAATAGAGAAAATGAATGCTTTCACATATTATTTCTGCTTTTTCTGCCTTGTCTTTTGAGAAGATAAAAGCAGGTGTATTCGATGGACCTCAAATTTGAACACACATACGTGACGAAGAATTTGCCAAGAAGATGCATAAGGAGGAGAAAGCAGCATGGTATTTTTTGTGTGTGTGTGTGTGGCAGTTACAAAGAACTTCCTTGGCAACAAAACAGCAGAAATCTATGAACTTCTGGGTCAAAGGATGCTGTTGGTTTTCTGCAACATTGGATGTAACATGAGTGTTAAGATTCACTTTCTGAACAGTCACTGTTGGGCGGATAAAATATATTATGCTCACTTTGTTAAAGATGGTGCTGCCCACGAGGAAACCCATTGCCCAGGTGATATCGGTTGCCCTTATGCTTGGGATGGGTGTAATTATATTATTGTGTGTGAGGAACAGGCTGTAAGCAGGCAGGGTCATTATAGCCCAAGGCTTAATTATAAGAGTAAGCTTTTCCCCACACCCTTGACTGATTGCATGATGTAGGGTGGTGCAGTCTCATGAGGAACCCTCCCATTATGCCTCAGGTAAGTGACTTTGTATCAGAGACTTCCTTGTTTGTAGATTGGATTAAGGGTTTGGATTTCTGCACTATAAAGTGGGGCAGATCAGGAGCTTTCTCTCTCTCGATTCCTGAGGTTAGCATTAGAAAGGAGAGCAGATTAAGGCCACGTGGAGGAGAGGAGAAGCAGCCAAGATGGTGGAGTGCTGAGGAAGAAGACAGTTTGTGCAGAGTTTGTGCAGAGAGAAGGAGATGGGGAACAGAGGTGAATAAGTCTGGTGAGCTAGAAACCTTCGATGCTACAAAACTCGGATAAGTCAGTAGCTTTGTGAACACTGAATGAATGGGTTTTGGAGTCCAGTCTATGTTTTTACTTGCCCGCCAGGTGCAAGCTAGAATTAAAGCTGATGCTCACCAGTTCTTGGCTCCATTGTTTCATTAACGACTGTTCGAATCTAATGAGAACCTGTGTGGGCCAGGAGGTTGTGATGGTGGCCTTGGCCACTGGCTTTACAGTCACCTTGATAAGTTTCCCAAAAATCTTGGAGCTGTTAGTGATGAGCAGGGAGAATGCTTTCATCAAGATCTGACGATGATGAAAGAGCATTATAAGGGGCGACGGGACAGAAATATGATGGCAGACTACTGCTGGAGCATCAAACGAGATTTTCCTCAACAAGTACACAAAAGCAAGAGCTACAAATGCAAATTTTTGCCTGAATGGAATTTAAATAAGTTTTGTGCAAATGTTATGATTAAAATAAGTGTTTTAATATGTTCTATTTTGAAATTGTAGACCAACTTTGATGCAATCATATCTTTTAGTATATTGGTGTATTTACTGCATTATATAAATTATTATATTTTCACAAAGATGATGCCCAAAAAGACATTCTACTTTATTATGTTAAACTAAATGTTGAAAATTTTACAATAAGATCAAAACCTAAAATCTTTAATTGACAAAAAAGCTGTAGTTTACAGAGCTAAACTGATGTCAGTTTTGAGATCAGCACATTTGAGTTAGATAAGAACAAGTATTATTGTAGATGTAACAAAATTTTTGTTTCCTAGTGTTATCTGATTTTAAGAGAAGAAACTGGCTATGCTTTCTGCAGCCTCTTACTTTTTGGAAGCCAGTCTATTTAAATACAGCTTGCATACTCATCTGTTCCTTTTCTTTTGGAAAGAAATCTGTCCTTGAAGGGGATGACCAGAAAGTAGTTAATCCGCTTCGCCATTGATAGATAAGTGTATCTAACATGCAAATGAGAAATTAGCAATTCTCCTAGTTGTAGAAGGAAAGCCATATTCTGTAATCACTATTCATAGGAATTAAGGTAAGATTTTAGTTTTATTATTTATACTCTTGCACCTTATCATAACTCACAATATACACATCTTTTTTCCTTCTGCCAATGATTTTTTTCTATATATATCTCCTTTTTTTTTCTTATTTGTGGGTGACTTAACAATTCTAGGAGAAATAACATAGATTTGCACATAGATATAATTACACCTGTACAGTCTTTATAAACTCTATTTTATTCTGACCAGGTGGTGGCGCAGTGGATAGAGCGTCAGACTGGAATGCAAAGACCCAGATGTGAAACTCCAAGGTTGCTGGCTTGAGTGTGGGCTCACCAGCTGGAGCATGGCGTCACTGTCTTGAACTTGGGATCATAAAAATGACCCCATGGTCACTGGCTTGAGTCTAAAGGTCACTAGCTTAAAGCCCAAGGTTGCTGGCTTGAGCCTAGGGTTGCTGGCTTAAGCAAGGTGTCACTCATTCTGCTGTAGCTCCCCAGTCAAAGCACATATGGGAAAGCAATCAATGAACAACTAAGAAGCCACAACAAAAAATTCATGCTTCTCATCTTTCTCCCTTTCTGTCTTTCTGTTCCTGTCTTTCACTCTCTCTGCCTCTCTCTCTTTCTCTGTCACAAAAATAAATAATAATAAAATAAAATAAAAATAAATAAATAAAAATTCTATCTTAGCAAGACAATCAGTACTTAATGGACATGGCTAAGAAAATGATTTAACAGCCTGAAATCTAGGGCTAACACTGTCCTGGCTTCTTTATTTTCGATACAAGACTTTTAAAACTTTGAGCATATTACTTAAGGTTTTTGTACCTCAGATTGCTTACCTGTAAATCTAAGATATTATAATATTTACCTCCTGTTTTAGTAAAGATTGAAGTAACACATGCATAATGCACAAAACAGTACCTAAAAATAAAGTCAGTTATAAGCTTGGCTATTACTTTTTTGTGTCATATTCCTTACCCAATTTATTCACAACACATGTCAGATACATTCTTTAATCTTATTTTTTTCATATGTATAATAAAAAGTTTTTTTTTTGTTTGTTTAAAATGCAGGGTTGACCTTGTTTTGAGGTTTGAGTATCTCCAGCATCCGATCTTTTCACATCTCTGTATGTTTTCTTTGGGAAACAATCTAATCTGAAAGCTTTAATTCCCACATATAAGAAGATATCTCTAAAATTTCTATTGGTTACTTAAGCCACTTTGCTGGGTTTTCCAATGAATATGCAAGAGATCAACAAATTTCTACATGCTAAACTAAATGTATTAAATAAATGCATTAACTTTCTTCCCAAATTATTTTCTTTTCATGTTTCCATATTTAGAAAATGGAATGAAGTCACTCTCTCTAAGTCCACATCTTTCAAGTGATAAAGTTTTATAATCTTTACCTTATTCTTATTCCCTTCTGTACTTTTTATTCTTCCTCATTTTCATCACCATTTCTTTTGGTTGAGGTTATCACATGAAGCCATGCATATATTAATTAAGCCAGTGGTTCTTAACCTGGGTTCTATCGAACCCTAAGGGTTTGATGAGTCAGTCTCAGGGGTTTGGAGAAGCCTCTGCCACAGAGGCCAGAATAAAGTAATACCATAATTTGTTGTGAGTTCATACACTTTGTTGGTTTTGTTCTTTGAGCAAGGTAATGTTCATGCACAGCTCATTTTGTGCACCAGTAAGAAAACATATACCTATGTCTTGAATTTGGAAAAAGAATCGTATTTTATTTATCACTAAAGAAGGGTTTGGTGAACGTGCATATGAAACTGGTGGGTTCGGTACCTCAAAAAAGGTTAAGAACCACTGAATTAAGCTAATATCTGCTAATAGCTCTCTCATAAAAAAAATAAAATTTAAACAGTGACATACAATTTGAAAAATACTTTGAGACACATTTTATTTTTTAAAATTTATTATGTTTACATAGATTCTAGTGTCCCCAATGCTCTCCCCCCCTCTTCCGTGTTCCCCTCAACATCAATCACCTTGCCCACTTCTTTGCAATGCCCTCCCCCCATTTCTCCAGAATTTTCTTTTCTGCTCTCTATAATGCTGTGTTATGTGTATATAATTTTACCAATCTCTTTCCCTTCTCTGATCCCATCTAATCATCCCCTTTCTCTTTGTCTGCTTTCCCTCTGGACTTCTTTGATCCCGCCTCCATCTCTATTCTGTTCCTCAGTTCACATTGTTCATTGGATTCCTTAAATGAGGGATGTCATATGATATATTTTTATCTCTGCCTGGCTTATTTCACTTAACATAATAGCTTCCAGGTCCACCCATGTTGTTGCAAAATGTAAGATTTTCTCTTTTTTCATGGCCCCATAGTATTCCATTGTGTATATGTACCAGAGCTTTTTAATCAACTTGTCTACTGACAGACACTTGGGCTGCTTCTAGATCTTGCCTATTGTAAACAATGCTGCCATAAACATGGGGGTACATTTCTCTTTTGAATCAGTGATGTAATGTTCTTGGGATATATTCCTAAAAGTGGGATGACTGTGTCAGAAGGCAGTACTGGCATAAGAACAGACATATAGATCAATAAAACAGAACAGAAAACACAGAAATAAACCTGCACCTTTATGGACAATTGATATTTGACAAAGGATGTAATAATATACAAATATTTACTCTTTTTAACAAATGGTGTTGAAAATATTGGACAGGTACATGCAAAAAAAATTTAAACTAGACCACCAACTTACACCACTCACAAAAATAAATTCAGAATGGATAAAGAACTTAAATGTCAGCGGGGGAACCATAAGCATCTTAGAAGAAAACATAGGCAGTAAACTTTCCAACATCTCTTGCAGCAATATATTTGCTGACTTATCTCCATGGGCAAGTGAAATAAAGGACAGGATAAACAAATGGGATTATATTAAACTATATAGCTTTAACACAGCAAAAGATAATATGAACAAAAGAAAAAGATAAACCACACAATGGAAGAATATATTTGACAATATGTCTGATAAGGGATTAATAACCAAAATTTATAAAAAACTTGTAAAACACAACACCAGGAAGTTAAACAACCCAATCAAAAAATGGGCAAAAGAAATGAACAGACACTTCTCCAAAGAGGACATACAGATGGCCAATAGGCATATAAAAAAATGTTCAACATCACTAATTATTAGAGAAATGCAAATTAAAACCACAATGAGATATCACCTCACACCAGTCAGATGGTGCTCATCAGCAAAACAACACAGAATAAGTGCTGATGAGGATGTGGAGAAAAGGGAACCCTCTCCTACACTGCTGGTGGGAATGCAGACTGGTGCAGCCACTGTGGAAAACAGTATGGAGATTCTTCAAAAAACTAAAAATGGAGACATATTTATTTTTAATTAATCAGTTTATTCACAGTACTATTCTCATCCGGTGTCAATCTCAAG
This sequence comes from Rhynchonycteris naso, assembly GCA_037038555.1. Lineage (NCBI taxonomy): Eukaryota > Metazoa > Chordata > Mammalia > Chiroptera > Emballonuridae > Rhynchonycteris > Rhynchonycteris naso. Next base: position 173,720,995 of record CM072996.1, on the reverse strand, counting down.
TCACTTTCTAAATGAAAATTCCTATAATTTCACATCTTTGTCATTGTTCTTAATATTCTTTTTATTGTATTGATCTCCTACCATGTCCAGCTGAAAAGTTTTATCTTTGTGAACTCAAAAACATTTTCAACTTTAATAAAGTTTTCTTGATACAATTTTCCTCAATTCTGAATGTTTTGCTCCTTTTTTGAGTCTTTATTGTATTCTAGACAGTGTATTCTTTTTTAAAAAAATTATTTATTAATTTTAGAGTGAGGAGAGAGACAGAAAAGGTGAGGGAGGGGAAATAAGAAATATTCACTGGTAGTTGTTGCTTCTCATATCTACCTCAATCGAGAAAGCCAGGTGTTTCAAATTGACAAACTCAACATTCCAGGTTGGCACTTTATCCACTGCATCACCACAGGCTAGGCAGTGTATTTTTGTAATTGCTATACTACAGTACTAATCAAATTTCACCATATTACATGATTTCTCTTTGGAAAAATAGCGGAACACTTATAACTCACATAACTGGAATGAGCACTAACTAAAGTAGTAAGACAAAACAAAATGGAATATTCTAATGAAAAAACCCAAGCTGCTCCAAAGAATATATTTTTGAAAGAGACCAGCAATAACAAAGGAAAAATAGAGTTAATGATATTGGATCCTTATTATTCACCACATACAAGAAAAAAAATAAATTAAATATTTGAATGTAAGATCTGAAACTCCTGGAAGAAAATATAGAGGAAAGTTTTTTAAATTAGTCGCAATTTTGAATTGGTCATTTACAGCATAAACAACAAAGCAAATATAGATAAGTGAGACTACATCAAACTAAAAGGTTTTCAAAGAAAAAAACAACCAGAAGAGCTAAAAGATTACATGTGGAATGAAAGACAGTATTTATAAACTATCCATCTCATAAGGGGTTAATTTCCAAAGTAGGTAGGAAACACTTAAAATTCAATAACAAAAAATGTATAACATGATAAAAAGCTGGGTAAAATATTTAAATAAACATGTCTCCAGAGAAGAAATACAAATAGCTAACACATGAGTAAAAAGCAGTGGTGAGATTCAAATAATTTAACAACTGGTTCTCTGCCCTAATGACAGTTTTAAGTAAAAAAAACAAAAAAAAAAAGATACACTAAAAGGTAATTTATTATTTTATGCACTTAATACTTAAATAGGAACATTAAAAGAGGTACATAAAACTAGATTGTTACAAGAAAGAGGTAATGAAAACCAATAAAACTGTTATTTAAGATATTTCCATATTGCTTCTTGATTGACACCCTTGCTTGTAATTTTTCTCACCTGTGGATGGAATAAACATCACTATGAAGCTTAAAATATGCTATTATGTAGTTGAATGTTAAAAAAGTGTAAGGTATGTAAATTTGTGATTTCCACATTGAATGGTTGCCCAGGCGCTCACCTTATAGAGAACCCTGATTACAAGTTCTTTTTTAACAACTGGTTCACCAAACTAAACAAAAATTTAGTTATCAATTCTGCCAAACTGGTGAGAACTGGCTAAACCACACCACTTGTGAAAAAGTAGTCAATATCCCTAATGATCAGGGAAATGCTAATCAAAACCACAATAAGATATCACCTCACATTTGTTAGGATGGTTATTATAAAAATAAAAGAAAACAAAGATAACTGGTGAAGTTCTGGGGAATTGGAACTCTTGTACACTGTTGGTGAAAATGTAAAATGGGGCTGCCCCTATTAAAACAATATGGAGTTTCATCAAAAATTTAAATAGAACTTCCCTATGATTCAGTATTTCTATTTCTGGGATCAAGAAAATCTGATATATACATAAAATTGAATATGATTCAGCCTTATGAAAGAAGAAAATCTTACCATTTGTAACAATTTGGGAGAACCTAGAAGACATTATATAAATAAAATAAGTCAGCAACAGAAGAATAAATACTGCCTGACCAGGTCATGGCACAATGGATAGAGCATTGTACTGGGACAGGGAGGACTCAGATTCAAAACCCTAAAGTCTCCAGTGTGAGTGTGGTCTCTCACCAGCTTGAGCGCGGGGTCATTGGCTTTAGCATGGATTCATGGACATGACCCCAAGGTCGCTGGCTTGAGCAAGGGGTCACTGGCTCTGCTGAAGCCTCCCATTCAAGGCATATATGAGAAAGCAATGAATAACTAAGCTGCCACAATGAAGAATTGATGCTTTTCGCCTGACCAGGTGGTGGCGCAGCGGATAGAGCATCGGATTGGGATGCGGAAGACCCAGGTTTGAAACCCGAGGTCGCCAGCTTGAGCGCGGGCCCATCTGGCTTGAGCAAAAGATTGTCAGCTTGGACCCAAGGTCACTGGCTCCAGCAAGGGGTGGCTAGGTCTGCTGAAGGCCCGTGGTCAAGGCACATGTGAGAAAGCAATCAATGAACAACTATGGTGTTGCAATAGCAATGAAAACTAATGATTGATACTTCTCATCTCTCTCACTTCCTGTCTGTCTGTCCCTCCATCTGACTCTCTCTCTCTCTGTCTCTGTCAAAAAAAAGATAAATACTACATAATTCCTTTTATATGAAGTAAATAAAATAATCAAAGGTTTAGAAGTAGGCAGCAGAATGAAAGTTACCATGGGAAGAAGCATAAGATATTTCAATGGGTAGTAAGTTAGTTACACAAAATGAGTAAGTTCCAGACATCTGGATTACAACATAGTGCCTTGATTTAACAATAAGATATTGTATACTTGAATATTTAAAAGGATGAATCTCATGTTCCATGTTCTTACCATACACACAAAACAGGAAAGGATACAGGGAAACTTTGGAGATGATGTATATGTTTGTAACATGGATTTTATTTATTTATTTAGAGAGATAAAGAGAGAGAGATAAGAGGGAGGAGGAGCAGGAGTCATCAACTCCCATATGTACTATGACCAGGTAAACCCAGGTTTTTAAACCAGTGACCTCAGTATTCCAGATTGACATTTCATCCATGGTGCCACCACAGGTCAGGCTTAACATGGATTCTAGTAATGATAACACAAGTATATACGTATGTCTAAACTTAGCAAATTGAATGCAATAATTATGTGCAGTGTTTTGTATACTAATTTTACTTCAAAAAAAGTAAAAAGGAACTTACCAAAAAGTTATTAAATTTGCACTTTTTTTCTTATTCCAAATCTGTGAACTTGAATCACCAATTATAAGGAAATAAGGAACTTGTTGGCACGTACAGTTCATATTTTGAAGAGTCTATCACTGTCATAGATAATAATAACCAAATACTAGAAATATGTAATTACTCTCAATGAAGAATATAATATAGAAATAAGTCTTTACAAAAGTGAGTCTGAAATTAATAAAGGTAATATTAAAGAGATGTACCTAAGGCCACTGGGTCTAAACTTACTGTTGCTCTAAGAGTTCTTGCATCCAGGAAGGGTAACTCATATATAATGATCCTTGAATAAGACTATTTTTTCTTCTGTAGGTGTAATGTAGGCTCACAAGTCTGAAATGCTGTAAGAAATGATTAAAATTTTATTTCAACTCATATCATACTTGCTCAGAAAATTTCCATTAAAACATTAAATAGTAGATAAGATGGCTTGAGTTATTTATGCAACCTCTCAAACATATCTACATTTCATTTAATAATAGTACCATTCTCAAGAGATGATTAAATACATTAATTATTGTATATACTTCAAAGAAAATATGACATATTGAGCACTCTGTAAATATTCATTCAAAAACAAAGATTTTCATTTGTTGTGTTTTTAAATATTGGTTCATCTGATTTATTTTCTTTGTGTATGTTTATATATTATTTTTTTAGTATAATGAACCATGCATTACAGTAGGTACTAGAGGACTAATTTTACACTCTTGATTCTTTGTTTGTTTGGAACTTGCATATTTTATGTTATAGTAAAAACTGAACTAAAAATCTCAAATACCTCTACAATGTCATCAGCATTCCCCAAGTAAGAACATAATTTATATTTGCAAATGCTAAAGTACAATAAAATGTCATTTTATAAAATATTATTATTGCTAAAGATTCTTTATAAAAATTCTGAGCCAAAGTGAATAGAATAGCACTGAACCAACCTAAAATAATATATTTAACAATATAGATGTGAGGTAAGTTAATTAAATTAACTAAGCTATACTAACAAACTAAAATAAACTAACAATATTTGAATTTAAACATTAGTTACTAAAGTTTGAACAAAAAAAATGAAAAATTTTTTTTGTATTCTTTAAATATTTTCAAAAGATCTTGATAAGTTCTCCTTTACCTCTCCTATTTTTAAATACAATATGCATATAAATTTATATTTAAGTTGAGAAAATAATCAACAGAGACTCATACTTTGGGATAATATAAAAATGCATTATTGTGACTGACATTGGACTATGTGAAGGAATTCTTTCTAATGTTAGATATGCATGTGGCTATAATGAACGGGGTTAGATGCCTCAGTGATTGAAGCACTATGTGTCATCTCAAATAAACTCTGCTCATTGCAAAATTCTTAAGTGGTAGCAAGAATAAACAGTTTGTATTTGCTAGTTAAGATACATGTTGTTCTGAACTCCTTTATTACTTTATTTAGAAGCCTCATTCTAAGCGATTATGTTTACATTTTCAATAATATATTTTATAGATATTTTTCTCTATAAATAATACCGAGAAAGTTATCTGTGAAAGTTCATTTTAAAAGAAAAAATTATAATTGATCTTTAATACCATTTATTTATTTATTTATTTGTTTGTTTGTTTGTTTATTTATTTATTTATTTTCCAGGGACAGAGAGAGATTCAGAATGAGGGATAGATAGGGACAGATAGGAACGAGGAGAGGTGAGAAGCATCAATCATTAGTTTCTTGTTGCCATCGTGACATCATAGTTGTTCATTGATTGCTTTCTCACATGTGCCTTGACTGTGGGCCTTCAGCAGACCGAGCAACCCTTTGTTGGAGCCAGTAACCTTGGGTCCAAGCTGGTGAGCTTTTTTTACTCAAACCTGATGGGCTCGTGCTCAAGCTGGAGAGCTCGGAATCTCGAACCTGGGTCTTTGGCATCCCAGTCCAACGCTCTATCCACTGTTTCACTGCCTGGTCAGGCTATAATTGATCTTTAATAAGACACAACAAAACGCAGAAATTTAAAGGGACTACTAGAAACGTTACAGGTGTTTTGACTATTTTTGCCTCAAATTTTTAATAAACTTAGAAGAAATTTTTCTCTTAGAAAAATTAAAAAATTTAGCTGAATTCATCATATATATTAACGGAACTTAGGTGTTTGTCACTCCATGCCAAATACAATACACTTGGTTCTGTTTTACCACTACTAGCTATAATGTCTTCCCAATATTTGAATGCAAAATGAAAAATAATATTTAGGTAGCAGTCCTTCTTATCTTGATTATAATCCAGAATCTTAGAGGATATAAATGTAGTTAGATATAGACATATGCTACTATAGGAAGGTAAATAATTTTTTAAAGTTCAACTACAAATTAGAAAGTTATAGAAGCTGCAGAAGTTCAGAGGAAGAATTAATAATTCTGTTGAAAGAGAACAAGGACCATTACATTATGAAAGAGGCATTTAGCTAGACTTTAAAAGGCTGAGTGAATTGCACAGCTAGAGATAGGGAGAAGGACAATCTAAATATGACTAATTGGTACACCAGAGTGGAGGCAGAACATTGTGAAATGTGTTGATTTAGACTGACTAGTGTTCAATTATGAGTGGAATATGTATGAAAGGTAAATAAGATAAAGTTAAAATAGTAAATTGAGAAGAACAAGAAACATTGGACTAATAGACTAATTAGTTTGGACATAATTTGTGAAGCAGTGGAGGCTTAGAGTTTCTTTGAGCAGGGACTTAAAATGATCACAGGGGAAATAAAATTATAGAGGTAGCACACAAAGTTGGAATTAGGCACGTCTGTGTTTTAGTTCCAACTGTGTAAAGGGAAGAAACACAGCCTCAATTTCCTCATCTGTTAAGCTGACTGGTAAATTACATTTTGGAGATTGTTGTGAAAATTGAATGAAATCATGTGTGCATATCACTTTAATGCCAGCTGGAGAGATAGTAGATGTCAATCAATAGTAGTTAACCTAAAAGCCAGCACTGTGGGGAATAGATTAGTCTCTAAAGAGACTTAATGCTGGAATAATATATTTGTAATTAATATTCACTAGAGTTAATAATTCTGATTAAAATTATTGCAGTAGGATTGGCAAGTGGAATATGATAAAAGGAATACTATAGACCACAGATGGAGGCTACCTAGAAGATGAAATGTCTATGAAAATCATAAAAGAAAACAGGAGATAATACCAGTATTTTGAAATTTCTTGCTTAGGAAAATTTCTGTCACTCAAAGATAAGAAATTCAAAAAGAGAAATAGATTTTGGGAGTAGATGATTTAGTTTATACCTGCTTATCTTGAAGTTAATTTTCTGGTGTCAGTGAGAAGCCAAGGTAGCAATGGCAGAGTTGGAGCTGAGGCAAAAGAGCGGGCTCAGGCTTACAGTAGAGCAGCTGCTGTGAGAGTTGGAAGTCAGTAGTTCCAGTTCTATTTTATGGTTTTTGTAACCTCTTCAAAAGTCTCATCAAGGTTCCATTTTATTTACTTAAAAAATATTAATTAAACATACAAACCTTAAATAATTATTGAACTCTTAGAATGATACAGATGCACAAAAATAAAGGACTTGGGACACAAAAAAACATAGGTAATATGTCAAAGACCTCCTAATGACCAAGTGCCAAGGACGGGGTTGACACTCAGACAGGGCAGACTTGAGAGGACCGAACTAATTACTACTATACTTTTGCTGTCAATTTATAAATTAAGTTAAAGACTTTGTCATTAAAGAGAATGTGTTTTACCTAAATGTGTCTTTTTTATACTTTGAAACACTCAGCATGTTTGTTCATTGCAATGGCACAATAAATGTTTGATGAAGTCATTATTGTACTATGTTGAGATGATTATTTAAAGCCCTAGAGAAAAGAATCAAGTGTGTCAAATGACTTTATACAGAGACCTGAAGAGAAGAGAACAGAGAGAAGAGAGAAAGGGAAGGAGAGGGGAGAAAGTTAGGAATATAATTTGAAAAGTAAAAACATCAGATGTCCAGGAAGTGAAAAATAAATCATAGAAGCTGATAAAAGGGATTTAAAAGAAGAAGGTAAGAAATATGAAACTGGATTGAATGGAATGCAAAGAAGAAAAGAGTTTCTAAAAAGGGCAGAGATGTCAAAAAATATTATTAAGCTCTGTGGTGGGTCTTTAATGGAGAGGCTCAACCAATTGAACATTTGAACCACAATCTGTATTAGTAGAGATTTGTTTTCCTAATCTTCATGCCAGGGAAATCTACCTAGTAACACCACTGTCCTCCTTTTTCACCTCTTATTCACTTTTTCCCAGTGAAAGCAAGAATGATTCATGTGATTTGGAATTTAAGAGTAAAAATCATGTACAATTTATCCCTTTCCTGATCTGTTTTTCTTATCTGAGCAACATAGCTGCTACTATACAAAAAGCCTGCATTTGCCCATCTGCATCAGTAACTATATGTTTCAGCGGTAAAATATTAGGAATTCCATTGAGACAGCTTCTCCTAGGCCATGGTCTCCACTGTAGGGATAGCATTGATTTATTTTTTAATATTTTTTATTAATTTTAATGGGGTGACATTAATAAATCAGGGTACATATGTTCAAAGAAAACATCTCCAGGTTATCTTATCATTCGATTATGTTGCATACCCATCACCCAAAGTCAAATTATCCTCTGTCACATTCTATTTGTTCTTTGGGGGGAACCCTCCCCTACCCCCTTTCCCACCCTACCTTCCCTCCCCCCACCCTGTAACCACCACACACATGTCCATGTCTCATAGTCTCAATTTTATGTCCCACATATGTATGAAATCATGCTGTTCTGTTTTTTTTTTGTTTTACTTATTTTACTCCGTATAATGTTACCAAGATCCATCCATTTTGTTGTAAATGATCCGATGTCATCATTTCTTATGGCTGAGAAGTATTCCATAGTATATATGTACGAAAGCTTTTTAATCCACTTGTCCTCTGACGGACACTTGGGCTGGGCTGTTTCCAAATTTTCGCTATTGTGAACAATGCTGCCATGAACATGGGGCGCATTTCTTCTTTTCGAACAGTGCTGTGGTGTTCTTAAGGTATATTCCTAAAAGTGGGATAGCTGGGTCAAAAGGCAGTTCGATTTTTAATTTTTGAGGAATCTCGATACTGTTTTCCACAGTGGCTGCACCAGTCTGCATTCCCACCAGCAGTGCAGGAGAGTTCCCTTTTCTCCACGTCCTCGCCAGCCCTTGTTCTGTGTTGTTTTGCTGATGACCGCCATTCTAACTGGTATGAGATGATATCTCATTGTGGTTTTAATTTGTATTTCTCTAATGATTAGTGATGAGCATTTTTTTCATATGCCTATTGGCCATCAATATGTCCTCTTTGGAGAAATTTCTATTCATTTCTTTTGCCCATTTTTTGATTGGATTATTTGTCTTCCTGGTGTTGAGTTTTATAAGTTCTTTATAAATTTTGGTTATTAACCCCTTATCAGATGTGTTGAGGAATATGCTCTCCCATTGTGTGGTATGTCTTTTTATTCTGTTCTTACTGTCTTTAGCTGTGCAAAAACTTTTTAGTTTAATATAGTCCCATTTGTTTATCTTGCCTTTTATTTCATTTGTCCGTGGAGATAACTCGGCAAATATATTGCTGCTACAGATGTTGGAGAGCTTGCTGCCTATGTTTTCTTCTAAGATGCTTATGGTTTCAAGGCTTACATTTAAGTCTTTTATCCATTGTGAGTTTGTTTTTGTGAATGGTGTAAGTTGATGGTCTAGTTTCATTTTTTTGCAGGTAGATGTCCAATTTTTCCAACACCATTTATTAAAGAGGCTGTCTTTACTCCATTGTATGTTCTTTCCTCCTTTGTCAAATATCAGTTGTCCATAAAGGTGTGGGTTTATTTCTGGGTTCTCTGTTCTGTTCCATTGAGCTATGTGCCTGTTCTTATGCCAGTACCAGGCTGTCTTGAGTACAATGGCCTTGTAGTAAACCTTGATATCCGGAATAGTGATACCTCCTGCTTTATTTTTCTTTTTAAGAGTGCTGAGGCTAATCGTGTTATTTTTTGGATCCATATACATTTTTGGAATATGTGTTCTATATCTTTGAAGTATGTCATTGGTATTTTAATTGGTATTGCATTCAATTTATAAATTGCTTTGTGTAATATAGACATTTTAATGATGTTTATTCTTCCTAATCATGAGCACGGTATATGCTTCCATTTGTTTGTATCTTCCTTGATTTCTTTTATCAATGTGTTATAATTTTCCGAGTACAAGTCCTTAACCTCCTTGGTTAAATTTACTCCTAGGTACTTTATTTCTTTGTTTGCAATAGTAAAGGAGATTGTTTTCTTAAATTCTTTTGCTGACAGTTCATTTTGGCATATAAAAATGCCTCTGATTTCTAAGTATTAATTTTATATCCTGCCACCTTGCTGAATTCTTTTATCAGGTCCAGTAGTTTTTTGACTGAGACTTTAGGGTTTCCTATATACAATATCATAGCATCTGAAAATAATGACAGTTTTACTTCTTCTTTTCCAATTTGGATGCCTTTTATTTCTACTTCTTGTCTGATTGCTGTATCTAGGACTTCCAGAACTATGTTAAATAAGAATGGTGAATGGGGGCACCCCTGCCTGGTTCCTGATCTTAAGGGGATTGGTTTTCATTTTTGCCCATTGAGTATGATGTTGGCTGTGGGTTTGTCATAGATGCCTTTTTCATGTTAAGGAATGTTTCCTGTATTCTCACTTTACTGAGAGTTTTGAGCATGAATGGGTGCTGGATTTTATCAAATGCCTTTTCTTCATCTATTGAAATTATCATGTGATTTTTGTCCTTCCTTTTGTTTATGTGATGAATTACATTGATTGATTTGTGAATATTGAACCAGCCTTGCCTCTCCAGAATAAATCTCACTTGATCTTGGTGCATGATTTTTTTCATATACTGCTGGATCCGGTTGGCTAATATTTTGTTGAGAATTTTTGCGTCTAAATTCATCAGGGATATTGGCCTATAATTTTCTTTCTTTGTGTTGTCTTTGCCCAGTTTCAGGATCAGAGTTATGCTCACCTCATAAAAAGAGTTTGGAAGTCTTCCTTCCTCTTGAATTTTTTGAAATAGCTTGAGGAGGATAGGAGTTAGTTCTTAAATTTTGGGTAGAATTCACTTTTGTAGCCTTCAGGCCCAGGACTTTTCTTCTTTGGTAGATTTTTGATAACTGTTTTAATCTCATTTGTTGTAATTGGTCTGTTTAGGTGTTCTAATTCTTCCAGATTGATTTTTGGAAGATTATATGATTCAAGAAATTTGTCCATTTCACCTAGGTTGTTTAATTTTTTGGCATAGAGTTCTTCATTGTATTTTCTTACAATACTTTGTATTTCTGTTGTCAGTTGTTATTTCTCATTTCTAATTTTATTTATTTGAGTCCTTTCTCTTTTTTTATGGTGAGTCTAGTTAAAGGTCCATCAATCTTGTTTACCTTTTCAAAGAACCAGCTCTTGGTTTCATTGATTCTCTGTATTGCTTCCTTAGCCTCTATGTCATTTATTTCTGATCTGATCTTTATTATTTCTTTCCTTCTACTGGTCCTGGGCTTTACTTGCTATTGTTTTTCTAGTTCTTTTAGATGCAGGGTCAGGTTGCTTATTTGATCTTTTTCTAGCTTCTGATGGTATGCCTTTAGTGCAATGAAATTTCTTCTCAGAACTGCTTTTTGCTGTGTTCCCTAAATTTTGAGTTGATGTATGCTCATTTTCATTTTTTTCTAGAAACTTTTTTATTTCTTCTTTGATCTCTTTGTTAATCCATTTCTTTTTAATAACATGCTATTTAGTTTCCAAGTGTTTGAGTATTTTTCAGTTTTTCTTTTGTGGTTAATTTCTAGTTTCATGGCATTGTGATCAGAGAAAATGCTTGATAGGATTTCAATCTTCTTAAATTTATTGAGACCACTTTTGTGTCCTAACATGTGGTCTATCCTAGAAATCGTATCATGAGCGCTTGATAAGAATGTATATTCTACTGCTTTAGGGTGAAAAGTTTTGAAGATATCTATTAAATCTATTAAATCGAGTTGATCTAGTGTATCCTTTAAGTCTGCTGTTTCTTTATTAATTTTCTTTCTTGAGGATTTTTCCAGTGGTGTTAGTGGGGTATTGAAATCCCCTACTATTATAGTATTGCTGTTAATCTTGCCCTATATATTCATCAAAGTCTGCTTTATGTATGTCGGAGCTCCTATATTTGGTGCTTAGATATTTATAATAGTTATATCTTTCTGTTGAATTGTTCCCTTTATCATTATGTAGTGTCTTTCTTTACGTCTTACTATAGCCTTTGTTTTAAAGTCCATTTTGTCAGATATAATATTGCTACCCCAAGTGTTCTTTCATTTTCATTTTCATAAAATATTTTTTCCATCCTTTTACCTTCAGTCTGTGTGCATCTCCAACATTCTACCCACTGCGTCACCACCTGGTCAGGCATGATATCATTTTATTTTATCCATTTTGGAGTTCACTGAGCTTTCTGAATCTGTAAGTCATATTTTTTACAAAACTTGGGAACCCATTGGTCATTAATTTTTAAAATTTAGGGTTTTTTATATTTTTCCTATGTTTCTACATATTTGTTCAATTTTAAAATATATATTTTTGTTTCTTTTCTTTATATCAGATAATTTTTATTATTTTATCACTAAGTATAGTAGCTCTGCTATTAGTATCTCCATTTTATTTTTAAACTCTTTTGAGTTTTATTTCAGTTTGGGAAAATTTTAGTTTGAAACATTTTATTAGATTGTTTTTTTTTTTTAGTTTCTTTCTCATTATTTATTCTATTTTTTATTTATTGTAAGAACATTTTTTTAAACTTTGCTGTGAAAACTGACCCTATAATTCGTTTTCTGCCAACTCCAACATTTGCATCACCTCAGAGTTGATTCTTTCCCTCAAGAAAATTGGTCATATCCTCCTAATTTTTAATATGTCAAGTAATTTTATTTTGTTTTCTGGAATGTTTGAATACTTTAACGGTAACTCTGGATTTTGATAATGTTTTCTGAAGAGTGTTAATATTTTGTTTAGGCCAGTGGTTCTTAACCTTTCTTGAGGTACTGAACCCACCAGTTCCATATGCGCATTCACCAAACCCTTCTTTAGTGATAAATAAAATATGATATTTTTCCAAATTCAAGACAAAGGTATATGTTTTCTTACTAGTGCACAAAATGAGCCGTGAATGAATATCACCTTGCTCAAAGAACAAAACCAACAAAGAACATGAACTCACAACCAATTACGGTATTATTTTATTCTGGCCTCCGCGGCAGAGGCTTCTCCGAACCCCTGAGACCAACCCATCGAACCCCTAGGGTTTGATAGAATCCAGGTTAAGAACCACTGGTTTAGGCAAATAGTTATATTTGTCTAGTGTCAAACATGGTTTTGCTATTAAGATTGAATGTTAATCTTAAATTATGTCCTTTGTCTTTAGGAGCTGCTTGGAGTCTGACCTAAGCATTCATGTTTTAGGGGTTACTTAAATATTAGGTTTTACCTATTAAAATTATGCCTTCCCCCCCTTATTATCCTCCTTCAACACTACTTTTTGGCTCTTTAGGCCAAAAAAAATCAAACCTTTTTGTCACTTTAGCTACCCCATATAGTACTGACTGCAAAGTTTCTCTAAAACCAAAAGTCAATAATAATGGGAAAGTCATCTTATGCTTATTTCTTTGTATTAGTTTTGTTTTTTGTTTTTTTTTTTTCCTTGAGAGAGAGGGATAGATAGAGACAGATAGACAGAAATGGAGAGAGGTGAGAAGCATCATTCATTAGTTTCTCGTTGCTGTTGCGACACCATAGTTGTTTATTGATTGCTTTCTCACATATGCCTTGACTGCGGGCCTTCAGCAGACCGAGCCACACCTTGCTGGAGCCAGGGACCTTGGGTCCAAGCTGACGAGCCTTTGCTCAAGCCAGATGGGCCCGCGCTCAAGCTGGCAACCTTTGGGTCTCGAACCCGGGTCTTCTGCATCCCAGTCCGATGCTCTATCCACTGCACCACTGACTGGTCAGGTTGTATTAGTTTTTTGTTATTGCATACTATAGCACCATAAATTTAGTGACAAAGCAAGTTATATTTATTATGTCATAAATGAGTCAGTAATCAGAACATGGCCTTCTGCTTAGGATCTCACAAACATATAAACAAGGTGTCAGTCAAGAAGTATATTCTTCTGGAGTGTGGAGTCTCCTTCCAAGATTAAGTTATTGGCCAAATTTAGTTCCTAGCAGTTATAAGTGTGAGGAGCTCAGTTGTGAAAGACTACTATAATCCATGGCCAGTTAATAACATGGTTGTTTGCTTCTTCAGAGCCAGCAAGAGAATATCGTTTATTTCTCTTTTGAAAAATTTTACCTAATTAAGCCTTACCCTTTCAGGTAAACTATTACTTGATTAACTCAAAATCAATAGATGAAGGATTTTAATGGCAGCTGCAAAATCCCTTCACCTTTACCATATAACATAACCTTATCATATTAGGAGTATCTATCATATTCACAGGTCTCACCCTCATGCAGGGGAAGGTGACTATATAGAACACATATATCAAGAGAGAAAAATCTAGGGATTCTACCTAATTTATCCCTTTTATAAGTGTCAAATACCCTCCAGAATATCACCTTCTTTGTTTAATTTCAGAAATGTTAGGTACATAGTTGGGTGTTTTATTTTGTTTATATTTGTTCAGAATTAATAATGTTTTAAATTGGCAAGCAAGATTTATCATGAACTAATTTGGCTCTGTGGACAAGGCCCACCGGGGGTGAGGAGGACGGAGACACACAAGACCAGACTCTGGGGACAAGGTTTAGTGACACAAATCCACTTCATTCAAGAAGTAAACTAGCTTATATACATGGGTTGAGTCAATAGAATGTCACAGCAGGGCAAATGGCCAAAAAAGGTCAGGAGGCTGCCTGGTTGGTGCTGAGTCACTTCCGTATAGCGCACAAGCTCCCTTCTTGGGTGTTCCCAGGAGGGATTCGGAAGCTGGAGTATTCTCACAGTATTGTATCAGCCACAGCTACTAGGTAAATGCTCTGCACTCTACCTACATCTCTCCCTTCTCTTTTAATTAAGGCCAGTTGAACTTGCTTGATGACTGTTTGTTGCTGTTTTAGCTTTTGAATGCTATGCATTATGCAATGGAACCCTAGTAGAACTAAAACAACTATAATACCTATTATTAGCTGTATTAAACAATGAGGCAAGCTTACTAGTTAGGAAATAGAATGGGGGCCTTAAACAGGGAATTCCTTTTAGGGGTGGGGATGTCATTTCCCTCCCATTGTGTTATAGAGACCTTCCAGGTGCCGTTAAACACAGTTCCATTTTTGATTGTAAAACCTGGACGTAGGTCCATGCACGCCTCCTTCCCACAAAGGTCCTAGCGTCCAAACACAGAACGGATGGCTTGCTGCGGGCTGTGTACTGCATATGGTTGCATTCCATCTCTCAGCTTTTCATACCAAACTCCGAGGTTGATGGTCTGCGCATCCAGGCCATAGGCAACGCAGCAGTCTCTCCAGGGAATTCCTTCTCTCTCGGGAGTGTTCTTAGATGTTCGTCATACAGAAACAGGCAAAGAGGCGACCCTGGGAAGGCAAGGTTAGCAGGGTGGGCCCAGTTGTTGGTAGCTAGAGAGAGAAGAGCTTATAGGCCAAGTACTGAGCCTTGGTTGGTAGTACTGTTTTCAGCAAAGTACCTCATAGTATGATTTTGAAGGAGGACCGACCGCTCTGAGGGGACGGTGTTAGTAAACTTAAGTAGCATCAGGTCACTGAGTTTACCCCATATAGTGCCATTCCATTGTTGGGATTCCCAGCCACTATTGTCACAATGGATACTAAAGGAGCAGTTACTGGAATATATCACTGGAAACTGTGGGTTATAACTTCAACGGGCATAATTATGCCAGGGTGGGAACAGCCACCCAGATGTGAGTATCTCCTCATGCCTGGGAGTTCGCTGTGATAATGGCACACATGAGGAGGAACAGCGTGCTTTGGCCTGGGGGCCCATCAAGGGCCAATCTTTGAGCCTGTTCAGCTAGCGCTTTCATATCTCCCCAGGTTATGTTATGAGCACATTGTTTATGAGCTCTCCTCCTGGAGCACTGAGAACCTCCTCCAGGTGGCTGTTCATCAAGGCTGAGGCTGGCCATTTCCTGAACCGAGGGGTTCACTGGTGTCATGGGATTTATTGGTAGGGTCATCTTGGGACACTGGGAGTGGCCGCACGTTCCTACCTGGGATCCAAATTGGATGTGGGCTATTTTCTGGAAAAACACAAGCATAACCTCTTCCTTGCGTTAGAAGAGGGTGTGGACCCCGTCACTGAGCTGTGGCTGGGTCCTTCCAGCATACCAACGGCAACGAGGTCGATTGACTACGAATACCTTCCCAATGTTTATAAGCGGGAGTTACTCCTTCAGAGTCAAAAGTTAAATAATTGAGAGTGAATACAGCACTGAGGAGCACTTCTCCAGGTGAGGCCCAGGTCATATCCCCCTTTCTTTTTGAATTTGAAACTTGATGTCTCTGTGTCACCGTTCTACAATGGCTTGTCCTTAGGGATTATAAGGAATGCCAAGGCAGTGTGTGATTTGCCATTGGGAACAAAAGGTCTTAAATTGGCTGCTGGTATAACAAGGCCCATTGTCAGTTTTAATTTTTCAAGGTAAACCAAGTCAAAGCATGGCCTATTGAAGGGCACAAATTACATATTTAGTTTTTTCTCCTAGCCTCCTCCATATGGCCTTTCTCTGCTCTCCTCTCCCTGCTAATCTCTGGAACTGAGAAAGAGCAAGCTCCTGGTCTGCCCCACTTTAAAGTATAGAAATCCAAACTTTTAAGCCAATCTACAAATAAGAAAGTCTGACACAAGTCACTCATCTGAGGCATAATGGGATTACTCATGAGAGTGCAGCACCCTACATCAAAAAGGGTGGGAAAAGCTTAGTTCTAAAACCAAACCCCTGGCTACAAGGATCCTGCCAGCCTGCCCCCAACACACATTAATATCACCTGGGTGACTGGCTTCCACGTGGGCAGCACCATCTTTAACAAAGTGAGCATCCTGGGGCAGAGGAGTGCTTCCAACAAAGCCGCCCCCAACCCTCATTAGGGTATTTCACATGGTCCAAAATTCGAGATATATGAAAAGGCCAAGAGGGTAGGTTTGTCCTTCATGTACTTTGGCTGAACAAATGCATCAAAGAACCCGGGCCCAAGCATCCGGATCCCAGAGAGACACATCCCCAAGCCAAGGGTTGAAACCTGAGAGGATTTTCCAAAGATCCTTTTCATTAACTTTAACTCAATAACTTTGCAATACAGATAGTGCTCGACTTACGACCAACAATTGGTTCTGTCAGACCAGTCATAACACAATTTGGTCGTAAGTTGAGTAGGCTATATGTACAGTACTGTGAAATGATGTTATAAAAATCTGTAAGTCATATTTTATCATAATTTTCTTCCATTATTGTTATATATTATAATTTTCTTTGTTCATTTTATGCCATTTGTATCATTGCTATACCATTTTGTTTCTTATTTTTACATTCATCAGGTTTATACTGCATAACCAGTACACCTGGTTTAATATTTGCAAAACATACAAAATTACAAAATACAGGTGCATACAAAAACTGCTCCAGACACGGAGCAGTAGTGGCTAGTGATTGTGGTCGTAAAGTTGAATGGTCGTAAGTTGCATAGGTCGTAAGTCAATCAATACCTGTAGAACATGGTTCTGAGGTAGGGGTCCCTCAGGGAGAGGGGTAGAAATGCGCCCAACAGCCTCAGGTGGCTGGCCAGGGGAGATCCGCCTGGAGACTCCCGCCACGGCTGGACAGCTTTCATGCAAGCCCCTAACTCGCTCACATCTTAGGGGCCCCTCAGGGAGAGGGGTAGAAATGCGCCCTGCAGTGGCCAGTCACTGGCCAGGGGAGACTCCATTCATGTGGGTGGCTGACATTGCTGCTAACACCATGTGCCCCTGGAAGAACCCCGGAAAATGGCATGATTCGCCCAGGGCACACTGGGTACTTCCGCTAACAAAGATTCTTTTTACTAACTTTAACTCACCTACTCTGCAATAGGGCATGCAGGGCTTGCGCCAGCAGGGAAGGCTTCCCATTGCAGACAGTCACTCACCCATCCCGTAAATGCCGGTTAGGTCCCTGTTGGAGGCACGCCATTTGTGGACAAGTCCTGCACAGGGGTGAGGATGACGGAGATGCACGAGACCCAACTCCGGGGACAAGGTTCAGTGCTGCAAATCCACTTTTTTCAGGAAGTAAACTAGCTTATATACATGGGTTCAGCCAATAGAATGTCACAGCAAGACAAATGGCCAAAAAAGGTCAGGAGGCTGCCTGGTCGGCACTGAGTCAAGTGGGCAAGCTCCCTTCCTGGGTGTTCCCAGGAGGGACTCGGGAGCATAGTATCAGCCACAGCTGCTAGGTAAATAAATGCTCTGCATTCTACCTACAGCAGTCCTAGAGTCAGGACTTGCTTTCATGAGTAGTTCCTCTAGGTAATCATTGGTTTTAACTATTTAATATGTTATACTTAATTGCAATCATTTTTATGATCAGGTCATCCCCAAATTAACCAGTTGGACTTCTTCAATCTAAACTTGTGAGGTTTTTATTTTTGTTTTTGTTTTTTTGCGTGTGTGTGTGTGTGTGTGAGTGCGCGCGTTTTTGGGTGAGGGACACAGAAACAGCTATTATTCATAGATTATGTTCTTTCTTACATAACACAATCACCTTATACACTCACTGTCCTGGACCTAGGGAGACATGTTTACAAGAATACCTATTGCTTTTTAGATTGAAATTAAAATCTTTCAGTTACTGAATGTCACTGCTTCCAGGTTCTTTCAATGTTTATAAAAATATTAAACTTCATTGATATTTTAAATTTAAGTTTAATATCATAGTTTTCTTCTTTTTTTATTTACTATTACTGTCATTTTAAAATATAGCTCTTTGCTTTTATACTAAAAATATTAATCCCTAGCAACTTAATATACTTATTATTTACCTCTTTCTCTATTTAATATATAGTTTTAAAACACTGAAATCAATATTACTACCACATGTAAATCCTCTGAATAAAAATTAGCACTTTTTTGAAATGCTTTTGTCGTCAATAAAAACAAAATGATACAAAGCAAACAAACTAATACCAACTGTGTACAGAATACTGTATCTTCAAAGTTACCTGACATAAATCTTTTAGATATATGGATGTGATATTAATTTTGTATTTGTTTAGTTACATTGTTTCTTTTGCGGTTTAATTTTTTACTTGATTTGATTTTAAAAATTTAACACATTTATATCTTTCAAAGATAACAAGGATAATAAAAGTTGTTGTTAAAAAAGACCTTCATATGCCTTTTGGCCAACTGTATATCCTCTTTGGAGAAATTTCTATTCATTTCTTTTGTCCATTTTTTGATTGGATTGTTTGTCTTCCTGGTGTTGAGTTTTATAAGTTCTTTATAAATTTTGGTTATTAACCCCTTATCAGACATGCTGTCGAATATGTTCTCCCATTGTGTGGTTTGTCTTTTTATTCTGTTCTTATTGTCTTTAGCTGTGCAAAAACTTTTTAGTTTGATATAGTCCCATTTGTTCATCTTGCCTTTTATTTCATTTGCCCGTGGAGATAAATCGGCAAATATATTGCTGCTACAGATGTCAGAAAGCTTGCTGCCTAAATTTCTTCTAAGATGCTTATAGTTTCACGCCTTATGTTTAAGTCTTTTATCCATTTTGAATTTGTTTTTGTGAATGGTGTAAGTTGATGGTCTAGTTTCATTTTTTTTGCAGGTAGATGTCCAATTTTCCCAACACCATTTGTTAAAGAGGCTGTCTTTTCTCCATTGTATGTTCTTTCCTCCTTTGTCAAATATCAGTTGTCCATAAAGCTGTGGGTTTATTTCTGGGTTCTCTGTTCTGTTCCATTGATCAATGTGCCTGTTCTTATGCCAGTACCTACTAATCATTAGAGAAATGCAAATTAAAACCACAATGAGATATCACCTCACACCAATCAGAATGGCACTCATCAGCAAAACAACACAGAATAAGTGCTGGCGAGGATGCAGAGAAAAGGGAACCCTTCTGCATTGCTGGTGGGAATGCAGACCGGTGCTGCCACTGTGGAAAACAGTTTGGAGATTCTTCAGAAAATTAAAAGTCAAACTGCCTTTTTACCCGGCTATTCCACTTTTAGGAATATACCCTAAGAACACCATAACACTGTTCGAAAAGAAGAAATGCGCCCCCATGTTCGTGGCAGCATTGTTCACAATAGCAAAGATCTGGAAACAGCCCAAGTGTCCGTCAGAAGACAAGTGGATTAAAAAGCTATGGTACATATATACTATGGAATACTACTCAGCCATAAGAAATGATGACATCGGATCATTTACAACAAAATGGATGGACCTTGATAACATTATCCGGAGTGAAATAAGTAAATCAGAAAAAAAAAACTGAGAACAGCATGATTTCATACATAGGTGGGACATAAAAGTGAGACTATGAGACATGGACAAGAGTGTGGTGGTTACGGGGTGGGGGGAGGGAGGGGAGGGTGGGATATAGAGAAGAGGAGGGGCACAGGGAAAACCAGATAGAAGGTGACAGAGGACAATTTGACTTTGGGTGATGGGTATGCAACACAATTGAATGATAAGATAATCTGGAGATGTTTTCATTGTACATATGTACTCTGATATATTGGGGTCACCCCATTAAGTTAATAATAAAAAATAAAAGACCTTCACCATTTCTAAAGTTTACACTATTTTGGCAGTGCTTTTCAAACTGGAATTTAATAATTCATCGAGGAAATTTATATATTTATTGTATGGGGACCTTTCTTTTATTTTTAGTGAGTAGTAAGCTATTGTTTTATAATTTACTGGGGTATATTTGGGCTGCCTTTAATCTTTTACTAATTAACATAATATTTTAATAAGTAAATTTATTTGTTTGATCATATTTTTGAAAATAAAATATTTTCATAAATAAGATTAATGGGTTATAGTGTAAATGTACGCACGATATTGTAGATATCACTGACTTTCTACAAAGGTTTTAAAATTCCATAAGCTATATACAAAAGTGTTTGTTTTTCACAACTCCTGAAAAAGTGTTTTTTAAAACATGAATATTTTACAGTTTGACACTTAAATAGTTTTTAATGTACCTTAATATTCATTAATCTTATTATATTTGTGTTCAAGCATTTTCATATGTACTGGTTACCATTACAGTTTTATAAAATGTATCTTACTTTTACTGATTTTTAGCAAATTTACTTTTAAATTTTTGAAAACTATTATTTGTGTTTGTTGGGATTTTTAATATGTCAGTATTTTTATTTATTTTGTTATCTTTTAACTTTACTTTTGTTCTTTCCCATGTGAAACTTGCTTTTTAAAAGCACACTTTTAAATCAAAAACATTGCTAACGTACAGATTTTTATAACAATTGACTTAATTTTCAAACACATTAAAATTATGATTGCTAGAACACCCACACTGTATTATAATCATCATATCTTGACATATTTACTAATTTTCTTTAAACAGTTTGAATATTTTGATTATGCTGTTTAAAATAGAATTATTCAAATTTTAAACATTTGTTTATTATAAAAGATTAAATAAACTTAATTTCCCATAAATAAAATGCTATCATCTTCAAAATTTATTTATGGAGTAATTAATAAAAACAACTCAGAAAATTTTGAGACTTTTATTATACATAGGAAGGTATTCAGATCAATTGTTCTAATGTCACAGCAGATGGAAACCTCACTTGATGTTTTTTTTTTCTTCTCTTTAGCTATACCAACATAATTATAATTTTGTTTGAAGCAGAAAAATTTACATACTTTGCAGACTCTCTTGCAGCTAATGTGTCACATAAGTAAGCTTTTACCTGGAACACAGAGGTGGTGATGGAAGCCGTCATTAATTATGAGTTATACTTTAGGATGAAAGCCATGTACTAAGATAGTATAGCAGAAAATAAAATCTATACTGGCTATGGAAAATAAAGAACTGTGTAGCCATGCTATCAGCTGACACTGCCCCTATTTTTGGAGTTTATGGTGGAAGAAAAATATATTTCTATTTTGTTAATTAACTATTTTTTTAAGTTTTGCTTTTAAGGAGCATATATATTCTACTAGTTCATACAAATAATTCATTTTTAACACTTAAAACATTGTAATGAAGAGTTTAGGACTTAAGAAAATAGTCTAAAATAGAATCAAAGTTAATTTAAATGGGTTAGATTTGATTTTAAGAATGAACCCCTTGAGAATATTATGCTAAGCAAAATATATCAGGTATAAAATGCTAAGAACTATATGATTTCACTCATATGTGGGCTATAAAACTGAAACTCATAGATAGACACAGAGAACAGTATGATGGTTACCAAAAGAAAAGAAGCGAGGTTGTTGGTGGATTAAAGAGAACCAAATATATATTGACAGAAGATGGTTTAATTTTTGGTGATGGACACAATATGATATACAGATCATGTATCATAGAATGTACACTTGAACCTATATGATCCTATTAACTAATGTCATCCCAATAAGTTTAGTTAAAAAATTGATCACCTTTTGAGACAGCAAGATGGTGATGGAGTAGGTGGACATACCAACTTCCAACTCCCAGACCAAAAGGGATTATAACTTAATTTAAAGAACCATAATTTGGATAAACCAACTTTGAACTAAACTAAGTGCACTCTTCAATCAAGGAACACTGAAGAAGCCACATTGAGACTGGTAGGAAAAGCGAAAACATGGACAGGGCTGCCCAGCTCCCCAGAGCGAAAGGCAGCCCGGAGAGACTCACGTGGTGGGAAGAGTTTAGTGGAGAGGAAGGGACCTGGGTCCCAGGAACAAAGCCCCAGCCTGCAGCCCCAGAGCCTAGAAGAGGCGATTGGACAGTATTGAGCTGTGAAACAAGTGAAGATACTGTTTGTGAGAAAGAGACAGTTTTCTCAGACCCAGGATTCTTCTTAAAGGGACAGCACAGAAAACCTCTCTCACAACCACTTACTCCGGTCTCCAGGGAATGGGGACAGAGGAGAGGACCAGAGCAGTGGGAAAAGAGTGTGGACTGGAAGGCACAGGGAGAAACACTCTGAGGGACAGCCACCCTAACCCCTGGGCTGAGTCACTTCTCTAATCTAAAATGAATATTTTCCTTGAAATTAGCAATACAAGCAAAGGGAGGCAGGACACCAGCCAAACAAGCTCTCCCGTGGCACTTAGAGCAGAGCTGCTTAGAGAGACGGAGGGAGCTTCCAGGACTACAGTATGGAGTGTTAGGGTCTGAGCTGCAGTAGCCCTACCCACACTGCTGAGGGCTTGCTGGAGGGATGGTGGCGGCGGGAAGTTGAAACATGGTTCTGTCGGCAGGGGCGGAGGCCCAGCTGGTGTGAGCTCGGTCTAGCCCAGCAGTCCAGCAGCTGCAGGCATGCTTGCAGCCACACCTGTAGGGAAAAAGCGGGAGGCCAGGAATGGGCAGAGATCTGCTGCTGAACAGGACCCCGTGAGCGTGCAGCATCACCTGGCCTACGAGGTTTGTGACTCTGCACTAGCCGGCAATGACCGCGGGGGTGGGGATAAAGCCCAGGACAGGGGGAGGATCACAACTGAGTGCATGCCAGCAGCCCTGCCCAACCCAAGAAACCATGGTGGGCAGGCTCTGACCACTGGGGCTGGGTGGAAGCCAGGGAACAGGCGGGGTCCACAGCTGAGCAAAAGTGCTCACCCCTACCCTTGGTGCTGAGGCTTGTGGCTTGAGTGCAGTGCACAACCCCACCTGTGGGGGCGAGGCAAAGGCCCAGACAGGCTGAGGTTTGTAGAGCCAGGCACCAGAACACAGCCCCTCCCACAGAGGAGAGGCGGAAATCACAACAACAACCGCAGTGGGCTGGCGCCAGCAAAGGCGTCGTGGGCCATAACCAGCCACCCTAGACAGCAGCAGAGGTGAACCTGCAGACAGATCACACCCAGGGAACATAGAGGCAACATCCATTGGACTACAGTGGCCACACCCTTATTATACAGAGAAAAAATGGGCAGGCAGAGAAATGCAACCCAAATGAATCAAGAGAAATCCCCAGAGAAGGACCTGAATGAACCAGATATAACCAAATTACCAGATGCAGAGTTTAAAATAATGATAGGATGTTCAAAGAGCTTACAGCAACAATGGATAGTCATTACAAACACCTAAATAAAGAGATAACAAGTATAAAAAAGGAAATTAAAATAATAAAAAAAAATCAGAAAGAAATGACAAATACAGTATCAGAACTGAAGGCCACAATGGAAGGAATTAAAAGCAGGATGGATGAAGCTGAGGATCAAATTAGCGAGTTAGAGGACAAAATAAACAAAGGCACAAAAGCAGAGCAGAAAAAAGTAAAGAGACTCAAAAAATCTGAGAAAACTCTAAGGGAGCTCTGTGATAACATGAAGAGAAATAACATTTGCATCATAGGGGTTCCCGAAAAGGAAGAGAAAGAAAAAGGAGATAGAAAGTTTGTTCAATCAAATCACAGCTGAAACTTCCCTAAATTAAAGCTGAAAAACGTTTCACACATTCAAGAAGCACACAGAACTCCATTTAAGAGAAACCCATACAAATCTACACCAAGACACATCATAGTTAAAATACCAAAGCTAAGGGATAAAGAGAAAAGTTTAAAAGCTTCTAGAGAAAAAAAGCTATCACCTACAAAGGAGCCCCTTAAAGATGACATCAGACTTCTCAACAGAAACACTTGAGGCCAGAAGTGAATGGCAAGATATATTCAAAGTAATGCAGATCAAGAACCTACAACCAAGACTACTCTATTCAGCAAGGCTAACATTTAAAATTAAAGGAGAAATAAAGAGCTTCCCAGACAAAAATGCCTCAAGGAATTCATTAAAACCAAACCAATTCTGCAAGCAATGCTAAGGGGCCTGTTGTGAACAGTTCAAAGGGGGAAAAGAATATAGCAAAAGAAGAATACAGCTTTAAAGAATAAAATGGCAATAAACAACTACATATCAATAATAACCTTAAATGTAAATGGATTAAATGATCCAATCAAAAGACATAGGGTAGCTGCATGGATAAAGAAACAGGACCCATACACATGCTGTCTACAAGAGACACACCTTAAAACAAAAGATGCACATAGACTGAAGGTAAAAGGATGGAAAAAAATATTTCATGCAAAAGGGAATGAAAAAACAGCTGGGGTAGCTCTAACCTTTAAAACTTGAGTATGAAATAGATTTTTTAAAATTTTATTTTATTATTATTAATTTTAATGGGGTGACACCAATAAATCAGGGTACATATGTACAATGAAAACATCTCCAGATTATCTTATTATTCAATTGTGTTGCATACCGGTCACCAAATTCAAATTGTCCTCTGTCACCTTCTATCTGGTTTTCCCTGTGTCCCTCCCCTCCTCCCTATCTCACCCTTCCCTGAAATATATTTTTAACAACCACTGACTTACCTAAAAAAAAGGAAATGTGAAAAATTGGTCTCATTTTTCTCTTGGATTAAAACTGAAGATTGATTCTTATACATCTTGATGTTTTATTTAACCAATGTTTATTAGTGTCACAAAAAATCACTCTAATGTCTTACTTTGTTTTGAAGTTTGCTTTCTATAAAATCTTGCTTGGGAACCTTGGAGACATAATTTCCTGAATTCAATGACTTAGAACCTCTATTTTTTTTTTAGTAAAATCAAAACAAAATCCTCTTATTTTAAATAAAATCAGTAAAATCTTACTTTTCTTCTTCTTTTGTAAATCTTTTATATGTATTATTTCTTTTAGAAAAAAATTCTGATTTTTTATTCTCCACATTCTTTATACCCAATCTGTAATATACATTGTTTCTCAAGACATACTTATTTTAAATATTCTATGCAAACATGTACATATTTAAAATATGATCTAATCATATCATTATAATTCTAAGTAGTATTTATAAATATAGTTATATATTAAAGAGAAAATAGAAAACTATACTTTTTGTTGATCAGTACATAGCATCTATTGTTGACAACTAGGAACTCATCTGTTTTGAAATACTCAACACAACTGATGTTACTTTTGTCTTTTTATCTTCAACATTGATTAACAGCTGTTAGTTATCATCAATTTATTCTTATTGACTGATATTACTATCATTTTTAAGACCTAATGGTCATAATCTGCAAAATGTGTTGTCTTTTTTTCTTTTTGTTATTGCTTTTTCTAACCACAATTATTTTTGTAATTATCTGGTATCTGAAAATTCATAAAGAGTTTAGTTTTCAATTAATTTTTTCACCCTAACACATGGAGTCAGATACTTTGGTTCCTTTAAGGTGATCAACATTGTTATATACTCATATATACTTATATATCAATTACCTTATTTTATTATATAGTCATATTCACCACCTTTTGAATTTGGGTTTAGAATAACTTTGATTATTCAATACTCCATTAATAAAATTTTTTATTTAAAATAATTATCACATGCAAAAAAAACCCACTTAAAAAATTTTTATTTTATTGATTTTAGGAGGAAAAGAAAGAAGAGAGAGACAGGAACATCAATCTAACCAACTGAGCTATCCAACCCAGGGCTAATAAGATCTCACTTTTAAATACACAATGTGAACTCTGTGAGTAACTTTTTCAGCTCTCAAGTTATAAACTCAGACCAAAATTCAAAAATGACACCAGGGAGAAAAATTTCTGAAGAAGAATTGCTGGGTTATAAGCCAGTTCAATTTTTAATTTTTTAAGGTAATTTCATCCTGCTTTCCACAGTGGCCGCACCAATCTGCACTGCCACCAACAACAGTTCATGAGGGTTCCCTTTTCTCCACATCCTTGCCAACACTTGTTGTTTGTGAATTTATTGATGATAGTGACAAACTAACAAGATAGAAACAGAATCATAGTTACAGAAAACAGCTGTCAGAAGAAAAGGGGTTTGGGTCCTGGGTGAAAAAGATGAAGAAAAAGAAATCTCATAGACACAAAGCAGTATGGTGATTAGAAGAAAGAATGGATGTGGGGGGAGGTAAAAGAGAGTAAAAGGGGGATAAATGGTAATGAAAGACTTGATTTGGGGTAGTGAACACAGTGCAATATATAGATGATGTATGTAAAATTGTATACCTGAAACCTATATATTTTATTAACCAATGCCACCCCAATAAATCCAATTAAAAAATAAAATAAAAGTGCTTAAAATGGTTGAAAAAAATTAAAAATCTAATACTTAACCTTAGAAAATAACTTATGACCTGTTTTTGGCTAGCTTCTATATCATTACCCTCCTTCAATTTATGTCAGCAAGCAAGATTCCAGCATTCCAGCCAGGCACAGTAATTTAATTATCTTAGACAATAGCAATCACTATATTAATATATGAATTATCCTAAATGTAATAAAACTAGCGTGTTTTAGCATTTTGTAGTTTTTACAAATATTTCCCCTGGATAGAATTTAGAATGTTTCTTCTGAACACTAATAATTAATTCACTTATCTTTCCACACAAATCCCAGAGTCCCAAAACCAAGTTTATGTGCCAATGAGTAAATATATGTAAGACATATACTTTGAAAGACAGTTATTAATAGCTTTTTTAAAAAGACTAAGTTGTAACCAGCACAATCAATATTAACTAATATCAACTTTTAAAGTTTAAAATGCCTATTTTTATATATTTTTTATTGATCTTAGACAAATAGTCATGGCTATTTGTCATTGATTTTATTCCTCTTTTCAAAGACCCAACTTTTGGCTTCATTGACTTTCCCTATTAATTTACTCTTTTTAATTTCTGTCATCTGCTCAAATATGTATTATTTCATTTTTTTCTGCTTGCTTTGCTTTTAACTTGCTCTTCTTTATTAGTTTCTTAAGATAGAAACAGATTTTTTTATTTTGAGACTTGTCTAATATATGCATTCAATGCTTTCTCTGCATCCCCAAATTTTGGATCAGTTTTATTCAATTGTTGATGTTGGCATTGAGTTCAGCTGGTTACTAATATTCTGCCAGCTGGTATGGGCATTTGTGATAGAGTGGCATTGAATTCTCTAACTAAGATTATAATTTCATCTTAGTGTTTTGCCTCACATACATAGTTTTACCCTGTGTTGTTAAGCACATATATTTTAAAAATTGTTATATATTTTTGGAGACTTGACCCCCTTTCTTATTACATAATAGCCCTTTTTATCCTCAACAACTTTCATTGCTTTGCAGTCTGCTCTGTCTGATATTAACAAAAATACTCCTGTATTTTTTTTCTTTAGAGGTAGAGGTAGTGTGATACTTTTTTTTTTTTTTTTACAGAGACAGAGAGATACAGAGACAGGAACAGATAGGGACAGACAGGCAGGAAGGAAAAGAGATGAGATGCATCTATTCATTATTGTGGCTCCTTAGTTGTTCATTGATTGCTTTCTCATATGTGCCTTGATGGGGGGGGCTATAGCAGACAGAGCGAGTGACCCCTTGCTCAAGCCAGCAACCTTGGGTTCCAGCCAGTTACCATGGTGTCTTGTATATTATCCCATGCTCAAGCCAGCAATCCCGAGCTTAAACCTGCAATCCTATGCTCAAGCTGGTGAGCCCATGCTCAAGCCGGCGACCTAAGGGTTTCAAACAGGGTCCTCTGCGTCCCAGTTCCATGCTCTATCCACTGCGCCACTGCCTGGTTGGGCATGCGATACATTTTCCTTCATTTACTTTTAATGTGTATGTATCATAATTTAACTGAGTTTCTTACAGACAATATACAGTTGGGTGTTTCTCTTTGTTCTACTATGACAAGTCTGTCTTTTCATTGAATCAATTAAACCAGGGGTCCCCAAACTTTTTACACAGGGGGCCAGTTCACTGTCCCTCAGACCATTGGAGGGCTGCCACATACAGTACTCCATACACGGACCACCAATGAAAGAGGTGCCCCTTCCGGAAGTGTGGCGGGAGCCAGATAAATGGCCTCAGGTGGCCGCAGTTTGGCCCTCAGGCCATAGTTTAGGTACCTCTGAATTAAATCATTTTCAAAGTGATTATTAATATGGTTGGATTAATATCAGTGGTAGGATTCAGCCTGTTCACATTGGTTCAGCAGAACCAATATCTAATTTTTTGTTGAGTCCGGCAAACCAGTTATTAAAATAATACTTGTAATCAAGGTTCTCTCTAAGATAGGTTCCTGGGCAGCCACCCAATGTGAAAATCACAAATTTACATTCCTTTCTCTTTTTAACATTCATCTGCTCAACAGGTATTATAAGCGCCCATAGTAATGTTCATTTAGTCCATAGATGAAAAAAATTGCAAATGAAGATGCCAATCAAGAAGCAATATGAAAATATCTTAAATAACAATTTTATTGTTATTTTTTCAAGTATTATTTAATATTTTTTAATTAATATTTTAAAACATTTCCTTATAATCTAATTTTTTGGACTTCTTTTATTGTTCTTATTTGAGTATTAAATGCATGAAATAATAATAAACTACCTTTTGACATATATATATTTTATATACTTAAAACAGTCATTAGGGCAGAGAAGTGGTTGTTTAATTATCTGATTCCCACCACTGATTAGTATCTACCATATTTGTTATTGAGCATATTGGGCAATGATAAGGTGGCTGGGGAAAGAGGCTCATTACTCTCTACAGAACAAGTTGTCCTATCCATTTAATTATTAAAATCTTCTTCTGTTAAGGTCATCCTGTGGTGTTAATTAAAAAAAAGACAAATATCTTCAGATTTTCTTACTCATTCAGTGAAGTCTATTGATACATATTTTCCCCAGAGTTTCTTGTCATCTATTTTTTAATCACATTTCTTCTAATCTCTGACTATTCCAGCCAAACCATTGTCCATAGCCCATGAATTGATATATAATCAGTGGTGGGATATCAACCTTAATTTTGGTGGCTGAGTGCAGCTACTTAACCCCTGATACCTTGGGATTCAATTACAGCCATTGTATTTAAGTTTCCTAAGTCAGTTGCTGCAAGTTCCCACTGTAAGTTCTGGCTTGCAAAGAGTGATCCCAGAGCTCTTCAGTAATTCTGGGGCTCCCCTCACAAATTTATTTCTCACAGTCATAGTAAAAAGGAATGTCTTCTGAATACATTCATAGTAGTTGAATAGATTTTAAATAATAAATACACTTTAACATTACAAGGTCCATAAGCCTCTGAATCCCTTTTTCTACATTAAACCAAGGGAGATTGGGTATTTCTATGTTACAAACAATGGGCCATCATTTATTCATGTTTTACTCAACCAAACAAATAAGTAGAAGCCTTTCTAACTTCCTGAGTTGTAATATTAGAGAAGGGCTATAAGGTTAGTGAACCCATAAAAACAAATTTAGCCACATCTATCTTTATGTTCCTTCCACTATTATCCCATATTCTTAATATCCATTTCCAACAGATTCCTTGGATTTCTGTCTGTGCAATTTTGAATATTCAAGTATTTTTGAGGGGGGTATAACAAACTTTTCCATAGATCACATTATGTTTCTCATCTTTAGGAACCTGTTATAACTTGAGTCTGGAAGCAAAGAGAGAGATAATGGGGTGAGTAGTGAGAAAAATCAACATTATCTTACAAAGCAACTGCCACAGTAGGCCATTGTAGTTTCCCCAGGAAATGCAGGTTAATCTTCTCAGATGAGCATATTAGGGTTATTTCTGCTTTTACTAAGGGTAGAGATCATTTCTACTGGTAAAGAATAATCAGAATTTATGGGTTACATATCCCCAAACACATTCTCATTTCAACTTTCAGGATCTCGTTCTTTCCCAATCATTGCTTTTACTTTAGCAGTAGACACCCTGTGAAGGTGCAAGTACAATTTCCATTGTAATTTTCCAATTGAAAAGATGAGATTCCAGGTTGGGTTTTTATTTTTATTTTCCTCCATTTTGCCCAGTGACATAGTCAGCAGCCTGCCAATATCTTAATACTCTTAAGTTTGAAAGTATTATATGCATGATCAACCAGATCCTTTCTTCTTGTACGTGGTTGATTGGGAGTAGTCAATGGTAATATTCTTCATATCTCTCTAGTCAGATCATATCATGGACTATCAGTGCTCTCTTTAATACTAGAAATACAGAAATTACTGTCTTTAAATGTAATGAGAGTAGAAAGGAAATTCCAGAGGCCCTAAACCAATTCAAAAGTCCATCAGTAAGATTCTATTCTTCTGAAACCACTCTTGTTACCAAACTCTGTGTATATATGAAAGAGAGAAAGAAACATAGAGGAAGACTGAGAGAGGTGCTAGGCTGAATAATCAGGAGAACTGTTGGCACAGTTTCAGTCTGAAGGCCAGTAGGCAAAGAATTAGAAAAGGCAGTGCTTTAGTTCGGTTCAAAGATTGTCTGTTGAAAAATATTCTCTGTTCAGGTCTTCAACTGAGTGAATGAGTCCCACTTGCCTTATTGAAGGCCATCTACTTACTCAAAGTTTACTGATTTAAATGTTAATTTCATTCAAAACCATTTTCTAAGTCAGGGGTTAGGAACCTATGGCTCGCGAGCCAGATGTGGCTCTTTTTATGGTTGCATCTGGCTTGCAGACAAATCTTTAATAAAAATATAATAACATTAAAAATATAAAACATTCTCATGTATTACAATCCATTCATTTCCTACCGCACATGTTGATGGTTATGAGTGGCTGGAGCCAATCACAGCTGTCCTCTGGGACAACAGCAAATTTTTACTGGATAATGCATAACATTCACAGGTTGTTGTGAGGTCAGGAAGTAAACTTCCCTCCTTTTAATCAAGTAGTCAGCTAGCTAATTGCAGAAACCCTTTCGACGAAGAAGGTGGCTAAAAGAAAAAAAGATGAGGAGTATCGTACTTTTCAGAAGAAATGGACAGAGGAATTCACCTTTGTGGAGAGAGCAGGTTCTTCAGTGTGTCTAATATGCAATGATAAAATTGCATTGATGAAACGGGCAAATATAAAGCGGCACTTTGACACACACCATACTACATTTGCATTGAAAATCCAGCAGGGGACAGCAAGAAGAAAGCATGTCAGGAGCTACTGGCAAAGTGAAAGCTAGTCAGCAGCAACTCCGTGTTTGGACCCAACAAGGTGACTGGAATTCAGCT
Source organism: Rhynchonycteris naso (assembly GCA_037038555.1). Taxonomy (NCBI): domain Eukaryota; kingdom Metazoa; phylum Chordata; class Mammalia; order Chiroptera; family Emballonuridae; genus Rhynchonycteris; species Rhynchonycteris naso. Next base: position 173,689,511 of record CM072996.1, on the reverse strand, counting down.
AGCTTTGCTGGTGCTTTAGAAATTGTGAGAAACGAAAAGCCATTCACAGATGGGGAGTATGCCAAAACATTCATGCTTGATGTTGCCAGTGAACTTTTTGATGACTTTTTGAATAAAGACAAGATAATCAAATGAATAAAAGACATGCCTCTTTTGGCAAGAACTGTTCATGGTCGTACCATCATGATGGCAAATCAAATTGAGGCAACAAAAGTGAAGAATATAACTGCAGCACCATTCTTTTCTCTCGCTTTGGATGAGTCAACAGACGTAAGCCATCAGTGTGATTGCAAGGTATGCTGTCGGTGATACACTACATGAGGAAAGTCTTGCTGTTTTGCCTATGAAAGAGACAACAAGAGGGGAGGACTTATTCAACTCTTTCACTGAGTTCCCTAAAAAAAAAAATCTACCGATGGATAAACTTATTTTGGTGTGTACTGATGGTGCTCCGTGCATGGTGGTGAAAAATAGAGGATTCATAGCACTTTCTGTGGACATGAAAAGAGACCCATTTTAAGTTTTTACTGCATCCTACATCAGGAGGCACTTTGTGCTCAGATGTGTGGCAAGCAGCTTGGTGAGGTATTGTCGCTGGTCATTTGGGTGGTCAACTTTATTGTTGCCCAAGCTTTAAATGATCACCAGTTTAAAACATTGCTGGATGAAGTTGGGAATAATTATCCTGGTCTGTTTTCTGCACAGCAATGTGCGTTGGTTGTCAAGAGGGAAGGTGCTCAGCCGTTTCACGGTTTGCCTGAGCAAAATCTGGACTTTACTTGAAGTGTCGAGCATCCTGAGTTAGCTAACACTGAGTGGCTCCTGAAGTTCTACTATCTCATGGACATTACTGAACATCTGAACCAGCTCAAAGTGAAAATGTAAGGCATTGGAAATACAGTTTTATCCCTTCAACAAGTAGTGTTTGCATTTGAAAACAAGCTGGAACTTTTCATTGCCAAACATTAAAACAGGTTACTACACTTTGAAAAACTGGGTGAGTTTAAAGATTCATGCACAGCAAGTGACCCTGCTCAACATCTTGATCTCCAGCAGTTAGCAGGCTTGACATCTAATCTCCTGCAGTCATTCAAAGCACGCTTTGGAGAATATCATGAGTGCACTTGTCTTTTTAAGTTCCTCACCCATCCACACGAGTGTGCAGTGGACAGCGCTGACCTGAGTTACATCCCCGGTGTCTCCATCAGAGATTTTGAGCTACAAGCTGCTGACCTGAAAGCCTCAGAAATGTGGGTGAATAAGTTCAGGTCACTGAATGAAGATTTGGAAAGACTTGCATGACAGCAAGCAGAGTTGATGGGGAGAAATGAATAAACTTCAACCGATGGACCAGCTGATTGTCAAAACTTGGAACGCGCTTCCCATCACACACTGCAGCATGTGAGTATTGCTGTACTGACAATGTTTGGCTCTATGTATGCATGTGAGCAGTCTTTCTCACATCTAAAGAATGGTAAGACCAACCTACGATCACGTTTAACAAATGGAAGTCTCAACACCTGTATGAAGCTTAACCTCACCACCTATCAACCAGAATACAAAGCCATCAGCAAAACCATGCAACACCAGAAGTCGCATTAATGGTAAGAAGTACTTTATTCATCATTGCTTAGCAACAGCATAACAAAATTATTAAAAAAAATTCAGAGACTTATTGTACTTAAAAGTGTTGGTCTTACATAGAATGCACACATTTACTTGTATTTAGTGTTAAACATATTGTATGGCTCTCACGGAATTACATTTTAAAATATGTGGCATTCATGACTTTCTCAGCCAAAACGGTTCCCGATCCCTGTTCTAAGTTGACAGATAGAATTAACTACCACAGATGTGCGTTTATATATCTAGCTCATCTCACCTACCTCATTTGTTCTCTACATCTGTTGCCTTGAGTATGTGCAGTATACTTGGAACTATTCATGTTTTGCCTCAATCTTTGCCCAAATGTGTTTGATTTCTTCCCTTAATTCCATATTATTTTAATTTGAAGAAATTTCTTTCTTTCTTTCTTTCTTTCTTTCTTTCTTTCTTTCTTTCTTTCTTTCTTTCTTTCTTTTTTTACAGGGATGGAGAGAGAGAGTCAGAGAGAGGGATAGATAGGGACAGACAGACAGGAACGGAAAGAGGTGAGAAGCATCAATCATTAGTTTTTCATTATTGCTTTCTCACATGTGCCTTGACTGTGGGCCTTCAGCAGACTGAGCAACCCCTTGCTGGAGCCAGCGACTTTGTGTCCAAGCTGGTGAACTTTTGCTCAAGCTAGATTGGCCCACACTCAAGCTGGTGACCTCGAGGTCTCGAACCTGGGTCCTCCGCATCCCAGTTCAACGCTCTATGCACTGCGCCACCGCTTGGTCAGGTGAAGGAATTTTTAAATGTTGATCATATTTAGATGTTTTATTTTTCATTTTCTAGTAATGTTATGTATTGGTTCTTATATCTGTTTTTATACTCTAAGAGGAAAATTTAAGAAATTTGAATCATTTCTTTGATCCACACTTAATTCTGAAATATTCTATGCTCCTAGAATTACATGATATTTTACTCTGCAGTTGTTCCTTATACACCTTTTTGACATGCTCTTCTCTGATTCCTTGTAACTCTTTCTCTTCTCAGACTTCTATACTTGACCCTTTACTCTTTTTATTTAACCACTTTTCTTAAGTCCATTTGAAGTGGAGTATGCTGTCTTTAAATATACACCCGAGAGACTGTCTGGAAACCACTTGTCACTTGTTTTAGAACACGGGCTACATTTCTAGATTATTTTTTTTTAATCTGAAAAGTGACTTTATAACTAAAATATCAGCAGCCTCCAAATTATGAGAGTTAGTTTATACTGAATTTCATATAACTCAAGAGTATTCACTGTATTTCTGGGTAATATGGATGGGGCTTCTGCCTAAGACATGATATTAGGGAAGAAACATAGATTCACAATTTAGGTTATCTGCAAATGTGGAATGGCATTAAAAAAATTGTGTATGTGTGTGTATATATGTGCTTGTGCATTTGTTGCAAATGTTACACCTATTCTCAATTGGAAGGGAGCAGTGCATTCTAACTAAATAAGGCCATGATTATTTTCTTTAATGAATATCTCTGCTCACTAGTGGCAAGAGCACTGTCAAGTATACTGAGGTAGCAGGACTAATAATTAGAAGGTTGACTTGCAAGTTGTATCATTACAAAATTAGGCTTTGAAAGATCTTTGTTCTCATTTTAATATTGTATTTATCCTCAATTATTTATATTTCTTTGTCACCAGGCTAAGCATGGAAGATAATTTCCATATTAAATGCCACTTCTCATTGTTTCACAATAACTGACACATCTGCTACATTGAAAAGAATTCTAAGGTCAAATATATACTCTGAAAAAAATGCTATAATCAATTAGCAATATCGACCATGGGTGTCAGGAGAAACAAATGGAGAATTGACTGCTATGTCCAATACAATTTTGATCAGACAAATGCTCTAAAACCTAGAAATGTATTATTACACATTTTTCCAATTTCTAAATTTATTACATTGAAAATTATAAATCTAAATAAATTTTAAAATACTGAATAGTCACTTAATGTTTGATTAATTTTTTTTTTTTTGGTCTAAAATGTGTGGTAACAAAACCAACATGTTTTGCAAGACACAAAACTGGCACAATTTCTCTTTTTATATTTGACATTTGAGATTTATAGATTTGTGGTTAAAATTTATTTCTTGTTTTCTGAAATGATTATTTTATTGCAGTGACTCAAAATTGAATAGTTTTCCACTCACACATTAAGGTAATTTACTAAAATTTATATCAGATATTTAGATTAAAATACTACTATAATATTAAAAGAGGACTGAAGTAAAGATGTATCTCTCATAGTACTATATGAGTCTGAAAGGGATCAAACAGATTGCTTTTTATGAAAATAGATAATATATGTTTCATTTGAGTCATATGTGCATTCCAACACAAAATTAAAGATGTAGTATTGGCATATGAGCCATTGCAGAAACACAGCATATAGAAAATTTTCATTTTGGCACCATTTTCAATGTACTTGGTTGCTACAAAAACAAGATTTTTTTCAACATTACAGCAAAAAGGCAGTACTATGACATTTTGCATCAAATTTTATAGATGATTTATTCAATTCAATTTGGTTGAAGGGCTTCTAATGAGAGTAGATACATTTCTGGAAAAAAAATATTCATGGAGTGAAAAAATAGATAATGATAAAGACACACCTCTATCTTGCAAAAACAAACTAAATCTCAATTATATTCTAATGCAGGGCAGAAATATATAGATAATACAAGCCTGATTATTATATGTATATTGTATTTGGTTTTAAAATATAACTAGAACTGGAGAGGAACAAGATGGCGATGGAGTAAGCGGCCGTACCAACTTCCAACTCCCAGAACCAAAGCGGATTATAATTCAATTTTAAGAACCATCATCTGGATAAACCAACTTTGAACTAAACTAAGTGGACTCTTCAACCAAGGAACACAGAAGAAGCCACATTGAGACTGGTAGAAATAGCGAAAATGCGAAGAGGGCTGCCCAGCTCCCCAGAGCAAATGGCAGCCCGGAGAGACCCGCGTGGCAAAAGGAGAGTTTGGCAAAGAGGGAGGAACCTGTGTCCCAGGAACCAAGCCCCAGCCTACACTCCAAGAGCTTAGAAGAGGCATTTGGACAGTATTGAGCTGTGAAAAAAGTGAGGATACTGTTTGTGAGAAGGAGACAGTTTTCTCAGACCCAAGATTATTTTTAAAGGGACAGTGCAGAAAACCTCTCTCACAACCATGCACCCTGGGCTCTGGGGAACGGGGACAGATGAGAGGACCAGAGCAGTGGAAAGACAGTGTGAACTGAAGGCACAGGAACAAACATTCTGAGGAACAGCCACCCTATCCCCTGGGCTAAGTCACTTCCCTAATCGAAAACAAAAACTTCCCCTGGAACTAGCAATACAAAAAAAGGGAGACAGGACACTAGCCAAACAAGCTCTCCCGCGGCAATTAGAGCAGAGATGCTTAGAGGGAGAGAGCTCCAGGACTACAGTGTGGTGTATTAGGGTCCTTCCTACTCTGCTGAGGGTTGCTGAAGGGTATGGTGGCGGCAGGACACTGAAACATGGTTCTGTCGGCGTGGGCAGAAACCAAGCTGATGTGACCTTGGTCTGGCCAAGCAGAGGCGAAGGGTATGCGCGAAAGCGGTCCGGCATCTGTGGGCCCGCCTGTAATCCCATCTGTGGGGAAAAAGCGGGAGGCCAGGAACGGGCAGAGATCTGCTCTGCGACCCTGCGCAAGCCAGACCTGACTGCGAGGACGGGGCTAAGACCAGGAACGGGCAGGGCCTTGCAGCTGTGCTCACGCTACCAGCCCCGCCCGAAAAGAGAAACTGCGTTTTGCAATCCTACATGCACGATCAGGCTCTGAACACGGCAGTGGGGTAGTCCGGGATGAGTGGAAGCTCACGGATGAGCTCACGCCAGCAAACACACCTGGCTCAATAAACCGCAATTTGCAATACTGCATGCGTGAGCTGGCTCCGAACGCCGGGGCGGGGTAGAGTCTGGGACAAGCGGAAGTCGCAGCTTAGGGAAAGCAAGCAAACACGCCCAGCCCAATAAACCTCGTTTTGCAACCCTGTGCAGAAGAGCCCTGCCCTAGAGGGCAGGGCTAAAGCTCCAGACGGGCAAAGGCTCACAGCTGAGAGCACGTAAAAAGCCCCGCCCAACCCGAGAAACTGTGGCAAACAGGATCTGACTGCAGGTGCTGGCCGGAAGCCTGGAAAAAGGCTGGGTCCGCAGCTGAACAAAGGTGCTCACCTCTACCCTTGGTGCTGAGGCTTGTGGCTTGAGTGACAGCCCCTCCCGCGGAGGAGAGGTGGAAATCACAGCAACAGCCACAGTAAACCGGAGCTGGCAACGCCCATACCCAACTGCCCTAGGCAGCGGCAGAGGGGGTGGTGGGCCTGCAGACAGACCACACCTAGAGAACACAAAGGCAACACCTACTGGACTCCAGTGGCCACAACATGCTTATACACAAACAAAATGGGCAGGCAGAGGAATGCAAACCAAATGAATCAAGCGAAATCCACAGAGAAAGACCTGAAACAGATATAACCAAATTACCAGAAGCAGAATTTAGAATAATAATAGTTAAGATGTTCAAAGAAATTAGAGTAACAATGGATAGTCGTTATGAACACCTAAATAAAGAAAAAACAAGTATAAAAAACGAAATTGAAATAATAGAAAAGAATCAGACAGAAATGACAAATACAGTGTCAGAACTGAAGACCACAGTGGAAGGAATTAAAAGCAGGATGAATCATGTTGAGGGTCGAATCAGCAAGATAGAGGACACAATAAACAAAAGCACAGAAGCAGAGAAGAAAAAGGAAAAGAGACACAAAAAATAGAGGAAACTCTAAGGGAGCTCTATGACAACATGAAGAGAAACAACATTCACATCATAGGGATTCCTGCAGAAGAGGAAAGAGGACAGGAAATGGAAACTTTGTTCAATCAAATCATAGCAGAAAACTTTCCTAAATTAAGGCTGGAAAACATTGCACATGTTCAAGAAGCACACAGAACTTTATTAAAGAGAAACCTTAAAAGATCTACACCAAGACACATCATAGTTAAAATACCAAAGCTAATGGATAAAGAAAAAAATCTTAAAAGCTGCTAGGGAAAAAACGTCTATCACCTACAAAAGAGCCCCCATAAGGATGACATCAAACTTCTCAACAAAAACATTAGAGGCGAGAAGGGAATGGCAAGATATAATCAAAGTAATGCAGAACAAGAACCTACAACCAAGACAGTTCTATCCAGCAAGGCTAACATTTAAAACTGAAGGAGAAATAAAGAGCTTCCCAGAAGAAAGCCTCAATGAATTCATTAAAGCCAAACCAATTCTGCAAGAGATACTAAGGGGCCTGTTGTGAACAGTTTAAAGGGAGGAAAGAATATAGCAAAAGAAGAATACAGCTTTAAAGAATAAAATGGCAATAAACAACTACATATCAATAATAACCTTAAGTGTAAATGGATTAAATGATCCAATCAAAAGACATAGGGTAGCTGAGTGGATAAAGAAACAGGACCCATAGGTATGCTGTCTACAAGAGACACACCTTAAAACAAAAGATGCACATAGACTGAAGGTAAAAGAATGGAAAAAAATATTTCATGCAAATGGAAATGAAAAAAAAGCTGGGGTAGCAGTACTTATATCTGATTAAATGAACTTTAAAACAAAGGCTGTAGTAAGAGATAAAGAAGGTCACTGCATAATGATAAAGGGAACAATTCAACAGAAAGATATAACTATTATAAATATCTATGCACCAAATATAGAAGCCCCGGCATACATAAAGCAGACTTTGATGGATATAAAGGGTGAGATTAACAGCAATACTATCATAGTAGGGGATTTCAATACCCCTCTAACAACACTGGATAGATCCTCAAGAAAGAAAATTAATAAAAAAAACAGCAGACTTAAAGGATACACTAGATCAACTTGATTTAATAGATATCTTCAGAACTTTTCACCCTAAAGCAGTAGAATATACATTCTTCTCAAGCGCTCATGATACGATTTCTAGGATAGACCACAAGTTAGGACACAAAAATGGTCTCAATAAATTTAAGAAGATTGAAATCATATCAAGCATTTTCTCTGATCACAATGCCATGAAACTAGAAATTAACCACAAAAGAAAAACTGAATAATACTCAAACACTTGGAAACTAAATAGCATGTTATTAAATAATGAATGAATTAAAAATGAGATCAAAGAAGAAATAAAAAAGTTTCTAGAAACAAATGATAATGAGCATACATCAACTCAAAATTTATGAAACACAGCAAAAGCGGTACTGAGAGGGAAGTTCATTGCACTACAGGCATATCATAAGAAGTTAGAAAAAGCTCAAATAAGTAACCTGACCCTGCATCTAAAAGAACTAGAAAAACAACAGCAAATAAAACCCAAGACAAGTAGAAGGAAGGAAATAATAAAGATCAGAGCAGAAATAAATGACATAGAGGCTAAGGAGACAATACAGAGGATTAATGAAACAAGATGCTGGTTCTTTGAAAAGGTAAACAAGATTGATGAATCTTTAACTAGACTCACCAAGAAAAAAAGAGAGAGTACGCAAATAAATAAAATTATAAAGGACAGTGGAGAAATAACAACTGACACAATAGAAATACAAAGCATTGTAAGAAAATACTATGAAGAACTCTATGCCAAAAATTTAGACAACCTAGGTGAAATGGACAAATTTCTTGAATCATATAAACTCCCAAAAATCAATCTGGAAGAATCAGAACACCAAAAAAGACCAATTACAACAAATGAGATTGAAACAGTTATATAAAAACTCCCAAAAAAGAAAAGTCCTGGGCCTGATGTCTTCACAAGTGAATTCTATCAAAAATTCAAAGAAGAACTAACTTCTATCCTCTTGACGCTATTTCCAAAATTTAAAGAGGAAGGAAGACTTCCAAACTCCCTTTATGAGGTGAGCATAATTCTGATCTCAAAACCGGGCAAAGACAACACAAAGAAAGAAAATTATAGGCCTACATTTCTGAAAATTTAGATGCTAAAATTCTCAACAAAATATTAGCCAACCAGATCCAGCAATATATGAAAAAAAATCATACACCATGATCAAGTGGGATTTATTCTGGAGAGGCAAGGCTGGTTCAATATTCACAAATCAATCAATGTGATTCATCACATAAACAAAAGGAAGGACAAAAATCACATGATAATTTCAATAGATGCAGAAAAGGCATTTGATAAAATCCAGCACTCATTCATGCTCAAAACTCTCAGTAAATTGGGAATACAGGGAACATTCCTGAACATGATAAAGGCGATCTATGACAAACCCACAGCAAACATCATACTAAATGGGAAAAAATTAAAAGCAATCCCCTTAAGAACAGAAACCAGGCAGGGGTGCCCCCTTTAACCACTCTTATTCAACATAGGTCTGGAAGTCCTAGATACAGGAATCAGACTACAAGAAGAAATAAAAGGCATCCAAATTGGAAAAGAAGAAGTAAAACTCATTATTTGTAGATGATATGATATTCTATATAGAAAACCCTAAAGTCTCAGTCAAAAAACTACTGGACCTTATAAATGAATTCAGCAAGGTGGCAGGATATAAAATTAATACTCAGAAGTCAGAGGCATTTCTATATACCAACAGTGAACTGTCAGCAAAAGAAATTAAGGAAATAATCCCCTTTCACTATTGCATTCAAAAAAATAAAGTACCTAGTAGTAAATTTAACCAAGGAGGTTAAGGACTTGTACTCGGAAAATTATAAAACATTGATAAAAGAAATCAAGGAATATACAAACAAGTGGAATCATATACTGTGCTCATGGCTAGGAAGAATAAACATCATTAAAATGTCTATATTACCCAAAGCAATTTATAAATTCAATGCAATACCAATTAAAATATCAATGACATACTTCAAAGATATAGAAAACATATTCCAAAAATTTATATGGAACTAAAAAAGAACACGAATAGCCTCAGCAATCTTAAAAAAAATAAATAAATCAGGAGGTATCACTCTTCCAGATATCAAGGTTTACTACAAGGCCATTATACTCAAGACAGCCTGGTACTGGCAAAGAACAGGCACATAGATCAATGGAACAGAACAGAGAACCAAGAAATAATTCCACACCTTTATGGACAACTGATATTTGACAAAGAAAGAAAGAACATACAATGGAGTAAAGACAGCCTCTTTAACAAATGGTGTTGGGAAAATTGGACATCTACCTGCAAGAAAATGAAACTAGACCATCAACTTACACCATTCACAAAAACAAATTCAAAATGGATAAAAGACTTAAATGTAAGCCGTGAAACCATAAGCATCTTAGAAGAAAACATAGGCAGCAAGCTCTCCAACATCTATAGCAGCAATATATTTGCCAATTTATCTCCACGGGCAAATGAAATAAAAGGCAAGGTAAACAAATGGGACTATATCAAACTAAAAAGTTTTTGCACAGCTAAAGACAATAAGAACAGAATAAAAAGACAAACCACACAATGGGAGAACATATTCGATAGCACGTCTGATAAGGGGTTAATAACCAAAATTTATAAAGAACTTATAAAACTCAACACCACGAAGACAAACAACCCAATCAATAAATGGGCAAAAGAAATGAATAGAAATTTCTCCAAAGAGGACATACAGATAGCCAATAGGCATATGAAAATCTCAACATCACAAATCATTAGAAAAATGCAAATTAAAACCACAATGAGATATCAGCTAACACCAGTCAGAATGGCACTCATCAGCAAAACAACATAGAGTAAGTTCTGGCGAGGATGTGGAGTAAAGGGAACCCTTCTGCACTGCTGGTGGGAATGCAGACTGGTGTAGCCACTGTGGAAAACAGTTTGGATATTCCTCAAAAAATTAAAAGTCTAACTGCCTTTCGACCCAGCTATCCCACTTATAGGAATATACCCTAAGAACACCATAACACTGTTCGAAAAGAAGAAATGCGCCCCCATGTTCGTGGCAGCATTGTTCACAGTAGCGAAGATCTGGAAACAGCCCAAGTGTCTGTCAGAAGACAAGTGGATTAAAAAGCTTTAGTACATATATACTATGGAATACTACTCAGCCATAAGAAATGATGACATCGGATCATTTACAACAAAATGGATGGACCTTGATAACATTATCCGGAGTGAAATAAGTAAATCAGAAAAAAAAAAAAAAAAACAACTGAGAACAGCATGATTTCATACATAGGTGGGACATAAAACTGAGACTATGAGACATGGACAAGAGAGTGGTGGTTATGGGGTAGGGGAACCGAGGGAAGGTGAAGATAGGGAGCGAGGGAGTGGCACAGGGAAAACCAGATAGAAGGTGACAGAGGACAATTTGACTTTGGGTGACGGGTATGCAACACAATTGAATGATAAGATAATCTGGAGATGTTTTCATTGTACATATGTTCCCTGATTTATTAGTGTCACCCCATTAAAATTAATAATAATAATAAAAAAAACAAATACCAATTAGAGACTATATATATATATATATATATAAACAGAACTAAAAGCACAAAGTCCAATTTTCACCTTAACCATTTTGATATTACACTATACTTTCCAATTTATAAAAAGAAAGGTCTGGCATTGTCATGAATAATTTTCTTAGTTATTTTAGAAAATAAATTTTAACTGTCCAAATACACTGGGCCCTGGTTTACCAACCAATACACAGAGAAAATTGTAGTCGTCATACTTACCATATTCTAGTAATGTTAGATAAATGACTATAATTTTATAAGACTTTCCTAATTTTTTTCTACAACTCTCTATTTCAGATGTTTTTCATTTGAACATCTATTACATTTATAATATGTTTCAAGTTGAAATTCTTGATGGGTTTATCTCAGTACCTGATTAGTCATATAATTTAGTCTTGTTTCCCTGGTCGGAGACAAAGTTTTTCAGGAATGTGTTAATTAACTAAATAGAAATGGCTATCGGTTTTTACCTGGACATTTCAATGAGATTGGTCATCATTAATGCTGTTTTAAATTTATTTCAATTTCTTAGTTGGTCACTGTTATCTAAGGTAAGATAGTGTGTCATAAAGCTAGTAAAAACATATGCCTACTCTTCATACTAAAATGTATATTTACACTAGCTAGGATCTTCCCTTCTTGAATTAATGCAATTGGGAAATAAAATAGAGAGCTGTTTGATTCTACCAAAGCAATGTTATTATATTTTGTTTTCTGTGCATTACAGTTTACAGATGACATGGCCACCCCCTCACCTGACAGGTGATATGCACACCTGACCTTCAAAGTCAACCCTAGTGCCAGCTCACTTTGATACCTCCCCCAAGCACTGCAACCAAGAAAGATTTTCTGATCTATTTGTAGTTTGTTTATAGCACCTTCACTAGAGTTGCCTAATTCCATTCAAGAGCCATTCTCTGAGAGGTACTCATCCTTAGGCACTGGTCAGCCGCAGGTGTATCTCAACTGCTCTCCCAGCCTTCTTCCCGGCACTCTTTCCCAAGACAGGCAGAGTATGTTCTCCGTGAATATTTCTGAACAAATAAGTAAGTTAAAAACAAGTCATGTATTTGTTCTTGTCAAAAAAAAAGAAAAAAAGATAAACCAGCTATACAGACTAGAATATTTACATGCACAGTTGATATATACTCCTAGAATCACTCTCTTGACAAATGACAGTATCAGTTTAAACAATCCAAGTTGTCCAACACTGTTGTATTAGAAATCTACACTTCAACATCTTCTTAACTTTTTACAATGGTTTGTTAAAATGCTTTCATAATCAACCAGCAAATTTTTTTATTGAGTGAAAAAGTTCAACAAGCTGTAGTTAAATTTTCTCATTTGCTTCTACTCCACATTCATGTGCATGTATTTCTAGAAATATATGTATTATGGTCTGCTATTTTCCAGTGAAATTTGAACAAGAACATTTAGTTCAGTGGTTCTTAACCTAAGTTCTATCGAACCCTAGGGGTTCGATGAGTCGGTCTCAGGGGTTCGGAGAAGCCTCTGCCGCGGAGGCCAGAATAAAGTAATACCGTAATTTGTTGTGAGTTCATGCACTTTGTTGGTTTTGTTCTTTGAGCAAGGTGATGTTCATGCACGGCTCATTTTGTGCACTAGTAATAAAACATATACCTATGTCTTGAATTTGGAATAAAAATCATATTTTATTTATCACTAAAGAAGGGTTCGGTGAATGCGCATATGAAACTGGTAGGTTTGGTACCTCAAAAAAGGTTAAGAACCACTGACTTAGTTTGTATCAGTGAAATTTAGATTGAACATTATTAATAAAGTTTCAAAAGTTTGAGATAAAATAATGCTATAAAGAAAAGTTTTGTATATTTTTATATTCAATGAAAATCAATATAAAGGTAAATTTTATTTAATGGTGGTTGCAAAAATACAAATGATTCTTTTTATGATTCTTGCTATGGTAAGGCACCAAAATTTATTAAATGAAGAGCTTGATAGTAAAAATAATAATTTGGCTAGTTCAGTTCCTACAACAGAATATATTGTCCTATTTTTCTCTTTTAAAGAAAAATGATCAACATCTATGCTTAAAGATTATAACTATAATTAAAATCAAATATGGCAAAGTTTTTTTATGATTTTAATAAAATGTGTCACTTGTTTTACATTTAAAATTAAATATTAATAAAATTGGTCCAAAAATAAAATAAATGGGCCATTTTCTTGAAAGGTTGTCTACTTATTTAAGCTGATAAGCTTTGTATGTTTGTAGATATAAATTTAAGAAAAAGATGTTAATTAATACAATTAGCCATGCTAGAAATTCAAAGGAAAGAATGTCCATTTTCCATGCTCTTTCCTATATTCCACAGATGAGTCTTTTTTACCCTAGAGTTTAAATTATTTCTATACTCTGCCAAATCTTTTTCTATTTTCAGAGTTCACACAACTATTTATTCTGCTGTGCCCTTTGACTATTTTCAAATAAATATAATAACTTGGATTCATATTGTGCCTATCAGGCACAAACCATATGGCATGCCTTAAATATTAATTAATATAATTGCACAAGCATATTGTGATATACATACTCTAATTCAAGAGTACAGCTATTATCTTTGAACTTTAGAGTCCTGGAAATCTAGGCCCTTAGCTGTTTTATTTAGATTGCATTAGGTTATAACTGGCAGAGAAGTTAACCTAAAAACATAGAACAAAATTAAATTTGTGATTGTGCTTCCTACATTTACATTATATTATCAATAGTCCAGATTCCACATACAGTACTTGGTGTCTCATGAATTTTTCTTTTTCAATACTATTGCTAGGTTTAAATCATTCACCTTACCTTCTATATAACTATCTTGATAAAGTAAGAAAATAGTTACTTTAAATTAACCAGTGTTCTTATTATTTTATAGCATTAATACTGATATAAAATATATTTTGACAAATATGAATTATCTTATTTGATAATTAACTTATGTCACTTATAAACCACAACTCCCTATTGCTTTAATCATTTATGTATGTCAGTATAGAATATTACATAAAACCTTTATGCTTCATATTTCAATAGATCAGTATGTGTCAATTTGCTTTAAATTACAGTTGTGAAGATGGGAAAATTCTAATTCATCTCCATTTGTGAAATAACCTTTTTTGTTTGTATGATCAAAGTTTGTTTATTTTCTCTCAGCTGTGTTTAAAGAAAAGGAATGAATTTATTCAAAGTTACAGCTATTTGAAAGTCTAAATGACATTGTATCTCACAAGTTAGAGGTGGTTATATAGTGAAAACTGTGTATCATTTTACCTTTTATGTTTTTTCCTTCAATAAGCCTAATTTTGCATGTTAGCTACTAATAGCAAACTTTAGTGAACAATGTATCTGACACTTTACTAAAATCTTTACATATTGTCTAATTTAATTTTCTCAGCAATCCTATGAAGTAGAACTTTTAAAATCATTGAGGAATATAAAAGATAAGAAAATAAAGCATTTATTTTTGTGCTCACCTAACAGAAGACAATAAATGTTTCTACTGTCCTGACATTGCAAGACATCTGGCAGCTCCAGTCCTGCCTGTTGTATGTGAGCAGGACTTCTCCAGGTACTGTAAAAAACAAACAGCCTCATTACTCGAAACACTCCTCCTCCTTAGCACAGGACCAGCTGTCTTAAGAATCATTTCTTACAGAAAAAGACTCAAATATATGCCTGTCTTCTCTTCTCAACTTGCCATTTTCAGAACTTGAATGGTATATAAGGAAGTAAAACCAAAATGATAACTGATTTCCAACTAAATCAAGTAATTATTTCCTTAACACTACTGGGCAGAGCTTCGTTGATTTGAGATCCACACTCCTGTTCACACTGCTCTGATAGAACTTCCCAAGTGAACAATAATTCAGTTATTTGTGTTTTCTTCATTTGAACAGAAGCAAATTTATTCTCTTTTATATATATTTTTTTAACTCTAAGGGCTGAAAATATTTTTAAATGATCTCAACTTGGTTTTAAAAACATCTTTATTAGGGTATAATTGACAAATAATATACAATAAACTACATTTTGAGAAGTTAGGTATAGGTACACGTCTAGGAAACTGTAACTACAATCCATATAATGAACAAATTTATCAGACCAAAACGTTTGCTCAGTCCCCCTGCTACCCCTTTAAACCGTACTCATTCCAAGGCAACCACCAATATACTTCTTTTCACTATATATTGGTTTGCATTTTCTAGAAATATATACAAAAGAAACTATATTATCTGTAAGTTTTTGTTTGGATTATTTTATTCAGCATAATTATTTTGAGATTCATCCACATTGTTTTGTATAGCATTAGCTCATTCTTTTTAAATAAGTCACTTTCCATTGTATGGATATAATATATTTAGCTTATCCATTTCCTATTAGATAAAAATTTGGACTGTTTCTTCCTCTTAGCTAGTTAACTGATATCCTTTAACCTTGCTAAATTGTGAAGTCAACTTTAAATCATGCTATTATGCATTGAAGCTAATATTTTCTTTGCTGCTTTTAATATTTTTATATGATTATTATATATATATATATATATATATATTTTATTTTAGTGAGAGGAGGGGAGGCAGAGAGACACACTCCTGCATGCACCCAGGCTGGGATCCACCTGGCAAGCCCACTAGAGGATGATGCTCTGCCCATCTGGAGCTGTTGCTTAGCTGCTCAGTAACCCAGCCATCCTCAACAATGGAGGTCAACTTTCTCCAACCAATCAAGCCATGGCTGAGGGAGGAGAAGAGAGAGGAAGAAAAAGAAGCAGAGGGGGAGGGGTGGGGAAGCAGATGATTGTTTCTCTTGTGTGCCCTGACTGGGAATTGAACCCAGAACTTCCACAGGCTGGTTTGATGCTCTACCACTGAGCAAACTGGTTAGTGCCACTTTTGTTTTTCTGTTTCTTTCTTTTCATACTAAATATGCATTTAAAATACTATTTAGATGAGAAGTTCAAGAAAACAATATAGTAGAAAGAGTTCAAGCTTCTCCTCTAAATATAGAAATACACAGGTTTATAGAAAGACCATAATATTTTTCTCTTTTAGCTTATCCAGAGTAACAGCAAGGTAACTCTTATTTTTTAATGCCATAATAAAGATATGTTTTAATCTCAAATACTGCAGTAATTTGAATCTATAACAATCATTTGGTCAGAATTACATATTAGACTAGAAGATCCTAAAGGTGAGGTCTATGGTTTGTTTTCCTTATATTGAATTCAGAAGTGCTTCACATATATTAGGCAGAAAAAATATTTTTAAATAAATCCATTTATTCTTAATTTGCCTGAAGTATGAGAAGTAGACAAATATATTATTAGCAATATGCAAAAAAATTGTTTAATTTTTTCCTGTAATAGAAACAATAAATTCTCACTTACCATTTATTGCCTTTGAAATATATTTGATGATGTGGGCATATAGAAAGATTTTGTGTGAAGGTAAAGACTATGCTATATAAAACAATGAGAATGAGAATACTTTCCATGCCTGACATTGCTTTCTTTATGATTTATTATCAACAAAATTGTTTTTGCTTTAATCAAAGAGTGAATATAGGTGGTAATCTCTGGTAAACTCATAGCAATATATTTCAAGTTTGGAGACCTAGGGACTAAAGTGCCCTCCTCTCACAATGCATAATAGAATTTCTTATCTTTGCAAAGCCAGGTCAGTCTGTGGCTATATGGAAGTGATTAATCATTACCTTTTTTTATCTTTAATTTTATGTTTCATTCATTTTATAACATCTAACAATCTTTTGGCATTTCAAAAGAGAGATGAAGAGCATTTTGTCTGATACATTCTATATTCAACATATTTTAAATGAAAACTAATTCAATATTTTAAATTATGTATGTTGGGCAGATAAAATATAATATGCTCACTTTGTTAAAGATGGCACTGACCACATGGAAGCCCGTCACCTGTTGCATTCGCCGGGTGCAGAAACAAACATCAGAGACTTTCAGGAGTTCAAAGATTATTTATGGCCAAAATGCAAACCTGCGCAGGGGTGAGCTCCTACAGCACTCAAAAGGCTGTCAATGGAGTCACACCGAGCACTTACAGACTATGGCTTATATAGCTGAGCAAGCAAGCGTCGGATACAGAAGCAAACTTAGCAGTTAGCTATAGGTGGGCAGAAGATTACACACAGTCACATGGCTTGGTAACAAGGTGGACAGTGGAAAATTTTAAAACAGACAAACGGTTCATGCAATTACTGCTTTAACCTTCTATAACAGTTTTGCTTATCTTAGCCAGACATAGCAGGCTGCGGGTGCAGTTAATTGTATCTAACTCTTGTTTCTTCTCAGGGTCATTTATGGCCTATGCCTTTTATCTTCCCTGCTTCTTCTCAGGGTCATTTATGGCCTATGCCTTTTATCTTCCTTGCTTCTTCCCAAGGCCCTGTTTCTTCTCAGTGCCATTCTGCCTTAAACATGAATTCTTATTGCCCCTGCAATCCCAAAATCACCCAGGTGATATTATTTGCCCTTATGCTTGAGATGGGTGTGGGGGAAAGGCTGTAATGTAAGCAGGCTGGGTCGTTATAGCTTAAGGCTTTGTTTTAAGAGTAAGCTCTTCCCCATGCCCTTGACTGATTGGATGATGTGGGCTGGTGCGTTCTCCTGAGGAATCCCATTATGCCTCAAATGGGTGACTTTGTACCAGAGACTTCCTTGTTTGTAGATTACATTAAGGGTTTGGATTTCTACAGTATAAAGTGGGGCAGGCCGGGAGCTTGCTCTCTTGGTTCCTGAGGTATTAGAGAGGAGAGCAGATTAAGGCCACGTGGAGGCCAGGAGAAGCAGCCAAGATGGCAGAATGCTGAGGGAGAAGCCAGTTTGTTAAGAGTTTTGCTGGAGAAGGAGATGGGGAACAGAGGTGAATAAGTCTGGTGAGCTAGAAACCTTTGATTCTAGGAAACTCAGATAAGTCAGTAGCTTTGTGAGCACTGAATGTGTAGGTTTTGGAGCCCAGTGTGTGTTTTTGCTAGCCCGCCGGGTGCAAGCTAGAATTAAAGCTGATGGCTCACCAGTTCTTGGCTCCATTGTTTCATTACTGACTGTTCGAATCTAATGCGAACCTGCATGGGCCAGGCTGCTGTGATGGTGGCCCTGGCTACTGGCTTTACAATGTAAAAGTGGGGTTGGTCTTATAGTACTTTCTTTTACTGTTTTTAATGGGTCAAGGGGTCTTTCTACCAATCAATGAACTACTTGTTTCCAGTTTCCAAAGCATCATGGAAGTTTTGGCAAGGTTGATTCTGGTTAGGACATCTAAAAAAAATATTAGACTAAACATCACAAATCTGGAATATTATATTTATTTTCATTTTCTGTGACCATTCAATTTAGATATTTTTAATTGTATTAAAATAAAATAATTATACATTTTAAGTGAAATTAGATTGCTGAAAGATGGTTTTATTTAAAATTTAATGACAGATGCAAATGCACTTTCCATTGAAAACTGACTTTAATTATATTAAGTATTATATAACTTAAAAGAAATATAATGGTGAAATACAATCTAGAAAAGTGTGAATGTCATTTACAGCTTTTATTCAGATTACCCATTTGTTTGAAATTAGGATTTTTATTTCACCCTCTTTTAAAACTAAGTATTGATTTCAGAAATTGTTTATGTTTTTTCTTGTTTATAAAAATGCTCCTGGTCTTTGTTTCTTTCTCTGGAAATAAAATATCTATTTAGTTTCAATAATCATAGTTTAATTTTTTACTCAAAATTAAAAATAATGTACTGACACCTACTGATTTCACACTAAGGCTTTTATAAATGTTTTTATTTTGATAAAATGTTTTCTAAATTTGTACTAATTATTCATCAAATGCTAATCATTATAAAAAATATTCTATGGGGAAGAGTCAGAGCTGACTCATTTATTCAATAACGGGCTGAATATTTTTATTTTGTCAGTAATTTCTTTTTCATGTAAAAACAATATATTTTATGAAAGTAGATAGTCAATGCAAACTTTAAAAACTCATTTTATTTAATGAACTTGAAAATAATATGTTCTTAGATTTTTAGTCATTGTCACACTCAGAGTTAAAAATCATTTTGATTGATTCTCAACAAACTTCTTTGAGTTTCTACGGTGTATGAATTAACTGTTTTATGTGTAATGAGACAAGAAGAACAATAAATGAGTAATAGACTATATTTTTTACTAATACATTTTTCTTCATGACATAATAAATCAAATTAAATTATTTACACTATTGCTTTGAAATTATGTAATTCTTTTGAAAACAACATTCAAAATCAGTTTGCAACAATGGTCTCCTTTCTGTTCATCTCTACAACACTCTAGGTTATGTTTCTACAAACTCAGGAGTGTCTTTTTATTCTGGATTTTCTGAAGGAATATTTGATAGATCCAGATGAATGCTGCACTAGCTAGCAATGTGTAAAGCAGGGTCTCTCAGAAGTCAAGTCAAAGCAAAATGTCATAAGTAATGGTGCCAACAAATACATCTTTAATTATTTATTAAGATTAGAAATTCCATCACTTATATCTTAAAAGAATGGTCCAGCAACAACAACTATTACTTTTCAGTAGACTTCACCTCAATCCTGTGTCTGTCAATCAAAATCATGAAATGCTATTGATTAAACAATGAGGCATTCTCATTAACAGATTATTATTAAATATAAAGTAATTATAATAATCACTACTTCTCAGGTTTTAAAAATAAATATTCAATTTCTAAACTAAATAATTATTTAGCAATCTGTAATTCATTTTGCCAACTTACTATAATATAAGCTTTTTTAAGATAGCCTTTCAGGTGGTGCAATGGATAGAGCATTGGACTTGGACTCAGAGGACTCAGGTTTGAGACTCTAGGTCGCTGACTTGAGTGCTGTTAATCTAGTTTGAGCAAGCCTCACCAGCAAGGCTCACCAGTTTGAGCCCAAGGTTGCCAGCTTGAGCAAAGGGTCACTTGCTCTGCTGTAGCCCCCCCTCCCACCATCAAGGCACAGGAGAAAGCAATCAATGAATAACTAAGACAGAGGTGTGGAGAATTGGCTGTAAGCTGACAGTCTGCCCAACCCCCACCTCACTTGCCTGATTAAATTGCAAAAGGCTGTTAAGCTGTGGTGCTGGATTGTTTACACTACCCCCCCATCTTCCCCGGAAAGACTGGAGGCAAGTTTCTTCTATCCTTTGTTTGGTGTAAAGTTAAGATGATATGTGTGGTGGAGGGTTTGGATTAATGATTAACTATAAGGATTTTTCTCTTGAAGCCTTTTGGATTTATATGAAAGAAGAATATGTGGCAATATCTAAAAAAGATTTGAACATTTTACTGCAATTTTCAACATTCTATTTATGTAAATTAGGATTTTCTATCCTCAACACAATTAAGAGTAAAAGGAGAGGAATTCTTCAATGTATTGACAAGGAAATGAGAGCTTACTTTTCAAATATATGCCCAAACATTGAAGAAATTGCTAGGACACATCAGGCTCATGTTTCTCATAAATACAAGAATAAAAAACTTAACACATTAGCGCCAGAACCTGCCTAATTTACTAAATCTTACTAAGAATGTGTGTGTATATATATATATATATATATATATAAAATTTCTTGTCATTTTCTTATTTTTAACCCCTCTTTTTCATTAATTTTAAAAAGCATAACTCAAAAAATGTAAGATAAAAATGTTTTTAATATCAGAATAAATTTAATATTGTCATATTTATCTCATTTAATTACCATAAAAGCATGCTTGGACTTTATATTTTTTTCTTTAATATTTGACAATTATTATATTTCTCAGAAATTTGTACATAGTGTGCCTACAATTATTTGTAGGATTTTAAATGTGCCCCAACTTTAAAAAGTTTGAGAAACACTTTCCTAAAGCCTCAAGATTTGACATTACTAAAAAATAGTGTCATTGAGATATAATTAGTTAAGACAAGGTCATGCTGACATAGTGTGGGCTCTTAATCCAATATGACTGGCATATGAACATGGAAAATAAACAGACAGATACACTGGGAGAATGTCATGTGAACACTGAAGCAGAAATTGGAGTGACACATATATAAGCTAAGGAACACCTGGACAATAAGGAAAAGGAAAATACAAGCAGTGGTGGGATTCAGCCAGTTCACACTGGTTCAGCAGAACTGATACCTAATTTTTTGTTGAGTTTGGTGAACCAGTTAAAGTGACACTTGTAATCAGGGTTCTTCTAAGGTGGGTGCCTGAGCAGCTGCCCAGTATAGAAATCACAGATTTATATTCCTTAATCTTTTTTAACATTCATAATACACTGTGTAACAGTGCATTCTAATCAACCATAGTAATGTTCATTCTGTCCATGGGTGGAAAAAATTGCAAGTGCCGATGCCAATAAAGAAGATAGAAATATCTTAAATAAAAGTTTTATTGGAGTTTTTTTGGGGGGTCAGGTATTTAATATTTTTTTATTAATATTTTAAAGGCCTGACCTGTGGTGGCTCAGTGGATAAAGTGTTGACCTGGAACTCTGAGGTTGCCGGTTCAAAACCCTGGTCAAGGCACATATAGGAGTTGATGCTTCCTGCTCCCCTCTTCCCACCCCCCTCTCTATCTCTCCTCTCTTTAAAATTACTAAATAAAAAAATAATATTTTAAAACTCATAACGTAATCTAGTTTTGTGTACTTCTTTTATTGTTATTATTTAAACATTAAATGCATGAAATAATAAACTATCTATTGGTATATCATTTTTTAATACTTATGATGGTCATTAGGGCAGAGAACCAGTTGTTAAATTATTTGAATCCCACCACTGGATACAAAGAAGGATACTTCCCTCTAGAATTTGGAGGGAACACAGCCTTACCAACACTTTGGCCTTCTGACCTTCAGAACTGTGAGATAATACACTTTTGTTGTTTTACACTACCCAATTAGTGATACTTTGTTACAAGAGCCTTAAAAAAAAAAAATGGAGACACTGAGTAGATTCTACTTAAAAGAGACTTTATTGTTTCAGTATGGTGTTCAAGTAATGAATATCTTTAATTGTTATCCATGGAATGGTTTGCCTCAAGCATTCTACCAACTTCTCCAGCAGACTTTCTTTAATTAATCAACTGGGTATAACACGTGATTTATTACCCTAACTTTTAAATTTGCAGCTATTAATATCCCTGTATGCATTGAGTGTTTTCTCTATAAGCATGCCATATCCTGATTCTTATTTCTTCTTTCTGTTAATATTGCATGAGCATCCCAGTCATCCAACTTCATTTATTAACCTTAGCTACTGACTCACAAGTTTCATATTTTGCCTTCAACAATAGCACAGTAAGTATGTCTTTCATTTCTGGCTGGGTTTTTTTTTTTTTTTTTTTTATGGTTTCTATGCCCTAAGTTCCTTGAGCATGCTTATAACCATTGTTTACAACTCTGTATCTGGTAGTTTGCTTGCCTACATCTCATTTTGTTCTTTTTAGAGTTCTTTTGTTATTTCATTTGGGATCTGTTTTTTTGTCTTTGCATTTTGGCTACTTCATTATGTTTGTTTCTATGTATTAGGTAGAGCTGCTATGTCTCCTTGACTTGGTAGAATGGTCTTATGTAGGTGTCCTGTACAGTTACCTAAGCTGGTCACTCCATGTGTGCCCCTGTAGGGGCTGTATGCACTCTCTTGTTGTAGTTGAGCACTAACTGCTATTGGCATCACTGGGAGGGGATGAGCCCCAGGCCAAACAGCTGCAAGGACTGATGCAACTAGAGTGGAGGAGCTGCTGTGCCGGAATTGACCTTATGGAGCAGGACTTGCTTCGATGGGGCTTTGGTGCTCACAAAGTCCACTGTTTGTGTGTGTTGCTCGTGGAGTTGTAATCTGGCATGTTCTAAAACTGTTCTTAATTATTATTTTTAAAGTTGCATTGTTGCTATGTGGATTTTGTCTCATTAGGCTATGAAAAAGTATTTGGCTGATCATTACATGTAACTTGATGTACCATACTCTTTCAGAAATGCACAGTGTGACTGAGAACCTTGATTCTTCTTTTATTGGTTAACATATAATACAAGTAGAGCAGAGCATTTTTATTGATAGAAAAATTTTTCCAAAATTTAATTATCAGCATCAATTTTGTGCTATTCTTCTAAGTATTTATCAACTGCAGAAGACAGGCATTTAAACATATAATTCAAATAAAATGTGACAAATGTCATAATAGTGGAAGGTAGACATAATAAATCAAGACTTAGATACTGGAATGTTTTCCTGAAGTGAGGCCGCAGTGAAACTAAGCTGATCTCTAGATGTGAATAACTTCAATTAGAAAATGAGTTTGGGAAGGAGCATACTAAGCTTATGAAACATGTAAAGTGTGGTGACTCAAAAGAATCTAAATTTGGAAACAGCTATTTGGTGTGCTTAAATATAAAGATGGTGTGGAGTGTAAAGACTGGAGAAAGATGAGGAAAGAGCTGAGCATCTATTTAAGCTATAAAAAGCCTCAAAACCTACTAAGGGCTTTTCTTCTTCTTTTTTCTTTCTTTTCTCCAGCTCCTCATTCTCCTCCTTTTCTTCCTCCTCCTACTCTTCCTCCTCCTTCCCCCCCTCCTCCTCCCCTCCTCCTCCTCCTCCTCCTCCTCCTCCTCCTCCTCCTCCTCCTCCTTCTTCTTCTTCTTCTTCTTCTTCTTCTTCTTCTTCTTCTTCTTCTTCTTCCTCTTATTATTCTCTTTATTCTTCTTCTGAATCCAAGGATAAACCATTAAATTTTCTTAAAAGGTCACTAGGTGGGCACAGGGTCATCCGGCTTGAGCCTAGGCTCACTAGCTTGAGCACAGGGTCACCCGCTTGAGTGTAGGATCATTGTCACACTCCCATCGACAAAATCGACATGGTTTCTGGTTTGAAGCTTCAGGTTGCTATCTTAAGCCCAAAGTCACTGGCTTAAGCAAGGGGTCACTGGAGCCACGCCCCCAATCAGGGCATGTATGAGAAACAATCAATCAACAACTAAAGTACTGCACTACAAGTTGATGCTTCTCATCTCTCTCCTTCCTGTCTGTCTGTCTGTCTCTCTCTTTTTCTCATTAAAAAATAATAATATAAAGACTTTCAACCTAAGCTTGTTATAGGTATACTTTATATATTTAGTAAATTATGGACTTCCAGTTTAAAAATGAATTACTGTAGGGACTTGGAAGAATTAATGAAGCTTCAGAAAATGAACTATATACTTCCTTCTTAACAACAGGTTCAACTTGATATTACTTGCAAATAAGAAAACTTGTGTATTTTTTGTTTAAAAATGGTAGTATGTACTTCCACTCATCGAATACATTTTTTTTTATGGGGGATTGATATATATGTCACAACATATACTATGCATAATACATATTTTTGCAATTTCCAGCATTATTTCATACCAAGAAAAAATACTATAAGATGGGGAAGGTGGAGTAGAAATATCTCATTCTTTAATTAAGCTACAAAGATTCTTAGCCTACAAATAAAAATGGCTTTTGTTTTGTTTTGTTTTGGTGGAAGTGTTCTACTTCTACACATCTCTCCATCCTTACCTTCTTACTTTCTATCACTTGTACATTTTATACACCAACTATACTAAACTCTACTTCACATGCTCCTCTTCCTAGCCTGGAGCATACTTCTCTCACTTCCCACCTAAGTAACCCCAATTTGCTTTTCAGGACTCAACTAGAACTCACACACTCTGGGAAACTTTTCCTTTGGTTCAAGCAAAGAGCTGTCTTGCATGATCTCACTTTTGACCTGATCTCTGAATATGCAGTACACCGATCCTTGTGTTGTTTTCATATCAGGTTAATGACTTTCCCATTTGTGTGTGCACAGTTTAAGAACCAAAAAAATGTCCCCAGAGAAGGGCAAGTGGCTGACATGGTATGGCATCAATAAATGTGTTGATTAAATAAAGAATATAGGATATGTGTAGTTGGTTGAAAGTAAAGACATTTTATATAGGCTAAGAATAGAAAATAGTCAACACCTCCTCAAGTCACTTTCTTCAAACTGATTAGTATGCTGTTTAATTCAAAAGATAAGAGAAAGTATTTTCAGAGTTGGGTACTCCTTTTGGATATTAGTGCTGAGTCAGGATCAGCTCTGCATAGTTTTTCTGTGCTTTGGCTGGTAAGGCTTTTGTTCACTTATCTCTATCTGTCTTTACTCTGCTGCCTAGTATAAAAACATTTTATTTAAACCTAAAAATTCTTCCCCTGAGGAGCTGGATCAGAAAATTATACAGAAAGAGTGGTTGGAATTTACTTTCATCCAAAATGAAATCTGAACTACAGGAGGGCAGAAAGAGTGCAAATGTTTATTTATCACTTACTATGTGCCAGTAACTTTTTAAACATATATTTCTTTAATATTTGTTAACAAAATTACAATTTTTTATTTAAATTTCTCTGGTCACTTTCTTTATTTGGAACTTCTGCATTTTTTTATTTAGATCATTGCCAAACTTAAAGCTATTAATATCATTTCCTTGTTTAAAAACAACTCAATGATTTAGCATTGCTTAAAACAAACTCAGAATACTATTTCTGTGAAGAAACAGATAATAAATACTTTGTGATTTGCAAGGTAAGAGGGAATATATAATATTTTAAAGTTATATAAAAGGGAAGAAAATTTTTCATCAAGTTTAGTGGTGAAATAATAATAATAGGCATTTTTTGTAATATAAATTTAATAATGAGAGTGGATTTGGGGAAAATAAATATTGGAGTTTAAAATTATTCTTCAATACCAAGTCAATTATAATTGTCTTTAAAATGATTTTCGATGTGATTTGTGCAATAACAAGTAGTGGGCAGACTTTGGCTTATATTCAAACATGATTCAGTGTCACAGGATCTTTCAAAAGGCATTTTCTACCCATTTTTGTAAACTCATTTCTATGTTCCTTCATATATCATCCTCTGTGAAAACAATGGTTAGAAAAATATATACATTTTTGTGGTGCATGAAGTCTAAACCCTTGTTTGGGGGAAGGGGAGGTTTATCAGAAAATAATTTATGATTTCAAGTAGCAATGAAAGTACATTTTTACTAGAATACATATATGAGGCACAAAACATTCTAAAATTAAAAATATATATCTTACAAACAAGGGAATCATTACAAAATCCTGAAAATAACTTAACATCTATGTCGTACTTTTATGTTATGACTCAAGAAGGGTTTATACATTGGGCAATGAGGACACTTGGAAACCATTCCTACACCCAGATGACTGGCAAAAACAATATGCAGAAATAATTTTAAGTCACATAAATATTCCCCACTATGGTCAAACAGCATATATTCCCAATCTAGTTCCCATTAGTCAAACAACAAAAATGACAATAACAGCCTCTGTGATGTCACCTGGCATGAGAGGAAGTACCACAGAGTAGAAATGAAATTGGAGTGACACAGTGGTTTTAACCAGTTATATTGAAAACAACAAATTTTATTTTTCTAAATATAGGACCATACAAATATGTTGTGCCTCCTGCATTGGTGAAAGGAGTCTATTCTAGTGAGGATCTTTGAATCATAACATCTTTAGCTCACAATAAATGCAACTCACCTCTTATCTAGTCAGTTTAAAACTGTTGTCGTTCCTAAGCATGTCACATATTTCTTGCTTTGATGTCTTTGTTTTGTCTTTGTTTTTGTTTTCAATTTGTGTCTTTTTCAAAACTTACACACTTTTAAAACTGACTTTAACTATTTTATCTTGGAGACATTTTAGGGATTCTTCTTATGGTTTATGAATCATTTTGATGGCATCATCACATAACTTTATTCCCCTATATACTACTCTATTTGAATATGTTTTTCATGCTTCCTGAAACATAATATCTACTCAGTGAAGATTTAATATATGTATTGTTGAGGATTAAGTATAAAATAAAAGAGACATAGCAAGTAAAAAGCAATTGAACCATAAACCTATTGGAGCTGATAAATAAATTTAGTAAAGTAGCAGGACACAAAAGAAATGTCCAGATATTAGTGCTGATTTTTATATATCAATAATGAACTATCAGTAAGGAAAACTGAGAAAACAATCCCATTAAAAATTGCATTGAAAATATCTAAGAATAAATATAAGCACTGATGTAAAACACCTGTACTCAAAAAATTATAAGACACTGAAAAATTTGAAGATACAAACAAATAAAAACATATACCATGCTTTGAGTATGAATAATTAACATGAATAAATGTTGATCCTAACCAAAGCAACTATCTGATTCAATGCAATTCTTTTCAAAATACCAATGGCATATTTCACAGAACCAGAACATATAATCTAAATATTTATATGAATCCACAAAATACCCCAAATAGTCACAGCAATCTTGAGAAAGAAGAACAAAGTTGGAAGAATGACACTATTTTATATTAAACTATGCTACAAGGCCATAGTCTTAAAAACGGCATGGTACTGGCATAAAAACATATATATCAATGGAACAGAATAGTGAGCCCAGAATAAACCCATGCTTACATAGTCAATTAATACAAAGGTTCACAAAAGTAGTTTTACTGTTATTTGTATGAAATATAATACAATAATTAATGAATATTTATACAAGAATAAACTTTGTGTTTTATGTACTCACACTGTAACCTAATTTTGCCCACCCTGTATTTGACAAAAGAGGCAAGAACATACAATAAAGCAAAAAATGTCTATTTAATATATGGTGTTGAGAAAATTGGACAAATACATGGACAAAATTAAACCAGACCATCTTCTTACACAATATGCAAGAATAAACTCAAAATAGGTTAAAGACTTAAATGTAAGACTAAAAACCATAAAACTTTAATAGAAAACATAGGTGGTGATATCTCAGACATTTCTCTTAATAATATTTTTTCTGATATATCCATTCATCTAAGGGAAAGAAAAGAAAAAATAAACAAATGGAACTGCATCAAACTAAAATGCTTTTGCACAGCAGAGGAAACCTCCAATAAAGTGAAAAGGCAACCCACTGAATGGGAGAACATATTCAACAATAATACATCTGATAAAGCTTAATATCTAAAATTTATAAGGAACACATACAACTCAACACATAAATAAATAAATAAATAAATAAATAAATAAAATCCAATTATAAAATGGACAAAAGACCTGAATAGACATTTCTCCATAGGGGACATACAGATGTCCAATAGATGTATGAAGAGATCACTAATTTTCAGAGGAATACAAATTAAAATCGCAATGAGATATCACCTCACATTTGTTAGAATGGCTATCAATAAATCAACAAATAATGTGTTGACAAGGATGTGGATGGAGTAAAGGGAATCCTTGTCTACTCTTGGTAAGAATGCAGATTGGTGCAGCCACTGTGGAAAGCAGTATGGAGTTACCTAAAAAAATTAAAAATATAACTGCCCTAGGTTCCAGTGGTTCCACTTCTGGGTACACATGCGAAAAAACTCAAAATACTAATTCTAAGGATATGTGCAGTCCTGTGGTCATTTCTGCCTTATTTACAATAGCTAAGCTATGGACAACCCAAGTTCCCATCAGTAGATGAGTGAATTAGAAAGAGGTAGTACATATATACAATGGAATATGAGTTGAACGTAAAAAAAGAATGAAATTTTATTATTTGTGACAGCATAGATGGACCTAGAGAATATTATGTTAAGTAAAATAAGTTAGTCAGAACAAGTCAGATATCATATGATATTACTTATATGTAGAACCTAAAGAACAATATAAACAAACAAAATAGAAACAGACTCATAGATACAAAGAACAGACTGATATTTGCCAAAAGGGATAGGGGTTGTGGGACTGGGTGAAGAAGGTAAAGGGATGGAGAAGTACAGATAGGTAGTCACAAAATAGTCATGAGGATGTAAAGTACAGCAAAGGGAATATAGTCAACAATATTGTAAAAAGTATGAATGGTGCCAGGTGGGTGCTGCATGCATCAGGGGGAACACTTTGTAAAGTATATAATTGTCTAACTATTATGTGTACACCTGAAACTAATACAAAATAATATTGAATTTTTTTAAACTGTAATTGAAAAAAATTTTATAAATACTGTATTGCATTTACTAAGAGTGGATTTTAAATGTTTTTCACCCCCCCAAAATAAATTCTAACTATTTGAGATGATGAATATGTTAACAACTTTATTGTGATAATCATTTTATAACACATATGTGTATTAAATCATAATATTATACACCGTAGAAATAAAAGAACAACTGAGACCACAGTGATATAAAAGGAAATGCATACTACATTAGCTCTACAATGTGCAAGACAAGATAAGCATAGGTTTGATTCTGTAAATAGAGACTGATAGCCACACAACATAAAATTTATCCCATTTTTATCAATGTCAAAGATAATTCAAGCGTGTGGATATAAATATAAATTTTATATAAAACTAACTTAAAACCTAAGGACTACTTTGGAGGTTACTCTAACCATGGTATTAATGTCAATGAATATTATCCACAAATTCTAATAATAATAATTATAAAAGTAAGAGTTATATGCTTTGATAAATAATATTTTATAATCATGTATATGATTACCAAGGTGATAATGACTATAAACTTGTAAATAAAGTCATAAAAACTTATAATTTAATGAGTCAAGATAATATTTATATAATTCCTCTGTTTAACTACTTCTTGTATATCATATGCTTATACATTATCATCATTCGTTTCTTATTACAAACTTCTGGGAATGACTAAAATCAAAACTTTGAATTAAGTTATTTGCTCAACATAATTGTATAGGACCAACATCCAAAAAAATTTTATCTTATTATAAAATCTTTTTATACTGTGAATTATCTGGCCTAAAGGCTGCAAAACCAAGTAAAACCATATAAGTAAGGGCCTATTGGTATCACTTGTGGAGTGTGTGTGCAGAAATGAGGAACAAAAAAGTTGGTGCAATTATTTTCAAATAGTGATTTGTAAGTGTTAAGGCTTTCTAAAGAGTTCCAGAGAAAATGTAAGCATCATTAGAATGATCACCATCAGAAGAAAGCAGTACAGATCATCATAAATGGGTCACAATATAAAACCATTGGTGATTTTAAGGCCTTAATTAGAAGCTAAAGAAAATTGTGAACAATATTTATAGTTAACATTAACTAATGTTACTTATTTATACTTGTTTTATCTACCTTATCATTAAATAG
Organism: Rhynchonycteris naso; assembly: GCA_037038555.1. Classification (NCBI taxonomy): domain Eukaryota; kingdom Metazoa; phylum Chordata; class Mammalia; order Chiroptera; family Emballonuridae; genus Rhynchonycteris; species Rhynchonycteris naso. The sequence continues at coordinate 173,659,086 of CM072996.1, read as the reverse complement.
TTTCTAACTGAAAAAGAACCACCTTGTTCAGTAGAAAATGTTTCTCGATTTTGAGGATGGGGTTTGGAAGAAAAGAATTGTGATAATCTCCTATCCCAATATGCCACAGATATTTTAAAGTGTTCTTAGTGACTCTCATCCTTGATATTACTTTTGCTTTTCTTTCAATTTGGTTGTCACTTTGTTAATATTAAAAAGTTGTGAAAACTTGCTAATTCATAGCATTATTATATATAAAATTAAATTTAAAAAAAGATAATTTTTATGTAATTAATAACACCTTTGCACGTGCTATTTTTGGAAGGGTTTTTACATAAAGAGAAAGAGAAAAAATGATGAACAGAATTGTTAGTGAGGGTATCCTGTGAAGCTTCTCTGAATTTTTGTTAACTAATCAAGCATGAATAAAATGTCCTGTTCTCTATTAAGCTGTTTGTTATAAAAGGGCATTAGGTTTAATTTTCATGAGGTACTTAAAAGAAACCACTCTTATAAGCATGAACACTTATAACACTTCAGATAAACATGAAAATCTATATTAACCAAATTTGAAATGTACAAAAATATGAATCCCAGACATCAGGAAAATATTTTTATGTATAATATCTTGCTTTTGTATAATTATAAAATTTATAAGTTTTTTAGCCTATTTTCAAAATAAGGCCAGTACTTATTCTAGGACATATTCAAGTACAAACCTGGGAATGAAGACATTTGTAGTCTGAATATTATGGTGAATTGATCAAAGTCTAATTCAATCTATATCCATATATATTTCAGTTTTATTATTGATTTGGGAAAGAGAAAGAGGTAGGGAAGAGAGAGAGGGAGAGAGAAGCATCAACTTGTTGTCCCACTTAGTTTTCCTGTTTAGTTGAGTACTCACTGTTTCCCATAGGTGCCCTGACCAAAATTCAAACCTGGGACTTTGGTGTACCAGGGTGACACTCTATCCACTGAGCCACCCAGCCAAGGCCAATTCTATATATTAATGCAATAAAGTTATGCTTCAGAGGCTTTGTCAAGATGACTAAATGATGAATAATTTAACAAGGAAAGTAATTCATAGAAATTTGGGAAAAAAACTGGCATGAAAGGAATGTATATTAGAAGAGAATGAGATCATTTTTTTTGTAACACTTATCATGCTGAGGAATAAGGCCCTTTAAGTCAACGAGTGTTCCAGAGGGATGCCACTTTAAGATATACCTGCATTAAGATATGATATGGAAAGCCTACGAATAGCTAAAAAGAGGGAGAGTCTGAAAATGTTCTGAAATGAATATATTGTAGATATTGGAGTAGACCTGGGGTCGCCAAACTTTTTACACACGGGGCTAGTTCACTGTCCCTCAGACTGTTGGAGGGCCAGACTATAAAAAAAACAAACAAACTATGAACAAATCCTTATGCACACTGCACATATCTTATTTTAAAGTAAAAATACAAAACAGGAACAAATATAATATTTAAAACAAAGAACCAGTAAATTTATATCAACAAACTGACCAGTATTTCAATGGGAACTATGGGTGTGGATGCATCCTGTGCTCCTCTCACTGACCACCAATGAAAGAGGTGCTCCGTCCGGAAGTGCGGCGGGGCGGATAAATGGCCTCAGGGGGCTGCATGAGGCCTGCGGGCTGTAGATTGGAGACCCCTGGAGTAGACTTTTGGTAGAAGTGACATGATACTCTACAGTTGGATTATAAAAGAATTTGCCACTTCCAGCAGAATTAGACAAAATTTTTATCACAGGAGATAGAGGTCTGAAAGACAAGTTGGCAATTGGTGAAATACCTAGCACCAGATATGTGAGTAAGAGAGTCTCAATCTAACAGAACTGCGGAATGGAAGAAGGTAGGTGATATAGTAAACAGCTAATCAAATTAATATAAAATGCAAAATGGAAATCTAAAAGTGATTTAGGTATAACCGGTTTATGCCTTTTTGAGGTAAGTGTCCAAATAGCATATGTGAAGTAACGTGATTAACTATATTTTATGTAAAAGCCCACTATGTAAGGCTTGTTTACCAAGATGTAACAGGTTTACTCCCTTTTCTGATAATACCATCTATCAACCTTATCAAGTCCATGTGAGACTTATACTTGAAGCGTGATAATGTAACCCTTTGAGGTGATGAGTGACCAAACCATAGGTAAGTAGCTGAGGTAAAGATCAAGTCAGTCTCCTGAGATTCCAACACAGACTCCACATCACCACAGAGACACCCTGGCAACTGCTGCAAAGCACTCTGCTTCTCTAACCAAGTTGTGTGGGGCCCCACCGAATCAGGGACCTAGATTTAGCTGGCCACTTGTCTTAACTGTGAGTAAATTAAAGTATATGTTGTTTAGCTTGCTATCGAGTGTCTTTGCTTATTCAGTTGACTCCTAATTACTTTCATTTTACATCATAAACTACCTAACCCAGTTATAACTTAACTATAACCAATTAAGTAGTTTACCAAGAGAATAGGCAGAATATTGTCAGAAACTACTGTGTGTAAATTAGAATGAGAGATTAAATGCAGCACATATTCATATATTTATTCAATCAACAATTACACTGGGGAACATTTTCTTTTTCAATTTCTGTTGCATGAGGTTGTAGAACTTTTTCTATATACTTCTGCATCGCTGATTCCAAATCTAAAATCCATCTTTTAGTGCATACTCTAGTTTTTATGCAATTTTAATTTCTTTTCGTTACAGTTAATGGCGTGCATTGGTTTTTAAAATAAAGTTAAAGAACAACAATCTCAAATTGAACAAAACCACAAGGCAGTTAATGTTTTAAAAACATCACTTTTACATAGTTGTAGTTGTTTTGAAATGAAAAAATTATTATCTAATAAAAACACCCTCTTATTTTATTTTAAGATTGAATCATGGCTTCTTCTAATAGGCATAAATGTAATAGTCCTAACACCTTCTCTTATATATGTGGCTGTTACACACTTCAATGTCAAAGGTGCAATATTTCATCATTTGTGACACATTCATATATTGTCTATTTTCAAGTTGCCCTCGGCGATCAAGACAAGAATTGGGCTGTTCATATTGTGTGTCATAATTGTGAGAAAATGCTTTGTGACTGGACAAAAGGAAAATGCAAAGTAATGCCTTTTGGTATTCCCATGGTTTGGCATAAACCTAAGGACCACAGCAGTGACTGTTATTTCTGTCTGATCCATACAAAGGGCATCAGAAAGAAAAAATGGCTAATGATTGCATATCCTAATATTCCTTCAGCAATATGACCTATACCACAATCAGAGACACTCACGGTTCCAGTTTTCAATGGTTTTATTAGTTCTAAAGACAAAGAAATCAAGTGATCAAGTGTATTTTGATAAGATGCATGAGGAAATGGTTGTAGAATCTGAAGGGTCTTCTTCTGATGCCAAGCAGTCATTAAACCCTCAGCAGTTTAGCCAACCCGAATTAAATGACTTAGTAAGAGATTTGGGCCTATCAAAGAAAGCAGCTGAGTTATTAGCCTCCAGGCTTCAAGAAAAGAATGTACCTCATCAGTCAGCAAAAGTATCCCATTTCAGGAAGCGTGAACAAATAAATTTTTGTGGACTTTTTTTCCAAAGACAAACATTTTGTTTACTCTCATGATATCAATAGTCTTCTCAGCCAGCTAGGTGTTACCACTTACAGTCCAACAGAATGGCAGCTATTTCTTGACAGCTCTAAACGGAGTCTGAAATGTGTTTTCCTACACAACAGTAATGTTTATGCAGCAGTTCCAATTGGTTATTCAACTCATCTGCGAGAAGATTATAATGACATAAAAATTGTCCTCGACTTTCTGAAGTATGAGAAGCATAACTGGATCATTAATGTGGACCTTAAAATGGTCATTTTCCTGCTAAGACAACAGAGAGGTTTCACAAAGTATCCTTGTTTCCTATGTTTGTGGGACAGCTGAGCTCAGGAGAAACACTGCACACAGATGTGGCCGAAACATGAACCTCTGACAGTAGAGATGCAAAATACTGTGAATGAACCTGTAGTTAATCGAGGCAGGTTCATTTTTCCCTCACTTCACATCAAACTTGACTTAATGAAGCAGTTTGTTCAGACTTTGAATAGAGAAAGTGAATGCTTTCAACATATTATTTCTGCTTTTCCTGCCTTGTCTTTCAAGAAGATAAAAGCAGGTGTATTCGATGGACCTCAAATTCAAACCCTCATATGTGATGAAGAATTTTCCAGGAAAATGAATAAGGAGGAGAAAACAGTGTAGCAGTCTTTTGTGGCAGTTAGAGAGAACATCCTTGGCAACATAAAAGCAGAAAACTATGAACTTCTGGTTCAAAGGATGCTGCTGGCTTTCCATGACATTGGATGTGACATGAGCGTTAAGATTCACTTCCCGAACAGTCACCTTGATAAGTTTCCCGAAAATCTTGGAGCTGTTAGTGATGAGCAGACTACTGCTGGTGCATCAAATGAGATTGTCCTCAACAAGTACACAAACACAAGTACTACAAATGCAAATTTCTGCCTGAATAGAATTTAAGTAAGTTTTGAGCAAATTTTATGATTAAAATAAGTGTTTTAATATGTTCCATTTCAAAATTATAGATAAATTCTGATGCAATCTTGTCTTTTAGTGTATTCACTGCATTATATAAATTATTACATTTTCACAAAGATGATGCCCAAGAAAACATTCTAATTTATTATGTTAAACTAAATGTTGAAAATTTTACAATAAGATGAAAATCTAAAATCTTGAATTTCAAAAATACAATAGCTTACAGAGAAAAACTAATGTCAAAGTTGAGATCAGCACACTCGAATTAGGTGAGAACAAGTGCTTTTGTGGATGCAACAAAATTTTGTTCCCTGGTGTTCTTTATTGAACACTTACTGTATTTTAGGTTCTATTATATAGTTGGCACACACAAAAAAATTCTTTACTCTTCTAGAGATTACATCTTAGAGGGAGAGGCAAATAGTAAGTGAATTATTTAAGTACATATTATACATTTTGTTAGCTCATGATCAATGTCACCTAGTAAATTAAAGCATTGAAAGTAAATAAGTGTCATGGAGGAAAACTGCATTTTTAGATAGGATAGCCAGAAAAGGCCTCACAGAGATGGTGACATTTGAGAAAATACCTAAAAGAATGGAGAAAGAAAATTATACAGATATCTGTGGTAACATCATTCCAGATTTTGTAAGGGGAGGCACACCTGGATAGTGTGACCATAAAGACATGTAAAAGGGTAGAAGAGTAGGGGGTGTTGTTAGGGATATATAGATCATGTAGGATCTTGTAGGTCAAAATGGAAATTTTAATTTTAGTCACTCTAGAAAACTAAGTAAAATATCAATGAATTTTGTAATCAGTGCAACAGTACTAGATTTGGCATCTATGTCTTAAGATCATTTTTTACTAAGAGGCACATGTTATGACCCAGACATAATCAACATTTGATTGTTGTGGCAACAATGAGCTACTCAGAGACCAGATGAAAATTTCCAAGGGGCAGAAGGGAGGCAACAGTCCCAATCAGCAGAATGAAGGACTGAAGCCAGGTCCCCACCATTACTTAGTTATTAGCCAGTACAAATAACTCAAGGAAGCAGACAGTAGAAGTTCTCAGGGGATGAAATAAAGAACAAGAAACATGCTGACTCCTCATCTCTGTTCTGAGAACCTAAACATTTTTTTTTATTGAATCTTATCCTGATGTTTTGCTGTTTCCAGCATGCTCTTGTTTTTGGTACAGAGTCATAGAGGTCCTTGGACTCTCGTCTGCTCCGGCCTTTCACCTTAGGGTGCCCCGCTGTCTCTAATTGTTATTCTAACTCTTCAAATTTATATAGCATATTCCTACATTTGAACAGCTACAAATATCCACTGCCAATTACTCAATAATTATTTGAGTGTGTGCCAGAATGCAGTTAATCCTTAATGATTCCTTAACATGGAATCATTATTCTCTAGTAATTAATTTCTAGACTTCCAGGAGTTATGATATGGTTGTCCACCTAGATTCAAACAGCAGCTCTGACTGTGGGTGCTGATTATAAGTACCTAGAGACTCAATCTTTAAAATGAAGGAATTGTTAGTTTAAATACAGTATCGAGAATTAAAATGATAGACTGTGAAGCAGCCTTATTTTTTCACAGTAAATTTTAGTTAATGTTATCATTTTTACATGGTCAAATTACCATTATTAAAGCAATAACAAATCAAATTGTCAGAAATGGACATACATGCAATTAATATGTATTTGTTATCTCTTCTACTGTTGGCACATTTTTTGATATCAGGGCATGTTTGTAAAATATAAAAATAAAAATAAACTTGGGCTGTCAGTGAACTTTTGTTGATTCCAAATTCCCTTACACTTGAAATCAGACTTGCCCTTATCTGTTAAAGATGAATTTCTTGCAAGATTATCTTCCACACATTTATTAATTCAAAATGACTTCCTCTGGTTTTAGGCCTGTGTATATCTTCATGTAAACCAACCTACAGATGGTTATGACAAGTTCTCAACTGTGCATATCAGAGGGCATGCTGTGTGTCAAGTTTCACTTTCATAGATTTCAGAAAATTTTCTTCCTCTTTCATTTTTCCCCATAATAGGGAATCATATGGCCCATAATGAACAAATATAAATCTAAAATAGCATACTCACAAAATAAGGTGGCAATAAAATAACATGTTTTATGGTATCCAGCTTTATAATAAGGTTTGTAATTGGTTTTGTTTGTCAAGCATATGGGTCAGTTAAAATTGTTGAAAGTAGATTAGATGCAATTCAAGAGGCTACATTAAGAGCTCAGTGTAACGAATTTTGCTGTTATCACAGAAGAAGAAGTAGAGATGGTATGTCATTGATGTCAGTGTGAACACATTTGATCTAAAGCCTTAATGAATGTTAAGAGCCAAAACAGAGAAATTAATTTCAAGCTTTATAAAATTAAAATAGTCCTATTGCTTAAGTGAAATGGTACAAGAGTTTATTCACAACTCTATGTTTATGATACTAGTGAAATAAATTACACAAACACTGTTTAAAGATAGGTAATATCTAAAGTTTCCATGGAGTGTCCTAGCTGGTTTGCTCAGTGGATAGAACATCTGGTAGATGTCCCAGGTTCAATTACCAGTCAGGGAACACATGAAAAGTGACCATCTGCTTTTCTTTCCCATCCTCTCCCTCTACCCTTTTTTCTCTCTTTTCCTCTAACAGCTAGTGGCTCAATTTGTTCAAGCATTGGCCCAAGGTGTTGAGGATAGCTTGGTTGATTTGAGCATCAGCACCAAATGGGGTTGCCTGGTGGATCCCAGTAAGGGCATATGCAGAAATCTATCTTTTCTCTTCACTTAAAAAAAATAGTTTCCATAGAGTCATATGAAGGCCAGATTCTAGCACCGAGTCACTAGGTAGTTATTATTAAAAGGGCTTGATTTTGGTTTTATTTACCAAGGAAAAATTTTTTTTCAAGAAAAGATTTTTTAAAGTTTTATGTCAAATTTAAACTCCTTCCCTATACTTGTCCTTATTTAATATTAGTAATATTCAAGTAAATTATACCAAAAAGGACTTTAGTTCAGAATGAGAAAGCATGGTGATCAACTTAATGGGTAACAGAGTATATATTTGATTCTCAAAGAACCATGCAGAGTACAATGAATAAGGTATCTGAATGGAAAGTAATCGCCTTCTGTGATTCCAGTTGATTTCCTTAATGCACTTTAAATACATCTTCTAATTGAAGCTCAGTAAAGTTCATATACATCCTCAGAAAATTCTCAATAAAACAGCTTTACACATTTCATTATTCTCCAGGATAGCAAACTGATTATAATAAATTATCTTCTCTCCTGTTTTAAGGTATAGAGATTGAGAAAGCAAAGCTAAAAGAAGTTGACAGGAAAGATGAAAATTAAAATTGATAATTTCTATCTTTAATTCTGTGTTCAATCTACTAATCTATAGCACTATTCACTGGAGAAACTGAACAAAAAATCCATAATACATTTCACAAAAAATTATATATATATAACTACTACAACTTCTAAAAAACTTGAAAACATTTTATAAATGTACTTAATTTTGTTTTCTCTCACAATAAGAGCTCCAGTCCTATCAATTTTCAGGTTTATAAGTTTAGCTGCTCTTCAGTAATGTGAGTAAAAAGTACATGCTGGAGGGTGTTTAGTAAGAGTGAGAATATTACCTTTTTTTTTATTCTCATGCAAGAAAAGAAAACTTCCTAAATTGATTTTGGCCCAACTTTCCAAAGAATTCACCTTTAGGCTTAGAAGAAAAAAATAAATTTCAGATCAAAAGGATTTTTTCATGAAGTTATAAGTTACTGAGATAAATATTCAAGCTCTCAATAACTTCCAACTTTAAGTACAGTGTTCACTATCACAAAGGTTAATACTTTCAATACTTTTTATTGATCTCAGGAATGTTAAAAATTAAAAGAAAAAAACAAATTGCTAATATAGCAAAAGCAACAGAAAAATCGAGCTAACATGATGTTTTTATATTATAGTATAATCTAATTAGCTTTGAGAAAGGTCATGAAACCAGGGGAAAGTCTGAATTTTGGGAATGAAATACCAGCTTATACTAGTTGAAATAGATGGTAAATAATTAAACCACAAATCAGTTTTCAATCAGTAACTAAAAAAAATCTGTTATATATTAGTCACTGATTGCCAAACACTGGAAAAGATACAAAAATTTTAAGGAAAAGTCATTTACTCTGGTAGGAGTTTTGTTGAACAGAGGTTATTCGGGAATATGGATGAAAATGAAACTACTACAGTTTTAAAAATTAAATCAACATAAAGTATTTTATTCAAAAATTTATTAATAACAAAATTGTAAAGGACTTCAAAGAGACTCTATTTCATTATTTCTTTCTACAGTGTTTTTGGCATTTTGTCCAGAACATTATTATATTCCCTTTTTTTATGGGTTAGAAAGCTAATGCTTATGAAGGTGAAAGAAATGGGCAGCAAACATGAAACCATTCACTGGAAAAATCATTTTGAATGTAACAAATGGGTAATAGTCCTTGTCTTCTTATTAAAGGCCAGTAACGTCTCATCAGTTATGAAGAAAGCAGCAACAAACAAAACAATAAAAATTGGCCTCCCCATGTTCAACTATCTCTATGAAACAGATCTCTCCCAAGCTGAAAACTACTCAAACTGGTCCAAAATCCTCCTTCCACAGGTGAAATTAGTAAAGTCCAGAACACTGGACTTTTCTAAGCTATTTTAATCCCTTCATTAAAGATTTGATTATACAATTTTGTTTAAATATTACATAGGTTAATCATACTTTGGTTTTTTCTTCAAATTCTGAATTGTTATGATTAGAGCTAATCAGCCTTTATTTTTTTCAAACTTGCCAGAAAATAAAAAAATAATAATAAACTATAAATAATGAAAAATTAAGTGAATTAAGAAAAAACTATTATTATTATATTCAAATTTTACTTAAATGTGGAATCTAAAGAATATAAACAAGGAAAATTAAAAGAGACTCAAAGATACAGAGAAGAGACTGATGCCAGGGGGGAGGGGATTGTGGGATAGGATGAAAGTGTGGAGGGATTAAAAAGCCCAAATTGGTAGTTAAAAATAGGGGGTATAAATTACTGCATTGGGAATACAGTCAATGATGCTAGCTATGATAACTGGGTATGGGGCAAAGTGGGTACTGGGAATATTTGTGAGAACACTTTGTAATGTGTATGAATGTCTAACCTTTATCTGTAAAACTGAAACTAGCACAAAATAATATTGAATATAAATTGTAATTGAAAAATTAGAAAAAGAAAAATAAGGAATTACATGTCAATATTTTGAATTCCCACGATATGTATATGTAATAAACCCATATATATATATATATATATATATATATATATATATATATATATATATATATTCAATAAGTAAAAACTTAGGTAGTCTAAAAATATTGCCATACATAATAAGCTTTGAAGATTATTTTATTTATAATTCTGACTTGATTTTTTTTAATTGATTATTAAGATTGTCAATTTATTCATTAATACAATGAAAAAGAAATCATGGCAAGCTATGGAGAGCAGAGTATCACTACCATCTTTTTATACTAAACATGATTTTGTAAAACTTTCTATTTACTGGTTGTGTTAACATTTTTTCCAGTGGAGAGCAGATGATACCATTCTCTGTTGGGATTGCATATTAGAAAGCACAAGAATCCTTTACATTTTTTATCTTAAATATCAACCATTTTTCTAACCAGAAAGTGCACCATTCTTGATTTCTCTAAAACATCAGTATTCTTCCACAAACTCTCAAGAACTTTTGAAACAAACATATTTTTTCCTGAAACTATACAGTAATTTAGTCTAGAGTCAATCTCTTCTATTTTGGCATGCAGGAGTTATGTAACCTGTCTTAGAATATTTTTGTAATTTTAAAGTGCGTGAAAACTAGTAATAATCTGACATACAAAGATGAAATCTAATAAAATATAAAATATTCTATAGCCTTTCTTACTTTGGCATTATGGGACCCTTATATATTCATAGTTTAAAATTTACTAAAAATAAGATTTTTATTATCTTTATAATTCAATAATGATATTTCTTTAAGTTTTCTATATTATACTTGGAAAGCACACATTGTAACATTCAGTTATGGGAAGAATCTAACAGCAAATGAAGAAATCTGATCCCTAAAATAGCATCACTACTATTGAATATAAAAGAAACAACCTTGTGTTTGTGCTTATGTTTTTTAATGAGTAAGTTTAATAAATAATGTTAATATGAACTCTGGCTTGTTTGAACCACAATGTCATGACAGTAGCTGAAGTTGCACAAGAAAGAAAATGGCCTAAAAAGACATTTAGAATATATTGATATATCAGTTAACTAAATTTATCCATCTTAAGTGGCACAAATAATCTATTTAAAATGAGTAATATGTCAACTCTAATAGAGAATATTAATCAACTTTAAAAAATATAATAGGGCCCAACCAGGTGGTGGCACAGTGGATAGAGCAACAAACTGGGACACAAAAACCCCAAGTTCGAAACCCCAAAGTTGCCAGCTTGAGTGGCAGGCTCATCTGGTTTGAGCAAGGCTCGCCAGACTGAGCCCAAAGTCACTGGCTTGAGCAAAGGGTCACTCATTTCATTGTAGCCCCCCAGTCAAAGCACATATGAAAAAGCAATCAATGAACTAAGGTGCCACAATGAAGAATTGATGCTTTTCATCTCTCTCCCTTCCTGTCTGTCCCTATCTGTCCCTCTTTCTGTCTCTCTCTGTTTCTGTCACAAAAGAAAAAAAAATCTACTAGGAAACTAAAATTTTTTATTATATATCAGGAAGTTTAGATTTTCTAATATTGTACTTGGGTAATGGGGAATTGTATTAATACATTAAGATAAATGGCTATTGCACTCAAATATCAGTATATAGATTGGTATTTATCCTTTAAGTATACCATTACATTTATAAAACCAGAGAAGCCAGAAGAATACAATAGCCACAATAATTTATTTAATTAATACATTGTCTATAAATAAATATAATCAACAGTTAGACCTTATTACAAAGTTAATATCTGTATGAAATATAACATTTAATACTTTATAGATAATTTCTTAAATATAATCTTATATATAATACTTACCTATATCATCCAATATGTTTTATATAAAAATATATAATTAAAATAAATATATGTACCATATTTTGGCCCTGGCCAGTTGACTCAGTGATAGAGCGTTGGCCTGGTGTGTGGAAGTCTAGGGTTCGATTCCCGGCCAGTGCACACAAAAGAGGCGCCCATCTGCTTCTCCACACTTCCCCTTCTCCTTTCTCTCTATGTCTCTCTTCCCCTCCTGCAGCCAAGGCTTCATTGGAGCAAAGTTGGCCTGGCAGGGCACTGGGGATGGCTCCATGGCCTCTGCCTCAGGCGCTAGAATGGTTCCTGGTTGCAGTGGATCAATGCCACAGAGGGGCCAAGCGTCACCTCTTGGTGGGCATGCCTGTTGGATCCCAGTCGGGTACCTGTGGGAGTCTGTCTGTCTGCCTTCCCCTGCTTCTCTCTCTCTCTCTCTCTCTCACACACACACACACACACACACACACACACACACACACGCACACACACAGCATATATATATATATTTACCATATTTTCCCATGTATAAGATACACCTTTTTTTGAAAAGCGGGGCTCCAAAAACTGGGTGCATCCTATACAGTGGTTGTAATTTTTTTTACTTGCATTTCTCACTTTTTCATGCTTGTTTTTGCACTCATTGAGTTTTATGATGAATAAAACTTGAGTTCAGTAACTTTATGTAATGCATTTTTTTCAAACATTATGCCCCCAAAATAAGATGTGTCTTATATGTAGGAGTGTCTTAGACATGGGGAAATATGATAAATTTAGAGAAATTCCCAAACAAGGAGACATGGGAAGCCACAATTCTTTAGATTTGAAATCTTAGAAAACAATGTTTGTTTTTTTTAGATTTTTTTATTGACTGATATTTAGAGAGAGGAGAGAGAGAGAGAATGAGAGGGAGAGAGAGGGAGAGGAGAGAGAAGTGAGAGAGGAGAGAGAGAGAGAATGAGAGGGAGAGAGAGGGAGTGGAGAGAGAAGAAGGAGAGGAGAGAGAATGGGAGGGAGAGAGAGGGAAAGGAAAGAGTAGTAGTTGCTTCTTGTATGTGTCTGGACCTGGCAAGCCCAGGGCTTTGAACCTGCAACTCCAGGTCAATGTTTTATCGACTGCACCACCACAGGTCAGGCAGAAAACATGTTTTTATTGGTGTTTTATTGCTTTAAAGTTAATAATCTGTCTGTTACCCAAAATTCTTCAGATTATACTGAAACACAAGTAATGGACAACGATATCAACATCCGAAGCAGCAATATGTAGTCCTGCTACCAAAATGCAGCCATCCTAGCTCTCAATAACTTGCCTTATTTGCATTGGATACCTTATCTGTACTTATGTACAAATTATCTGCTACAGTTCAAACAGGTCAGGCAGAGAGTAAACTGTCATGGGTCACCTATTTTTTGTTTCAGAAATGAGAGCAGTGATAGCACAAAATGTCTTTAGTCATTACAATTTTATGTTTCTAAACTTTTAATTCCAACTCACAACATTCGAAAGAATATTAAAAATTCGACAGAATTATAAATTCCTCATCATAACCTCAAATATCTACAGTTTTTTCCCTTTTCCTGCACTGGCTAACATTGAAATCTTAAACACACTCCCTTTTCATTAATCCAGATTGCATATCCTGCTCTTAAGTCAAACTATGTCATGTTGTTGTTTTCATCCTCTGTATTTGCTTCTTTACCTTATTTCTTCTATTTCTCTCCATTGCCCTAAAACCATTTTAAAATGTTTTTATTTGTATTGTTCCAAAAGAGCTGTTTCTACTACTGTTGTCTATGTGACACCATTTAACTTACTTTTGAAATCATTCTTGACTATATCCCATTTTGACCCTTACATACTGAATTCCCAGTACGTGGTTTTCATATATCTTCCTCAGTAATGCTCATTTTTCTGTTATAAATAACAAAAAAAGAGAAATGGTTTAGAAATTTATAACTTTGAAAAACATTTTCTTTTAAAGCATTCACAATAACCTACTTAGCAAGAACAGAAATTTAAATTTCTATTTTAAAAAATAATTAACCTGATACCTGGAGAGATACAATTTCCTTTCCAAAGTTACCTCAGAAATTGCAGTGACAGAGTAGTATTTGTGATTTCCCCAATCCCAATTTTTTTCTTTTCATTTCTAAAATGATAATTGGCTTTGTCTTGGTCTGTGCTTTTCTCTATTTGCTATTCATTATTCATTCTCTAAAATGGTAACTTAAAATAATACTGAGTATCAGTTTTTCTGGTAATTTTTCTAAGCTATAGTTAGGTATCAGAACTATTTTATGAATAAGGAGAATTGTTGAGGGTGCAACATGGGGTGTGTGTATAAAATTAGAGATTTAAAAATAAAAGTAACTCTATGTAAAACATAATATATAGTTGTAAGACAAAGTTATCACTATTTTCGATGCTTCTTAGTTGGAATTCTTTGTACTTTGTGTGTTCCTATGATGGAGTTAGAGCTTTATTTCTATGTGCTACCCTATCTTCCAACCCAGTTCATTTTATACCTTATTTGTATTAGCCCTGTTGTTTCATCTTTTTATGTTGACCTTGTCCTTGTGATTGCATGGAGTATGATACTTTTTTTTAGATCAACTACCTTATTTCCTTTATTTGCTTAGAAAAAATTAAAGATTTCTTACATTGTTTTTTATTAAAACTGTACTAATTTATTTAAAATTTCTCATGGCTCAACTTATATGAATAGGAGAGAAGAAAAACAAGTCATAGACTTTCCAGGTCTCACTTTAGCCAGTAACAAATAATTAGTAAAGGATTTTCTGTGTCTTCTTATAAAGTAGGTCTTAAAACACCCTGGGATTTTGTGCAATAGTATTGAGCTTCAGTGCTGAAACTGTTGTTGACATTTCAAAAGAATTCAAAGGGAGGTCCAAAATCATCATGCAATGTTTTTCTGTACTAAATAGTTCAAAACTTGGCAGGACATATTTTCTAGGAATGCCTAACAGCTTTTTATATTAGAATACATAAGAAGATGTAGGACATCACTGGAATAATATTAAGACAATTGTATTACATAATTGATTTACAAGGATAAAGAGAAGATATCATCAAAAGAGACTACCATGTGATGAATGTTTGACCTTGCTCACTCAAAGATGAATATCTGAGCAAATGAACGAAGTGATGTAGTTCAATAACACATATATGAACAAGTACGACATCAGTGTTTAAAGCTAAGATCAATTGCTCACCTAAAAGAAGTGATTAAACCTAATTTTAATTGCCCAACTAAGAATTTTCTCTGTTGATATAAAGAAAGGTTGAATGAGATACCATGAAAATAGCTGCATTAGACAAAATAATAGAGATTAAATTATGCCAAGATGTGTGTTTTTAGACAAGACAACTAACTACTCTAAGTCATTGTGTACTCATAAATTATTGTATCAACTAACATATTATATGTGGTTTTTTCACTTTTGAAGAATTCTGAAAATGTAAAACATCTGTGTATTTACTAGGAAAAAGATAATTCTCTGATAGACAAGTACAGGTGCCAATTTTGGTTATTAGCCATGCTTTGTAGGATAGAGGCACTGAACTCAGATTAGTACCTGATATCCTACTATTGAGGATTTGGTTACACTATGAATAATGTGTTAAATATGCTTCTACTATTCTGGCCTGAAATCTAGACAATTTAGAAGGGTAGATTCAGGATCTTCTGTATGTTCACACTTTAATGGCAAAAAAAACCCCAAAAAACAAAAACTTCTCAAACTTAATCGAAGGGACAGAATTACTCCCTAGGCTAAGACTGTCCCAGCCTTAAACTTCCCATCTCTTATCTTTTTTCCTCTAGACTCCATGCTAATTCCCAACTAGCCTTTAAAAACTGGAGAACAGGAAAGCAACATCTCCATGAACGGGGAAAAAATTGTCTTACTATTGTATTTTATGAGTTCCATGGAAAGAAAAGAGGGAAAAGCAGAGCCATAAGTTAAGAGTAAGTAACCAGGAGAACAGCTTTAGGTAACCAAAATTTTATTTCTAATTTTTGCAACTCTCCTTAGAATATCTAATGCTATAATACTATTGTCTAATTATGCATCCAGATTTCATTTTTCCCTTTTTAATACTGAAGCTACCTGTTCCTGAGCATGAGATGTTAGATGTTTGTTATGATATGGTCATTGGAGGGAAATGAAAAACTTGGAAGTCTGTCTAGTTTTTAATATGCTACTAATATTCATAAATATTTATACAGAAGTAAAATAAATATGGTAAATTTGATGTTTTGTTTTACAAATCTTTTTTTAGTAACCTTAAAGATTACTTCCCTATATTCTTAAACCAGAATTATATACCTGAGTTGGATGTTCATAGTAAACAAAAAAACAGAAGAGATGTACAATAAAGAAACTGTCTTTTCTTTTTTTATTCAGTGAGAAGAAGAGAGACAGAGACAGACTACTGCATGTGCCTTGACCGAGATTCACCCAACAAGCCCACTAAGGGGTGATGCTCTGCCAATCTGGGGTGTTGCTATGTTGCTCAGCAACTGAGCTATTCTTAGTGCCTGGAGCCATCCTCAGTGCCTGGGGCTAACTCATTCCAATGAATTCATGGCTGCAGGAGAGCAAGAGAGAGAGAGAGAGAGAGAGAGAGAGAGAAGGGTAAAGAAGCAGATGGGTGCCTTTCCTGTGTACCCTGGCTGAAAATTGAACCCTAGACATCCACACACTAGGCCAATGCTCTACCACTGAACCAACCGACCAGGGCAAGAAACTTTAACTAAAGCAAAGTATTCCAGTTTTAAGAGGACCCTTTTTTATCTACTCTCCAAGAGGCATTGGCATAGTACATTTTATTTAAAATCAAAACTAATTGCAGAAAAGTATTTTCTCACCTGACCAGGCAGTGGCGCAGTGGATAGAGCATCGGACTGCTATGCGGAAGACCCAGGTTTGAGATCCTGAGGTCACCAGCTTGAGTGCGGGTTCATCTGGTTTGAGCAAAAAGCTCACCAGCTTGGACCCAAGGTTGCTGGCTCGAGCAAGGGGTTACTCAGTCTGCTGACAGCCCGCGGTCAAGGCACATGTGAGAAGGCAGTCAATGAACAACTAAGGTGTTGCAACCGCAATGAAAAACTGTTGATTGATGCTTCTCATCTCTCTCCGTTCCTGTCTGTCTATCCCTATCTATCCCTCTTTCTGACTCTCTCTCTGTCCCTGTAAGAAAAAAATAAAAGTATTTTCTCCCTTTTGGGACTTCATGGAGAAACATCTCTGAATCTTTTTCAGGCAGAGTAATGTTGGAAAGGTAAAATAACCTTCTTATAATTTAAAGTCTCTGTAATCTTGAACACAACGATTGTTAACTGACTATTTACTGAATCATAAAGCTTGAGAAAAATACACTTTAGAAATAAAAATATCATACTTAGTCTTAGAATCTGAGAACAAAATAGTGAATAGACCTATTGTTTCTACCCTCATGCAGCTTATAACCTAATTGAATGGTTAATTTTTTGTATTGTATAATATTATTTAGTTCCATTTACATAAAATGTCTGAAATATGCAGTTTATTTTTTTAAGCTTACTTGATATAAGTAAGTATATGAAACAGTTATATATTGGCTGATAATGCTTCATTACAAATAACTAGAAAATCATAGTGGCCTAAAATAATAAGAGTTATTAATGACCTAGGTGGGTTACAGGTGATTTTGACTGACTTGATTGTATTTACTCACATGTTATGAGGCTGTCTAGTTATAAGATGATGCAACATGGCCTTGTTTAGGACAAAGTGGGGCAAGTTGATTCTGTCTACATTTTTCTCAACTGATAGCATTGTAGACTGGTCATATTCTCTTGGTGATGTCAGACACATGAGAGAAATATAAATAAATAAATAATTATGATTAGACTCAAAACTGGCTCACTGTATCATCACTTCTGCCTCATGGTAATAGCTAAATAAATCACATGACTAATCCCAGAATCAATGGCTAGGGAAATCAATTTCATATTTTTAGTTACAGGAAATTCATATTAACATGGAAAAGGAGTTTGGATATAGAAAGGGTGAAGAATTGGGGTTATTACTTTCATCCATCTCCCATGAACATAACTGAATATGCCTAATCACAAAGTTTGCTCCAATGCAAACAGATATAATTGTAAATAGATTCTGACCTAGGTTGAGAGACATTTTAGCATCTTCATTATTACATTTTAATTACAAGCTATGTTAATTTTTCATTGTTGCTGTTCCAAACTACCACAGATTTAGCAACTGAAAATAGCACAAATGTATTATTTCAAAGTTCTCTGTGTCATAAGTACAGTCAAGGTTTTGCCTGCCTGATATCTTACAAAGCGGTTATGGGGGCAAAAAAAAAGTCTGTCTTCAGTTTCATTCAGATTGTTAGCAAAATTTAGTTACATGCAGCAATGGAACTGAGGTGAGGTCCTCTTTTCTTTTCATTCTCAGTCGAAGCATCTCAGATCTTCAGTACTTTGTCCCCTGTCAATTTTTTCCCTTCATTTTTAAAGAGAGTGATGGCAGGTTGAATCCTATGACTTCTGTTTTTTCTCTTTTACTCCAAATGAAGAAAGTTCTCTACTTTTAAGGGCTTATATGATTAGGTTGGGCCAATCAAAGCAATCAAGTATAAGGTGCATCTTGGCTCTATCTTGGAGTCATTATTACTTCTTCTTGAAAGGTAGCATGTACATAATGCCGAGTAGTTTAATAAGCCTGTTTTTTACTGGTAGAAAATTGTGAGAATTTACTCTAATAAATAGAAACCACATTCACAAAGTTTTAGAGATAATTCTATGGCTGTTTTTGGTTTCTGTTGAGATGACTGAAGGCCAAAGGCCAAAACTTTCCAAGGAATCTTAGTTTGATTGAGGGAATGTGTAAGTCACACCCTAGATTTCTTTATTTCTTTGAAGAGCCTTTTGTGTGATTGAACAGTTAGACCTATTTGAAAATATTTCAAATCATCATGTTCTCATTTATTTTAGTTGAACAGATCTTCCCTTAATTTCAATCATTTTCTCTTGCATTTTACTATAAACTAAGGTGACCAGATTTTAAAATTGGTAAAGTGAGACACCATTGATGGGGGCGGGGATGTTCTTGATTAAAAATTTGGTCTATATGGAGCAAAAAAAATTTTCATAGAATGCAAAATAGTATTGTAATATATTATTTTAAATTTCATCATAAGTACAACTTGCAAATATAATACATTAAAATATTATGTATAGTATTATTTTATTCTTTGGCATATTTTTCATTTGAGTTAATTTTTTTTTTAGTAGATTGCTGTCATTGTTTAAAAGGTCATAAAATTTTTCACAAGAATTTGTTAAATTATATTTCCCACATAAAATGGCTTTCAAAGTCTCAACACTTAATTGTGATTTTTCTGATGTCCACATTTTATTTACCGTGGAAAAAAAGCGTTCAGTCGCAGCATTAGTTCCTGGTAAAGAACGTGTATTCGACAATTTTTAGTGCATTATTGTATGGAACATGGTTTGTTTCAAAATGATGAAATATTTCTAACCATTTGTTCTCTATTGTAATTTTTGCTGGTATCCAAGATCTAACGTTTTCCTTCTCAATATATTTTTTTAATAATGATACCTCATTAAAAAGATTATTTTCGGAAATATTAAAATATGGAAAATTTTGAGTGAGTCAGAGGGATCAGGTTACACGATCCTGAAACCAAAGGCACCTCGCAGAGCCAGGAGCTGCACGCCGGCTTCCAGGACACAGGCCCATGGGTAGATAGGGGACTTGACAGCCACCGCCCCAGCAGGTATGTCCGGCCTGAAGTTTTTGTTTCGGGGCCCCACACGGGGCAGTCAGCTCTTGCAGCAGTGTGGACGCTTCCAGGTCGAGGCAGGGTCTCCCCACATAAAACCATATATTCCCTTTCTGTTCTCCCACCGTTCCCTAGCTTTTCATGCATTCTTTCAAAAAATCAGGACTTTTTTAAAACGCCATGAGACATCGGACAAATTGTTAAAAATTGGGACTGTCCTGCCAAAAGTGGGATGTCTAGTCACCTTACTATAAACATAAGAAACTAGGCTCTGAAGATGCAGTGCTGTAAGCAGATGAACAGACTCCTAACTCATACCACCAAACTGGATTACAAATTAATTTAGAAATAATCAGCATGAAAAACCAACTTTGAACTACAAGAATAGGTCTCAAAAACCAAGGAGGAAAGAAGAAGACACACTGAGCCTGGTAGGGAGTGCAGGGAACGGTGGGAACTCCCTTGCTTCCAGGAGCAAAGTGGGGGGGGGGTGAAGCTGAGACCCAGAAGGGCTCTCATTACAAGGAGAAGAGCAGGAAATATAGCTCACAGCTACTTGCCTGGGGACCTGGAACAAGGTGTGCTGAAAGGGCTGGCTTGTCTTCCAAAACGAAAGTCGGGAGAGAGAGACAGACAGTCAGGCAGCAGAGTAACACATGGGATGACCTGAGAAGCTGACTCATCCAGTGCAGAGGAGGCCATAGCTAAAGGAGGGGTTGATCCCTCCACACAGCACAAGCCTAAAGTAGTACTGGGTGACCCACCTCCAGAAAGCTCTCCAGCTCCAATCAGTGCAAGGAGACACAGCTGAAGACAGGAAGTGAGGAGAAGGGGCAGTAACTCAGGTCTCCATGGAGACCTGAGACATACTTCCCCCTACTGAAGAAGAGGAAGCACCCTGCCCCAGGAAAGAAGCTGGCAGATCAAGTTTTTAGTCTCAGGTTACACCCACACATTCATGGATACAGTTACAAATAAGTCCCCTGCTGAGATCAGTAAACAAGATTACCACTGAGTTAAGAAAACAAACAAATTAAGACTTCAGTGAGTCTCTACTAGGTAACGAGATCACAACTGGAAGAAGTTTATAAGTACTTTATGGTCAACCTTTTAATAAAAACCACCCACTTTTGCAGTGCTGGTCAACCTGGTCCCTACCACTCACTAGTGGCTGTTCCAGCTTTCATGGTGGGCTGCTGATGGTTTTTATAAAAAGTTGACTATCAAGGCTAAGTCATACAGAGAATAATGGGTAGACAGAGAAGAATAAGTCACATACTTCAACAAGATAAATCCTCAGAAAAAGTCCTGGATGAATTGGAAGTAATCACATTACCAGATTCAGAGTATAAAATAATGATTGTTAGGATGCTTAAGGATCTCAAAGCTACAATGGATGGACTTAATGAACACCTAAATAAAGAAATTATAAGCATTAAAAAAGACACAGAAATCATAAAGAAGAACCAGACAGAAATGACAAACACAATATCAGAAATGAAGACTACAATAGAAGGAATTAAAAGCAGGCTGGATGAAGCAAAGGATTGAATCAGCGACTCAAAGGACAAGATAAGTGAAGACATGAAAGCAGAAAAGCAAAAATAAAAGGAAAGAGAACCAAAAAGTCCAAGGAAAACCTAAGAGAGCTCTGTGACAACATTGAAGAGAAACAATATCTGCATAAGACGGGGTCCTGAAGGAGAAGAGAAAGAACAAGGACTAGAGAAGCTCATTGAAGAAATTATAAATAAAAATATTCCTAACTTGATATAGGATAGAGTCACACAAGTTTAATAAGCAGAGAGAATCCCATTAAAAAAGAACCCAAAGAAACCCACACCAAAACTACCATAATCAAAGTACCAAAGCTAAGAGATAAAGAAAAAATATTAAAAGCTGTATGAGAAAAACAGTCAATCTCCTACAAAGGAACACACATAAGGATGACATCCAACTCAACAGAAACACTTGAGGACAGAAAATATTGGCAAAAATTAATGCAGAACAAGAACCTACAACCAAGACTTCTTTATCCAGCAAGACTGTTGTTTAAAATTGAAGGAGAAATAAAAAGCTTCCCAGACCAAAATAAAAAAAAATACAAAAACTCAAGGAATTCATCACAATCAAACCAATGCTGCAGCTGTAGATAGAACAAAGCAAGAAAAAGAAACACACACACACACACACACACACACACACACAGTAAAAGAGGAATACAGATTTAAAGAAAAAATTGGCAATAAACAACTACATATCAATAATGGCCTTAAATGTAAGTGAATTAAAAATGCTTCAATCAAAAGACATAGGGTAGCTGAATGAATAAGAAAACAGGACCCAAACATATGCTGTCTACAGAAGACCCACCTCAAAACAAAAGATACACATAGACTGAAAGTAAAAGGATGAAAAGAAATATTTTATGAAAATGAAAATGAAAAAAAAAAAAGCTAGAGTAGCAATATTTATATCTCACAAAATAAACTTTAAAACAAAGACTATAGCCTGACCAGGTGGTGGCACAGTGGATAGATCATCAGACTGGTATGTGGAGGACCCAGGTTCAAGACCCTGATGTCACCAGCTTGAGCACAGGCTCATATGGTTTGAGCAAGGCTCACCAGCTTGAGCCCAAGGTCGCTGGCTCGAATAAGGGGTCACTCAGTCTGCTGTAGCCCCCATGTCAAGGCACAAATGAGAAATCAATCAATGAACAACTAAGAAACCACAAAAAAAAATTGACGTTTCTCATATCTCTCCCTTCCTGTCTGTCTGTTTCTAGCTGTTTCTCTCTCTGTCTCTGCTACACACACACCCACACACACAAACAAAAACAAAAATAAACAAAACACAGAAACAAACGAACAAAAAACAAAGACTATAGTAAGGGATAAAGAAGGTCACTACATAATGATAAAAAGAGCAGTCCAACAGGAAGAGATAACCATTATAAATATCTATGCATGTAATATAGGAACACCTAAATATATAAAGCAGATTTTGATGGACATAAAGGGAGAGATCAACAACAATACTATAATAGTAGGGGATTTCAATACCCCTCTAACATCACTAGATAGATCCTCAAGAAAGAAAATTAACAAAGAAACAGCAGACTTAAAGGACACACTAGATCAACTGAATTTAATAAATATCTTCAGAACTTTTCACCCTAAAGCCCCAGAATATACATTCATCTCAAGTGTGCATGGTACATTCTCTAGGATAGACCACATTTTAGGACATAAAACAAGTCTCAACAAATTTAAGAAGATTGAAACCATATCAAGCATCTTCTCTGACCACAATGGCATAAAACAAGAAATCAACTACAATAGGAAAACAAAAAAGCACACAAACACTTGCAAACTAAACAGCATGTTATTAAAAAATGAATGGGTCCGTATAAACCTGATTATTTTTGGTTCCATTTCTTTAAAAAATAACATTGGAACTTTGATGAGAATTGCATTATTAAATTTGTTTATAACTTTGGGTAATATAGTCATTTTGACTATATTTATTCTTCCTATCCAAGAACAAGTAATATTTTTATTTCATTATATCTTTTTCGATTTTCCTTAACAATGCTTTGTAGTTTTCATTATATAGGTTCTTGACATTTTTTTGTTAAGTTTATTCCTAGGTATTTTATTTATTTATTTTACAGTAACAAAGAGAGTCAGAGAGAGAGAGAGAGAGAGAGAGAGAGAGAGACAGAGAAAAATAGACAAATAGAAACAAAGAGAGATGAGAAGCATCATTCATCAGTTTTTTGTTGCAACACCTTAGTTGTTCATTGAATGCTTTCTCATATGTGCCTTGAGCGCCAGCCTTTAGCAGACTGAGTAGCCCCTTGCTCAAGTCAGTGACCTTGGGTCCAAGCTGGAGAGCTTTTGCTTAAACCATGTGGGCCCAGGCTAAAGCTGGTGACCTTGGGGTCTCGAACCTGGGTCTTCCGCATCCCAGTCCGATGCTCTATCCACTGCACCACCGCCTGGTCAGGCATAGGTATTTTATTTTTTTGTTGTTGCAACCATGAAGGGGAATGTTTTTGTTTGTTTGTTTGTTTGTTTTTGAGCTCGTTTTCTGATGTTTCATTGTTGTCATATAGGAAGGCAATGGACTTTTGTATATTAATTTTGTATTCTGTGACCTTACTGTATTGGTTTATTGCTTCTGTTGTCTTTTTGTGAAGTCTTTGGGTTTTTCAAAGTATAGGATCATATCATCTGCAAAAAGTGAAACCTTTACTTCTTCTTTCTGAATATAAATGCCTTATATTTCTTTCTCTTGTCTGATTGCTCTGGCTAGAACTTTCAGCACTACATTGAATAAGAGTGGAGAGAGTGGACAACCTTGTCTTGTTCCTGATTTTAGGGGAAAAGTCCTCAGTTTTATGCCATTTAATTTGATGCTAGCTGATAGTTTATCATAGATGGCCTTTATTATATTGAGATATTTTCTTTCTATACCGATTTTGTGAAGTGTTTTAAACATAAAGTGATGTTGTATTTTATCAAATGCCTTTTCTGCATCTATTGATAAGATCATATGGTTTTTGTTCTTTGTTTTTTTGATTTGGTATATTGCATTAACTTTTATGTATGTTGAACAATCCTTGTGATTCTGGAATAAAACCCACTTGATCATGATGAATTATTTTTTTCATGTGTTGTTGTATTTGATTTTCTAGTATTTTAGCATCTGTATTCATTAGAGATATTGGTCTGTAGTTTATATGGAACTATAAAAAAACCCAAATAGCCAGAGCAATCCTAAGAAAAAAGAACGAAGTGGGGGCATTACAATACCTGACTTCAAATTATATTATAGAGCCATGATAATCAAAAAAGCATGGTATTGGCAGAAAAATAGGCACTCAGACCAATGGAACAGAATAAAGAGCCCAGAAATAAAACCACATGTGTATGGTCAAATAATTTTTGATAAAGTGGCCAGCAACACACAATGGAGAAAAGAAAGCCTCTTCAACAAATGATGCTGGGAAAACTGGAAAGCCACATGCAAAAGAATGAAACTCTACTATAGTTTGTCCCCTCATATTAAAATTAATTCAAAATGGCTCAAAGACCTAAATATAAGACCTGAAACAATAAATTACATAGAAGAAAACATGGTTACTAAACTCAAGGACCTTGCTTACAAAGAGCACTTTATGAATTTGACTCCAAAGGCAAGGGAAGTGAAGGCAAAGATAAATAAATGGAACTACATCAGACTAAGAAGCTTTTCCATAGCAAGAGAAACTGACAACAAAACAGACAGCAACTAAATGGGAGATGATATTTTCAAACAACAGCACAAATAAGGGCCTAATATCCAAAATATACAAAGAACTCATAAAACTCAACAACAAACAAGCAAACAATACAATAAAAAATGGGAAGAAGACATGAACAGACACTTCTCCCAGGAAAAAATACAAATGGCCAACATATATATAAAAAGATGCTCATCTTCATTAGCTACTAGAGAAATGCAAATCAAAACTAAAATGAGATACCACCTCACACCTGTTAGATTAGCTATTATTAACAAGACAGATAATAACAAGTGTTGGAGAGGCTGTGGAGAAAAACAAACCCTCACCCACTGTTGGTGGGAATGTAAAGTAGTACGATCATTATGGAAGAAAGTATGGTGGTGCCTCAAAAAATTAAAAATAGAACTACCATATGACCAAGCAATCCCCCTACTGGTAATATACCCCCATAACTCAAAAACACTGGTACATAAAGACACATGCAGCCTCATGTTCATTGCAGCATTGTTCACAGTGGCCAAGACATGGAAACAACCAAAAAGCCCTTCAGTAGATGACTGGATAAAGAAGATGTGGTACATATATACTATGGAATGCTACTCAGTCATAAGAAATGATGACATTGGATCATTTACAACAACATGGATGGACTTTGATAACATAATACTGAGTGGAATAAGTAAATCAGAAAAAACTAAGAACTATATAATTTCATACATAGGTGGGACATATAAATGAGACTTATGTAAATGTACAAGAGTATGGTGGTTACCAGGGAGAAGAGGGAAAGGGAGGGTATGGGTAGAGGAACGGGACAAAGAAAACCAGGTAGAAGGTGACAGAAGACTATATGACTGTTGGTGATGAATATGTAACATAAGCAAATATCAAAATAACCTGAGGATGTTTTCTCTGAACCTATGTACCCTGATTGATCAATGTCACCCCATTAAAATTAATAATAATAAAAAAACAAATGGGTCAACAATGAGAACAAGGAAAAAAATAAAAAATTTCCTTGAAACAAATAAAAATGAGCATACAACAACTCAAAATATGTTGGACACAGCTAAAGCAGTACTGAGAGGGAAGTTCATAGCATTATAAGCATACATTAAGAAGCTAGAAAAAGCTAAATAACTTAATCCTGCAACTAAAAGAACTAGAAAAAGAATAGCAAGTAAAGCCAGAGGAAATAGAAGGAAGAAAATAATAAAGATCAGAGTGGAAATGAATGACATAGAGACTAAAAGACGATCAATGAAACTAAGAGCTGGTTCTTTGAAAAAGTAAACAAGATCAATGAACCCTTAGCCAAACTCACCAAGGAAAAAAGAGAAAGGACTCAAATAAATAAAAATAGAAACAAGGGTGGAGAAGTAACAACAGACACAGCAGAAATAAAGAATTGTAAGAAAATACTATGAAGAACTGTATGCCAAAAAAATAAACAACCTAGGTGAAATGAATAAATTCCTTGAAAAACATAATCTTTGAAAAATCAATCTGGAAAAATAAAAAAGAACCTAAATACACCGATTACAACAACTGAGATCAAAACGGTTATCAAAAAATTCCCAACAAACAAAAGCCCTGGACCAGATGGCTTCACAGGCGAATTCTACCAAACATTCAAAGAAGAACTAACTCCTATGCTTCTCAAGCTATTTAAAATATTCAGGAAGAGGAAAAACTTCCAAGCTTCTTTTATGAGGCAAGCGTAATTCTGCTTTCAAAGACAGGCAAAGACAACACAAAGAAAGAAAACTATGCCAATATCTCTGAAGAATTTAGATGCTAAATATTTCAACAAAATATTAGCAAACCGGATCCAGCAATAGATGAAAAAAAGCATACATCATGATCAAGTGGGATTTTGGGAGGAGGCAAGGCTGGTACATTATTTGCAAATCAATCAATGTGATTCATCACATAAACAAAAGGAAGGACAAAAACCAAATGGTAATATCAACAGGTGCAGAAAAAGCATTTGATAAAATCGAGCACCCATTTATGATCAAAACTCTCAGCAAAGTGGGAATACAGGAAACATATCTCAACATGATAAAGGCCATCTATTTTAGGCACATAGCCAACATCATACTAAATGAGCAAAAGTGAAAGCAATCACCTTATGATCCGGAAAAAGGTAAGGGTGCCCCCTTTCACCACTCTTATTCAATAGAGTTCTGGAAGTACTAGCCATAGCAATCAGACAAGAAGAAGTAATAAAAGGCATCCAAATTGAAAAAGAAGAACTAAAACTATCATTATTTGCTGATAAAATGGATCCCGGACATATAAAACCCTAAAGTTCCAGTCAAAAAACTACTGAACCTGATAAAGGAATTCAGCAAGGTGTCAGGATATAAAATTAATACTCAGAAATCAGAGGCATTTTTATATACCAACAATGATCTGTCTGAAAGAGAAATTAAGAAAACAATCCTTTTCACTATTGCAATAAAAAGAAATAAGATACCTAGGAGTAAATTTAACCAAGGAGGTTAAAGACTTGTACTTGAAAAATTATAAAACATTGATAAAAGAAATCAAGGAAGATACAAGCAAGTGGAAGCATATACCATTTTCATAGCGAGGAAGAATAAACATCATTAAAATGTCTATATTACCCGAAGCAATCTATAAATTCAATGCAGTTCCTATAAAAATACCAAGGACACACTTCAAAGATGTAGAAAAATATTTCAAAAATTCATATGAACCAAAAAAGAACACAAATAGCCTCAGCAATCTTGAAAAAGAAGAATAAAGTGGGTGGTATCACACTTCTGGACGTCAAGTTATACTACAAGGCTACTCAAAACAGCTTGGTACTGGCATAAGAACAGGCAGATAGATCAATGGAACAGAACCAACAGGCCATAAATAAACCCCCGTCATTATGGTCAATTGATATTTGATAAAGAAGGTAAGAACATACAATGAAGTAAAAACAGTCTCTTTAACAAATGATGTTGGGAAAACTGGACAGCTACCTGCAAAAAAATAAAACTAAACTATCAACTTACACCATTCACAAAAATAAACTCAAAATGGATAAAAGACTTAAATGTAAGTCATGAAACCAGAAGCATCTTAGAAGAAAACATGGCAGTAAGCTCTCTGACATCTATCACAGCAATATATTTGCTGATTTACCTCCACAGACAAGAGAAGTAAAGGACAAGATAAACAAATGGGACTACATCAAACTAACAAGGTTTTGCACAGCTAAAGGAAATATGAACAAAATAAAAAGGAAAACCATACAATAAGAGAACATATTCGACAATATGTCTGATAAGGAGTTAATAACCAAAATTTATTTAAAAACTTGTAAAACTCAACACCAGGAAGATAAACAGTCCAATCAAAAAATGGGCAAAAGAAATGAATAGACACTTCTCCGAAAAGGACATTCAGATGGTCAATTGTCACATGAAAAAATGCTCAACATCACTAATCATTAGAGAAATGCAAATTAAAACCACAATGAGATATCACCTCACACCAGTCAGAATGGTGCTCATCAACAGAACAACACAGAATAAGTGCTGGCGAGGATGTGGAGAAAAGGGAACCCTCCTGCACTGCTGGTGGGAATGCAGACTGATGCAGCCACTATGGAAAACAGTATGGAGATTCCTCAAAAAATTAAAAATCAAACTGCCTTTTGACCTATCCATCCCACTTTTAGGTATATATCCCAAGAACACCACATCAACAAATCAAAGGAAATGCACCCCCATGTTTACAGCAGCATTGTTTACAATAGCCAAGATCTGGAAACAGCCCAAGTGTTCATCAGTAGATGAGTGAATTAAAAATCAGTGGTACATATATACTATGGAATACTATGGGGCCATGAAAAAGAAGGAAATATTATTTTTGCAACAACATAGATGGATCTGGAAACTATGATGTTAAGTGAAATAAGCCAGGAAGAGAAAGAAAAATATCATATGACCTTACTCATCAGAGGAATCCGATGAACAATAGGAGTGGAATAGAGACAGAGGCGGGATCAAAGGATCCAGAAGGAAAGCAGACAGAGGGAAAGAGGATGTTAGGCTGATAGGATGGGGTGAGAGCAGAAAAGCAAATTCTGGAGGGAAGGGGGGAGGGCGTTATGAGGAGGGGTATAAGAGGGAATGTAGTGGGGAACACGGGAGAGGGGAGGATGTATACGGGGGTACACTAGAACAGTGGTTCTTAACCTTTTTTGAGGTACCGAACCCACCAGTTTCCTATGCGCATTCACCGAACCCTTTTTTAGTGATAAATAAAATATGATTTTTTTTTTCAAATTCAAGACACAGGTATATGTTTTTTTACTGGTGCACAAAATGAGCCGTGCATGAACATCACCTTGCTCAAAGAACAAAACCAACAAAGTGCATGAACTCACAACAAATTATGATATTACTTTATTCTGGCCTCCGTGGCAGAGGCTTCTCCGAACCCCTGAGACCAACTCGTCGAACCCCTAGGGTTCGATAGAACCCAGGTTAAGAACCACTGCACTAGAATCTATGTAAACACAGTAAATTAATTTAAAAAAAATAAGAAACTTGGCCCCAATTTAAACAGTTTGCTTGGTAATCTTCTCAGTTAAATATTTAACTTCATTACTCACAAGTTCTCATTTTCACATAATCTCAGGACACCATAACACTAAAATTTCTGACACTGAATAACAAG
Source organism: Rhynchonycteris naso (assembly GCA_037038555.1). NCBI lineage: Eukaryota > Metazoa > Chordata > Mammalia > Chiroptera > Emballonuridae > Rhynchonycteris > Rhynchonycteris naso. The sequence goes on along the minus strand of CM072996.1, from coordinate 173,629,561 downwards.
GGCCCCCTTTTGCAGTTTCTAATAACATGGTCCTCAGTCCTTTCTGAGTGCTCACTAGAAACATTGTTGAATTCCAGATTTCTATTGACAGATATTTAAGCTTTCTTTATGGTGGTTAACAAAAAGGGGACCTTGCTCTTCAAGTCTGCTTAGGGCTAGGCAATAGCTTAAGGTTTCTTGACTTTGTGTAGGAAAAATTTCACACTATGATTCCAGGGGATTTTAAGAGTACATTTATTAAAAACGGGACAATGAAACAAGGGTTTAGGATAAGAGAAATAACAGGAGAACTTAGGCAGGGCTGCTTTGGCTCACTGGGAAGTCAGAAAAAGGGGGCTTTGGGGGTAGGTTTAGGTGGCTAGGCTGGGATAAGCTGCCACTTCTACTCACCCCACTGGTTGCAGGTTTCATGGGGACCTTTGAAGTTTTAGAAATACTGACCAGGTAGTGGTGCAGTAGATAGAGCATCAACCTGTGACACAGAGAACTCAGATTCGAAATCCTGAGGTCGCAGGCTTGAGCACAGTCTTACCAGCTTGAGTGCAAGGTCGCTGGCTTGAGCTTGGGATCATAGACACGCATGATCCCGTGTTTGCTGAACTGAGCCAAATGTAAATGGCTTGAAGTCCAAGGTCACTGGCTTGAGCAAGGGGTCACTGGCTCAGCTGAAGCCCCTGCCCCCTTCAAGGCACATATGAGAAACCAACATGAACAACTAAGGTGCTACAACTATGAGTTGATGCTTCTCATCTCTCTCTCTCTTCCTGTCTCTTTCTTTCCCTTAAAAAAAAAAGTTTTGGAGGGGAAAAAAATAATGCCTATGGGGGAAGAAGGAAAGAGGAAAGGGAAAGGTCCTGTCATGTTCCCAGGAGGGAGAGTGCACTGGGTCCTTTGTTTTGAGGGATTTTAAAGACTAGGGGTATAGGGGTGGATTTTAATGGAATATTCATCAGCTTTTCCAGGTGTGGCCTTTGTGGTCTTTACTAAATGGTTAGCCATAGGGCTGGACCTGGGCTTGCCCACCTGGTTTTGCTGCATTTCTGGGCCTGAAGCTAAAATACAAATGAGGTCTAGATATTATTTCTAGGGAAGTGACCTTTGGTATCTGGCTGTAATTTGCTCAGCCAGTTTGTTCATCTGTCTGTCTCAATTTCCCCATTCTAATTACCAAGGAATTTTCCTAGTTTACTCTCTGTTTCAAAGTAATTAGCAAATTCTTATAATTCTCATTACTTCCTTCTGATAATGTCTTTAATATTCTTTTTTTTATAAAAGAACTTTTCAATGCTATCTATTGTTATATAGTCTACAAAATTCTTCCAAACAATACCAATTGCCCAAATTCAAAGCAACTTCCACATTTTAGGAGTTTTTATCATTTTCTTGTTCTAATATTTATTTTCTATATCTGCCATAACAAGCACCAGAAACTTTATAGATTAAATCAACACTCACTTTTAATTCACAGTTTTGTTGGTAAGAAGTTCAGCTATGTCATAACTTAGCTGAGCTATTAGGAATCTCACAAGGTCTAAATCACAGTGTCCAAAAGGCTTTGCATGTAGAGGCTACAAGGACTTCCAGCCTAATTTTGTCAGAATTCACTTTTGGTCAGTTGTAAAACTAAGTTCCTTTTCCTTGCTGACTATTAGAAGACTCTTATGTGCTCAAGGCTACCTGTATCCCTTGTCATGTTGCCTTCTACATTTTCAGTAGTTGGTGAAGTCCTTCTAACACTTCAAATACCCTGTTGCAACACATCTCCATCTTCATGGGAGTGGTTCCTCTACTTATAAGGGCTCATTTGAAAAGATTGTGTTCTTCCGGATAATCTAGGTTAGTATCTCTATTTTAAAGTCTGCAACTTATTTATATCTGCAAAGTTATTTTTTCCATAAAATTTAACATATTCATAGGATCCACTAAGAGACATGTGGACATCTTTGGGATGAAGTAGTGATGGTGATCATTTTGCCTACCATACAGACATTTTTTACATCCTGTTGAGAAACTAGATGAGGCCTTTCAGCTCAAATTGCACAATCAGTACAACTCAAATGTTAAATTATCAAACACTTGGGAAAATGCTAATCACATTCTTGATTCACAGTAACAAATTAAAGTGGAGATAACCACTAACATATTCAGAAGAAGAAAAACTACATTTGGATCATAAGAATTTTGTTTTCTTTATATCCCAGAACTCAGAAAGCTAGTGGAATAAAGAAACTACTTTCCTAATCAACCACTGTTATTAAGGTATTATTTAAGCTTTGGCAGTGCTAAGGAGCAAAATGATTAACATCAGCTAGTCTAGTGGTCAATGTCAGATGAAGGTTACAAACATGAGGCCCATGCAATAACTTTATATTTGACAATGCTAGTCATAATACTGCACTCTGAAACATTCAAACCTACCCGTTCTGAGCTGGCTAAAAGGGGAAGACACAAAATGAAAAGTAATTGTTACAACTTGAGTGGTAAAGGTCAGAGCAGGGGTTTCATTTCTAGCTCAATATAGTACTAATTACACTAGTATAAGACTGGAAAAATGACCCCTCAGATGATGCCTTTTCTGGCAATGCTAATTACATCACCTCACCCAGCATGAGAGAAGGAATCAAAGTAATTGGTGCGGCATGATGAATTCAAGAGACTCCCTGACCTCATCCCAATTGCAGCAAATAACCTCAGTAAGATGAAACATTTCTGCAGCACTGAGGAGTAACTCAGTATGTGAATTCAGTCGGCCAGTTTCTGTATAATGATTTGCTAAGGAAGACTTTACTGAGAATTTATTTTTATTTTTCATTAATTTTAATGGAGTGACATTGATAAATTAGGGTATGTATGTTCGGAGAAAATATTTCCAGGTTATTTTGACATTTCATTATATTGTGTACCGATCACCAAAAGTCAAATTGTCCTCCTAGAGCATGAACCAAAAAAAAAAAAAAAAAGTCAAATTGTCCTCAGTCACCTACTATCTGGTTTTATTTGTGCCCCTCCCCTCTCCCTACCCGCTCCCTCCCCCCCCCCCTTGGGTAGCCAGCACACTCTTGTCCATGTCTCTGAGTCTCATTTTTATGTCCCATCTATGTATGGAATTATATAGCCCTTAGTCTTTTCTGTTTTACTTCACTCAGTATAATGTTATCAAGGTCCATCCATGTTGTTACAAATGATCCGATGTCACCATTACTTATGGCTGAGTAGTATTCCATAGTATATATGTACCATAGCTTTTTAATCCACTGGTCCTCTGTCAGACACTTAGGCTGTTTCCAGATCTTCGCTATTGTGAACAATGCTGCCACAAACATGAGGGCGCATTTCTTCTTTTCGAACAGTGCTATGGTGTTCAAAGGATATATTTCTATAAGTGGGATAGCTGGTTCAAAGGCAGTTTGATTTTTAATTTTTTGAGGAATCTCCATACTGTTTTCCACAGTGGCTGCACCAGTCTGCATTCCCACCAGCAGTGCAGGACAGTTCCCTTTTCTTCACATCCTCGCCAGCACTTATTCTGTGTTGTTTTGCTGATGAGTGCCATTCTGACTGGTGTGAGGTGATATCTCATTGTGGTTTTAATTTGCATTTCTCTAATGATTAGTGATGTTGAGCATTATTTCATATGCCTATTGGCAATCTGGATGTCCTCTTTGGAGAAATTTCTATTCATTTCTTTTGTCCATTTTTTGATTGGGTTGTTTGTCTTCCTGGTGTTGAGTTTTATAAGTTCTTTATAAATTTTGGTTATTAACCCCTTATCAGACATGTTGTTGAATATGTTCTCCCATTTTGTGGTTTGTCTTTTTATTCTGTTCTTATTGTCTTTAGCTGAGCAAAAAACTTTTTAGTTTTATATAGTCCCATTTGTTCATCCTGCCTTTTATTTCAGTTGCCCGTGGAGATAAATAGGCAAATACATCGCTGCCAGAGATGTCAGAGAGCTTACTGTTTATATTTTCTTCTAAGATGCTTATGGTTTCACGACTTACATTTAAGTCTTTTATCCATTTTGAGTTTGTTTTTGTGAATGGTGTAAGTTAATGGTCTAGTTTCATTTTTTGCAGGTAGATGTCCAGTTTTCCCAACACAATTTGTTAAAGACACAAATTGTCTTTACTCAATTGTATGCTCTTTACTCCTTTGTCAAATATCAATTGTCCATAAAGGAATGGGTTTACTTCAGGGTTCTCTGTTTTGTTCCATTGATCTATGTGCCTGTTCTTATGCCAGTACCAGGCTGTCTTGAGTACAATGGCCTTGTAGTATACCTTGATATCTGGAAGAGTGATACCTCCTGCTTTATTTTTTCTTTTTAAGCTTGCTGAGGCTATTCGTTTTTTTTTTGTTTTTTTTTTTTTTGGTTCCATATAAACTTTTGTAATATGTGTTCTATATCTTTGAAGTATGTCATTGGTATTTTAATTTGTATTGCATTGAATTTATAAATTGCTTTAGGTAATATAAATATTTTAATAATGTTTATTCTTCTTAACCATGAGCACACTATATGCTTCCACTTGTTTGTATCTTCATTGATTTCTGTTATCAATGTTTTATCATTTTCCAAGTAGAAGTCTTTAACCTCCATGGTTAAATTTACTCCTAGGTACTTTATTATTTTGGTTGCAATAGTGAAGGGATTATTTCCTTAATTTCTCTTTCTGACAGTTCATTGTTGGTGTATAAAAATGCCTCTGATTTCTGAGTATTAATTTTATATCCTGCCACCTTGCTGAATTCATTTATCAGGTCCAGTAGTTTTTTGACTGAGACTTTAGTGTATTCTATATACAATATCTTATCATCTGTAAATAATGACAGTTTCACTTCTTCTTTTTCAATTTGGATGCTTTTACTTCTTCTTCTTGTCTGATTGCTGTGGCTAAGACTTCTAGAACTATGTTGAATAAGAGTGGTGAAAATGGCACCCCTGCCTCGTTTCTGATCTTAACGGTATTGATTTATATTTTTGCTCATTTAGTATGATGTTAGCTGTGGGTTTGTCATAGATCGCCTTTATCATGTTAAGGTATGTTCCCTGTATTCCCACTTTGCTGATAGTTTTGAGCATGAATGAATGCTGGATTTTATCAAATGCCTTTTCTGCATCTATTGAAATTATCATGTGATTTTTGTCCTTCCTTTTGTTTATGTGATGAATCACATTGATTGATTTGCTAATATTGAACCAGCGTTGTCTCTCCAGAATAAATCCCACTTGATCATGGTGTATGATTTTTTTCATATATTGCAGGATGCTGTTGGCTAATATTTTGTTGAGGATTATAGCATCTAAATTTATCAGGATATTGGCCTATAGTTTTCTTTCTTTGTGTTGTGTTTGCATGGTTTCAGGATCAGAATTATGCTCGCCTCATAAAAGGAGTTTGGAAGTCTTCCTTCCTCTTGAATTTTTTGAAATAGCTTGAGGAGGAAAGGAGTTAGTTCTTTGAATTTTTGGTAGAATTTACTTGTGCAGCCATAAGGCCCAGAAGTTTTCTTTGTTGGGAATTTCTTGATAACTGTTTCGATCTCATTTGTTGTAATTGTTCTGTTTAGGTGTTTGGATTCTTCCAAATTGATTTTTGGAAGATTATATGTTTTAAGAAATTTGTCCATTTCACCTAGGTTGTCTAATTTTTTGGCATAGAATTTTTCATAGTATTTTCTTACAATACTTTGTATTTCTGTTGTGTCAGTTTTTATTTCTCCACTCTCATTTCTAATTTTATTTATTTGAGTCCTCTCTCTTTTTTTCTTGGTGAGTCTAGTTAAAGGTGCATCGATTTTGTTTACCTTTTCAAAGAATCAGCTCCTGGTCTTATTGATCCTCTGTATTCTTTATTTAGCCTCTATATCATTTATTTCCACTCTGATCTTTATTATTTCCTTCCTTCTACTAGTCCTGGGCTTTATTTGCTGTTGTTTTTCTAGTTCTTTTAGATGCAAGGGTCAAGTTGCTTATTTGAGCTTTGTCTAGTTTTTATGTAATGCCTGTGGTGCTATGAACTTCCCTCTCAATACTGCTTTTGCTGTGTCCCATAAATTTTGAGTTGATGTATGCTCATTATCATTTGTTTCTGGGAACTTTTTTATTGTTTGATCTCATTGTTAATCCATTCGTTATTTAATAACATGCTATTTAGTTTTCAAGTGTTTGTGTATTTTTCAGTGTTTTTTTGTGGTCAATTTCTAGTTTCATTACATTGTGATCACAGAAAATGCTTGATATGATTTCAATCTTCTTAAATTTGTTGAGACCGCTTTTGTGTCCTAACAGGTGGTCTATCCTAGAGAATGTACCATGAGCACTTGAAAAGAATGTATATTCTACTGCTTTTGGGTGAAAAGGTCTGAAGATATCTATTAAGGCGAGTTGATCTAGTGTATCTTTTAAGTCTGCTGTTTCTTTGTTAATTTTCTTTTTTGAGTATTTATCTAGTGATGGTAGTGGGGTATTGAAACCCCCTACTAATATAGTATTGCTGTTAATCTTGCCCTTTGTATCCATCAAAGTCTGCTTTATGTATGTTGGGGCTTTTATGTTCAGCACGTAGATATTTATAATGGTTATATCTTCCATTTGAATTGTTCCCTTTATCATTATGTAGTGTCCTTCTTTATCTCTTACTACAGCCTTTGTTTTAATGTCCAATTTGTCAGATATAAGTTTTGCTACCCTGGCTTTTTTTTCATTTTCATTAGCATGAAATATTTTTTCCATCCTTTTACCTTCAGTCTATGTGCATCCTTTATTTTAACGTGTGTCTCTTGTAGACAGCATATGTATGAGTTCTGTTTCTTTATCGACGCAGCTACCCTACATCTTTTGATTGGATCATTTAATCCATTTATATTTAAGGTTATTATTGATATGTAGTTGTTTATTGCCATTTTAGTCTTTCATACTGTATTCCTCTTTTGCTATATTCTTTCCCCCCTTTGATCAGTTCACAACAGTTCCCTTAGCAACTCTTGCAGAATTGGTTTGGTTTTAATGAGCTGTTTTTTTGTCTCGGAAGCTCTTTATTTCTCCTTCAATTTTAAATGTAAGCCTTGCTGGATAAAGTAGTCTTGGTTGTATGTTCTTGTTCTTCATTACTTTGAATATATCTTGCCATTCCCTTCTGGCCTCAAGTGTTTCTGTTGAGAAGTCAGATGTCATCCTTATGGGGGCTCCTTTGTAGGTGATAGCCTTTTTTTCTCTAGCAACTTTTAATTTTTTATCTTTATCACTTAGCTTTGGTATTTTAGCTATGATGTGTCTTGGTGTAGGTGTCTTTGGGTTTCTCTTTAATGGAGTTCTATGTGCCTCTTGAACATGTGAAACATTTTCCAGCATTAATTTAGGTAAGTTTTCAGCTATGATTTGATTGAACATAGTTTCTATTTCTTGTTCTTTCTCTTCTTCAGTAACCTCTATGAAGTGGATGTTATTTCTCTTTATGTTGTCACAGAGCTCCCTTAGAGTTTCCTCAGATTTTTTGAGTCTCTTTTCTTTTTTCTGCTCTGCATCTGTGCCTTTGTTTATTTTGTTCCTTAACTCGCTGATTTGATCCTCAGCTTCATCCATCCTGCTTTTAATTTCTTTCTTTGTGGTCTTCAATTCTGATATTGTATTTGTCATTTCTGTCTGATTCTTTTTTATTACTTCAACTTTCTTTTTTATACTTGCTAGTATACACTTCTTTATTTAGGTGTTTGTAATGACCATCCATAGTTGCTCTAAGCTCTTTGAACATCCTAACAATCATTATTTTAAATTCTGCATCTGCTAATTTGTTTATGACTGATTCATTCAGGTCCTTCTCTGGGGATTTCTCTTAATTCATTTGGGTTGCATTTCTCTGCCTGCCTATTTTGTCTGTGTAAAAGATGGGTTTTGCCACTGGAGTCCAATGGGTGTTGCTTCTGTGTTCCCTAAGTGTGGTCTGCATGAAGGCCCACCACCCCCTCTGCCGCTGCCTAGGGCAGTTGAGTATGTGTGTTGCTGGTGCTGGCTTTCTGTTGTTGTTGCTGTGGTTTCTGCCTTGCCTCCGCAGGAGGGGATGTGTTCTCATGCCAGCTCTACAAGCCTCAGCTAGTCTCGGCCTTTGCCGTCTCCCACAGGTGGGATTGCGCACCACACTCGAACCACAAGCCTGAACACCAAGGGCAACGGTGAATATCTTTGTTCAGCTGTGGGTCCGTCTGTCAGCTCTTTAGGCCAGCAGGGGCTGGTTTCAGGGAAAATATTATTTCAGATGTGGAGTGACTCAGCTCAGGGTTTAGGGTGGCTGTCCCTCAAAGCTTTTCTCCCTGTGCCTTCCAGACCGCACTCTCTTCCCGCTGCTCCAGTCCTCTCCTTTCTCCCTGTCTCCTGGAGTCCCGGGTGAGTGGCTGTGAGAGAGGTTTTCTGCGCCGCCCCTTTAAAAAGAATCCTGGGTCTGAGTCAACTGTCTCTTTTTCCCAAACAGTATCCTTACCTGTTTCACAGCTAAATATTGTCCATATGCCTCTTCTAGGCTCCGGATATGTAGGCTGGGGCTTTGTTACTGGGACCCAGGTCCCTACCCTTCCACTAGCCTCTCTTCCCACCACATGAGTCTCTCCTGGCTGCCTTTCGCTCCGGGGAGCTGGGCAGCCCTTTCTGCATTTTTGCTTTTCCTACCAGTCTCAATGTTCTTCAGTGTTCCCCGGTTGAAGAGTCCTCTCAGTCCAGTTCAGCGTTGATTTACCCAGATGATGGTTCTTAAAATCAAGTTATAATCCACTTTTTTTTATGTGAGTTGGAAGTTGGTATGTCCGCCTACTCCATTGCCATCTTGCCACCTTGAATCCTATTTTTCTTGTATATTTTTTGGACATATATCTGCTTAGCGCCTTAAACCATGGGGAAGATAGGATATAGCCGCTCAGTAAGTGTTGAAACAAAATTAAAACTGCTAATCTGCTCCCCAAGTATGCAAGGGAAAACATCTGGTTGTGTCTTCAGAGTGTTTTCTCAAGAGTAATTTAGGTGAGAACCACTAAGCAAAGTGGAAAGGATCTGTCACCTAGTCTGTGAACAAGATGATGTGTTGTTCTTCTAATAACAGGCATACACCTTTTCAAATGTAAAATTGGGCACATCGGGAAATGGAAAATTGGTATTGGGCAGGGCAAAAAGACTGCAGATGGATGTCAATTTTTTTAAAACTCACAATGTATAGCAAATGAGTGGAAAGATGAAGATAGAATTAAAAAATTGTCAATTAAACAGCTGTCACATCAAACACCTCTCCGTTTCAGAAACTTCACCATTTCAATAAAACTTTCGGGAAGTAAATCTGTAATAAAAATAAGCCATTGGATGTGTTATGTTAATGGGCTGTTTTAAGGAAATGCTTTTTGCTTATAAGTAACATAATGGAAAACTTTAAAATAATATATAGGCTATTTAGTGGAAAAGCTTCAAAATTAAAATACTTTGCCTTTGACATACCAATTTATACACTTAGTTATTCTACCCATTTGTAGAATTATGTTATACTTTAAAGAAATGGTTATTGGTTCCCACTTACCTGTAATGTAAACCTCAGATATAGCCTTTCGTGTATGCCCCCAGTCTCGGGCTCACCTATGACACCCCCTGCCAACCAACTGCCTTGAAGATGATCTCATGATTCCACACACAAACCATTTCTCTACCTCCAGTGCACTCTCTTCTGTCTGGAATACTCTTCTCAAGCTAATTGATATAAGATCTATGTTAACTATGAACACCCACCCCTAGGAGTTCTTCAGTAATCTCAAATTAAATAAATAACTTCTATTCTTTGTACCCTCAGCATATTTGTATTACCCCTCTTATGAATTGAATGCAAATTTTGAATAAAGCACAATACATATAGAAATGAACATTGTCTTTGGAATTACAAAATTCATGGTTCAAATACCAGCTCCATTATGTATTAGCTTAATGGTGTGAAAATGTATTCATTTTGTTTTATATAAAATAAAAAGACCAATGTTTATATTATAGGAACATTGTGAATATTAAATAAATACTTCTATAAAAGCCATTGCACCTCACTGTTAGTATCACTCAAAGCATGGCCTTTTTTTCAAACATAAGTTTAGCCCTAATATGTAACTTTTATAACTTCTAGGCTCACCTGCTTATGAGTGCAAAATAAATTGACATGCCTTTTTTTAAAGCCTATCCTGTATTTTTATGATATAAAATAAGCTACAACTAGCCTATTTTCTAGAAATAAGTTCACTCAGTATTTTTTATTATTTTTATTTGTTCCTAAGGGACAAATAAATGAATGAATCAAGTGCTTATTTCATATAATTTTTAGAATTATAATTTGTGTGTATTTGAAAACTAGTGTACTGGAGACCAAGAGAGAGGAGAGTTTGAGTAATACAAGAAAAATTGGTGTGTGTGCCATTTAACATAAAAGAATAACTAACTGGACAACACTTGTGCACCAGAATCAGTCACAGCCAAACATTTCTAAGCAACCGCTTGGGAATCTCCAGGAATCACGCTTCCTTCTCTTCACGTTGACTTCATATACTGAAAGCATTCAGAGGGAATATTTTTCTCAAGTATACAAAAAAAAATTGAGACTACCTGGCAGGTTAATACAGAGAAAAGAATACTTTATAAAATACAGATTAAGAGACTCTGTTGTATTTCTGTGTTATAACTTCATATTTCTTTCTTTTTATTATTTTTGTGATCAAGTCAAAGTGGTAAAAGGTAGGTTCAGAATTAAGTTTTTACAATAAAAAGAAATAAGAGTTAAAGGGGGAAAGCAAAATGTAACAGTGACAAATTTACTTAAATATGTCCACCTACTTATTCCTACCTATTGTTTCCATTTCTAAGGAACTACAGCATTTGTCTACACAATTGAATCATTCATTAGCTGCCATTTTACCAATTTCTTATTCTTTTTGTTTCAAACATTGTGTGTGTGTGTGTGTGTGTGTGTGTGTGTGTGTGTGTGTGAGAGAGAGAGAGAGAGAGAGAGAGAGAGCCAGAGAGGTGAAGGGAGAGAGGAATGGGGAAAGATAAGAAGCATCAATTCATAGTTGTGGCACTTAAGTTATTTGTTCATTGATTGCTTTCTTATATGTGCCTCTACTGCAGAGCTTCAGCTGAGCCAGTGACAACTTGCTTAACCTAGCAAACCTGGGCTCAAATTAGTGACTTTGAACTTGAAGCCAGTGACCTTTGGGCTCAAGCCAGTGACCATGGGATCATGTCTGATTCCTCACTCAAATCAGTCATTCAGGCTCAAGTTGATGAGCCTGTGCTCAAGCAAGATGAGCCCACACTCAGGCTGGTAACCTCAGCATTTCAAAGCTGGAATCTCAGTGACCCGGGTCAGTACTCTATCCCAGCAGTCAGGAAATGTTTTGGCTGAGAGCCATGAACGCCACATATTTTAAAATGTAATTCAGTGAAAGCCATACAACAACTCATGTACAATACGCATTATCCAATAAAAATTTGATGTTGTCCTGGAGGACAGCTGTGATTAGCTCCAGCCACCCACAACCATGAACATGAGCAGTAGGAAATGAATGGATTGTAATACATAAGAATGTTTTATATTTTTTACATTATTATTTTTTTATTAAATATTTGTCTGCGAGCCAGATGCAGCCATCAAAAGAGCCACATCTGGATCACAAGCCAGAGATTTCCAACCTCTGTTCTATCCACTGTACCACCACTGATCAGGCTCAAACATATTTTGATTGTAACTTACTGACATTTAATATATTGCTTAGTTAACAGGCTTTTCTCCCTCCTGCTTATCACATTGGACAGTTGGGAATATCTTCCAGCTTAATTATTGTAAGGCCAGTGGCCAAAACCACCATCACAGCCGGCTGGCCAGTGCAAGTTCGCATTAGATTTGGACAGTCAGTAATGAACCAATGAAGCCAAGAACTGGTGAGCCTTCATCTTTAATTCTAGCTTGCACCCAGTGTAAAAACACACACTGGGCTCCAAAACCACTCATTCAGTGCTCACAAAGCTACTGACTTATTCGAGTTTCCTAGAATCAAAGGTTTCTAGCTCACCAGACTTATTCACCTCTGTTCCCCATCTCTCTCTCTCTCTGCACAAACTCTGCTCAAACTGGCTTCTTCCTCAGCACTCTGCCATCTTGGCTGCTTCCCCTCTCCTTCATGTGGCCTTAATCTGCTTTCCTCTCTAATGCTAACCTCAGGAACTGAAAGAGAGCAAGCTCCCAGTCTGACCCACTTTATAGTGTAGAATCAAAACCTTTAATCCAATTATGCAAACAAGGAAGTCTCTGGTACAAAGTCACTTATCTGAGGCATAATGGGAGAATTCCTCATAAGAGTGCACCACCGCACACTATCCAATCAGTCAAAGGTGTGGGGAAAAGCTTACTCTTAAAACTAAGCCTTAGACTATAACGACCAGGCCTACCCATGTCCCCCAACACACATTAATATCAACAGATTTTCATGTGGGCAGTGCCATCTTTAACAAATTGAGCATAATATATTTTATTTTTTTATTCTCATATTTTATTTTTTTTACTCAAAACTGTGGCAGAGGGAGGGAAGGGAGGGTGGGACAGGGAGAAGGGTAGGGGCACAAGGAAAACCAGATAGAAGGTGAGACAGAGGACAATTTGACTTTGGGTGATGGGTATGCAACACAATTGAATAATAAGATAAACTGGAGATGTTTTCATTGTACATATGTACCCTGATTTATTGGTGTCACCACATTAAAGTTAATAAAAAAAAAAAAAGAAAAAAAAACTGTGGCAGAAAAGTTTCTTACATTTTTTGTATTACTACAAATTTTGTATAATTTTTCTGTTTTCTTATGACTTAATAAAACTGCCATTCCTAAACAAAAGTAGTTGCCTCAGTTAACAAATAGCCTCATCACCTTTGCATTTAGTCACTTATCACCTCTAATTAAAGCTAATAGATTTGTACTAAATTCTTCCTTGATATGTAACTTTGATTTTCCTTTAAATGTAAACTTCTAGTTGAATCTCCTTTTTCTCTCCCTTCAATGACTTCAAACACCAAGAAAGATTAGACCTAGTACTTCTCCTCCTGTGAGGTACAAACACATTGTATCCTCCAGTCATTGTTGACATTATTTCTATCATTGTCTGTAAAGCACTAACGTAGAATCTGTGGAGATTTTCAAAGAAACCAGTCATCTCTATTGTTGTGCCAAAGGCCTTAATCAGATAAAGAAAAGCAAGAAAAAAAACTTAAAAACAATATTTATTTGTTATTATTGAATAAACTGAAATGGTGAAGATAAAACAACAACATAGGGATCTTTTCTAAGTGAAGATAACAGACAAGGTTTTGTTTATGCTACCTTAGATAATGATTTGGTGGAGAAAACAAAAACCATTTCAAGTGTACAAAGAAGAGAGGTATAATCACAGAAACTCAAATATTCATTTTCAGGAAATTTAGGAATAAGAGATGAATGATAAAGTGTTATTATAGGCAATTTTGATTACAGTTTGCTGACTAGTACACCATAAGTACTCACTTTGCTGGTGTTGTTAGGGAAGGGGAGGGAGAAAATTTTAGATTCTTTTTCCTAGAGGAAATGAGCAAATGTATCTGTGAGTTGACTGTAAAACATGCTTTCTTTCCCTGAATCTGTAACCTTCATAACATGTCATTTCATCTTTTCCCATTAAGAAATGATGAAGAGTAGTGTAATGGAGCCAGGTGAAACTAGAGATAACAATTTGAACAAAATGAGTAATGGGTCAAAAATGGATAATACCAGGCACTGAATTTTCACATTATGATAATTTGGTGATACCATGAAGTAGTTTTGCAACTATGTATTTATAAATGTTTTTTCCCACTTCAAAATAATTGCCCATAATTTCCCCCTAAAATTTAGATACAATTTACAATAGGGAATCAATTGAATAAATTATAGTTAGGTCATACAATAAAATACTTTGTAGTTATGAATAAATCAGACACTCATAATGTATTAAGTGAGGGAGGTAGGCTAAAATAGTAAACTTTTTATGGTAGTTCACTTCCCCCCAAAAGTGTATAAGCATGTTGTAGTACTTATATCATAGATCTGGAACAATATATAGCAAAATGTTGGGAAGGGAAGAGAAATGAAGGGAAAGAAAAGAAAGGGAAGGAAAAGGAAGGGAAAGGAAAAGAAAGGAAGGGAAAGGAAGGGAAGGGAAGGGAAGAGAAAGGAAGGGCAAAGAAGGAAGACAAAAAAAATGAAGGGAAATTTTTTACCTCCTAAATATGGGTTTGACCAGTAAATGTGGCAGAAACAACATCATGGTAGATGTAAAGCCAATGGCCAAGGTCATTGCGGCCTGGCCAGTGCAAGTTCACATTAGATTCAGACAGTCAGTAATGAAACAGCAGAGCCAAGAACTGATGAGCCATCAGCTTTAATCCTAGCTTGCACCTGGCGGGCAATTAAAAACACACTGGGCTCCAAAACTCACTCATTCAGTGCTCACAAAGCTACTGACTTATCCGAGTTTCCTAGAATCAAAGGTTTCTAGCTCACCAGACTTATTCACCCCTGTTATCCAACTCCTTCTCTCTCCACAAACTCTGCACTAACTGGCTTCTCCCTCAGCACTCTGCCATCTTGGCTGCTTCTCCTCTCCTTCATGTGGCCTTAATCTGCTCTCTTCTCTAATACTAACCTCAGGAACCGAGAGAGAGCAAGCTCCCTGTCTGCCCCACTTTATAGTGTAGAAATCCAAACCTTTAATCCAGTCTACAAAAAAGGAAGTCTTTGATACAAAGTCATTTATTTGAGGCATAATGGGAGGATTCCTCATGAGAGTGCACCACCCCACATCATTCAGTCAAGGGTGTGGGGAAAAGCCTACTCTTAAAAATTGCATGTGGGCAGCACCATCTTTAACAAAGTGAGCATAATATATTTTATCTGCCCAACAATCCACCACTATGTCACTTTACTACCCACAATCTACACCACTGGCATTCCTATACAAGGAAATTAGGCACATTATACAAATTACAACATGACAAATCATACAATTTCAACAAGTACAAAGGTACATTTCACCAGTCTCTGAGCACTTTGCCAAAAGTGCAAAATGTCTTCAGCCTTCTCTCTTGGCATTTGAAAGGCTTCCCGGGGCAGGGGGATGGCTTCCATCAAAGCCGCCCCCCACCCCCATCAGGGTATTTCACATTGTCCAAAATCCGTAAGTCCATTCAACAAAGGAGCCAGTGCTCATTCCGGTCATAGTCCAGGAAATCAGTCCATGCACATGGGGTGTTAGCCTCCCTCCTCATTCCTGCTGTCATGGCAGGTCTCACACTGTCCTAAAGAGAAGCATGTGGCTATGGCAGTCAGCATTTTCATTTCTGCTCTGGGGAGCATGATGGCATTCACCCCTATTTCCCAAAATCACAGTACTATCAGGAGTGTAGCAGGTCCTCCTTCCAGCTGGGCTCTCATCATCTGGAGACTGCGGATGGCAACACCAGCTCGATTTTCTTCATCCTCCGAAGAGGAACTGAAAACATCAGCTCCCGCCGGGCTCAAGCCCCGGGCCACTGCTGCCTTCTGCTCCATGGGCCTTACAACCCCTGCCTCAGCCTCAGTCCTGGCCTTGGCTTCAGCCCCGGCCTGCTGCTGCTGCTGTGCTCCACAACATCCAGAGAAAGCTGCAACTCACGAACCGGTGATTCCTTCTCCAGCAGCTCCTCCATTTTCAGGTGAGTGTCATGAACCTGGTAGGCCTCCTCCTCCAACACTTCCTCCAGCTCCAGGGTCAGCTTCTTCCACAGAGCTCTCAGTTTCCTCACACATGGCTATAAAAGTCAGCCAGCCTACAGTCCCCTAAAAAACAGCTATGGAGAACCATAACAGCAACCAGTTCTCTACTCCACTGCTCAAAGATGGTGGTGGCTCCATACCAATCTGTATTGAATCCTGCCACAGACTATGGCAAATGTAAAGGCAGTGGCCAAGGCCACCATCCCAGCTGCCTGGCCAGTGTAGGTTTGCATTAGATTCTGACAGTCGGTAATGGAAACAATGGAGCCAAGAACTGGTGAGCCATTAGCTTTAATTCTAGCTTGCACCTGGCAGTCAAGTAAAAACACACACTGGGCTCCAAAACCCAATCATTCAGTGCTCACAAAGCTACTGACTTATCCGAGTTTCCTAGAATCAAAGGTTTCTAGCTCACCAGACTTATTCACCTTTGTTTCCCATCTCCTTCTCTCTGCACAAACTGGCTTCTTCCTCAGCACTCTGCCATCTTGGCTGCTTCTCCTCTCCTTCATGTGGCCTTAATCTGCTTTCCTCTCTAATGCTAACCTCAGGAACCGAGAGAGAGCAAGCTCCCTGTCTACCCCACTTTATAGTGTAGAAATCTAAACCTTTAATCCAATCTACAAACAAGAAAGTCTCTGATACAAAGTCATTTATCTGAGGCATAATGGGAGGATTCCTCATGAGAGTACACCACCCCACATCATCCAATCAATCAGTCAAGGGTGTAGGGAAAAGCTTACTCTTAAAACTTGCACGTGGGCAGCGCCATCTTTAACAAAATGAGCATAATATATTTTATCTTCCCAACAGTAGATTTCACACTTTCATTCTCATCCTTGTAATATTTCTGAGATACTGTGTACATAAACTTCTGATGGAAAGCAAAAGTCATACGATTTGTTACTCCAAGAGAAGAATTCCTGGTTAACTGGCAGTTGAGCAGACTCATGAGTGAGCCTGGTGGAGATGAGAACTGGCCATATGAGTCCAGGCAAACTGCTGATCCACAAAAGAGTGAGCTAAATAAATAGTTATGATTTTTAGTTTTTAAATCAGCTGAGAAATCAATTAAAAATAAAATGATGCTGCATCAGCTACAAATTGTAAGTATAAAAATATAAATGCTTTATTTGAATAAATGTTTATTATATTCCTATTTTACATGGTAGAATCAGAGCACTAAAACAAACCTATATTCCTGCCTTTGTGAGTTTCTATTCTAGAAAGAGTGATACACAGTAAACAAATTAATATTTGTACTTTGTCAGATGTTGATGAATTCTATGACAAAAGTAAACTAAAAAATGTCATTAGGAATCACTGTGAAAAGATGGGGAGGAGATTTGGTTTTAGTTAATATAGTTACTTAAGGTTGAGAAACCTCATACATATAGATAGATATATAGAGAGGCATGGTGGCTCTTATCTCAAAACAGTCTTGACTGTTGACAGTTCATATACAAAGAGAATTTCAAAGAAAGTGTATCATTCACACAAAGGACTCCAGGGAAGAGAAGAGTGGGCAGAAGAAGGCATTGGTTGGCTTCATGAAGCAGGGGAACTAGGTTAGGCCTTTCAAGTTGCTAGGAGAGGAACAGGTAACAGTTCGTATATGCAGGCTGGAGACTTTCAAGGTTTGAATTTCTCACAGGGATCAAAGAAAGAGGCATGTATGGAATTTCTTGTCAGCCTGTCTAAACAGGGGGACAAAAAGGAGTGAAAGTGAATTTTAGAAGTCAGTGGTCAAACATGAAATAATGAAATCAGACTGTTTTATTGATGATCAGTGAAGGTCATACTGAGCATGTGACACTGAAGAAATAATTTAGAGGATGTGAGGTGTAATATAACAAAGAGTTTCTGGTCTTTGGCTCGGGTTTCTGGCACAGAATTTCTAAAATCCCTAGAATTTCCCAAGTGATCAAAGTGTCTCTGTTATGGTTATGAAGTGGCTCATGGTGGGGCCCTAGATAGCTTCAGGATGATCACCAGAAAGACCAACTATAGGTTAGGATTTGGAGCTATTTGATCTCCAAGGAATGAAGAAAGGCTGGAGAGTAAGTTCAATACCATAGTTAATAATTTCCTAAATGATGCTTACTTGAAGCTTCAATAAAAATGCTAGACACTGAAGTTCATTTGAGCTTCCTGGTCAGTGGCACTCTGATGTACTAGAAAGGTGAGGCAGCAACATGAGTCTACAGGGGAGGGCATTGGAAGTTCTGTATTTGGGACCTTCCCAGACCTCACCCTATCTATAGTGCTTTTCTGAGTTCTTTGAGTCCTTCTAGTAAATTATTGAACCTTAAGGAATCAGAAAAAGCTCTGAATTTTTAGCCAGTTGTTCAGAAGTGCACATGGCTTGGGGATCCCCAATGTGTGGTTGGCATCTAAAATAAGGGTGGTCTTATAGTTCTTATAAAGAACTGAGATCTTAACTTGTGGGTTCTGATGTTAACTCCAGGTAGATAGCATTAGAATTGTATTGCAATAAACATAGTTGATTACCAGATTATCAGGGAATAGTGTTGTACAGGAGAAAAGAGAAAGAGCTTCGTAAGCAAAGGGAACAAGAAAATCAAAGACACTGAGGTGGGAGCATACCCAGTACTAGTTGTTGTGTTCGAGTACTAGTGTCTGTATCA
Source organism: Rhynchonycteris naso (assembly GCA_037038555.1). Lineage (NCBI taxonomy): Eukaryota > Metazoa > Chordata > Mammalia > Chiroptera > Emballonuridae > Rhynchonycteris > Rhynchonycteris naso. The sequence goes on along the minus strand of CM072996.1, from coordinate 173,611,087 downwards.
CTGTGGCTAAAGAGTTGTGAGAATACTAGGTGAGTAGTCTATGAGATCAGAGAGAGAGAAAGAGATCAGAACACATAGGACCCTGTGAGCCATTAGAAAGGTTTATTTTGTGGGGTTTTTTGTTTGTTGGTTGGTTGGTTGGTTTAAAGTTAGAGGAGTGTATGTAGATAGATAGACTCCCACATGTGCCCTGACCTGGATCCACCCACAACCCCCATCTGGGGCTGTTGCTCAAATAAACCAAGCTATCCTCAGTACCGGAGGTCCCCAAACTATGGTCCATGGGCCACATGCGGCCCCCTGAGGCCATCTAACTGGCCCCCGCCACACTTCCAGAAGGGGCACCTCTTTCATTGGAGATCAGTGAGAGCATCTGCATCCTGTGCTCCTGAAGTACTAAATGTGGTGGTGCTGCAAAGCACAGTGTCACTCATGTACAGTACTACTTCTGGTGATGCTGGATGCATGCATCACGGCTCCAGAAGCACGTCATATGATGCATGTGTATATGTGCAGTGTGCATAGGGATTTGTTCATAGTTGTTTGTTTTTTTTTATAGTCTGGCCCTCCAACAGTCTGAGGAACAGTGAACTGGCCCCCTGTGTAAAATGTTTGGGGATCTGTGCTCAGTACCCAGGGCTGATGCTTGAACCAATCGAGCCACTGGCTTTGAGAGAGTGTGTGAGAGAGAACGGGAAGAGGGAGAGGGAGAGAAGCAGATGTTCTCTTTTCATGTGTGACCTGACTGGGGATCTAATCCCAGACATTCATATGCCAAGCTCACACTCTATCCACTGAGGCAACCAGCCAGGTTGGAAGGGTTTTGTCTTTTACTTTGAGAGATAACAGAAAGTTTTGACTATAAAAGCATAACCTGACTGAATAAAATAATTACTGCTTTTGTTTATATGTTTTGTGGGTTTTTTTGTAGATGAAAAGGAAACAACAGACATTATCTGTTAGGAAGCTCTTCCCATAATAAGACAAAGAATTTAACTGATGTGATAAAAAGAGTTAAAATTCTATATAAATTTTAAAAGTAAAGAGAAAAAATTCTAATCCATTTAATATAAAGTTTAAGAAAAGAGTAGAGTTAAAAGACTGTATAATCCATTGTTGCATCTTCTAATAAGGGCATAGTTGGAGTCGAGTGGTGGTTTCGTCCTTCAGAAAGTGTCTGGAAAATTGAGAGCACCATGCCAGGGCACCTGCATCACTAGCCTGGACTACACTGTCTTGGAGTGTCACGAAATAAATGTCTTTTATATTCACATGATTCAAATTTAGCAACACAATTAAATGACAATCTCTTTTCCTAAAAATTAAATGATATATAAGGGATTATTTAAACATTACAAGCTATTTTTTTCCAGGAGATATAGTACCTAATTAATTTTACTTTAGGATTATTTATTTAAAATAGTATAATTTCATTATTTTATATGTTTTGTATTACAATAAAAGTATCACTATGAAAACAAATGCATAGTTAAGAGATATTTTACCATTGACATAATTTTTCAAAATTATTTGATGATATTAAATGTACACTGCTTACATTTTGGAAAATAATATTTTCCCTAAAACTACACATTCATGTTCTACAATTCCTCAATAACATCTGCAAACTATTTAAGTAAATTTTCAATAAGAGCATATGAAGGATATGATCATTACATATTATTTTAACCCTTTGTTCAGTTGTTGATCATAACAAGTTACTTAAAACTTACAGTATTTTTATTATTTCTGTTTTTAAAACATAAAATTATTTTTTAAATGATCCTGGATATTTTCTAATCTGGGGGTAGTACATGAAAAAAATTTTGATTGGTTTTTATTTGATTATTAATTTGAATTGATTGGGCAAAGTGCCCTAATAAATACTGTGTCCTGTTTTTGTTTTCTGATTGTGATTCAAAATAATAAACTATGTTGGTAAATAGTGCTATACAGCAAATTTTCTGCTACCACCCTCCCAATACACACACACACACACACACACACACACACACACACACGCAAACATAATACATAAACAATGAAGAAACAGAGGAGAGATTATTTTCAGTCAAATAATTTAATTCACACTGGAATATCTCAGTGAAATATGGGTTTTTTTTATTTTTTTAAAATACTTTATGTATTCAATTTTTAGAGAGGAGAGAGAGAGAAAGAGTGAGAGAGAGAGAAAGAGAGAAAGAAGGGGCAGAGCAGGAAGCATCAACTCCCATATGTGCCTTGACTACACAAGCCCAGGATTTCAAACCAGCAACCTCAGTGTTTCAGCTCGACACTTTAACCCACTGTGCCACCACATGACAGGCTATCAGTGAAATATGTTAATTCATCATGTCTACTTTACTATTTTAAAGAACAAGAGCCAGAATAATATGTTCTAGATCTTATTGCTTTTTGAAAATTGCATTCATGCTTATTTTCCTTTAGGATTGTTACAGTAATTATAAGAACAAGATCAACTGGTGATTAAAAGAATGAATAAAAATAACTAGAATAGAAAATTTATAATATGAGAGTTTTTACATAAAATTCTTATTTCTGAGTTTTAATTTGTTCTGATGTTGTATTAATATTATTTTTAACATAATTTTGACATTTTCCTTCACCTTAGCATAAAAAATCATTGCCTCTTTCTTTTTAGAAGGCTCATAACTACAACTCCAGACCTTTTAGTATCTATCTTCATGTAACATTTCTTAAATTGAATAATGGCTTTGACTTTTCTGGAGGAAAGCCTTGAGGCCATATAAAGAGAAAAATGAAAGAAAAAAATGCCAACTTCATTTACTATTTTTGAGAGGTATGAAATTTAAAATAAAACAAATAACTAGTAATTTTATAGTAATTATAATTTTAAAGCTTAAGACTTGGGTCCACACAATATATTCTTTTCCTTACATATAATATTCTTATTATACAAGAGTGTTATAATGAAATTAATTAACATAGATAATTTATGAGAGCCTTTTGAAAACTCTAAAGTACTTCATGAATGTATTATTGAATTATTTGAATAATTATTAATAAATTTAATAATAAAATTATTTTGATAATTCAAAAGCACATGTTATACTCTATTTAAGCAAAGCACTGGATGAGGTGCTATGGCTAATCAAGATAAGCAAAGTGCCAGTCTTCCTCATGTTATTCACAATCAAATGGAAAGGCATATACAAAATTAATGTTACAAAGTAGAATTAATTAAATGACATGCTAATTGCAAAGTACTAGAGAAAGAAATAGCAGTAATTAATTCAGAACAGCACCAGTAAGGGTTTCATGGGGAAGATAATTTATAAGATATGGTATTACAAATCCTTTTATTACCAATGTCAAAAATTTTATGAGGCAAATGTGAGAAGTATCTTTTAGGCAACATTTGGCACCAAGGGGATGTTGAATAGTACTATTAATATGCCCAGAACTAGAAAGGACTTAGATTTTATACCACTTTCAATCTAACAAGTTAGCTTGCCATAATTTTAAGGGTGCTGGCAGAAGACACAAGACTCCTGGCTGTGATACAAAATACTTTATTACTAATGGTACAGCAGGCAGAATGTGCTTTATGCTCTCATTGGTTCTCTTTATGAGCTCAGCCTCCTGAGAGTAATGCAGAGCAGTCAAGATGGATGCTGCACTTATGGAGGATTTGCCTCCTAGCTGAAGAACTCTGAGTTTAGAAAAGACTCCCAACTAATAAGGTGGCTGTGAGCAAATTTACCCAGCCTGTGTCCCTTAGGAAGACATTATCTTTATTATCCTGTATAGTAAACAAATCTGCCCTTGCCCCAGAGGCAGACATTGTCTCTGTCATCTAGGCTGTTGGCTATACAAACATTCTTGAATAAAAGAAAAAAGCTGTCTCAAGCTGTGCAGAAATATGAAGGAGCAATGGAGAATAATCGCACAATACACATATACATACACACAAACACACACTACTTATAAGCAATAAACAAAGAGAAAGAAAAAATTTCCAGACATTACCTATTTTCTATTTTCAGTTACACACCTATATTTACCCCAAAAATAGGAAATATAAATTTGATAAATACTTTGCAAAATTTCTCTCTTTTTTTTAATGACAACTTGCTTTTAGTTTATTTCTCATTACATCCTTACTTTACCTGGTTCCACTAATATGTAAATATTAGTTATTTAGACTTTATAAATCAAATTTAATAGTAAGAAAGAACAATGTACTGTCTATATCTATGTGTGAGGGAGGGGCATTTAAATTTAGGGAAAAAAAGGCTTAATAATAAAGGGAAATTTGGCACTAGAAAAACTAGGATGTATTCTTCTATCATTATGGAAAATAAAACCTGTTTTCTTTTATTGTGACAGAGAGAGAGAGAGAGAGAGACAGGAAGGGAGAAAGATGATAAACATCAATTCTTCATTGCATCACATTAGTTGTTCATTGATTGCTTTCTCATATGTGCCTTGACCAGGGGACTGCAGCAGAGTGAGTGACCGCTTGCTCAAGCCAGCAACCTTGGTCTTAAGCCTGCAACCTTGGGCTCAAGCCAGCAACCATGGGGTCATGTCTGTCATCCTATGCTCAAGCTAGCGACCCTGTGCTCAAGCTAGATGAGCCTGCGCTCAAGCTGGCGCAAGCAGGTGACCTTGAGATTTCAAACCTGAGTCCTCCACTTCCCAGTCTGATGCTCTATCCTCTGCATCACCACTTGGTCAGGCAGAGCCTGGATTCTATAAAGTCTTGCATTTTGCAAAAAGAGATATTAGGCATTGTTGGGCAGAAAAAATATATTATGCTCACTTTGTTAAAGATGGTGCTGCCCACATGGAAGTTCGTTGATATTAATGTGTGTTCTGGAACAGGCTGTGGGCAGGCCGGGTCGTCATAGCCTAAGGCTTAGTTTAAGAGTAAGCTTTTCTCCACACCCTTGACTGATTGGATAATGTAGGGTGGTGCACTCTCTTGAGGAATCCCATTATGCCTCAGATGGGTGGCTTTGTATCAGAGACTTTCTTTACGTATAATTGGATTAAAGGTTTGGATTTCCTATGCTATAAACTGGGGCAGTCCGGGAGCTTGCTCTCTCTCTTGGTTCCTGAGTTCCTGAGGTTGGTATTAGAGAAGAGAGCAGATTAAGGCCATGTGGAGGAGAAGTAGCCAAGATGGCGGAGTGCTGAGGAAGAAGCCAGTTTGTTAAGAGTTTGTGCAGGAGGAGATGGGAAACAGGTGAATAAGTCTGGTGAGCTAGAAACCTTTGATTCTAGGAAACTCGGATAAGTCAGTAGCTTTGTGAGCACTGAATGTGTGGGTTTTGGAGCCCATTGTGTGTTTTTGCTTGCCCGCCGGGTGCAAGCTAGAATTAAAGCTGATGGCTCACCAGTTCTTGACTCCGGTGTTTCATTACCGACTATTCGAATCTAATGTGAACCTGCATGGGTCAGGCGGCTGTGATGGCGGCCTTGATTACTGGCTTTACAGGCATATATGAAGCTCAGCATTGTTCTGGTTGTTCTCACCACAAGTCTTACCCTCTGTACTTATTTTCAAAGATAAAAAAAAATGGCCTTAGAAAAAGTATTCAAATTATACAGGTCTCACACATTAACTACTCTGAATGGCCAAAGTATTTTGAAAAAAATTAAAGAAACTGGACTGCAAGTAAAGGGAACATTCTTACAGTGGCAAGAAAATATTGAATATCATGGAAAAAATATATGAAGTTAGATATTCCATAGCTAGTATGGTGCTTCAATAGTACTATTAGGACCCCAGGCTCTTTCTGCCTTTCTACTTTACTTTTCTTAGTATGTATGCCTTCATCCACATGCTTACCAGCTCATGGCTACAGAAATTTTGCTGCAATGATATTTAGTGCATATTCATTTAAATAATGAAAAAAATGCATATATCAGAAGATATGGCATTTTTTTTAGATACCACAGTGGAATAATGGCATCACTCTCTGTAGTTGAGCTGGCACAGTTTTGCCAAATAAAACTGAGGCTTGCTTGGTAAGGAAAAAAGGAAGATACATATTATGTAGTCAGTTAACAATGTCTGCCTCAATCACATTTCCTGGACCCAGAATAGAGATTTCTCCTAAGGAAAGTAAAAGAATAAACAAATGGCTACAACTTCAGAATGGAGGTCATTTAAATAATTTTGAGATCAAAGATGAACTGAAATTTTTCATTCTTGCTTTAGGCTAAAGAAGGAACCAGATAGATTTTCTTACATTTCTGTGTACCCACATTCTCTATTTTCCTGCCGCATCCCCTAATAAACTACTACTTATATTCATCTAAAGCATATCTCTCCATTTTTTCACCACATTCTGTCTCCTTTAATTTTTCAATGATTTTGCTTTAGAAATTCTTTTCTCTTGCCATACACACTCTCTCCTGGGTTGTTTCTAACAGTATGAAGATACAAATTGTTTTAGTATTGCTTTCATAAAAACAAACAAAAGTACTTTTGTTTAAATTCAATTTCTTACAAGGTACTTCACAGTTGCTTTGTATCTAAAAACAAACAAACAAAAAAAAACATCTATCTGTCTTCACTACTTCCCACTACATTTCCTATTTCCTTTTAAACTCACTTCCACCAAGCATTTGTGCTTCGACTACAACAGAATTGCCATTGTCAATAATATATCTAATGATATCTAGGTTGTTAAATCCAGTGAACAATTCCTAGTTCCACACTGATTTATCATCAGTATTTGATACAATGGATTATTCTCTATTCTCTATATACATTCTTTGCTTGGCCTTTAGAACACAACATTCCTGTTTTTCTCTCTCACTTTAATGACTTCACTATCTCATTTTCTTTGCCGGCTTTTCACTCTACTCACTGGACCTCATAATGGTGGATTGTATATGTCAATTCACAGGAAGAAAACCTTTGATTGCCTCATCATTTTACTACTAAGTAATTAGGCATTTTTTAAAAAGAATGCTCTAGAAGGTATTGTAGGCTGTAAACAAATCCCTCATTTTCCCCATGACAAAAATTTAACATAATATTTGTTGTTTTTATCCAGATATCTGGCCCATTTTTTCAATTATTTTGCTAAGCCTAATCTTCTACTTTTTCCAAAAATCTAATATTAAATACAAGAACAGCCTAGCATAATTCCATGTGGGCTCAAGTGGATCTAACTTTGGTATCTCATGCACTGTCTATTGAGTATATTTTGGTTACAAATAAAATATTTTGTTTATAAATCAACATCAATATACAGCTTTAATATCCCTTACTGTATAGCCATTAATTTTGAAAAGATAGATTTAGGTCTTTGATACCTATTTCAGTTTTTAACTTGTTTTATAACTGAGTTGCAAAACTCAGCTTGGAGAGTTGGATGATCTTTTCGCATATATTGGATTTCTGCTATCTTTATTGTAAAAAGACTCTATCTGTAATACAACTTATATTAATTATAAAGGATCACCATGAAATATGTGCAGTGTTCTCAATTTACAGCTTTCAAAATAGAATATAGATATTGATTCTGAGGATTATTAGAATTTTATATGTTCCCTTGAATGTAGATTTGCACTGCTATTCCACTGAGCCCACACTTCTCTCTTGTTTTGATTTTCTTTGTCCCATTTGACTGAAAAAAATTTCTATCTGCCCATCTGGAGTTCATTCACAATTGGGACCAAATAGATTTTTTTCTTTGTTCTCCACCTTAAAATCTGGTACATATACAATAAATAAATATTAAATCTCTCTTGCTTGTAAGTCTCTGAAGCTAAGATATATAAATTTTTAAAAATATCTTCTCAAAAAAGTAATAAAATAATAAAAATTATAAATATCAATCATCCAGAAATACCTCAGCTAATTTAGTAATACAGACTGAATTTTTCTGCCCTTACCCCCAAATTTATATTTTAAAGCCTTAACCCTGTTAAAATACCTCAAAATATATTTGAAGATAAGGTCTTTAAAGACATAATTAAGTAAAAGGTTATATGAATGAGCCCTAACCTAATATGGCCTCTATACTTGTGAGAAGAGAAGATTAAGGCACAGACTCACAAAAAGAAGACCAGGAGAAATCACAGAGACGATGTCCATATATAAGTCAAGGAAAGGACTCCAGAAGAAACCAACACTTCTGACACCTTGATACTGGACTTCAAACCCAACCCACAGAAGTGTGAGAGAATAAATTACTGTAGGTTAAGTTACCAAGTTGTGTCATTTAAAGATAGTCCCAGCAAATTAATACAAACACTTATAGTTTTTGGACCAGAGGTGGGTAGAAGACTTAAGCAAGGCAGAATATATCTCAGGACTTTTGCTGGGGGATGGATATTATTCAGTAAACATTCCCAGTTTCTGAGAGAAATAAAGAGGAAAGTATTTCTAAAATGCTGTGAGCATTCACCTTTATATCACAAAGAGAGCCTTCCTTAGGGTTAAATCAACCTCATAAAGGCAGAATGGTGACAAAACATGCCAAGTCTCCCTGTCAATTTTTAGATATGTAAGCCACTAAAATATTTACACTCACGGCACATGAAATTACTAATAGTTTGCCATTTATGATCAGAAAAATGACAAGTTCATGTTGAGCAACCTAATATATTGTTTAATCCAGAACTTCTGGTACAAACTAATAATAAAACTGGGTTAACTGAAAATGAAAAGATAGACTCATGAAATTCTGTGCCTTTGAGAATTTTAACTTGTTAAAGTACTGCTAAAACATAACTTTAATTATAAAGTAAAAATGGCAATAATTTAAGGGATATATTGTTACCATTGGAGTCTCTGATGAAAGATTTTAAAAGAAATTATGAGGTTGGATATAGAGATACACAGATAAAATGTATAGGTAAATTTATTACTCTTGATATAAACTTTAATTATATATATATGGTGACTGTTTGCCTTTCACTCTTTCATTCATTTATTACACAAATATTTAGTAAGCTTTACCCATGTGTCAGGCACTGTGAAACACATAGCTAAAAAAGATAAATATAATGAGGAAAGTCCCTGGCCAAAGTTGCTTATTAAGGAAGTAATTACAAACATATGTACATGAATGCATATATAAAATCTTTTGTAATAATTAAACACTTTCCACTTAATACAGCTGTCCTTCAACTACCTTAGGATGGGCGTAGTACTCAGGCTGGGCAATGAGAGAACACGTCTATAGGATCACATGAGTGGACATATGATACAAATTAAGGTGATAACTCCTCTCCAAGTCTTTGCTAGAGCTAGTCATGAGAAAGTGCTCTCTTTTTTTAGTTCCTTCAGCTGTAATGAGGATATATTTTCACACCACACAGAGAAATTTTAATGGAGAATAAAGTCAATGCAAAAGAAACACTAAAGATAGATACAGTCTTGATGGTTTATTTTAAGTTTCTACTCCAATTATGACTGAAAGAAATTTATTTCTGAAACATTCACTTATGTAACACAATACAGTTTTTATTTATTTATTTTTCTTAACTAGAATGAAAACTATTGCTAACTAACACACCTTTTTCTTCTCTTGGTAATCTGCACAACATCCTTTATTTTTATTTTTATTTATTTATTTTTTTTTTAATGTCTGATGTGTGCTCTAACTGTTCCTCTTCTCTCTCTTGCTGGCTGGCTGCCCAGGCTCCTTCCACACAGGCTCTGAGGGTCCTGTAGGATATCATTTTTTCTCCTGTCTGTTTGAAGTGTTCCAAACTCTTCTCTTTTCTCCCTGCACTGCACTTCTGACCTGCCCTCCACTTCTCTTCTCTGTTATCCCAACCTCTTCTTGTGTTTCATTCTCAACAGCTTTGCTCTCTGGGCCAAGATGGTGATGATTATTCATAATTTGAGCAATTTCTCAGTCTTCCTCTTCTGGCATCTCCGTAGAGCACACCTTCTACCTCAGAGCCCTCAGAACCAGTTCCCTGCCTCTTCCTCTAACCCCATCCCTAACTGCGAATCTTCTTCCCAGTCCTTGGATCCTGTGTCCCCTTTTGCCTCCCTTTCTAGGATCAAACAACTCCACCCCCTTTTAAAAATTTATTGTGTTTACATAGATTCAACTGTCTCACCAAATATATCCCCTCCCTCCCACCCCCATGTTCCCCTTGATACCCCCATTGCCCCCTTCCCCAAATGCCTTCCCCCCTTCCCTCCAGGATTTGCTGTCCTGTTCTCTATAATGCTGTGTTATGTATATATAATTTCACCAATCTCTTTGCCTTCTCTGATCCCATCTTCTCTTCCACTTTCCCTCTGACTGCTTTTCCCTCTGGTCCCTTTGATCCTACCTCTAGCCTATGTTTCGTTCTTCAGTTCACATTGTTCCTTAGATTTCTAAGATGAATGAAGTCATACTATATTTTTCTTTCTCTGCCTGGCTTATTTCACTTAACAGCATAGTTTCCAGGTCTATCTATGCTGTCGAAAAAAGGTAAGATTACCTTGTTTTTCACAGCCATGTAGTATTCCATTGTGTATATGTACCAGATATTTTTAATCCACTTATACACCGATGGACACTTGGGCTGTTTTCCGATTTTGGATATCATAAACAATAATGCTAAAGTAAACATAAATACTAGGGATGCATATCTTCTTTTGAATCAGTGATTTGGTATTCTTAGGATATATTCCAAAAAGTGGAATAGCTGGGTCAAAAGGCAGTTTCATTTATAATTTTTTGAGCAAACTTCATACTGTTTTCCACAGTAGCTGCACCAGTCTGCATTCCCACCAGCAGTGCAGGAGGGTTCTCTTTTCTCCACATTCTTGCCAGCACTTGTTATCTGTTTTTTGTTAATAAGCACAACTTTGACAGGTATGAAGTGGAATCTCATTGTGGTTTTAATTTGCATTTCTCTAATGATTAGTGATGTAGGACATTTTTTTATATGTCTATTGGCCACCTGTATGTTCTATTTGAAAAAGTGTCTGTTTAGTTCTTTTGCCCATTTTTTAATTGTATTGTTTACCTTCCTGGTGTTGAATTTTACAAGTTCTTTATAAATTTTGGTTATTAACCCCTTATCAGACTTATTGTCGAATATGTTCTCCCATTGTGTGGTTTGTCTTTTTATTTTGTCATAATGTCTTTAACTGTGTAAAAGCTTTTTAGTTTGATATAGTCCCATTTGTTCATTCTATCCGTTATTTTACTTGCCCGTGGAGATAAATCAGCAAATATATTGCTGCGAGAGATTTCAGAGAGCTTATTGCCTATGTTTTCTTCCAAGATGTTTATGGTTTCACAACTTACATTTAAGTCTTTTATCCATTTCGAATTTATTTTTGTGAATGGTGTAAGTTGATGGTCTAGTTTCATTATTTTGAATGTACCTGTCCAATTTTCTAAACCTCATTTGTTAAAGAGACTGTCTTTACTTCATTGTATGCTCTTCCCTCGTTTGTCAAGTGTCAATTGGCCATAAAGGCTTGTGTCTATTTCTGGGTTTTCTGTTGTGTTTCATTGATCTGTATGCCTGTACCAAGTTTTTAGTACAATGGCCTTGTAGTATAACTTGATATCAGGAAGTTTGATACTGAACACTTTATTCTTCTTTTTTCAAATTGTTGAGGCTATTCATGTTCTTTTTTGGTTCCATATAAATTTTTGAAATATTTGTTTTATACCTATAAAGTATGCCATTGGTATTTTAATAGAGATTAGATTGAATTTATACATTGCTTTGGGTAATATAGACATTTTAATGATGTGTATTCTTCCTATCCATGACCATGGTATATACTTCCACTTATTTGTATCTTTCTTGATTTTTTTTTATTAATGTTTTATAATTTTTTCTGTACAAGGCTTTAACTTCCTTAGTTAAACTTACTTCTAGGTACTTTATTATTTTTGTTGCTATAGTGATACAGATTGTTTCCTTAATTTCTCTTTCAGACAGTTTATTGTTGGAGTATAAAAATGCCACTTATTTCTGAATGTTAATTATATACCCTGCCACCTTGCTAAATTCATTTATCAGGTCCAGTAGTTTTTTGACTAAGACTTTAGGGTTTTCTATGTACAGTATTATGTCATCAAAAAATAATGTTAGTTTTACTTCTTCTTTTCCAATATTGGATGCCTTTTATTTCTTCTTGTCTGATTGCTGTGGCTAGGACTTTCAGAACTATATTGAATAAGAGTGGTGAAAAGGGACACCCCTGCCTTGTTCCTGATCTTAAGGGGATTGCTTTTAATTTTTGCCCATTGAGTATGATGTTGGCTATGGGTTTGTCATAGATGGCCTTTATCATGTTGAGGTATGTTTCCTATATTCCCACTTTGTTGAGAGTTTTGATCATAAATGGGTGCCAGATTTTATCAATTGCTTTTTCTGCAACTATTGAAATTATCATGTGGTTTTTCTCCTTTCTTTTGTTTATGTGATGAATCACATTGATTGATTTGCAAATATTGTACCAGTCTTGCCTCCCAGCATAAACCCCACTTGATCATGATATATGACTTTTCTCATGTATTGCTGGATCTGGTTTGCTAATATTTTGTTGAGAATTTTAGCATCTAAATTCATCAGGGATATTGGCTTATAATTTTCTTTCGTTGTGTTGTCATTGCCTGGTTTTTAAATCAGAATTATGTTTGCCTCATAAAAGAAGCTTGGAAGTTTTCCTCTTAAAATTTTTGAAATAGTTTGAGAAAGATAGGAGTTAGTTCTTCTTTCAATATTTGGTATTCGCCTGTGAAGCCCTCTGGCCCGGGACATTTGTTTGTTGGGAGTTTTTTGATAAATGTTTCAATCTCATTTGTTGTAATCGGCCTGTTTAGGTTTTCTAATTTTTCCAGATTGATTTTTAAAAGGTTATATGTTTCAAGGAATTTGTCAATTTCACCTAGGTTTTCCAATTTTTTTGCATACTATTCTTCATAGTATTTTTTTTTAATCTTTGTATTTCTGTGGTGTCAGTTGTTATTTCTTCACTCTCATTTCTAATTTTTTTATTTATGTATTTTCTCTTTTTTTCTTGGTGAATCTGGTTAAAGGATCATCAATCTTGTTTACCTTTCCAAAGAACCAGCTCTTGATTTTTTTTCCTGTTCTGTATTGTTTTTTTAGCCTGTATGCCATTTATTTCTGCTCTGATCTGTATTATTTCCTTCCTTCTACTTTCTCTGGGCTTTATTTTTATTTCTAGTTCTTATAGATGCAAGGTTAATTTTTTTTTATTTAAGTTTTTTCTTGCTTCTTAACGTATGCCTGTAATGCTATGAAGTTCCCTCTCAGGGCTGCTTTTGCTGTGTTCCATAAATATTGAGTTGCTTTAGGTTTATTTTCATTTGTTTCAAGGAAATTCTTGATTTCTTCTTTGATCTCATTGTTAATGCATTCATTCTTAAAAACATGCTATTTAGTCTTCAAGTGTTTAAATGTTTTTTCAGCCTTTTTATTGTAGTTGATTTCTAGTTTCATGTCATTGTGATCAGAGAAGATGTTTAATAAGATTTCAATCTTCTTAAATTTATTGAGACTTGATTTGTGTCCTAACATGTGGTTTATCCTAGAGAATGTACCATGAGCACTTGAAAGAATGTATATTCTGCTGCTTTAGGGTGAAAGGTTCTGAAGAAATTTATTAAATCCAGTTGATCTAGTTTGTCCTTTAAGGCCACTGTTCCTTTGTTAATTTTCTGTCTGGAGGATCTATCCATTGATGTTATTGAGGTATTTAAATCCCCTACTATTATGGTATTGCTGTTGATCTTGCCCTTTATATCCATCAAGATCTGTTTTACATATTTCTATGCTCCTATATTAGATGCATAGATATTTATAATGGTTATATTTCCCTGTTCAATTGCTCCCTTTATCATTATGTAGTGACCTTCTTTATCCCTTACTTTAGCCTTTGTTTTAAAGTCTGTTTTGTCAGATATAAGTATTGCTATTCCAGCTTTATTTTCCTTTCCATTTGAATGAAATACTTTTTATCATCCCTTCTATCTCAGTCTATGGGTATCTTTTGTTCTGAGATGAGTGTCTTGTAGGCAGCATATGTATGGGTCCTGTTTTCTTATTCATTCAGCTACCCTATTTCTTTTAATTGGAGCATTTAATCCATTTACATTTATAGTTATTATTGATATGTAGTTGTTTATCCATTTTATTCTTTAAATATACCATCCTCTTTTTCTATATTATTTTTTTCCTTTGCTCTCTTTACAGCAGACCCCTTAACATTTCTTGCAGTACTTGTTTAGCTGTAATAAATTCCTTTTGGTTTTTTTTAATTTTTTTGTCTGGAAATTTTTATATTTATCCAATTTTAAAGGATACCTTACTGGAAAAAGAAATCTTTGTTATAGGCCCTTGTTTTGCATTACTTTGAATATTTCTTGCCATTCCCTTTTGGTCTCAAATGTTTTTGTTGAAAAGTTTAATGTCATCTTTATGAGCCTCCTCTGTAGGTAATTGACTGCATTTATTTTTATAGCTTTAAATATTCTTTGTTTATCTCTTAACTTGGTATTTTAATTATGATGTGTTTTGGTGTAGGCCTCCTTGGGTTCCTCTTTAATTGTACTCTCTGTGGTTCTTGAACTTGTGTGATTTCTTTCATTTATCAATTTAGGGAAGTTTTCAGCTATAATTTCTCCAATCAATTTCTCTATCCCTTGTTCTTTCTCTTCTCTTTCAGGAACCCCTATGATACAGATGTTGTTTCTCTTTATGTTGTCACAGAGCTCTCTTAGAGTTTCCTTAACTTTTTGAGCCTTTTATTTTTTTGGTTCTCTTCTGTGTTTTTGTTTATCTTGTCTTCTAATTTGCTGATTCAACCCTCTGCTTCATCCAGCTTGCTGTTAATTTTTTCTAGTGCAATATTCATTTCTGATATTGTTTTTGTCATTTCTGATGGATTTTTTTTTATTATTTCAATGTCTTTTTTGATGCTTGCTATCTCTTTATTTAGGTGCTCATTATGTCCTTCCATTATTCCTCTAAGATCCTTGAGCATCCTAACAATCATTATTTTAAACTCTGGATATAGTAATTTGGTTACTTCTATCTCACTCAGTTCTTTTTATGGGGATTTCTCTTGTTGATTCATTTGGGTTGCATTTCTCTCTCTTCCCATTTTTTTCTGTGTATAGACTCATGTTTTGGGAGTACTGTTTGAGTAGCTAGCTGATTCTAGGGTTTAAGTTGTGTGCCTTTAGCTATAAGTTGTATTGGTTCTAGATCTTCTTTGCTTGGCATCATGTTGTTTTTAATCCACTGTGTGCTACTTGTCAGCAGGTACTGCTCTTTTTTGCTGTTTGTGTAGGTGCTTTCTGTGCCTGTGTAGTGTGGGAGGGACCAACCTGTCTTTAAGAATAAGCTTCCTCTTGCTTAGAGCTGTCAGAAGCTCCATAAAAGCTGCAAGCTCTATAAGATTTGCCTCTTCTTTTCAGCTGTTCCACCTCCTCTGCCTCGTCTTTCCAGAGTCTTTTGTTGAAAGACTGTAGTGTGGGCCTGTCTGGCCTCACCTAACAAACCCTTGTATGGATTGCAAGCTTGTTAGGTTAGGGCAAATAAGGTTGGAAATACATTAGTGGGACCCCCTACTTTAGGGTTCTCTTGGGAAGTAGCTCAGTACAGGTATTGTGGCCCCTACTGCAGGGCCCAATTCCTCAATCTCTGCTGGATACTCGAATTTTATTTCTCCACAATAAGGTGAGCAACAGAAAAGTATAAATTTTCCTGAGTTCCTCTTCCTGCTGCCTCTGACTGCTGGATGCTTTCTGGGCCCACCAGGGAAATCCAGGGATTAGAATGGGTGGTGGAAATGGCTTGATATTTGGCTCCAGTTGTCACTCTATCCAGAGTTTTTTTTTTTACAAATGTTCATAGGGTGTGGCCACAGGAGTGCGATGTATGTGGCCTCTGAGATCCAGCGGTTTTGTCTGACCGCTGGCTCTCTGGGGGTGGAGTGTGTTCTCTGCAGTGGAGGGGAGGTGTACCTCAGGTCTCATTGGAAACTTGAGTCACTGACCCATCCCGTTTCCTCGCCTTTCAGAAGGAACCTATGTGCTGGCTGGAGCTGGTGAGATTTTGGTGGGTGGGGCTGAGGACCCCCACCTCTCAGTCTCTCTCCCCACAGTGAGATTTCCTTTGGACACTCTGTCGCTACTTACTCCTAGGAGCGAGGCAGCTACCAACACATCTCTACTCTTCTTACCAGACTCGGTGTGGCTTCTTCAGTGATCCTTGGTTATAGATTCCCCTTAGTTTAGTCCAAAGTTGTTTTTTTGTGATTATTGTTCTTAAATTAAGTTGTAATCCAATTTGGTCTTGGGAGGTAGCAATTGGAATATCTGCCTACTCCATTGTCATCTTGGAATCTCCCAAACAACTCCCTTTGGAACACCTCAGTGAAGTGCCATCTCCTCCTTCCCACCAGTCTGCCTATCCCCTTGGAGCCTCTCATCAAAACATCCTTTAATATGTTAAAATGCCTCAATCCTCCTGGAAATATTTATGTCTCAACAGCATCCTATATTAAAGTCTATCACTGAATGTTTCATTTTGCATTACTGTCATTTTTTTATTTTGTATGCTAATAAGATTTCAGATCCTTGAAGAGTGCAGATTCTTGTATATCTTAATATGTCTGCTACATAGTAATGCATGCTAATTAAAAAAATTAATTATTATCAGACATAAAATATATTATTCCTGATTTATTAATATATTTTAATTGGATTAACATACTATAAAGTAAAACATTTAAATTGAAATTTAATAAGGAGATAAAATGGAATTTATTATTACAGAATTACAAAAAGCAAGATGTTTTGATTTTATAAGAAATCTTCAAATGTGTATGCCTTTTATCACAGTTCACAAATTTCTTTCATAAATATTTTCCCATTTTATGTTTATAACAACCCTCTAAATAAAAACAAGTTAATATGTTTATTTCATATAATCAGAAACTGAGACTTAGATTAAGTCACTTATTCAAAGAAATATCTATAGTATATAGTAGATCTAGGATTAGAAACTGACATACTTTGTATTTATAAGATAACTTCAATAGCAAAACTAACTTAAAACTTAGTGTTTTTCTTTTATAGCCTACTTTCCCATTGTCAGTCTGTGATGAATAATAATTTCTCCAAATAAATATGGATAGCAGTGTCTTCTCAGCCAGGGTATTTCATAGAATCATGGGTAGTTTATATGTAAATAATAAATATCCCTCCTTTTTGTGGTATTTTGTTATATTTCCTGACTTTAATAGGTTACAAGATTTCTATAGAAAATACCTCAAATCTTATCCATAAAATTTAGCTATAGACATACATGTAGAAAGAGTTAGAATGTGTCCCACTAGTAATTAGATAATGGAGAGGGCCACACGACCTATGAGACAGACAAAGTGAGAGAAGAAGAAAAAAACACATGAAAATAAGAGTGTGGCATTCTGTATTTGAACCAACAAGAGACTTACTAAGAAGAAGTAAGCAATTCCTCAAAGTGCAAAAAATGGACTTGTACATGACTCCTCCTGGCCCAGATCCAAATTTTTATTTGATCCCTTGGAGAGAAATCAGTATATAGAAAAATTAAAGGACCCCTGTCACTAGTGCTGCATGGGATTTTCTGGGGATTTTTCTGCTCTTCACCTCCTGGCAGATGGAGAACAAGAGAGGGGGTGAAGGTCATAACAAGCTTCTTATTACCAAGTAGGTTTCCTGAAAAAACTGGTAGATCCCTGAGACTTATATAAGAGAACTAGAGGTCTAGAGGCAAAAAATTTAGCACTAAGGGGGCAACAGAAGGAAAGTGTGCAGCCACCAAGTGTGTGGGAAGCCATTGCAGAGCAGTGCCTATATTAGGATATTGAATCTATCATAAAGGAGGAGCCAAAATAGCAGTATTTAAGCAAGGTAACAGTTTATTTCCTACTTATGTAATGGCATAAGCAGTCTAGGGCTTGAATGGTGAATCCAAGGAAAATTAAACAAAATCCTGTAATTTTGCTCCACTTTGCTTAGGTGGTAAATCTTGTATAAATGCTCCAGATGGCAGATAAGTTCTACCACAATTTACTAGGTCATGGGCAAGGAGGAAAGGGATAAATTATGCCTTGAAATTTGCACATATCACTTAGACTTATATCCATTAGCCAAAACTTAGTTACATGGCCATACACAGTTTAAAAGGAAGCCAGGGAATGCAGTCTTTATTATGGAAAACCATTTGGTTCTGCTAATAATTGAATGCTTTATAACATTGAGACAAAAGGAAATAGTAATAGATTTACTAGCTCTCTCTGCCATAATGCTATTGCATAGGCAGCTCAAAAGGAAGGTTGACAGAAGCAGATTTATTCAGGCAACACCAACACGGGGAGAAAGAACAAGAAAAGAAGAGCTAAGAAGGGTGTAGAAGCAGCTGAAACAGTAGTCTGGAGAAGTTTAAGTTTAAGAAGTTTAAGTTGTTTCACACATTATGCACATAATGTGTGAAACAACTTTGCCCTTAGAAAGATCCCAGAAAGACAAGAAACAGAAATGTCTTTCTATTTCACAGATGGGAACCAATAAGCCATTGGTCATAGATACAAGAGTTTTGAAGTGGCATATGGGGCTCCGTAAGACAACAGGGCCACAGGGTCAGTTTTGATATGTGCATTAGAATTATAATTAACATTTACATACATAAGTAAGCAATACTCATATGTAAGTGTAATTATATATTATTTTTTATTTTAATAATTATAAATTAATATTTTTGAATGGTCCTTTTGATAATATGTGGTGAGAAGACAGAATAATCTCAATATACATTAAGTTTGAGCTGAGGAGAGAAGGGAAAAAAATGATTTGTCTGAGACACCTAAAAGTAAATGAACTTGAATAAAAAAAAATTGACTCAGGACATAGCTTAAAGAACAATTTTGAGATAAAATTTAAACTTGCCACTTTAAAAACTAGTGACCTTGAGAAAATGCAGGGTGTGAAATTCATGGAAGACCCAGTCAGTGACTAATTTCTTAGTTTTATGCAGGAGAGATGCTTTGACTTGATCTTGGGTTACAGCTGGGTGTTAGCTAGAAAAAGGTTCATTATTTTTCTCAATTTTCAAAAGTCAGAAACTCTGCAAAGAAACAACTGGGTTCAGAAATCAAGAGTTTAAAATAAGCCAATATGTAGTGTTAAATTTAACAAACTGAATTTTGCACCTATACTGTCAGATTTATATTTAAAAATTCTTATGCTAGCAAGATGCTCCATACTGAACCAAAAATGTTTATTATAATTTTTTAAGCAGGTGATAACATTATTTTCCACCAAGAAAGATGGAGAGGAAAAAACAGTACAAATTTCCAACTCTAATTCAAATGGAAGGAATCTAATCAACATTCCTTAATTCATATGTATATCAATTGCAGTGTCTGTTAAGAGTTCTCTCATTAAGAGTGCTCATGGAATGCAAAATACAGCATAAGGAATATAGTCGACAATACTGTGATAAGTATTATGGTGTCAGGTGGGTGATTGAAATATTGCGGAAAAAGCTTTGTAAAGTATATGATTGTTTAACCACTATGCTGCACACCTGAAGTTAATGCACAATTATGTTGGATGTAAAAGGGACAACAAAAAAGTACCCCAGAGTTTTAAAGGCCAGATCAATTTCATTTCAATGACAGAAAGATGCTGTAAACCTTCTACTGTCAGGTGTTTTCCATACAACAGTGTGTATTATTGAATCTTAACTACTAGATTTGAATTATGTTTTCACATAATTCAAATTTGACAGCTGTGAGATTTGGGGCAAGTTATCTAAATGTTTTGGTTATGTATTTTTTATTTCCAAAACAATTTAAAAGTAAAATTTTAAATGTACTTCATGGGGTTTTTGAGAAGACTTAATGAGATGACAAATCAATTAAACATTTGCTAGCTGTGTTATATGCACTGAGTACATGCTTATATTGTTACTATTCTCATAAAGAGTCAATGGAGCTCTGTGTGGTAGGACAGGATGAGAATTATACAGCAAATAAAATACAGAATGAAGAACTTCCACATTCTCATTGCTGTTAATGAAAGATTGTGTTACCTTTGTATGAGTTCCTTTTACCAGAAGTTGTCCAGATCTATTTCTGCTCTGATTTGGAAATGAGTCCCAAAAAATTTTATTGCAATTTTTGTCTCAATTTACTACTAATACATTCATCCTCTAATCTATGAAATTATGAGGTGGTAAACAATATTTGAGAGTTGAAATTATCATTTTAAAAGTACTATACATTTGAATCAGTTATTATTATCTAATTCTTTGACTTAAATATTTCCTTTGTACTTCTTTGGGGGAGGGGATAGATTTATTTTTTATTTATTTACATATTTTTTACAGGGACAGAGAGAGAGTCAGAGAGAGGGACAGACAGACAGGAACGGAGAGAGATGAGAAGCATCAATCTTCAGCTTTTCGTTGCCGTTGAGACACCTTAGTTGTTCATTGATTGCCCTCTCACATATGCCTTGACCAAGGGCCTTCAGCAGACCGAGCAACCCCTTGCTGGAGCCAGTGACCTTGGGTCCAGGCTGGCGAGCTTCTGCTCAAGCCAGATGGGCCCGCACTCAAGCTGGCAAGCTTGGGGTCTCGAACCTGGGTCTTCCGCATTCCAGTCCAATGCTCCATCCACTGCGCCACCGCCTGGTGAGGCTAGATTTATTTTTATAAAAGGTTTATTTCTCCAAAATAAACTATTAATTTACTCAGATTGCTATAATAAATCTTCACAAATTGGTGGCATAAAACAATAGAAGTTAATTCTCTCACAGTTTTGGAAACTGAAAGTTTGAAATTCAGCAAGGCTGTGCTCCCTCTGGTTGCTCTAAGGAAGAATCCATTCTTTAACTCTTGTAACTTCCAGTGGGTGTCCTGGTATTCCTTGTCTTGTGGTCCCATCACTCTTATTTTTGCCTATTTCTTCACATTACTTACATCTCTGTGGCTGTGTATTACCCATTGCCTTTCTCTTATAAAGTACTTGTGATGACATTGAGAGCTTACCCACATAATTCAGGACAATCTCTTCATTTCAGAATACTTTATTAGTTACATCTAAAAAATTCATTTTTTCCAAATCAGTTAACATTTACAAATTTGAGGTATTAGAATTTAATATCTTTGATTGGCCATTATTCAACCTGTTATAAACTGTTTGAGATATCAGGATTCAATACCTCACCCTCATATTAGGCACAGTAGTGCATAGTAGAAATCACGGTTTTTGTTTGTTTTAAATTGTATGATTATTTGAAGTACACAAACATTGGGGAGTAGGTGTTGTAAAAGGGATAGTTTTTGTAGAAACTTCAGTCACCATTCATATACCTAATCTCTGCCTTTAATATCAAAGTGCTTGAGGAAATTGCTTAAATAAACAAGATATCACATACTGTATATCAGATTAAATTTAAAAAAAAATCCAATCTTTAGTCCAGTTAACACAGGTTGGTAAAATTATTGGTAAAAAAAAAAAAAAAAAAAAAAAAGTTTAGATGGTACAGAGAAACCACTTGTAGTATACAAAAGGTTGATGTTCTGGTTTAAGAAGAGATTCATATTTATGGAAAAATAGAACTGTGGATCTAGAAGCCTTTTTGAGAGTAACTTTCTCCTTTAGCTACTGACTTCATGATTAAATAAATGGAGTTCCACTGTGAGTTAGTGGTTCAAAAGAGTTGTGCAGCCAACTGGACGCATCCCTGGGGCTAGAATAGATATTCTTTGGTTCCGAGGCCAGTGTTTAACTCAAATCCTTGCTGGGAAAGGTTGCTACCTCATTAGATCAGCTTTTCAATTTCTCAAGTTGCCTGATACATAAAGGAATACATCTAATTATTTTTTGCAAAGTAGTTTAAGTATTGTTATTTTAAGAAATAAAAAACAATAATAAATAAATGCAAGAAAAATCACCAGAAATCTTCATCTAAAAGCTGCAGAGAACACAGGAGGAAAAAAAATGTGAGCTAATCAGGGTAGGGGACAGGGAAGGAACCTTAATATTGTCATGGTATCAATTCACTGTCTTATTTATTTCTAATAAAATGTATAAATGTAGAACTCCTTTAGAGTACAGAGATTCTTATGAAAGGTTAGTATACAAGGCTGTACAAAATATATTTTTACCTGTTATGTATCTTTATTTATTTTTTCATTTGGATTAAGTAATGACAAGAAATAAAGCACTTCTTTTCATTGTTTAACCCCATCCAGAAAAAAGTTACTATTGATTGCAAAAAGGTCTGTTTGTCTCCTGTTCTCATGAATACATTATTCTCAATTGATACATAATACTGTTGTCATTTATTAAATTAACTAGTTATAACTTCATAAATCTGAGGCCAAGTGCCTCTGATATTGAAATTAATAGGCAAAATCTGATGAAGATGAATGCAAATGAGACAAACGATGCCTGAAAGTGCTTCTTAGAATTTATGATGCACAGGAATCACCCAGGAATCTTGTTAAAACACAGATCCCCTTTCATAAAAGGGGGGGGATGGAGTCTGAGATTCTGCATTCTAGAATGTTATCCCATATCCAAGTTTTCACTACTGAAGTGGGAATTTTTCCACAAAAGGGTGAGAAGCTACATAGAAGACTGAGTAAGCCTAAAACAGAAACCTACTACAGAAACAATTCTTCTAATGAACAAAACTGTCTAACATTTATATTTGTGCAAATTGAATATCTTGGATATAATTACAATGCCCTGAAATTCCCTTCAGCTTGACTAAATTTTAGACAGGCTTCTTCCTGACTCTGGGCCTTTAACCTCTCTTTTTTTGTGGAAGAAGGTAAGAGCCTAATTTAATTAGTGCCAATTTGCACAATGGTATCTGCTCATGTTTGTTTTATGAATCATCACAGCCACTATAATGAAATTATTTGCTTTATGTGCAAACATGGAATACCTATTTGTCTATATATAAGTTCTCGCTGATATATTCTTCTCAATATATGTCAAGAAAACAAACTTTACAATTGAAAAGAATAACACCTAACTAAATAAAATGATATTTTAAAAGTCTTATTTTTTCAAACCTGTATGATATTTTGGAGTTATTAAGATTTTTCTGCCCATCATAGTATTCAGTATATTTGTATATTTTATATTACCTTATATATTATAACTATTTGAAAACTACCTAAATAAGATTACTAGTACTGAGTGCATAATATGAACCCGACACTTTTCTAAACAGTTGACCATAATCCTTACAATAGTCTATAAATTAGACACTATTATTGCCATAATTTAATGAGAAAGAAACTCAATACACAGAGAGGCTAAGTAATGTAGGGCAGGAAAAATCATGTTTTCTCTACTCTTTTAGGTTCTTGGCTGAGGTCCCCCCAAAGAAAGACAGATTAACCAGGGAAAACAAATAAGTTTCATAACATGTATATCTTTTTGTATACATGGAAGATGGCCTGGAAAACTCTGTAACATACCAAGTAGCCCAAGTCACCACCTTAAATACTATCTGCAGCTAAAAGTGAAAGAAGCTGCTGGAACCTGGGACCCAGTCATGGAATTTCATCAGACAAAAGGACAGAGAATAGGGTAATGCTGCTAAGCTGATTTAAGTCCTTGCCTTCTCCATTGATAAGAATTTCTAGAAATTTAGTCATCTCCCTCTTCCTGGAACAAAGAAAAAAAATGGAGATTTACCCGTATAAATGTAAATGTTTCTTAAGTATAGAATAATATCCTAATGGGTTTTCAGAACTTTTCATGTGTCTGTTGTTATTTAAAAAAAATAACCACCTCAAAATGATCCTTGTGCCAAAGAGCCATATTTTGGGGTGGTATATTCTGTTTATCTTCAGTAATGTATCTAAGCTTAGACAGTTAATAAATGCTGAAACATGAACCCAAGAGTGTGCCTTTGCAGCCTAAGAGCTTAACCATGACATTTTGTGAGCAGCAATGATTATTTACAATTATTTCTGAATCCTTTGAAATTACTTGGCTAATGTAGGGATTGCAGCTAGACTCATCTGCATACCTGCATTTTAAGAAATGGGAGAGGACTAACTTGAATTCAAAGACAGCTTAAATTTATAGTAGCATTTTGAATGTTGGTCTTGATTCTCAAACAACTGGTAAAATAAACTCTGTACTATTATGACATACATTTAACACAATATCAGTATATAATATATAGATACAATAAACAATTTTATAAGAGAAAATTAGAAAATTTGTAGTAATTTTCTTTTTTATTAACCTATGTGTGTGTGTACATATCCTCTCTCTATATATATATATTTCCTTTTTTTTCTGAGATTGTAAATATTTGGAATAAATATTGCAACATAGCAGGCAGTTATTTATCAAAACTGTGATTTGGAGTGCTCGTTTACATAATTGTCTGAAATAGTTAAGTTACTCAAATAACTTCTTTTTCTAATTTTAAGACTTTATTTTTTAGAGAAGTTTTAGGTTCACAGAAAAATTAAGAGGAGTGTATAGAGACTTCCCAAATATCATCTGTTCCAAGATGTGCATAACTTCCCCCGTTATCAGCATTCCCCCATACAGTGGTACACTTGTTATAACTGTTGAACTTAAATTGATACATACATCATTATTACCCAGATTTTATTAAGGTTTACTTTTGTTTTTGCAATTCTGTCAGTTTAGACTAATGTATGATGGCAGGTACCCACCTTTATAGTATTATACAAAATTGTTTTGTTGTGGCAGACTGGAACGTCCAAGAAGCCACAAGCCACTCGGAGTGTTGGAGAAACAGTTTATTACACCTGAGGGCTCAAAGAAGTTAATTTTCCAAAGTCTGAGCCCCGACTGGCAAGGCCTTCGGGGTTTTAAGGTCACGTGGTTGGGCGGGGTTACAAGGTATGTGGAATGTGGATGCAGGTTTACAGAAGCTAAAAAGGCAAGGCAGAATTAGTAAAAGCAGAACAAAAAAGCGGCAACACCCATATCAAGGTGAAGTATTTTTTTTTTCATTTTAATTTATTGTGTTTACATAGATTCTAGTGTCGCCATGAATGCAACCCCTTCCCCCGTGTTCCCCACAACATCCCCCTTTCTACCCTCCCTGCAACGCCCTCCCTCTTTCCCTCCAGGGCTTAGTTTTTCTGCTCTCTATAACATTGTGTTATGTTTGTATAGTTTCACCAATTGTTTTTCCTTTTCTGATCCCTTCCTCTCATCCTCTTTCCCTCTCAGAGGGAGAAAGGGAAGCATTTTGCTTTGTCATCATTGAGTCATAGCCATATCAATCCCCCCTTTGATGCCCTATAACTACATCTATGGGGCATCACTATATACATCTGAAAACACTCAGGACATGAAGTCATAGGGGCACTTAGTGGCGGGGTGAGGTTTACTAGGATAAGTCTGATTAGGATTTTGTAAAGAGCTGTTTTAACAAAAAATTTCCTAAACAGTTCATAGTAACAACACATTCTACTATTAGTATGTAAGTGACTATTAGTAACGGTCTCTCTAGTAGTCCAATCTGCTAGAGCGCTTGCAGCTAGTTCTATGCCCAGAAGTAGAGTCAGGATCCCAACGATGATCAGAAACGGCAGCTGGCAGGTCACTGCAGTCCTGGTTGCTCCTTGGGATCTCCTGGTTGGGGTCCTTTGTCAATTTCTGGTAGCATGTCCATTGTCCTTCACAATGTCACCTGTAATGGCTTTGTGAGGTCACTGTCCAGGTCTCTGGCAGGTCCTCAGTGTTGGCTCTTTTGATTTAGGTATGGTGAATTTAGGGTGCCGTACCTGCAATTTTAATGGCAGTCAGAGTAGCCAAGACAACTCTGAAGCCAGTATGTGGCATGTAGATTCCAGCTGATTTTTAATACTTTTGCTATTGTCTGGACAATGGTTGACACAAACGCAGGCCCTCTTTGCCGCTTGGTCAGCAAAACAGTTTCTCAAGCTTATTGGGTCTTTCCTTTTTGATGTCCTTTGCAGTGTATGACTGCTACTCTCTTGGGTTTTCAGACAGCTCCTAATAGTTGAAGAATTTCTTCTTTATTTTAAATTATTTACCCCCAGCTATGAGTAGTCCCTTCTCTTATGGCTCCATGTATGTGCAGGCTGGCAAAGGCATATTTAGAGTCAGTGAAGATGTTGACCTTCTTCCCCTCTGAATATTGTACTACTCTTTGAACAGACCATCCCTGTGGTATGCTTCTGTCTTGATGAATAGGTCCCAGGTGGTCACTGCATATCCAGCTTTCTGTTCCATGTTTTGGATGAAGCTACTTTTGTCTGTGAACAGTTTCCATTCAGGTTCAGTGAGGGGGATGTCTGTAAATCAGGTTGGCCTGAGTAGACCTCATCTGTAGTTTCCTCATAGTCATGATCTGGTAACCCGGCTCGGTGGGTAGAAACGTGCCTGGGTTTAGTGTGTGTACCATTTCTAGTGTCATCAGTGGGTTTTTGCACAACAGTCCCTGATAGTGGGCCATCCTGGTGCTGGTGAGCCACTGGTATCCCAGCTATTTATCAGGGTTGTCACCACATGTGGGACTTTCACATGGATGTTCTGGCCTCAGGTGAGCTTGTCAGACTCTCTACCGTCATCGTGGTGGCTAGTGCCTGGAGGTAAGTGCCTGGTGGCCACTGGGTTGAGCTGTTTAGACATATAGGCCACTGGTCTCTGCCATGACCTGACAGTTTGGGAGAGGACCCATAGTGCTACAAGATTTTTCTTTCAGACAAAGAGAATGAATTTATGATTTACATTTAGCAGTCCTCACGCCGGGGCACTGGAGAGCAGTCTCTTTATTTCTTGTTATGCCATCTCCTGTTTTCCGCCCCAGTGTAGGGGTTTTCCCTCTGGCCCGCTTAGTGAATAATATAGGGGTTTTGCCTTTTCTGAAAACCCTGGTGTCCAGATGTGACAGAACCCTGATTCCCCTAGAAACTCTTGGAGCTTCCTTTTGTTGTCGGGTCTAGGAATTGAGCAGATGGTTGGTTTCCTTTCAGTTCAAAGGAGCGATGTCCTTCAGTGATAATGAACCCAAGATATTGGACCCTGGAATGCTACATTTGGGCCTTTACCCATGATACTTTATACCCTGCATCAGTCAGCAACTGTAGCAGAATTCTTGTGCCTCTCCAGCAATCTTCTCAGGAGTCACTGGCCAGGAGGAGATCATCCACATATTGTAGGAGCACACCATTTATTTCTTCCCCTGGAAAGGTCATGAGGTCAGAGGCCAAAGTTTAATTTAACAGGGTGGGTGAGTTCTCAAATCCCTGTGGCAGGCATGTCCAGGGTAGCTGGGTTCTTCCCATTTGAACACAACTAGCAGCTGGCTCTTTGGAGCCAAATGTAGGCAGAAAAAGGTGTCTTTGAGGTCCAGGCAGGTGAACCAACTCATTCCTGGTGGAAGAAGACTCACGAGATTGTAGGGGTTCAGGACCACAGGATATAAGGTGATAGCCCTATCGTTGGCTGCTTGCAGACCCTGGACTGGCCAATACCCGCTTCCATTTGGCTTTTTCACTGGTAGTAGAGGTGTGTTCCAGGGGGACTGGCATTCTACCAAAATTTCAGCTTCTTTGAGTCTTTTAATGTGTTCCTGTATTCTAATTCAGGAGGGTTTTGCTCATTTATCTCCTGAGCATGGAACTTCCATTCAGCCTCCCTGGGGACTATTATTGACAATATCAGTTTCCTGTGTTCCTAAAATTAGGCTGGCAGGTTTTCCACGAGCAAAGGGCATTTGGTTTCCTAACTTACTTATGAGATCCCGTCTCAGAAGGGGGATGGGACATTCAGGCAGATACAGGAATTCAGGAACGCCTTGATGTCCCTCGAATTGATACAGTTAGGACTTGCAGAAGAGGCGAACAGTTTGAGCGCCTGTGGCTCCAATTATGGTGGTTATTTGCTCAGTATAGTGTGCAACCGGCATGGTGACTACCGAGTGTTCTGTTCCTATGTCCACTATAAAAGTCATTGGTTGGCCCCTACTGTCATATTGACCATGGGCTCTCAGGGGCCTAATTTCATGGAACTCCATCTTACCTAATTGGAATCAACCCCAGCTAGCCTGATCAAGTCCTGAACCACTGGTTTCTTTTTATGACTGAGCCACTTTGGCAGTGGGGCTGGAGGCTGCTTTCTGGTTGGGGCATTCATTTTCCAATGTCTGATCTCTTTGCGATATGCACATTGATCAGGTTTCAAGGGTTTGCCTTTTTTATTGAAGGGCGGGATAGCAGGACCTTGCACCGTCTCTTCTTATTAATGCAGAACTGAATCCATGGGGCAGGGTCTTCGCTGTCTGCAACCAGGAATCTATATAGGGAACTGATCCAGGTGGCCAGGATTACCAGTCACAACCTGGTAAACTGCTCTGACAGTTGCTAAGTCTAGGATTCCTTTCAAGGGCCACCTCACCTGAAGGTTGGGTCCCTCGAGTTTACAGAGGGTGCAGAGTTTTCCAGGGGTTAATTTCATGTCATAATCATCAGAAAATCCCTTCTTAAAATTCCTAATCTTGCAGTCTAATACAGTGGGTTTGGACTGACCAGTCCCCACGCCTAGTCTAAATATGACCTTCCAGTAAAAACTCCGATGTCCAGAGTCACAAAACAGATGAAGGGTGGGAGCTGCCTTTTCAGAGACCACTCAGTTCCTGCCTGGCCACGTCTCTTGCAAAATTTTAAGGCACATCTTGGCTAAGGTGCACTCGTATAAACTCCGGGCCTTGTTGTCTCCCAAAAGAGAAACAAGTCCTTTTTATGCCTTATGATGTTGCCACGGAACTGCAGGTTAGGGCCCAGACAGACTTTGTAGCTAGCACCATGAAGCCACAAATAATCACTCACACGTTCATTCACTCAGAAGTTATTACTTTCCCCCCTTTTCCCAGGCGTCCCTGTCTGGTGTCTCAGTTTGGGGACTGGGGAAGGTGATCAAGCTTCCCTTCCGTCTGGAGATAGGCCTGACTGGGTGACTGGTCCTGGAACTTTACCTTGTACTGATGCATGTCCCGAAAGGTTAGTCCATCTCTCCAATGAGTCCTGTTGGTCCCAGTTACCTCTGATTATGGGGGGTCCTCTGGGAAGGAGGTCCCATGGATGATGTTGGGTGGCACCACCTTGTTCACAAAGAAGGCTCCTTCCTTCCTGTGGTTCTTGTTCCCAGGCGGGTGGCACCATGGTTGGCCTCCCAGTCAGGAAACCAAGTGTTGTGGCAGACTGGAATGTCCAAGAAGCCAGGTGACATTCGAAGAGTTAGAGAAACTGAGGAGCAGGAAAGCGTCAGGCCACACTGGTTTATTGGAGGCTGACAATGACAGGAGAGCAAGTAAACAGCAAAGGGGAAAGAACTAATAAAGGAAAATCTGCTATTCACAGTAAGGGCAAGGGAGTAAGGAAATCCACACCCCAGGCTAGTGATAGTGTGAGCTGAGAGAATCGCTGCCCTGGGGAAGCTCCCACAGCCTTATACAGGCTTTGCACACGTGCCTCTGCCACATGCTCATGCACCAATCAAGCACAGTGCCTGCAGCCGGTACACCACGAGCAAGCCTAACACAGCTGCCCCACAATTACATTCCTCTGCAGTAGTTTACATCCCCATGACTATTCTATAGCTACCAATTTTTACTTCTTAATCCCTTCACCCTTTTTATCTATTCCCCCAGCCATCCTCCTGACAACCATCAAAATGGTTTCTGTATCTATGAGTGTTTTTGTTCTTATTTGTTTATTTTGTTTTTTAGATTTAATTGTTGGTAGATACGTATTTATCATGACTTTATTGTTCTTATTCTTTATCTGCTTTTTTTTTTCTTTTTAAAGAAGACTCTAACATTTCATGTAATAGTGGTCCAGTTATGACAAACTCTTTAGCTTTTTTTTTTTCCCTTTGGGAAGCTCTTTATATTACTTTCTAGTCTAAATGGTAGCTTTGCTGGGAAAACTTGGTTGTAGGTCCTGGCTTTTCAGCACTTTGAGTATTTATTTCTTGCCACTCCCTTCTGGCCTGAAAAGTTTCTGTTGAAAATCAGTTTACAGTGTTATCGGAGCTCCCTTGTAAGTAACTAGCTGCATTTTTTCCTGCTGCTTTTAAGATTCTCTCTCTGTCTAACATTTTGCATTTTAATTATAATGTGTCTAAGTGTGGGCCACTTTGGGTTCATCTTGTTTAGGACACTCTGCATCTCCTGAACTTTTATGTCTATTTCCTTAATTTTTGCTTTCTC
The DNA here is from genome assembly GCA_037038555.1 of Rhynchonycteris naso. Taxonomy (NCBI): domain Eukaryota; kingdom Metazoa; phylum Chordata; class Mammalia; order Chiroptera; family Emballonuridae; genus Rhynchonycteris; species Rhynchonycteris naso. The sequence continues at coordinate 173,580,830 of CM072996.1, read as the reverse complement.
ACTTTGCCTTCTAGCAACCCCAAGATGAAAATGTTGGTATGCTTGAAGCTATCTCAGAGGCTCCTTGTACTATCTGCTTTTCTTTTTTTATTCTTCTTCTTCTTTTTTTTTTTTTTGCTGTTTTGATTGGGTGTTTCTTGCTTCTTTATATTCCAAATCACTGATTTAATTCTTGGTTTCATCCACTCTACTGTTAGTACCCTGTAAATTGCTCTTCATTTCAGTTATGGTATCCTTTACTGGTTCTTTTTATGGTTTCTATATTCTTTTTTATGCTGTTGAATTTCTCACTAAGTTTCTTTTATTTTTATTTTTTTGTAACAGAGACAGAAAGAGGGACAGATAGGGACAGACAGACAGGAAAGGAGAGAGATGAGGAGCATCAATTCTTTGTTAAGGCATCTTAGTTGTTCATTAATTGCTTTCTCATATGTGCCTTGACCAGGGGCAACAGCAGAAAGAGTGACCCCTTGCTCAAGCCAGCAACCTTGGGCTCAAGCTGGTGAGCCTTGCTCAAACCAGATGAGCCTGCGCTCAAGTTGACAACCTTGGGGTTTTGTACCTGGGTCCTCTGCATTCCAGTTGGATGCTCTACCCACTGTACCACCACCTGGTCAGGCAACTCTAACTGAGTTTCTTGAACATCCTCAAAATTATTATTTTGCACTTTATATCTGGTAAACTTCTTGCCTTCTTTTCTTTTAGTTTATTTTCTGTAGATTTTTTTTGTTTTCTTATTTGGGACATGTCTTTAGTGTCTGCATTTTGGTTGCTTCCCTGTGTTTGTTTCTATGTATTAGGTAGAGCTGTTATGTCTTTCAGACTTGGTAGAATGGGCCTATGTAGTAGATGTCCTGTAGGGCACAGCCTCCTTAGTCACCAACTTTGGGTGTGTTCCAAGTGGGCTCCTGTGTGAGTTGTGTGCACTGTCCTGTTGTAGTTGAACCTTTATTGCTGCTGACATCATTGAGAGAACTTGACCCTCAGACCAACAGGCTGTGAGGATTGGCTGTGACCACAGCAGAGGAGGAGCTTCTGTGTAGAAGTCAACCCCATAGAGCAAGACTTGCTTTTTGGGTCTTTGGGTTTCCCTGAGTCTGCCCCTTGAGAGTGTTACTCTTGACCTGATATGGTCTGAAGGTGACTACAGGGTGCACTTACTCGGTTCTCCCAAGAGGTATAAGGTCAATCTGTTCTTTGCTTGCTGCCACCTGGCATGAGCTACAGAGTGATGTGCATATTGCTGTTACTTGTGCTGGGCTTAGAGATGTCCAGGAAAGAACCAATGCCTGCTGCCACTAGTTCACAGCCCAGGGCCACCTAGTAAGTGGCATGGGATAAGCAAAGGCCAGATGCTGTTTGTTTTGAAATTTTAGAGAAATCCCAAGCATAAGACAAGAGAGAACACTTGTATGGAAAAGCGTTGAAAAAGGCTTGGGTGGCCCAAAAAGCTGAGTTGTGCAGGGCCTCATAGGATCACCTGGGTGGGGCGAATAGTGTGAGCCAGGTTGATGGAACTAGATATGGTACCCTCCTGCCTGCTCTGTGGAGGGGGACATAGTTCTCAGAAAAGAAACAATGAACTTTTTCAGCACTTTTGTCTGGCAGAAAACTTTCCTAACCCCTCCCCCCAGCACTTGCCTGATGCCAGAAAATCCAGTTACTTTCTGTATGTCCCTGGTTCCTTTCAAGCTTTTGCCCCAGTGCTGGAGCTCAGAGGGAGTCAGTCTGAGTAAGTCTGTGTGAGGGCTGTTTAAGAGGAGATCCCTGAGGTTCCTACGACTATCCATCTCCCTCAGCCTGTAGTTTCTTATAACCAGAAGTTATGGGGACTCTTCTTCCTGGCTTGGGAAACTTAGACTAGAGGTGAGACCCCCTCACTCCTCAAGAGTGACATAAACTTTGAAGAGATAAGTGTTGTTACAGACCAAAGTTGTTTATCCTTTGCCTGTCATGTGCAGAGAAATGAGAATCTGAGGCAACAGATGTTTTACAGAGAAAAGCAGTTTTTATCATCAGGCAGCCAAATGAGCAGATGTGGAGAAAGCCCAAATCCATCTCTTGAATAGATATGAGGCAAATATAAAGAATAGGGGTGAAGACGGGTTATATATATATTTTTCTTTTATTTTTCTTAGCAAGAGAAAAAGAGAGATGAGAAGTATCAACTCATAGTCACATCACTTTAGTTGTTCATTGATTGTTTCTCATAAGTACCTTGATGGGAGCAAAGCCAGTGACCCCTTGCTCAAGCCAGAAACCTTGGGTTTAAGCCAGTGACCATGGAATCATGTCTATGATCCTACAATAAAGCCAGATGGACCTGCAGTAAACTGGTGACCTAGGAGTTTTGAACCTGGGACCTCAGTGTTCCAGGTTGATGCTGTATCTACTACTGTACCACGCCCAGTTAGGCTACACATATTTATTAATTCTAATTTTGGGCATCTGATTAGTAGTCTTAGAATGAAGCCAGCTAATGTGAGGAGTGTGAGGGGAAGGAGGGAATAAAGTAATTTTGATCTTGCAGAGTTTGATTAGTAAGTCCTACATGTTTGACCTAGGCACTGAATCTTACTTATTGGAGAAACTCTAACTTCTTAATGGGCTCCAGATATCAAGCAATGGCCTCTTTATCTTGAGTTTTGTGGATCTTGGTTCTGCTATGCTCTTGAGGTCAGTTTAGAGTAATTTGGTTGCTAACTGTGCCCACTCACATTTCTGGTACCAGTTTGATCTGACTTGCTCTGGTGGTCTCTTGAGCACTGTGAGGAGTTCTGGTGTTATCTCCTGAAAGACACTAAGTAAAACTAGAGAGAAAACAATTATTAGGGTCCCAAATTTTCCCTTTATATAACTAAAGATTAGTTTTTGGCTTGCAGCTATGCATAATTTCTGGTTAATATTTTATTAAAATCTAACTGGTCTTACCCTCATTCTTCAGTGACTAAAGAAAATGTGTGCTCAGTGGAGTAAATGAATCTTTGTGAACAGAGGATCACTTCAGCTACATTTTAAAAAGTAGTAGAAAGTTGTGGTTTAAGCACGTTACCTCAATTCTGGTATCTCAGTAGTTTAAATATAATATATATATAAAATTATCTATAAAACTATATAAATATATCAAATATTATATATAATGTATATTATATAGGTTAAATATATATTTATATAAATATATAACAGATATATGTTTATATGGTAATACAATAATTAAAAAGTAAAAAATAAGCTATTTTACATACTCAAAATTGTAAACCTACTTTTTGCCCCTCCCTTTATGTATAGAGTATCAGCAAGTTATACATGTGTGTGTGAGTGTGTGTGCATACATATATCAGCAGGTTTATTTATTTAGCAGTCATTTGGACCACAGTCTTCCGTTGAAATTGTAAACAATTTATGCAAGTCAACCACTAAATGTCAGGTTTCTTTGAGGGTGATAATGTATCCTCCTGCAAGCTTAACATTAATGCCCAAGGGCTTTACTTTCTTTTTGTTTTCTTCTTTGAAATAAACCTAGCAATAAACATTTCTGAACTAGATGATCAATGGAGAGTTGGAGATAAATAATACAGTCTTGTATAAATTATGGCCAAATAGATAGACTTTTGGAAATTAATAAATGTAGTAAGAGGAACCATATAGCCTATTGCAGCATGCTGCAAAATTACTTCTTAATGCATATTTTAAATTTGTCACTCAACAAAGATAAATATGGAATTAATCCCATGGAACTATAGGCTCCAGGATTCATTGTGAAAATAAAAATTTTCAGAAGCTTTTTACAATAATCTACGGTAGGAGATATTCCACACAATTATATAAAACATGTATTTTCCTAAACACAAATCAAATTCTGAGGGAAAATTTTAGTAAGTAGAAAGGAAATTAAAGTATAAGGGCTCATAAAAAAGACTTGGGTTTTATAATAAAAAATTTCAGAGTAGTAAGTTTTTGAATTTGTGTTTTTATTTTATTTTTTGCCTGAAGACAGAGTTATCAAAACTTGTTCAAAATATTGTTTTAATAACAATAATGTTCAAAATCACTGTTACTGATCAGTGTTCCTTGAGTGGAATATAATTTAGATTTTAAAATGTTTGGCTGTTTGGTGCTTTAATTTATCTGTGTTTTATGTAAAGCTATTACCTGAAGAATATTGAAGGTGTACCACTTTAGCGTGAAGATTATTTTAATTAAAAAGCAATTAAAACCCAGTAAATTCATCTCAGTTCCTCCCCTTCAAGTGCCAAAATTTGCATTGGAAGGAGGTCTGTACCAGGCAGAGAGACAAACTGAGTTTCCTCTATATCCTAAAAAATTTATCTGCAGAACAGGAAAAACTTGTTTTCCAAATACCTCCTCAAGGCTTTTGTAATGGCCCTCCTCACTTTGAATTGCCAGATAGCTATTTACTTCCTTAGCTTATTATTTTATATAAACTTCAGTTACCCAGCTGCTCTTTGGGCACCATGTTTTATGGCGCCTCTGTATGTATGAAATTAAACTTGATTTTCTCCTGTTAATCTGCCTTATGTCAATTTAATCTTAGACCAGCCAGAAGAACATAGTTGGGTAGAGTGAATATTTCCTTTTCCATAATATACACACAAAAAAATCTAGCACTCCTTATATTAAAAAATGTTAAATAAAAATTTAAATAGTCATAAGAAACATTTTTAGTAGATCACCCTTGAAGGTTAATATAGTGGCTATACATGTATTAAACAAAGATATGATGTTAGTTTTCTAAGTATCTATCACTGTTGCAAGAAATCACTACAAAATTAGTGGCTTTGTTACAATAGGCAACTAGTCAGATATTAATGAAAGAGAAGGGAGCCAGACATATAATTAAGCTGGATTGTCTGGAAGCTGTAAGGTATTTTCCCCACCGAGGAAGGAGGAAAATCAGTGTAGCCACTAAGTATTGATTGTTAAGGCTTTATTTGGTACAGAGCGCTTCTCGGATGAGACTCACTGGCACAGAAGATGGATGCCAGGAATCTCGTGCCCCTGAACTGCATGGAGCCATGTTGGGCAGATAAAATATAATATGCTCACTTTGTTAAAGATGGCGCTGCCCACATGGAAGCCCGTCACCCAGGTGATATTATTTGCCCTTATGCTTGGGATGGGTGTGGGGGAGGGGCTGTAGTGTAAGCAGGCCGGGTTGTTATGACCTAAGGCTTGGCTTTAGGAGTAAGCTTTTCCCCACACCCTTGACTGATTGGATAATGTAGGGTGGTGCACTCTCCTGAGGAATCCCATTATACAGAGATTTCCTTGTTTGTATAATTGGATTAAAGGTTTTGATTCTACAGTATAAAGTGGGAGAGACCAGTAGCTTGAACTCTCTCGGTTCCTGCTATCGCCATTGCAGGGGCCTCCCTGATCCCTTGACCTCCATGGGAAGAGCTGGTTTTCTGCTTCTCCCTTGTCTTCTCTTGTGGCTTGCCTGTATTGGTGAGACACCAATAAACAGAATGGCCTACCCTCCTCTGACTCTGCCATTTCTTCACCGTCATCCCGAATCCAATGGGAACCTGCATGTGGATGGCCACGATGGCGGCTCCTGGCTTTACAAGCCAGATTTAAAAAGGGGTCCTTCCAGCTAACATGACATAGTGAATTCTCACAGACTAACAGAAAGTCACTTTTCTCCCAAAAATTTCTGGGAAGTGTAGTTCTGGTGCACCTGGCTGTGTGAGCAGTCCCAGCCAAGGTTCCCGGGGTCTGGTGACTGTCCCCCATTAGTCATCCCACATTCCAGCCATTTTTGTTAAATAGAAAAAGGATTCCGTTCATTCTCTGGCTACTTCCTGCTGATTAGGGGAATCATGGGGAGGGAAGGTCAGCTGGTGGTGGCTTTGAGGGGTGTCAGGAGGAACATCAGTTTGGCCATGAGTTGAGAAACTTTGCAGATGCACTTCTGTAAGAATTAAAAAAAAAAAAAAAAAAACACATATGAGTTATATGCTGATAATTAGAAGATTTAGGATAGGGGCAGCCTAGGTGAGAATGGGTGGCTGCCATTAGGAGATAAGCGGCTTATAGGAGGAGATATCCTTGCTTAATTTTCCTCGCAGACAGTTGAGGAGATTAAAGCGTGTTTTATCAGACCAGTCCTACTGAACAGCATTGCTCCCTGTTTCAGCTCACTCTGGTGGTAGGTTCCTAGTGGGAGTGACAGGAGCAACAGGATCTGCAGGCCCCATCCTTTTTGTGAACTGCAGACGAGTAGGGCCCAGTGGTTCTGACTGCCAGCAGTCCTGCATGGGAGCAAGCTTGAGACGAGAGACATGATACCAAGGTGTTTGCCCTAGGAGTTTGGCTGCAGTAGTAGTCAGTATTACTGTATGGGGTCCCGTCCATCTGGGCTGTAGGGAGCCAGGCTGGAGCTCCCTCAGAAGAACCCTGTCTCTTGATTGGAGGGGGACCGTTGGGTGTGCTTCATCTGGCCCCCTATAGGAAGAAGGGTTTGGTCCACATGTTCCCTGAGAAGATGGCGAAGTAAAGATAAAAAGGAGAGGTACGTGGCAAGAGGAGGGTGGTTGACAGGTAAGTTATGGTTAATTAGGAATGCACTACCATAAACCAGCTCAAAGGAACTGAGTCCAGTGGGGTTTCGTGGGGTTGCCCTGATTCTGGGGAGTGCCAGGGGAGAAGGTTTGGCCAGGAGAGTCGGTCTTGATGGAAAATTTAGTTAACTGACCCTTCAGGATGCCATGGACCCTTTCCACCTTACCGGACAATTGAGGGCAATAGGGTATGTGGAGTTTCCAGGTAATGTTGAGAGAGGTGGCAACCTGCTGGACTATTTGGGCAGTGAAGGTCGGGCCATTGTCTGACTGGATGGTAGTCGGCAGTCCAAACTGCGGGATGATGAGTTTAATGAGAATGGAGGCAACATTGTCTGCCATCTCTCAAGAAGTGGGAAAGGCTTCTATCTATCCTGAAAAGGTATCCTCAAAAGTTAAGAGATAACGGAGTGTTTTGTGACGGGGCATGTGAGTGAAGTCAATTTGCCAATCATGGACTGGCATGTGTCCCCTTAGTTGATGAGTAGGGGAGCGGGGGTGGGTCCCCCTTATGTAGAGGCTTTGGAACAGACAGTACATGTTGCGTGTATCTTTTCGATAGTCTTCTGGAGGCCTGGGAAGAAAAAGAGTGGTTGCAAGAACTGATAGAGAGTTTTTGGCCCTATGTGTAAGGAACAGTAAATATCAGAAAGGAGAGTTTCTACTGTCCTTTTGGTAAGGCAACTCTATCTCTAAGAAATATCCATTCCTGGTTGCACACATCTCCACCCTTTTTGAGGAGGGTCTGTTCTTCCTCAGGAGTGTAGGAAAGTTTCAAGGAAGTGAAGAGAAACATGAGAGGAGTGGGGGAGGTCCCAGGGTGAGGTTTTGAGCCCTCACATTGACGCAAGCATTTCCCAGGTCCTGAGAGGTTTGATGGCCCCTACAATGTACCACAGCCACCTCAGCGGGAAACTGTAATGCCTCAAAAAGTTTAGAAATGAGGGTAGCATTGATTATGGGGGAGCCGTTGGTAGTAAGGAAGCCCCTTTCCTTCCAGAGGGTGGAGTGGCTGTGGGTGATAAGAAAAGCATATTTAGAGTCAGTATATATAGTTATGCATTTTCCTTGGGCCACGGTGAGTGCCTGCGTGAGGACAATCAGCTTTGGTTTCTGGTAGGTGGTGCCCTCTGGCAGCTGTTGGGCTTCTAGGGTGGAGGAGGTGGTGACCACTGCATAGGCCGACAATTGTCATCCATCAGGTCCCTGTACAGAACTTTCATCCACAAAGGGTATTAGATCTGGATCTTTTCAAGGAGAATCTGATAATCCATCTCGAAGTCTGTTGAGAAAATCTATTAGAAGGTTGACAACATTGGTGGAATAGGAGGCGTGATTAGGTTAGGGTGATCTGTAGTAGCAGGAGAGCCTTCAGTCAGGAGTGGTAGGAGTAGGTAAGTAGATGCTGTCAGCTGGATAGTGGCTCTGAGACTGTGTAGAATGTCTTGACCCAGAAGGGATACAGGGCACGATGGCATAACTAAGAATGAGTGTGAAAAGGGGATTCCGTCCAGACTGCATGTCAGGGGTAGTGTATGAAGAGGAGAAGAAGGGGCCCATCAACCCCCATAACCGAGACCTGTGAGGGAACTAGAGGTCCAGAGTGTGATGGCAAAACAGAGAAGGTAGCCCCCGTGTCCACAAGAAATGAAATGGACTTACTCGCTACCTGTAGCTTCACCCGTGGCTCAGAGAGAGTGAGAGGGGTCTCCAAGTCCGGGCCGCATCAGTTGCCCACAGGCCTAGGAGTTTGAATGATGGGTTTACTTGGCTAGCTGGGCCTCCCATCTGAGCAATCTGTCCTCCACTCTGAGACACCGAGGATGTGCCTGCTGCCCAGAGCGGGCAATCACTCCACCAGTGACTGGGTTGCTTTCACTTAGGACAAGGCTTAGTGGGTAGCCTTGGGCATGGGCACTGCCGGGACCAATGACCCTCCTTGCCACACTTAAAGCAAGCTCCTGGTGGGGATCCTTTTTGCGGCCCAGACTTAGGTCAAGCATCTCCTGTGCTTTGCCCCTTTTGCTCTGGCCTTAGTGCTGCCACAAGAGCCTGGGTTTGGAGTGCTACCTTCTGTTGCATGTGGGCCTGGTGAAAAGCCTTTGCATGTTCCTCTTGACCATTAAAAACCTTAAATGCCATGTTCATTAGGTCTCGGACAGGGGTTTGCGGGCCCTCCTCTGCCTTCTTAAGTTTCTTCCAAATGTCCGGGCTGATTGGGAAATAAAGTGAGTAGCTAATCCAGTGGCCCCGGCACTGGAAATAGGGTCTAAATGAGTATGGAGGACCATAGCATCAGTGAGGCAATTTAAGAAGAGAGCCAGATTTTCCTCAGGTCCTTGAGTAATTTCCCTTAACTTGTCATAGTTAACTACCTTTTGTCCTGCATCCTGCATGCCAGCTATAAGACATTCAACCATCTGATCATGTTGTCTCCTACCTGGTTGTTCCTTCTGGTAATCCCAGTTGGGGTCCGTGTCAGGGACCGCCTCTAGACCCACTGGCATTTGAACATTAGAGGTGTGTACCTTATCTGTATGAGCTGTGCTTTCATCCAGATTCAGTCTCGTTCATCAGAGGTAAGGGTAGAAGACATAATAATATAGAGATTATGCCAAGTAAGGTCATATGCCTGAGTGAGATACTGGAATTCCTTGGTATAGTTGGTAGGATTAGAAGAATAGAAACCCAAAAGCTTTTCGATTGCATACAGATCAGAGAGGGAGAAAGGCACATGAACCCTAATGACCCCCTCCATCTGGGCCACCTCATGGAGAGGGCATAGGAGGTCGGCTCCCTCTTGTGGCCTGGAGCGGGATTGGGTGTGAGCGCTAACAGGGGAGGAGAGAAAGGGATTAGCATTTGCAGATGGATGAGACTGAGATAGTCAAGAGAGTGGTGCAGGAGGGGAAGAGAGTTCCTCAGGGGGGTCAGCAAAGAAGGAAATATCTGGAGCAGAGAGTTTAGCTGAGATTTCCCTGGCCAGAAAAACCTGCGTTGTAGGGCAGCTGGTGCAGAAATTAGGACGAAAGCGCAAATGAAGAAACCCCTGCATATAAGGAATCTCTGTCCATTTTCCAACTTCTTGGCAATAGTTCTGTAAATCAATAAGGATGTTAAAATCAAAACTTCCTTCCTGGGGCCACCTGGGCTGGTTATCCAGTGGGTATTGTGGTAGGCTACACTGCAGAAGAAAATTAGTTTCTTCTTTTTTAGGGAGGGATCAATGTTTGGGAGTTTTTGGATAAGGCACCCCAGGGGTGTTCTAGAGTCAGGCTTGGATCCCCTTTCCCCCATGGTCACCCCTCAGTTCTCAGAGAGTGGTCAAGATATGAGTATTGGTGTCCCAAAACTCAAACTCAGGCCACAGACGGATAGGGAAAGTGGGTGGATTTGGAACATCTTTGCAAACACACATGCACTCGGACAGAAAGACTGCCCTGACACAGCTGTGGTTTCTGGACAGGGAGTCTCGGCAGAGAGAACTCAAAGGGAGGGTCTGGAAGCAGGGAGCTTACCACACCATGCACTGAGGTGGAAGGTCGGTCAGATATCCTGGGTCCTGGTTCTTTCATGGAGGGGACGGGAAGAGAAGCGGCCCCAGCGGGCTTCTGACTTCTCCCAGGTTTCAGCACCAAAATGTAAGGTATTTTCCCCACCAAGGAAGGAGGAAAATCAGCGTATCCACTAAGTGTTGATTATTAAAGCTTTATTTGGTACAGAGCACTTCTCAGACGAGATTCACTGGCATGGAAGATGGATGCCAGGAATCTAGCGCGCATGGACCACATGGATCCAGATTTAAAAATATATCCTTCCGAGGTCATCCAGCTAATATGATGTAGTGAAACTCACTGGCTGACGGACAGTTGCTTTTCTCCCAAAGATTTCTGGGAAGTGTAGTTCCACTGCAGCTGGCTGTGTGAGTGGTCCCAGCCAAGGTTCCCGGGGTCTGAGTTCCTCACACAACTGTCCCCCACTAAACATCCCACAGAAGCTACAGCCTCCAAACACACCAAGGAATAACCACATTGCTCCACCAATGGGATTAACAGTTCTCTGTCCTTCTGAGTAGGGAGGAAGAAACAGCTTTTCAGTCTCCCCAAGAACAACTGGCCCATTTTCATAGATTACAGGGGAGAGGAATAACCAGTAAAGGGGAGATTCCTCTGCTGAGTCATGCACAGTAGAAGCTAGATGACAGTCAAAACTATGAGATGTGCAGTGGGAGTCAAATGGTGATTATAAAGGAGGAATCTAGCCTAAGAAAATCTGGGAAAAGGACCAAATAGGGTAAGGGCACAGAACACTGGAAGATCCATGAAAGAGTTTGGATAAAGAGAGGACCCAGAATAAGCCTTGGAAAAACTAGACAGAAGATTGGTTAGTTTGAAAGAAAGCTTGCTCCTTCCCCAGCCCAAGGTAGTATAATCAAAGCTTAGCGAAGACCCAAGGATTTGTTTTCTCTTTTGCATGCTTTCGCTCCATAGCAGCCATGTGAGCCTAGTAGCCAAGAAGGCCCAAGCATGGGCCCAAGAACAGCACTGTTTGTGGCCTGGGCGCCACTGACCTTGGTAGCAGAGATGCAGATGAGAAATAAGACAGAAATTCTGCATCTATGGGGCCTGGCCCTCCTGGGCCTTAACAGGCACAGGTGCGGGTCTGAGGCCCAAGAGGATGGACTGAGAGAGAGCTGAGCCATCTGGTTGTAGAGGAGACTTTGGGCACCTGGGGACAGTTTTTGTTTTCACTCCAATAAATCTTGCCACTATTGCTCACATCCTTCTATGCATGAGTCCCCAAAATTCCTTTTTATGACTGTTTAAGAATGCTATTTCCACCAACAACAACTTAGTACACTATAAAGTCATTATTTTATATTCCTATAGGTCAATAAACAACCAGGCTAAGTTCAAGGTGTTGACAGAGCTGTATTCTTTTTGGAAACTTTAGGGGAATTCTGTTTCCTTGGATTTTTCAGCTTCTAAATACTTATTGCCTTCTTTGACTCATGGCCCTTTCCTCTATTTTAGAGATTAGCAATGGCAGATCAAGTCCTCCTCACATGCCACTACTCTAACCATTCTTCTATTTCTGTCTTCCGCTTTAGAAACTCTGTGATTATATTGGACCCATCCTAGATAACCCAGGATAATCTTTCTATTTTATGGCCAGTTGATTAGCAAATATAATTCCATCTCCAACCCAGAATATTTTTTTTGCCATCTATGTTAATGTTCTGGAATAAAATAGAGACAAAATTGTAGATTCAGAGAACAGACTAATGGTTGCCAGAGGGGAGGGGAATTGGGGGACCAAGTGAAATGGGCAAAGGAATTAAGAAGTACAAATTGGCAGTTATAAAATAGTCATAGGAATGTCCCTGTCTGTTCCTTTCTCTCTCTTTAGAGAATATAGTAATAACTGAATATGGTGCTGTCAGTTGGCTAAATGGCACAAAAATGTTACTGGCATTTGGATTTCAGTTCAGCAATCTTGGTACTTGAGTTCTGACTAGAAAAAAATTCAGAGTCAATACTCAAATATAAGCAAAAGTTTATTTAGAAAGGTACATAAGGCCCTGGCCAGTGGCTCAGTGGGTAGAGCATGGGCCTAGCATATGGATATGCTAGGCGTGATCTCCAGTCAGGGCACACAAGAGAAGTGATCATCTGCTTCCCCACTCCACTTTTACCTTTCTCTCCTTCTTTCCCTCCCACAGACAGTGGCTCAGTTGGTTCAAGCATGGACCTGGGCACTGAGGATAGCTCTGTTGGAGTGCATCAGCCTCAGGAGCCAAAAATAGCTCAGTACTCAACCATTAGCCCCAGATGGGGTTGCTGGGTGGATTCTAGTTGGGGCACGTGCAGGAATCTGCCTAACTATCTCCCATTCTCTCACCTAAAATAAAAAGAAAGTCACAGTAGAATAATAGAGCCATGGAAAGAGTGAGCCAGCTGGGCTTCTTGAGCTCAGGAATCAAGTTACAGACTCAAAAGAAGGCAGAGAGCACACACCTAAGTAGTGAGAGGAAAAAAGGCACAGGCCTGCTCCAGACAGAGAAAGAGAGAGCTCACCCTAGAGAAAGAAGGAGGTGGGGAAAGTGCAGACGTGCTCAAGAGAGAGAAAGAGCATGAGCTGAGTCCTTTGTCATTAGGGGATTTAACTGTTTCTCAAAGGTGAAGATTATAGGGAAGTTCTCAGGAGACCTCACTAGAATATTCATCAGCTTTCCAGGTGTATCTTCTCATAGTCATGGTCTCCACTGATGGTCAGCACCTGGACATGGAGCACTATTAATCATCACAGCTGATACTAAGGTCAGCCATGGTGTTGCCCCACCTGGCCTTGCTGGTTTTCTCAGGCCTGAAGCTAAAACACAATGGAGGCCTAAATATTATTTCTAGTTTTTTGGGTTTCTTTTTGTATTTGATGTACTACTATATATATTTTTTTACTTTGCAATTAAATTTAATGGGGTGACATTGATCAATAAATTGGAGTACATAGGTTTCAGGTGAACATCTCTATAGCATTTGGATTGTTTATTCTGTTGTGTGCCCATCACCCAAAGTGAAATCATTTTCTGTCACTGTATATTTGTCCCTTCCTCCTCCCCTGGGTAACCACTTCCCTTCTATCTATGTCCTTCTCAATTTTATATCCCACTGATGTGTGAAATCATATAGTTCTCAGCATTTTTTGATTTATTTATTTCACTTAGTATAATGTTGTCTAGTTTTTAATGTTTAAAAGAGTGGTCATATACGAGTTTGTATGGGAATCATATGAGGCTATTCTTGGGACCCCTTGTTCCTCATCTAAGGGGATCTACTACATGACCAGTGCCATGCTAGTGAAGAAATAGTCAGGGGAGGGTCAAAAGCTCATGAACAGCTATATGAAAGGTCAGGAGTTTTAAACCACACCACTAGCAATATGCCAGGGAAGGAAAGGTTACCCTGGGGTGATGTCCTTGTTTTCCCAGTTTTTTCTGTTGCTAGGTTCCCAGGATTTTCTGCCCTGGTGACCTTCTTAACCTGGTTTATCATCCTTGCTATGCTCATGCCTGTCTCACTGCCTACTACAGTGCCAGGGGGTTACTAAAATAATGAGGGGAAACAGTAAAGTATACGACTGTTTAACCACTATGCTGTATACCTAAAACTAATACAAAATAATATTGAATGTAAACTGTAATTGAAAAATAATATATACTACATATATATTTATGTTCTGGAATTAAAATGTGGATACTTTTGAGAGGTTATTATTCTGCCTGTCCTATATATATACAGAGATTTACATTTTGCAATCAGTGTCATTTACAGAAACAAAATTCTTCAAACATATATATATATATATTTGCAAACTTAATTTTTATCATAAATAAAGACTAAAGAGATATACAAAGGCTTTAATTTTATTCTATTTACAATTTTTTATTTTGGCAGAGACTTTACTTTCCCATCCCTTGAAGGTTTCAAGAACAAAACAAAACAAAAAAGGGGGTGAGACAATGCATTTATGTGTGTACAGAATAGAAATATATTTGCCTAAAAGTTATGGAAGATGCAGGAAAAAAATGCATTCCATAATTGTCTTTAGTAGCACATTGCTTTTACAAATTCGTAAGACTTGAGGATTTATGCACTCTGTCTCATCCTGGTTCCATTCTGAAATGCATGTGGTACTAGTAGTTCCTTATCATTTTTCAGCCATTGCTTCTCTTCATTCTGTGTGCCAGGCTAGGAGATCAGAGGTGTAGAATTTAAATAAATATAGAGTAAAGCATCTGCTATTCACAGAGTGCCCCATAGCAAAGTAAGTTTTAAAGAAATACAGTTAGAAAATAGCAAGTCAAATTAATGTGTTTCACATATAATGTCCCTTATTTCTCTTTTCTGTAATGTATTGTCATGACTAAATACATTAAGAGAACATCTGATCACTCTCTTTATTAATTATATTCTCCACACTCTTAATATTTAAGGCTATGAGTATCTATTTAAGAGAGTGAGGCTATAGTGTTTCAGCTGTGAATATAGACATGTACCATACAATGCTTAACAGTTTCTCCTTGCAAATATCAGTTCAATTTTTAAAAAGTATTTCAAATGTCTTTAAAATGCAAATATTATTTGAAAATACCATAAAAGGTCATTTTTATCTCCTGATACTCTGGCATATTTAAGTATAATAATTTAGTTAGTAAATAAGTATTTATTTTACTTGTTAAAACAGATAGGAAAAAGTTTCAGTTTTTTCCTTTGATGGTTTGTAATGTGGTGTACAGTAATGCAGCGTGACCTAGGATAGCAAATTAGAAGTTCTGAATAAGAGTCTGGAAAACGAAAGTTGGACTCTGCATCTGGCAGTACTGTATTTACATCAAAACAAGTAAGAATACTGATTCTTTTTAAAAATTTCTCTCTCTCTCTCTCTCTCTCTCTCTCTCTCTCTATATATATATATATATATATATATATATATATATATATATATATTGTGGGGGAGGAAAAATATCCTTTACCCTTTTGTGGCTGGTCTATCAATTAAATCCACAAGAGACAGATTAGCAAGAGAAAATAACCAAATTTAATTACATACATGCATATGAAAACCCCACATACATGGAAGAGTCAGGCACCCCATACACATGTGAGGTTCACTGACAGAAGGTAAAACTTACTTTTGTATGGCATTCTGAGGTAAGGGTGAGTTACGGGGCCTGGGGGCTTCAGAGGGAAGGAAGGTCATTCACAGGAGATATGCAGAGCATATGTTCAGAAATGAGAAGTTTGCCCTGCCCTATATATACATCACAAAAAGTTATTTCTGATGAAAACTCTTATTACTGGCAAGGTACCAAATTCAATTACTTTTTATTTTTTTCTAAGGTTTTGTTTATTGATTTTAGAGAGGGGAAGAGAGAGAGAGAAGTGGGGAAGGGAAGGAAGTATCTACTCCTAGCAGTTGCTTCACATGTGTGCCTTAAATGGGCAGGCTCATGGTTCCAGACCTGAGACCTCCGTGTTCCATGTCAGCTCTTTATTCACTGCATCAGCACAGGTCAAACCCCAATTTCAATTCTTTAAGGAAAAAGTAAAAATTGTTTTGTGTGCCTGTTCTGTCTTGATTGCCTTTAGCTCAAAGTAATCTATATGCCAGAGGAGCACAGATGGGGGAGGGCTGTTCTGAACCCCATCACTATCTACAATAAAATTTGTCTACATGGCCCACGATTTCTCTAAGAGTTAATGAATCTACAACCTGACTTGTAAACAGACCCTGGCCATTTTGCCATCACAAAGCTTAATTTAAATGTCCACTGTTGCATTCATCATACTCATTTTGCTTGTTTAGTTCCCTATCTCCTTACTAGCCCATGTGAAAAAATATTTAGAAGAAAACTATCTCTGTTTTTTCCAAGTTCCAGTGATAATTAAATAATTGTAATATGTGTATAAAATAAAGCTTTAATTATAGTTTTCAGCCAAATTATAAATACTGGTAAGATCAGAAAAATAGTAACTGTATAAATAGCAAGTAACCTGTCATATTTCTTCTTTGCAAATTTCTGAGTAACATTGCTTAAGAACAAAACAAAAACAGGTTTGACTAATTTTAAGAAAACTGAACTGTAATCTGTTCTATCCATAAAATAGCATCAGATTAGACAGCTTTGTGACTATTAAATTATGTAATCCCAGTGGCCAAGGCCAGGCAGGTCCACATTAGATTAACCAGCATGTTATGACATCTGTAAATCATGTAAGGAGGTCATGTGTATGTAGTTCTTGTCTACAGCTCCAGGAGCAGTCTCAGGGAACAGCCAATACCAACTACCAGATGTGTGTGGACACCTCAAGATGTTTCCAGCCCCCTGATGGCAAATCAGTCCCTCCATTGAGTGTTCCCAGGAACACTGAATTCAAAATGATGTGAACCTTGCTATATACTGTTCAAATTTCTAACTCACAGAATCTGTGAGCATAATAAAATGGTTATGTTATACAATAAACTTGCAGTAATTTGCTATGAAGCAATAGTAACTGCAATACCATTAACTTAACCTTCCCAATTATTAAGAGCAACACACATGCAGATACATAGAAAATAATAAAATGTATTGTGAAAGATTTAGAAGTGTAAATAATATTATCCATGTGTCAAAATTTAGTTATGATTTAGAAAAAATAAAACATAACAAAATGGATGATAGAATTAAGAATATTTACTTGTAAATGGGTCAAATTTACCTGTGAAATTAGCTATAATATCTTTACAATGATGTGATAATAAAATATTCAATATTTAAATATTTTTAAATGAACCTGTTTATATGAATATTTGTAAATGATTTCCAAGAATTATTTAAAGTGCAGAATAGTGGGACTTGTAGTTTACTATTTGTTTTAGCAACAAAAAAATGACAAAAATATGTTTATATACAAAGTATATTTTTGAATGTGTCTATAAATGATAACACTGATTTCTTCCAGTGGAGAAAACTGGATAAATAAAATATATAAATATTACTAATACACCTTTTCTTTATTTTTTTTTATTTTTACTTTTTCTTAACCATTAAGTACATTTGCTTCTTGCTAAAAAAAAAGCAAGCTATTTAAAAATAATTAATTGAAGATTATTATGAGGACTTATTCAGTAAGATCTATAGAAGAAAATTAAACAATAAAGAAGAGAATTTATTTAGCAGTGAATAGATTATTCATTGTAAGTAAAATTGAAGTGTAACCTGTTCAATTTACTTTGATCAGTTAGTCTCCTCCAATGTATATTTATTTATATTTTATTTTTTAATAATAATAATAATATTTATTGAACATCCAATGTGTAGTGGTACTTCTCTGGGTACTTTATTTTTTATTATTTTTCTTTTTTCTTCTTATTGAGGTGACTCTGGATAACAAAACTGAACAGGTTTTAGGTGCACAATGCTTAACCTCATCTGCTGTACACTGTATTGTGTGTTCACCACCCCAAGTCAGGTCTCTGTTCATCACCATCTATCTCCTTCTACCATCCTATACTTTTCTGCATCTCTCAATGTATGCTTAATTAAATATCCCATAAGAAGACCTTAACTAATTGCTGTCTCGAAGGATGCAGGCGAAATTTTAACTCAAAGTTACCTCTGATTAAGTCTGTGAATCTAACAACTGGAGCTAAAATGAAATCTTTCAAAAAGCATCTATCTTTTATTTTATTTTTTTACAGGGATAGAGAGTCAGAGAGAGGGATATATAGGGGCAGACAGACAGGAACGGAGAGAGATGAGAAGCATTAATCATCAGTTTTTCTTTGCCATTGCGACACCTCAGTTATTCATTGATTGCTTTCTCATATGTGCCTTGACCATGGGCCTTCAGCAGACCGAGTAACCCTTTTCTGGAGCCAGCGACCTTGGGTCTAAGCTGGTGAGCTTTTTGCTCAAGCCAGATGAGCCCGTGCTCAAGCTGCCGTCCTTGGGGTCTGGAACCTGGGTCCTCCGCATCCCAATCCAACGCTGTATTCACTGCACCACCGCCTGGTCAGGCAAAAAGCATCTATTTTTTAAAACAAATAAACTATTATGAATCTTTGGTTCTGATGATGAAATTATCACAACTTCATATATAAACTAAGGCTATTTACCATTAATAGAGGTATTTCTTAAATAATTAACTGTGTTTTATCTTATGTTATTAAGAATGTCTTATATAAAGGAATTCTTAATCTGTAAAACACATTTTAGATAGCTATGAATGAATGCAAATAAAAGAATAATATAATATGAATAATGGATTTATTTTTGTTGATGTCCATTATATAAGAATTCTTAGAATCCAGACTTAACTCTTTTTTTTTAATTAAGTAGCTCTGAGACATTTTTTGTGGTTATATAACATTGCATATAATCTATAATCTTTTCTGCCTATAACACACTAATAATTACAGACTTATGATGCGAAAGATAATTTAGATAGCTTGCTCTTCAACTCATTGGGATAGAAATACATTTATAAAACATCAATAATATGATGTCATGTAAGACACTGGTTTCAGGCACTTCATTATTTTTTTTTAAATGGCAGAACAGAAAATGAAGATATCCAAAAAGGACAAATAGATACTAACTTTAAATTTATTTGGGGATTTAACAAAAGTCAAGTTGACTATTTTCCTTTAACTAAATTTATAAATTTACTCCTGTCACTTATTAATATATTTATCCAAGACCATATAAGTAAGAAGTATATTTTGTGACTGGAGAGAAAATAATTTCTCCAGTAAGATAAAATCTCTCTTATAAAAATATGAAACCCTTCCTGTTGCTCAGTGAACCTATTCCCTTTCATGGGAGATATTTTCTCAGAAAAGAAATGGTTTTTTATTATCATTTTTAACATTTCCCCATTTTACTAAGATAAATATATAGCAATATGAAGGAAGATGTGTGACTAATATTAATTAAATTATAAAGCTACATTTTTACATATTCTGGTATATTCTGGTCATCTCAGGCATCTTAACTTTACCTAATTAATTTAAACCAGTCTTATTTATGAAACCTACCAGTGCCTCTCTTTTCTATATCAACTGTGAATCTCTACTTTTATTTTTTCTTTTCTTTCATTCGAATACTCAGAAAACGTTGTATTTTCTTCTCCCCATTCTGAAAAAGAGCTCTTTCTCCTAACAAACTTGTCAACTATCCTATTTTTTTCACCTACTATATGAAATTTTTCCCAACCCTAATACTACAATGGCTATAGTCACATAACAAAAATAGCTTTCTGCCACATTATTTTATTTTAATGGTCTGCCTATAATTTGTGACTCATGCCTATATTAGTTAGGCTCTTCAAAAGCAGGCGTTATTTTGTTGTTTTCTTTTTGCTTGTGTCATTTCATTTTAAGTTCTCCCTTATAAATTCTCAGTTTGCAAAAAAAAAAAAAAAAAGAATTATAATTTCAAGATATTATACTAATATAACATTGTTATTGTTTTGGGCAAGTCACCTATGTGTCGTCCATTGATTTTTGCATTAAGACTTTTTTTAAGATAGTTAATCTACAAAGTAACACATTTTTTTAATAATAAAGATATAGATAAGTAACATAAAAACCTCACTCCTATTAGTAACATAGATAAGAGGAAGTAATGCTGAGACAGAAAATAAAATGCTTTAAAATATGTGTCTTTAGAGTTTTCTACATACAATATCATATATCTGCAAATAGTGATAGTTTTACTTCTTTTCCAATTTGAATGCCTGTTATTTCTTCTTCATGTCTGATTTCTGTGGCTAGGACTTCCAGAACTATGTTGAATAAGTGTGGTGAAAGGGGCACCCCTGCCTTGTTCCTGACCTTAAGGGGATTGCTTTTAATTTTTGCCCATTGGCTGTGGGTTTGTCATAGATGGCCTTTATCATGTTGAGGTATGTTCCCTGTATTCCACTTTGCTGAGAGTTTGATCATGAATGGGTGCTGAATTTTATTAAATACTTTATCTGCATCTACTGAAATTATCATGTTGTTTTTGTCCTTCCTTTTGTTTATGTGACGAATCACATTGATTGATTTGCGAATATTGAATGAGCTTTGCCTGTCCAGAATAAATCCCACTTGATCATGGTGTATGATTTTCTTCATATATTGCTGGATCCGGTTGGCTAATATTTTGTTGAGAATTTTAGCATCTAAATTTATCAGGGATATTGGCCTATAATTTTCTTTCTTTGTGTTGTCTTTGCCTGGTTTCAGAATCAGAATTATACTCACCTCATAAAAGGAGCTAGGAAGTCATCCTTCCTCTTGAATTTTTTGATATAGCTTGATAAGGATAGGAGTTAGTTCTTTGAATATTTGGTAGAATTCGCTTGTGAAGCCATCAGGCCCAGGACTTTTCTTTGTTGGGAGTTTTTTGATAACTGTTTCGATCTCCTTTGTTGTAATCGGTCTGTTTAGGGTTTCTGATTCTTCCAGATTGATTTTGGAAGATTCTATGTTTCTAGGAATTTGCCCATTATATGTAGGTTGTCTGGTTTTTTGGCATACAATTCTTCATAGTATTTTCTTACAATACTTTGTATTTCTGTTGTGTCAATTGTTATTTCTCTACTCTTCTTTCTAATTTTATTTATTTGAGTCCTATCTCTTTTTTTCTTGGTAAGTCTAGTTAAAGGTACATCGATCTTGTTTACCTTTTCAAAGAACCAGCTCCTGGTTTCATTGATTCTCTGTATCATTTCTTTAGTCTCTATGTCATTTATTTCCACTGTAATCTTTATTATTATTTTTTTCTACTACTGCTGGGCTTTACTTGCTGTTGTTCTTCTAATTCTTTTAGATGCAGGGTCATGTTGCTTATTTGAGCTTTTTCTAGCTTCTTATGGCATGCCTGTAGTGCTATGAATTTCCCTCTCAGTACTGCTTTTGCTGTGTCCCATAAATTTTGAGTTGATGTATGCTCATTATCATTTGTTTCTAGGAATTTTTTTATTTCTTCTTTGATCTCATTGTTAATCCACTCATTCTTTAACAACATGCTATTTAGTTTCCAAATGTTTGAGTATTTCTCAGTTTTTCTTTTGTGGTTAATTTCTAGTTTCATGCCATTGTGATCTGAGAAAGTGTTTGATAAGATTTCAGTCTTCTTAAATTTGTTGAGACCAGTTTTGTGTCCTAACATGTGGACTATCTTAGAGAATGTACCATGAGCACTTGAAAAGAATGTATATTCTACTGCTTTACAGTGAAAGGTTCTGAAGATATCTATTAAATCAAATTGATCTAGTGTATTCTTTAAGTCTGCTGTTTCTTTGTTAATTTCCTTTCTTGAGGATCTATCCAGTGAAGTTAATGGGGCATTGAAATCCCCTACTATTATAGTATTGCTGTTGTTCTGGCCCCTTATATCCATCATTGTTTGTTTTATGTATTTCAGTGCTTTTATGTTCAGCACGTAGATATTTATAATGTTTATATATTCTTGCTCCCTTTATCATTATGTAGTGTCCTTCTTTATCTTTTACTGCAGCCTTTGTTTTAAAGTCCATTTTGTCAGATATAAGTATTGCTACCCCTGCTTTTTTTTCATTTCCATTTGCATGAAATATTTTTTCCATTCTTTTACCTTCAGTCTATGTGCACCTTTTGTTTTAAGGCGTGTCTCTTGTAGACAGTATATGTATAGTTCCTATTTTCTTATCCATGCAGCTACCCTATGTCTTTTCATTGGGTCATTTAATTCATTTACATTTAAGGTTATTATTTATATATAGTTGTTTATTGCCATTTTATTCTTTAAAGCTGTATTCCTCTTTTGCTATATTCTTTTCCCCTTTTGATCTGTTCACAACAGGCCCCTTAGCATCTCTTGCAGAATTGGTTTGGTTTTAATGAATTCCTTGAATTTCTTTTTTTTTTTTTTTTCTGGGAAGCTTTTTATTTTTTCTTCAATATTAAACAATAGCCTTGCTGGATAAAGTAATCTTGATTGTAGGTTCTTTTTCTGCATTTATTTGAATATGTCTTGCCATTCCCTTTGGCCTCATGTGCAGCCACTGTGGAAAACAGTATGTGGATTTCTCAAAAAATTACCAATTGAACTGCCTTTTGACCCAGCTATACCACTTTTAGGAATATACCCTAAGAACAGCATAGCATTGTTCGAAAAGTAGAAATGCGCCCTAATGTTTGTGGCAGCATTGTTCACAATAGCAGAGATCTGGAAACTGCCCAGGTGTCCTTCAGTGGACGAGTGGATTAAAAAGCTTTGGTACATATATACTATGGGATACTACTCAGCCATAAGAAATGATGACATTGGAGCATCTACAACAACACAGATGGATCTTGATAACATTATACTGAGTGAATTAAGTAAATCAGAAAAAAACTAATAATAAATGATTTCATACATAGATGGGACATAAAAATGAGACTCAGAGACATGGACAAGAGTGTGCTTGCTATGGGGGGGGTAAAGGGGAGAAGATAAGGGGGTAAGGGGAGGACAGGGGCACAATTAAAACCAGATAGAGGTGACGGAAGACTATTTGACTTTGGGTGATGCGTATGTATTATAATCAAATTCAAAATAACCCGCAGAGGTTTTCTCTGAACATATACCCTGATTTATCAATGTCACCCCATTAAAATTAAAAATTAATAAAAAATAAATAAAAGAAAATATTTGTCTTTTTTGTGGCTGACATTTTAATAATAATACTTCTTCGGTGTTGTATTGTCCCCATTTTCTTTGCAATTCCCATAAAAAGTGATTATTATCCTAATTAGAGCTCTTAGATGTTAGAAGAGAAAAATGTTTGAGGAAGCTTTATTTTTCCTTCTCTCAAGGAAATAAGTCTAAGTTATGAAGATAAAGTCAATAAAATTGTTCATAGAAAATGTAATTTACTTTTCTTAGAAACAATTGGGGTCTCTAATATGAAACTCAAAATTGATAAATCTATATAACCTTTTATCTTTGAAAACTTCTTTGGCTGAAACTTGTAGGAAACTTTTTTCTATTGAACCAATACTTAAGAATGGCTATATCTGCTAGTGTTAATTATATTTAAATATATGGACCATAGGGAGAAGAAAACAAAATAACTAGTATTCACACCTAATGGGTGAACATAAAATACTTTCATTTGCATTCTCAACTTTTACTTTAATGCGCTGGTGTAATTTACTACAACTTTTATGTAAATATGTATCAACATATATATATACTATATCAGGCTGGCTGTTGCTTTTTCAAAATCAGGTTGAAAATATACCAAAATGGGAACAGTATTATTTCAGATATCAACAGATCAAATGGTTGCTTTTAAACTAACCAAAATTTTGTTTGTAGACTCAACCTTAAAAGATATATATTTTTTCTTTACTTGGCCTTAAGTTCAAGCACAAGTCCAATCTTCCTTTGCTTCTCAAAATATTCAATGTGTTTGAGAAAAACTTTAAGTTTTTTTTACATGTCCACAAGCTTTGCTCTAGTAGATTAATAAATATAAGAAAAATAGCCTCAAATAGTAAAAGGCACTGCATAGTAAAATAATTGTGTTTTTTAAAATTTTTAAAAATTTTATTTAGAAAATTAAATTAACAAGGTGACATTGATCAATATGAGTACATAAGATCCAGGTAAATATTTCTCTAACATTTGAACTGTTGATTATGTTGTATACCCATCACACAAAATAAAATCATTTTCAATCACCTTATATTTGTCCCTCTTTACACCCTGCCCCGACTCCTTTTTTACATCCTCCTCCCACATATCTACCTTTCCCTGGTAACAACTTCACTTTTATCTATGTCCATGATTCTCAGTTTTACACCCCAACTACATGTGGAATTATACAGTTCTTAGTTTTTTCTGATTTACTTATTTCATTCAGTATAATGTTCTTTAGGTCCATCCATATTGTCATAAATGTCACTATGTCATCATTTCTTATGGCTCAGCACTATTCCATTGTATATATGTCCCACTTCTTTATCCATTCCTTTATCAAGGAACACTTTGGTTTTTTTTCCGTGTCTCGGCCACTATGAATATGCTGTGATAAATATGGGGGTGCATGTATCTTTGCATACCAACATTTTCCAGTTTGGGGGGTATATACCCAGTAGAGGAATTGCTGGTTCATATGGCAATTTTGTTCTTAATTTTTTAAGAAATCACCATACTTTCTTCCAAATTGTGCTAATTTGCATTCCCTCCAGCAATGAATGAGGGTTCCTTTTTCTCCACAGACTCTCCAACACTTGTTATTATCTGTCTTCTTGATAATATCCAATCTAAAAGGTATTAGGTGGTATCTCATTGTAGTTTTGATTTGCATTTCTTGAATAGCTAGTGAAAATGAGCATTTTTTCATGTCTGTTGGCCATTTTTATGCCTTCTTGGGAGAAGTGTCTGTTTGGGTCCTCGACCTATTTTTTTGATTGGAGTGCTTGCTTGTTTGTTACTGAACTTTGTGAGTTCTTTATATATTTTGGATATTAACCCCTTATTGAAGCTGTTGTTTGCAAATACCATCTCTCATTTAGTTGACTGCCTATTTGTTTTGTTGTCAGTTTCTTTTGCTGTGCAGAAGCTTTTTAGTTTAATATAGTCCCATTAATTTATTTTTGCCTTTACTTCCCTTGCCTTTGGAGTCAAATTTATAAGGTATTCTCAATGACCTAGGACCATGAGTTTAGTACCTATGTTTTCTTCCATGTAATTTATAGTTTCAGTTCTTATATTTTGGCATTTGATCCATTTTGAATTGGTTATTGTGCAGGGGGATAAACTTTCATTCTTTTGTATGTGGCTTTCCAATTTTCCCAGCATCATTTGTTCAAGAGGCTTTTTTTTTTTTTTAATTTTCTCCATTGTATGTTTTTGGCTTCTTTGTCAAAGACTATTTGTCCACGTATATGTACTTTCATTTCTGGACTCTCACTTTTGTTACATTGGTATATATGTCTGGTTTCTTCTCTTTTTTTGCCAATTCCACGCTGTTTTGATTATTGTGGTTCTATAGTATAACTTGAAGTCAGGTTGTGTGATACCTCAAGTTTCACTCATTTTCCTCAGGATTGCTTTGGATATTTGGGTTTTTTTATGTTTCCATACAACCTGGTAATTTTTTGTTCTATTTTATTAAAAATGACATTGGGATTTTGATGAGAACTACATTAAATCTGTATATGGCTTTGGGTAATATGATCATTTTAATTATGTTGATTTTTCCAAACTGTGAACATGGAATATTTTTCCATTTCATTGTGTCTTTTCCAATTTCTTTCAAGAATGTTTTGTAGTTTTTAGTATATAGGACCTTCACATTCTTTGTTAAGTTTATTTCTGGGTATTTTTGTTGTTGTTGTTGCAATGTAAAAGGAATTTTTTTTCTAAAGTTTTGTTGTTGGCATACAGGAAAGCAATAGAGTTTTGTGTATTGATTTTGTGTCCTGTGACTTTACTGTATTGATTTATTATTTCAAAAAGTTTTTTGGTAGAGTCTTTGAGGTTTTCTATATACAGTATCATGTCATTTACAAAAGTGATACCTTTACTTCTTCTTTCCCAATATGGATGCCTTTTATTTCTTTCTCTTGCCTTATTTCTCTGGCTAAAACTTCTAGAGCTATGCTGAATAAGAATGGAGAGAGTAGGAAGCGTTTTCTTATTCCTTATTTTAGAAAAAAAAGGCTTAATTTTTTCATCATTTAGTATGGTACTAGCTGATGGTTTGTCATATTTGACCTTTACTATGTTGTAGTACTTTTCTTCTATTCTGATTTTATTGAGTGTTTTAAACATAAAGGGAGGTTGCATCTCATTGAATGCCTTTTCTGCATCTAATGATAGGGTCATATGATTTTTTTGTTCTTTGTTTCATTAATATGGTGTATTATGTTGATTGATTTCTATATGTTCAACTATCCTTGTGCTCCTAGAATGAATTCCACTTGATAGTGACATATTATTTTTTTAATGCGTTGTTGTAATCCATTTGTTAGTAATTTGTTTGGGATTGTTGCAATTGTATTCATTAGAGATATTTATTTGTAGTTTTCTTCTTTTGTGTTGTCCTTGCCAGGTTCTGGTATGAGGGTTATTTTGGCCTCAAAAATGTTAGGGAGTATTGCTTCTTATTCTATTTTTTGTAAGACTTTAAAAGGATAGGTACCAAATCTTTGAATGTTTGATAGAATTCACTAGTATAGCTATCTGGTCCTGGACTTTTGTTTATTTGGGAGGTTTTTGATAGTTGTTTGTATTTCCTTCCTGCTTAGAGGTTTGTTTAGATTTTCAACTTTACCATAACTCAGTCTAGAAAGATTGCATAGTTCTGGAAATTTATAAAATAATTGAAAACAAAGAATAAAGCAGGCACAATAAAAACTTTAAAAAGCAGTAATGCAAAAAAAAGTTAATTGTTTTGGTCATCAAGTATCTTTCTCTTTATTATAGTTTTTAATTATCACCATTTAAAAATTTATTTATTATCCACCTTATTCCTTTATCCAATTTAGATACTTAAACATTAATAGGTGCAATACACAGTATTACATATGCAAGGCAAATAGAGAAAAAGTCATGAGATGTTTCTCAAGAAGTCAACCATTTAGTAGATTTTATTTATCAAATTTTGATCATTGAAATTTTACAGATTAGTACTGTATATGATTAACTTTCAAATTGTTTACCAAATAATTTTTCATCAATTAAATGTGATAATATTTGATCTTTTGCTTAATTGATAAATAACACATTTTCTCACAATTAAAAAAAAAGATTGAAAACATATAAATATCCATTTTATTTTTTATAATTCACTGCTTGGTAAATAAAGGCAATAACTATTAACTTTGGCTTCTACCACAAACATTATATTATTGTATTCCATATACATCCAACACATTTTTATGAATCTTATTTCCTTTCAGAAACTTATCCAGATCATAGACTAGAAAAAGAAATGTGCCTTTAAAGAGGCTCAAATTTAAACCTGGAGGGAGGCTATATTTCAAAGAAAGAAACAAGTATAATAACCTAATGATTTGATGTGAAAATTGTAATGAATATTTATACAGAGTGCAATACAAACTTTCAAAGGGGTGTCCAAGTAGCCCAAAGGGAGTCACAGCAGGTTTCAGAGAATAACAGATGCTGGAAATGACTCTTAAAAGAAACATACAAGTATAGAAAGTAAGTCAGAACAGTGCATTTTAGGGACAGACATAGACACGAATGAAGGCCTATAGACTTCTTTAAAACTTCTAGTGATGGCCCTGGCTGGTTGGCTCAGCAATAGAGCATGCCCCAGGGTGTGGAAGTCCCAGGTTTGATTCCCAGCCAGGGCACACAGGAAAAGCACCCATCTTCTTCTCCACCCTTCCCCTTCTCCTTCCTCTCTATCTCTCTCTTTCCCTTTCACAGCCAAGGCTCCATTGGAACCAAGTTGTCCCAGGTGCTGTGGCTGGCTCCATGGGCTCTGCCTCAGGCTCTAGAATGGCTCCAGCCATAATGGAGCAATGCCCCAGATGGGCAGAGCATCGCCCCCTGGTGGGCATGCTGAGTGGATCCCAGTTGGGTGCATGCAGGAGTTTTTCTGACTGCCTCCTCGCTTCTAACTTTGGAAAAATACACACAGACACACACAGACACACACACACACACACACAAAAAAAAAAAAAAAAAAAAACCTGCCACAAAAATACCCCTTCCAGTGATTGTCTAAACACTTACTTCCCAGTACCATATCTCTTTAAGGTAGCTAGAATGGTATCTGTTTCTTGAAACTACAGCTTAATCTAACATTTCATACCCAGTAAAGGTTCTTCATAGATTTAGAGGTATGGTATAACTGAGAATAATATGGAGTTAATAATGATTAGAAGCCAAAGCCAGGTACAAAGAATTAGAAGTAAGCCATTGAATATGATATAAAATTGTGAATGACCATGTACCAGGGGTAGTCAACCTTTTTATAAAAGCCACCCACTTTACACAATGAATGGTAGTGTAGATTTTATCTTAGATGATAAAAAACCACTAGAGCAGTTTAAGCAATTCACTAACATACACAAAGATGCAGTAAAAAATAAGACTTTAAAAGTGGGATTGTGGATTTTCTGAAGAGAAGTAAATCTAGAAAGTCTGATATGGAGACAGCTATCATATACATCCCAATGGCCCAAAAAAGAGATAAGGGGGGTCTTACTGATGTTGTTGATGAAATAAATTATAGAGCAAAGGTATTTGAGACATGTATCAGAATTACAGTAAATAAAATAAAGCAAATACGGGTGGTGAGAGGAAAAGTGTATCTCTAAAGAACAGTTACACTTTCCCTTCTGGCCTGGGTGAGGATCAAAATGGGTGTACAAGAAGCAGTAGTGATT
Organism: Rhynchonycteris naso; assembly: GCA_037038555.1. NCBI lineage: Eukaryota > Metazoa > Chordata > Mammalia > Chiroptera > Emballonuridae > Rhynchonycteris > Rhynchonycteris naso. Next base: position 173,552,316 of record CM072996.1, on the reverse strand, counting down.
TGCCAAAAAGAACAGAGGATGTAGTGGAGGATGGCTGTGCAGCTGGGGAAGACAACAATGAGCTCAGTTTTGATAATGATTCAGCATTGACTCATGTTTCCTCTCTTATTCATAATTTATATATAGTTTTTCATTTCTCCATCAAAAAAAATGACACTATTCTTCTAAAAGACATAATTATTTTAAAAACAACCTTAAGTTCACAATAAGGATTGTAATGCCTATGATTTAGATCTTCAAATAGGGAGTAACTGTCATCATATGATTATCTGCATTGAATGTGCTGTTACCTATTTCTGTTACCAAGGTGAAAACACTATTTTCATGGAGAACTCTGAAACTGATTTGATAACTTAGTGATATTTTAAAATTACAACTTACCGTTTAAATGGAAGTAAAACTTTTGGGGGCTATTGAACAGCAAATGTTCCCCATGTATTACATTACAAAACAGAGACCTGAATAAAATACTTAATGTCAACTTTCTGTAAAAATGCAGTGTTTAATAGCCCCTCAAAAAGTAGTTTTACACCAACACTAAGATTTTCTAGTACTTACACAATGAACTAAATAAAACAAGCAGTGACAGACAATAATTACATTAATTAAAAAATATATTTATCACTGCTTTTGACATACAGTAGCAGTGGCGCCATTACCCACAGTTTCACTTTTATTTTTTAATGAGAAGGAAAGACAGAGAGACAGACTCCTGCATATGCCCTGACCAGGATCCACCTGGCAAGCCCACTGGGGGGAATGGTCTGCCCATTTGTTGCTCAGCAAACAAGCTCTTCTTAGTAGAGGCCACGGAGCCGTCCTTAGCGCAAGGGCCAACTCGCTCCAATTGAGCCATGGCTGCAGGAAGGGAAGAGAGAGATAGAGAAAATAAGAGGGGGAGGTGGGGAGAAGCAGATGGACATTTCTCCTTTGTGTCCTGATTGAGAACCAAACCGGGACATCCACACCGCCCAGATGACACTCTACCACTGAGCCAAACAGCCAGGGCACATTTCACTGTCTGTGATTTCAGTTTTCCACAGTCAACCATGGTCTAAAAATATTGAATTGACAATGACAGAAATAAATATTTCATAAATTTTAAATTATCCACTGTTCTGTGTAGCATGATGAAATCTTGAGCAATCTCACCTGGACCCACCCAGGGCGTGAATCATCCTTTTACACTTTGTGTCCACAAAGTAGACATTCCCTGCTGCCAGTCATGTGGTAGCTATTTGGGTTATCAGTTCCACTGACCCAGTATCATAGTAATGCTTGCTGTTCAAGTAACTCTTATTTTACTTAATAATAGCACCAAAGTGCAAGGGTAGTGATGCTAGCAATTTAGACATGCCTAAATTATAACCTGATGATAAAAGATCACCTGAAGCAGAAAATTCTTTTTCTGACTTACGTCAAAGGTCAATATTAGCCTAACACTAAGTCCCAATGCCTGTCATTCACCTCACTTCCTCTCATCAGATAGGCATTTTATTATCTCATATAATCACAAGAAGAAAAAAGGAGGAGCACAGTACAATAAGATATTTTGAGAGACCATATTCACATAAGTTTTATTACTATATATTATAATTATTCTATTCTATTTGTAGTTGTTATTTTTAATCTCATACTGTTTCTAATTTATAAATCAAACTTTATTATAGGTATATATGTATAAGAGAAATCATATTATACATAGTTAGGTACTATCAGGAGGTGCTATTAAATTTCTGCTTTAGAACACAGGAAAATAAATTAAGAGAAGAGATATCGAGTTTAGTGTTTGCTCTGAACAATTTTTTAATCTTTTGCCTCTCAATAAACTCATGACTTCACTTCAAAGAGCTGTACCTTGTGGTTTTAAAATATTGGTCTGTAGTTTACCTTCAGTAATGCAGAATTCAACATACATATGCCAAATACCCAGAAAGATTTGTTTGGCACAGCTATTATCAGAGAAATGAAGTCATTTTAAAAGAGAAGATAAAACTCAATCAGTGTTCAACCAAACATATGAAGCAGGTATGGGTAAAAAGCATTACAGAAATAAGATGTTATAGCAAAAGAAAACTTACAAGACCAGAAAAGAATGAATCAGCTTAAAACATAGAACCAAGGATGGGCTTTAAAGAATATGTGATTTGGAATAAAATGTTTATATTATTTCTTTAAACTCTTTCTTGTAATGTTGAAAATTCTCTATGCTGAGAAAGTGTGTGTTATTTTGCTAAGTCAGACTATTAATGAATCATTTAATTTCAAACATAATTTGATTAATCTGATAGGTTATCATTAAGAGAGAGATCATATAAATTAATCTGTATCATATCCTGATAAAATCTAAATTGGTGTGGGTGTTTAATCAGAATATTTTAAAGTAACCTATAGTGAATAGACTCATAGACATGGAGAACAGACTGACAGTTGTCAGAAGGCATAGGGATTGGGGAACTGGGTGAAAAAGTGAAGAGTTTAAGCAAAGAAGAAAAACTTACAGACACAGAAAACAGTGTGGGGATTGCAGGAGGGAAAGGAGGGGCAGTGAGGAGGGTAAAAGAAGGATAGATGTTGATGGAGAGTGCTTGACTTGGGGTGGTAAACACAGTACAGTGTACAGATGATGTGTCATGGAGCTGTATACCTGAAATCAATAAGATTTTATTAACCAATGTCACCCTAATAAAGTCAATAAAAATTAAAAGTATAATAAGAAGTAAAGTAACCTACAGTGGTTATTACAAGTATCTTAATTTACCTCATGATTACATTAAAGTAGACAATGTCGAAGATATTCTTTAATGGCTATATACACTTTAGATTTATTTATTATCAGAAATAATTTAATATAAATATCACAATGCTTATATTTTTTCCACAAAATAATAAAGACAATTATGTGGATAATAATTTTAAATTTATCCAATTATAAATATACTCTGTCAGAAAAAATAGGTTTAAAAAATTTGAATTCTTTTCTAACACTCACAATTTATCTTGAAGGAAAGCACAAAGCATTTTATTGTTTTACGTAATGAATGAAACCAGAAATCATATATTTTTGACAAGGATTTACTAAATTTTCAACTTATATATGTGGCCAATAAACTATTTTTTGTCTTAGAATACATAAAACGTAAAAACATATGAAGAAGTCATTAAAGACCATTAATTTTTTTAACTGATTTTAGAGAAATGGAGAGAGAGAGAGAGAGAGAGAGAGAGAGAGAAGCATTCCTTTGTTGTTCTACTTAGTTGTGCATTCATTGGCCACTTCTTGTCTGCCCTGACCAGGTATCAAACCCACAACTTTGGTGTTTCTGGATGATGCTCTCACTGATGGAGCTAACTGGCCAGGGCCAAAAGACATTTTAAAACTTAGGTAAATTTTCTCCTGTAAGACTATATATATACAAAAGTGTACAAATCAGATATGTACAGTTTGAAAATGTAACACAGGAGTTTGAGATAAGGAATATCTACTCACAGATATTCCCAAAAAACCATCACAAGGAGGATCAGGTGGAGCAGACATAGCCTTTATTACTTACATACAGGGTGCCCTGATGGTACCTGGTCAGCTGTGGGTCTGTAATGGCCACACAGGAGGCCTGGCTTATAGAGCAGTTAGGCAATAGTGACAAAAAGCCAAAGGCAGAAAGCACACGTGATAGGAGACAGAGAGATGAGCCTTGTTGAAGGTCTGTTTGTTCCTTAGCAGAACATGATGAACACTCAAAAGTAGACAGGACTGGGTCCTGAGCCCTCTGCCAGAACGTGCTGAAGAGCCATGTCCAGCATTATTAACCTTATGGATGATCACAAGTAAACACAACTGTGTAACCACCACCAAACTTAAAAATAGAACATCACTAATAGCTCCCTAACCTGACCCTTTCCAACACCTGTATTTCTGTCCTACTCAAGATAACCACTTTTCTGACTTTTAATACAAAAACTTTTTGCCTTTTATACAAATGGAACAATACCACTAGTATTCTTTTCTTTATTTCCTTTTTGTTTGTTTTTTTTTTTTTTTGTATTTCTACCTTTGTGCCCTTGTTTTTATTTGTGGAATAAATCTATGTTGTGTTTAGCAGCATTTTGTTCATTTTTATTGACATATGTTAATTCTTTGAATGATTATTTAAAGAGTCATTTAATTTTTCTGTTGACAGACATATACTATGGACTGAATTGTGCCCCCTTCACCATTCATGTGTTGGAGACCTAACCCCTAGTGTGACAATTTCTGGACACAGGATCTTTAGGAGAAATTAAAATTAAATGAAGTCATTAAGAATGGGATCTCAATCTGATCATTATAATGACTGTGTGGGTTAAACAACAGAAATTTATTTTCTTAGAATGCTGGAGGCTGAATAGTTCAGCTCAAATTTCCCTCAGGTTAAGTTTTTCAGTGAAAGGTCTTTGCGGGCTTGCTGATGGCTCTCCTACTGTGTCCTCATTTAGTAGATAGATAGAGACAGAGAGAGTTTTCCTCCTATCAGATTGAGATCCCATTCTTAATGACTTCATTTAATTTTAATTTCTCCTTAAAATAAGTACTAACATCCCTTTGTATGTGTTCATGTGTACAGTGATAGCATGAAAAAAAATAGTTTGTATGTTCATTAAGAAACTGCAAAAACCAATGGAATTTTTAAAGTGGAGACACTTTGTTCTATTTAGCAAAATGCCTAAGGTGAAGAAAAGAGTTTTACCTTTACACATAGGTGGAACACCTCTGATGCTTGGCTACGCACCTGATATTTTATAAAATGACACCCCTTTACACAGGACTCATGTATTTTCATTTTCATAGTCACTATTGCCAAAGACACATCCAGTAATACTTAGTAGTAGTCTCTTTTACTAACATGACAGTTATCAACTTTTTGAGAGAGATTAAGTATGTGTGTGTGTGACAGAGACAGAGAGAGAGAGACAGAGAGGGACAGATAGACAAGAAAGGAGAGAGATGAGAAGCATCAACTCCTCGTTGTGCCACCTTAGTTGTCCATCGACTGCTTTCTCATATGAACCTTGACCTGGGGGCTAAAGCAGACCAAGTGACCCCTTGCTCAAGACAGCAACCTTGGGCTCAAGCTGGTGAGCCTTGCTCAAACCAGATGAGCCCATGCCTAAGCCAGCAACTTTGGGGTTTCCAACCTGGGTTCTCTGCATCCCAATCTGTTATTGCATCTATTATGCTACTGCCTGGTTAAATCTAGAAATAATGTCTTAAATGAGTACTACAGTGTGTCCATAAAGTCATGGTGCACTTTTGGCCGGTCGACAGGTCAAAAGTGCACCATGATTTTACGGACACACTGTATTTTATACATTTTATAATGAAATGAGAATATGATATGACATTCACTTTATTAAAATTTATTAACATATTAGAAGGTAAGTCTAAAAACATACTTTGGGATGAGGTTTTGCTTATTTTTTTCTTTTTGAAATAAAGGAAATTCCATTCTCAGAAATAATAGAAAGACAGAAAGGCATGCATTTAGTGCCAACCTTATATGGGTTTTAGCTACATATTCTATCAAAGTTCTGCCAAAATAATTACTGATGCCCTTCAAAATAGGATCTATTTTTGCTGAATTGTCAATTTGAAAAATTAGATTATTGACTGCAATTAATTAATACCATTTTAAGTTAAAATTTGCTTAATTAAAAAAGATTATAAATTTGCATTCTTTTACCCAAAAGTATCTCCAAAATTACGGACATTTCAAGTACAACAAAACCTGGACCTGCCACTATTATTATATGAGTAAAAATATTTTTTTATGGTTAGATGGTAGAAAAGCAATCCAGTGCACTGCAAACTAAATATGATCATTTTAATTAATTAAGGTTTTATATTATTCCTATTTTTGTTTATTCTGTTAATATGGATAAGTACTTGGAAGCAAATAATTTTATTCTGTATTTTTGTTTGTTTTTTCAGAGAGGAGCATATGTTAGGCTTTATCCGTATGCTAAAAACTTTTTGTACTTTTGTAGTAGGGATTGAAGTCTGATATCTGATACAAGTTTACAGAATTTCACCTGAATTTTGATCTCTGAAGTTTGATGTTTAGTTTAGGACAGTAGAGTCAGAAGTATTATTTTATCTATGTCATAACATTTTATGTAATTATTCATTTATATTTTTAAGTATTACAGTATGAATTTTTCATTTGTCATCCCACTGAAAGCCTATGTTAGAGTAAATCATAAGTAGGGGATATAAAAGGCTGACAGATAAATGCTCAAACAATGTTCTACTTTGCTTTTAAAATATGCTCTATATGCAGATTGCAATTGTAAGTTTCATATTACAATTGTTTTTAACTAAGAAATTATACATATTAAATATCTATTCTTTAGAAATACAATAAATGTTATTTGATTACTATACATCAAACTTAATACATATTAATGAAAGAATTGGGATAATACAAAATGGGTGATAACATAATGAAAAAATATCATTATCTGTATTGTAATATGTGCATAGCTTATCTAAATAATTCACTAAATTCTTTTCTTCAGTTTTCATACAAATTATTTTCAGAAAATATACTTTTTAGACCCTCTCTCAATACTTGCCTGATTTTAATTCTTCAAAATAATGATCCCATTTTAAAAACTGCTATGGTCTTTTTCTTTAAAAAAAATAATTGCTTAACTTTTTATTTATTTATTTATTAGTTTGTTTCTTTGTTTATTATTATTATTTTATTTTTCGAAGTTAGAAGTAGAGAGGCAGTCAGACAGACTCCCACATGTGCCGGACTGGGATCCACTCATCATGCCCTGCAGGAGGTGATGATCTCCCCATCTGGGGACTTGCTCCGTTGCAGCCAGAGCCATTCTAGCACCTAAGGTGGAGGCCATGGAGTCATCCTCAGCACCTGGGCCAACTTTGCTCCAATGGAGCCTTGGCTGCAGGAGGAAAAGAGAGAAGGAAGAGGGGGAAGGGTGGAGAAGCAGATGTGCACTTTTCTTGTTTACCCTGACCAAGAATCAAACCCGGAACTTTCACATGCTGGGCCAACACTCTACTGTTGAGCCCACCGACCAGGACTGGCCAGGACTTGATTGCTAAACTTATACGTTACAATTTAGGATGTAGTTATTTTTCTGAAGCATTTAACAATGATTTTGTAGGAAAATATAATTTTAGTAATATGCAAATGGTGGTGTTTATTTAGTGTAAAAAGAGGTTATTTATTAGCAAACGGCAAAAATTAAAGCTTGGGAGTAAGGCAGCTAAAATTAGTCTTTTATGTGATTCCTAAAGACTAATATTAACTACCATTATATCATTATTTTTCATCATTGTGGTAACGTTTTGAAATTATTTTCACCAGCATCTTTATATCTGGATAAGTGCTAAGGAGCAAAAGATTCAGAAATTTCTTGAGACTTTGTTATCTCCAATTTATTCAGTTTATTTCAGCCAATCTAAACCGTCCTATTCACAGAAATATTACATTTTCTAAAAGATTTGTTATAACTTGCAAAACAGCATCTTACATCTGCCAAATATGTATGTTTTCATTGTGCTCAGAAAACAAAAATAAAGGAACTATTCAAACTCACTTTTAGATTGTGAATGCCTGCAATCAAAGTAGTAAATTTTGGGGATTATATCTTCCTTACACACCTTGCCCATTTATCTTGTATGATGATAATGTTGATCATGATCAACAAAATAATTATAGTTGTAAAAATGCAAATCATCTTTTAATATCAATGCTTCTAAATTACTGGACCTGAATTGTTTTTGCCAGTCACCTAAAAAATGTGTGATCAGAACTTCACCTCAGAGTTCCTTTTTTATTATTAATTTTTCTTTTTCTTTTTAAGAGAGACAGAGTGTCAGAATGAGGGACAGACAGGAAGGGAGACAGATGAAAAGCATCAATTTTTTGTTTGGGCTCCTTAATTGTTCATTGATTGCTTTCTCATATGTGCCTTGACTGGGGGGGGGGGTACAGCAGAGTGACTGACCCCTTGCTTAAGCCAGAGAGCTTGGGCTTCAAGTCAGCAACCATGGGGTCATGTCTATAAGCTCACACTCAAGTCAGGAACCCTGCACTTAAGCTAGTGAGCTTGTGCTCAAGCCGGTGACTCAGGGTTTGGAACTCAGATCCTCTGCATTCTAGTCCAATGCTCCATCCACTGCAGCACTGCCTGGTTAGGCTCAGAGTGACTCTCAAAGTGAAACTCTCAGAACCCTCATAATGGAGTAGAACACAAAATGCTGGGAAGGTGGAGATGTGACTGGAACAGTAGCTGTATGGGGCAATCTATTAATTACGTACTCTATGTTCTCCACTGCTTTAATGAGATTTTTTCATTCCTGAGATTATGTAAATAAGATAAGTATCACTACTTATAAGTAAATATATTTCATTACTCATTGTTGAATGTAATACTTTAGGAAAAGTGTTGTAAATTGTTTTTTTTTTTATCTGTACATGAAGAGAGCTTTCTACTTTGTTTTCTTAATCTATATTTCTACGTCCTTAATTTTCTTAAAAAAAGTACAACTATTTATAATTGTGCCTAAATTAATTGCATTCTTTGGCTTTTTTATTTACATGATTATAACTTTCATCACCTATATTATGAGTTTTTAAAGAAAATTATATATGGTCAAAAATATGATTTACCAGTTCTTGGTTGGAATATTTAAAAATGTTTAAAACACAAGGAGATTATAAACAAAATCATAGTAATTTAATTTTTATATTATAACTTTAATATAATTTATATTGCCCATTTATTTTAATTAAAAAGGCTGATAGTATATACTTCTTAATAAAGGTATTTTTAACATCACAATTCCCTCATATAATTACCAGGTTTTGATGGTTAGAACATCTATTTTTTTAACAACTATCAAGTATGTAATATCAGCTATAGTTAATTATATTCACCATGCTGTATATTAGGTCTCCAGAACTTTTCTTTTTTCTTTTTCTTGACTAACTTGCTTTTATTTTATTTTTATTAACTTTAATGGGGTGACACCAATAAATCGGGGTACATATGTACAATGAAAACATCTCCAGATTATCTTATCATTCAACTGTGTTGCGTACCCATCACCCAAAGTCAAATTGTCCTCTGTCACCTTCTATCTGGTTTTCCCTGTGCCTCTCCCCTTCTCCCTATCCCACCCATTCCTCCATCCCTCCACCCCGTAACCACCACACTCTTGTCCATGTCTCATAGTCTCACTTTCATACATAGTTCCACCTATGTATGAAATCATGCTGTTCTCAGTTTTTTTTTTCTGATTTACTTATTTCACTCCGTATAATGTTATCAAGGTCCATCCATTTTGTTGTAAATGATCCGATGTCATCATTTCTTATGGCTGAGTAGTATTCCATAGTATATATGTACCAGTGCTTTTTAATCCACTCGTCTTCTGAAGGACACTTGGGCTGTTTCCAGATCTTCGCAATTGTGAACAATGCTGCCACGAACATGGGGGTGCATTTCTTCTTTTCGAACAGTGTTATGGAGTTCTTAGGATATATTCCCAAAAGTGCGATAGCCGGGTCAAAATGCAGTTCGACTTTTAATTTTTTGAGGAATCTCCAAACTGTTTTCCACAGTGGCTGCACCAGTCTGCATTCCCACCAGCAGTGCAGAAGGGTTCCCTTTTCTCCACATCCTCGCCAGCACTTATTCTGTGTTGTTTTGCTGATGAGTGCCATTCTGAGTGGTGTGAGGTGATATCTCATTATGGTTTTAATTTGCATTTCTCTAATGATTATTGATGTTGAGCATTTTTTCATATGTCTTTTGGCCATCTGTATGTCTTCTTTGGAGAAGTGTCTATACCTTTCTTTTGCCCATTTTTTGATTGGATTGTTTGTCTTCCTGGTGTTGAGTTTTATAAGTTCTTTATAAATTTTGGTTATTAACCCCTTATCAGATGTGCTGTTGAATATGTTCTCCCATTGTGTGGTTTGTCTTTTTATTCTGTTCTTATTTTAGTTAGCTGTGCAAAAACTTTTTAGTTTGATATAGTCCCATTTGTTTATCTTGCCTTTTATTTCATTTGCCCTTGGAGATAAATAGGCAAATATATTGCTGCGAGAGATGTCAGAAAACTTGCTGCCTATGTTTTCTTCTAAGATGATTATAGTTTCAAAGCTTATGTTTAAGTCTTTTATCTATTTTGAATTAGTTTTTGTGAATGGTGTAAGTTGATGGTCTAGTTTCATTTTTTGCAGGTAGATGTCCAATTTTCCCAGCACCATTTGTTAAAGAGGCTGTCTTTACTCCATTGTATGTTCTTTCCTCCTTTGTCAAATATCAGTTGTCCATAAAGGTGTGGGTTTATTTCTGGGTTCTCTGTTCTGTTCCATTGATCAATGTGCCTGTTCTTATGCCAATACCAGGCTGTCTTGAGTACAATGGCCTTGTAGTAAACCTTGATATCCGGAAGAGTGATACCTCCTGCTATATTTTTTCTCTTAAAGATTGCTAAGGCTATTCGTGTTCTTTTTTGGTTCCATATAAATTTTTGGAATATGTTTTCTATATCTTTGAAGTATGTCATTGATATTTTAATTGGTATTGCATTGAATTTATAAATTGCCTTGGGTAATATAGACATTTTAATGATGTTTATTCTTCCTAGCCATGAGCACGGTATATGCTTCCACTTGTTTGTATCTTCCTTGATTTCTTTAATCAATGTTTTATAATTTTCCGAGTACAAGTCCTTAACCTCCTTGGTTAAATTTACTCCTAGGTACTTTATTTTTTTGGCTGCAATAGTGAAGGGGATTGTTTCCTTAATTTCTTTTGCTGACAGTTCATTGTTTGTATATAGAAATGCCTCTGATTTCTGAGTATTAATTTTACATCCTGCCACCTTGCTGAATTCATTTATAAGGTCCAGTAGTTTTTTGACTGAGACTTTAGGGTTTTCTATATACAATATCATATCATCTGCAAATAGTGACAGGTTTACTTCTTCTTTTCCAATTTGAATGCCTTTTATTTCTTCTTCTTGTCAGATTGCTATAGCTAGGACTTCCTGAACTATGTTGAATAAAAGTGGTGAAAGTGGGCAAGCCTGCCTGGTTCCTGATCTTAAGGGGATTGCTTTTAATTTTTGTCCATTTAGTATGATGTTTGCTGTGGGTTTGTCATAGATGGCCTTTATCATGTTAAGGAATGTTCCTTGTATTCCCACTTTACTGCGAGTTTTGAGCATGAATGGGTGCTGGATTTTATCAAATGCCTTTTCTGCATCTATTAAAGTTATCATGTGATTTTTGTCCTTCCTTTTGTTTATGTGATGAATCACATTGATTGATTTGTGAATATTGAACCAGCCTTGCCTCTCCAGAATCAATCCCTCTTGATTATGGTGTATGATTTTTTTCATATATTGCTGGATCCGGTTGGCTAATATTTTGTTGAGAATTTTAGCGTCTAAATTCATCAGAGATATAGGCCTGTAATTTTCTTTCTTTGTATTGTCTTTGCCCGGTTTTGGGATCAGAATTATGCTCGCCTCATAAAAGCAGTTTGGAAGTCTCCCTTCCTCTTGAATTTTTTGAAATAGCTTGAGGAGGATAGGAGTTAGTTCTTCTTTGAATTTTTGATAGAATTCACTTGTGAAGTCATCAGGCCCAGGACATTTTTTATTTGGGTGTTTTTTGATAACTGTTTCGATCTCATTTGCTGTAATTGGTCTGTTTAGGTATTCTGATTCTTCCAGATTCATTTTTGGAAGTTTATATGATTCAAGAAATTTGTCCATTTCACCTACATTGTCTAATTTTTTGGCATTAAGTTCTTCATAGTATTTTCTTACAATGCTTTGTATTTCTGTTGTATCAATTGTTATTTCTCCACTGTCCTTTATAATTTTATTTGAGTCCTCTCTCTTTTTTTCTTGGTAAGTCTAGTTAAAGGTTCATCAATCTTGTTTACCTTTCCAAAGAACCAGCTTCTGGTTTCATTGATTCTCTTTATTGTTTCCTTAGCCTCTATGTCATTTATTTCTGCTCTGATCTTTTTATTTTTTTTCTTCTACTTGTCCTGGGTTTTATCTGTTGTTGTTTTTCTAGTTCTTTTAGCTGCAGGGTCAGGTTGCTTATTTGAGCTTTTTCTAGCTTCTTATGATATGCCTGTAGTGCAATGAACTTCCCTCTCAGTACTGCTTTAGCTGTGTCCCATAAATTTTGAGTTGATGTATGCTCATTATCATTTGTTTCTAGAAACGTTTTAATTTCTTCTTTGATCTCATTGTTAATCCATTCATTATTTAATATCATGCTATTTAGTTTCCAAGTGTTTGAGTATTTTTCAGTTTTTCTTTTGTGGTTTATTTCTGCTTTCATGGCATTGTGATCAGAGAAAATGCTTAATATGATTTTAATCTTCTTAAATTTATTGAGACCATTTTTTTGTCCTAACATGTGGTCTATCCTAGAAAACGTACCATGAGCGCTTGAGAAGAATGTATATTCTACTGCTTTAGGGTGAAAGTTTTTGAAGATATTTGTTAAATCAAGTTGATCTAGTGTATCCTTTAAGTCTGCTGTTTCTTTATTAATTTTCTTTCTTGAGGATCTATCTAGTGATATTAGTGAGGTATTGAAATACCCTACTATTATAGTATTGTTTTGAATCTCACCCTTTATATCCATCAAAGTCTGCTTTATATATGTCGGGGCTCCTATATTTGGTGCGTAGATATTTATAATAGTTATATCTTTCTGTTGAATTGTTCCCTTCATCATTATGTAGTGTCCTTCTTTATCTCTTAATACAGCCTTTGTTTTAAAGTTCATTTTGTCAGATATAAGTACAGCTTCCCTGGCTTATTTTTTATTTCTATTTGCATGAAATATTTTTTTCCATCCTTTTACCTTCAGTGTATGTGCATCTTTTGTTTTAAGGTGTGTCTCTTGTAGACAGCATATGTATGGGTCCTGTTTCTTTATCCACGCATCTACCCTATGCCTTTGATTGGATCATTTAATCCATTTACATTTAAGGTTATTATTGATATGTATTTGTTTATTGCAATTTTGTTCTTTAAAGCTGTATTATTATTATTTTTTTTGCTATATTCTTTCCTCCCTTTGAACTGTTCACAACAGGCCTCTTAGTATCTCTTGCAGAATTGGTTTGGTTTTAATGAATTCCTTGAGGCTTTCTTTGTCTGGAAAGCTCTTCAATTTTAAACATTAACCTTGCTGGATAGAGTAGTCTTGGTTGTAGGTTCTTGTTCTGCATTACTTTGATTATCTTGCCATTACCTTCTGGCTCAAGTGTTTCTGTTGAGAAGTCCGATGTCATCGTCATGGGGGCTCTTTTGTAGGTGAGAGCCTTTTTTTTCCTAGCAGCTTTTAAGATTTTTTCTTTATCCATTAGCTTTGGTATTTTAACTATGATGTGTCTTGGTGTAGAAATTATTTGGTTTCTCTTTAATGGAGTTCTTTGTGCTTCTTGAACGTGTAGGTTGTTTCCCAGCTTTTATTTATCAAGTTTTCTGCTATGATTTGATTGAACAAAGTTTTCATTTCTTGTCCTTTCTCTCATATTATTTAGGCACCCCTATGATGCGAATGTTGTTTCTCTTCATGTTGTCACAGAGCTCCCTTAGAGTTTCCCCACATTTTTTTACTCTCATTTCCTTTTTCTTCTCTGGTTCTATAACTTTGTTTATTGTGTCCTCTAACTCGCTGATTCGATCCTCAGAGTAATTCATCCTGCTTTTAATTCTTTCCATTGTGGTCTTCAGTTCTGATACTGTATTTGTCATTTCTGTCTGATTCTTTTTTATTATTTCAATTTCGTTTTTTATACTTGTTATCTCTTTATTTAGGTGTTCATAGTGACTATCCATTTTTCCTCTAATTTCTTTGAACATCCTAACTATCATTATTCTAAATTCTGCTTCTGGTAGTTTGGTTCTATCTGGTTATTTCAGGTCCTTCTCTTCAGATTTCCCTTGATTCATTTGGTTTGCATTCCTCTGCCTGCTCATTTTATCTGTGTATAAGCAAGTTGTGGCCACTGGAGTCCGGTAAGTGTTGCCTTTGTGTTCTCTAGGTGTGGTCTGTCTGCAGGCCTGCCACCCCCTCTGCTGCTAGGGTGGTTGGGTATGGGCGTTGCCAGCGTCAGCCTACTGCGGCTGTTGCTGTGATTTCCTCCTCTCCTCCGTGGGAGGGGCTGTCACTCAAGCCACAAGCCTCAGCACCAAGGGCAGAGGTGAGCACCTTTGCTCAGCTGCGGACCCAGCCTGTTTCCAGAAGGCTTCCGCCCAGCCCCCGCAATCAGAGCCTGCATGCCACAGTTTCGCAGGTTGGGCGGGGCTTTTGACGTGCTCTCAGCTGTGAGCCTTTGCCCGTCCAGAATTTAGCCCCGCCCTCAAGGCCAGGGCTCTCCTGCGCAGGGTCGCAAACCCCGGCGGTTTATTGGGCCTGGCGTGTTTGCTGGCGTGAGCTCAACCGCGAACTTCCGCTCGTCTCGGGGTCTACCATGCCCCCCGCGTTAGGAGCCCCCTCGCACACACAGGATGGCAAACCGCGGTTTCTTTGTCCGGGCGGGGTTGGCAGCGTGAGCTTAACTGCTAGCACCTCACCCGTCCCTGGTCCTTGCCCCGTCCCCGTGGTCAGGGCCGGCTTGCGCAGGGTCGCAGAGCAGATCTCTGCCCGTTTTTTTCCCCTGCAATGGGGTCACAGGCGGGCCCACAGCTTCCAGACCGTTTTCACGCGTCCCCTCCGGCCCCGCTGGGCTAGACTGAGCTCACATTGGTTGTGCCTCCGCCCACGCTGACAGAACCGTGTTTCAGTGTCCTGCTGCCACCATCCCTTCAGCAACCCTCAGAGAGATGGAAGTTCCCAAAATCTCCACACTTTAGGCCTGGGAGCTCCCTCCCTCTAAGCAGCTCTGCTCTAATTGCCGCGGGAGAGTTTGTTTGGTTAGTGTCCTGTCTCCCTTTGCTGGTATTGCTAGTTCCAGGGGAAATATTCGTTTTCAATATGGAAATGACTTAGCCCAGGGGTCAGGGTGGCTATCCCTCAGAGTGTCCCCGTGCCTTCAGTCCACTCTCTGTTCCTGCTGCTCTGTTCCTCTCCTCTGTCTCCATTCCCAGGAGCCCAGGGTGTGTGGTTGTGAGAGTGGTTTTCTGCACTGTCCCTTTAAAAAGATTCTTGGGTCTGAGAAAACTATCTCTTTTTCACAAACAGTATCCTCACTTGCTTCACAGCTCAGTACTGTCCATATGCCTCTTCTAGGCTCTAGGACTGCAGGCTGGGGCTTGGTTTCTGGGACCCAGATCCCTCCCTCTCCGCCAAACTCTCCTCCCACCACGCGGGTCTCTCCGGGCTGCCGTTTACTCCGGGGAGCTGGGCAGCCCTCTTCGCATTTTCGCTATTCCTACCAGTCTCAATGTGGCTTCTTCTGTGTTCCTTGGTTGAAGAGTCCACTTAGTTTAGTTCAAAGTTGGTTTATCCAGATGATGGTTCTTAAAACTGAGTTATAATCCACTTTGGTTCTGGGAGTTGGAAGTTGGTACGTATGCCTACTCCATCGCCATCTTCCGTCCTCCTATCTTGCTCTGCAGTGGGCTGTTTCCCAGCTCCTCCAAGGTCCCGGCCACAACTCAAGGTTGCTTCTTCTTCTTCTTCATCCCCTACTTTGGCGGCGACTGCCACTGTGCTGGTGCCTGACCCTGTAGTTACCCGGTCTCCAGAACTTTTTAATTAAACTTTTAAATTTAATTATTTTTTTAAGTCTTCTTTTTTTTAATTTTTATTTTATTCATTTTTAGAGAGGAGACACAGAGTGAGAAAGAGAGAGAGAGAAAGATAGCAAAGGGGGGAGGAGCTGGAAGCATCAACTCCCATATGTGCCTTGACCAGACCAGTGCAGGGTTTTGAACTGGTGACCTCAGTGTTCCCAGGTCGACCCTTTATCCACTGCGCCACCACAGGTTAGGCTAAATTTAATTATTTTTAAATTTAAAAAAAGTTAAAATATTTTTTAATTACTGCTTACATTTAATATTATTTACATGTTTCATGTACATAACATAGTGGTTAGA
Organism: Rhynchonycteris naso; assembly: GCA_037038555.1. NCBI lineage: Eukaryota > Metazoa > Chordata > Mammalia > Chiroptera > Emballonuridae > Rhynchonycteris > Rhynchonycteris naso. Next base: position 173,536,211 of record CM072996.1, on the reverse strand, counting down.
CAATTATGTTCTTTACAAAGTGTTTCCACCTAGCACCGTACATAATTATTATAGTATTATTGACTATATTTCTTATGCTGAGCTCCCCATGACTTTTTGTAACTACCAATCTGTACTTCTCAATTTCTATACCTTTTTCACCCAGTCCCCACAGCCACTTTTCCTCTGTCAACCATCAGTCTTTTCTCTGTATTTATGTCTATTTCTGTTTTATTTATTCCTTTTTATTTTTCTTTATATTTCACATAGAAGTAAAATCATATGGCATTTGTCTTTTTCTAATTGACTGATTTCACTTAGTATAATACCCTCTAGGTCCATCCATATTGTGGCAAATGTAAGATTTCCATTTTAGAGCCTAGTAATATTCCATTATATACATATAATCTTACCACTTTGTTATCCACTTGTCTATTGATGGACACTTGAGTTGCTTCCATTGCTTGGTTGTTTAAAATAATACTTCAATTAACATAAGTGTGCATACATATATTCTTTTGATTAATGTTTTATATTCCTTCAGATATATTTCCAGAAGTGGAATCACTAGTCATAGGGCAGTTTTATTTTTGATTATTTGAGAAACATCCATACTGTTTTCCACAGCAGCTGCACCAGTCTGCATTCACAGCAACAGTGCAGGAGGGTTCCCTTTTCTCCACACCCTTGCCAACAACACTTATTTTTGAATAAGATTGTTTTTATTTTATATCGTTTTGAGAGAGAAAGAAAGGGGGAGAAGGAGATGAGAGAGAGAGGCCTCAACTCATTGTTCCATTTCATTGTGCGATTGATTGCTTCCCGTATGTGCCCTGACCAGGTTAGAACTAGCGACCGGGGGCTCTGGACAAGGCTGTGTCCACTTTGCCTCTTGCCAGAGCAAATAAGATTGTTTTTAAAAGAAAATTATAGGCTCTTATTTTACTGGAGAGACAGTTTTTATTTTTGATAGTGGCATGCTGTGATATGTTTAGAGACTTCATGACTTTACTCTAGTTACTTCTACCTCCAGAATCAAGTATGTGTTTTGAAATCCTATACATTTTTCAAAAATAAGCTTTGCACATTCTTCTTTCTGATGTGCTCTTTAGAACTCTCAATTAAAATTAATTAATATTTGTCTTTATAACAGTTTTAACTTATTTTATTGTTTTCCTCACAGAGGTAATAAGTGCCCAGCCAGTACTCAAATTTATTAAAAATCTCATTGACAACCTATTCTCTTTTTTGTTTAAATTTCAATGTATCCCTTTAAAATGCATTTACCTATCAATGTATAATTACTCATGCAACAGCACTACCTCATTTTTGTATTTAATGTACTTATCCTCCAAATGAGGATATGCCAAGACATGTGCATGGCATTTATTTTTCTTCACTCAAACTTCTAATTAAATGGTAAAGGAGTGGCACAATGAATGTGACTGAACAACTTCTAAATATAGATTACTATAAAGTTGTTTAAAGTACTAGAATATTATAAATCAGAAGTATGCATGTAGTCTAGACTAGCAAGAGGTAACTTGAAAACATCACATATGAAAAATTGTAAAAAGTCATTCTTGATTTATAAAGCCAGTAGCTGTAGCCACCATCATAGCTGCCTGGCCTGTTCAGGTTCACATTGAATTCAGACAGACGGTAATGAAACAACGGAGCCACAAACTGCTGAGTCATTAACTTTAATCCTAGCTCCACCCAGTGGACAAGAAATACACACAGTGGCAAAACACTTCTCTTTCCATTCAGGGTTTCCAAAGCCACTGACTTACCGGAGTTTCCTAGAATCAAAGATTTCTACCTCACCAGCCTTATTCACCTCTGTTCCCCATCTCCTTCTCTCTGCACAAACTGGCTTCTCCTTCAGCACTCTGCCATCTTGGCTGCTTATCCTATCCTCCATGTGGTCTCTCTCTGCTCTTCTATAGCATGGGCTCCTCCTAGAACGTAATCACTCTTCCCTCCGAACAACATGATCTCTCTTTCTTTTAAAACCTTTTGGCGTGAAAGCCCTCCCCCAACACATATTAACATGATCATGCCCATTTCAAGCAAGAAGGTCAACTAATATTATCACCTGGACAATGGGCTTCCACATGGGCAGTGTCATCTTAAACAAATGAGCATAATATATTTTATTTGCCCAACATGATTCTAAGAATGTTCTTTTTTAAAATTATTTATTCTGTAATATTTATTGAGCAACTACTGAACACTGAGGTTTCACTGGTGAACAATATGAGATATACAAATAAATAAGCAATTGAAATGTGATGAGATAGTGAAAAACAAAGTGTGATATGCAAGTATGCAGAAAGAAAAGCTAGAATCAGAATAGCTTTTATTTAAAAGACATATAAGAGACATTTTGTAGCAAATGCAATTGGTATTCTGCACTTTGACATTACAATTTTAATGCCTACTATCCAACTTGCAAAAAATATTTAAATCTCTTTGTTAGAGGCTTTCTCAGGGGAATAGAATTCTTGTAGCAAAATCCTGGCAGGCTAAGAATATCAAGGAATTAACATCGCTGTACCCCATTTTCCAATAAGCAATCCTCAATCAATGACTAACTAGAGTTAGGAATGAAACACCCTGGCTCATTTGCCTCTCCTCTGAAATAACTCTGAAATGTGTGTTTTATACCATTTCCCAATAACCAGATCCAAGTCTAGTCACCCACAATGGCTGCTCCCTTGATAATATCTTTATTGACTTGCCTTCCCTTCCTTATCTCACTTATTACATTCCTTCAGCGTTTCCAGCAAGTCCCAAAAAAAGCCAATTTCCTTGAAATTATCATATTAAGGTCTGCTTCTGAGCAACACAAATTAAAGCATTCTCTAACCTAACAACTTTAAAAGTGGAATAATTCTTACTATAATGAGCGTTTGCAGATGTAAGGCAATATTAAACATATACAGGATATAAAGTTAATCAATTATATCTCTCTTTGTTTTGCTTTGTGAATTGGTTGGTATTTCCTTTTACTATGGTGTGACAGAATAATTCTAAGAAAGTATTATCTCCTTTGAGAAGTAAAAACAGCAATGCAAAGGAATAATAATATATAGATAAATAAATATAGATTACTAAATTAATAAATAAAGGAATAGTGCAACTAGTCAATATTGGGTTGTTTTTAAGGAGTAACTTAAAAACTAGCTTGACTTGTCCTAATTATCCAAGTTGCTGCTAATGACAAAAGAAGTTTCTTTGATTAGGGGATTTTAAAAATAAGGACCTTAATTTTTTTCTGTTTAGTTAAATCATCATCATTGTGATTTTCAACAATGGTTCAAAACACCCAGATTATCTCTGATTATCTAAAAAGATATCACAAGATCATTTGGTGGGAAGGTAAACAAAATGCATTCAAGTAGTTTTCTAAATATTTGAGTGAAATAGGAATGTTTGAAAATGAAAAAGAGGAAACTAACAAGTTGTATACTCCTATTCTCTCTTTCCAATACACACTCATAGCTAATGTTTGAAAAGTTCAGAGACTTTAATTATATTTTCTTATAGTCTATTTTATTGCCAAATAGGTAGTATTAAAATGTCTACCAATTGGTTCCACTTCTCCCACAGTGAGCCACATAAAACCATTTTGTTTTTATTCCTGAAATTGCAACCCATCCAACCCTGAATCACCTAATGCTTTTAGTGGAGGTAAAAATTATAAAAAATTAAAACTAAATAATACTAAGAATTATAGACATTAGTACTAAATACATATTGTTCTTTAATGTCAGTTTGCCAAGGAAAAAAATCATATATACTTTATCACAAATGAGAATCTTTTAAAGATCCTCAGGTCTTTGTTGAAACAAGGATTGTGAAATTTGCCAACATATAATTTTGAAATTTTTGTCAAGTATACTTGGAATTTCTGAAATGCATATAGAAAAATCTTGTGCACAAACATTACTTCAGTACTTCCTGGTTCATATTTTAGTGGCATAAAAGAATGTAAAGGAAGAAATAGAAATTTCATTGCCAATTTAATATTCATAAGAAAAGAAACTTAGTGTGAAGATTTGATACAACTTTATAAGGCGTTGGTGAATATTTTTCTAGATGACTGAAATGCTTTTCTACACAGTGTTAATTCCTATTATTAACCCCATGGCACATGGATACTGAGTGCCAGGATAATAAGAAAAGCACCAGCAACAGCAGCAATGATAATAAAAATAGCTAACATTATTGAACTCTAAATCTGTAATGATCAATCTTTCTAGCCTTGTACCCCATATTTGTATAAATACATACCAGCCTCACAATAGAGATAAATGAAAATTAATATTCTCATTATGTTTGAGGAAACTGAGACACAGAAGAATTTAGTTATTAATTTGCTCAAAGTCATACAGCTTTAAGTGGCAAAGCTAAATATTAGAACTCAGACAGAATTAATTACAATTATTATGCTCTTCTAAATGTAGTTATTTTATAACAGTTATTTCACTAGTATAAAAATTTTACAAAAAGTTTTTCCAATAAGGCATAATATTGAGCAATGTCCTGAACCACTTATTCCTTTTCTCTGGACTGACTTGATACAAAAATGTGAACAGAATAATGCAGACAATTAGAGTTATTTTGGAAGAAAGAAAATTAGGTTTACTTGAGAGAACATTACCTTGTCAGCATATTGTAGACAGAGACAGAACCTTCAGAGGTCTGGGATGTGCAAAAATATTCCACCTTTGACTTTAAAAAAGTAAGATTTTCAAATAGCTGTTCGAACACAAATAAAATGCATGTTTCTCAGATTTGATGTTAGTCGTTAATGATGAAGCTAAGATACTGGTAGGAAAGACATTCTTGTATGAATTCTCAGAGGTAAGAAACCTAAAATCACAAATCTGACTGGATTCAAATTATAACAGAAGCTGAAACATCTCTTGAAGTGAACAAAAAAGTTTTTATTAAAATTAATGTCTTATGCCAATATTGAGTGAACCGAGTTTGTGTCTTTTACAGCTGTAGATAGGTTGATTTGTTCTTTCCCAATTCTTGAAGTAATATCAGTTACTAAATAAGCTGTGAAGTTAATAATGTGGAAATATATCCCCCAACACATCCCTACTGATGTGCCACAGCCAATTTACCTACTTGATCCTGAATTGGTCTAAGGAGCAAACCTATAATCAAGGGAACCAAAAAACTAAAAATAAAATATTAATAACATTGCCAATAATCCCATGTTAATTTTTTTTCTTAAGGAAAAAAAATGTGTTGTAAAACTCTTTTTTTTTTTTTATCTTCAAAGGACAAACATTGAACTAGAACTTCCACCGAGGCAAAGTTATGAAAACAGAACAAATAAAAGGATGGCACAGAGAGTGCTGTGTTCAGTAACTAACACTGTCAATCAATATGGACTTGTTACTTTAATGAATTCTCAAGTGTTATTATTAAGAGAAACAAGTGTCTGCTATTTCAGAATGCAAAATGAATTAATTTCTTACCAACAAAGAGACCTCTGATAGCTCTTACATTTAGCTCTATCATTAGAATTTATATCGATGTCAGAATAAGATATATTTTCTCTTCAGGCAATGTTCAAATGCAGGTGCATGTAGTATTTTATCATGTAGTATCTTTGAGGCTCACAAACACAGTCCATATTCACTATAATTTTTAAAATTTATTTCTGACCCATGCATTATATGCCCATTGATGAGCAAACTCACTTACCTGACTAAAAATAAATTCAACAGTCTTGGGTGAAATGATTCAGTTAACAGTAGAAAAGACAGAGTCACATTGTAGCAAAATGCTGAGGATTGCTGTCAGAGAAACTAGAATTTCTCTTTGAATTGAGCTAGTTATTTAACCATGGGATTAAGTTACTCAACAAAAAAATGGAAGTAACATTACCTATGTCATGGGTAGATATTGTGAAGATGAAATAACATTCATAAATGACAGTTGTATACACTCAATATTGCTCCTTTGTGTATTCGCAGCTTACTTTCACCTTTGAAAGATATGAAAATTACAAAATCAATATGAGCTAATAATCAAATAAAAATATAGTTTGTTATAGTCTTTATAGAATATTTATCTCCTTATTTTAACATGTTTTTAATTTTAGACCATTACTTTTTTTTTCTACTGACCTAAGAGGACAATATACCCAACAGGGATCCTCATTCTAGAGTAAAAGCATATACAATAGCACACATTCAAACAAATCCTTGTTGATTCAAAGAGATAGATAAATTAATGAATGAGTAAAAGGCTGCAAACTGGGTTTTTTTGTGTGTGACAGAGACAGAGAGAAGGACACATGGGAACAAACAGACAGGAAGGGAGAGAGATGAGAAGCATCAATTCTTCATTTGGACACCTTAGTTGTTCATTGATTACTTTCTCATATGTGCCTTAACTGGGGAGCTACAGCAGAACGAGTCAACCCTTGCTCAAGCCACTGACCTTGGGTTCAAGCTGGTGAGCCTTGCTCAAACCAGACGAGCCAGTGCTCAAGCTGTTGACCTTGGGGTTTTGAACCTGGGTCCTCTGCATCCCAGTTCGACACAATATCCACTGCTCCACTGCCTGGTCAGGCAAAGGTGCAAAGTGGTCTTACAGGTTGTTATAAACCACTCAGTTTATAGTAAATGGAAATAATTCTTTATGAAAAAGAATGCCAATTTAAGAACTCCATTTCAATATTTAATATTTAACAAAAATATTAGAATGAGAAAAATGTTTTAACTTGTGTCCAACATAAACAAAGTTGTATCTTAACATTTTCTACAAATTGGTATTGCAGTATTTGAAATTAAAAAAAGAACATTCAATTAGGAAAAAATCATCTGATTTAATAAAATCTACCAAAAATTCAAAACACTAAAAGAAAAGGTTTGGATACAAAGTTCAAGTGGAAAATAGAATAGCCTATTGAGTGTTAACCTTCATAGAAAGAAATTAAAAAACAAAAACAAAAAAGATACACTTTCAAGTTTATGACAGCACTATAAACCATATTTGAATGAATGTTTATTTTATTAATATAATTCATAAAGACAATTTAAAAGTAACAATATACCCTTTTAAAAAAAATTCTACAAAGAAAAATCAATATTTGATTCTTACGTTTCAGCATTGCTACAATGACACCAGCTGTCTTGTATTTGGAAAGTGCTTAGAACTCCTAAGAATGATTTTCTATTTTCCTATCTTGCTGCCCCACTATACACATACTTCCAGCACATTATTCCCAAGCATTCACTCTTGAATATAAGAAATGGCAGTTAATATAATCTTTCTCTCTATCTAGAGTCCTTGGAATTTTAACACATAAACAAGGCCACACTCAGTCAATAAATGTTAAAGTTTTGACTATTTTTTCCTAGCCCATTCTATGGTAAATGTTTTCTCTTTTTGTTGCTTCACCAAGAATGCCAGCAGTATGATTTCTCCTAAAAAGTGTTTCAACAGTCATTCATGTGGATTTCTTGCTGTCTTCTGCTTTTTGACATATTTAAGAGAACTGTGGTGCTGTAGCATTTCTTGTTTACCATCTGTGTTTGGATGTGATCAATGTTTTGTTTTTATTTATATATTTTTGTAGTTCTACAGCCTAGTATTTACTTTTGAAGATTATTTTCACTGAAACTAGAATTCAAGTGTAAGAGGTATTGTTTTTTCAAACTTCAACAATGTAATCCCACTGACTTCTAGCTCTTATTATTTATTTGACAAATCATCTGTCACTCCTCTTTTGAAAGTACTATCTCATTTTTTACTTTGGCTGCTTACAAGGTTTTCACTTTAACTTTATTCAGATTTTTTTTCTTTTTTGGCCATTTTTTGATGATGTGTCTTGGTGTGGTTTTCTCTTCTTTATTTTTTCATGCTTTATATAGTTTATAGGTCTTCTTGAATCTTAAGGTTTGTCTTTCAACATTATTGGACATTTAAATCTTTTATTTCTTTCTTTCTTCCAGGATTTCTTTTACTATGAGATGAAAGATATATATTTTAACTGTTTCCCACATGACTGAAAATATTTAATGTCTATATTTATATATTTTTTCATATATAACACATGTATTGCTATCATTTTTATTTTTATTGAATTTATTGAGGTGATAGTGGTTAACAAAGTTATACAGGTTTCAGGGGCACAATTTTTATGACACATCATTTGTACACTTTAATGCATTGATATCTTTTATTATATGAACTCAGTCTTGTCTTATATGAAATTCTCTTCAGTAATTTTAGTTACAGTATTGTTCAAATCTAGAATCTCCTTTTGATTATTTTAGATTTGTGTTCTTCATTTTTTAACATTTTTATTTCTCTAGTTTCATATGTATGTATATATATGTATATAAATATATATACAGATATATTAATCATAGTTGTTTTAAAGAACTTGTCCGATTTTTTTATCAACATTAATTTAAGATCTATTTTTATTGTCATATGGTCATATACTTCTGTCTCTATGGAGTACATAGTCACTGGTATTAAAATGAAAACTGTACAGTCTCTTTAAAATATTATCTTCCCTCCAGAGTTCATTACTTCTATTCTAAGCCATAGTGTGGGCTCATTTCTTTAATTCAATCAAGCACTTGGTAGAAGTTTTGAAAAAAATTTTTCTGCCTCTATATACCTAATACTTTGCTTCAGGGCTACTCCACTTACTTTTAGCTTCCTATTTGAAACTTATAAAAATATTTTTGGATTCATTAGAGTTCTTTTATTACAAAGCTCCAAATTCAATTCTGACTAACTGAAAATATAAAATTTCTTCAGGCTTGCTATAAAAGGCAATACCTCATAAATTAGAGTACTGCCAAGTAGATGAATGTTAGCAACTAGTTAATCTTTTTCAGATGTTTTGGCACAAATTAACTAAAATTTAGGTCTTATTTTTTATCTTTGCTTTTTTTGTAGAAGATAAGCATTTTTATTCTTTTAAAGCCCAATTATATTAGGTGGGCTCTGTCAACAACTTTGGTAGGGAAATGTAGAACCTCTGAGAGTATATATAAAAGACACATAAATCTGGTTTATGATAAACTAAGAAAAAGTTCCTTATACCTAAGTAAACAAAAAAAGTACAAATACAAACATTTCTGTTATTATTTCATTATATAAATGTTACTGTACATACACAATGATTGCATATTCTGGGTTTTAAAAGAGAATACTTATTACTATGTAAAGCCAGTATAAGTTTCCAGGATGGTAAGTTATTTTTAGTATTTCTAGATGGTTCACTAGGATTTAGAATTTTGTGGCTCTGATGTGTGTGAAAATTTTATCTGTGAGGAAAGAGATATTAAATTTAAAACATGTAGTTCTTTATATGATAGGTTTAAGTTCATAAACTTGAAAAAAGTGATAATTTAAATAGGTCATGCTAATATTTAGTGATATAAAGAAAATTTCATTTTTTTTGCAGTAGTAATCATTGCTAGAAAGAACATTAGAGATTAAATAACCCTAATGTATCATTTCACATTAATTATTCTGCATAAGTGCTCAGTCAATTTGAATTGTATGTGGAATTGGTTTACTCTTGGGTTTAAAAGTTCTAAAATTGTTGAACCTTAGTTCACAGTGGATGACCCTATTTGTTTAATCAAATGACTTCTTATTTAGTAAAATTATTTTTTAACAAGCCTGACAATTTTTTTAAATTTCTTTTTATTTTATTTATTTTAGAGAGGAGACACAGAGTGAGAGAGAGAGAGAGAGAAAGAGAGAAAGGAGGGAGGAGCTGGAAACATCAACTCCCATATGTGCCTTGACCAGACCAGTGCAGGGTTTTGAACTGGCGACCTCAGTGTTCCCAGGTCAATGCTTTATCCACTGTGCCACCACCGGCCAGGCCTGACAAATTTTTTTAATAAGGCTTTAGAAGTCTATAGAGAAAGCAGTTGAGCATTATCATTGGAAGTGTGTGTTTTGACAATAGTATTCATTATATCCATACCAATGTTGTCTGATATCATGACCAAGAATAACCATTAAAGTTTTTTTTTATTTTTTTGACAGAGAGAGAGTCAGAGAGAGGGACAGATAGAGACAGACAGACAGGAAAGAAGAGAGATGAGAAGCATCCATTCTTTGTTGTGGCTTCTTAGTAGTTCATTGATTGCTTTCTCATATGTGCCTTGACTGGGGGTCCCGGGGGGCTACAGCAGAGCGAGTGACCCCTTCCTTAAGCCGGTGACCTTGGGCTTCAAGCCAGTGACCTTTGGGCTCAAGCCACTGATTATGGGGTCACTTCTATGATCCCACGCTCAAGCCAGCAACCCTGCACTCAAGATGGTAAGGCCGTGCTCAAGCCAGCAACCTTGGGGTTTCGAAACTGTGTCCTTTGCATTCCAGTCTGACATTCTATCCACTCCCCCACCACCTGTTTAGACCAATTAAATAAGTTTACATATTCTGAGCTTTTACTTCGAAAATTATAATGTTAATTATTATTAAAGATAAACCTGAATAACCAATTAGCCATAGTCACCAAACCTAGTCATAAAGAGCTCTGCTGGCAGAACTATTAGACTTCATAGTTAGATAACCCTAGTAACAACACAGAATAGCAGGTTACTGATCTGAGCTCACATAGTTTGTTAAACAGCAAATATAGAAAGAGCATTCTCACCTCCAAACACTGCTTGCTTTTTTCCAAACATTTTTTTCGTAGGATGGATGCTTTTTCACAAGAAACATTTATATTTTTTCTTTCTATTATTGGTGCGTTAAAAAGAAAGCCCTTTGTTTTGATCCTTGAAGAGTTTACAGTCCATCTGGAAGATAAAATATAAATGTGAACTATGTTAAAATTATTAAAGGTAACATCATAAGTTAAGTTAGCAAAGTAAAAAGTGATGATACAAAAAATGTCAAATTATGCTGAATTAATCAAGTACTTTGTGGAAAAGATAAATTTCATATCAGGTTTTGAAGATGATTAAGTTGAATAAGTGGAAATATTAAGGAAAAAAGTTCATGATTAAAAACTCAAAGAGAAGAATGTGTGAGTGTTATTAAGAGCTGAGTAAAATTATTTCAGAGATGAAACCAGACAAGTGGTGAGGTGGCCTTTGGGGACCTTGTGTTCAGGAGGTCTTGTATTTGATAGACTAGGAAATATTAAAGGCAAGTTGCAGTTTCCATAAGAGGAATAGTGCACAGTGAAAGTGGATCTGAAAAAAGTATTTTAGTTATAATGGGTAATATAATTTTAAAAAACTAACATTTGCATAGCAAATAGTATTTTATCATTCAATTTTCTCATTATCCTTCACAACTGTCATTTTGTGGCATTGAGTGCTAATTGTTCTCTGGTGTTTATTTTCCCACTTAGTAATGGAACTCCCAAATGTTAGTCACAGCATGATAACCCAACAATATGTAATTCTTAGCCTCTTTTAGTGTAGATGCGTCCATGTATGTATTTACTTGGGCTAGAAGTATATGCAAGGTTTGGGGAGCAATTTTGGATCATCATTTTAAATATAAAGCCACCAAGTCTGAATTTCTTTTTTCACTTTCTTCTGGTCTGCATAGTGAAGGTGGATACTAGCCAACATTGATGATGTGATCAAGGACTTAGAGACAATAGAGCAAGATAAAAGAAACCTGGCTGCCTAAATGTTTTCTTAGAGCAGATAATTTCCATCAGCCTTGGAAAATTTACTTCTGTATAGTTTTTTTATGAGGTAAATTCCCATGTCATTCAAGTCACTAAATGTGAGGTCTTCTGTTCCACCCATATAGCTAAAATACTAATATAAGATCTGGGACCTGATATTAGGGTTTTTCAAGAAGAAAAATTAAAAATATGTGGCATTGTCTTGGTATGTGGACAGCAATCAGAAGAAAGGATATACTGTATGATTAGCTTGTGACACTTGTCCCGAGGAAAATTTAGTGAATTCTAATTTGTAATAAATTGGGAGTCACAACAAACACTTTTGAACTTGCAGCTATAGTGCAAGCGGATGGAAAATTACACTATTCTGACTCCTACTACTTTTGGGAAAATTCTATAAGAAAATGATAAGCCCAAGCAAGAACTGCTAGTGTGCAAGCAGAAGTGGAAGCAAGGTCTCTCTGCCTGTGGCTTGTGAGCTAAATTAATGAGAATCAGGAGACATGACGAGATGGAAATGTCAATATCTCTGTTTCCCAAATAGCAGGAGATAACATTGTCACTCAAGAGTACTGCCTGGTCAAACACAGTAGGCCCAGATTCAAATATATGACTTAAGGTATATTTTATCCTCCCATAAAAAACCTATTCTTTTATTTGGTAAGCACTCCTGAATAAAGAGAGATAGAGATGACAAAAATATTGGTTACCCAATATGATGTAATTAATTCTCTCACTGAAAACAGAATGAAATAGATAAGTGAAGAAGTGAGAGAAGATATTTTATGAACATTGATGATCTCCAAAGATAATAAAGAGCTGCTACCCGATTTAGTTTTATTGAAAGCCTATAAAAGCAGAGAAACATAGAGAATACAAACAGATTTCTTTGCTTTTGGTTCTAATAATCATGCTCTATTGCTTGAACCTTATTTTGGTACATGTGATCTAAAAAATACCTTTATCAGAACAACATGAACAATGTAAAGTTCTTTGCCTAATGCAAAACTTCGATCTCACCTAACATTTAATAAATTGGTTCTCTGTCTGCTAAAACTTTTTTTTAACAAACACTTTATTTGATTACTATATACACTAAAATTTATTTTAGATTTTATTTTTATTGATTTTTAGAGAGAGAGAAATGGAAGAGGGAAGGAGCAGGAAGCATCAACTTCCCATATGTGCTTTGACTGGGCAAGCCTGGGGTTTCAAACTGACAACCTCATTGTTCCAGGTCGAAGCTTGATCCACTGTACCACCACAAGTCAGGCACAATATGTACACTAAAACTTAAAAAACAACAATTCCCCTTCATTAAAATAAGTTAACATCAAAAATGAGATATACATCTGTTTTATTTCTCTTTGACAATTGCATTGTATCAATGACCAGCAGATACTAACTGCACACAGTTGATGAGATTTAAAATAAAAATATTTTAAAATGTCTGTTATTAATAGTCTTATGACTATTAATCTAGAGATAGATTATCAAATAACAGTATGACTATGTCTACTTTCTCAGTAGATAGCTAAACAAAATCACTTTCAATTCTGTCTTAGTATAGAAGAAGAAAAAATATGCTTACTTATATAAAATATAAATATTTTGCCAAAAATAATAACAGTTTAAAACTTTTGATGAGAAATTCTAGAGAGAGAATTTGTATAGTTCTTCCTTAAGAGAAAGGGTAATCTAATTAAGTTAATGGCAAGGGATATATATAGTTACAAATGAGTCTTTCAAAAAGTTTAACCTTTCTTTACCTTTCAGCTTTACATAATGATATGAAAGTTAGCCAGTGAAATTTTAGTTATGTTGATTTATGAATCCTTTTAAAAATAATGTAATATTTGAATTTAATAACATTTTATACCAAAATACAATTAAATTTATAACATAGATATAAAATGTTTTTGAAGAGCCAGTATTAAGCACAGTAAACACCAAAATAATCTATGCTGTTAGCTTTCTAGAAAGCTTTTATGAAAATTTTAGCCTTTGCTAATTTTTAATTGGATTAGCATACCTTTGTGTAATGTATATATTTACCTGTACTTTTAACTCGCTAAGTAAATAAAATATTATTTGAAGTAAAAATATAACTATTTTGTAAATAAGACTATATTATATTAGAAATAAATATTAAACTGTCATTCAGGTCATTTCCTTGGTAGAATAACTTGTGGTAACTATATTATATACTTGTTGAATCAAACAAAAAATATGTCCATATATCTTTGATGAGTTCTGCATTCTCAGCCTTGGAATAATTGCTGTGCTTCTCCCACAGGTTATTTTAAAAATATTATTATACTTTGAATATACTGTATGTTCCATCTTAACCATATTAAATAAAGTATTAAACACATTTTTGCTTTATAAAGAATTACCTGGGCCTGACCAGGCAGTGGTGCAGTGGATAGAGCATTGAACTGGGATGTGGAGGACCCATGTTTGAGACTCCGAGGTCGCCAGCTTGATCACATGCTCATCTGGCTTGAGCGAAACATGCTCACCAGCTTGGACCCAAGGTCACTGGCTCGAGCAAGAAGTTGCTCGGCCTGCCGAAGGCCCACGGTCAAGGCACATATGAGAAAGCAATCAATGAACAACTAAGGTGTCACAACAAAAAAACTGATTGATGCTTCTCACCTCTCTCCGTTCCTGTCTGTCTGTACCTATCTATTCCTCTCTCTGACTCTCTCTCTTTCTCTGAAAAAAAGAAAAAAAGAATTAGCTGGAATTTTTATCTGAATAACTAGGTTAAATATGTATTTATATTAATCTCATAGCAACTTTACCAATAAATTTAATATGGAAGAATCCAAGTCCTTTTAAGGTTTATTTAAGCTATTTTATCTCATTATACTTGAATACTTGAGAGATTTCAAGAGGGTGCATCCTACACTCACCTGCTCCTGGCCTCAAACCAGGTTTACAGATAAATTACAGAATAATCAACCTGAATAAGCAACTGAAGCTTAGCTGAACTGAAATATTATAACCAATGGTATAGTTCACAGATCTAGAACAAATATTTCAAAAATTTATATGGAAACAACAAAAGATCCTGAAAAATCTCAGCAATCTTGAGAAAAAGAAACAAAGTTTGAGGTATCACACTACCTGATATCAAACTATCCTACCAAGGCAGTTGTAATCAAAACAGCATGATACTGGCATAAAAACATTCATATAGATCAATAGAATAGAGCGGAGAACCCAGAAATAAATCCACATCTTTATGGTCAATTAATATATGACAAAGGGGGGGAAGAACATAAAATGAGATAAATACAATTTCTTTAATAAATAAAGTTGGGAAAATTGGACAGATATATACAAAAATAAAACTAAACCACCAACTTACACCACACACAATGATAAACTCAAATGGATAAAATATTTTAATGTAAGTCACAAAAGCATAAAAATTCTAGAAAAAAAACATATGCAGTAAAATCTCAGACAGTTTCCTGTAGCAAGATTTTTGTGATACATCTCCTCAGGTAAGGGAAACAAAGTAAAAAAATAAACAAAGGGTACTTCATCAAAGTAAAAAGCTTTTGCTCAGAAAAGAAATCAAATTGAAAAGGTAACCCACTAACTGGGAGAACATATTTGCCAATGATACATCTGATAAAGGGTTAATTTCAGAAATATATAAAGAACTTATACAACTCAACATGAGGATGACAAAAATTCAATTAAAAAATGGACAAAAACTTTGAATAGACACTTCTCCAAAGAGGACATGCAGATGGTCAACAGATATATGAAAAAATGCTCAAAATCACAAATCATCATAGAAATGCAAATTAAAACCACAATGAGATATAATTTCACACCAGGCAGAATAGCTTTTATAAATAAATCTATAAAGAGCAAGTGCTGGTAAGATTGTAGAGAAAAGGGAACCCTTGTGCACTATTGGTGGGTATGCAAACTGGTGCATCCACTGTGGAAAGCAGTATGGAGTTTCCTCAAAAAGTTAAAAATGAAAGTGCCATTTGACACAGCTATCCCACTTCTGAGAATATATCCTAAGAACCTTGAAACATTAATTCAAAAGCTTATATGCACCCTTATGCTTATTGCAGCATTATTTACAATAGCAAAGATCTAGAATCAGCCTAAATTGGCCATCAGTAGATGAGTGGATTAAAAAGCCCTGGTACATTTACACAATGAAATACTACATGGCCATAAAAAAGTAGGAAATCTTACCTTTTGCAACAGCATGAAAGAACCTGGAGAGTATGATTTAAGTGAAATAAGCCAGGCAGAGAAAGACAAATACCATATGATAGTACTTATATGTGGAATCTATTGAACAAAATTAATCTATGGGTAAAATTGAAACAGAGGCATGGGTACATTGAACAGATGGACAGATGTCAGAGTGGAGGAGGGTGGGTAGACTGGATGAAAAATGTTGAAAAGATTATCCAAAAAAGTTATGTACATAAAACACAGACATAGACAACAATGTGGTGATAGTCACAGGAAAAAGAGGTGGGGACTAGGTGAAGGTGGGAAATAATGGGAAAACAGGGACAGAAAAATCTTTGCTTGTGTTAGAGGATACATAATGTAGAGTGCAAACGATGTTTTATTGAATTATACACTTGAAACATGTATGAGTTTTTTAACTAATCTCATTCTAATAAATTATTTTAAGAAAAAAATAAAATAAATTTAAAATTAATTACAACACATAATAAAAAGGTAAAAATCTAAACAGATAAAAGTACTCCAGGGTTCTTCTTAAAGAGAGGCAAGTATTCTTAGCCAATCTTTTGAGGACACAGAGAAGTTACTTTTAAGCAAATATATGATCAACTAGTTGACAATGTTTCTATGGAAACAACAGTATGACAGTATGTTAATGACTTCTCTTTCTTCTTGGAAATAACTGCAGGAAGAACAGTAGTGGTACAGCAATTACCAAGAAAAACTGTGGGAAGGACAGAGGAAAAAGAAGGCACTAAATTTAAGTTAAACCAGTGAATGGATAAATAAAGAATAAATAAAATCAAATATAATGTAACACTTGAAAAATATAGATTTGTTATTGAAGAAAAGAGAAAAGAATCAGCCTAGGTTTGTCAGAGCCTAAAATTGATCAGTGACACTTCCACAGGGTGAATGTTCTAGACACTGGCCGAAGTGAATTATGTTGTACACTGCCCTAGGTGGACTGCGTACTTTGAGTCATCTTTTTGGGAAAGGTGGAGGAGGCAAAACTTCATTTATGTCCAACATCAATTTTTATTTATATCTCTCACCATTCCTATATTTTGATAAGATTATTTAATGCAGAAATTAAACTTAAAATAATTTAAAAGAAATTTGAAATATTGAAATTAACTTAAAATGCTTTTTCATAGTACATATAGCTGATGGAGTGGAAAATAGTTCTTGACAACTATTTTTATTCTCCAAATTCAGGTTTTAATTTTTTTAAAAAATCACACCTTGACAAAGCATTCATATTTTTTCTAACATATCTACAAAAACAACATCTCCTAATTTTTAGTATGTATCCAAACTGGAGATCATCCTAAAGTTTGTATATGCATAATTGTAAAATTAAAAACTTAATGGCATGTTGCAGAAACAACCTTACCATTTATGGCTAGCTTTTCAACTATGAAGTTAAAAATATTAGCTTCAAGCCTGACCTGTGGTGGCGCAGTGGATAAAGCATCGACCTGGGAACACTGAGGTTGCCAGTTCAAAACCCTGCACTGGTCTGGTCAAGGCACATATGGGAGTTGATGCTTCCAGCTCCTCCCCCCTTTCTCTGTCTCTCTCTCTCTGTCTCCTCTCTAAAATGAATAAAATAAAAAGAAATTTTAAAAAATCTTTAAAAAAAAAAAAAAAACTAAAAAAAAAATATATTAGCTTCAAATCCTTTACACAATTTTTAATTTATTAAAGCAATTTCCTGCAAACCCCCAAAACTTAAGTAATACATTATGTAGTTTTATCAAACATGAATATATATGTCTTTAAATTTGATTTGTTTCTGCTGTTACCCACATTTACAAAGACTTTTTTGTTCCTATACTATGATAAAAATTCACAAATTATAAAGACCTTGAATAATCTTACTGCTCTGAGATCTTCAGAAAACTTTATACAAATGATAATTTCAAAATATTTTCATTTTTTAAAACATTGATATGCTCATAACACTTTAAAAAGTTTTTATTTTGAATAGGTTTTTCAAAACAAAACAAAACAAAATGATGTCCTCACCATATAATATGAGGAACAATTTCAAGACCGAATTATTTTCTTTAACATTTATTTCACTTTGTCAAAGTTATTTCTTTTCCCAAAACACTAGACTGCTATACCAACTTTTTTTTCAATAAACACTATAGTAATGTTAAAAGTAAAATGGTTGTTTTTAAACCTGTCAACTGTGTGAGAAAAAATTAACTAGAAGTAGACACAAAGTGTGAACCAAGACAACCATTAACAATAACAACAAAAAAAGGGCGAAATGATTTAAATCTAGAAATCAGAAAAAAAGGAAATCAATGTTGTTTTTGTACAATAAAAAATTTAGTTCTTGAAAAGTACCTAGGTAATTTAATGTTGTTTATTGACAGCAAATGTAACATAGTTAAAATTGTATTCTTCTAAGAGATAGGTTGACAGAATTGTCTGTATGTATGCTGGGAAAGCCACCATCATAATTCTATGAAGTATAAAATTCACTAGGTTATTTTTAGCTAACTCACTTAGAAAATTTCATAGTTTTATTTTTCTGAAAGCATGTCTGTCACAACTTGAAACACACATGTAACTGATTATCTAATTTTTACTTGCAATTTGTATATTTTAAGAAATACAAGAAATTGTAATTCTAGATCACAGACAGTAAGTACATTTGCTTTATTAGATTGTAGTTCCTGATGTAGCTGAGGCACCGTGCGTTCTACATTTCCATCATTTGTGTTGCCAAACAGATTTCAGAGATATGGACAGGTATACATGAGCTCCATGTAGTAAAGTTGTAGGAGAAAGAAAAGAGTTTTACAACTTACTGAACAGGGATATTTGAAGCAATAATACCTGTCTCATTTCTTTTCATAGGCCTATATTTAAAGAAAGCTTAAAGAGAATGAAAAATAGTTATACCAATATTCATGGCATGTCTATTCCTAACGTCTCCGTGATCCAGTACAAAAAGCAAAAATGGAGGCTCGCAAATTGTAAGTGCATGTGCTTCAGTTAATCAAGCTGAAAAACTGTTCAATAAAAAATGTTCTATCTTCCCTCTTTGATTCATATACGTTTTTAATGCTCTTGAAGACCAGGTTTGAATTTAGAATTATCAGTCTTCTTAGACTTCTGCACCAAAATTAGATCTTCCAGAAAGAGGTAACTCTGAGCTTCCACCCACCATTATGTTGCACTTTTCATCTTCTACCTTTTCTTCCCCTTCACCAGCCATGTCCCTTTTATTCACCAGAAATGGTCTCATGATCATGCACCAGACACTCCAGATCTCATGTGCACTCTTCTTTAAGAGCCTCTTCAAATAGCTTCGGGCCAATCCTTGCATTTAAGGGTGTGCACATCAGTATATGTTTCACCTTTCCAGTTTAGATGTGACACTGAGACCTGCCCTGGTTCTAAATCAGGTTCATGGTTGTTAGGGCAGGGAATTCTGGGTTTTAGTACCCACATGAAGTCTAAGAGTAAGCTCTTGTCCTTACAAACTCCTTATCCCATGGAGAGACCCATAATTGGAGCAACCCAGGGTAGGGCCCAATAAAATGAAGGTGTAGAGCACTTTGTCCTGGTTTAAAGCAGAAATGTTATATGAAATATTTATCTGCTAAATACATTTCTTCAGGATATTTGGATTTTAGATATTTTAGTATATTCCTGAATAAAAATTATTTTTTACCAGTTTTCTTTTTAAACTAAGACATTTTTAATGTTTTATTTATTTATTTATTATTATTTGTTTTACAGGGACAGAGAGAAAGTCAGAGAGAGGGATATATAGGAACAGACAGACAGAAACAGAGAGAGATGAGAAGTATCAATCATCAGTTTTTTTGTTGCCGTTGCAACACCTTAGTTGTTCATTGATTGCCTTCTCACATGTGCCTTGACTGCGGGCCTTCAGCAGACCGAGCAACCCCTTGCTGGAGCCAGTGACCTTGGGTTCAAGCTGGCGAGCTTTTGCTCAAGCTAGATGGGCCTGAGCTCAAGCTGGCGATCTCAGGGTCTCGAACCTTGGTCTTCCGCATCCCAGTCCAACGCTCTATCCTCTGCGCCACTACCTGGTCAGGTTTAAACTAAGACATTTTTAAAAAGCTATTTTAGGTTCACAGCAAATTTGAGGGAAGAAACAATTTTCTCGTATATCCCCAATCCCCACATATGCATTGCCTTCTGCATTATCAGCATTCCATACCGAACTAGTACAGTTGTTACAAATCAGGAACCCACATCGACATATCACAGTCACCCGAAGTCCATAGGTTGCAATCCACTTCCCTTTTGGTATTGTATAGTCTATGGGTTTGGACAAAGTTATAATAACATGTATATGTTTATCATTACAATACTATACATAGTACTTTCAGTATCCTCAAAATTCTCTGTTTTGCCTATTTATTTCTCCCCTATTAACAACTGGCAAAGTCTGAATTTTATTCTTTCTTCATAATTTTGCCTTTTCCAAAATGTCACATAGTTACCATCATGCAATATGTAACCTTTTCATTTTGGCTTCTTTCACTTCGTAATATTCATTGCAGTTTCTACTATGTCTTTTCATTGCTTGAAAGCTCATTTCTTTTTAATGCTGAATAATATTTCATTATACTGCTTGTACCCAATTTATTGATTCATTCACCTACCAAAGGTAATCCTGATTGCTTCTAAATTTTGGCAATTATGAATAAGGCTGATATATACATTGTGTGAAGGTTTTTGCATGTACATAAAATTTTAAATCTTTTGGGTAAATGCCAAGGAATGTGTTGCTGAATTGAATGGTAAGAGTGTGTTTAGTTATGTGAGAAATAACTAAACTGTCTTCAAAAGCCCTGATACTATTCTGCATTCCCACAAGCAACAAATGAGAGTTCCTTCTATTCTACATTCTTGCCAGCATTTAATGTTGTCTAGGTTTTTCTCCTACTCCATGGGTGGCTTATCTTCTCATTGTCTTAAAGGTGTCTTTCACAGAGCAGATGCTTTTAATTTTAATAAAGTCCAGTTTATCAATTATTTCTTGCACAGAGTGTGCCTTTAGCATTTTATTTAAAAAGTCTTCATGTTATATTTAAAAGTTTGTAGTGCAAGACCTGGCAAGGTTTTATTGTTTGTTTTGGTTTGTTTATAATGCAAGTGACTGATATTACATTTTTTATTGTCAAAGCATTCACTTCAAAGACAGCTATGTGAAATAGATGCATTGCCAGCCACTGGACTAGATAAAGCCAGGAGAACCCACTCCTTTAGTTTTCTTGGATTTGGAGACCTCTGGTTGACCTAGGTAACTGACCATTTTGGTATCTTCTTTTTCACTTTCCATGCTTTAATTCCTACTCTTATGTTTTAAATTCACCAATAACAAATAAAACTACAAAAGTCTAAACACTCCCCATTTTTTATCCAGAAGTAGAAGCCCAGGTCTATGTTCTCATGCATTTATGAGCTCTCTCTCCCTCTTCCTTTCCTCCACTTCCCACCTCACTGTGTGACCTTAGGTATTCCATGCTGTCATGATGTAGCATCCAGGACCTGTGAGTAATAAATCTTGTTTGTTTGTTTTTTTTCCAAAAGTTCCCTGTTAGTTACTGGTAAAGCCATCCAAAATCATAGTAAGAACCGCAAGGGCCACTGTAGTCACAACATTGGTTTAATCAGGAGCACAAAACAAAGTTTTGTAGTATTGCACTTTACATTTAGGTTTAGGATCCATTTTGAATTTTATTTTAAAAAGGGTGTAAGGTTTGTGTCTAGATTCAATTTTTGAAAGCATGTGTATGTCCAAATATTTTAGCTCCAGTTTTTGAAAAGACTATTTTTATCTTATTGTCTATGAACTTTTGTCAAAGATACATTGACTATATTTATGCGGTTTATATTGAGGCTCTCTGACCTGTTCTATGGATCTATTTGTCTATTATTTTGCCAATACCACACTTTCTTGTTTACTGTAAGATTTATAATAAATCTTGAAGTTAGTAATATCACACCTGCAACTTTATTCTCCTTCAATATTGTGTTGGCTATTCAAGATCTTTTGCCTCTGTATGTAACTTTAGAATTCATTTGATAATATTCACAAAAAAATAACTTAAGTTTTGATTGAGATTGCATTGAGTCTACAGATCATGTTAGAAGGAAACACTGCTACATAGTTATAATGCATAATTTTAGTTTTTAAAAAAATATATCTTTTAATTGAATTCTACATTTTCTATGTTATGCTGCATCTGAGATTCCAATGAATATTCTATTCATTTATCTCCACCTGAGCCATGATTCTAGTTATTGTAAACAGTATTAGATCAGGGTTTGTTTTTACCATTTGATAAAAGCTTCTCATTTGAGAATTTAATTATGAATATCTTATAAACTATTTGCTTAAATTTAGGGTGATGATTATAAGAAATCCTTACAACAAAGTCATGTTTTTCTTAAACACCAATAGATGAGGGTATATCTGCATTATAGAATGGTTTTTGTTACACTTTTAACTCTGGATAAGGCACATAAACAAGTACCTTCCACAGTGACAATGTCTCAGTATATACAAAAACATCACTAACAAAGCAACTATAATATATAAATATTGAAAATATATGCAGGGCAATATAAATATCTATTTGACCAAAGAATCATAGATATTTTTTCTGTCAAAAAAGTCCTTTATATATAATCTATTTTAAATTTTCTTATTTAACAAATGAGTTTTAAAACTAAACACCAGTAAGATCATATTGGCCCTGTGTATCCTTGTTTGGCCAAGGTTTTACATTCTCAATCAAATATTTGATGAATTAGTTTTTAGCATTACTGATTATTTATATCTAATTGTATTTTTACATAATAAATATAAAGGAAAAAAATATGAAGACACTTACACTAAAAGATTTATGACAGCAGCAACTTCTTTTAAACCATAGTTCCTATCCACAAGCCCAGTACCTTTAAAATGTATTTTTCATTACTATAAAAAACAAAAGTGTTGTGAAAATCACTATTTTTAGTAATTTTGTATTTTAATCTTAAATCCATTATTTATTAGTTCTCAGATTGTCATTTTTAAAATGTTTTAAAAAAATGTTTAAAATTAATTTCAATTTATTGTGTTAACATGGAATCAAGTGTCCCACTGAATATAACACCCTCACTCCCTGTCCTCCATGTCCCCATTTTCACCCCTTTTGCCCTCCTCCCCCTAAATCTCTCCCCCTTTTCCTCTGGGATTTGCTGTCCTATTATCTGCATCTCTGTGTTATGTATATATAATTTCACTAATCCATTCACCTACTCTGATCCCATTTCCTCATCCTCCTTCCCTCTGACAGCTGTCCCTCTACTCCTTGTGACCCTGCCTCTACCTTTATTCTGTTCCTCAGTTCACTTTGTTCATTAGATTACACATATAAATGAAATCATATGTATTTGTCTTTCTTTTCCTGGTTCATTTAGAATAATAATCTTCAGGTCCATCCATGCCATTACAAAGGTAAGATTTCCTTCTTTTTCATAGCCACATAGTATTCCATTTTGTATATGTACCATTGCTTTTTAATCCACTCATCCATTGACAGATACTTGGGCTGTTTCCAGATCTTGGCTATTGTAAACAATGCTGCCATAAACGTGGGGGTGCATTTCTTCTTTTGGATCAGGGTTTTGGTATTCTTAGGTTATATTCCTAATAGTGAGATGGCTGGGTCAAAAGACAGTTCAATTTTTAATTTTTTTGAGGAAACCCCATACAGTTCTCTACAGTGGCTGTACAGGTCTGCATTCCCACCAGCAGTGCAGGAGTGTTGGGCAGATAAAATATATTATGCTCACTTTGTTAAAGATGGCGCTGCCCACATGGAAGTTCATTGATATTAATGTGTGTTCTGGAACAGGCTGTGGGCAGGCCAGGTCATTATAGCCTGAGGCTTAGTTTAAGAGTAAGCTTTCCCCCACACCCTTGACTGGTTGGATAATGTAGGGTGGTGATATAGGGAGGAATCCCATTATGCCTCAGATGGGTGACTTTGTATCAGAGACTTTCTTGTATGTATAATTGGATTAAGGGTTTGGATTATCTATGCTATAAACTGGGGCAGTCCGGGAGCTTGATCTCTCGCTCTTGGTTTCTGGGTTCCTGAGGTTAGTATTAGAGAGGAGAGAAGAGTAAGGCCACGTGAAGGCCAGGAGAAGCAGCCAAGATGGCAGAATGCTGAGGAAGAAGCCAGTTTGTGAAGAGTTTGTGCAGGAGGAGATGGAAAACAGAGGTGAATAAGTCTGGTGAGCTAGAAACCTTTGATTTTAGGAAACTCGGATAAGTCAGTAGATTTGTGAGCACTGAATGTGTGGGTTTTGGAGCCCAGTGTGTGTTTTTGCTTGCCCGCCGGGTGCAAGCTGATAGTGGCCTTGGCCACAGGCTTTACATTTGGCGTAGTCTTTGGCAGGATTCGATACAGTTCGGCATGGAGCCACCACCACCTTTGAGTGGTGGAGTAGAGGACTGGTTGCTGTTTTGGTTTCCCATAGCTGTTTTTTGGGGGACTGTAGGCTGGCTGACTTTTACAGCCATGCGTGAGGAAACCGAGAGCTCTATGGAAGAGGCTGCCCAGGACCTGCAAACCGAGCAGCAGAAGGAGCTGGAGGAAACGTGGGAGAAACAGATGCTGACCCTGGAGCTGAAGGAAGCACTGGAGGAGGAGGCTGACCAGGTTTGCGAGATTCACCTGGAAATGGAGCAGACGCTGGAGAAGGAATCACAGGTTCATGAGATGGAGATTGCCCTGGATGTTGTGGAGAGCCTGCAGCGGCATGAGGCCGGGCCTGAGACCGGGGCCGGAGCTGAGGCCAGGACCGGGGCTGAGGCCAGGGTTGGAGCTGCAAGACCTGCTGAGCAGAAGGCAGTGGTGGCCCGGAGATCAAGCCCAGCATCAGGAGCTGGTGTTTGCAGTTCCTCTTTGGAGCATGAGGAGAATCAAGCTGGAGTTGCAAAATGTAGTCTCCACAAGGTGAGAGCCCAGCAGCAAGGAGTAGCTATGCTGCCGGTAGGTCTGCGATTTGGGGACATAGGGGTGGATGCCATCATGCTCCCCAGAGGAAAGATAGAAATGCTGACTGCCATTGCCACATGCTTTTCTTTAGGACAGTGTGAGACTTGCCATGATGGCAGGAATGAGGGGGGAGGCTAAAGCCCTATGTGTGTGGACTGATTTCCTGGACTATGACCGGAGTGAGCACTGGCTCCTTTGTTGGATGGACTTACAGATTTTGGACAATGTGAAATACCCTGATGGGGGTGAGGGTGGCTTTGCTGGAGGCCCTCCTGCCCCGGGAAGCTTTTCCCATGGCTAGAAAGAAGGTTGAGGACATTTTGCGCTTTTGGCAAAGTGCTCAGAGACTGGTGAAATGTGTGTACCTTTGTGTTGTTGAAACTGTATGATTTGTCATGTTGTAATTTGTGTAATATGCCTAATTTCCTTGTACAGGGATGCCAGTGGTGTAGATTGTGGGTAGTGAAGTGAGCATAAGGGTGGATTGTTGGGCAGATAAAATATATTATGCTCACTTTGTTAAAGATGGCGCTGCCCACATGGAAGTTCATTGATATTAATGTGTGTTCTGGAACAGGCTGTGGGCAGGCCAGGTCATTATAGCCTGAGGCTTAGTTTAAGAGTAAGCTTTTCCCCACACCCTTGACTGATTGGATAATGTAGGGTGGTGATATAGGGAGGAATCCCATTATGCCTCAGATGGGTGGCTTTGTATCAGAGACTTTCTTGTATGTATAATTGGATTAAGGGTTTGGATTATCTATGCTATAAACTGGGGCAGTCCGGGAGCTTGATCTCTCGCTCTTGGTTTCTGGGTTCCTGAGGTTAGTATTAGAGAGGAGAGAAGAGTAAGGCCACGTGAAGGCCAGGAGAAGCAGCCAAGATGGCAGAATGCTGAGGAAGAAGCCAGTTTGTGAAGAGTTTGTGCAGGAGGAGATGGAAAACAGAGGTGAATAAGTCTGGTGAGCTAGAAACCTTTGATTTTAGGAAACTCGGATAAGTCAGTAGATTTGTGAGCACTGAATGTGTGGGTTTTGGAGCCCAGTGTGTGTTTCTGCTTGCCCGCCGGGTGCAAGCTAGAATTAAAGGTGATGGCTCACCAGTTTTTGGCTCCTGTGTTTCATTACCGACTGTTCGAATCTAATGTGAACCTGCATGGGTCAGGCTGCTGTGATAGTGGCCTTGGCCACAGGCTTTACAAGGAGGGTTCCCTTTTCTCCACACCTTTGACAGCACTTATTCTGTGTTGTTTTGTTAATGAGTACCCTCTGACAGATGTAAAGTGGTATCTCATTTTGGTTTTAATTTGCATTTCTCTGATGATTAGAGATGTAGAACATTTCTTCATATGCCTATTAGCCATCTATATGTCCCCTTTGAAGAAGTGTTTATTTATTTATCTTGCCCATTTTTTAATTGGATTGTTTACCTTTGTGGTGTTGAGTTTTAGAATTTCTTTATAAATTTTAATTATTAACTCCTTATCAGACATATTGGCAAATATGTTCTCCCATTGTGTGGGTTGTCTTTTTATTTTGTTAATGGTGTCATTTGCTCTGAAACAGCTTTTTAGTTTCATACAGTCCCATTTGTTTATTTTGTCCTTTATTTCACTTGCCTGTGAAGATATGTTGGCAAAAGTATTGCTACGAGAAATATTGAAGAGTTTACTGCCTATGATTTTTTTCCAAGATGTTTATGGTTTCATGATTTACATTTAAGTTTTATATTCATTTTGAGTTTAATTTGTGAATGTTCGTGTAAGTTGGTGGTCTAGTTTCATTTTTTTGCATGTACCTGTCCAAGTTTCCCAACACCATTTATTAAAGAGACTCTCTTTACTCCATTGTATATTCTTACCTCCTTTGTCAAATATCAATTGACCACAAAGGTATGGGTTTATTTCTGGGTTCTCTGTTCTGTTCCATTGATCTATATGCCTGTTCTTATGTTAGTACAGTGGTCTTAATCTGGGTTCTATTGAACCCTAGGGGTTCAATGAGTTGGTCTCAGGGGTTCGGAGAAGCCTCTGCTGCAGAGGCCAGAATAAAGTAAAACTGTCATTTGTTGTGAGTTCATGCACTTTGTTGGTTTTGTTCTTTGAGCAAGGTGATGTTTATGCATGGCTCATTTTGTGCACCAGTAAAATATATATATACCTATGTCTTAAATTTGGAAAAAAAATCATATTTTATTTATCACTAAAGAAGGGTTCGATGAATGTGCATATGAAACTGGTGGGTTCGGTACCTTAGAAAAGGTTAAGAACCACTGTGTTAGCAGCAAGCTGTTTTGATTACAATGGCCTTGTAGTATAACTTGATATCAGGAAGAGTGATACCTCCCACTTTATTCTTTATTTTCAAGATTGCTGAAGCTATTCTTGTTCTTTTTTGGTTCCATAAATATTTTTGAAGTATAAACAGGTTATTATGGCTTCCATTTTGTATCAAAAATTTTTCAGGTAAAGGAATTAAAGAGATTTATTAAGGACAAGGATTATAGAATATAGTTCAATCCAATCATATACTAGTAAACGTTTAAAATGCTATGGATGAGGCTAGATTGATATGGCTTTTCTTTTTGGAATTTTGAGAGTGTAAATACTCTCAACATTGTCTATTTTAAGCTACCAACATGCTGCCAACAAGCTGGTAAAATTCTTAAAACCTTTAATAATCTGCTCTCATGATCAGTAGGAGTCATTTACACTACATGGAAACCCTGGCCCAAACCCCTCACAATGTAGGTGATTTCATCTGTAATTATAAAATGTGTTCTAATAAAATATTTCTCATTCATAGATTACTGTAAGATATATATGAATGTTTTCTAATGTATATGTTGTTTAAATCTTACTCACCAACATATATTAATAATTACACAAATTAGCTATGTGATTTCTTACATTAGCTTTTTCCAAAAATAAAATTTGGAAAACAATACATGAATTTATACATATTCTCTGAATTTTAAGCATCACAATTTACCCTAAAAATTTAAGAATAAAGATAATAAAGTGGTTAGTTTATAGTAAAATGATGGTTCTCACAATCCTTCTTTAACAGTCTGTGATAAATTTTGTGGGACTTTAAATAGAGTAGTGAAAATGATGGTCATTTTTATAACATGGAGGGTAAAGTTATTTCAATGATATCCTTGCACACAGCAAGTGACTTGAAATATTCATGTTCACAGATAAACACACACAATCTTATATTTACTGGGATAAAATTTTGTGTGGCATCTCCTTTTAAAAAACTCATCTGATTTTGGATTTTCAGATTGAAAGTGAAAGTGGTTTAGCTTCTCTGTTAGGATTAGTAAATGTAGCAATGCTTTTCCATTAGGATTACCTGTCAACCATCAGCAGTAATACTAGAAAAATCACAGCTCTACTTTCAGCAAGCCCAGAAGATGACACCAAAAAGTTACTATCAGGTATGAAGAACAGCAAAACTTCGCAAGGAGGCAAAAGCCTTCAGTGATTGTTTGCATGATCAAGTTAGCATTACACTTTCAATGAGTTTATTTTGATTTAACTTATTTCATTTAATAAAACATTCTGAGGTTTGTTTACATTTCCCTTTATCTTAATTTGACTCCTTTACAGATAGAAACATCAAAGATGGCATTGGTTGTCTTTGAAAATACAAAAAGAATCTCCTAAAACAAATGTCATTTCTATTTAAGCTTCTGCGATCTGACACACTGTGTCTGCTTAAAATAGTCACTATGTGACTCAGAAAGAATATATCATTCTAGTATCACCGTAAATTATATATATACTTAACTTATCAGTTCATATGTCTATATGTGTATAAACCCATATATCAGAGTATTATTACATTAAGATATGCATATTTTCATGGCTAATGTTTATTAAGCAAACATTTTCTGAATATTTAGAATTTTCAAAGCATTGTCTTAGGGCCTGAAAAAAGAAGAAATGAGGTGTCTTTTTTTCAATCTTGAGAATGCTCAAATGGCATTTTACAGAATGATAAAATTAGAAACCACCTACCTAACTTTACAAAACCAAAATTTTTAAATGACATATGTTACAACCATACAATAGAATTAACTTAAACAAATCACAATGATTCTTTAAACTGTACCTAGTGCTGTAATATGAAAGAGTTTTCAACAGATTATCAGTATACAGCAGTGACTGATACAGAGTATATACCTTTCTCAAGAAAACTTTATTCCTCTAGGAATATCTTAGAGATAGATGCATTTAAATAGAATGTCTTTAAATTTGAAACAAAGAACTATTTATTGATTGTTATTTCATTTCTAAAATAATTTATATTTTTATTAAATTTTTTGGATTGACATTAGTTAATAAGATCATAGAGGATCTAAGTGTACAATTCCATGATAAATGATCCGTATATTTCATTATGTCCACTACCCTTAGTCAAATCATCTTCCATCACCATATACAGTGTGTCTGTAAAGTCATGGTGCACTTTTGACTTTTAACCAAAAGTGCACCATGACTTTACAGACACAATGGCACACTGTATTTGGTCCCCTTTACTGTTAACTACTCCTTTACACTCATCCCTCTGATGAACACTATACTGTTGTTTGTGTCCATGAATTTCAGTTTTATACCCCATATAGGAGTGAAATCATATGGTTCTTAAATTTTACTGAGTGACTTATTTTGTTTTGCATAATATTTTGAAGATCCAATCATGTTGTCACAAATGACAATATTTTGTCTTTCTTATGGCTGAGTAGTATTCCATAGTATATATGTACCACATTATTTTATCCAACTCTTTATCAAAGGACACTTTGATTGTTCCCATGTCTTGGCCACCATAAATAATGCTACAATAAACAAGAGTGCATATATTGTTGTGAAAAAATGTTTTCAAGTTTTTTGGGTAGATATCCAAAAGCAGGATAGATAGCTGGGTCATTTGGTAACTATCCTTAATTTTTTGAGGAACTGCCATACTGTTTTCCACAGTGGGTGTACCAGCTTACATTTCAACCAGCAGTGAATGAGCATTCCTTTTTCTCCACAACCTCTTCAACACTTTTTATTACCTGTCTTGTTGGTAATAGGCATTCTAACAGTTGTGTGATGGTATCTCATTTTAGTTTTAACTTGCATTTCCTTAATAACTAGAGAATTTGTACATCTTTTCATTTATCTGTTTGCTGTTTGTATGTCTTCTTTGGAAAAGTGTTTACTTAGGTCCTCTGCCCATTTTTTAATTGGATTGTTTGTTTGATGTTGAGTTGTATGAGCTCTTTATATAATTTAGCAATTAACCCCCTTTGAAGCCATTGTTTGCAAATATCAGTTCCCATTTGGTTGTTTGCCCTTTTGTTTTGTTGTCAGTTTCTTATACAATGCAGAAGCTTTTTAGTTTGATATAGTCCCATTTCTTTTTTACTCTTCTTGCATTTGCATTCAAATTCATAATGTTCTCTATGACCAAGATCCATAAGTTTAGTAGCTTTGTTTTCTTCTATGTAATTTATTGTTTCAGATCTTATTTTTAGGTCTTGATCCATTTGTAATTAATTTTTGTACATAGGAATAAACTATAATCTATTTTCATTATTTTACATGTGGCTTTCCAATATTCTCAACACCATTTATTAAAGAGGCTTTTTTTTTTTTACATTATTTGTTTTTGGCCTCTGTCAAAAATTACTGTCCATGTGACAGTATTTTGGGGGGCTCTAAGTGCTGATCCATTAATCCATGTGTCATATTTCTGCCAATATCATGCAGTTTTGATTATCATAGCTCCTGTAGTATAATTTGAAGTCAGGTAATGTGATATCTCTAGCTTTGTTCTTTTTTCTAAGGATTGCTTTGATTATTCAGGGTCTTTATTGAATCCATACAATACTGATGGATTTTGTTGTTGTTCTATTTCTTTAAAAAATGTCATTGGGATTTTGATGGGGACAGTATTAACTCTTCATTGCTTTAGGTAATTTAAACTATGTTGGTTCTTCAAATCCATGAACACAAATTATATTTTTCATTCTATTGTGTCTTTATCAATCTCTTTTAATAATGCTTTGCAGTTTTCAATAAATAAGTCTTCATATTCTTTGTTAAGTTTATTCCTAGGTATTTTATTCTTTCATTTTCAATTGCTAAAGAAATTAGGTATTTCTTTTTGAAATTTTTTTCATTATTTTTTTGAAATTTTATTGTTAGTGTACAGGAAAGCAGTGGATTCTTTTTACATTGATTTTATATCTTACAAATTTATTTTTTTAGTGTTTTCCATATAAAGAATAATGTCATCAGCACAAACTGACACTTTTATTTCTTCATTACCAATTTGGATGCCTTTTATTTCATTTTCTTACCTTATTGCTCTAGTGAGAACTTCCAGAATTAAGTTAAGTAAGATTGTAAGAGTGGACATCATTGCCTTGCTCCTAATTTAAAGAGGAAAAGCTTTCAATTTTTCACCATTAATATTTATATTAGCTGAGGGTTTGTCATAAAAGACCTTTATTATGTTGATGTAGTTTTCTTCTATACCTATTTTATTAAGTACTTTAATCATAAATGTATTTTGTATCTTATCAAATGCCTTTTTTTGCTTCTATTGATAAGATCATATGATTTCTATATTTTGTTTTGGTTAATGTGCTATATTACATTGATTGATTTGCATATGTTGAACCATCATTGTGCCACTGGAAAGAACCCCACTTGATTATGATGTATTATTTTTTCAATATATTATTTTATTCAGTTTGCTAGTACTTTGTTTAGGATTTTTGCGTCTGTATTCATCAAGATATCACTGTTGTTTTCTTTTATTATGTTATTCTTTTTTTTTTTTTAAACTTTATTTTATTTATTCATTTTAGAGAGGAGAGAGAGAGAGAGAGAGAGAGAGAGAGAGAGAGAGAGAGAAGGGGGGAGGAGCAGGAAGCATCAACTCCCATATGTGCCTTGACCAGACCAGTGCAGGGTTTTGAACCAGCAACCTCAGCATTCCAAGTTGATATTCTATCCACTGCGCCACCACAGGTCAGGCTATTATGTTATTCTTTTCAGGTGTTTGTATCCAGTTTATGGTGGCCTCATAAAGTGTGTCAGTAAATATTGCTCCTTCAATTTTTTGGAAGAGTTTGAAAATAATAAGTACCAAATCTTCTTTGAATTTTTAGTAGAATTCAATTAGTAAAAACAGCAGGTATTAAAGTTTTATTTTAGGAAAGATTTTTTATGATTGTTTCCATTTTCTCATTGTTAATGGGTCTATTCAGATTTTCCAGTTCTTTATAATTCAGTGTAGGAACATTATATATTTCTAAGAACGTATCCATTTTCTCTAGGTTATTGAAAATGGCATCATAAAGTTTTTCATATTTTTTTATTTATTTATTTTTTCCAAGAACAGAGAGAGAGAGAGTCAGAGAGAGGGATAGATATGGACAGACAGACAGGAACAGAGAGAGGTGAGAAGCATCAATCACTAGTTTCTCGTTGCTCTTGCAACACCATAGCTGTTCATTGATTGCTTCCTCACATGTGCTTGACAGCGGGCCTTCAGCAGACTGAGCAAGCCCTTGCTGGAGTCAGGGATCTTGGGTCCAAGTTGACGAGCTTTTGCTCAAGCCAGATGGGCCCAGTTCAAGCTGGCAACCTCGGGGTCTTGAACCTGGGTCTTCCGCATCCCAGTCCGACGCTCTATCCACTGCGCCACTGCCTGGTCAGGCCATAAAGTTTTTAATAGTATGATTCTTTGTATATCAGTGATGTCTGTGGTAACATTTCTTTCATTTCTAATTTTGTTTATATGTTATATTTCTTTTTTCTTTAGTGAGATTAGCCAGGGGTTATCAATTTTATTAATCTTTTTTAAAAAACATTATTCTATTGTATTACATTTTTGTATTTTATATTTTATTCAGTTCTGCTCTAGTTTTTATTATTTATTTCTCTACTGACTTTGGATTGTTTTTTATTTTCTTCTTTTTCTAATTTTTTAAGTTGTAAAGTTAGGTTGTTTGCTTGCAGTTTCTCTTTTTTCTTGAGATAGGTATGTCATGATATAAATTTCCATCTTATTACTGTTTTTGCTACATCCCAGTAGTGTTAATATATTGTAATATTATTCTTTTTTTCTGTACATCTTTTGATCTCACCTTTTACTTCTTCTTTCACCCCGTCATTTTTTAGTAGTATGTTATTTTTTTTAAACATTTTTTAAAATTTTTATTTTTATTTTATTTTATTCATTTTAGAGTGGAGACACAGAGTGAGAGAGAGAGAGAGAAAGAGAGAAAGGGGGAGGAGCTGGAAGCATCAACTCCCATATGTGCCTTGACCAGACCAGTGCAAGGTTTTGAACTGGCGACCTCAGTGTTCCCAGGTCGACGCTTTATCCACTGCGCCACCACAGGTCAGGCAGTAGTA
This sequence comes from Rhynchonycteris naso, assembly GCA_037038555.1. Taxonomy (NCBI): domain Eukaryota; kingdom Metazoa; phylum Chordata; class Mammalia; order Chiroptera; family Emballonuridae; genus Rhynchonycteris; species Rhynchonycteris naso. The sequence continues at coordinate 173,502,847 of CM072996.1, read as the reverse complement.
TGTTATTTAATCTCCAGATATTTGTGTGATTTTTTACTTTCTTTTTGTTTTATTTCTATTTTTAAATTTAATATTTTTTTATGTGTCAGACAGAGAGAGGAACAGATAGGGACAGAAGATAGACAGGAAGGGAGAGAGATGAGAAGCATCAATTTTTTGTCTCAGCACCTTAGTTGCTCATTCATTGCTTTCTTATATGTGCCTTGACTGGGGCTACAGCAAACCGAGTGATCTCTTGCTCAAGCCAGCAACCTTGGGTTCAAGCCGGTGAGCTGTGTTCAAACCAGATGAGCCCACGCTCAAGCCGGCAACTTCAGAGTTTTGAACCTGGGTCCTCTGCGTACCAGTCCGACCCTCTATCCACTGTGCTACTGCCTGCTCAGGCATAATTTTTAATTAAAAGCATTGTAGTCAGAGAATATGCTTGGTATGATTTCAATCTTCTTAAATTTGTTGAGACTAGTTTTGTGATCTAACATATGGTCTATCCTTGAGAATGTGTATAATAAATCAGTGTCCTGCGATGAAAAGCTCTGTAAATGTCAATTATGTTCATTTTGATCTAATGTATCATTTAATTCCAATATTTTTTTATTGATTTTCTGTTTGCATGATATCTCTGGAACTGTCAATGGAGTATTTAGATCCCCTACTGTGATTGTGTTTTGTGAGTTTCTCCCTTTAGTACTGTTAGTAGTTGCTTTATTTATTTCAGTGTTCCTTCATTGGAAGCATAGATATTGAGATGTGTTATGTCTTCTTAATGTAGTGTTATAAAATGCCCATATTTGTCTCTTGTTACTTGTGTTATCTTGAATCCTACTTTGTCAGATATAAGTATGGCTACACCTGCCTTTATATGGATGCTATTTGCTTGGAGAATCATTTTTCACCCTTTCATTTTGAGTCTATTATTGTCTTGCAGCGTAGATGTGTCTCCTGAAGGCAACATGTGGTTTGGTTTTAATGTTTGGATCCAACCTCCTACTATGTGCCTTGTGAATTCAGTTCATTTACATTTAAAGTAATTATTTATTTATGAGGATTTCTTTCTTTTATTTTATTTTTTTTTTCTATTCTGCAGTGCATTTTATTGAACTCAGAGGAGGGATGTGTGAGGATTTCTTATAAACATTTCATCTTCTGTTTCCTCGTGGTTTTGTGCATCCATTGGTTCTTTGCCTTTGTGATCCTGTCTGTTATTTTCATTTGATGGCATTCCATACGGCTTTTGTTTTCTCTCTTATTAAAGTTATGCATCTCAGTTTTGGGTTTTTTGTATGTGATTACCATTAGATTTATAAAATAAATTTTTTTATATATACAGTAGTCCTTTTCCTTTTGAATGTGTATGATCACTTTTTTTTTTTTTTTTTTTTTTGCAAATTCAGACCTTATTTTCACTCTCGTTTATTTTTTTTTTCATAAACAATTTCTATTTATGCTGTAAGTTTATTGGTGATCTTACTCATAGATTTTTGACCTTTTTGTTTTGGGTAGAATAAACACCTATTTTCTACTCTGAAGGTCTTCTGGTGATAAATACCCTTACTATGTCTTGAAAGTTTTTATTTCTCTTTCATATTTAAAGGTAACTTTGCTGGCTATAGTATTCTTGGCTGATAATTTATCTTTTTCAGTAGTTTGATACCACTAATTCTATTCTCCATCTGGTCTACTCTGTTTCCTATGCTTGATAGTTTATTCTTGATCTCTTTGATTCAGTTTTTCATTTCCAGAACTTCTTTTTTTATTATTAACGTTTCAATCTCCTTGGTAAAGTACTCATTTTTTATTGATTTCTGAGCTCATGAAACTGTCTATCTGTACTTTTTTGCATCTCATTGCATTTATTCAGAACTGTGATTTTCAATTCTGTGGGAATGCAGAATTTGGATAACAATTAAAAACAGTGAAGTACCCTAGGGTTAAAGCCCTGAGTGGATGAAAGTCCAGGGGCTTCTCTGACCCCATACTGGAAACAGTGCATGCTGGAAACAACAAAACAGTTGGATAAGAATTCGGAACAAAAAGAGATTAAAAGTTAGCATGTTCCTTGTTCTTTACCTCACTCCTTAAGAATTTCTTCATTCTGCTTCTTTCAGTTATTTGTCCTGGCTAATAAATATCTGAGTAAGGCTGGGGATGTGGCTTCAGTCATTCAATCTGCTGATTGACTGTTGTCTCCCTTCAGCCCCTTGGTGCATTTCATCTGGTCTCCAAGTAGTTTTTTGTCACCATAACAGAATTCTCTTTCATTTAGACTAATATCTTTGTTTATTTTTTAAAGATTCTTAAATATTTTTTCTGAGCTGCCTTGCTATCTTGGTTATTCATGGTGTTTGATAATTCTTTCTCTGTCTAGACATCTATGTATGAGTGATACTTCTCCATTAGATTGATATAATGAAGGCTTTCTAATATTTTGCAGTTGATGGTGCTAAATCACAAGTTTCTTAGCTCACTTGCTCTTCTCTGGCTTTTCAGATCTTCATGGGGTGGTAGAAAATGGGAAGGTGATTGCTTCCTCTGTTAGCCAGTCACCGCAGTTCCAGGGGACCACCTTGCAGGGGAACACAATGAACCATAGAACACCAAATTCATGAAATCTTAGTGTTGTTCTGCACAGACAGATGCCACCATTCGTGTAGTTGCAATATTTGTGTGTGTGTGTGTGTGTGTGTGTGTGCGCACGCGCGCGCAGGTATGCACGCACGCGTTGGGGTAACCCAACCAACTTCTAAATTGCTTTACCCTCCTGGTAATGACAATCTCAGACCACTGCAGAGTACTCCTTGCATTCCCTGCTCCCAGGACCAGTGAGAGAATGTGCACTTTTCTCAGGGAAGAAGAGATTCTGTACTACCAGTTCTCAAGTTTGCAGATAATAATCTCTGAAACTGAACACAAAGGGTGAAGGGAGGAGAGCTCTGAGAGGTTAAGGTGTGGCCAGGTTCTGTGACTTTGTTTTTCCATCTGGAATGCTGACCATCAGGCAACTGCAGCCACACCTTTCTGTTGTGTCCTTGCCCATGTTATTGTTTTCAGCTGGCAGCTCCTATTGCCCACTTCTGCAGAAATGTCACTGAAATCTTTGCAACTCTTTTGAAAGAACTGCTAGCCAATATCTAATTCCTTTCCTCTTAGGCTAATCCCTGCTGTGAGTTTCCATATGTAAGGCTACATCTATGGATTATTTCAGCATTTATCCCTTCTTACTTCCCCATTTTATTCCCACTTGCCCATCCTTAGATATTTTACTTTGTGGATCTTTCAGGTATGTTTGTGTGTTGAACAGAAAACGTATTTTTTTAAACTTTTATTTCTTGATGTTAGAGGAGGTGGAGGGACAAGAAACAAGAACATCCTATTCCTGTATATGGCCTGACCAGGGATCAAACCCACAACCTCTGCACTGGAGGTCAAAGTTCTAATGAACCAATCCATCAAGTCAGGGGAATCTTTTGTTGAATTATAGCTATTAAAATAGTTAACTCTTCAAGGGGAGAGACCAAGGAGATCTCTTACACTTCCATTTCTCTAACGTCACTCCTACTTTATGTCATTTTTGGTGGATGCTAAGTGCCATATACATGTATTGGTACTTAATACCCCCTACCTAAAATTTCAAAATTTGTATTTATTTTTGTATGCAATTGTATCTCACAGTTGTGTGAGTGTACATAATTTGAAATGCACACAAAAATACACATAGAAAATATTTGCCAGATCATGGTTATTTTCCTCTAACATGACTTGTGTGAGGGATGTGAGAACACTCTCTAAATTCAAATGAGATTTCCATTGTGGTGAGTAGATTATTTAGAGTTAGACACTATAAGAAGAAAGTAGCCTTATGTAAATAATGTATCACATCTCCTATTTAGATTGTTAGAATTTCCAAACACTGAATTAACTTTAATCGAAGTTGGGATTAACCTTTTTTATTCTCCTAAAACAAACTAAAATCTCCCTTGAAAATGTTTTCTTCAATTTTGGACTGTTTTATGCTATCAAAGTCTTTTCTTTTCTGTTGGTTACTTCTATAAGTCCCTTAAGTTTGGGGTGTCTTCCCTGAAAAGGAAATATAAAGCAGCAATAATTAGCAATATAATAGATAAGTGCACTATTATTTCTTTTTACCTCAGTTGATATTTGTAAGACATTCAAAGTGTTTTCTTTTTTGTTTGTTGATGTATATTTCTGCAACCTTAGTGTTTCCTTTTATACAAATAGCCCTTTGAGTTTTATACTACTACAAATTAGACTTTATTTAAATGTTATATATATTTTTACTGCATACTAAACAAATATGTTTATCTGGTACAAGCATAGTACAGTGTCAAAGAGAAAATTATTGGAGACATTGATAAGTTAACTTGTCACTCTATGTTCACATGTGCACTTTCCAAAGCCCTTTCAATCATAGGTTTAATTTGAAGACATAGTTTATCACTTCTTTAGCAGAAAAACCTAAAATGCATCCAACATAAATCAATCAATGGGGTATACCTGAATTTGTATTTAGTGACCTTAAATACTGAATTTTATCTAGACACTCTAAGAATTCGACTACTAAAGGTGGTATCTCTGATCCAACATTAAAAAAAGTATTTGCTATTTTATTACTATTGAAAATATTCTTCTAAATATTTCTAAAATGTTATATTTAGAAAAAAATATTTTAATAGATCCTGTTTTTGTCTAGACATTTCCCCCTTTTATAAAGTTTTCCCAACCAAACTATTTCACTTTACATAAAATAAAAAGAATAAGATTCAAAGGAGACCCACTTTGCTACAGGCAAAAGTTAGCAGGTTTCTTTCATGCCAGTAGAACCTAAACTAGCTTCTTACATTCAGTCAAATTTGCTTTGCACCAGTTTCTTCTAGAAAGGTATCTCTAATAATACATTTTAAACAGGACAATAACTTTATCAACATAATTGCCTCTCATTAGAAAGTTCTTGGTATACATAAATTTTCAATTTCTTCCTTCAATAACTTTGTATTTTTAGTTGGTCTTTCAGGTGACACCATTAGTAGAAGAGCTGAGAATTCACAGTTTGGAATCTTGTTCAGAACAATTAATTAATTGCTATTTTCCTTCTGGAAGGAAATTAGCTATTTAGATAAATATGTTAATTGAGTGTTTCTGTTTATTATAATCACATGCAGAATCTCTTGGCATAGTTTTACCTTATACCAACCCTCCTTTAAAAATTTCTTTCAGGATTTCAATTAGCTTTTAAAGATATCTAAAATTTTCTTATCCATAAACAATAATTTGTGGTATACTTTTCTAAATTTACTATAGGTTTACCAGCTTTTTGGCTTTGAAGTAATTTCAGGTGACTGCTTATCTCAGGGTAGTTCTATATGCATTTATTCATAGAAAGTATAACTTGAATCACTTTTTCTTTTTAGTTCCTTGAAGTCTGGTGACCTACAATTCTGAGATATGTCCACCCTGATACCTCAGGAGAGGACACATCACAGGTAGTTCACTAAAAGAAAGCATGTACAAAGATGGATATAACATAGCCCTCGCTCTCAGTGGAAATAAACCAATAACAAGAAACAGATGAGAAAGGTACATTAAGAGAGAAAGAAAAATGTTTCATAAGAGCACTACTAAACATTATAAATTTTGCAGAGAGAGTGTGGTAACTGCACTCAAAATATAGTGAAGGATGAGAAATGTAATGGCATGCTAAAGAAATGGCCAAAATCTAGTTTGGCTAAAATGCCTTCCCTGAAAACCTACATGTATACAATGATCAATACAGGTGAAGGGTAAATTTGAGCCCCAATTCTCAAAATCTTTTTAATTCTTATCTGAGAAGTTCGAGTTTTAACATGCAATGAGAATGTTATAAGGTGTCTGAGCTTGCGAGATACATTCAAAATTGTGATTTGGGTAATAATATGACATCCTAATTTATCTTGGCAATATCAAAGGATAATTTCTTACATAATGGCCATTTTGCTTTCTCTACTCATCATTCATTGTATCATTCAAATATATTTTTAAAATTGTTAGAAAACTATTGCTGTATTAGTAATATAGTATCAGTTAACTATTCTGACAGATATATTGCATTTGTTGCTATGGTATACAAAGATAAATCAGATGTTATACTATCATTTATAGTTGGTCTTTCAGGTGACACCATTAGTATAGTAGTTTTCAACCTTTTTCCACTTGGAAACTGGTGAAAACAGAATTATTTCAGAGGCGACTAAAGAAGAAATCACTCTGAATATAAGTGAATTTGACTATGATCATCGAGTCTATAATCTTTATATGATATCAGAATGGTTAACTCTTTTGCAGATGGCATGAAATTTCTGGTGGACTGGTCTGCCAACTGGTGGTTGAAAAATACTTGCTTAGAAGACACGATAAGAAAATACATAAATTAACTATAGAGGGAATTTTAAGATACGTACAGAGAGGATTAAGGAAAGAAAGAAGAATGAAAAGGTGGCTGAGGCATTGAATTCAAATAAGTTATGTTTTTATATCTGTTTTAGAAATCATCTTAAGATGAAATACATCTATATTAAAATGGTGTTTGATTTGGGGGATTCTAGGTTAATCTACTACCCCGAAAAGTACCTGCTAAAAAGTGACAAAAATCTCTTTTCAGGTTTTATAGAATAATCTCATTGAATTGTTTTAAAGCTTCATTTAAACTGTTTAAGTGCAGTTTGTTAGAGGTCATAAAAGAAGCTCACCAACATGTTACGTTTTTACAATACCGTAGTGTAAATTAGTGTAATAGATAACATGTTTCATAAAAGGTAATTTCAGACCAAAATAAATTGTAATTTTATTAAATATAAATAGAAAGATAATGTGGATCATAGAGTCAAGATCAGAAAATGATATAGTGAGTGAAACTGTAAGACTAATAGGAAGCTTAAAGGCAGCAGAACACAGGTCAGGGACCAGATATATAAAATATAGGAGAAACGGTCATTGATGAGAAAAAGAAGGTGGTTCTAAAATAAAACTAAGCCAGCCATACTGTTTTGTTCACCACTGCTCCTACTCAGAACAGATATCTAATGGCATGTACTAGTTCAATTACACTGGGGAACAAAATTGTTGTTGCATCCACAAAAACACTTGTTCTTACCTAACTCTGAGTGTGCTGATCTCAAGTCTGACATTAGTTTTTCTCTGTAAGCTACAGTTTTTTCTGCAGTTCAAGATTTAGTTTAACATAATGAAGTAGAATGTGTTCTTGGGCATCATCTTTGTGAAAATATAATAATTTATAGAATGCAGTAAATATACTGATACATTAAAAGATATGATTGCACAGAATTTGTCTATAATTTAAAAATAGAACATATTAAAACACATATTTTAATCACAAAATTTGCATAAAACTTATTTAAATTCTATTCAGGCAAAAATTTGCATTTGTAGCTCTTGCGTTTGTGGACTTGTTGAGGAAACTCTCGTTTGATGCTCCAGCAGTAGTCTGCCAACATATTTTTGTCCCATTGCCCCTGATAACACTCTTCCATCGTCTTCAGATCTTGATGAAAGCATTCTCCCTACTCATCATTAACACTTCCAAGATTTGGGGGAAACTTATCAAGGTGACTGTTCAGGAGTGAATCATGTTACATCCAATGTTGTGGAAAGCCACAGCATCCTTTGACCAAAAGTTCATAGTTTTCTGCTTTCTTGTTGCCAAATAACTTCTTTGTAACTGCCACAAAAGACTGCCATGCCACTTTCTCCTCCTTATTCATCTTCCTGGCAAATTCTTCATCATGTAGGAGGGTTCAAATTTCAGGTTCATTGTATATACTTGCTTTTATCTTTTTAAAAGACAAGGCAGAAAAAGCAGAAATAATATGTTGAAAGCATTCGATTTCTCTATTCAAAGCCTGAACGAACTGTTGCATAAAGTCAAGTTTGATGTGAAGTGGGGGGAAAATGATCCTGTCTCAATTAACTACAGGTTCATTCACAATATTTTGCATCCCTACTTCCAGAGCTTCACGTTTTGGCCACTTCTTCTGTGTCCAGTGTTTCTCCCAAGCTTGACTGTCCCATATTACAGAAAGCAAGAATACTTTGTGAAACCTCTCTGTTGTCCTAGCAGGAAATTGACCATTTTAAGATCCACACAAATAATCCAGTTTTGCTCCTCGTACTTCAGAATTTTTATGTCATTATAATCTTCTCGCAGATGAGTTGAAAAACCAAATGGAATCACTGCATAAACATTACTGTTGTGTAGGAAAACACATTTCAGACTTTGTTTAGAGCTGTGAAGAAATAGCCACCATTCTGTTAGACTGTAAGTGGTAACACCTAGCTGATTGAGAAGACTACTGATATCATGACAGTGAACAAAGTGTTTGTCTTTGGAAAAAAAGTACACAAAAATTTGTTCACGCTTCCTGAAATGGAATACTTTAGCTGACCGGTGAAGTACATTCTTTTCTTGAAGCCTGGAGGCTAATTATACAGCTGCTTTCTTTGATAGGCCCAAATCTTTTACTAAGTCATTCAATTTGGGTTGGCTAAACTGCTGAGGGGTTAATGATTGTTTGGCATCAGAAGAAGACCTTTCAGATTCTACAACCATTTCCTCATGCATCTTATCAAAATACACTTGATCACCATGTTCACTTTCTTTGTCGTTAGAAAAAATAAAACCATTGAAAACTGAAACCAGGAGTGTATCAGAGTGTGAGATATCTTGTATTGCTGAAGAAATATTATAATATGCAATTATATGCCATTTTTTCTTGCTGATGCCCTTTGTATGAATCAGGCAGACATAAGAGTCACTGTTGTGGTGCTTAGGTTCATGCCAAACCATGGGAATAGCAAAAAGCATTCTTTTGTGTTTTCCTTTTGTCCAGTCAGACAGCATTTTCTCACTATTATGACACACAATATGAGGAGCCCAATTCTTGTCTTGATCACCAAGGGGAACTTGAAAATAGGTAATATATATATATATATATATATATATATATATATACACACACACACACACACACACACACACACACACACGTGTCAAAATGATGAAATGTTGCGCTTTTGATGTTGAAGTGTGTAACAGCCACATATATAACAGAAAGTGTCAGGACTTATTCTTATATTTACGCCTACTCGAATAAGCCATGATTCGATCTTAGAAAAAAATAAGAGGGTATTTTTATCAGATAATAATTTTTTACATTTTAAAACAACTACAATTATATAAAAGTGATGTTTGTAAAACATTAATTGCCTTGTGGTTATGTTCAATCCAAGAGTCGTTGCCCTTTAACTCCAATTCAAAAATCAATGCATGCCATTAACTGTAACAAAAAGAAGTTAAAGTTGCATAAAAACTAGAATATGCACTGAAAAATGAATTTTAGATTTGGAGTCAGCGATGCAGATATATATAGAAACAGTTCTAAAACCTCATGCAACAGAAAAAGAAAGGAAAAATTATTCCCCAGTGTTATTTATTGCCAGCATCTGTTCTGATTGTTCAGTGTTCCTGTGGTATCTATTGTTAAATATAATTCTACTTCAAACTCACATATTATCTGTGGCTCATATATTATCTCCTCATAAATATTTTGGTTCTATTTCTAATTCATATTTACACTTAATGTTTTATGCAAAAAAAACAATCCTTTTTAAAAGACTACAGTCTGTCTGGTAAAGTCACATTTTTTTCTTTCCTCCTTCAAATTCTCATTTGGTTTGAGGAAATTATACAGTCAAGTTTACTACAGTAACTGGGTTTAGAGTTTTATAGTCTATCCAATTACTTCCTTCTAGAGACTGGCTCATTTCTGTTTCACAGTTCACTGAAATCCTTTGTGGTCAGTGAGTGCTATCCATCTTACTTTGACTTGATTTTGTTGATCTCACACATTTAGAGTAGGCAGTAGGGATAAGTAGAATCTGGGGACAAAGGTTTCATACTGGATAGGCATGTGAAACACAAAAACAGACCTGACAAAAAGGAAGGGAGAAAGCTTGGATGTGATAGATATGATAAATATAGCACATTCTGTGACCTTGCAAAGAAAATAGTCACAGTTTTTGTTACTGTACAAATATTTTGATGTATGGTTTTAGAACGTCATATTTTAAACAACTTAAAACATACCAGCATCATTTTAAATGTATTTGATTTCTTGTATGGTTTACTTGTAGTTACAATTTTCTAATCTCATCAAGTTTTCCCAAACTGTCCCCATTTTTACCTTTTCTTTTATCTCTTTCATAATTCTATTTTTCTCCTTTCATCTCTCTGATTTGCATATTTTCTGATTGTACCTCTTTGGTTTTATATTTTATACTTAGCACTTACTTAAGGCTTTTAATCTTCAAAGCTCCTGAGAACATTACCTAATTAATCCTCCCCACAGTTTCATAATGGAAGTCATTATTAGAATTTCTACTTTTACATGAAGGAAGAAATAAGGTGAAGGTTAAATGACTAGCCAGAAATCACAAAAAGCAAGTTGAAGCCTGCACTGTGATTCTGCTCCACCACACTGCTCCTGTGTCTGCCTTCGGAATTTTCTTTCTGGTGTTTACTACGATAAAGTATTATTTATGTTAATGCTGTCAGTTTTGTTTATTCATTTTTTAATCTCTCACAAAAAATAGTGAGTTTCTTTCTTTTAGTAATAGGTTTTCTTTAACTATATATTTTTCATTTTCTCAAGACTTGTTTTTGACTTATTCTTTTATAATTTTATATCTTTTACAACCTCTTTTATATTATTATTAACCTATTTGTAATTTTACTTCATTACAAGACTTACTTAGCCAGTTCATGATTATAATGAAAAGAAGCAACAGTTTAATAATCATAGATTTTGATTAAATACTAATTTTTTATTTGTTTTATATACATTGGTCAAATAAATTAATGCATCTGACATATAATGTCTTTATTTGTATGTTAGACAATAGAACATATATTTTACTGGACAGCTGTATGGGTAAAATAAATAACACATACAATGTGGGGCAAAAGTAGGCTAACAGTTTTTTATATGGAAAATAATACAAAATGAATAATAATACAGGAATAAACTCTGTATTTCGCATACTCACAACTGAAAACCTGCTTAGAGTTGTTTCAGTTTTTTGTTCTTTTACTAATCTCCATTAATTCTTTAAAATTAAGGTATATTTTAAATATATTAAAAAGTTATAATCTTAGCTAAACAGTTTTATGATTTGAGATAAATTTAAGCGCCAGTGTAACCATTATCTGGTTAAAGATATAGGACATTTCTATGATTCCTGAAGGTTTCCTAATCACTATTTTTAGTCAATACCACTCTTGGAGTAAGTGGTCAGATCATCATCATCCATTAGTCACACAAATTGAACTGTTTAGTGTATGTAATTTTGCATCAATCTTCTTTCACTCATCATGTGTTTTGAGAACCATCAATGTGCCCGGTATAATAATTGTAGTTTTGATCTTTATTTTACATCTAATTTTCATAATGATAAACATTTAGGAAGTCTCCATTTTAGAGCTATTAAGAGTAAGAATTCTATGTACATTCTTGTGAAAAACTTTTTCTGATTAATATTTTATTTATCTCAGCAACACAATTGACTTTGGAAGACTCTGCCAAACAGTTTCTGAGATGGTTGTACGATTTTATTTATCGTCCCAGAAATGTATAAAAGTGCAGTTGTTCCATATGCTTGTTGACACTTGGTACTGACAGTATTTTAAAGTTTAGTCATTCCATTGGGTGTGTAGTGGTATTATATTATAAATCTTCCTTGCATTTCTTTGATAACTAATGATACTGAGCAAAACTTTGCAAAATTATTTTTCCAAATTAGAACTTATTTCTTCCCTTAGCAACACTTTTCTTTTTCAATCAATATACAGTGTGTCCGTAAAGTCATGGTGCACTTTTGACCGGTCACAGAAAAGCAACAAAAGACGATAAAAATGTGAAATCTGCACCAAATAAAAGGAAAACTCTCCCAGTGTCATACCTATTCAGTGCAGTTTGATGTAGGCTCCATTTGTTGCCCTACACACATCCAAACAATAGTGAAGTTCTTGCCACACACAGGTAAGAACATCTGGTGTAAAAGAGTGAATAACGTCTGTGAGTCTCTGTTTTAAGTGATTAATGTCATTGATATGTTCAATGTACACATGTTACTTCACATAACCCCAAAAGTAAAAGTCTAAGGGCATCAGATCTGGGGATTGTGGTGGCCATGGCTTGACAGAACCCCTGCCTATCCACCACTGGGGGAATGTTCTATCCAGAAACTTATGAACAATGGTGGCACAGTGTGGAGGAGCGTCATCCTGTTGAAAGATGACACCTTCTGGAAATTGTGGCACTGCATACAATTCCAACATGTCAAGATAGGTGTTTGCCGTCACAGACTGCTACGCGAAAAAAATGGGCCTATCGCCTTATCATGCATCAGGCCACACAACACATTAACTTTAGGGGTGTTACGTTCGTGCTCAACGTAGGCGTGAGGATGTTCAATAGCCCATTTTTGGATATTATGGCAATGAACATGTCCACAGATATGGAAGATAGCCTCATCGCTAAACACAATCTGCAAAAATCTTGCATCATTGTCGATATCATGAAGCATATCTGTAGCAAACGTGCATCATGTGGGTCTATTCGCTGGTTTGATAGCATGCAACAGCCGCAATTTCTACCCCGTAAAACAGAGACATTTCTTTAACACCTTATGAACTGTAGTCTTGCTTAAATGTAATTGTCAAGCACACACATGCACAGATTTTTTAGGGCTCCTTAGGCAGCTATCCCATATAGCCCCTACAGACTCGTCACTGACTGATGGACTACCAGAATGGGGTTTCTCCACCAAACTGCCGGTTTCCTTCAACTGCTTATCCCATCGAATAATGTTATTTCTATGTGGTGGTTCTTCGTTATAAACGTGCCGATATTCACGTTGCACTTTGGTCACAGATTCAAATTTAGCGAGCCACAGAACACACTGAACTTTCCTCTGTACCATCCACATCTCAACTGGCATGGCCATGGGCTGCTCCGCTGTATATATGGTGTTACATCATCATCTGCACATGCGCACATGCTGCCACATCATCCTACAGAAACTGGGAGGGTTTTCTTTTTATTTGGTGCAAATATCCCATTTCTATCGTCTTTTGTTGCTTTCCTGTGACCGTTCAAAAGTGTACCATGACTTTATGGACACACACTGTATATTCATATTTTGAGAAAGTAATAAACAGATAAAAATTTTTAATGTATTTTTATAATTTTAACTTTATAGAAGTTACCATAATAGAGATTGTTTTTCTTAAAAAATGCAAGAAAAATATATGGCCAGTCTTTCTATTGTAATTATTTATGCTCCTAATATAAAACTGAGAACCATCAATTGTTCCTTTTTGATAGAACAGGCATTGAGTATTTTTCCAAAGACAGAATAACCTTTTAATTTTCTAGGGTTTAATGAACTCTTTTTGTGTGTGAAAAGAAAAAATAATACTGGATAAATTACAACAAAACAGAAATCCTCTTTAAAATTATGAAAAAGATTTGAGGGAAAAGCATGCTGAGAATGGGGGTAAATACATTATTATTTTTATTAGAAGAAGACAATAAGTAGTTTGAGAAAAAATGACAAAGAATGACAATCCAAATTTTTTTGCTTATTAGAATGTGACACATCTGAGAATAGATGTCAGAGATTAAAAGAAAAAAAAAGATCAGAAACCATTTATCTGGAATTATATCTTCTCTCAATTTTCATTACCTAGTCCTTATTTTCAAATAGTAAATACTCAAGATAAGTAACTATTATTTTACTAGCTGTCATTGCAAAATAAAGTGCACTTCAGATGTTTTTCTTTTACACAATTACTTTAACCTTTCTTTTCCACTTGTCATTTACCAACCAATTACTTTAGAAATTACTGAAATATGAGTTTTATAAATATATATATATATATATATATATATATATATATAGAGAGAGAGAGAGAGAGAGAGAGAGAGAGAGAGAGTAAACATATATGTCAGAAAGAGAGGTTAGACACAGTGTATATAGCTGACTGAATTTAGGCTTTTTAATCTGATAACTGCATAGTGAACCAAGCTGCCAATTTTAGCTACTGGTAATGTTCTTCATTCCTCAATTACCCAATTAAAAGAATGGAAAAAAAATGACATGTCCACAGGCCAATTAGTCTTTTCATTCTATAACTTGAGAGGTGTACATCATACAACCTATGTGCACTAGGTAGATGTATATACATTAAAAATAAATATATGTCCTCTTTGGAGAAATGTCTATTCAATAGGCATATGAAAAAATGTTCAACATCACTAATTATTAGAGAAGTGAAAATTAAAACCAAAATGAGATACTACCTCATTCTCACACCTGTCAGAATAGAGTTCATTAACAAAACAACACAGAATAAGTGCTGGTGAGGGTGTGGAGAAAAGGGTAAACTCCTGCACTGCTGGTGGGAATGCAGACTGGTGCAGCCACTGTGGAAAACAGTATAGATATTCCTCAAAAAGTTAAAAATGGAACTGCCTTTTGACCCAGCTATCCCACTTTTAGGAATATATCCTAAGAATACTAAATCACTGATTCAAAAGAAGAAATGCACCTCCATGTTTAAGGCAGCATTGTTTACAATAGCCAAGATCTGGAAACAGCCCAAGTGTCTATCAGTGCACAAGTGGATTAAAAATCTCTGGTACATATACACAATGAAATATTACACGGCTATGAAAAAGAAGAAAATATTACCTTTTGTGACAACATAGATGGACCTGGAGACTATTAAGCTAAGTGAAATAAGCCAGGCATAGAGAGAAAAATATCATATGACCTCACTCATTTGAGGAATCTAATGAACAATGTAAATTGAGGAACTGAATAGAGGCAGAGGCGGGATCAAAGGGACCAGAGGGAAAGCAGTCAGAGGGAAAGGAAATAGAGGATGAGATCAGAGAAGGGAAAGAGATTAGTAAAAGTATATATGATCTCACAACACTATAGATAACAGGACAGCAAATCCTGGAGGAGAGGGAAGAGGGGAAGGCGTGAAGGGAGGGAGGAAGAGGGGTGTCGAGGGGAACACGGTGTGGGGGGGAGGTATATTTGATGGGACATTTGAATCTATGTAAACACAAATTAAAATCAATAATTTTTAAAAAATATTTAAAAAAACAAAGAAAGGACATAAAAGAAAATAAATATATTGATAAATATGTAGATAGATAGATGAATAACATAGATAGAAAGAAAAATGAAAAGAAAATTTCCCAGTAGGGATTGCGCTCCCTTAGTAACTATATTTATACTCACACTATTAATAATATAAAAAGATTGCATTCATTGATTGCTAAAATTTCTTGAATACTCATAGCACCCAAGACTCTGTGTTCCAATTTGAATCAACAATAGGAAACTAACTGGAGATAATTCATACTCACATGTCTTGCTTTTTTGCCCGGCTTTGGAGTGGTCGCTGTGGTGTATATGTGTGGGCATGCATGTGCTCATTGTCTATAACAACAAAAAAGGACTATGTGCTACACTAACATACAAAACTTGAAAAATTGCAGTCACAGAAAGAAACAGTAAATTCTGTTGTTGGTTAAGGGAAGAATACTAATGAATTTTCAAAGAAACTACTTTCTTAGTTCAAGTTCCCTATAAACAAACTATAAAGTGAGGATTAAAGTGCAAGTGATTTACTAAGGAAAGTGCTCCAGGAGAAACAAGTGAGGGAGTGAGGGAAGTAAGACATAGAAAATCCAAGCAAGACTATGTTACCAAGTGATTCCAGTTCCAGTCCCTAGGCTAATCCAGCAGGGAAGCCTTGTGTATAAATTATATTTCAGTTTGCCCACCTTCAGGCAATGGACTTGAGCATTCATATTCCTGCACCAGTCCATCACTGCCTATGAGCTACCTCAGAGGATGTAAATAAACTCTCAGCTACTTTCATCTTTCTGAAATCTCCAAGAGTAATCTTCTGATTTATCAATGGTCCCAAAGTAAGATAACTAGGAAGGAGCAAAGAGAACAATTTAGACCATAAGGGTGCTTCTGACACTAGGAATTAGCATAAATTTAATATGTTTAAGGCACTTTTGTTGGTCACAAGACATAGAAATATATAAACAAGAATGTGTAGAACAAGGCAAATGTGTGTGGAACAAAAAATGGATACATCTATCCATTCTCAGAAATAGATAAGAGTGAGCAAGTCTGAAAAGTAATTACATTCTCTGGTTTGGGATTCAGTAAGAAAAAAAAAAAAAGCACTTTAGTCTAAAAGTTAAATCTCTTGGTTTTCCCAAATAAATAGTATTGATCCTGTGAGTTTTGCAGGAAAAAAATTGTAACCCCTTACAAACCCATTAGAAACAAAGCACAGAGAAAATAAGAATAGATGTGTAAACTCTATAAAAATAATCCACCAGGATGTAGGCAGGGTATTAACATTCTTGAAATCACTCTCAAATGTGGAGAGAAGTGGACTAGGCTTTCATGAGGCACCTTGAGGTATTGGGTAAGTGCTAGAAAAATCTGCTGATGTGAAGTGCTTCTGTCACACCCTCATCTCAAAGAGAGGAAAATAGTTTCAGTTGTTTTGATTCTATGCATCTCAGGAGAAAAACAAAAAGAAAAAGTAAAATAATTATAATGATATAACAATTACCCCAATAATAGAATCTTTATGGAACTTTAGACAAAAAGAGAAAACACTAAAATGAAGAAGGCACAAGAGCTCAGATGAAGCTACTCCTACCACCTGGCCTGTGGACTGCTGAAGATCCAGTGCAAATGTCATAGTTACAGACATCTTACAAAGTTCAGAAGCAACTGCTATGAAGAAATGGGTGCAAGGGAGAATCTACCCAACAGTATAATTCTATCATGTCTATTAATATTATAGACGATACAGGAGTAGGGTAGTTTCCTACAAGTTAATGTAAATGGCTGCATATATATAACTATTTAAAATGAAAGATGAGATACTTAAAAGTTATGATGTAAGATTCTAGAGACAGATTTACTAGAAAGGTAATAAACTTTGCATTTCAGGACCCTTACTTGTTTGGTCTCATTTCACTGTCCTATAAGGGACCTTAACAATGTGTTCACCTAATTATATATTTATGTTAAATTTTTACAAATAAGATACTTTTACTCAGTTGCTTGAAGAAAGTCTATCAATGATTAATTCTACTTCCCCTCCATCACCCACTTTCTGACTGGTAACATTGGTATGAGCAGGTGCATTTTAGGATTCGGCTAAGGGACAATAAGACTGGGACACATTTTGTATGAGTTTATTAGGATCTAGTCATATGAATTGCAGCCATTTCCCTGGGAAGTTAAGTTCTTGTCATCCATTCTGGTATAAAAATTGCTTCCAGAAAATCTCCTAACCTAGGGGTACTTTATTTTGGAAGGATGTGGTTTAGTGGAGGAAAAACAAGATTTAAAATGTTTAGGGCCAAAAGCTGGTAAATGACAATTTCAAATCATTAAACTGGAAAAATCTAAGTGAATAGTTTGGTTCACATTTAATTCTTGTTAAAACTATTAACAATATAAGTTAATTTAAATCAAACATGCTAAAGAAATGTCAAGCGATATTTTCTTCTCTCTAAAAATATTGCAAAATTGTTATTATAGAAAGAGATGCTCAAAACATACTTATCAAAAATGTAGAGGAAATGTATTATAGAAGTATGTTAGGTAGTTTAATGGGAAAAGATTATATAACTTGATTTTGTGATACATGTGTTGTTTCTCGGACTTTTGAGTATTAGATTTGTTTGATTTCTCTTTTGACTCTAAATATTATCTTATACTTCTGACTTCCAGAATTATAAGATAATACATTTATGTTGTTGAACTTCATTAAGTCTGTGAACATTTGTTACAGCAGGAATAAATTTCTTAGCTAACTCTTCCTATTTCTGAAAAGAATTATTATAATTAGAGAACATCTAGAGCCATAAAATAAATATTTTTTAATATAGTTTTATATTTCCTGGGAAACATCTCAATATAACAAAAAGCTAGTAAGCATAGCTTGATTTTTTGTCTAAGATTTTTAAGGAAAAAAAAATACCTATCTTGACGTTGGGCTAGACAGAGCCATTAATGTGATTGAAAGGGAGGAAAACATTCAAACCTTCCTGAGAGTATCCTTGATTGGAGAAATCACAGGTTAATCTGTCAGTTTACCTTTCCAGAAAATCAAGGATCTTATTATCAAGAATCTGTTCAGCAAGAACCATTGCCAGTAATCAAATACAAGACACTTTCTGACAGTGGTAATTAATAATATGAATTTATTTATTGGGCCTGTAAAATTGCCAAAGTATGTGTTTCCCATTGTAATGCCATCTTTTTCTTTTAAATGAACAAACACAAAAAAACACTCATCATAAATAATGTCATCAAACATCATAAAATTTGCAATAATTTGTTGGATTACTTTCCTCTATTTTTTTTTTTACAGGGACAGACAGAGAGTCAGAGAAAGGGATAGATAGGGACAGACAGATAGGAATGGAGAAAGGTGAGAAGCATCAATCATTAGTTTTTCGTTGCCATTGCGACATCTTAGTTGTTCATTGATTGCTTTCTCACATGTGCCTTGACCGCGGGCCTTCAGCAGACCGAGCAAGCCCTTGCTGGAGCCAGCGACCTTGGGTCCAAGCTAGCAAGCTTTTGCTCAAGCCAAATGGGCCCGCGCTCAAGCTGGCGGCTCTGGGTCTCGAACCTGGGTCTTCTGCATCCCAGTCGGACACTCTATCCACTGCGCCACCGCCTGGTCAGGCCACTTTCCTCTATTCTTAAAAATAAATTTAGCATGCATCCTCCAGCTTAACAAGTAAACAAATAAAATAAGATGGTGCTAGGAATAAAGACATTTTGCATTCTTTTTCCAAAAAGTTTTATGTCGAGTCTTTCTGGTTAAGCAATGGAAATAATTAATTCAACACAAGAATGCAATCTTCTCAGTAGAAATTTACATCTCCTTGCCTCATTAACAGTTCCATTTCATCACAATAATATATATGTGCTACACTCAGACTCAAAGATAGTGTGAGACTAGCCTTCATTAACTCAAATACTCCAAAATGTTTATTGATCAGTTACAGCAATAAGTAGCAATATAAATGCTAGAAACAGGGTTAGGGTTGGGGGCTAGATGAGTTGGTCAGGGAAAGAATTGGGGGATGTGTGTTTCCTAGTAACTGTTTCTGTAGTTAGTCAAACACAGGCCTGCCTCCATGCCTTTCTCTCCTGATCTGTTTCTCCTCTCATTAAGCATATTTTACTCAACAGAAAAGACTAAGCAGAACCTTTTGATGAACTCTAGATTTCTGTGAATGCCTTTGTCATTTTCTCAGTAGTCAGTTACTATAACAATTGTTAACAACCTTAAAATGGGTAATTATTTCCTTTTATTATTATTACAGTGGGTCAATTAAGCGAAATATAGGGCTATAACTTTTCACAGATTAACTATAAAATCTTGTGGAAGGTTACTTTGCTTTATCTTATCTAGAAATTCATTGGGTATATGATAATCTATTATAGCACAGGTAATAAGAGTTGTCCTGAAAGAAATTGTTTCATTAAAAAGCCTTTAAAATGTTGGGGGGCGGGGAGTAAACTGTTGTGCGGTGAAATAATCTGTGTAATCTTGCAAAAAATAAATAAAAATATAATATCTGAATACTATAACTCAGATTTTTATAAATACAATCATATATACATATATTCACACATGCTTATATACCAAATAGATATGCGGGCACACTTTTTAAAATCAGTCTAGAAGTTATATTGAAATTGTTTAATATATACATTAAAACACTAAGCAACGTTATTTAGCAGAAGTATTACTTTGCCACCAGTCCTAACATAGTCTGTGGCACAAGCCTATCACTCCAAATATAAAGATTTAATTAGCAAAGTTTTCCTCCCGTGTACTTTATTTTGTTCCTTAAATTCTTCACTCTGTCTTTAAGAAAACATTACATTATTCCTCTGATATATTGTGTTACCTGTAGTCTAATATTGTCATGCAGTAACGAGGGGCTTAATTCTCAAGAGCCAGCTAAGTTTGCCTTCCTAAGGCAACAGTTCTTGTACGTACGGAAGTTTGTCCTCCATCTCTTCCTATTACCACCATGCTTTCACAAGACCAACCTGCCATGTGGTTAATTTCCACAAAACATTTTTCTATGTTAGGTGGAAAACTATCTAATTCCATATTCTACAGTACTTACAAAAATTAGGGGACCAGGGAACGTGCAGATACTCCAGTATTTTTAGCCTTTTGTATAGTGCATTTTTACAAATGAAATAAAAGTTCATTTTGAATCTCATTTGCATAATTGAACAACTTTCTTTGATGTGTCATTTGCTTTTCTGATGTTCTTGTTTAATTAAAAAAATAAAATGCTTCTTTTTTTATCGCTTCATATTCATTTTGAAATATACCCTAATTTTTGTGAGCAGTATATTTCAGGTTTTATTAGTGTTAAATGACACTTAATGACAACTTAATATTCCTTCCTGGGCAATATCTAGGCAAATGATACCAGAATTCTGCTAGATACAGGATGATAATAATAGAAGTAGAAATAACAGTGAAAATAATAACTAAAAATTATGGAGACCCCTTTCCTACTCTGCTAAGTGCTTTGCTTTTATTTTCACCTGTATTGCTCACATCTCCCCATGAAAGTTTCGCTTTTATTCTCTCCACCAGTCTTACAGGGGAAACAACATAGGCTCAGATAATTTAAGCAATTTGTCAAAACTCACCCAGTTGAGAATATAGGTTTCAGAATAAAAACCCAAACATCTGACTCCAGATCTTTAGAATTTCACCACCATGTTATACTTAATTGGATACATCTATTGCCTCAGCAATCTGGTGATGAGACAGACAGATCGTTAACACAAAATCGTGCCATATATTATCTGGGCATTGTCCAGGTCAATTTTCCATAACTCTTAACTTTTGTTATTAATTGTAAATGAGCCAAGATATTTGTTCAGGATCAGGTATACATGAAAAAAGTCTCATTTACTTTAAAATTAGTTCAACCAAAACACACTGTGTGTAATAGATAATCCACAGTTAATGATCAGTAGTATGATCCATTTACTTGCAGATTCTGATTTCCTAACATTTGTCCAGCTTTCTGATTTTAAAAATAATTTGCCTTTCTATTTAGTTAAGCAACATATGGAAAACCATTTTGCAACTTGATTTCTCAGCTCTTTCCTCCTGCTGGAAGTAGTTTTTAGGGGCATATGTGAAATACTGGACTTGATTTTCATTATCATCTGCTAATTACCTAGTGTGAATAAGTGTTACCTGATAATGACACATTGTAAAACATTGATCGAAGTTTTCCTTGGCACACAGGTAACAGTGCGAATGTATCTTGGTTTTAGTAACTAGGCTGTCACCAAATGAGAAATATTTTAGGACCAGTTTATATCATAAAATCTCCATTGCATCTCCATATGGGGGTTATATCAATGAATTACTTTCATCAGTAATTGTTTTTTATCTATAAGATAATTAGAAAAAGAAGTCATCTTCATATAGAATCACTAACACTATAAAGTAAATATGTAGCCATGATTTTGGAAAAGCTGTGCAGCTTAAAAGATCATCAAACCCTCTCTGCATGGTACTCATACATACTATATGTTGCATATACTTATACCTAAATATATCAATAAGTTTGTGCCAAAGACTGTTTTACTAGATCATGCATTCATGTTCTGTGTTCTGTGGATAGTTGACTCCAAAGCTGGTAACAGCTATAGAAATTCCACTCTGTTTTTAGTATTAAAAAGATAAAGCACAATGAATTTGGATCAAAATATAAATACTTGTTGATCAAATCACCCCATTAAATTTAATTTCTAAATAAAATTAAGAAAATAAAGCCTTGCCTGACCAGGCGGTGGCACAGTGGATAGAGTGTCGGACTGGGATGCCGGAAGACCCAGGTTCGAGACCCCGAGCTCGCCAGCTTGAGCGCAAGCCCATCTAGCTTGAGCAAAAGCTCGCCAGCTTGGACCCAAGGTTGCTAGCTCCAGCAAGGGGTTTCTCGGTCTACTGAAGGCCCGCGGTCAAGGCACATGTGAGAAAGCAATCAATGAACAACTAAGGTGTTGTGACAGTAATGAAAAACTAATGATTGATGCTTCTCACCTCTCTCCGTTCCTGTCTGTCTGTCTCTATCTATCCCTCTCTCTGACTCTCTCTCTCTGTCCCTGTAAAAAAAAAGAAAAGAAAAGAAAGCCTTGTAGATAACTTTACTTGAAAATGTGACAATCAGACCATAGCTAAAACTAGATTAACAGAGTTTAGAATGGTGACTCTCACTCTTAGGTGTAACATAGTGGTTAAATTCTAAAGCTCTGGAATCAGAAGTTTGGGTTCACATTCTGAATTCTATTTTCTTAAACTGGGTGATTTGGGGCAAATTGCTTAAACTATCTGAGCTCCATTGCTTTTCCTGTGAGATGAATGGAATGAATAAAATTGAATGTTTCATAGGGAGATATGAGATTTCACATAGAAGTAAAATCGTACAGTAACTGTCTATCTCTAAGTGGCTTATTTCACTTAGCATAATCCTCTCCACGTCTATTCACGCTGTTGCAAAGGTAAAAATTCTTTCTCTTCTACAAGTAGTATTCCATGGTGTAAATGTACCACAGCTTTTTAGCCACTCATCTACTGATGGGCATTTGGGCTGTTCACAAATCTTGGCCATTGTAAATAACACTGCATTGAACACAGGGAGCATATATATATATTTTTTGAGGCGGTATGCTGTGGACATATATACTTTTTATTTTTTACAGGGATAGAGAAAAAGTCAGAGAGAGGGATAGATAGGGACAGACAGGCAGGAACAAAGAGAGGTAAGAAGCATCAATTATTAGTTTTTCATTGCCATTGTGACATCATAGTTGTTCATTGATTGCTTTCTCACATGTGCCTTGAATGCGGGCCTTCAGCAGATCGAGCCACCCTTGCTGGAGCCAGCGACCTTGGGTCCAAGCTGGTGAGCTTTTTTTTTGCTCAAGCCAGATGGGCCCGTGCTCAAGCTGGTGAGCTCGGGGTCTCGAACCTGGGTCTCCTGCATCCCAGTTGGACGCTCTATCCACTGCGCCACCACCTGGTCAGGCCATATATTCTTTTAAATTAGTGTTTTGAGTTTCTTTGTAGAGAGTCTTAGAAGTAGAATCGCTGGTGATAAAGCAGTTCCATATTTAATTTTTTGAGAAAACTCCATATTGTTTGCCACAGTGACTTCATGAGTCTGTATTCCCACCAGCAGTGCAGGAGGGTTTCCTTTTCTCTGCATTCTCTCCAACATTTGTTGTTTCTTGATTTATTATGATAGCCATTCTGACAGATATAGGTGATATCTCATTGTGGTTTTAATTTGTACTTCTCTAATAATTAGTGATGTTGAACATCTTTTCATATGTCTATTTGCCATTATACTCTTTGTAAAAGCTTCTATTAAGGTCCTTTGTCTATTTTTAATTGGATTTGTTGTTGTTCAGTTGCATAAGTTTCTTTATGAATTTTGGATATTAACTCCTTTTACATATATCATTGGTGAATATTATGAAATATGAATATTAACCGCTTATTAGATGTATCATTGGTAAATATATTCTCCTATTTAGTTAGTTGTCTTTTATTTTGTTGATGGTTTCCTTTACTGTGCAAAAATTTTTTTAGTTTGATGTAGTACCATTTATTTATTCTTTCTTTTGTTTACTTTGACCATGGAGACATATCAAAAAAATTATTTCTATGAGAATTGTCTGATATTTTACTGCTTACATTTTTTATAGTTTTTTTTTTTATAGTTTTGAGTTTATTCTTGTGCATGGCATAAGAAGGTGACTTAATTTCATTTCTTTGCATGTTTCGATCCAATCTCTCATCACCATTTATCAAATAGACTATCTTCATCCCAGTTTATGTTCTTGCTTCTTTTGCTGAATATTGATTGACCATAAAAGTGTGGATTTATTGTTGATCTCTCTATACCATTGATCTATATGTCTGCTTTTATGTCAGCACCATGTGTTTTAATTATTATAATCTTGAAGTATAGTTTATATCAGGTAACATGTTTTCTCCAAATTTGTTCTTTCTCAAGATTTCTGTGACTATTCTGATTCTTCTGTGGTTTCATATAAATTTTTGAAATATTTTTTTCTAGTTATATGAAATATACCATTGGCATTTTAATAAGAATTGTGTTGAATTTATAGATATTTTGGGGTAGTACAAACATTTTAATGATTTTAAGTCTCCCTGTCTATGAACATGTTATATACTTCACTAATTTGTATCTTCTTCAATTTCTTTCTTTAGTGTCCTCTAACTTTCTAAATACAAGTCTAATCACCAAAATAAACTAACAAACAAAATAGAAATAGACTCATAGATACATAAAGCAGATTAAAAGCTATTGGTAGGGAGGGGGAAACTGGGTGAAAAGGTAAAGGGATTAAACAACAACAACAAAAATACTTCATTCATAGACACTGAACAGTATGGTGATATAATCAGAGAGCAAGGAGTAGGGGGAAGTAGAAGAGGATTTAGGTGGGATAAATGGTAACAGAAGGATACTTGACTTGAAGTGGTGAACACAAAATACAATATACAGATAACGTATTATAGAATTGTACACCTAAAACCTATATAACATTATCAATCAATATCGTTCCAATAAATTCAATAAAAACCTTATAAAAACATAGGGTCATTTACAACAAAATGAATGAACCTTAATAACATTATACCAAGTGAAATAAGTAAAACAGAAAACAACTGAGAACTGCATTATTTCATGCATAGGTGGAACAGAAAAACAGGACTATGAGACATGGACAAGAGTGTGGTGGTTACGGGGTGGGGGGAGGGAGAAGCAGGAGGGAGAGGGGCAGGGGAGGGGCACAAAGAAAACCAGATAGAAGGTGACAGAGGACAATTTGACTTTGGGTGATGGGTATGCAACATAATTGAATGATAAGATAACCTGTAGATGTTTTCTTTGAACATATGTACCCTGATTTATTAATGTCACCCCATTAAAATTAATTTAAAAAACTGCAAAAAATAACCATAAGGAGATACAAGTAATACAAATAAGCATAAATGTAAAACTCCTTAGTAGATTTCTTGGGAATGTGGGCTCCGTAATATTTATATTTAACTATTTTATGATTACTTCCATTTTTACTATAGTACTATGTTGGAAGACAAAAAACAAATAAAAGTTTATTGGTGTTTTGAAAGTATATTTTATTCTCACCAATTGTCTAATTACTAAAGGCATAGCTGTTTCAAGAAAAACTATGGAAGAAACAAAACAGAAATTGCTAAAATTTTAAGTTTTCCTAAGCTTGGAAATTATTGAACTGTTGAAATAAGCAGCAATTCTCAAGCCAGAATGAACATCAGAATTATCTGAAACAAACAAAAAACAAAAAAAAGAACAAATTTTTTTTTCTCCCAGGCCCAGGCTAGGAATATTTGAATAAAGGTATACTTTTCTCATTATGTGAATAAGCATGTTTATTGCAGGATTAGTCATACTAAAGCTATGTTTCTCAAGCTGAGGAGCTTTTAAAAACAAAAATTCCAGAGTCCTTAAATAAACTCTGTAGGGGGAAATGCTGGTGAAGTCTACATATTTGTATTTTAAATACTCCTCAGGTGTTTGTAGACCCGAGTTCTATGGAAAAAGTCTGTGAGTTATATATTTTGCATTTGCATTTTTCTCTGTTTCATTTTCTTTCAAAAGATAATTTTTTTCTTGTTCCTTTTAAGAATAATGTAAAGAAGTTTTTATCTTTCTTTATACATTTTCTCAATTTTTCCACAGCCAGGAATCTGCTTCTATCAGTCATCTTTCCCTCCTTCAAAGTCTGTGACCACTCACAAGTTTCATGTATTTAGATACATCAATCTCTCTCCTGTCTAAAATGATCTAGATTACTGACTCTTCATTGTTCTGATACTATAACATGCACCAATATAGAAAACTTGTTAAATTTCAGCTTGCGTGGTTACTAACCCTGGATTTCTGTTTTAGTAGGTTCAAGATAGTGACTGAGAATTTGAATTTCAAACAAATTCACAATGGTGTTAATGCTATTGTTCCAAGATCATACTTCAAAAACCACTGCTTTACGTTATGAGAGTATTTCCCTAAGAGTGGAGAAGCACACTTTGAAAAATCTTGTTAACTGAATTATTTTTTTTAGCCATTGCTTTAAATTGAAATGGATGGATGCTTAAAGCTATAAAATTTAAAAATTGTAACAAATCAAACAAGAATTATTGAATTAAATTTATGCTTGTTTTATCAATGTAACCAAAAGCTAAAATATGTTCTTTTTATATATTTATTAAGTATGATAAGTCATATCTGGGTATAATAATCTTTTTTTAATCTACTTTTTATGTTATAAAACAGACAATGTCAGTTGTACCATTTTAAATATTTTCAGCAATAATTCCTTTTAAACCATAAACTCCCTGAACAGGTTCTTAAGTTCTTAGCATTTTAAAATAAATCAGTTTATGTCAAGAATTTTTGAACATCTCCTCTTTCTAAGACCCTGACCAAGGCACTGGTGTTATATTAGAAATGTAGTTTTAAAGTAAAGGATACAGATACTGTTGTATAAAAGCATATGTCAGTGCATTAATAGATTTGGAGTTTGGGGAACATTGATAGACTTAGCTATCAATTAGTTCAAGAAAACTGAATTAGATACTAAATTACTAGATTTGAGTCTTGGCCTTGTTATCTGTCTACTTCTTATCCTATGGTCATGTTTTAACCAATTTGAACATCCTTTTATTTATTTATAAAAATGGTACTTTTATAAATTGAAGAATAAATGAAGAAATGTATAAGCAAAATAAGGTCTATAAGTAAAATGGAATATTATTCTTAAAAAGGAAGAAAAACTTGTCACATGCTACAGCATGTATAAACATTAAGGACATTATACTAAGAAAAATAAACCAGTCACAAAAAGACAAATGGGATATGATTCCACTTACATTAATTACTCATAGAAGTCAAATTCAGAGAAACAGAAAGTAGAATGTTGGTTACCAGGGTTTGAGGGGAGAGGAAAATGGGAATTGTTGTTTAATGGCTATAGATTTTCAAACTTGCAATATTTGGAAGTAAAGTTTCACAATAATGTGCATACATTTAACAGATAGTTAACAATAAGCTTTAAAAAATGGTTAAGGTGATAAATTTTATGTAATGTGTTTTTGCTAAAATAAAAATATTGTACCTTTGTAAAAAAGAGGATGAATGTGTATACATATATACCACCATAACTATCACATAGTAGGCATTCCATGAAACAATGGGATACTGACTAGTATGGCTGAAATTAATATAATAAAAGATTTTCCCAAACAATGTCTGAAAGAACTAGGGTTGGAGCTCTCTTGCTACTCAATCAGATCAATGACCTTTCTACTAAATCTTGAGAGAGGCTCGGGGATATAAATAGTTTGGCATATGAAACAAAAAAGTCAATATATTGGACACAGTAACATACACCCAAATCCTTTATCAAAGGACTTGTTGCCTTTGCTGTCTTTTCCTCCATGGATCGTCTCAGCTTCAAAAAGCCTCCCTTCCACAGGGTCACACATCTCCTGTGGTTGCCTAAATCCAACAGGAGAACAAGTAAAAAAATAAAATTCTGCCCATGTAAGCCCAGTTATGAAAAATTCTGAAGGGTTATTTTAGCTTTGGACCTACTTGTGGGGCCAGCTAAGGTTATAATTGACCATCTTGCAATTTTACTTCTTCCTTTGCTAACCCTGCTTTCTCCACTTTTCTTCCAAAAAGCATTGAATCCGAGGAAACTTCTTATGATAATTACTAAACTCCACTGTGGTCAGCTTTTGAAAGAACTCATTCTTCAACTCCAAGATACTAACAGTAAAAAGAGCCTCAGCAGGAACAGTGAAAGAACTTCAGAAATTCTCTATGTTCATTATCAACCATAAGAGATATTCTCAGTTTTTTAAAAAATGTTTATTGATTATGGAGAGAGAAAGGAGAGACAAGAACGTCTATCTGTTCCTGTATGTGCCTTGACTGGGGACCAAACCCTCAACCTATGCACTTCAGGATGATGCTCTAATCAACCAAGCCATCTGACCAGGTCAAGACATATTCTATGCTAGATAATTTTCACCTTACTTTCTTCACAACAAGTCAAATAAACTATAATAACCCCATTTTGCCAATCAGAGCACAGAGGCTTAGAAATATTAGCACATCCCATGAGACAAATTCAAATGGAGTAAAGAGTGAAGGGAGAGAAGAGCTGAGAATGAATAAATATTAACTCACTGGGATAAGGCTTTCTGGAAAAGCCACCTACCACCATTTTTCTTCCTCTAACTCCACCCTTTAAAAATGACGTGTACTTCTCGGTTATTGACAAAGTTTCTTTGGTACATATTCTGTCCTATAACTTTAAAAAGTTTTTTTTAATTTATTTTTTATTGAATTTATTGGGATGACATTGGTTCACAAAACCATACAGACTTCAAGTGCACAAGTCAACAAACCACCATCTTCCCACCACATCATGTACCCTTTGCCCCTTAGCAGTGTCTCTTTCTGTCCTCATTTTTACCACAACCCCCTCAACCCCCTTTCCCTCTCACTATCACTACCCTGTTATCTGTAACTATGTGTTATGTATATATGTTTTTTGGCTAATCTCTTTCAGTTCTTTTATCTAGTACCCCCACCCTTTGCTCTGACAGCTGTCTGTCTGTTCTGTGTGTCCATGCCTCTGTTTCAATTTTGTTCATCAGTTTATTGTATTCATTAAATCAATATACTACATAAGTGAGATCATACAGTATTTGTCTTTCTCTGACTGGTTTATTTCACTTAACATAATAATCTCCATGTCCATCTATGCTGTCACAGAAGGTAAGATTTCCTTCTTTTTATGGCCATGCAGTATTCGATTTTTGCCATTGCAGTAATACATAGTGGTAATTTTCATTACTTTTTTATTAAATGAACCATTTATTTAATATCTACAATATTCTGTCATCATTCTGTTATTTGGGATTATGGCATAGAAAGTAAAAGGAACACAAGGTTCCTGCTTTTGTGGAGTTTGTATACTCTTGGTGGAAAATTGAAAAATGAACAAGAAGTACATAAATAGACAAAATGATTTTGAATGTAAATAGATAAATGCTGTAATGAAAATATATCCAGGGAGTACAATACAGAGTAATGTGAAAAATTATATTTAGTTGCCACCTGACATAGTCTAGATCAGGGGTGCTCAATACATTAATCGCAATCTACTGGTCGATCACGAAGGAAGTGTGGTAGATCACATGACATTAAAAAGACATTTGTCTTTTGATTGGCATACAAGGTAGCCAATCTGATGTCTAAACTTTTGACACCATACGCATGCGCGTTAAACCGCGCTAACTTGTTCAGTTACATTGCTGCGTAGTTAGCCTTCAATTTATTTAAACTAAATACAACAAAGGGTATCAAAATGAGTGCTGTAGCTGTTCTGAGTAAGAAGCCTAAAACCTATAACTTTCATACAGAATGGGAGAGGATTTTTTTCACTATGTCATTATTCTAAGTGCGTTTGCCTCATCTGTCTGTGTGCCATTGCTATTCCAAAGAAGGGAAATGTGGAGCTGCTTTTTCAGACTGTTCATAAAAACTATGACATTGACTTTCCTCCAAAAAGAGAGCTGAGAAGCAGAAAGGTGAAAGAAGAATACACAATATTAAATAGTAATAATAGTAACTTAAATAATGATAATATAGAAGAAATAAATTTATGTTTTGCATTTTTATTGTAGGTAGATCATTTTGACTTGCTCATCTTATAAGTAGCTCACAAGCTGAAAAAGTGTGGGCACCCCTGGGATAGATCTTTCATCTCTACTTTTTAATTGCATTTAACTTTTCTAGTCTTTTGTACTGAACATGCTCTTCCCACTATATTAATTTAAAAAATATTGACATGACTATGACACCAGTTAAATAAAACAATTGTTCTATAATGTTTATGCATATCTTATTCATAGTTTGTTAGTTATTTATTCCACTGGGGAAGATATATTAGTAGCAATGTTCACATAATTAAGGACATGTAACTTATCCTTAACATTTTAAGTGTTGTCCACATTGACAGAAAACACAAATAAGTTGGTCCGTTTTTTTCTTCTGGCTGTAAAACAAAAATACTTTTAAAAATATGAATTATTGTTTTTATGCATTGTTATAAATAAACATATAGTACAGAGGTTACAAAATACAAACATAACAAATCAATTCTACTTCAATTTTTACTGCTCCCTATTGCATAGCAGCTAGATCTTCCAAATTTCATCTTAGAGATGGTATATCTAATTTATTCTAGAAGCTACATTTTTGGCTAAGATCAAAGTTTACTTTATTTTGCACTATAAACACACACACACATCAGGAGATAAACATTTCTTATATTATCTCTCAAGATTTTAATTATTTTTTAGAGCCATCAGAATTTACCTCCAAATCTTCATGACAGTAAATTATCTTTCTGCAAGTGTCCAATCAAAACAAGTAAGTAGCTTTAAAAAGATATTATTTACTAACATGTGGGCATAAAACTAATATATAAAGATTACGTGTTTTTAAAAAAATAAAATTCTGGCCTGACCAGGCAGTGGAGCAGTGCACAGAGAATCAGACTATGATGAGGAGGACCGAGGTTCGAAACCCCTAGATCACCAGCTTGAACGCGACCTCATCTGGCTTGAGCATGGATTCACCAGCTTGAACAAGGGGTTGCTGGCTTGAACATGGTATCATACACATGACCCCAAAGTTGCTGGCTTATAGACCAAGGTCACTGGCTCGAGCAATAGGTCACTTGCTTTGCTGTAGCCCCCCAGTCAAGGTACATATAAAAATGCAGTCAATAAATAAGCAATCAACGAACAACTAAGATGCTGAAACAAGGAATTGATGCTTCTCATCTCTCTCCCTTCCTGTCTGTCTGTCCTATCTGTCCCTCTCTGATTCTGTCTCTGTCAAAAAGATAAATATATAAATAAATAAAATTCTGATAAATTTAACCTCTCCTAAAGTTCTATGAGATTAGAGCAGTAATTTTCCTTCAATAAATCTGGTGAGTGTATTGATTAATTGATTCAACCAACTGGACCAGCTATTCAATGGCAGAACTATACCAAAAATTCTGTCATTGAACTTGTAGCCCTCTGCATTTATACTAACATGATTGTGCTTCTACAATTATTTATATCATTCTACTGCTGAAGCTCCTGAGCTATTTGGAAATTATTTATTTATCCTATATACTTTAATGTAAAATAAAATGAGTACTTTTGAGATAGACAAGCAGGTCTTCAGAGGCAATGAAAAATACTACACTGAACAACTTTTTTTAAAAAAGTTATTTTAATTTATTGTGTTTATATACTTTTATTTTTTCAGGCTATTTTGACATTTAATTATGTTGCGTACCCATCACCCAAAGTCAAATTGTCTTTTGTCACCTTCTATCTGGTTTTATTTGTGCTCTTCCTGGCCCCCCAACCTCAACCTATCCTCCACCCCACCCTTTCCCAGTAACCAGCACACTCTTGTCCATGTCTCTGAGTCTCATTTTTATGTCCCTCCTATGTATGGAATCAAATTCTTAGTTTTTTCTGTTTTACTTATTTCACTCAATATAATGTTATCAAGATTCATCCATTTTGTTGTAAATGATCCAATGTCATTGTTTCTTATGGCTGAGTAGTATTCCACAGTATATATGTACCACATCTTCTTTATCCAGTCATCTATTGAAGGGGTTTTTGGTTGTTTCCATGCCTTGGCTACTGTGAAAAATGCTGCAATGAACATGGGGCTGCATGTGTCTTTATGTACCAATGTTTTTGAGTTTGGAGTTTAGAGGGATTGCTGGGTCATATGGTAGTTCTATTTTTAGTTTTTTGAGGAACCACCATACTTTCTTCCATAATGGTTGTACTACTTTACATTCCCACCAACAGTGGATGAGGGTTCCTTTTTCTCCACAGCCTCTCCAACACTTGTTGTTACCTGTCTTGTTGATAACAGCTAATCTAACAGGTATGAGGTGGTATCTCATTGTAGTTTTGATTTGCATTTCTCTAATAGCTAATGAAGATGAGCATCTTTTCATATATCTGTTAACCATTTGTATTTCTTCCTGGGAGAAGTGTCTGTTCATGTCCTCTACCCATTTTTCTATTGGATTGTTTGGTTGTTTGTTCTTGAGTTTTATGAGTTCTTTGTACATTTTGGGTATTAGGCCCTTATCTGAGCTGTTGTTTGAAAATATCATCTTCCACTTAATTGGCTGTCTGTTTGTTTTGTTTTCAGTTTCTCTTGCTGTGCAAAAGCTTCTTAGTCTAAAGTGGTCCCATTCATTTATCTTTGCCTTCACTTCCCTTGCCTTTGGAGTCAAATGCATAAAGTGCTCCTTATAACCAAGGTCCATGAGTTTAGTACCTATGATTTCTTCTATATATTTTATTGTTTAAGGTCTTATATTTAGGACTTTAATCCATTTTGAATTAATTTTAGTACAAGGAAACAAACTGTAGTCGAGTTTTATTCTTTTGCATGTGGCTTTCCAGTTTTCCCAGCACCATTTGTTGAAGAGGCTTTCTTTTCCCCATTGTGTGTTGTTGGCCCCTTTATCAAAAATTATTTAACCATATACATGTGGTTTTATTTCTGGGCTTTCTATTCTGTTCCATTGGTCTGAGTGTCTGTTTTTCTGCCAATATCATGCTGTTTTGATTGTCATGGCTCTATAATATAATTTGAAGTCAGTTATCGTAATGTCCGAGCTTCATTCTTTTTTCTTAGGATTGCTTTTTATAGTTCCATATAAATCTGATGATTTTTTTTGTTCCATTTCTTTAAAAAATGCCATTTGAATTTTGATAAAAGTTGCATTGAATTTGTTTTTGCTTTGGGTAATGTAGTCATTTTGACTATATTTATTATTCCTATCCAAGAACAAGGAATATATTTTCATTTCATTGTATCTTTTTCCTTTTTTATTATTTATTTTAATGGAGTGAAATTAATAAAGCAGGGTACATATGTTCAAAGAAAACATCTCCAGGTTATCTTGTCATTCAATTATGTTGCATACCCATCACCCAAAGTCAAATTGTCCTCTGTCACATTCTAATTTTCTTTGTGCCCCTCCACTCTTCCTCTCCCTCCTTCTCTTCCCCCGCCACCCCCATAACCACCACACTCATGTCCATGTCTCTTAGTCTCTATTTTATGTCCCACCTAGGTATGGAATCATACAGTTTTTAGTTTTTTCTGATTTACTTATTTCACTCCATATAATGTTACCAAGATCCATCCATTTTGTTGTAAATGATTTGATGTCATCATTTCTTATGGCTGAGTAGTATTCCATAGTATATATATACCACATCTTCTTTATCCAGTCATCTATTGAATAGCTTCTTGGTTGTTTCCATGTCTTGGCCACTGTGAACAATGCTGCAATGAACATGGGGCTGCATGTGTCTTTATGTACCAATGTTTTTGAGTTTTGTGGATATATACTCAGTAGAGGGATCGCTGGGTCATATAGTAGTTCTATTTTTAGTTTTTTGAGGAACCACCATACTTTCTTCCATAATGGTTGTACTACTTTACATTCCCACCAACAGTGAATGAGGGTTCCTTTTTCTCCACAGCCTCTCCAACATTTGTTATTACCTGTCTTGTTGATAACAGCTAATCTAACAGGTGTGAGATGGTATCAGATTGTAGTTTTGATTTGCATTTCTCTAATAGCTAATGAAGATGAGCATCTTTTCATATAATATTTGTTGGCCATTTGTATTTCTTCCTGGGAGAAGTATCTCTTCATGTCTTCTTTCCATTTTTTTATTGGATTGTTTGTTTGTTGTTGAGTTTTATGAGTTCTTTGTGCATTTTGGATATTAGGCCCTTATCTGAGCTGTTGTTTAAAAATATCTTTTGGGGAAGTTTTTGATAGTTGTTTTTATTTTCTCGCTGCTTATGGGTCTTTTGAGGCTTTCTACTTCATCATGATTTGGTCTAGGGAGAATGGATTGTTTTAGGAACTTATCCATTTCTTATAGATTGTTAAATTTGGTGTATATAGTTGTTGTTTTTTTTTTAGTATTCTACAATAATTATGTGTATACCTATGATATCTGTGGTAATTTCTTGTCTTTTATTTTGGATTTTGTTTGAGTCCTTTCTCTTTTTTCCTTAGTGAGTCTTGCGAAGGGTTTGTCAATTTTGTTGATCTTTTCAAAGAGTCAGCTTCTTGTTTTATCAATTTTTTCTATATTTTTTTGTTCTCTATTTCATTTATTTCTGCTCTGATTTTTATTATTTCCTTTCTTCTTCTGGTATTGGATTGCCTTTGTTCTTCTTTTCTAGTTCCTTAACATGTGAGGTTACTTGGGCTCTCTTGTTTGTTCCTATGGGCCTGTAGTGATATGAACTTTTCTCTTATTACTACTTTTGCTGCATCCCAGAGATTGTGATATGTCGTATTATTATTTTCATTTGTATGTAACTTTTGATCTCTGCTTTTATTTCTTCTTTGACCCACTCATTTTTTAAAAGTATGTTTTTTAGTTTTTACATATTTGTGGGTTTGTTTACCTCTTTTTTGCAGTTAAATTCTAGTTTCAAGGCTTTATGATCAGAGAATATACTTGGTATAATCTCAATCTTTCTGAATTTGTTGATGTTATTTTTGTGGCCCAACATGTGGTCAATTCTTGAGAATGTTCCATGTACACTAGAGAAAAATGTATACTCTGGCACTTTGGGATGAAATGTTCTGTAGATGTCTATCATATCCAATTATTCTAGTGTTTCATTTAAGACCAATTTTATTTACTGATTTTCTGTTTGGATGAACAATATAGAGCCGTCATCGGTGTATTGAGGTCTCCAAGTATGATTCTGTTTTTGTCAGTTTTTATGTTTAGGTCAGTCAGTAGCTATCTTATATATTTTGATGCTCCTTGGTTTGCTGCATATATATTAAGGAGTGCTATGTCTTCTTGATTCAATATCCCCTTAATCATTATGAAATGACCATTTTTGTCTCTGATTAACTTTGCTGTCTTGTAGTCAGCATTGTTAGATATGAGTATTGCTACACTTGCTTGTTTTTGGATATTATTTGCTTGGAGTATTGTTTTCCAGCTTTTCACTTTTAATTTGTTTTTATCCTTGTAGCTTAAATGTATTTCTTGTAGGCAGCATAGAGTTGGATTTTCTTTTTTAATCAATCCTGCTACTCTGTGTCTTTTTATTGGTGAGTTCATTCCATTTGCATTTAGTGTAATTATTGACACTTGAGGGTTTCCTATTGCCATTTTATATTTTGCTTTCTGTTAGTTTTATATCTTGTTTGATTCTTCTCTTTTGCTTTTCTATCATTTGTTTTTGTTTAGTTGTAATCCGTACTTCTTTCCTCTGTTACTTCTTTTTCAAGTCATGTGGTTCTCTGGTGGTTTTTCCAGGGGTGGTTATCATTAAGTAATGGAAAGTGTACCTATCATGTTCATTGCAGTACATTATCTCATGAGTGCTTCTGCACTCCATCCTCCTTTGCTACTGTTAATCTTTGTCCTCTCCCCATTTTTGTTTTGTTGTCACAGATTAAATTTGATTTTATTGTGTTCTTGATGGAGGTTTTTATTGTGGTTTTGTTTTGTTCTTTGTGTCTGGTTGAAAAACACCCATTAATATTTCCTCAAGTGGAATTTTTTGGTGATAAATTCCCTCATCTTTTCTGTATCTGTGAACATTTTTATTTCTCTTTCATATTTGAGGATAGTTTTGATGGGTATAGTATCCTTGGCTGAAAGTTTCTCCCTTTAAGAACTTTAAATATTGGGGTCCACTCTCTTCGAACTTGTAGAGTTTCTGCTGAGAAATCTGATGATAATCTAATAGGTTTTCCTTTATATGTTGTATTCTTTTTTTTTCCTGGCTGCCTTGAGAATTTTTTCTTTGTCATTGGTTTGTGCCAATTTCATTATGATGTGCCTTGGAGAAGGTTTGTTAGGGTCAAGAGAACTTGGTGTTCTGTTTGCTTAATGAATTCGAGGCTTTAGTTCTTTTCACCGGCTTAGGAAGTTCTCATCTATTATTTGTATGAATATGTTCTCCATTCCATTTTCTCTCTTCACCTTCTGATATACCTATTATTCTTATGTGGTTCTTTTTGATGAATTCAGACAATTCCTGTAAAGCTGTCTCATTTTTTTTTAATTCATGAGTCTCTCTCCTCTTCTCTCTGTTTTGCCTCTAGTTGCCTGTCTTTCATGTCCCTAATTCTCTCCTTCATCTGGACTGTTTTATTGGATAAACTTGTTATCTTGTTTTTTAGTTCATGAATTGAGTTTTTCATCTCTATTTGACTCATTGTTTTTATTAACTTTAATGGGGTGACACCAATAAATCAGGGTACATATGTACAATGAAAACATCCTCAGATTATCTTATCATTCAACTGTGTTGCATACCCGTCACTCAAAGTCAAATTGTCTTCTGTCACGTTCTATCTGGTTTTCCCTGTGTCCCTCCCCTCCTCCCTATCCCACCCTCCCCTCCCTCTCCCCATCCCGTAACCACCACTCTCTTGTCCATGTCTCATACTCTCACTTTTATGTCCCACCTATGTATGAAATCATGCTGTTCTCAGATTTTTTTTTTCAGATTCACTTATTTCACTCCGTATAATGTTATCAAGGTACATCCATTTTGTTGTAAATGATCCGATGTCATCATTTCTTATGGCTGAATAGTGTTCCATAGTATATATGTACCAAAGCTTTTTAATCCACTCGTTCTCTGACGGACATTTGGGCTGTTTCCATATCTTCGCTATTGTGAACAATGCTGCCATGAACATGAGGGTGCATTTCTTCTTTTTGAACAGTGTTATGGTGTTCTTAGGGTATATTCCTAAAAGTGGGATAGCCGGGTCAAAAGGCAGTTCGACTTTTAATTTTTTGAGGAATCTCCAAACTGTTATCCACAGTGTCTGCACCAGTCTGCATTCCCAGCAGTGCTGAAGGGTTCCCTTTTCTCCACATCCTTGCCAGCACTTATTCTGTGTTGTTTTGCTCATGAGTGCCACTCTGACGAGTATGAGGTGATATCTCATTATGGTTTTGATTTGCATTTCTCTAATGATTAGTGATGTTGAGCATTTTTCATATGATTTTGGCCATCTGTATATCCTCTTTGGAGAAATTTCTATTCATTTCTTTTGCCCATTTTTTGATTGGATTGTTTGTCTTCCTGGTGTTGAGTTTCATAAGTTTTTTATAAATTTTGGTTATTAACCCCTTATCAGACATGCTGTCGAATGTGTTCTCCCATTGTGTGGTTTATCTTTTTATTCTGTTCTTATTATCTTTAGCTGTGCAAAAACTTTTTAGTTTGATATAGTCCCATTTGTTTATCTTGCCTTTTATTTCATTTGCCCTTGGAGATAAATCGGCAAATATATTGCCGCTACAGATGTCGGAGAGCTTGCTGCCTATGTTTTCTTCTAAGATGATTATAGTTTCATGGCTTATGTTTAAGTCTTTTATCCATTTTGAATTAGTTTTCATGCATGGTGTAAGTTGATGGTCTAGTTTCATTTTTTTGCAGGTAGATGTCCAATTTTCCCAGCACCATTTGTTAAAGAGGCTGTCTTTACTCCATTGTATGTTCTTTCCTCCTTTGTCAAATATCAGTTGTCCATAAAGGTGTGGGTTTATTTCTGGGTCCTCTGTTCTGTTCCATTGATCAATGTGCCTGTTCTTATGCCAGTACCAGGCTGTCTTGAGTATAATGGCCTTGTAGTAAACCTTGATATCCGGAAGAGTGATACCTCCTGCTTTATTGTTTCTTTTTAAGATTGCTGAGGCTATTCGTGTTCTTTTTTGGTTCCATATAAATTTTTGGAATATGTGTTCTATATCTTTGAAGTATGTCATTGGTATATTAATTGGTATAGCATTGAATTTATAAATTGCTTTGGGTAATATAGACATTTTAATGATGTTTATTCTTTCTAGCCATGAGCACGGTATATGCTTCCACTTGTTTGTATCTTCCTTGATTTCTTTAATCAATGTTTTATAATTTTCCGAGTACAAGTCCTTAACCTCCTTGGTTAAATTTATTCCTAGGTTTTTTATTTTTTTTTGGCTACAATAGTGAAGGGGATTTTTTCCTTAATTTCTTTTGATGACAGTTCATTGTTTGTATATAGAAATGCCTCTGATATCTGAGTATTAATTTTGTATCCTGCCACCTTGCTGAATTCATTTATAAGGTCCAGTAGTTTTTTGACTGAGACTTTAGGGTTTTCTATATACAATATCATATCATCTGCAAACAGTGACAGGTTTACTTCTTCTTTTCCAATTTGGATGCCTTTTATTTCTTCTTCTTGTCTGATTGCTGTAGCTAGACTTCCAGAACTATGTTGAATAAAAGTGGTGAAAGTGGGCAACCCTGCCTCGTTCCTGATCTTAAGGTGATTGCTTTTAATATTTGTCCATTTAGTATGATGTTTGCTGTGGGTTTCTCGTAGATAGCCTTTATCATGTTAAGGAATGTTCCTTGTATTCCCACTTTACTGCGAGTTTTGAGCATGAATGGGTGCTGGATTTTATCAAATGTCTTTTCTTCATCTATTGAAATTATCTTGTGATTTTTGTCCTTCCTTTCGTTTATGTGATGAATCACATTGATTCATTTGTGAATATTGAAACAGCCTTGCCTCTCCAGAATAAATCGCACTTGATCATGATGTATGATTTTTTTCATATATTGCTGGATCCGGTTGGCTAATATTTTGTTGAGAATTTTAGCGTCTAAATTCATCAGGGATATAGGCCTATAATTTTCTTTCTTTGTGTTGTCTTTGCCCGGTTTTGGGATTAAAATTATGCTCGCTTCATAGAAGGAGTTTGGAAGTCTTCCTTCCTCTTGAATATTTTGAAATAGCTTGAGGAGGATAGGAGTTAGTTCTTCTTTGAATTTTTGATAGAATTCACTTGTGAAGTCATCAGGCCCAGGACTTTTCTTTTTTGGGAGTTTTTT
Organism: Rhynchonycteris naso; assembly: GCA_037038555.1. NCBI lineage: Eukaryota > Metazoa > Chordata > Mammalia > Chiroptera > Emballonuridae > Rhynchonycteris > Rhynchonycteris naso. The sequence goes on along the minus strand of CM072996.1, from coordinate 173,463,503 downwards.
GATAACTGTTTCGATCTCATCTGTTGTAATTGGTCTGTACAGGTGCTCTGATTTTTCCAGATTGATTTTGGAAGGTTATATGATTCAAGAAATTTGTCCATTTCATCTAGATTGTCTAATTTTTTGGCATAGAGTTCTTCATAGTATTTTCTTACAATGCTTTGTATCTCTGTTGTATCAGTTGTAATTTCTCCACTGTTCTTTCTAATTTTATTTATTTGAGACCTCTCTCTTTTTTTATTGTTGAGTCTAGTTAAGGGTTCATCAATCTTGTTTACCTTTTCAAAGAACCAGCTTCTGGTTTCATTGATCCCCTGTATTGTTTCCTTCGCCTCTACGTCATTTATTTCTGCTCTGATATTTATTATTTCCTTCCTTCTACTTGTCTTGGGTTTTATTTATTGTTGTTTTTCAAGTTCTTTTAGCTGCAGGGTTACTTTGCTTATTTGAGCTTATTCTAGCTTCTTATGATATGCCTGTAGTGCAATGAACTTCCCTCTCAGTACTGCTTTTGCTGTGTCCCATAGATTTTGAGTTGATGTATGCTCATTATCAATTGTTTCTAAAAACTTTTTTATTTCTTCTTTGATCTCAATGTTAATCCATTCATTATTTAATATCATGCTATTTAGTTTCCAAGTGTTTGAGTATTTTTCGGTTTTTCTTTTGTGGTTAATTTCTAGTTTCATGGCATTGTGATCAGAGAAAATGCTTGATATGATTTCAATCTTCTTAAATTTATTGAGGCCATTTTTGTGTTTTAACATTTGGTCTATCCTAGAAAACGTACCATGAGCGCTTGAGAAGAATGTATATTCTATTGATTTAGGGTGAAAAGTTCTGAAGATATCTATTAAATCAAGTTGATCTAGTCTATCCTTTAAGTCTGCTGTTTCTTTATTGATTTTCTCTCTTGTGGATCTATCCAGTGTTGTTAGTGGGGTATTGAAATCCCCTACTATGATAGTATTACTGTTAATCTCGCCCTTTATATCCATCAAAGTCTGTTTTATGAATGTCAGGGTCCTATATTTGGTGCATAGATATTTATAATAGTTATATCTTCCTGTTTAATTTTTCCCTTTATCATTATGTAGTGTCCGTCTTTATCTCTTACTACAGCCTTTGTTTTAAAGTCCATTTTGTCAGATATAAGTACGGCTACCCCAGCTCTTTTTTCATTTCCATTTCCATGAAATATTTTTTTCCACCCTTTTACCTTCAGTTTTTGTGCATCTTTTGTTTTAAGGTGTGTCTCTTGTAGATAGCATATGTATGGGTCCTGTTTCTTTATCCACGCAGCTACCCTATGTCTTTTGATTGGATCATTTAATCCATTTACATTTAAGGTTATTATTGGTCTGTAGTTGTTAATTGCCATTATATATATATATATATTGCTATATTCTTTCCTCCCTTTGAACTGTTCACACCAGGCCCTCTAGAATCTCTTGCAGGATTGGTTTGGTTTTAATGAATTCCTTCAGGCTTTCTTTGTCTGGAAAGCTCTTTATTTCTCCTTCAATTTTAAACGTTAGCCTTGCTGGATAGAGTAGTATTCGTTGTAGGTTCTTGTTCTGCATTACTTTGATTATATCTTGCCATTCCCTTCTGGCCTCAAGTGTTTCTGTTGAGAAGTCCGATGTCATCCTAATGGGGGCTCTTTTGTAGGTGATAGTCTTTTTTTCTCTAGCAGCTTTTAAGATTTTTTCTTTATCTATTAGCTTTGGTATTTTAACTATGATGTGTCTTGGTGTAGATCTTTTGGAGTTTCTCTTTATGGAGTTCTGTGTGCTTCTTGAACGTGTGGTGTTTTTCCGAACCTTAATTTAGGGAAGTTTTCTGCTATGATTTGATTGAACACAGTTTCCATTTCCTGTCCTCTCTCCTCTTCTTTAGGCACCCCCTATGATGCAAATGTTGTTTCTTTTCATGTTGTCGGAGTTCCCTTAGAGTTTCCTCACATTTTTTGAATCTCTTTTCCTTTTCTTTCTCTGCTTCTGTATCTTTGTTTATTGTGTCCTCTAACTCTCTGATTCGATCCTCAGCGTGATTCAACCTGCTTTTAATTTCTTCCATTGTGGTCCTAAGTTCTGATACTGTATTTGTCATTTCTGTCTGGTTCTTTTTTATTATTTCAATTTGGTTTTTTTACTTGTTATCTCTTTATTTAGGTGCTCATAATGACTATGCATTGTTGCTCTAATTTCTTTGAACATCCTAACTATCATTATTCTAAATTCTGCTTCTGGTAGTTTGGTTATATCTGGTTCATTCAGGTCCTTCTCTGGGGATTTCTCTTGGTTCATTTGGTTTGCATTCCTCTGCCTGCCCATTTTATCTGAGTATAAGCAAGTTGTGGCCACTGGAGTACAGTAAGTGTTGCCTTTGTGTTCTCTAGGTGTGGTCTGTCTACAGGCTTGCCACCCTCTCTGCCGCTTCCTAAGGCGGTTGGGTGTGGGCGTTGCCAGCGCCGGCTCACTGCAGCTATTGCTGTGATTTCTGCCTTTCCTTTGTGGGAGGGGTTGTCATTCAAGCCACTAGCCTTAGCACCCAGGGAAGAGGTGAGCACCTTTGTTCAGCTGCGGATCCAGCCCATGTCCGGAAGCTTACGCACAGCCCCCCCAGTCAGAGCCTGCTTGCCACTGTTTCGTGGGTTGGGTGGGGCTTTTGACGTGCTCTCAGCTGTGAGTCTTTGCCCGTCCAGAATTTAGCCCCGCCCTCTAGGCCAGGGCCCTCCTGCGCAGGGACTGAAACCGAAAACCAGGGATTATTGGGCCGGGCATGTTTGCTGGCGTGAGCTCAGCTGCTAGCTTCCAATCGTTCAGGATTCGCCCCCACGCTCGGAGCCAGCTTGGGCACGTAGGGTGGTACTCCGTTGTTTCTCTGGCCGGGCGGGCGAGCAGCGTGAGCTCAGCTGCGAACTTCCGCTGGTCTCAGTGTCTCCCTCGCCCCCGCGTTAGGAGCCCGCTCGCGCACACAGATGGCACACCGCGGTTTCTCCATCCGAGCGGGGTTGGCAGCGTAAGCTCAGCCATGAGTCCCTCGCCCGTCCCTGATTTTAGCCCCGTCCCCGCGGTCAGGGCCGGCTTGCGCTGGGCCACAAAGCTGATCTCTGCCCGTATTTTGCCCCACAAGTGGGGTCACAGGCGGGCCCGCAGCTTAAGGACTGCTTTTGCTCTCCCCTCCGCCCCTGCTGGGCTAGACTGAGCTCCCACCGGTTGTGCCTCCGCCCACACCGACAGGACCGCGTTTCAGCGTCCTGCTGCAACCAGACTTTTCAGCAATCCTCAGGGGGCTAGAAGTGCCCTATGTCTCCACACTGTAGGCCTGGGAGCTCCCTCCCTCTAAGCAGCTCTGCTCTAATTGCCGTGGGAAAGCTTGTTTGGCTAGTGTCCTGTCTCCCTTTGCTGGTATTGCTGGTTCCAGGGGAAATATTCGTTTTCGATTAGGGAAGTGTCTTAGCCCACGGGTCGGGGTGGCTGTCCCTCAGAGTGTCTGTGTGCCTTCATTTCACTCTTTGTTCCCGCTGCTCTGTTCCTCTCCTCTGTCCCAGTTCCCCGGAACCCTGGGTGCGTGGTTGTGAGAGAGGCTTTCTGAGCTGTCCCTTTCAAAAGATTTTTGGGTCTGAGAAAACTCTCTTTTTCACAAATAGTATCCTCACTTGCTTCACAGCTCAATACTGTCCAAACGCCTCTTCTAGGCTCTGGGACTGCAGTCTGGGGCTTGGTTCCTGAGCCCCAGGTCCCTCCCTCTCCGCCAAACTCTCCTCCCACCACGCGGGTTTCTCCGGGCTGCTGTTTGCTCCGGGGAGCTGGGCAGCCCTTTTCACGTTT